>CATQJL010000326.1:10421196-11673477 GCA_958299035.1 Cylicocyclus nassatus | reverse complement strand
GCAGGTGTGGGGGAGATAGTTTGCATTCGGTGGTGTTTTTTTCCGCTTTGGCATTATGTTTTCCGGTCATCTTGGAATACTTGCAGAGTTAGCGGAGTTCTAAACCCACCTACTATTTTGCATGATAAAATATACGTCTTGGACAACAAGTTCAAAAAAAATCTATATCAATTGCTAAAATTTCGATATTTGTAATATTTATTCAAGATGTATAATACATGTCACTCTAAATAGTTGCGGACAAGCAGCCTTCCTTTTTCATCGCTCATTTTCGGACGGAAAACAAAGATGAAAAAATGATTGGGTTGCATGAAGTGATGGAGCTCTACAAGAGCTTACAATACACACATTGCGCTTTCTGAAAATATATATTCTAAAAATTAAAAAAATTCTTTCCTAAAGAAAGTCCGAAAATGGTCGCGTCATAATGTCGCGGGCAATAATTCTTCGAAGCGAAAACTTTCCTTTAGGCCTTTGTTTGGGGCAAAAACAGAAGTTTTCTTGACAGATAAGCACACTATATTGTGCTCATCGAGGACAATGATCAGATAGTTGTGCTTCCAAAAAACCCAAGCTTGAGTTTTATTTTGCTTTTTTCCAGAAAATAACTTCTAATTCCCTTTTTCAAAGCAAATTTCTTTACATGGAAACCTATTCAAGACATTCCAACAAAGCTACTCAATTAAAATGGATGCTCTTGGCCATCTTCTATGCATCGGACGTGTGCTGGTGAGTTTTTGAAAATGGCTCTTGACAGTGCATGCACATGATCTCACCTGCACCTCACCACTGACTTGCACCGATTTGCAGGCTTGTAGCTCGGCCGTCAGTCACTCCACGGGTGCCTTCATATCGCGCCGGCAGCCGCCGCTAGCAGCCCGTAGCAGCCGCTGGCCTTTGTCATAGAAGCGCAAAATCATCAAATTCTTACTATTTTGAGTGCAACCGCCCACGCTTTCCATCTTCCTCGTCGGTCTCATATATCATATTTGTGTCCATTGTTGTTAATATCTTACTGCCGTAATTGGTTATCCTGCTGATGCTCAGTTTGCCTCTCGCTGTCGAACCATATTTCGCCAAAGTTCGGTGTGATTTCTTCTGACTTTGAATGCGTCCAGTTTCTGCAGTATTTATGTATGGTTCTGCTTCAATCATATACTTGGCCAGTGCTTATCTTGAATAACTCTGTAATGTGTGAGAGTGGAACTGCACATTAGTCGGAATGTGAAGAAAGAGGCGTGGGAGATCTAAAGCATGGACAGGCGCACCAAACTAGTAAGAATTTGATGATTTTGAGCATCTATGACAAAAGCGGCCAGCGGCGGCTACGGGCTGCTGGCGGATGCTGTGGGCTGCCAGCGGCTGCTAGCGGCTGCCAGCCACTGCTACGGGCTGCTAGCAGCGGATGCCGGCGCGGTATGGAGGCACCCTACGAGCGTGGGCATAGGCTCATTCGAAAGAGCGTGACTTCCTCGACACGATGGTATGCAAATGAAGTGAGTTTGGGAAGTCCCTGAGATTTCACGGATGGGGTGAAAAAGCGAGCTTTGGAGGAGAATGGAGTAAAGGCTCTTATCAACACTAGAACAATCTTAGAGCTCCGAAATGTACCTATTACAAGAAAATTGATAGTTTTGAACTCCCAGGATGGAACCGTTGGCGAAAGGAGCTTTGCTCAACTTTAGCTCAAAAATCCTTAGCCTACCACTGAAGCTGCGCTTTTTCACCCATTCCGTGAAATCTCATTGACCTTCCGAACTCAACTCATTTGCATACCTTCGTGTCGAGGAAGTCACGCTCTTTCGAATGAGCGTATGCCCAGGCTTGTAGAGTGACTGCCGGCCGGGCTATAAGCCTGCAAATTGGTACAAGTCAGTGATGAGGTGCAGGTGGGGTCATGGTCACGCACTGCAAGAGCCATTTTCAGCAAAGTAACTCACCAGCACATGTCCGATGCATAGAATATGGCCAAGAGCATCCATTTTAACTGAATAGCTTTGTTGGAATGTTTTGAATAGGTTTCCATGTGAAGAAATTTGGTTTAAATAAAGGAATTGAAGGTTATTCTCTGGAAAAAGCAAAATGAAACTCAAGCTTGGATTTTTTTTTTGGAAGTAACCACTATCTGATTATTGTCCTCGATGAGCTCTACAATATAGTATGCTTACTATCAGGAAAACTTCTGTTTGCCCGAACAAAGACCTGAAGGAAAATTTTCGCGTTCGAAGAATTGTTGTGCGCGACATTATGGCGCGGCCATTTTTGGACTTTTTTTAGGAAAAGAGTTTTGAAATGTTTAGAGTTCATCTTTTCCAGAAAGCGCAATGTGTGGATTGTAGCCCTTGAAGAGCTCTATCACTTCATGCAACCCAGTTATTTTTTCATCTTTGTTTTCAATCCGAAAATGAGCGATGAAAAAAGGAAGGCTGCTTGTGTTGGACAGATGGCTTATGCGTGGACCGCTTGACCGCTTAGAATTTTGCCCACATGCCATTGCCATTCACTGGCTGTTCTGTTGATCTGATTTTTGATACTTCAGTAAGAATGAGTTCTCACCGTCAACATATTGTTTCTACGGTTTCGTGTAAACGGTAGCAACAGAGCTCATTCATTCATTTCGCGGTGAGAAGGATGCAGTGAACCGAGGAAGCAGGTGAGCCCGCTGTTACGGAGGAGTTCGTAGCGCACTGTGATGCTGGTTAGGGTCAGTAGCAGGATCGACAAAATCAAATCAACATACCGGCCCGGCGATTGCCAATCAAAAGTAGCCCAAAATATTTGTCGAATAAGTTCCAGCTCAGTTGGTTCCCGTACAACGCCGTCTGTGAGTAGCGGGTTCAACGCGTGAGGCGGAGAACAATGTGAGGTAGGAGAGTTAGAGAAAGTAAGACAGTGTTCTGCTTTTGCTACGTCCAAAATATGTATAACGGCTCAATCTCGCATCAATTAAAGGCAGCGTCCGGGCAAAATTTCGCCTCTCATGTTTCTGCCATTCTGGGGCCTTTCCGTGGCCCTGATTACAGTTGTAAAATCCAAATTGTTCAAAACTCCCAAAAAACCCGGTTCTTGGGGACCCTCTCTTCAAGGAGCGGACGAGTTTCGAATTGCTCGTCTCCATCGTTGCCAGCGGGAGGAGCTGCAACTGCACGGATGCAGTTGCATTGCAGTGTGCAGTGCAACTGCAATGCAACTTGCAATGCAACCGCACACCTGCGTAAGCACTCGTCCTCAGGGGTGGTTTGTGATACAAAGGGGCGGCTTGTGATACGTATCACAGGCCCGTATCTCCTTTTGAAGGGCACATCAAAGGATTGGACCAACGCAGATCGGATACTCATGGGCCCATCTTTACAACTATGTGCTAATCTGGGTGGATGGATCTTGCCTGGACGCTGTCTTTAAGACCTTGACTTGGACGGGAGAGGGACTAGCAGTCAGTATGTGGTAGTCACTTCTGCATACTAGGTACTTGAACAATCAAAGCGCGAGAATTTTCTGGAGATCACGACTTCTAAAAGAGACGTCCGATCAGCAAGAATTTATTAGGCAGAAAGAAAGGTCACAAAGAAAATCAGTAAAAGATTTGTCAAACGTTCTAGCATTTGTCGCGACTACAGTTCAAAAAAATCACTTGTGCATTTGTCTTTGTCAGCTTGGGCTGTCGCGAGCAACATTGAATTTTGCTTTGAACATTGTTAGAAAAAGCATGATTCCCCTTCAATCACATTGTATGATATCAATATTATATTATTACACATATTATTACACCATTCCTATTCTCATATCACATTCGTCGTGCCTCAATTCTATATGCCCGTACTATGTTTTTTGTTACCACCCTATTCGTTTAACTCTCTGTAATTCCCAGCTGTCTAGTTCAAACTTCGTCAAAATCGATAAATTCGAGAAATGCAGTGGGTATTTTCCTTAATCAATGCTATTTGCGTTATCTCCACGCACACTTATTCCCTATGCTAACTTCCGTCCCGTTGCTCAAGTCTGCGAAAATCGATATATTATATATATATATATATATATATATATATATATATATATATATATATATATATATATATATATATATATATATATATATATATATATATATATATATATATATATATATATATATATATATATATATATACTAGCGACCCTACGGGTCGCTAGCAAGTGGGTCGGGGCAGATACATATAGGGCTTAGGTTTGACTAAAAATATTTCTAAATAAATTTCCTGTTGCTGAGAACATTTTTGCGAAGAGCATTCTACAAAAGGAAAACTGCTCGAAGAAGCAATAATCTTTACAAATCATTCATTTCTCGAAATTCCTGATCCATCCATGATATTATTTTTATCTCGTTTACACGCTTTTTATGCAAATTCACTCCTCACACAGACATTCAGATAACCCCCCTCCCACTTTTCTACCCTCTCAAAGAGAATTTGCTCTTCCAGTTCTTCTCATCAAGTTCCATAAAAGATCGTTAAGTAGTTAGCAGAACATATCGTTTTGGAAGTAGAAATACACCATAGGAATTATGTGTATTACAAAAAACACTTTTCTCTCAGAATCAGTTCCGACAGCAACGAAATCAGTTGCGTCTAAGACGTCAAAGAACCCTTCAATTTTTTCGCCAAAGAAATATGAAGCTTTACTACAAAAGGGAGCCACCCAAAAACCGTCAATCATAAGAACTGCACAAACGTGTAAACGAGATAAAAATAATATCATGGATGGATCAGGAATTTCGAGAAATGAATGATTTGTAAAGATTATTGCTTCTTCGAGCAGTTTTCCTTTTGTAGAATGCTCTTCGCAAAAATGTTCTCAGCAACAGGAAATTTATTTAGAAATATTTTTAGTCAAACCTAAGCCCTATATGTATCTGCCCCGACCCACTTGCTAGCGACCCGTAGGGTCGCTAGTATATATATATATATATATATATATATATATATATATATATATATATATATATATATATATATATATATATATATATATATATATATATATATATATATATATATATATATATATATATATATATATATATATAATATATCGATTTTTCGCAGACTTGAGCAACGGGACGGAAGTTAGCATAGGGAATAAGTGTGCGTGGAGATAACGCAAATAGCATTGATTAAGGAAAATACCCACTGCATTTCTCGAATTTATCGATTTTGACGAAGTTTGAACTAGACAGCTGGGAATTACAGAGAGTTAAACGAATAGGGTGGTAACAAAAAACATAGTACGGGCATATAGAATTGAGGCACGACGAATGTGATATGAGAATAGGAATGGTGTAATAATATGTGTAATAATATAATATTGATATCATACAATGTGATTGAAGGGGAATCATGCTTTTTCTAACAATGTTCAAAGCAAAATTCAATGTTGCTCGCGACAGCCCAAGCTGACAAAGACAAATGCACAAGTGATTTTTTTGAACTGTAGTCGCGACAAATGCTAGAACGTTTGACAAATCTTTTACTGATTTTCTTTGTGACCTTTCTTTCTGCCTAATAAATTCTTGCTGATCGGACGTCTCTTTTAGAAGTCGTGATCTCCAGAAAATTCTCGCGCTTTGATTGTTCAAGTACCTAGTATGCAGAAGTGACTACCACATACTGACTGCTAGTCCCTCTCCCGTCCAAGTCAAGGTCTTAAAGACAGCGTCCAGGCAAGATCCATCCACCCAGATTAGCACATAGTTGTAAAGATGGGCCCATGAGTATCCGATCTGCGTTGGTCCAATCCTTTGATGTGCCCTTCAAAAGGAGATACGGGCCTGTGATACGTATCACAAGCCGCCCCTTTGTATCACAAACCACCCCTGAGGACGAGTGCTTACGCAGGTGTGCGGTTGCATTGCAGTTGCATTGCAGTTGCACTGCACACTGCAATGCAACTGCATCCGTGCAGTTGCAGCTCCTCCCGCTGGCAACGATGGAGACGAGCAATTCGAAACTCGTCCGCTCCTTGAAGAGAGGGTCCCCAAGAACCGGGTTTTTTGGGAGTTTTGAACAATTTGGATTTTACAACTGTAATCAGGGCCACGGAAAGGCCCCAGAATGGCAGAAACATGAGAGGCGAAATTTTGCCCGGACGCTGCCTTTAATTGATGCGAGATTGAGCCGTTATACATATTTTGGACGTAGCAAAAGCAGAACACTGTCTTACTTTCTCTAACTCTCCTACCTCACATTGTTCTCCGCCTCACGCGTTGAACCCGCTACTCACAGACGGCGTTGTACGGGAACCAACTGAGCTGGAACTTATTCGACAAATATTTTGGGCTACTTTTGATTGGCAATCGCCGGGCCGGTATGTTGATTTGATTTTGTCGATCCTGCTACTGACCCTAACCAGCATCACAGTGCGCTACGAACTCCTCCGTAACAGCGGGCTCACCTGCTTCCTCGGTTCACTGCATCCTTCTCACCGCGAAATGAATGAATGAGCTCTGTTGCTACCGTTTACACGAAACCGTAGAAACAATATGTTGACGGTGAGAACTCATTCTTACTGAAGTATCAAAAATCAGATCAACAGAACAGCCAGTGAATGGCAATGGCATGTGGGCAAAATTCTAAGCGGTCAAGCGGTCCACGCATAAGCCATCTGTCCAACACAAGCAGCCTTCCTTTTTTCATCGCTCATTTTCGGATTGAAAACAAAGATGAAAAAATAACTGGGTTGCATGAAGTGATAGAGCTCTTCAAGGGCTACAATCCACACATTGCGCTTTCTGGAAAAGATGAACTCTAAACATTTCAAAACTCTTTTCCTAAAAAAAGTCCAAAAATGGCCGCGCCATAATGTCGCGCACAACAATTCTTCGAACGCGAAAATTTTCCTTCAGGTCTTTGTTCGGGCAAACAGAAGTTTTCCTGATAGTAAGCATACTATATTGTAGAGCTCATCGAGGACAATAATCAGATAGTGGTTACTTCCAAAAAAAAAATCCAAGCTTGAGTTTCATTTTGCTTTTTCCAGAGAATAACCTTCAATTCCTTTATTTAAACCAAATTTCTTCACATGGAAACCTATTCAAAACATTCCAACAAAGCTATTCAGTTAAAATGGATGCTCTTGGCCATATTCTATGCATCGGACATGTGCTGGTGAGTTACTTTGCTGAAAATGGCTCTTGCAGTGCGTGACCATGACCCCACCTGCACCTCATCACTGACTTGTACCAATTTGCAGGCTTATAGCCCGGCCGGCAGTCACTCTACAAGCCTGGGCATACGCTCATTCGAAAGAGCGTGACTTCCTCGACACGAAGGTATGCAAATGAGTTGAGTTCGGAAGGTCAATGAGATTTCACGGAATGGGTGAAAAAGCGCAGCTTCAGTGGTAGGCTAAGGATTTTTGAGCTAAAGTTGAGCAAAGCTCCTTTCGCCAACGGTTCCATCCTGGGAGTTCAAAACTATCAATTTTCTTGTAATAGGTACATTTCGGAGCTCTAAGATTGTTCTAGTGTTGATAAGAGCCTTTACTCCATTCTCCTCCAAAGCTCGCTTTTTCACCCCATCCGTGAAATCTCAGGGACTTCCCAAACTCACTTCATTTGCATACCATCGTGTCGAGGAAGTCACGCTCTTTCGAATGAGCCTATGCCCACGCTCGTAGGGTGCCTCCATACCGCGCCGGCATCCGCTGCTAGCAGCCCGTAGCAGTGGCTGGCAGCCGCTAGCAGCCGCTGGCAGCCCACAGCATCCGCCAGCAGCCCGTAGCCGCCGCTGGCCGCTTTTGTCATAGATGCTCAAAATCATCAAATTCTTACTAGTTTGGTGCGCCTGTCCATGCTTTAGATCTCCCACGCCTCTTTCTTCACATTCCGACTAATGTGCAGTTCCACTCTCACACATTACAGAGTTATTCAAGATAAGCACTGGCCAAGTATATGATTGAAGCAGAACCATACATAAATACTGCAGAAACTGGACGCATTCAAAGTCAGAAGAAATCACACCGAACTTTGGCGAAATATGGTTCGACAGCGAGAGGCAAACTGAGCATCAGCAGGATAACCAATTACGGCAGTAAGATATTAACAACAATGGACACAAATATGATATATGAGACCGACGAGGAAGATGGAAAGCGTGGGCGGTTGCACTCAAAATAGTAAGAATTTGATGATTTTGCGCTTCTATGACAAAGGCCAGCGGCTGCTACGGGCTGCTAGCGGCGGCTGCCGGCGCGATATGAAGGCACCCGTGGAGTGACTGACGGCCGAGCTACAAGCCTGCAAATCGGTGCAAGTCAGTGGTGAGGTGCAGGTGAGATCATGTGCATGCACTGTCAAGAGCCATTTTCAAAAACTCACCAGCACACGTCCGATGCATAGAAGATGGCCAAGAGCATCCATTTTAATTGAGTAGCTTTGTTGGAATGTCTTGAATAGGTTTCCATGTAAAGAAATTTGCTTTGAAAAAGGGAATTAGAAGTTATTTTCTGGAAAAAAGCAAAATAAAACTCAAGCTTGGGTTTTTTGGAAGCACAACTATCTGATCATTGTCCTCGATGAGCACAATATAGTGTGCTTATCTGTCAAGAAAACTTCTGTTTTTGCCCCAAACAAAGGCCTAAAGGAAAGTTTTCGCTTCGAAGAATTATTGCCCGCGACATTATGACGCGACCATTTTCGGACTTTCTTTAGGAAAGAATTTTTTTAATTTTTAGAATATATATTTTCAGAAAGCGCAATGTGTGTATTGTAAGCTCTTGTAGAGCTCCATCACTTCATGCAACCCAATCATTTTTTCATCTTTGTTTTCCGTCCGAAAATGAGCGATGAAAAAGGAAGGCTGCTTGTCCGCAACTATTTAGAGTGACATGTATTATACATCTTGAATAAATATTACAAATATCGAAATTTTAGCAATTGATATAGATTTTTTTTGAACTTGTTGTCCAAGACGTATATTTTATCATGCAAAATAGTAGGTGGGTTTAGAACTCCGCTAACTCTGCAAGTATTCCAAGATGACCGGAAAACATAATGCCAAAGCGGAAAAAAACACCACCGAATGCAAACTATCTCCCCCACACCTGCCTGCTTTGCGAGGCCTACAGATAATCAAGATAATCAAGCTGCTTTTTATGAAGAATATTTCTAAATGATCATAAATTACTTATGACTACCACGAAACCTTGAATAGTGAAAGCGGGAGTTCAACAAAGCACGCCGATAAGCATGGTAAAAAAATACACAAATTCAAACTCTTCAACTAACTTCGTGACCCGCAGCATAGTTTGGGAAAAAATGAATGTTTCATGTAAAATTGTCCATGTCTTCACTGCAAATTTTCAGGACCATTCTTTTAAATGATCGACTGGTTAATAAGAAGGAACTGAGCGCTATAGAGTTCACCCGGCATTCAGATTTTTGGATCCTTGAGCAAGAACAGTTGCTAGATTTCAAACAGAATAGAATTTCAAATAAGACTTATAAGTGTAGCTTACCAGCAGCATCACACACTCCTTCATCCATTCGTTCTGGACCAACTTGAGTGATACTGTTCACAGCTTGTTGTTGAGCGTGTTGCTGGAGGGTCTGGTAGTACTGCTGGAGATGTTGCATATTCAGTGCTTGTTGAGCGCGTTCAAAATGTGCCATCAAATCCATTTGTTTCTGCTTGAAAACCTAGAAAAGAGAAAGAGCTTACTCAATGATGCCGGGAAAACAACTAAAAATTGAAGAAACAAGACGCTAAACCTCAGGTGTAGTGAGCTCACTACGAAAACAAAAGGAGTTTGTGAATATCTATTGCTTTTGACGACTTATAGTTTCGCATTTCTGATAAAGCCCAGGAATAGGTTTCCCACTATTGATTTACCAGTGCTTCACCTCTGCTTCGCAGAGGTTCGCACTGGCATCGTGAACCGTGGTAAACTCACTTTCTGAGAGCTTGTCTCTCAAATCATTGTTCGGTTTATTGCAACGTGAGCCGTAGTTAAAAATGAACCATACTCGCTATCTTAACCTCACATGATGTTAGTATCGTAAATCATTCCTCACTGTAATTTCGTAACGGACAAACTCCACACAACTTCAGATTAAGCCGCTTATTATAAGTCATGATAGGGTGAACAACTGATGTCATTGAGAAACTAACTTCATGGTTTTCCAAGAAAGAGAACTGCTACGTAGAAATAGTATGAATGATGGCATTCGTCTGTCTGTACGTATTATCCGAATAGAATATTTCGTCCTTGTATCGCTTCCCATTACTTTCCATATACTCCAGGGCGGGCCGTATCATACGCTATCTTCGTTATCGATCGGTACCAAATTTATTAAATTCCGGCACACTTTGAGCTGAGGGCCCGAGCTGGTACAGGGAGAATGCCGATTACGAACAATATCTAGCTCAGAATCTTATGGATTTTACCAATTTTAAGATTTTGAGCTAAGGCGCTGCGAGCTTGTGCAAGGGCTGGGTGAGCATGATGACAAAAGTAACATTTTTTTTGGAGAAGCAACCATTGCATTAGGTTGGTGCAAAAGTAATGCGCGTTTTTGTAGTCCTTGTTTCAAGACAACTTTTTTTCCATAAGATTTTTTCCTTGGAGAAGACTTAGCTCACTATCAAGAAGCTCCTTTCATGCTCTATCCAATGGTGCTTAGAATGGGCTTCTAACTCCAATCGTTGAAAATTTACATAGCTTCTCCTACCACAGCTTCGCACTCAAAACCAGAGTTTCATTGCATTTGCTTTTCCGGTCAGAATTTAAACGCAAATAAAAATCATTCTTTAGAAAATCCAGCTGCTGTGTGGAGAACATTGTCTACATTATGATACTTTACTATTTTCTGGGAATCATCTGAACTGAGACGCCGCCTCAACATGAGTAGCCATTGGTTATTCTGTGGCTCATAAGTTTCTTTGAAAGAAGGCAATCCCCAAAGCTTTGCTCATTTCCGTAAGAGTGAAAATAGGCCTCCTGTTTACAGTTTTTTCAAAAACTTCCAGCTTACAGCAAGAAGAAAATCAAAAAACTTCACATTTTGGGACTTTGAGGGCTGCGAAAAAGATGCTGAAAAGGTGACAATTTTGAATTTTTATTTTTTTCCTCTTCGCGATCTTTACTGTTAAAGGCAGTGTCCCGGCAGATTTTGCACCTCCACCTTTTTGCATGTTTTAGGCCTTTTCGCCACGTAGAATCCGAATTTGAGTTTGAACGGGCTGAAAAGGCCGAGTTTGGGGCGTTTTCCTAATTCCAAAAAAAGCAGCTCGGACGAGATTTTTAATGGAAAGTTGGGGGAGGTCCTCAGACGAAGACCCTGCCGCCTGTAATTCTTGCTTTGGATAGCATGCACCATGGTGGAGAGCGTTCGTGGGGTCCCGCACCGAACAGAAAAGGAAGGCCGTCCAAGCGCGCGCCGGTTCAAGGGCCATTTTCTCGGCCCAGGGGGAACATCACCCAGCCGGACTGCGCCTGGAGGTTGGTGGGGTGACCAGGAACCCCACCACATGTATATCCCCCAGGACCCGAATCTGCCGGGACACTGCCTTTAAAACCCTTTTTGTCTCCTTTTGTACTACTGGATTGTGACTACAGGATAAGCTACTTTTCGTTTATACTAACAAATTTTGAAGGACTCATAATCATTCAAGAACGAGGTTTCGAAAAAAAATTTTTTTGCTTATCAATCCATATTTTTCTGCCCGTTTGTGACATGAGTAAAATGGATGTGCACTGTACTGAGAAAGTTTGCTGCATCTGATGGTCTTTATCGCATAATAGATTTCTTAGAAAGTTACAACATGTCAACATGAGAACTCGCAAAATACGGATAACTTTTGCATCAACCTAATATTTATTGATTTTCTACAAATTCTGAGTTAGGCTGTTGAGAGTTGGTGCAAGGAATGAGGGGCAATGCTGATTGCAAAGTGGGGGAGGGAGAGGGTTGCTTAATCTCAGGCCTCCAATCACGCATGCCCGGTTATGTTCAGGAAATTTCCAACTACTCTTATTCTGTTTCGCTCACTTGGAATGAAAGATAAAACGGCGGACGAGACATTTCTACAAATGGATAGTTTTTCGACATGAGAATAATCATGCATTGAATTGGGATAAGCCGCCATCGGTAATTGCAGCAGAGAAGAATCTATTTTATCACAGGGTATGACATATCCATTGACGGCAGATATACACAGATAGAGAAGCCGCCATCAACAGCTACAAGAGTGTGGCAGTCGATAGGACATCACATAGTGTATAAAGAAAAAAGAAATATTTCAGCTCAATCTCATCATTCCGCGAGGAGGAAATTCAAAGAAAAGGAAGTTTGGTTTTCAGCCCAATCTTATCATCCTGCGATGAAGGACATTACAAGATACACTTTCAAAAAGCCCCTCACCTCGTCAGGATCAAGGATGCGCAACAGTTACACATCAGAAGAAAGAGGCTGAAAAGCTCGAAGAACTGATGGACACGACACGCTCTCGCATTCCACAGAAGAAGCAAGAACGGATCCTCCCACCCTTGATAGCAAATAACAGTTTGTGCAATGATGTTTTTTGACCAGATCAGACCCAGGTTCCATCCCTTCCCTGATCCAACCAAGCCCTCTACCCTCCGGGGTGATTAATTGCTACCGGAGTAATCTGGGAGGACAAAAGCGCTGACCTGATAACCGGCTGGACCCAGCAAGTCATTGTAAAGGCTCGCACGCATACAACTGCCTCTTCGACTATGAAGTAGTGTGCGTTCGGCGCACGCCCGCAGAGGGTATTGGAGACGCCAAATCCTTTATCTTTTATCAAATGTTTTTTCCGAGACCCTTCCCATGTCCCTGATTCCGAATATCAAATCGGGAAGTCGCAAAAACGCAGCTATCGTTCTCCCGCAGGAAGGGTTTTCCGAAACGGTAATTGCGGGGTGCGCACTGGGTGGGACGAACGCCACGGCCACTCGGCGAGGAACCAACGTGGCAAATCAGTCATCCAAAGCGATTTTCGAAGCAATTTTCGCGCTTCGTAAGCAACTTCTGACAGCACGAGGAGGGCAAGTAACAATTGGGGCCCCGCAATGTTAGGTAACAAAATCTCATCGACCCCAGTTTGTGTGGACGGTGCCTTTGCAGCTAGATGTGAGGAGTGTGTTTGAGGTATCCTTAGCCCTTTCTTTCGATCAAACCTTGCCTCAGGAAAAGTTTAGGCAGCACTGCCTCGCTCACCTAAGTTGGGAAATGATAATGTGTCACAAGGAAGCCCCGTAATCCCAAATTTCGCTCAACGCTGCTTTTTCACAACACTGATTGTGAGATGTCAGCCTCTCTTCATTGTAGGGTTACAGTATGTTTCAACCCGGAGTAGGCGAAGCATTTGAAGTGGAGCAGCGCGTCCGCGTAACTGAAGGCTTCGCGAGCGCACAGCGCTGGCATTTTGCCAAGCAAAGACTGAGGATAATGAAGAGACGCAGCCATGGTTCCCTTGTAAGCAAAGATATGATGTAGTATAAACAAAACACTGATCGAAGCGGCCATCTGGAGATGGAGGTATATGACAGATGCAGCAGAACCCTACCAAAGTTATTTGATTGCCTTTCTAGAGATAGAAATCATTCTAGTGGTAAAATGAAAATAACAATGCAACTTTCCTTAAAGACAAGGATGAATACCAAAGCAACCCCATCAGGGATGGCCGTCTCGAGAAAAGGACCTTACATGCGACACAAATTTTGTCAGTTCTATGTTTTTGCATGCTAATCATTCAACTATTCTTTGAGACATTTCCAAGCTATTCTTGATGGCTTACTATTCGTAGCTGAGGATAGAGTCAAGTCAACCTCCAGCACTCATATGAGCATGAACAATGGTATTCAAGGGAACAGATTCTGTTGAGAAAGTCACTCATCAGCTGAGATATTAATAGAGAAAATTTCATGCTTATAGCTTATTGACCCCCCCCCCCCCATACCAAATTCCCTACGTGGATCGACACTAACTGCGCAAAGACTGCACACAAAATATACACAAACAGTGAGACGAGTTTATATTATACACAAAGAAAGATACCTACCAAGTGCAGCGGGGTGCTAAGTTGAAGCAGCCGAATTCATTTAGGAATCATTCATGAACACATGCGCGCTTTTACTTTCCACCAAAAGAAAAGACAATGTAGTTGGGATTGAGTAGGAAAGCCTATAACGCACACCTCGGCTCTTTAAGTCTCGGCATGATTATAACACTGTTGTTTTGCGTGATATTGAAACGCTGCACTCAGCTGTTAGATTTGATAAGAGACTTACTTCTTGTGCAGATTTGAACAATGCTACGAATGCCATCCGACCATTACACTATCATGCTCAACCCAAGCACGAACTGATCATATACTACCCGCAAAGTGAGATAAAATAGTGCAAAGATACACCTTAGCCAAAACTGCGATACCACAATCAAACGCTCATAACGATGGCTTGAATTCGAGTAAAGTCCCTTCAATCTATTAGACATGTCCGAGTGTGTATCACACATATGAGGCCAGCGCAATGGAAATCGATCGGAGGCCGCAACACAGCAAATAAAGGGTAAAAATAACCTCAGAGCGAGGCAACGGCCAAGAAAGACGAAGAAAAAACTAGCCGAGAATCATGAACGAGGCACAAACAGACAAGCAGAAAACAACAAGATTCAAAGATATTTGCAAAAAAAAACCGAATCTATTTAAGTAAACGAAAAATCACAAACTTTATAAGACTCAATTAGAATGTGACAACGCACCTCTTGCAGTTGTATGAGACTCAAATTCTCTGTTTCTGATGATGCTGACTCCGTGCCACTACCAGAAGGGAGAGCGTCCCCAGCGGTGCTTGAACCGCCTTCACTCATCTGTAAAGTGAAAGCGTAGCTCTTCTAAACATCAGTAAATTCGAGTAGGATGGTGAACGCTGTCCGAAACAGGTGACGCTAGGATGTCATAGCATCGAAGGGAACCAAATGTCAGTAAGCAGTGATTATAGATGTGAAACAGGCAGAATCAAACACATATGTAATATAAAGCTTGGAAAAGATATCACAGATAAGCCTTCAAGAAATAGTGTGAATTTCCTGGAATGCTCTGCTGGCACACAAGGCTTACAAATGTACCTACACTAATGGATGATCCGCACATTTAGACACCTCACCATCTCAGTGCAATAAGTGGACTTACACGAAGCGACATAATTATCACCATTAACCACCTTCAGAAGAAAGAAACAATCAGGCGTACAATAGTAGAGAGCTTCCGTGGCGCGGCGCTCTGCATCTCTGATGGTACACCCTCCTTTCTCACTACGCTCTGCCATCTCTCACTCGTGCAGCGGATGCAGAATCCGTGCACCGCAGTGTCGGCTTTGATTATAGAGCGTATATATAGCTCTAGTGGACGTGCTTGAAGCGAAATATGATTGTAACGCAACCTGTACCGACCAATCTACGTACCTGTCTTCAAAGATAGCAGTTGCAGTAGAAGGTCGTCCTAAACCGCAGTTTTATCTCAGAATTGGTGATTTCACGTGGCGTTGGTGCTAGAATGATGCGTCGAGCAAAATAATGGTTTTATCCAACAAGATCAATGCGGTGTTATCGCAATGCATAAGTCGTTCACTTGAAGTTCGGTCATGCCGCGACGATGCGCTGCAGCACAGTCTGACTGTATTATAGAACCTAGCAGGTATCGACACAGTAGCCAAAACCAGGCGTAGAGAGATTGCGTAGCCGCTGTAACTGCACAAACTTCGCTAGATATGTTTTACTGAGTCTGTCTCTCGCCAACCACAGTAACCGTAGCCCGCTGCATACGCTGAAACTGAGATTTCAAAAAAGTACTCCAAATTGAAGTTCGTAATCACAATAAACCAATCACGGAAAATTGGGATTTATATGTTTTCGAGGTCCTCCTTCTCAGTAACAATGTCTGTTTTGCGTAAAAGGTCAGGACACAAGGACAAAAGGACACAAGAGTTACAAACAAATTTTGAAAATCAGAATCCAACGATTAGGACTAGAAAACTTGTTTTCAAAATTATCTGTGGGTGAAACTAGAAACTTGCCTGTATTTGATCACAGTTGCGCATGTACATATCTACAATGCGTTCAACGAGGCCAGCGCCGCGTAGTGTGCAGTCAAACATCTACGCGCTAGCGTTACCGTCGCGCAACGTGCGGGACCACGCCGCGCACAACATCGCAGGCCTTGATTTTATCACTGTACCCGTAATTTTCCGGTTTTTTTTTTGTAGCAGCGGATTTCCATTTCCTTGTTTCTATTCTGATATGCCATCTGCCTTGATACCTGACATAATTCGCAGCAAAAGAAGGAGGCATTAAATCTTTAGGCGTTTATCTTCTTGAGAACTTTCATTTCATCTAGGCCTTCTTCGAATGGCTGATCCCGCATGTCATGATTCATTATATCGTCTCGTGTCAGCGAAGACATAATCATATATCGTTTCGGTTTGAGTGAACAGTTTGAGTGAACAGCACCAATGCACTGTTCACTCAAACTATTCTCTCACCTGTACTATATACGATTAAATCTCACATATTCACTTTTAGATGTAAGGAAGGAGAGCATCAGCCGTTCTCAAAATTCACAAATGAAATAATTTTGATTACATCTTCATCTAGACCTCAAACCCCCATTTTGTCTTCCATTCGCGCGGTGATACTTTGAGAGATCTCAGGGAGTACCGAAGTAGAGTTTCAGGCACGAAAAAGAAATTTGGAAGCAGGACAGCGAGTAATCTAAGAAAGAAGCAGGAAGTGTGGCTAAATCAAGGACCATGCCGCTTCGCGCGGCATGCTCAGACAATCACCGGGGGCAGGCGGGCAGCGGAAAAATAGATTGCTGATCTCTCGCACCCCGCTCGCGGATTTTTTGGAAAGCAATCAGGACTTTTCGGAAGACCGCTTGCTAGGTTCTCGATTTCTCAGAGATTCAGCAATATATCTGCAAAAGATAAGAGCGAAAAAAATTCAACAGGCGGTTTTCAAAAATCCGCTGACTCAGCAAGCGGTCTTCCGAGAAGTCCTGATTGTTTTCCAAAAAATCCGCGAGCGGGGTGCGAGAAATCAGCAATCTATATTTCCGGTGCCCGCCTGCCCCCAGCGATTGTCTGAGTGGTCCTTGCACGCTGCAGCCGGTAGCGCTCGCGCGTAGGTGTGTGACTGCACTAGAGGCGCTGGCCCCATTAAAGCATTGTACTCAAACAGTTTTCCCTTCCCTGCGTTGCACGGTTCTGACCTCATAAAGGTTTCCCTCGGGCAAAATGCCGCAGGCGCACAAAAGTTGTAACCTGTATCTCATGTAACCATGACTAGTTGACTGGTATTGTTTCGGAGATGCCTCATGATTATCCAATTCAAAATCACTTTGAACATTTTGTGAAAAAGTACCTCTTGTGTTTTATTTTGCGAACAACCATAACTATGAAAAAGAACCTCGAAGACATATAAATCCCAATTCTGCCATGACTGGTCCACTAAAATAACTTTTACCTGGAATACTTTTTTAAAATCTCCCGTTCAGCATCTGAAATCTCACTTTCATCTTTCAGCAAACAAACATTATACAATTTCGGCCGTGATTGGTTCATTGTGATTACTAAACTTCAATTTGGAGTATTTTTTTGGATTTAGTTTCAGCATATGCAAGTGCGGGCTACTTTATTTCCGTGGTTGGCGAGACAAACTCGGTAAAAAATTTTGAGCGAAGTTTGTGCAGTTACAGCGGCTACGCAATCTCTCTACGCCTGGTTACTGTACCAAGTCCATGACCTGTTGGGTTCTATAATACAGTCACAGTCTGTGGCATGCCATTTGGTGGCGTCATAGTTGCCCAATTCCGAAACGGAACTGGATCCCAACAATGATATGGATTGCGGGTAATAATGACCCCTCTTGAAGGCAGCTCGGCAGATTCATTGCTTTTACCACTCCACTCCTAGCAGTACAGAAACTGGAACTGGCATCCAAGCTGAAGCTTGAATGCAGTTTCAATTTGCACTTTTGCCTTCTGGATAGAAGATTTGCTAAATAGGCGACGTTGGTGGGAGTCAGTCGACCTGAAACTAGAGCGTCCTGCTAAATAGCAGGATCGGTTGGTTTGGCACAGTTGAGTTGTGCGCTGTGCTGGAACTGTTATGGAACTTGCGGTCTAGTATGAACCCAGCCTAAGGGATCGTTCAGACCACGCACAAAGACGCACGAAGGCGCATGAAGGCGCACAAAGGCGCACGAAGGCGTGTGTGTATGTGGGTGTGTGTGTGTCGAGATGAACGAGATCAGACGAGACGCGCCTTCGTGCGCCTTTGTGCGCCTTTGTGCGCCTTTGTGCGCCTTCGTGCGCCTGTGCGCCTTTGTGCGCGGTCTGAACGATCCCTAAGGGAGGCGCCAGACCAACCAATCCTGCTTCAGCAGGATGCGGCGCAACTATAAGATAATGTCATTTGGCATCACGTTAAACAGAAATCGAAGTGGCGTCTGCGATGTTCGCAACAACAGTAGTCTTTTTGAAGAGATGGTAAAGAAGCCTCGCAGAATGAGAGGATGATAAGAAGGCCTTACCAGTAAAAAGTTTTTGTTGTAGCGAAGCCAGGCACGCCGCCTTGATTTTCCTACAACGTGATATCAAATGACAGTGACTACGCCGCCTCTTGCTGCAGCAGGGAATCGCTTAGTCTGGCGCCTATCTAAGCGACTCGAGTACGTTTTGCACATATCGTTCGGCGCTATTCGACTATCCGGGCCCCAAAATTTTTTGGTCATGGATTTCGCTCAAACTTGGTCCAGGGGGGTTATCTGACATGCTGATCACGAATATCACATTTTCTCCGCAGGAAAACGCCTCCCTGCAGGGTTACGGTAGGTGCACGGTAGGGGGTCAAAATCACGGATATGCCTGAAACTTCGTCTAGAGGGGTTATTTGGCATGCTGAACATGAGTATGATGTTTATTTCGTGTGACAGCGCCATCCGGTGAAGTTACGGTAGGGGATCAAAACCGTAGATTCAGCTGGAACTTGGCCCAAGGGGTTATTCGGCCCGGTGACGCCAATATCACATCGGTTTTGTACCGTAGCGTCATTTTCTCGGGTTACGGTGGGTATACCGTATAGGGTCAAAATCTCAAAATCCGCTATAACTTCGCACAGAGGGGTTATCTGACATGCTGATCACGAATGTCACACACTTTTTCCGCACGAAAACGCCTCCCTGCATGGTTACGGTGTTTACGGTAGGGGTCAAAACCACAAATCGGCAAATGTATCTCCTGTGCTTTGCTTAGGCAAAAGCCGCAGCAGGGTGTGTAGCGAACGCCCGTAAAAGGGCTCGGACCTGGGAGGAGTTGCAGGTGCGCTCCATCGCCATTTCGATTAGAGCACCGTTTTTCCAATTGGAGCGCACTATCTCCAAACACTTGCACGTTTCACGCCGATCTGGACCGCCGATGAACTTTGAGTATACGTATAGTCTTTAATATCTTTGTGGAAATTTGACGGTAAAATGTGGACAAATCATGTTAAAGGATCAAAACTGCCAATTCTTTGTTACGATAAAACCAGTTTGCGTGTATTTCATGCGTAGAAAAAATTCTGTGAAACATCAAACCATTTTTCTGCTCAACTTTGAGGCACAAACCCACAAGCCTGCCAGAAATTCGAAATCCTTGAGAATGTTTGGCTCAAAAATACATTAATTCCAAGCATGCTGGATTTTTTTGTGCATATTCGACCGACCCCACATGTGTTTGGACTCTTGTCACATGTATTTCCACGAATATATACAATATCTATGCTCTCAATAAATCTAATGATAAGTAAGATCCGCTCCAAGTTTCAACGTTCCCAAACTTCCGGATTATGAACGCAGCCTACGGCTTGTTCATAGATGCGATAGGTGGAGAAATTTCTCTGACCCCCTTCACTTTAAGGCCGGCATCTGGCTGACCCCTTTCACCTGAGGTTGAGACTAATCAAGGCAAACAGCTATTACAACGGAACTTTTGTTTGGAAAGGAAACGCCAGCTGCTCTTCTCCTCAGACATCAAGACTGCAAGAGAGTATCGAATCAACAACGTTTCGTTAAAAAACGCATGCTTGAGACCTTCTGCGCGCTCAAAGGGCGTTGATAGCGAAACGTAATCAAAAAGTAGAAGGTGATTTTTTGAATAATTAACATTGTATCAATGAATACATACTTTGCAAAAAAGAGTTGAGCAAGAGTAGAAAAATCTGAACCGACTAGCGATGGATGCATGTTTACTGACAAGAAATCATACCTTATCTCTTTTTACTAGAGAGAATAATAACAAACAAAACAACAGTCAGATTACTCGTTTTTCATGCTTTCGATTCATATAGGCCGTCCGCGCTGCGCGCGGAGAGCAACGCTGTTGCGTCCAGTGAAGATAGTTGAGCGCAGAGAAAAACAGGCGGCGAGAGTGCACGGGGAAAAAGGAGTGACGCGCAATACACACCTTGCGCACTCTCCGCGCCCTGCGCGGACGGCCTATATATAAAAGTTCGAAAAAGACCTTCTTGGTTCGAAAATATGATTATCCAAAATTGGCTGATATTGTAGCCAGATAAAATTGCTCGTATCTCGCTTCACAGAGAAGCTACGAAAAAAGAGACGGTCTATGTCGATTCCTCGCGTTCTTAGCTATCGAATGGTATATAAGATGTTGGTGCACAAAGCTTTCCCAGTCCAAAAAAGTCTTACTCCGGCAGCCCATAGAAAGCCGGAGCGAGGTGGAGCAAATTACTATTGAATATCTCCACCTCATTTTTGAGAAATCACAAGTTTTTTCACCCGACAACCTGCATACCATTAGAAAGCCCACAAAAAAGGGATTCGACGTAGACCGTCTCTTTTTCTCTAGCTCCCCTCTACTTAGAGTTACACGGGATTTTACCCAAAAAGATGTGTGTTTTTGTCGAGAAATTTCTGCGTGAAGAATGGATAAAGGTGCCTGATTTTCTAACTGCATCACAGAGCAAGACCTTGCCAGTAAACTTGGACCGTCTCTTTTTTTTAATCTTTGTTCTTTCTTTCAAAAATAAATTACAAAATAATTACACAAAATTAGCTGGTGAGTAGGCGTATAAAATCGCTCGTATCTCGCTCTACAGAGAAGCTGTGAAAAAAGAGACGGTCTACGTCGATTCTCCATAATCTCAGCTTTCGAACGGTGTGAAGCATGTAAGGGCTTTTTTGCTTCCCGGCTCTAAAAAGCACTTGCTCTGGTGACCGATAAAAGCCAATACATTGAGGGAGCTGGGTGGAGCCAGCTAATAGTAAATACCTGCACACCATTTTTAAAAACTGGCAAGTTTTTTCGCTCAGCAGTCTATATACCATTCGAAAGCCCAGGAAAAGGGGACTCGACGTTGACCGTCGAATTCTTTCTAGCCGCCCTTTACCGAGGGATACACTGCATTTTACCTGAAATCATGTTCATTTTCAACAGCAAATTTCTGCCAAACGAAGACCTAATCTGCTGGTTATCTATCTGCGTTACAGAGCAAGTCTTCATTAGCAGACGTAGACCGTCGACTTTCTCGTAGCATTCTTTTGGAGAGCAGAAAGTGAGGACACAAAATTAGTTGACACATGAAGTACATAAAATCCCTCATATCTCGCGGCACAAAAGACCTAGAAAAAAGCCGACGTTCTATGTCGATTCTGTATGACCTCAGTTTTCGAATGGTATGTAACTTGTTGGGGCATTTTCTCTCAGGGCTCACTTACCCCCTTCACCTTACAAGGATGGGAGTAGCAGAGACCCCCTTCACCTGGAGAGGGCCCGGCTCCCCCTATCGCACCTATGGTGATGATCAGTGAGAATATGACGGCAAGCCAAGTTCTATGTTCAGCACATTGGCCAGCTCTTTGCTCAAAAAAAATTCTCAGTAATTTCAATTCCAGTAAGTAAAGTTTCATAGTTAACTCACAAGGAAACGATACTTGGTGTCCGTGGCCTTTTGAGATGAGATGTATACCATTACACTCATCTTGGAGCGCTAATTCCGAATCTGACCTCCGTTTCTGCTAATCGTTTCTCTAAAAGAAGTTATGAAGGATTTTTGTGTCAAAGGAGACGTGTTCGGAATGCCAAAACCGTCGCTAAGATGTGATGTAGTGGCTAGTGCGATAGCTTCGCAAGTCAATGTAGGCTTAGGTTCGAGTCCTTTTGTATTCTTCAGTTTTGCATTGCCTCAATCAAGCTTCTTTTTGAAAGTTAGGCATCCTCGGCCGCATTTCTCATAGGCAACCATTGACGCGAAAATCCTTTATAACTTCTTTCAGAGAAACGATTAGCAGAAAAGGAAGTCAGATTTGGAATCAGCGTTCTAAAACGAGTGTGATGGTATACGTTTCGTCTCAAAAGGCCACGGACACCAAGTATCGTTCCCTTGTCAGTGTAGCACCAAGTTTTGAAATTTCTTTGTTTCTAGAGAATTCCTGAGGTTGACATCTGGGCAAATCAATTTTGTACATTCAAAACTATTCACCAACTGCAAAAATCCCGGTTTTTCCATTTAGCGAAACAGTTACAGTCTATAAAGGTCACCAGCATAAAATTGCCGTTTTCCACCCATTTTTTCCTCAATTTTTAATCTTAGCACCATCGACAAGCTTATCGAACAACATTAGCAACGATGATTTACGGCTATGCAGCGCTTTTGAAGCTCATAACAAAGGCAACGATTGCTATCACGTGCAAAATTGAATGACAATTCGATTCCTTTTTTGGCTCTCATTGCTTTGAATACGTCGATCTGATAAGATTGCCAGCAGATCTCAGGAAAGAATTTCATATTTTCGAGATAAGTTATGTAATTACAAGACAGTCATAGGTCGTTTCAAGAAAAAAAAAGACAAAGCAACATCGTAAAGGATGTTTTCGGACCCGTAAAAAGAGTTCGCACACGAACTCTTTTTACGGGTCACACCAGTGCTAAATCCATCCCAATTTAGCGCAAGCAGCCCTAAGATACTTCTAAAAGCTGCACGAAATGGATCCTCAAGTGGTGTGAACTCAAAGAGAAGTTAGAGCAGCGGAGATTAACCCAAAAACGGAAGTTCAAGACAGAGTTACTGACAATGAGTTTCAAGCGTAAATGCAGGCAAAGGTTATAGAGGGTAGATGCTAACTATGGCTGGGTTCATACTGATCCGCAAGTTCCGAAACAGCTCCAGCACAACGCACAATTCGAGCGCTGTGCTGAGATGTTCCGGAACTTACGGATTAGTATGTACCCAGCTTATAGCGTAGCTTTTTTTTCGTTGATGGACCGAAAGCTGTGTTGTTCCACAACTCTACTGAGTAGAGTAAAATAAGAACCAAAACAAAGGTCACATATAGATGAACACAAAGCAAAAGTATTGTTGAGTTAAGCATGAACGCCGAAGGGTATGATCATGTGTCCTGACAACTTGAGAAGAGGAAAAGTACATGCAAGCAGAATGTGCTATTATTTTGCATGTGGTCCCTCTCCCCCCAGTCTTCCATCTCTTTGGAAAGTTTATCAAACGCGAAGTGTTTGGAGATAGTGCGCTCCAGTTGAAAAAACGGTGCTTTAATCGGAATGGCGTTGGAGCGCACCTGCAACTCCTCCCAGGTCCGAGCCCTTTTACGGGCGTTCGTGTGTAGCGCGCGGCGGTGGTCGTGTGTGCAAAGCTTCACAATCGTCCAAATCGTCGTACACCCGTTTCAAGCAGAACTATGCTTTACACCCGTTACCGTGTAGCTACCGTAACCCGAGAAAATGACGCTATGGTTCAAAACCGATGTGATATTTGGCATCAGCGGGCCGAATAACCCCTCTAGGCCAAGTTTCGGGCAAGTCCGTGATTTTGACCCTCTACCGTAGTCCTACCGTAACTCCACCGGATGGCGCTGTCGCACGAGATAAACATCATAATCGTGTTCAGCATGCCAAATAACCCCTTTAGACAAAGTTTCGGGCAAATCCGTGATTTTGACCCCCTACCGTATACCTACCGCAACCCTGCAGGGAGGCATTTTCCTGTGGAGAAAAGGTGATATTCGTGATCAGCATGTCAGATAACCCCTCTGGGCCAAGTTTGAGCGAAATCCATGATAAAAAATTTTTGGGGCCCGGATAGCCGAATAGTGCCCATCCTAGCGCGAAACAAATGGTTGTACATTCGAAAAGAAGCAAAATTTTATGAAATATATAGCATATTTGGTGTGGCTGGATTGAGTTCTGACTATTCCCTGCCCAACTCAGTACTGCCTACTGCCAAGACTAAGAAGTAATAGTAACAGTGCGTGTCCATCCATCAATAAATGGAGCATATCTATCCTTGATTTGTTGACCGTACGGACTGCTCAAACGCTGCGGACCACGCGCGGCGCGGCTAAAATGTTGCGAGAGCACGATTTGTACAATGGTGAATTTGTATTAGGGCAAGGGTTTTATTTCGCGGCTCGTGCTCCGTAGTGATATCCAGTCCGTGCGGTCAACGAATGAGCTATACTTGTCTACCCGTTGGCTTTTCGGACCGATACCCGCCCACTCGAATTTACGGACAAGACTCAACAGATCCGTAGCACACTCAGTGCACGTCAGTTTCCGGACTTCGTTGCACATGTTGCGTATATCCCAAGGAAAACCGGGAGGGCGTGCAGGATCCTCCAAAGACTCGCCGCTTTTACTCCAGGCGCACCCGCGGGAGGTAATATTCACTTCGCGCCTACCTCGCACTTACGTCGCGCCTGTCTCGCACATTCCTGCATTAGTTCCCCTCTGGACAATCGCCTTGTTCCTCCTGGCATAATCAGAGAGGACAGTACGTAAGCGATGAGTAAATAATTCCTAATGGAAATGCTGAAAAAGGAAGTGCTTCCGATCGTGGCCATCGAAGATGTGGTAGTTGAGAGTAGGGTAATAGCTGATCTTGCTTTCTGGAGTGCAAGGATTAGGTTACAGATATTTCTGAAAACGTAAAACTCCATAAGACAGTTTGGAGTCATCTTTTTCTGCATTTAAGCTGGCCACTGAGCACTGACTCATCCAGATGGTTATATTATTCAACCACATTAGATCTCTTGAAGAAAATTCATAACTCAAAATTCTTGCTTGGTTCCTTTTTACTGCTATGTTTCCAAATTTTTCCTTTATGCTCTTCTTTTGAAGAAAATGATTGCAGATCTTTTAATCTGTATTTTTTTATGCCTAATTCTTCCAAAATAAGTGTTTGAATTGATAAAACGTTCAGCTGGAGTTCAATGTCGTTAGCGTTTGACGTCTCTAATCTCATCTACCACATCTTCACAAACACAAGCATTTTTCTTATCAGTCTGCTTATTTTAATGTCTGTTTTCACAGTACTTTCATTTTTTTAGAAATCATGTACTCGTCGCTTTTGTGCTGTCCTTTCTAATTGATGCCAGTAGAAGCAAGGCATTGTCCGGAGGGGGACTAATGCAGGAATGTGCGAGATAGGTGCGACGTAGGTGCGAGGTAAGCGCGAAGTGAATATTATTTCCCATGGGCGCGCCTGGAGAAGAAGCGGCGAGCCTTTGGAGGATCCTGATACGCCGCCGGAAAACCGGCAGTGCCCAGGAAAATTTGGACACATGGAGATCTATGGAAACTGATCTAAGGGCCCAATCAGGGCATTGCTTTAAAGCAGTGTCCGGGCTAAACTGGGGATCGCACACTGAAAGTAATTTTGGGGCCCTAGCTGAGATATTGTCCCAGCGGCAGCGCAAATGATTCTGGGACCCGTCATGCTTCGCCGAAAAAAGTCCAAAGAAGCCCGAAAAAGCCTAAAAAGGCCCGAAAAAGACCAAAAAACCCAAAAGCGCCAGAAAGAGCCGGAACACTTCTCGCGCGTTTTGGCGCCAAGGCGTGTGAGTTGATTTCGCAACCGAGTCTTTTTGGTTCATTCTCTGTCGTCGCACTACAAAATAATGTCAGAATTCTAAAAAAAAGTTCATTTCTGCGTTCCTGCTTCTTTTGGCGCTTTCGGGCTTTTTCGTGCTTTTTCGGACTTCTTTGGGCTTTTTTGAGCTCTTTCGGGCTTTTTTGGGCGCTTTTGGTCTTTTTTCGGCGAAGCATAACGGGACCCTCACGCACGGCTGGAACACTCATCTCCAAATTAGACCCCAGTGTATTAAAAGCAACGTCCAGGCAGATCTGAACAGATGGGGATCGCACTTGGAAAATGATTTTGGGGGACAACTAAGACACTGCCCAAGCAGCAGCACAAATGGTGCCCTCACGTCTGAGATATTCGCCCCCCCCCCCCAATCCAGACCCCGTTACCGTTGGCGGACGACTTGCATCGGATTGCAAGCGGCGTGCGGACTCACCGCCCACGCGCTGAATCCGAGGACCCCTCAAGTCGAGGAAAGTCGTCTGTTATACGGTACCGGGGACAGCTGCCCAAAAGGTAGAGTCTATATGTACTATAATATGTTGTCGAATGTGGAGGGTCCCGCGCGGACTTCTTGAAAAAACGTACCTCCATGTATGTGAAAGGATGCGCATTTGTTGCAGATGACCGCGCGGGCCGCCCCACTTCGGCGAGATATATTCCTCCACCCTTGCCTAACGCTGCCATTTAAGGCAGTGTCCGGGCAGAAAGTTGATTTTGAGATTTTGTGCCTACCCGGGTCTTTTCGCTATGCCGAATCCGAAAAACCACACTGGGGAGCGCGAAAACGGTGAAAAGGCTTTAAAGGCAGTGTCCGGGCAAAAACTCGATTATGAGATTTTGTGCTTACCCGGGCCTATTCGCTACGCTGAATCCGAAAATGCGCCTTGGAAAGCGCGAAAACGGCGAAAAAGGGCTCTAACGCAGGAGTGAAATCAAAAGTGGGCGGGGTCTTCCCCACTGTGAATTTCGCGGTCCCGGTTTCTAAAGCGATTTTCTCAACTCCCCTAGCCCTCTGAGATCTCCACAGGCCAGGTGCAAACGCATGACTTGAAATCGGGACCGAGAAGATCGCTCCGGAAGCTTGGAGCGTGAATTCACCCTGGGGAAGACCCCGCCCACTTTTGATTTCCCTCCTGCGTTAGAGCCCTTTTTCGCCGTTTTCGCGCTTTCCAGTGTGGATTTTCGGATTCAGCGTAGCGAACAGGCCCGGGTAAGCACAAAATCTCAAAATCGAGTTTTTGCCCGGACACTGCCTTTAATACAGGAGGGAAATCAGCAAGTGGGCGGGGTCTTCCCCACTGTGGATTCACGCTCCCAGCGCTTCCGGAGCGATCTCCTCGATTCCGCTAGCCGCCCTGACATCGCCACCGGCCAAGTGCAAACGCGTGACTCGAAATGGGAACCGAGAAGATCGCTCCAGAAGCTTGGAGCGTGGGGAGGACCTCGCCCACCTCCTGCTCGTCTTGCGTTAGGCTAGGTTCATACCCCATGTTCCGGAACTTTTCCCGCACAGTTCCCGCACTGTGCTGGAACTGTGCTGCATGCGCTGTAGCCGCCCACACGCGTTTTGAACGGCGGAAGTTGAAGAATTTTAACTGTTTCCAACGGTTTTCTCCCAGATTTCTTTCATTTTGGCCTAATTCCTCTCCCCCGCTTCCCTTTTTGATCAGCGAAACTTCGAACTCGAAGCGGGTTGAACAACGAGCGCTTTTCTGCATTGCGAATCCGACAAAACTTGTGTTCGTGTGCTCGTCCAATTTCTCCTCGCTTTACTTTTACTCAGACCTATTCCATTTGTTCCAGGAAGCCGCTGCGTAGTTTCCAAAGTCATCTGCCACAAATTAGGGAGTGCGAGCAATTCTGAAATTGCATAAATTGGGACTTGTCTGGGAAGGCACGGGTAGTCTCGCATCTGTATTGAAAGGGACATAGGCAGGTTTCTAGAACACATGCAGTAAGCCTAAACAGAAATGAGAAAAATGGACGAGCGACATAGACCAATCTGCCGGATACATGCAACAGAACAAGGTTATTTCTTCAACCCCGCTTCAGTTTCACAGCTTCTCTCATCACAAGGAGGAGGGGGTAGAAAGAACGGAGAAGCGACCATATGGAAAAAGGAAAGGTGCTGACAAGGGAATGGTCAGAAGTCGAAGTGGCCAATCCATACAAGCTGCATACCAGTCGATGCAGCATAGAATGCTGATTTCAAATGTGTCTTCCGTATCTGCAGAGCGCCTTTGTGGGCGAAGTTATGAGCAGCTTTACTGCGAAAAAATCGTCCACAAAAACTGCGAAATTAGGCAGATCACTGCTCTTTTAGCTCACCTTTAGGTACGAGCCATACGAACTGACCTAGTTACACGTTTTGGTCCAACACTGAGCCGAGAATGGCTTTGTATGGCCAAGTTTGACCTTTACACGCACAATTTCTTAGCAAAATGATGACATTCGACGGCTTATAACTTCGCCTACAAAGGCGCTCTGCAGATAAGGAAGACGGATCTGAAATCAGCATTCTATGCTGCATCGAATGGTATGCAGCTTGCTTGAATTGGCCACTTCGATTTCTGACCATTCCCTTGTGAGAATGCCCAAAAACGAAACCAGTCAGAAAACAAAAGATTCTTAATCTATGCAATTTCAGAATTGCTCGCGCTCCCTAAATGGCAGATGGGTACGGAAACCACGCAGCGGCTACCAACCACTTTGCAGGGACTCTGCCGTGGCAGCGCACATGTGCACCCGTGGCTGATATATCTTATATATATAAAGCTGAATGTCTGTTTGTATGTCTGTCTGTCTGTCTGTATGTCTGTCTGTCTGTGTGTACGTATGTTCCGAATAGAAAATTCCATTTCTGAACCGATCGGGACCAAACTTGGCACACATACACTTCGGGCCCTGGCGGGTGTCATAGGCTACTTTTCGTCATCGATCGATATCGATTTTATCGATTTTTTGCAAAATTTGGGCTACGGGGCTGGGAGTTGGCACAGAGGGGTAATCGAGCATGCTGATCATCCCCTTGGGGGTGATCAGCATGCTCGATTACACCCCTCTGCCAAATTTCAGCCCCCTAGCTCAAATTTTGCAAAAAATTGATAAAATCGACATCGATCGATGAAAAGTGGACTGTGACACCCGCCAGGGCCCGAAGTGTATGTGTGCCAAGTTTGGTCCGGATCGGTTAAGAAATGGAATTTTCTATTCGGAACATACGGCGGAGCCGGATAAGCCAGCTAGTTCTTTTCTAAACTACACCTTTCTACGGTTTTGGAACGAATGGCATCAGCTTGCATGTATTGCCCCACCACCTTCGTGATGGGTCGCCGGGCACAAGCATGCAAACTAACGCAAGTCGTCCGTCATATACGGTATTGAGGACAGGTGCCTACTGTTTATAACGCCCCTAAAAATCATTGAGAAAATCAAATTTGAAAAAGACACTGTTGAAGCGTTGCCCATACATGCGTCCCGGAAGGGATTAGCAAGAAACACACAGTGTGGTAGGCGTTTGTATAGAATCAAGTGGTAGTATAGTCTGCCCTAATCGGGATCAGGCCAAACAGCTTGCTCGATTTGCCCACACGCAAAGCCACATATTTCAATAGTTGAAACGACCGAAAATTTTCGTTGAACGAATGAATATCGAATTATCGGCTTTTGAAAAGTATTCGAACGAACGAATATTATTCGATCTGTGATGTTCAGATTATTCGAATTCGAATATTCGAATAATGCTACATTCCAAAATCCGAATGAACGAATATTCGAATAAATGGGGTTGGTCGAATATTCGACTACTTGAATATTCGAATAATCGAATATTTCGAATAAATTATTCGAACACGAATATTCGGTTCTAACTATAGTAGGCGTGTCGCAAAAGCCTAGCTACGCGGACTCCCGCCAGGCCAATTTTGGCCTATTGGGGCTGGGGTAGACGTAGGATAAGCCCTCGTAAGAACCCTTCTGCACGAGTTTCTACTTTTTTGGAAATGTTTTCAAATCAACAGTTGATTTATAGGGGCCTGCAGGATTGCGAAAGTTGGACGTGCGTACGGCCATTGCGCCGCCCACGTCAGATGTGCGTCCGACGACTCAGGTAGGTGCCAGACTTATCCTGTTGAACAGGTTCATTCGGTTCACCACCTTTGCTGTTGGACAGTGTAGTGATTTGACCTATGAACGGAACGAACTGGCTGAAGCGGATAAGCCTGGCACCTGCCTTAGTGACATCAGACGTGCGCGGCGCAATGGCCGTACGCACGTCCGACTCTCGCGATCCTGCAGGCCCCTATATTTACCTTTCGTAGGCAATTTGCAGTGTCACAGTCAGGGTCGAGCAAGAGGGTGTGGCACACAAGCGGATACGACTCCACCCCCCCCCCCTCCCCATCTTCTCCTCAATATTCCTTCCCCCCCCCTCCCCTCTACCAGCATTATCGTTTGACTTCCGCAGGCATGACATAAAGGCTCTGTCATGCATAGTTAGGTACATATGTCAAGTTACCCCCATGGGCCAAGTCTTAGCAAATCTGCGGGTTTCCAATAGTGGACCACCCAAGCAAAGTGGTCATTTTCAGACATGATCAACTATGTTTCAAAAGTGAATTAGCTACCTTTTGATTTAACTGGCTTGGCTTCGAAAAGGCGCGGCTTCGTAACCTAGGTAATTAAGGCTAGGTACAGGGCTCCTAAATTGCAGAGTCGTTTGCACCAGCGGTCGCGCGACCGCGTCGTGCCCGGGCATCAATGGCGCCGCCTCGATGGATGGCGGCGGCGCCGGCAAAATGCACGGGCGCGACGCGCTTGCGCGACCGCTGATGCAAACGACTCTGCAATTTAGGAGCCCTGTAATGACCAGAGAGCACTTGCGCGAGAGAGACGCAGGTGCGTCGCGGGCGCGAGCGGCCTTAAAGGCAGTGTCCGGGCAGATTCGCGCCCTGGGGGATATTGCTGTGGTGGGGTTCCTGGTCACCCTACTGACCTCCGGGCGCAGTCCGGCTGGTTTATGTTCCCCATGGGCCGAGAAAGTAGCCCTTGAACTGGCGCGCGCAACCCCAATCGGCGCTAGCTCAGACGTCTTCGCTTTACCGTTAAAAAAATCGGCGCGGGACCCCACGACCGCTCTCTCGCATTTTGCATGCTATCCAAAGCAAAATTTGAAGGCAGCAGGGTCTTTGTGCCAGGGCCTCCCAATTCCATTGAAATTCTCGTCCAAGCCGACTTTTGGAAATTGGGTAAACTCCCCGAAAAAAGTCTTTTCACCCGTTTCAAAGCTCATATTCGGGGTTTACGGGTCGAAAAGGCCCAAATATGCAAAAAGATGGAAATGCAAAATCTACTGGTACACTGCCTTTGATTAGGTCACGAAGCCCCGCTTCACGGAGCCAAGCCAGTTGAATCAAAGGTTAACTCTTTTCGTACTCAATACAAAGCACTATTCCCTATTTACTCATATCGTGAATCCTGCTTCAGATAACCATCAAACTATGGAATTAGAAGCAGGCCAAAATCTCGTTTGTCCCATTTTTTGCTTTTAATGGCTGGGCTTTCACCAGCTTTTTACTCAGAAGAAGATGAATCAGCCCCAAATTATACCTACGAAAACTACAAGGCTTAGGCCCGTATGCACGTACATCCCCGCTGGGGAGGGGAGGGGATCTGAGAGGGGATGCATCATATAGTAAGCGTCGCCCAGCAAAAGCGGCTGGCTACTATCAAAACTACAGTGTTATGATAAAAGGTTTATTATCTGTCGAATAGGAAACTACATATATGAAACGTGAGAGGAGTGGATCGTGGACTTGAAAGGATGAGTGTGTGGTTGACTTCGGGGCAACCGCCCCAGCAAAGAGAGTGAGTGTCGTGGAAGCTTCCTCGCGTGCTCTGTGCGACTTGATTATATACCTAGCGTTATCATAGCACATCATCTCCGAGAGCATGGGAATCACTGTTCTCATAACACACGATAACATAGGATAACATCCTACAGCAGAGAACGCGTTGACATTCTAGTGCAAAGAGCGCTGCTCTCACACCTCCCCCATTTCCTTCAAGTCCGTCCCGGACTTAAAAAAAGGTTGGGGAAAAGAAAAAAAGGAAGACATAAATACTAACCGTGATTGTTGCCTAGAGGTAGCGCTGGAGTTGCGCCAGCGTCACAATCGAGTTGATTGATTCCGCCCATTGGTGTAGTCCAGACAGGTAGCTGGAGTAATATCTGGCGTCGTTGCTGGAAGTTGCATTGCTCGTTGTTGAGATCGGCCGGAGGCGGCGTTGGATGATCGGGAGGGTCTTGAGCCTTTTGAACCTCGCGATCCTCTTGAGGACTGCAACGCTCACGATGATTGTGAGACGCCTCTTCCTCGTTGAGGTGTACCTCTTCCTTGTAGAGGGGCACCTCTACCTCTTGGGTTGGGGTAGGTCGCCCTCGGGAGGTGGTGGGGTGTCCTACTGGAATGGATTGGCCCTCGTGCGTCGTGAAAGGTGGTAGCTGAGGGCTCGGCGCGTCCTTTAGCTTGGATGTAGAGAAGGAGCTTGGCTCGGAAGGAGAGACGAAAAAGCCAGAGCGGACGCATTGCGGCGAAAGGAGTGCTGATCAGAGGTATCAGCCTGAGATGTGTAGGTGAGATCGGCCGCATCGCCATTGAGAGTAGCTGAAAGTTGATGAGAAACATCAATGTGAACTGTGTGGGTGAAATCGGCCGTATCGCGACCAAAATCGGTGACCGACTGACCAAAAAAAACTGGTGCGTCGTTGTGGGTGAAATCGGCCGCATCGCGACCATGCATGGGCGGGGGAGCGGGTGGCGTTGTGTAAAGAATATGTTCTCTTTTTCAAAGTGATATAATCATATTTGCACCTCTTTGCATAGTAACATGACCATATTTGTACAATGACAACTTGAGCTAGCATTGCAGACTGAGTCAACATTGCACATTGAGTCAACACTGCAGATTTACCGGTCAAGGTCAGAACAAGTCACTTACTTAACGAGATAAGAGCTCTCAAGAACCTACGGAAGTTATAGAAATCTAGTACCATTTATGACTTAAGTGATCCTTTGTAAGAAAATTGTGACTGAGTTTGTACATATTCATTGATAGGAAGTGCTATATAAGCAGCTCTTTGAAATGTTTCGATATCGCATTACTTCGTACCTTCGTCCATGTGATTTCCTTCTTCCCATGGATATACCAGCCCGGTATGGTGATCCTCGGGGCCTTCCGGTGGTAAATCTTGATCTTCAGTTGTCACCGGCTGGCAGCACCGGAAGTCTCTGACGGATCCTCACGACAATTCCTCCTTTTCTCAATCATTCCCTCACAATTACTATGTGTATCATTTGACTCCATGTTTAACAGCGCCCTTTGTCATTGCCTTTTATGTTATGGTCTTGTATTGTTAGTCTAAATTTACTGAATAAAAGTTGTTGGGGACTAAGGTCGGCTACATTCGAGAATCACATTTCGAGTTATAATAATAACTGTAAAAGTAGTATCAAAATCTCACCGCAGCGCTTACGGAACAGAGCCGAACCTTACAGTTGCTTCTTCACCGGGTGCACCGGGGTCGGGAGTGAGGGCGTCAGGTGGGCCTGGTTGCTCCCTTTGGGCCTCCGTAACTTCCGCGTGGGAGAGATCCAGTGTGAATGGTTTTGGGGGTGTGGGGGTTTCCTGAGCGAATACGCTCGGGTGCCCAGGGGAAAATACAACGGTAGGAATGCAAATGGTTTGATGTTGAAGGATTTCGTCATCTAGCTAGGGGGAAGCCAAAGAGATTTGCTGTCCCTTATATAGCACGTGAGAAGACAATGAGGGATTAGCGACCAAGATAAAGGACTTGCTCGAGTTAATCACAGCGGGGCTCACCATCAGCGATTTTTCGGATAGTGGGTCCGTCTGAGCTGTGAGTATTAATGGAGAAAAGGGAGATAGGGTTTCGCATGGAACGAAAGTTTCGGTTTGAGGAGGGAGAATCGTAGTCTCCAAAACACGAACAGGTACAGGGCACGTGGGTGATGGCTGGGGAAGAGACTGAGGGGTTACGCAAAGGATGCCCACTTTTTGATCCGCGACTGAAAATGTTTTACTGTTATAGTCAATGCTCCATTGCGGAAGGCGAGACAGTAGATCGTTACCCACGATTATGTTATAGGATTCGGCTTCGTGAGGCACGCATTGTGACTCGGTGAAGTAAACTGGGTGGGTGAATGCGAAAGAGCCTATTTGGAAGCGCAAGTCGGCGACACCTAGTAGTTTTATGGGTATTCATGCCATGCCCATGGCCGAGGGGACGTCGCTGCTTCGCAATTGGAAAACTCCGAGTATAGGGGCAGTGGCTTTGGACGTGACCGTTATCGCAGCACCGGTATCGACTAATGCCAAGACGCTGATATCGTTAACCTTGATGGGTATCTGGGCAACAAAGAACCGCTGCAACTCTTCAAGGACTAGAACTTTAGGAGGGGAGAAGGTTGTTTTAGGAGGCCATACACTTGTAGCATTGATGGCTGCTTGAGCTACCTCTACTGAATCGAGCGTGTGAGAGCGGGGCTCCGCGCTGGGATTTAGAACTACAGGGGTAGGTAGGTAGGGGAGTAGGTTGCCTGATGTAGGTAAGAGAGGTTGAAGTCGGGGCAGCCAACCCGTATACATAACATTGCAATATAAAGTAAAGAAAAACTTCAAAATACGAAAGGAAACAAAAAACGAACAAATGCTAATCCATAAATCAAATATGGACCAATCGTGAAAAAGAAGAGCCGTGAGGGGTGGCGGACTTTATGAACGATAGCGCGCGCTTAGGCAGGCGTGTGTCAATAAGGTGCGCACCGTTAGCCTCGCCTATCGCAAGATGGACGAGTTTTTTGCAGTACAGCTTTAACGCTGGTTCATGGCCATGTTCCCCAGTCAAGTGAAAGCAACTTCTGATAGTGGTATAAGCTTTTATTACAGCTGGGATGAAGCTTGACTATTTGCGGAATTTTGTTTTGCTTTCTTGTTTCTTTATGCCAGTCATGAACAGCTAATGTTTTTCATGAAATTCAAGAGATTTGCTGATTTACTTATGAATGACCGAGTGACTCCTGGATATCCAACTTTGAAGTGTGAAATCAATCTAGAACACCTCAGGCATGATTGTCTGAGTGACCTCACATCCTGCGACTAGTTCACACGGAATTTCGATTGAGTTACACATCAATTATACTGAAGGTAGCAGTTTTTGGAAGCAAACAAAAGAATTTTGTCATTTAAAGCAGATTCGAAAAAATATAAGTGCAGTGTGATTTTCCTTACCCTAAAATCTGAAAAAATTTGTGTGATATCGCATATTTGCAAAATGAGTGATATCTGGAATGATATCCACGAAAGTCCATAATGGAGGAAAATGGACTTTCAAGCCCCATTTTATTCGTTCGCGGTGGAGAGTGGTCGGAATCTGCTTTCGCTCGCGTTATCCAAAAATTTTCATCCCATCGCAACCACGAGGCAAAGCGGTGAAATGAAAATGATTTAACCCTACCTGAGCTCTCGCTTGCGAAATGATGACGTCAAAAGTCCATTTAGAATGGGGCAAAATGGGATTTACCTCCATTTTAAATGGACTTGAAAGCCCATTTTACTCCCAGCAGCAAGGTGAGCTGGGACTAAGCCCATTTTTGACCTTTTTGCATATTTTTGATTGCGATTTTTTGGGAATGTGTTCCTGAACCTATCCTAAGGCAATAGGTGAGTGGAAAAAGTTTCATGTCTTTTATGAAGTCTGAAATAAGTGTTTCTTTCTAAACTCATAGAAACGCTACAAAACATAGAAAAAGATTAAATTCACCCAAATATTCGCTAACAAACCCAAATGCTTCTTAATATCAGGTCAATCAGAAAATTCTTATGTACAAATAAAGTTTGTTAACTCTTCAAATCATCAACCAAAACCAAATTCATGATTTGTAATCTAAAATTTGTAAAAAAATGTACTTCAATGTGATTACTTAGAAACTATCTTTGGCTAATTTCGTAGAACCGAACCTCAGAGACGGCATTTTAAACGCAATTTTGAGTTTGGTCTGCAAGAATTACTGAAGTGCCGCTAGCTAGCTAGAAAAATTCCGTGAAAATTTCTTACTAGATTAGTCCACATTCAACTCCTTAGAGTTGAAAGTATAGTACAGTTATTACAAATGTTAGTGCTGAAAGACAAAGAAAAGCTAATATAAAGCACTTGCGAAGTCATCTTTTGGGATTCAAAGTTTTTGCGACTTGAAAAACCCTTTGAGTTGTAGTGTAGTACAAGGTTTCTTGTGAGGAGCATTTTGGTTCACAGATTGCAGTGCAACTCCAGCCAAAATTTGCTTTTTGCAGAAATCTCCACATACGAATTCGATTTAATGCTGATTGGTAGAAGTTTTGAAGCGAAGGCCCGGATATTACATGATGTTAGTTTTGGAAGCGATTTAGATGCATAGTCATCGATAACGAATGGCATTCTATTAGGTGTAACGAAGTGGGAAAGAATAGAATACCCACTTGAGTGACATTGTAATGTTAGGTCAGCCTATTAGATATCGACCACTTGGTGGAAATGAGTTTGCAAGAGTGAGCAAACAGGTTAAGACAAGTTGGAGAAAGGTTAGTTGAAGCATTTTTGTATGGAATGAATGTATTCGCGAATGCGATATCTTATCGCACCACATGGACTAAGTCCATTTTATTCGCACGAAAAGTCCATTTCGCGGGGACTTTCGTGGATATCATTCCTGATCGTACAAAACATTATCAAATGTAATGATTTACACAAGTTATTGAAATTAGTTTGCTTGAATCAAAATTCGCCTATAATGCTTATTTTGAATTCTCATCGCAATGAAATCTGTTTTTAACTATGATTAGGGTTTCAAAACTTACTTTTCCGATAAAAGAAATAATCGTGTTGGTCATTTCAGCAATGATAATAATATTTCTCGGTAAGCTGACTGCTTTTTGAACTAAACTTTGGACAAACCTACTAGGAACAAATAACTGAAATACACTGGAAAGAGCTTGCGATAATTTATAGTGAAAAAAGACCTGAAAACTGATTTTTAATTTATGAAGTTTGAAATCTACTGTTGTCCAAATTGCAACCTACAGAAGAAGCATGAAGGAAATATTAGAGAGTTTTCCAATGGCTGAGCGCATTCCTAGCTTGATTAACAAGGGGGCGGAGCGATCAGCGCACCGCGGACGGTACCCAGCTGGCGGCTGGCACATGCTATCGTTCATAAAGTCATACACCCGCCGTGAGAGACAGTGAAGTCTCGGATTCCTGAGGGTTGATTGTGACTGGGTGTTTGTAAATGATCTGTCATATTGTAGTAGCCGTTCCTGATTGATCGAAGTCCAGATTTCCTGAAGTTGATGGTCTATGGTCCGAACCGTTGTTGACTTGGCTTCAACTTGGGGTCGGGAGGGATGAGGGCTAGCAACCGACGATTCCGCAAGTTGCTCCACCATTTGGGCGATATCCAAGGCGCGTTGGAGGGTGGATGGATTAGCTAACTCTACCTGAAGCCTAATGTGGGGGTAAACACGGGTTGAAACTCTTCTAAGGCGCGAGCCTGCTGCATTGCTGCATCTTGACCAGGTGTGGTAGCGCGCACTAACCTGAAAATTCGATCTGCAAACGCCGAAGTTGATTCTCCAAGTTCTGCTTGCATTTCGCTAAAGCTCGTCGTGCCATATTTCGAAGGTGTGGTCCCTCGTAACAGTTCTTGAGATGGGCCACTACCGCGTCATAGTCCTCCGTTTGACCGGGTTCAGCTCCTCGATTTTCTCTCGAGCTGCGCCATCAAGGAGGGCTATCAGATCAGAGGCCTTGAGCTTTGGGGATAGCGGGGTAGGAAGTGTGTTTTGGATATCTTCAAAACGGCGCAACCATACTGAGAAACGGTAAGGTCTCCGCTATTTGCCCCTGTGAAGCAGGGAATTTTTGGTGCGGGCCACTCTGGAGTACAGGATGATACGTAAGGGATAGATACTCTCGAGTATTTGGCCAACCGCAGTAAAAAAAACTGAAGCCCTGAAGCAGTGAGGTATTCACATCGTTCACCTGCTTGGCTAAGGCCGTCGTTGCTGAACGGGAATCCTTCCATGCATCTGATATCGCCTGTGCTGTGACATCGCGCAGTTCCTTAGCTTCCAGTAAGCGTCGCCCAGCAAAAGCGGCTGGCTACTAACAAAACTACAGTGTTATGATAAAAGGTTTATTATCTGTCGAATAGGAAACTACATATAGGAAACGTGAGAGGAGTGGATCGTGGACTTGAGAGGATGAGTGTGTGGTTGACTTCGGGGCAACCGCCCCAGCAAAGAGAGTGAGTGTCGTGGAAGCTTCCTCGCGTGCTCTGCGTGACTTGGTTATATACCTAGCGTTATCATAGCACATCATCTCCGAGAGCATGGGAATCACTGTTCTCATAACACACGATAACATAGGATAACATCCTACAGCAGAGAACGCGTTGACATTCTAGTGCAAAGAGCGCTGCTCTCACAATACCTCGCTACTCTAGGTATCTTTCTTCTTTCTTTTCTATCTTGCTTATGAAGGTTCTCATACTCTAATACCTGCGCATAATTGATGCCAGGTTACTGGCATAACTGATTAGATTTTACTATTTTGTGCGATCCCCTGGGGATCCCCAGGGGATCAATTCTCAATTTCGGTGCCATTTATCTTCCTGAGAAGTCAATGGAAACGCCGCAAATTGTACTGAGGATAAACTACGGCACTGCTAAGCATGTTTTCGACAGAAGAAATAGGATCTGAAGATTGTGAATTTTTCGATGATCCCTAGCTTTCGAGCCAGGGAATACCGAAGATTTCGATATCCTGAGATTTCACTTATTTCTACTAAAACATCTTTAGCAGTGCCGTGTATATCCACAGTACAATTTTACAGCGTTTTCACTGAGTTTTCAGGAAGATAAATCACTTTGAAAATGAGAGGTGAATAATCACGCCAGTAACCTGGCATCAATTATGTGCAGGTATTAGGGTATGAAAACCTTCAAGATAAGATAGAGAAGGAAGAAGAAAGATATAGGGCTTATCAAACTGAGTGTCGTTTGCACCAGCATCTCCATCTTCGCGCTGGAATCTGCGTCTCTTCCGCGGGGCTGCTCTCTAAGCACTTTCCCAAGGCGAGCGTGGGAAAGGCGGAGCCTTAATCGATTGGAAGTGGTTAGAGGACATGTGCCGCAGAAGAGACGCAGAGTCCAGCGCGAAGATGGAGATGCTGGTGCAAACGACACTCAATTTGATAAGCCCTATACGTAGAGTGGCGAGATATGACGCATTTCCTCTCAGATCCTCTGCCCTCCCTAGCGTGGATGTACGTGCATACGGGCCTTAGGCTATCGAACTATATGTGTATTATGTTCGCTATATTGATTTCAATACTTTTCTTCTGCCGTACAGGTTGTTATAGGTGACACTTTATTGCCCAACGTTTCGGCACAACGCCGTCGTCAGAGGCTAAAAAGGAGTCAGTCACTTCGATTCACGATTAGTCGCCAAACATCTCCTCCCACTCGGCCATTCGAATGGTCTTTGGTGGAAGCAGGAAATCTGCGAGTAGAGTTTGACTCACCAGAGTGCCACCGTGATTTGTAGCAGTATCAGCTGCTTTTGTGCTTGGACCGACTGCGGTGTTGAGTATAGACAGTCGTGTCAACTGACTGCGATGTTGAGAATAAGCAGTCGCGATGTCAACGAACTGCTTAAATAGGACAAATGATCTTATAGTTTGCAATATGTCAGATACGGCATTAGATCTCCAGTTATAGATAATTGTTCATTCTTGTTGTTGATCTTGGGGTCACGGACAAGAATGTGGGACGCTTCGAGGGCCTTTCTAGCGGAGACATGGTTTTCGTAGGCCAAAATTATGCACTTAATGTCGAAATCGGTACCGCTATGGTCTATCTTTCTATGCTTTCCTAGCGGACTCATTACGTTCTGCCGCTTTTTGCTAGCCAAATGATCGTTTACGCGCACGCACAGTGGTCTACCTGTTTCACCGATGTATACGAGCACAGTTGGAGAACGAAGTTGTCTTGGTGAATATTCCCCGAGACAACATCAAAACACAACTGGTACGTAATCGAATTTATGACAGGACTTGTGTCACGCGAAATTGCATGATCTGCCCTTATGGGAAAGCTGGAGACTGTTCGAAGTCTGGCGTTGTGTATCAAATAGAATGCTTAGCGTGCTCTACCATATACATCGGTGAAACAGGTAGACCACTGTGCGTGCGCGTAAACGAGCATTTGGCTAGCAAAAAGCGGCAGAACGTAATGAGTCCGCTAGGAAAGCATAGAAAGATAGATCATAGCGGTACCGATTTCGACATTAAGTGCATAATTTTGGCCTACGAAAACCATATCTCCGCTAGAAAGGCTCTCGAAGCGTCCTACATTCTTGTCCGTGACCCCAAGATCAACAACAAGAATGAACAATTATCTATAACTGGAGATCTAATGCCGTATCTGACATATTGCAAACTATAAGATCATTTGTCCTATTTAAGCAGTTCGTTGACATCGCGACTGCTTATTCTCAACATCGCAGTCAGTTGACACGACTGTCTATACTCAATACCGCAGTCGGTCCAAGCACATCTAAAGCAGCTGATACTGCTACAAATCACGGTGGCACTCTGGTGAGTCAAACTCTACTCGCAGACTTCCTGCTTCCACTAAAGACCATTCGAATGGCCGAGTGGGAGGAGATGTTTGGCGACTAAGATCGTGACGAAGTGACTAACTCCTTTTAAGCCTCTGACGACGGCGTTGTGCCGAAACGTTGGGCAATAAAGTGTCACCTATAACAACCTGTACGGCAGAAGAAAAGTATTGAAATCAGTTATCACAGTATGCCCAGGTTTCAAGACAATAGGACATATAGTATAGTTCGCTATATTCTTTTTGGAGGTAAGTTAATGGGGTGTGGCACAACCTCAAAAAAGCTGTGTCTGCCACATCCTTTTAGTTGTGTTACATTCCACTAACTTACCTTTAAAGCATTTGAATCTCTGTCTTTTTTATATAGTTGCTACTGCTAAACCTTCTTCTCCACATAGCAGGAATTTCATTCAAAATTGTTTCTCCTAGGGAAAGATATGGTCGTTTTTCCATAGCTATGCAAATGGAAAACACTGCGAAAATATTGGATTACGGTAATATGCTAAGTCTGCGCTACTACGCAAATCGCGAGGGAAGGCGGTAAAAACAAGAATATTTGATAGCCTAATCCTCGTAACTTTCACAAATGTGATTTGAGCCTGATTGGTTTTCACTAGTCTGAGAAATTGAAAGCGAAAAATGGGACAAACGGGATTTTGGCTTGCTCTTAATTCCAGAGTTTGGAGGTTAGTTGAAGTGAGTTTCCTAATGTGAGCAAAGAAGTAGTAGTACTTTGTATTGAGTGCAAAAAAGGTAGTTTACTCACCTTCGAAATAAAGATATGTTCGAAAATGACCACCTCAACTAAATTTCCCAATATTTGGTAATCGGAAATTCGCTGAAACTGGGCCAACAGGGTTTATTTGGCATGCTAATTACTAAATGATGCTCTTTTGCTTTTAGGATTCCTTTATTATGTTTACTGTGCGTGTACGACGGTAGGCCAAAACGCCAGTGTTGGTATTTTGCACAATGGGCCTACAGACATTGTTGGCTGACATCATTTAGCTAGCATCACTATCACCTCGATAACGACTCTCCCCCTCTCCCTGACCCCTCTACGACCCCCTGGTGTGACGTGCCACAGTCCACGCTTGACCCTGGTCACAGCTCCAGCGGCTGGGGCCCCCGCGGCCGCAGTTGTCCTTGCGCCGTGTGCGAGCGTATTCTGCGGTCATGTTCCCATAAGCCTAACATTAAAAGATACAGGACTTATGAATTACAGTGTCGGGTGCTCCAGCATCTCCACTCCCGCGTGGCATAGGTGCGATAGGGGGAGCCGGGCCCTCTCCAGGTGAAGGGGGTCTTCGCTACTCCCATCCTTCTAGGGTGAAGGGATGAGCGACCCCTGAAAGCGTGCCCTAACGATATACACACCATTCGAAAGCGGTCATGACGAATCGAACAACACTGTCAATAGGTATTCTGCTCCGGGATATACGAGCGATTCTATCTGGTTAACATATCAACTGATTTAGTGTGTTCACTTTCTGCTCTCCTATCGCAATCAGGATGAAAGCCACGAGAAAGTCGACGGTCTACGTTTATTGATGAATACTTGCTCTGTCATAAAGATAGATAATCAGCGGTAGTTGGGCAGAAATCACCTGTCAAATGGGTATAGTTTCAAAAAATGCTGCGTATCTCTCGTTAGATTAGGGTTACAAAAAAGTCGTCGACGGCCTATGTCGATTCCCTGTTTCCTAAGCTTTCGAATGTTTCATAGAGTTGGGGTAAAAATACTTGACAATTCTCAAAAATGGGATGGAGATATTTACTATTAGCTTGCTCCTCCAATGTGCTGGCTTTTATGGGTCACCGGAGCAAGTGCTTTTTAGAACCGGGAAGCAAAAAAGCCCTAACATGCTTTATACCATTCGAAAGCTGAGATTATGGAGAATCGACGAAGACCGTCGAATTTTTTCTAGCTCTTCCAGTTAGATGTGAGAGAATTATCTGAGCAATATATCTAATGATTCGCTTTAACTGACAAAAAATGCATTTAATTCTCTTTCATTCCATAAAAAAGTAATCTGACCAACGTATCATTTATTATTTACGGTAATCACTGCGTATCACACTGGGCTATTTTTGCAGTCTTTAGCAGGACTCTTTTGTTTTTATGAGCATCGACAACCTGGATGTAGAATTGCCATATATAGACTATACTTATTAGTTAGTTTTTTTTTACTTATTAATTGGTTTTTTCTTTCTTCTCTTACAGGCAAGGACTTCTATCTGATTATCTAAAACTGAGACAAGCCTTAGAAAACCTTAAGGCTTGGAAATAAATATGTTCAAAAAAATTTTTTTTGAAACGTGGAAGAAAGAGGCAGCAAACATGCATCAACCATTGCGGTTTTTAAAAAGAAAAATTCAAATATTTTTTGATTCTTATATTTGTTTTTGGAGTGTTTAAAATTCCAAGTTATTTTTATTTCCCAAACTTTTTTGCTAATTTTTTATGCTACAGTATCTACTGTAGACGTCTTTGAAATAGTGCGAAAAAAAGCTACTACTCTAATAATTCTCATTATAATTGATAGAAATACTTCTTTTCATGGAATATGTGGTGGTTATGTTTCTAGGTGAATCTCTAATAGCTTTTTGATCATAATTTACTCTCAAACTACCTTCCGAAAAAGAAGGGGGCCATCTGCTTTTGGCTCAAACGTGAGAGGGGTAAGATCTATTGCTCTCGCTATCGCAACTATGCTTCAGACTGCGCTTGAACCCGCCTGTACCCCCGCAACCTACCTGAAAAATGCACATGCAGTTGAAATGGTCGAAAATTGTTTGTAACTTATATTCAAATTGCGCGCAGCGAAAAATTATGTAAGGCTGAACTGGGTCCATACCCCAGATACAAAGAGCAATTTACGCTGTTAAAGGCAGTGTCCGGGCAAAAACTCGATTTTCAGATTTTGTGCTTATACGAGCCTATTCGCCACGCTGAATCCGAAAATCCACATTGGAAAGCGGGAAAACGGCAAAAAAGAGCTTTAGCGCAGGAGGGAAACAGCAAGTGGGCGGGGTCCTCCCCGCTGCGAATTCACGGCCCAGCTTCCAGAGCTATCTTCTCAATTCCGCTAGTCCTCCTAACATCGCTATCGGCCAAGTGCGAATGATTGACATGAAACCGGAAGCGAGAGAATCGCTCCCGAAGCTGGGAGCGTGAGTTTACAGTGGGGAGGACTCCGCCCACCTGCTGATTTCTCTCGTGTGTAAGAGCCGTTTTTCGCCGTTTTCGCGCTCTCCAATGTGCATTTACGGATTCAGCGTAGCGAATAGGCCCGGGTAAGCACAAAATCTCAAAATCGAGTTTTTGCCCGGACCCTGCCTTTAAGCTTCACTTTAAATGCCATGATTGAACACAGTCTTCACTCAAATAAAAAAAAACTCTTTCGGGGCAAAGCCCAGGATGTTATGATCATAACTAAATCGGAATGAATGTGGATGAAGCAAGTATAGGGAATGATATCCTTAAGTTGTCCCAACTAATCCAAAAAATTGCGCTTTCTAACTTTCTTTCTGCTAAAATGAGGTTTTGTGTAAATTTCCATCGTACACATACACTTCGGGGCGGGGCGGGTGTCATAGGCTACTTTTCGTCATCGATCGATATCAATTTTATCGATTTTTATCGATTTTTTGCAAAGTTTGATGCGGGGCTGGGAGTTGGCACAGAGGGTAACCGAGCATGCTGATTACGAATACAATACTAGTTTTTAGAATTATCCGCTACTTTTATCGATTTTATCGATTTTTTGCAAAGTTTGAGTTACGGGCTGGGAGTTGGCACAGGAGGTAATCGAGCATGCTGATTTCTAAAACAGCGGGAATAGGGAAATGGCATGTAGACATGGGCAAAGGGAAGGTTGTAAGGATACAGATGAGAGCTCCATCATAGTGTTTTGACAGGGCCGGGCGAAGCCGGGTAAGCCAGCTAGTGATATATAATGTTGCAGGGTTTCGTTAAGGCCCCATGAAGATTTGCGACCAGAGTCAAAGTCCCGTCGACTCTGCTCTTTCTCCTCTGTTTGCGAAAAATCGTAAAAAGTGCGTTTTTCTCTATCTTGTTCCCTTTCAGTGTTTCGCAGCGGGTTTGGGTGATTATTACTCAGAATAATGAGCGCAACAATCCGGGCAACGTCCCGGGAAACAGAAATGACAATGCCCTGAGTAAAATCAAAGGACGCTACAAAAATTACATTTGCTTTGACCGCATTTTGACTTAGTAATAACAAAACTTTGCGTGTTCCTACTAATTCTTTTCTTGTTTGTCTTCTTCCTGATAATCAACACTATCAAAACAAGGTTGTGTTTGAAACAATCACAAAGAGGAATTGAGCTTTTTCTCGTCTTCACCCCGTATTGTCTGGTCCTGAGGCGGAAACCTGGAGTTCGAAATGCCGCCAAATGAAAGATTTCAAACCTACTGCAGCGCTTTTATCCCGTTTCTGAAAGTTTCTTCCACTTTTTCCATTTGTTTTGCATGTTCTTCTCTTCTGTTATATTCTGTAAACAACCTTCACTTTTTGTGGGGGAACGAAATCCAAAGAACCTTCACTTTTGAGGTTCTATCTCTAGACTATCAAACTTATGGTTGTAGGGTAATTTAGAATGTTTTAGGATTTTGGGATGATCAATAGGGCAGTGCTTTCTCATGATTATTGGTCTGTGGGGGAGGAGAAGGGTGGGAGGGGGGTTGTAAGATAGCTTTCTCCTAAAGTATCGGTTTGTAGGGCGGCCTTAGCGCGGTCTTTTTCCAAGGGGTTTTTGGGGGGGGGGGGGGGGGTCAGGGGAGGGGCTTTTACGGCAGCACTTTCTAAAGAAGGTCTATAAGCTTCTCACAGGGCATTTCTTTTTTTTTATGAACATCGGTCTGTAGGGAACTTGTGAGTAACTACTCTTGAGATTTCAGTCTCCAAGCGGCTCTTTGGGCATGTTTTGAAGGTTGGTTCGTAGACTTAAAGGACAATTCCTTCTCAAAATATCGGTCTGTGTGCGGCCCACAGGGCAACCTTTCCTCGAATTGGAAGACCGCAGGCGGCTTCCTTTTTCATAAACAGTTTCTTTTAAGAGTATCTTTTTTTTTGAAAAATGTCGGTTCGTAAGCAGCCCACAGGGCAGTCACTCCTTAGAATAAAGGTCTGTATGCGGCCTTCAGGCACTTTCTTTTAATGACTAATTACCGTCCGCGGCCTGCCCGTAGGGCAATTTTTCGCCTGTAAGCAGCCTATACGGTTTCCCTGCTATATTGGTTTGCAGGAGGGGGGGGGGGGGGGCAGTATGGCGGATTTATCCCAGAATATGATATCATTTGTTTCAGGTTACAGCTTTATAGAAGGCCCGTAGGAATGTTTTTCTCTCTTGGAATATCGTTTTGGACATTCGTAGGGCAGCTTTTACGTATCGCTCTGTCGCTAGTATTATCAAATTATGAATAAGGAAAGTTCCTATAAAGGTAAGACACCTTCAATCACAGTAAAACTAAGACGTGATTCTCTTGCGCTGTCCGATCACAATATTTGGTGAATTCTGGCCGGAAGGCACATGAGAGGTACACACAAAACGCAAACATGTAAAGTTACCCGTGCGGAATTTTACAAATGATCTTACTGATGGCATCAAGTCATGTAGTTGCCCCCCTACCCCACTTTCCCCCTTCCTCTTATTGTGCTGTGTCGCTTGCACCGAAGAGTTCTTGATAGGTACAAAGTTGTGACTGTTACCTTGCGCACCACACCCGCTCTAAGCAACTTGGAGTAATTACGATATTATTCAATTTCCTTCCCAAAATTTTCCTTGGGACAAAGCTTTTAACAGTTTCAGTGTCATTTCAAGAGTGGTCGAATCTTAAACTCATGATAGAAAATAGTCAAGAAAATGTTTCGCTTCTTGAAAAACATTGACAAGAAAAAATATTGATGCCTAATCCTAATATCCCTACGTGCAATCTGCAGACCCTTCCCAAAAGAAAGGGTAGTCCATAACCGCCTGCAGTACGATATGCATAAGAACTGTCCTTGGATCACCTATAGAAGCACTGGTAAGCAGAGCATGACAATCTTGTAAAAATTTTATCTCGTGAAGCAATTAATATATTTACAAGTGCAAGGCCGACTGTTACGGGTGGAATTAATAGGTCTCGAATTATAAAATCTACAGTGACATAAAACAGGTTCGAGAAATGACGATAGGCAGTGACCGGTTGTTTGGCCTGTGAGACAATCTTTCTACAATGGGCCACAATCGGGATCCAGATGAGGAACAAGGCCAGACAAGAGAGTCGCATTTCTTAGCGGATTCGGATCATCAGGCTGTAGACATAAACATTGTATATGACTGAAAGTTATGAATGTAGACTTACAGCACAATCCCCTGCATCCGGATGGCGGGTGGGGGAACGAAAGCCGCCAGGTCCAGCCGCCTCCGCGGACTGCTGGTCCTGGAACGACATGCAACAACGCTGCGAAAGGACCAGCTGGCCGCGAAAGGCGGCTGGACCTGGCGGCTTTCGTTCCCCCACCCCCGGATGGCCTGTAGCGCTCGAAGTATCCGAATCCAACAAAATTGTTTCGTTGCATATGTTCTAAAAGGAGACGCTTATAGTGATCCATCAAAACTTCATGGCACAAAAACTTCTCTTTCTTTTTGAAAAATGGGAGCAGGAGGATGATGTAGAAGCCTAGACTGTCGTCGACTTCGTGGAGACATCGCGCCTTCACCAGTGCTTTCATGTTGAATATGCGTGAGGTTCGGTGTAGGAAATAGATCGGTACTAAAAGCAAAAGGTATTGCGCAAAAGTAGCCACAATGACTTTGTAGCACTTGAAGAACGTACACTACACTAAGCTTTGTCTTCTTCTTTTCACCATGATGAGTATGGTGCTCAAAATTCGGATGATACGAGGTATCTGCAACACTCTCCTCTTCTTCCGAGTCCTCAGTATCGATTACATCAGTTGGAATCACCTTGAGAACAATAGTATGAGATGACAAGTCGGAGTATCAACAATCGAAACTAACATTCCCAAACCGATGAATTCGTGCGCGGTTTGCACGAGTGCGTTTCTCTAGTTCCGTCGTTATCACTACTGATGGGCTGATGCACGATCTAGACCGCGATCGGCTTAGACGCTTCGGTTTCGCAGAAGAAGAAGAAGAAGAAGACGTTGACTGAAATAAGGATTGAAGACAAACAATTATAACCGTTATACATTGGACTGACCTCTTTTTTGGCGATTTGATTTCGAATACGACTAGCATGCTCAAAATTTTCACACAGCCGCTTGAATTCGTCCAATGTTTCATGGTCCACCATTTTCTCAGACAATCGCCGGGGGCAGGCGGTCCGCAAACTCGCGCTTTTCTGCAGGCGGTCAGCAGAATTTTGGGGCGTGGTCAAACCTTCAGCGGGCGGCACTTCCTTTACGGTCGCATATTCTGCCAGCGGGCAGCAATACAACATTTTTTGCAAGCGCTCGGCAAATAATTTCTTTCAGCGAGCGCTGGCCAAAGTTTCAGCAAGCGCTCGGACTCTTTTTAGGCATTTTCGGGCGTACGTCGAGCGCAGGTAAGACTCTGTGTGGCAGAGATGTCACCGTTGGTTTAATTACTCAAGTTTGAGGTACTTTCTCGCAGCGGAAAGTACCTGGGGGTTGCGCGGTCCTCCACAAAAGACCGTGCGGCCCCCGAAAATTTTGCATATTCTCGCGGAAAGTCCGCGAGAATGCGGCCACTGCGCCGCAGCTAATCTGCAAGGAAACCGCAATTGTTCTTCAAGCATTCGTTCAAAATTTCGCCAAAATTCTTCCAAATATCTTCAAGCGGACCGCAAGAAATCAGCAAACTGTTTTTCCGGTGCCCGCTTGCCCAAAAATGGCATGGCCGCCTGCCCCCGGCGATTATCTGAGTTGCACGTGTTCATCCTTGCCATCAAGTTCAGGAGCTTAAACATAGAGTATATTGAATGCCTGCACACCTCCGATGATATCTTCATTTTTAAACTGGACGAAACCTTCTGACTTGCGCATTCAAGTAAGAAGCTCGCAGCCGCAAAGTGGATATCTAGGACGTGATATTTCCTTATCAAGGACACGCTTGCAATCAACAAGAGCTGACTCGCGAACTCAGGGAGAACAAAAGTTGCATAAAGACTTCATCAGGACTTACATGCATTTCAGCTTCGGTCTTCTGTTTGTCGTACTCCGTCGGTAAACTTCTATTCTTTTCTTTCACTTCATTGAGCTGGTCTTCATGTTTCTTCTGAAGTACAAATCTCAAGAGAGGAAAAAAGAGGAGTACGAACGAACTGTAATTTATCGGACAGAGTTAACAAGTGAAATATGACCATTCGGAAATTGAGATAATCACAGTAGTTCAGGTTTTACCTTCATATCACGCATAGCAGCTTCAAATTCTTTCATCCTTTTTTGCAGATGTTTAATCTCCTTTTCGTTGTCGATCACTGTTCTTCGCTCATGTGCAGCCTGAATCATAGAAATTCAACTGCTGACAGGACAACCAAGAATTGAAGTTCCTCACCTGATCAAATAGGACTTTCAAGTAAAGGCGAGCAGCAACAACGGTGTACAAATCTTTCCATCTAGTTTCGCCTCTGCTCTCGATATTGATGGCAGTACATCCATGTTGGAGTTTGTCCAGTTCATGGCTGCTGAAATCGATTCTACTTGAGATAAGATATAATCATATCAGAATTGAACCGACCAAAGCAACTGCTGCTGATCTATATTTTTGAGTTCTTCATCAATCTTTTTCAAAGCTTCTTCCACTTCTGGGGGGTAAGCTTCTCCTTGTTCAGTAGAACGACGCTGAAAATGAAGGGGGTTAACAGGGACTACATGAACACAACGCTTACCTTGGGTAACGGTTCAGTTTGATAGGCATCTTTTTCACGTTGCAAACGAGCCCTCTTCTTACCAAGCTGACGTCTTTGATCTTTCAGCGACTGGCACATCAGCTCCGCCTCGTAAGAGCTACCGATGAGAGCAAGTTCAGCTTCAATGAAGTGCTGAAGAAAAGCGAATGTAGTGAAGAAAAGTGACGAAAAAAAGGATCATGTAAAGTTTTCAAGGAAAGCCTACTTTCGCGTTCTTCAACGCTTTTTCACTTTCTGGTTTCTCACGAGAAAATGCGGCAGCTTTCTCCATTTGAGCTTGCAGCCGTTTGTTCACTCGGCTGGCATCTTCCAACTTTTGCTTATAGACCATCATCTGCTGATCATGCACACGCTTTTCCCGTGCAGCTTCTATGTCCCTCTTACGTTCCTGCAAAACGAATGTGAGAGTTTATATGCATGGAATTGAAAGAATACCTTCTGTTTCAACTGATGAAGCTCTCTGTCATGTTTTATCTTCCACTGGCGGTATTTCTCAGCCTCTTCTTTTTGTTGCTTGACCATCCGGACTTTGGCCTGAAGCAAATGATATGCAAAAGAATAGATTCAAAAAATGAGATACCTTTTTTAATTCCGCGATTTCCGCTTGCATTCGTTTCTGCATCTCCTCACTTTGTTGCCTCTGCTTCTCCAATCGCTTCATATCATTCATCTGCTTGCGGAACAGTGCCAATTGTTTCTCCATTTCTTGCAATTTTTTCCTTCGTTCTTCCGCCAACCATAGACTCCGACTAACTATCTACTTCCTCATTAAAACCAATATTTACGACACCTATTGTTTACAGAGAACTTCTTGAGGTCTGCTTCTAACTTCAATTTTTCAGCTAAAAGTGCATCTATGCGTTTTTGTAACTCGCCCATTTCTTGCTGAATTGAAGTTATAAAATTGGCACAGGACCACGCACCTCTTAAACAAACCTCATGTCTTTTCAAGAGCTCGTCAACGTTCTTTTGATTTTCCACAGTATTTCTCAAAATGTCTTCCTTATCTGTTATTTGGCGCATTACTTCTTCTAACTCTTTGTTCAAAGAAGCTTGCTGGTCAACAAATCTATAAATTGAAATTGAAAATAATTTGCGTAATCCAAAGTTTCGAAATATCTAAGTTTGATGTACTGTACCAACTTTATGCTGAATGTTTCATCCATAGCGCCTTCTTCATCAGTGTCTGCATGGTGGATCTTTGCTATTGATGGGTCTTTCTCCTAAAAAAAGACGTGAGATTTCCGAACAGATTACAACGGTATTCGGTTACCTCTTCATCCAAAACTTGTTCGGTAAGAATCTCTGATATTTGCTGGACGAGGTCATGTTGTTCCACTTCTCCACTGTTCCTTGAAAAGAGAGGGTAATGCACAAGTAAACATCCATCTAAGTGGCATAACTTACCTTATCATTTCGATTGTTTGGTTCACGACGGTTTTGAATCGTTCCTTCTGTGACTCACATGTTGGAGTTGATTGAGGAGACTGACCTGAGAATGCAGACAACTTTAACTCAAGCGCAACTTTGCAAGCTATACCTTCTCACAAATAGCCTCAGCGGTTTTTCCATGAGCTTCGTTCATTTGACGTTCTTTTTCTGCTAGTGCAGACCTCAACTCAGCAGCTTCAATCGAACTAAAAAGAAGAATTCTCAATGGAGATCTTCTTAATTTTGACTTTAATACCTCAAACTGCCATCCCCGGAACAAGGTGCAATCCCCATGCGGACTTCTGCCAGCTCTCTTTCTAGAGAAGCTACCTGGAACGGACTATTTGCATTCAGATGGTAAGACGTGAAAAAAAAAACGAAACAAAGCCTACTATTCAGGTCTCCTTCACCTTCTGTAATAGTGAAAATACGTACCTTCTCTTTGAGCTCCTGCATCCTTTGCTGAACAGGATCGACATTGACAATGGGCTTATTTTTGATTTTCTTTGCACGATCAGCATACCTGAAAGATACGTCGTCGAAATCTAGCATGACAACAAAGTGATCCTAACGTGCGATCAAAATTCTTACTTCCTGCATTACAATGTTTATGGTACTATAGTTGCTACCATAACGATGTGCATTATAAAAACCTACATTAAGACTCAATTAAAGTGAAAGATTCATCTTTAAACAAAAATTGTGGTATCTTTGAACTTCAACGGAAATGCACATTCGCGCAAAAGTCCGCAAGCACACATAAACGGCAAGTGCAGCTACTTTTTTGACAATTTCGCTTTCTTGTACATTAGTTACTCTAGTTGAAAACTCCAGTCAATAACGCAAATTTGGCGCACCAAACATTCGCTAACCTGAGTGTGCTCAATGTTTCCTCTGCATTTGAGTCAGCCGGTGAGACACAGGCAATCATAAGTGTGTAAGAATAACCGCCGAGTGAATCTGCAGTAAAAGTAATCAAAGCGATCAACTTTCCATATAATTCTATTTGAGCTTACCTTGCAATAATCTAGTTATTTTCGAGTCCCTGTAAGGTATATGCCGATTCCCTCCCGGTTCTGACAAAGCAGAGATTACATTGCCGAGCGCCAGAAGACCTGAATTTCATCATAGTGTGATGCCGATTTATACTAAAACAGGATAAATGAAATTTACTTCAAGGCTTATTGAAAAGGTGGTACAACAACAGATTGTTTTCATGGGAAAAACACTTTGCTTCTAGGAGAAGGAGGTTTTCAACACTTTACAAATAACTTCAGAAAATAATCACTTACCCTCATTGATACGTATACCCTCCATCATTCGAGTGCCTTCAGCTTGTGTCTTTTTCAACCTCTCCGACCCTGCGAGATCAACTAAGTGCAGTTTTGCTGTGAAACAGCTTTGTCTTAAACGGATTGTGGTAGAACAGGATGGTCGTAAAAATCATTTTACTTACTCATCGCTAATATCCGACTTCTCCAGAGTTATAGTGAAGATCGCATGAGATCGGCTGCTTTGGGCGTTCATCGCTGTGCCCCCTTTACTTCGCAAAACTCCTCCCTTCTCTAGCTCAGCCATCTTGCTTTTTCCTTACCTCTAATCTACAACACATCCTTGCTGCTCGGGAAAGTCCCTCAAATCTGGAAAAAAGCACTTGTAACGGCAATACCAAAGCGCAAATCCAACAGCGCCGTTTCTAACTTTCGACCCATCAGTATCACAGCGTCTTGCGGCAAAATTCTAGAAAAATTCATAAAGGAAAAATTATGCGAGTGGTTGGATAGGCGTTTGATTATTCCTTCTGTCCAACATGGTTTCCTTCCAGGAGGGTCAACCACTGCCTTACTCTCCGACTCTATTCATGACTGGATAAGTGCTGTTAACCAAGGAAAATCAGTAGATGTTGTCTTTTTTGATCTTTCCAAGGCTTTCGACAAGGTTAACCACTCCAAATTACTCTCTAAGCTTGCCAGTTATGGAATGGATAAACGACTACTTCAGTGGCTCTCATCCTACCTGTATAACAGAGGTATGACAATGCGAGTCGGTACTAGCTTTTCAGAGCGTTTTCACTGCAGTACCGGTGTACCGCAAGGTGGCATACTCTCTCCCCTCCTCTTTCTCACATATACAGCAGATTTGCCTTCACTTTTGAAGACGCATCCAAATATCAAAGTGCAGATTTTTGCAGATGATATAAAAATCTACTTTTGTTATGAAGAGCGTGAACAAAGTGTTGCTTATGAGGCGATTTCTAGCTCAATACAGAAAATGATTTCTTGGTCCAAAGATTGGGATTTGCCTGTTAAAGCGCTTAAGTCAAAAGTTGTGCATTTTGGTAACTTCCAGCCGCTGACTTATCTCTGCAATGGTGTTGAGCTGGAGCTGTGCAATTCCACTAGGTATTTAGGGGTTTTTATTGACGATCACAAGTTCGCCATCCATTACGACTCACTCACCAAAAAAGCCCTATCAGTCTTCTTCATTATTCTGAGAAACACGCATAGCAATGACCCATTCCTCCTAGTCAAACTGTATAAGACTTATGTCTTGCCTCTTTCGGAATATGCATCCCCAGTATGGAATCCTTTTCTTAAAAAGAACATTGAGAAACTGGAGAAAGTGCAAAAGACTTTTACAAGAATTGTTTTCTATAGATGTTACTCAAATCCAGAGTACCCTTACTCACTACCTTCTTACAGATCGCGTCTTACCACTTTGGGATTGCGCAGCCTTAAGTGTAGAAGGGTTTTCAACGACTTAGTCTTTTGCTTTCGAATTCTAAAGTTAGAAACGAGACTAAGACCCAGTAATTTCTGGGTATTTAGACCTTGTAGAAATCGCACCGGGGGTTTCGCGTTATGCTACCGAAAGCTAGGCAGCAAGATATTTACCATCGCTTTTAATTCTTTTGTGTGCCGCACAGCCAGATGGATCGAACTGTTACCGAAAGAACTATTTTCTCGCAATACCACCGCAAAATTTCGCAAGAAATTAGCCTCCATCAATGTTCTGGAAGTTTTGGGAACTTCGGACGTCTAGAGCTTAACCTTCGAGGACACTCGAATGGTACATTCTTTGTTCACTTTCATTTTGTATATCTGCCACAGATATTGGCACTTGAGAATTTTCTAGATCTATTTTGCATCCCTCTTTTGATCTTCTTGTGAACAGCAATGCTTATTTTTTCATTTTCGTATTCTTTTATGGTGTTCTAAGTATGTCAGCACCGCAAAAGCAGTCTCTTCGCATGGACTAGCCGTTTAAGGAGCTCTGAAGTCGGCGAGTCCCCTACCTTGAGGTCCCCCCTCCCATTCGCCCAGGGTCCCTGACGGATTCGTCCGCCTAGGGTTAAGTTGGTCAGCCAAGCCCTGGTAATTTCGGTCAACATCTGCGTCTGGGTAGGGAAAAGGATCTCGGCAGGGGGATTTCCTCACCTTCCGAAGAAGGAAAACGACCTGAAGAATCCTGCAAGGGACCAATATCGACGATTCACTCGTTCTTTCCTTTTTCTTTTTTAGTTGGTGCACCTTTGTGTGTATTTCAATAAACTTTAAACAATAAAAATTAGTTGTTCAAAAACACTCATTTGTGTTTCCTTTAAATGTGAGCATTCCTTGAAATCAGTACACTCAATATCATGCTAGTCGTACACTCCCAAGTTGAATTTCGAAGCACACTATGCATTGAAACTCCAATGACTTCACATTTTGACCGCTCCGAACTTTTTGCAGAAAACGGCATCGCAGATATGAAAGGTAGATTTGGAATCAGCTCATCGAGGCGCATTCAATGATGTGCGGTTCATTCCAATTTGCCACCTTGAGTTGGGATCGTCCCTTTGTAAGAGTCGTTGCGAGACCCTCAAGTTTATTGCGGCATGGCTCTAAAAAGGTGAGAGGGGGAGCGCGAGTTCGTCCGAACGCGTGTACAGTCTTCTTTAATCCAGAGTAGGCAAAACTTGCAAGTAGAGCAGTGCGTCCGCAGTCACTGCTGCAGCGAGATAGATTAGAATGGAGACACGCAAGCTGCAGAGCAGCGCGAATCGTTGCGAAGCGGACTCCCGCCAGTCCAATTTTCGCCTAAACTGAGTTAAAACTTACGATAAGAATGGCCTGCGCGCACAGGCGAATGCAGTTTTCTTGGCGGGGGCAGCGTGCTGTGCGCTTGGACTTGCTTTCTTTCATATTCAGGCAGCAGTCTACCATACCAACTTTCGAGATTTTAGTTTTGCCGGGCCACTGCCTTTAAAGGCAGCGGCTCGGCAGATTTTCGACTTTGGGGTTCTGGCAGATTAGGGGCTATTCCGGCCTCCTGAATCACGATATAAACTCCCCTTAGCGCGAGAATGGGGAAAACCCCGTCTTTTGAAATCCCCTTGAGACGGGCGCGGACGAGTGAGCCATTTTTCTCTGCCGTCAGAGACGCAGAGTAAGGAGGTAGAGAGCGCTAGAACAACTCTGCCCTACGAAGCTACGAGTCACGGGGCGTTTTCCAGCGGCGAACATACTCGTCCGCACAAGGTGTGAGAGGAGCGAAAGGAGGATGGGGAGCGGAAGCTCGCCCCCCTGGCTTGCAGAATTCACATTTGCCCGGAGTTGCTCTTTTGGTTCACTTGGAGGGCCTCTTATCCATCTATGTCAAATTCTGAGGTAGGTCTATTCTGCCGAGCCGCTGCTTTTAAGAACTGTCCCGTTAGAGTTTAAAAACCGGTTATTCAGGTGCTATTTAGAGAGCGTGGTTCTCGACAATGTTTGCTTAGATCGACCTGGCAATATCACAGTTTGATAGAGCAAACCTCGTTTCAGAGAACGTACAACGTCAATCGAAGTGTCACTTGTCATTGAGCAATCATAAACGACAAGTCTTGCAAATGCCTGAATTTGGCAATAAACTCCTAGATTGTTCAGCTATGCACATTGGGAATGTCGCAGCATCAAATTATGAGATTGATGGAAAGACTTTGAAGGAGGGCACTCTAATCAAGGAATTGGGAATTCTTGTTGACATACCGTGTACTGTATGCCATATTTCGGATTATACACTCACAAAATCCTCCAGTTTGAAGCTCTTATATGGACCATGTATTTTACCTCTTGAATGTTGCTCACAAGTTTGGAACTTTCAAAGAAAAAAAGATGTAAGAGAACTAAAAAAGGTGCAGAATGCTTTCACATTACTGTTTCTCAGTGCTGCTTCAAGTGGAGCGTTCCTGATGTTCGCCTGAAAATTCTCAACATGTGAAGTTTGCATATCGTTGGAAATTTTCTGATCTGGTTCCCTGCTTCAAATTTTCACGTAGAGAGATCAGATTCGAAGCTATCGAATACTGGATATTTCATACGCAGTCATCAACGCTCAGGATCACTCAGTTTGCATCGTCCTCCTATCAATAAAAGGCAACATATGCTGACCTTCAAATACTATTTTCCGAGGCGCAAAATGGCCACAACTCGTTCGTGTCATATCCTACAATCAAGTAATACCCTTGTGTTTGTTCCTGATGTTTGCATCGTTCTCCTATCAATAAAAGGCAACATATGCTGACCTTCAAATTCTCAACATGCGAAGTTTGCATATCGTTGGAAATTTTCTGATCTGGTTCCCTGCTTCGAATTTTCACGTAGAGAGATCAGATTCGAAGCTATCGAATACTGGATATTTCATAAGAGAAGCTTATTTAGACTTGATTTATATAGAAACCAGCTACTAGCTAATTTCTATGTAAATCAAGTTTTTTAATAATCATATTTTTTATTAGCAAGTGAGTAAGGCACACGTTTCTGGTGCTTAGGTTGACAAAATTATTTTCGACAGCGCTAATTGGTTTGAAGGGGTTCTTACAAAAACACTCAACCACTTTTGGTACAAAGGGTACCCTTTGCTTGAGTTCTCCTAAAGGGAGTAAAAGGTCTTGCTTAATGTACACAAATTAGAAGCAAATATACAAGAAAACCATTCGTTTTCCTTTTCACAATATTCCGCAAGTTTTCAGACTTCACAAAACTTGCACGATTACCCTCCAAGCTTGGTTTTCATCATCTCTCTGAAAAGGAAATCATCCAAAGCTACTAACAAGATGGAAAACATTTTTCGGTCGAAGCCCTTCTGGCGAGATTTAGATAATAGGCTGGAAGTCCGCTCTAATTCCAAGAGAATTTTCGTAGAAGTAATTTTCCGTAGAAAGGCACTTTCTCAACTAAGTGCTGAAAGCTGTGTATCTCACATTCAAATGTGATTCAAACAACATGTGCCGGAATTTTTGGCAGCATAATGTAGTTGATCTAATGTTTTTTTCCAAAATCCCCTTCGAATTTTTGAAGCCGATTCCCAACATCACTATTGAACAAAGTTTCAACCCTCCCAATCTTTGGAGAATTTCGGCAACAAAAATAAGTAATGCCTCCTCGTTTCCTAGGTGCCGCTTGCAGAACGACACTAAAGAAATAGTTGCGATACGACCCTACGAGAAACTTACTTTTAGACAATTAAAAATCCAGAATGCTCTCCGTGCCGCTTACACCCGCATTTTACCCAGTGCCCTGCGATTCTAGAGACTTACTCTTTATGCTCAAATTAGTGTCTCGATCCTAGTAGAATTTTTTGCCCTAAGTGCCGCTTGCGCTCCGTAAGGAATACTCTGGAACACAACGAAATGTTGAAAATGAGAAGAAATTCAGAACATTTTTCTAGAAGAGCTTTATGAAAGCGGGAGAAATTAAGCATTTCAGATGAGGAATGCACAATAGGTCAGTGAAACATCTGTGTAGGTACTTCAAAAGTCACTGGACGGTAATAATGAGGTTGAATAGAATAATGACACAAATCACCGTTGGAAGAAATGTTAATGATTGGCTTGTGATGACCATTTTGAACCGATATTTATCAATCTCCTGCACGTTGTTCGGGCACTTTCCATCGTTGTACACGGCCCGGACAGGCGAAAGCGTCCAAACCGTGATTTCTATGAGGCTATTTAGCATGGCCTGAACGGGCAGCAGAGACCGATCTGTTGAGATCGGGCCTGCCGTGCTCGACATGGCCAAAGTTGCCTGATCGGACTCATGAACAAACGCAGTGTCCTAGGTGTGAGATCCAGATAGTATGCTTGTGATGGGAGTTTATGATAATTAATGCGGTCCATTCCAGCCTTCCATTTCCTACCATTTGGTATGTGCTGTTCTCTAAGACAAAAATAAGACTTCCTGATACAATTCTGCATTTCTAACCTATCCCATTGTTATGAATTGTCCTACAATACAAAATAGTTACGAATTACTGGAATTAGAACGAACTGGCCGTTTCCAGCACTTTCAAAAAATGATCCTAATCCTTCTATCTTACTTTACAATTGTTGACTTGATCACTGAACGTGCATATAAACAAAAACTGTGCTCGATGACCGAAAGGAAAAAAACAGTAAAGAACAAAAGATTATTAAGTTTTTATTGATATGCGCCCGCTCGCGCTGCTTGCGGCTCTCCACAGCTGGTTCCCGAACAGGACAGTAAGCTTCAACTCACTTTATGCGGAGATTGGCGGGGAGTCCGCTTCGCAAAGATTTGCGCCGCTTTGCAGTCTGCGTCCCTTCATTCTAATCTACCTCGCTGAGCCAGTGGCGGTGCGGACGCGCTGCTCCACTTAAATGTTTCGCCTACTACGGGCTGAAAAAGACTGTATGAGAGGACATGCGGGAGAATGATAAATGCTGCTCCAGGAAAACATGCGCGATTGATCTTCTGAAATTTGGCATCGTCCCAAAAATCCTCGCAAAGCGTCTACTTTCTGAATTTAGCTTCCATCAACCTTCATCTCATTTTACTCGCTAATCTTTGCATTGTAATACATCTACTTATGGCATTTATGGTGCATGTATGTAAATTAACACACATGAACGCACTGGCTAAACTTGTCGTGGTGAGAAAGAAAGTCTTGTTTTCTTCATTTCCAACTTGATCATGTATATTTGAAAGTTTTTTTCGTTAAGCGAATTGTACAATATGGAGGGACCACTAGTAAGGAGTCGTGAGTTACGACGCACTAATGGTTCTCAATTATAATGGGGTTCGCATACCAAGCATTACTTTCGTACGACAGTTCAATGAACGCGCGTCGTCCGTATGCATTCCAACACCCCATCACTGCGAGTTCTGCAAATCCACGCTGAGAGGGACGTCTATATGAATGGAAATCTTTGGAATGCATTTTTTAGTGAAGTTTAGTCTTATTTTGGTTAAAGTAGCTGCATTTTAAGGAGGTTCTTGTGCTTGGGCACGTAATGGCATCCACAACATCTGAGAGCGATGCTTTGGGAGTTCAGGTTAAGTCCAAAGTGAGCTTAGGTGTTGCTACATCGTTAAATAGTGTTGTTGCATTTTCTTTGATGATGGAACAATCTGTGCAAAAGGCCAGGTAATCTTTTCTAGCTGGATTCCCTTAGTCGAGATGACTTGATCCGCTTTGTGAAGAAGCAATTAGAGCATGTCCGTTTATCAAAAGTGAAAGTGGACACCCTGCAAAAACTGCTCGTAGGTGTTTTTCATCATATTAGTTTCTACTTTCAGTTCTCCTGTCACTGGTCACATGTTGGTTACTTTCATTAAGGAGGAAAAAGATACCACTATTAGTGAACTCGAATGTGAAGTAGCTACATTGAAAGAGTCGACCCCATCCAAACCCGACGTTATGCGCCTTAATGCTTCTCCAAATGAGGTTTGTTGCTGTATAATTATGAACGGTTCATTATTTGTTTTAAACTTCTATTTGAATTCAATTTCCCCTAAACTTGAAGCTTTTCTGTGCTGCATGAAATCCTTGGGACACCTGCGATTTGGCGTGCTATATCTCACAAAAGTAATGGCTCACAGTATAGACAAGCCCAGCTCCGCATCTGATGTATTCAATACATGGTGCGAAATAATTAATGGTGCTCATGAATGTCAAACGATTGGAGGCCGACCTTTCCCATGTTCATTATACTAATTTGTTGGAAAGATTGGAAACTTGATCTTTTTTTGGAAAAAATTACGAGATTCGGTACATCTTTTCGACTGAGTTGTTTGCGGTACGCGTGCAAAGTTCCATAGATCTGTCCGTACCTTTATTGAAGCGCGTCGAAGAACACTTGTCTCAAGGCTGTTTCGACCAGCCATGGTTCTAACTGTCTGGCCATGAAGTAAGGTTTCCCTCATAGTATGCCCGGAACGCAGCCTGCCTCAATCTTTGGCGTGCGCCGCTGCAGTCGGCGACGATATGGCTATGCCACCGCATTTTTGCGGTTTATCGATGTTCTTCTGTGTACGTTCGCATGGAGAGTATTCGTTCGGATTAGCAATCTTCCTTCTCTTTTGCCTTATTTCATCATAGGTTCAATGATTTTTCACTCAGGTTGGATTTGGGTGCGTTCGAATTACACCAAACTTGTTTTGCTCCATTTGTTATCGGTAAATGACTTCAATGCGCTATCATGTGCAGTTTTACTTATAAGGTTACTATATTTTCATGTTTTTGCATATTTTCGCTGCGACTGCAGCGGCGTACGCCGCAGGCTGCGGCAGGGTGCTGTGTCCTGCGGCGTAGTATGAAGGAACGGATTATAGCGTGCAAGAGGCACTTTTCCACCACCGTAGCCAAAACTAGGTGTAAGGCTAATGTTGACTATAGAAAATCTGACTTTACGTCTATTGCTTCATAATCTTGTAATGAATGTGATAAAGAAGTAGTAATTGCTTAGGAGCTCTGAGTAAGTGTTGCACTACAACGTCCCCGCATCACTCACCGGTCGAGGTGCAAGTTGTTTGGAACGACAATATTATGTCAGTGTCGGAGATCGACACTTCCATGTTGAAGCAGTTTCACGCGCAATGCATAGTGTGCCTTAAGACCCGTTAATTATTTTTGTCAGTAAACGTATTTCTTTTTTTCAAATCGTCATGGATTTTATGCTTTTTCTTCCTGATCAGTCACAATGTTGATCCTCACTCACCTTTTCTCTCAAATTGTAAATTTATCTCATTACGCTATGCTGTCGTACATTCTCCTACGCTATGCTGTCGTACAATCTCCCTACGATACAATAGTGCTATATCAATTTCTTATTTGCTTGATCTTCCGACAACAGAAATATTCAAGTGTGTTCTGACACCCGAAAACGACTAGCGTAGCACTAGCTACAGCGCAAATCATGGCAGTTCTTCCTGGGTGCTTCTTGAGTGGGGTGGCTCAAAGCAGTGTATCAGAAACTGACTAACTCTGTTCCTACTTTGCTTACGAAACAAAGTCAAAGTATGGGAGAAAGAGGTCAGGATTCATCAGTCGACTTTGAAGGATTCGTTTAGTTTTGCGCTGTCTCTGTCTGCTGATGATGAATGCCAGATGACTGTCAAATCTAAGCTTTTCTCAGTACTTTCAGCTTGTCAGGACTATTTCGTGCACAGCTATGTTTCTTGGCACCATTGACCGAGTTTGTTGTGAACTTGTTTTCCGGATAACTTTATCTTTAAGCTAGGGGATTTATATAGCTTTTGCAAGATGTGTCGGCGGAAAGCGAGTCAACTCATGCGTCGCTCTTCTTTCTTCCTGTTTAGTAACGTATTCATCTGTAAAATAAAGACAGAAACTTATGTACAGTTGTAAAATGTCATATCAAAGTAGAGTTCGAAAGCACGTGAGCATCATTAGCTATAAAGTGAATTAGATCAAAAATGCGATACCTGTCTGGGGACAGTCGACTCTAGAAAATTTCGTTCGTAAGCGATAGCATTTCTTGCTAAGGTTCCCGCCAGAGTGTCGAAGCCAGCTCGGCGCTGGCTCCGGGACAGCCCGCCGAGCCAGCGCCGAGCTGTCCCGGAGCCGTTCCAAAAGGAACAACAGTAAGGCCCGGATTACGCCTGAACCACTACTCTCACAAACTAGAGAACATTCGCATGCTCGATCCACAGCGCATATTTATTTGCGTAAAGTTGAATGTTTCCGCAGCCAACATTAGCTTTACGGCTATGGTAGTAGAAAAGTGCTTCCTTGAATTCATGGCTTTTTTACTTTTACTAGTGAACCAGTAATCAAAGGCGCTAGATTGCATCCCGTGCTGGGACCGCCACGCGGTTTCCCGCTATTTGCACATTTTTGAATTGCGCTTACCATTCGTTATATATTAATAATAGATAGATTAGATAGATCTGTCGGTTCTTTATACAGACAAAGATGTTAACCTGCGCAGGGCCAGAGCAAGGCGGTCGCGAGGACCTGAGCCGCTTGGCTTGTGACGCATCCTGTATATCAGTCGCCTTACTCAAATCGGCTGCCTTCATAGTTATGAGGCGTAAGAAAACTAGCGTTAAAATGTTGCAAAGTCCATAGAGGAATAATACTTTGAGTAGGCGTATAGGTTGAACAATAATTATTTTTTACCTAAGAAAAAGATGTATAAGATCCTTTACAACAAAAGTACGAACCTCAAAAACACAGCTGAAACAGCTTTGTGAAAATCCAATCCTACAGCGTAAACTGTGAATTTTAGCGGCGACGCCGTGTTATGGAACAAAGCTACGCCGCATTTGTCTGTGGTATATCCTGAGGGCCCTTTGCGTTGCGTCTCTCCTACTCGGATAATCGCCGGGGCAGGCGTACCGCAAACTCGCGCTTTTCAGCAGGCGGTCAGCAGAATTTTGGAGCGTGGCAAAACCTTCAGCGGGCTTTATTTCCTTTACTGTCGCATGTTCTGCCTGCGGGCAGTAATACAAAGTTTTCTGCGGGCTCTCGTCAAATAATTTCTCTCAGCAAGCACTAGCCACAATCAGCGAGCTCTCGGATTCTTTTCATGCGGTTTCGGGCGTACGCCGAGCGGAACGCCCATAATCGGCCGCGGAACTGGTGGGGAAACTGAGTTGCGCCCCAGTGCGAATCGAGGAGCACGTTATTTTCTCGATTCGCGCACGTAGCAAGCAAAGTGAATATGATAACTCCGATAGGGCATTGTTTTTGCTTTTACTCCTCATAAGATTTCTAGTACCATCACAGTTATTGACTGTAGTCAATAACTTAAGGAGTTTTTTAACAAGCTTACAGCTTGCCGAACTTGGGCGAACCACGACACTTTGCATTTTTTGAGTGTGTGCTGGTGTTAACGTTAGGAAGTTGTGGAGCTAGCTACTTCTCTACATAACTTTTGCGGGTAAAAGCACAGTCTAATGGCAAAAGGCAGAGGCGCTGAGAAGAGCCAGCGCTTGTACGTGAGTCAAAAAACCACTGCAATTCGTGAACTGAGCCTAGTTTATGGCTTTGAACATCCAATCCTAGTTTAGCATCACACAGTTGATCCGAAAAATCAAGATGGAACAAATCTTGCGGTGCTGTAAAAATAAGGTTCTGGTGGATGTTTATCTTGCAAAATATCTATATGTTGTGACTCTATAAATGTCCACCCGGTTTAGAAAAGTTTGAAGAGTATGCTCATCGAGTTCAGAACGACATCCTTGAAGACTGCGAGTACCTACTCAGACAATACAGGCTCTCAGCCGGCAGCCACAAAGCCACCGCGAAAACCCACCAAAAGCGCGGTGGCTTTGTGGCCGCCGGCTGAGAGCCTGTGATTGTCTGACAAGGGAAGGATACTGGGATGCCGTGGCCATTCATGATGAGTCATATACCGTTGTGCGGGTCTTGGAACGAGTAACTCATATCTGTGTTCCATATCTGCGAAGCGGTCACCAGTGCAAATTATGAGCATTTTTCCCCCCATGGGACCCCACGTGGCACTCACTGAACACGATTCTCGATGCCAGCTGATCTGTGTGGCGACTGGCCGAGCGGATAGTGGGTTGGACTCTGGCGCAGCCTATGCAGGTTCGAGTCCTGTTGCATGAATCGTTTTTGCATTTGTACCAAATTACTTTTTCTTGCGAACAATTTAATTTTGAGCCTTTAGCATGCAGATTCTTATCAAATATTGGAGAAAAGTAGAGAGTTATACAGTATATAATGGTGGTACTGTGCAATACGTGGGGAAAGTCTTGTTTTAATCGGTACTGCTGGTACAGACTGGTACGGTTAGGTATCTATGCATCAATCGATAATCTGACAAGCTCCCAAATCAAGCGGGTTTCAAACAGTAAGATGTTTTGCACCAAGCTTGTCTTGTCGTGCCTAGTAAAGGAGTTTGGCTCCTGCGAAGTGACCCGGAAACCTACAAGGGATGAGGCGAAAGTGATACATCACTTCGCGGCGATTCTCCGTGAAGCAGTATACGGCAACCTCGATGTTGCCAGCGACGAGGATGATACTATGGATGAGGAAGTCTCGGACTCCTCCTGGTCTGCAGAAGACAGTGATGAGTGTGAGCCCGAATGTAATGAGTTATTTTTCATCAGATGTGCCCATTGCGAACGCCTACTGTGTTTCGAACATTTTGTAATCGATCATCATATTTGCGCAGAGATTTGAGAATTATCCTTTAGATGCTTAAAAGTAGAATTATGTGTTTGTAGTGAATAAACGAGATTATTGCGGTGCATTGATGAGAATCTGCATGCTAAAGGCTCAAAATTAAATTGTTCGCAAGAAAAAGTAATTTGGTACAAATGCAAAAACGACTCATGCACAGGACTCGAACCTGCATAGGCTGCGCCAGAGTCCAACCCACTATCCGCTCGGCCAGTGGCTACACAGATCAGCTGGCATCGAAAATCGTGTTCAGTGAGTGCCACGTGGGGTCCCATGGGGAAAAATGCTCATAACTTTGCACTGGTGACCGCTTCGCAGATATGGAACACAGATATGAGTTACTCGTTCCAAGACCCGCACAACGGTATATGACTCATCATGAATGGCCACGGCATCCCAGTATCCTTCCCTTGTGAGTAGTACAGAATCGAACACAATATCTACGAATTCGACCCGGTTCCTATGTTCTATCTCCAAACATCTTTTTAAGAATTATTTTGGCCTCCTTCCGACTTTCCTGGTAGCTAGTCAGTGATTTCAAGATAAGATAGCTAACTGAGGAAGGATCATCAGAACTTTTCCACACTGGAGATTTATAAATCATCAAATTTGCTGTGTTAGTGCCAGCACATACTGTTGCTCAAGACATTATAGATAGAACCCCCACGTCAAAAAAGTTCGTCTTCTGCGGAGCAAATTGGACCCGATTCGTCATACAATAGTCAGTTTGCAGTTGATGCTTGCCTATCGCAACAGCGACGATTCTACGACGATACCGTCAACCGTCCTTTTTGAGGAGGAGTTGATCCATACCCGACCTTATGCAAGCTGAAGAGGCCATATGAGGCTGCGACGAACGCAGCAATTCTGCCCCTCTGATCTCTGAAGAGTGAACAAGACTGTTGAAGCGCATAACAGTCATCAGTACAGTGAAAGCTTTTGATTATACAAAACTAGATGGCTTACCCGGCTCCGCTCGGCCCTGGCATTATTTTATTCGTAATCAGCATGCTCGATTACTCCCCTGTACCAGCTCCCAGCCCCGTAGCTCAAATTTTGCAAAAAAATCGACAAAATCGATGTCGATCGATGACGAAAAGTAGCCCATGACACCCGCCGGGGCCCGAAGTGTATGTGTGCCAAGTTTGGTCCGGATCGGTTCAGAAATGGAATTTTCTATTTGGAACATACGTACAGACATACAGACAGACATACAGACAGACAGACAAACACTCAGATAATCGCCGGGGGCAGGCGGTCCGCAAACTCGCGCTTTTCTGCAGGCGGTCAGCAGGATTTCGGGGCGTGGCCAAATCTTCAGCGGGCGGTATTTGCGTTTTCTGCAAGCGGGCATCAATACAAAATTTTCTGCAAGCGCTCGTCAAACAATCTCTTTCAGCGAGCGCTGGCCAAACTTTCAGCAGGCGCTCAGACCCTTTTTACGCAGTTTCGGGCGTACGCCGAGAAAAGATGAGACTCTATGTGGCAGAGGTGCCATCGATGGTTTTATTACCCAAGTTTGGGGTACTTTCTCCCAGCGGAAAGTACCTGAGGGCTGTGCGGTCCTTCAAAAAGGACCGTGCGGCTCTCAATAATTTTGCATGTTCTCGCGGAAAATCCGCGAGAATGCGGCCACTGTGCCGCAACTTATGTATAGAAAAACCGCGATAGATCTTCGAGCGTTCGTCCAAAAATTGGCCAAAATTATTCCAAATTTCTGCAAGCGGACCACAAAAAATCAGCGAACTATTTTTCCGGTGCCCGCTTGCTCAAAATTCGCATGGCCGCTTGCCCCCGGCGATTATCTGAGCAGACATTCAGCTTTATATATAAGATGATCAAAACAAGCTGAAGTCGCACTACAATGTGCACATTCCGAAGTGATTAGTTAGACATCAACTTCATTGTGCTGTATCGTTGCCGCACAACAATACAGACAATGAGGAGAGTTACTATGAAGGACTGCTATGTCCAAATCTCCAAGTGCGCGAAGGATAACATGCTCCAATCGATTAGCGCTGGGGCGCGACTCAGTTTCCCCACCATTTCCGCGGCCGATTATGGGCGTTCCGCCGAGCGAAGGTAAGACTATATGGCAGAGGTGTCATTGATGGTTCGATTACCCGAGTTTGGGGTACTTTCTCTCAGCGGAAGGTATAGGGCTTATCAAATTGAGTGTCGTTTGCACCAGCATCTCCATCTTCGCGCTGGACTCTGCGTCTCTTCCGCGGAGCTGCTCTCTAAGCACTTTCCCAGGGCGAGCGTGGGAAAGGCGGAGCCTCAATCGATTGGAAGTGATTAGGGAACATGTGCCGCAGAAGAGACGCAGAGTCCAGCGCGAAGATGAAGATGCTGGTGCAAACGACACTCAATTTGATAAGCCCTATACCTGTGGGCTGTGCGGTCCTTCACAAAGGACCGTGCGGCCTCCAAAAATTTTGCATATTCTCGCGGAATATTCGCTAGAATGCGGCCACTGCGTCGAAATTAATCTACGGAAAAGCCGCGATTGTTCTTTGAGCGTTCCTACAAAAATAGCCAATAATCTTTCATATTTCTGCAAGCGGACAGCAGGAAATCAGCAAACAATTTTTCCGGTGCCCGCTCGCCTATAAATTGCATGGTTGCCTACCCCCAGCGATTCTCTGAGTAATTGCGGTCGCAGAGGAGCTAGCGCTACTGAGCAGATTGAGCCATTTTCCTCATCCTCCTAGATAGAGAGGTATGTGAATGACAAACGCATTTCAAGGGCGAATCCAATATAGAATATGAGGAAGAAGTGTCTGCAAAGCAAGCCAAGAGAAAGTAAAAGATGAGGGAGTTAATTTCTCTTGGAAAGTCATCGACAGAAATTTCTATCCCTTTTCTCTACTAATTCTCGTGTTACTCTTCTCTTGGACTCTTTTAAATCTAGCAGTGGATCATCCCAGATTCGGCCTTTGATTCGTCCCTAGAATTTATGTATTTTATTTATGTATTTTTTTGACTTTTCTAAATTGCATCATCTAAATCTTCCTTGTTTACTTTGTTGCATTTATACATTTGAACATATCAGGTCGTAGTAATAGGGAATGCTTCAATCCCTGCGGCTGCAGTGGAGGGCGGGCAGGATCCTCCAAAGGTCCGCCGCTCCTTCTCCAGGCACGCCATTGGGAGGCCACAATCTCTTTGCGCTTACGTCGCGCTTATGTCGCACTTGTCTCGCAAATTCCTGCGACAGTTTCCCTCCGGACAATCGCCTTGTTCCTCTTGGCATTAACTAGGAAGGTCACTGCTTGAACGAGGATTTTTCAATGATAACAAAAGATGAAGATGTGAAAATTCTCCTTGATTAACAAATGGATGTGAAACACTTGGTCACTTCATTCGAGATGAAACCGAAAAGTTGTTGTTTTTGTAGTCGAAGAAGTCACCGCATCAACGATTTCTCAGTAACAAACGAAAAAATAAAAAACAAGTTGCTGGCAGGCAAATACATTTCGCTCTGGCAATTAAGATGTGGTAGATTAGAAGCAAACGGTGATCAAGTTTTTTATCTGCTGAGCCAAATCATGAGCACTTTTGGAGATATAAACTTGAAAACACATGGCACATCATTTTTTGGAGTTCGTTGGTCCCGCTGTACCTAAACTTTTGTCTTTATGGGAAGCAATGCTTTGAATGGGTATGTAATTCAGCAGGACCAGAATCACAGCAAAAGTTGCTGAAGAAAAATCTTTTTCAATTGATTTCTCTCTTGAATGCCATGTTTGTTTTGATTTCTTATTGCCAAATGTCCATTTTGAGCTGCAAAATAATTTCTACAAGAAAGATGCACACTCGATTAGAACACTTGTTATGCATCGTTCATCTTCTGATGTCAACTGTGTTGTCGAGTGTTTTCCATCCATGCTGTTGTCCACACGCCTTTTCTTTTTGGGCTAAACACCCACCAATAAATACGAAAAAATCCATAACTTCCTTCAGAAAAACGCTTCGCAGATATAAAAAGCAGCATTTCGAGCTCTTTACATTGGTGTGCATCAACATTCAAATTGCACTTCGACTAGCTGACTTCCGTGGCAAGAGGCACTTAGTCTACTTTTATTATTTTTTTTTAGTCCCCGCAGCTTTTTCCTTGTTATCATTGAAAAATCATTGCTCAGACTCCATGACCTTCCTGGTTAATGCTAGGAGGAAAAAGGCGATTGTCCGGAAGAGGATTATCGCAGGATTGTGCGAGACAAGTGCGGTACAGGCGTGAGGTAGGCGCGAAGAAATTGTTGCCTCCCAAGGGCGCGCCTGGAGAAGAAGCGGTAGGCCTTGGAGGATCTTGATACGCCGCCGGCTGCAATCAAGGCGACGCAACACAAATGGCCCTCAGGATATACCGCAGGGAAATGCGGCGCAGCTTTGTTTTATAACGCTTGCCCCCAAAATAGCGACTGATAATTTCCGACAAGTATTATAGCAGCTAATATACAGATATTTCTGACTTCTCCTTTTCTGGATTTAGCGCACAAAAATATTATGTAGACAACAGTGCGTCACCTCTGGTCCACTGATTCGGCGGTGTGGCGTTAGGCCTAAGGCATACTTCACGCGATTCCAGTCGCTGCGCGATCTGGCACTGCAGCGACTCTTCGTAACTGGTCGTTAGCGCGCTTTGCATGGGCCAGACATGAAGCTTTTGCTATAACTTACGGAGCTACGCGCCTATGCACTTAGGACCCACACACGATTGATCTGTAAATATTTGGCAAACTGCCAAGTCGCGCGGATGTAGCGATTTGACGAAATCGCGCGAGGTATGCCTTAGGCCTTATACTACAAAGCCCTCCCCGCCAAAACTCGCCGCCATAGTCTCGCGACGTCGCCCCGCGACTATAATGAAAAGTTGCATGAAAACACTCAGAAAAAGAAGCTCTTTCAGATTTCAGCTCGCGGCATCGTTCTTCGCACGCGGTAAGGTGCAAGATTGTAAAAAAAACTTGTTCATTTTCTTCCTTTTTTGATTGGTTTCATGTTGTTATTATTTTCAAATAAAAACAAAAGCTCGTTTGGATCCGAAATTCTTCAATTTCTTTTCAAATTCTTTTCTTTTTTATTTTGTTTCACGTTTGTTTTTGCCACAATATAGTTATCGGATTGTCATTGCGTGGCGTGACCTGTGGCTTAGATTGCAAATTGAGATTAGTGAACATTCGGCAATTCTACCCTGCGGCCTTAAAGGCAGCGTCCAGGCAGATCTGGAACTATGGGGATTTTACGTGGAAAGTACTTTTAAGGCCCTAACTAAGTCACTTCCCAAGCGGCAGCGCAGATAGTGCTCTAACGGCTGAGATATTCCCCTCGAAAGTGGACCCCGCGATCGTATGCGCATGGATTCATGGCAGTTTCGCGCCAGGATCCACGCTTTGCGCCATGAATTTATCTTATATATAAAGCTGAATGTCTGTTTGTCTGTCTGTATGTCTGTCTGTATGTCTGTCTGTCTGTCTGTCTGTCTGTGTGTACGTATGTTCCGAATAGAAAATTCCATTTCTGAACCGATCCGGACCAAACTTGGCACACATACACTACGGGCCCCGGCGGGTGTCATAGGCTACTTTTCGTCATCGATCGATATCGATTTTATCGATTTTTATCGATTTTTTTGCTGAGTTCACCTACGGGGCTGGGAGTTGGCACAGGGGGGTAATCGAGCATGGGGATTCCGAATACAATATTGGTTTTCAGGATTATCGATTACTTTTATCGATTTTATCGATTTTTTTGCAAAGTTTGAGCTACGGGGCTGGGAGTTGGTTCGAATACAATATTGGTTTTCAGGATTATCGATTACTTTTATCGATTTTATCGATTTTTTTGCAAAGTTTGAGCTACGGGGCTGGGAGTTCGCACAGGGGGTAATCGAGCATGGGGATTCCGAATACAATATTGGTTTTCAGGATTATCGATTACTTTTATCGATTTTATCGATTTTTTTGCAAAGTTTGAGCTAGGGGGCTGGGAGTTGGCACAGGGGGGTAATCGAGCATGCTGATCATCCCCAAGGGGGGTGATCAGCATGCTCGAACACCCCTGTGCCAAATTCCAGCCCCCTAGCTCAAATTTTCAAAAAATCGATAAAATCGATAAAAGTAATGGACGATCTTGAAAACTAATATTGTATTCGTAACCTGCATGCTCGATTACCCTCTGTGCAAACTCCCAGCCCCGCAGGTCAAACTTTGCAAAAAAATCGATAAAATCGATAAAAGTAATGGACGATCCTGAAAACTAATATTGTATTCGGAATCCCCATGCTCACTTCCCCCCTGTGTCAACTCCTAGCCCTGTAGGTGAACTCTGCCAAAAAATCGATAAAATCAGTAAAAGCAATCGATAATTCTGAAAACTAATATTGTATTCGGAATCCCCATGCTCACTTCCCTCCTGTGCCAACTCCTAGCCCTGTAGGTGAACTCTGCCAAAAAATCGATAAAAATCGGTAAAATCGACATCGATCGATAACGAAAAGTGGACTGTGACACCCGCCGGGGCCCGAAGTGTATGTGTGCCAAGTTTGGTCCGGATACGGCGGAGCCGGGTAAGCCAGCTAGTCTTATATATAAAGCTGAATGTCTGTTTGTCTGTCTGTCTGTCTGTCTGTATGTCTGTCTGTATGTATGTCTGTACGTATGTTCCGAATAGAAAATTCCATTTCTGAACCGATCCGGACCAAACTTGGCACACATACACTACGGGCCCCGGCGGGTGTCATAGGCTACTTTTCGTCATCGATCGATATCGATTTTATCGATTTTTATCGATTTTTTTGCTGAGTTCACCTACGGTGCTGGGAGTTGGCACAGGGGGGTAATCGAGCATGGGGATTCCGAATACAATATTGGTTTTCAGGATTATCGATTACTTTTATCGATTTTATCGATTTTTTGCAAAGTTTGAGCTACGGGGCTGGGAGTTGGCACAGGGGGGTAATCGAGCATGGGGATTCCGAATACAATATTGGTTTTCGGGATTATCGATTACTTTTATCGATTTTATCGATTTTTTTTGCAAAGTTTGAGCTAGGGGGCTGGGAGTTGGCACAGGGGGGTAATCGAGCATGCTGATCACTCCCAAGGGGGGTGATCAGCATGCTCGATTACACCCCTGTGCCAAATTCCAGCCCCCTAGCTCAAATTTTCAAAAAATCGATAAAATCGATAAAAGTAATGGACGATCTTGAAAACTAATATTGCATTCGTAATCTGCATGCTCGATTACCCCCTGTGCAAAATCCCAGCCTCGCATGTCAAAATTTACAAAAAATCGATAAAATCAATAAAAGTAATCGATAATTCTGAAAACTAATATTGTATTCGGAATCCCCATGCTCACTTCCCCACCTGTGCCAACTCCTAGCCCTGTAGGTGAACTCTGCAAAAAAATCGATAAAAATCGGTAAAATCGACATCGATCGATAACGAAAAGTGGACTGTGACACCCGCCGGGGCCCGAAGTGTATGTGTGCCAAGTTTGGTCCGGATACGGCGGAGCCGGGTAAGCCAGCTAGTGCGGAATACGATCGCGGGGTCCAGTTTCGAAAGGAGTATCTCAGCCGTTAGAGCACTACTTGAGCTGCTGGTTTGGCAGTGGCTTAGTTAGGGCCCCAAAATTACTATCCACGTGAGATCCCCATGTGTTCAGACTTGCCTGGACGCTGCCTTTAATTTACTAGGGCAAATGCCTACGGCGGTGAGGAGACTTCCATGGTGCCGGAACATATATAAACAAGGATTATTTTGATTACTCACCAACATACAGTTTCCAAATAACGCAATACTTCGCAGTTATTCAAGTTTACAAAAAGGTTTCATTTTGTTTGTTTTATTTCGATTTTTGCTTTTTGTTCTAGGTGAAAGGCGATCTCTTCCTTAGCTCTATTTTGAAATTATATAGACAATTTTAATTATTCACGAGACGTGACTAGGCCTTTTAACTTTGGTTCAATCAGTTTTCATCACATTTTGTTTTTATTTAAAAACTAGCTGGCTTACCCGGCTCCGCCGTATGTTCCGAATAGAAAATTCCATTTCTCAACCGATCCGGACCAAACCACAAAACCAACACCCGCCGGGGCCCGAAGGGTATGTGTGCCAAGTTTGGTCCCGATCGGTTCAGAAATGGAATTTTCTATTCGGAACATACGTACAGACAGACAGACAAACAGACATTCAGCTTTATATATAAGATAATAAGAACGTGAAAACAATCAAAAAAGAAGAAAATGAACAAGTTTTTTACAGTCTTGCACCTTATCATGGTGCGACGGACGATGCCGCGCGTTGGAATCTGAAAGAGCAATTTTTTCTGGGTGTCTTCATGCAACTTTTCATAAAAGTCGTTACATCGTGCGACGTCGCGAGCCACGAAGCTGGACGCGCTGCTTTCGCGCGATTGCCGCATGGCTCACGCGCACTGGTGCAAAATGGGTGCGGAGTACCAAGCCAGCTGGGCGCGCGTGCGGACTATGGGCCTAACATCTATGCTTTTCGCAGAAGAAATGACCTGCGGAAATGTGAACGAATGTTACATTGACACAGAGGTAGTTAGCGCAATCGGAATCAGTCCGAAAGGTTTGGCTTTCGAAGACGCTCGCTCGCAACGCTGGGCGTTGGCTTTGCATGTGCACGCACACAGCAGCTGGAGGAAATTCAGGAAAATGAAAAGAGAACAGACAGGCCCTATCACGACTTCTTGGAGCAGACCGCCGAATGACGCAGAATCGTAGCAGTGCGGGCACATTACGTCAGTTTTGCTCTGATCCGGATCGGGACAGACTGCATCGATTTGTGTTCTAAATTATGTGAAGCTACTTTGGATCGTACACAATATTCTTCCAAGCCATCCCATTTTATTCAACTTTTATTTGTTTCTCATGGTAGCGATGTAAGAGGGAGCTGAAAGAGGTCCTCCGCCAAGTACGCATGGATTCGCCCATTCGCTTTGGTGCTTCCTCTTTTGATTCGCTTGAAAGTGATTCGCTTATGGCTTTCACACCATGATTTATGCTGTTGAATTAGTGGGCTAAGCTTGCTGTCTTCTAAATTTGGATCCACTATGGCTGCTGGAGACACCGTCTATGATTGGCTATTTGTTGTTCTGTTTTTTTTTGCACTAACCACGTTCGTCAGGAGCATCTATGAATGCACAAAATAAATAATAAAAATAAAACTCTGAAGTCAGTCTTTACCATCTTTTATTGCTCTTGAGCTGAACTATAGTGAAGTTGTTTAAATGTACAGGTCTAGCTCGCAACGTTTGAAACGCGCGTCTCTTATCCCGCATTGTCAGCCACCTGCTCACTACGACTTGACGGTACGTGCATGCGGGTTTTGAAGGCAGCGTCTGGGCAGGTTTTGGCTACATCAAGCGCTAGCCCCCAAGGAACGCAAATGCTGGTGCGGGGTCTATTATTTCTTTTCATTCTGATCGGGGTGTTTCACCGTCATAAACAAGTGTTTGATCAGGTTTGTGCGCTCGCTTATGACAGCGCGCGATCAAGATCAGGAGATTGATGAACTATATCTCACCCATACCGGGGTGAAATATGGCCTCAAAAAAGAATTAATTTTCGACGGATTTGCGCATTCTAAGGCCATGCTCGCACATCCCCGCGGGCAGGGGAGGACATCTGACAATGAGAGCGGACCAGAGTTGAGCAAGAGGTCAGGCACAAGTTTTTCGAAAAGATCCCCCCCCCCCTCCCATGAAAGCCCTCAAACGACCCCTTCTTCCCCCTCTTCACCTCCGGAAATTCAGAATGTGACATTCTGGGAACATTTTTTTCTAGAGAGTCTTCAGATTTTTGAGAACTGTCCCGAAGAAGAAGTGCCGATTTTCTGTGACTGCACTTTACAACACGTAATTTGATGGCTGATTTTGATCTGGATGGGCCTATTGAAAGGGCTATAATTTTTGTAGGGGCGGGGCGTTCGACTCCAAATTTCCATTGTAGCAAGAAAAAGCTATGCGCTCAATACTCATACCAGGAATGGAGCGATTCCTGGATTTTTAAGGCAAGTTAAGGGGGTCAGGCTAACGCCTCTAAAGCTCAGGCAGCCTGACCTTTTGAGGGGTTGCGCCTGACCCGACTAACTTTATCACCGAAGAAGCTTTTCCGCCTTAGTTCTACGTGATTGGCAGCATAAACCTCGAAGATTCTGCAATAGGTGTTTGAGCTTACCTCGACTTGCTTTGGCTTTGTGGTGATAGGTGGAGTTGAAGCACCCGGGGTAGAAAACGCGGTGACAACATTCTGACAGCACTTCTTAATCCATTAGAAAGCGATATAAAGCCCAATTCCTACCGTAGACTGATAGAAAGTACTGCTTCGTTATGAGCACAAAAAAGCTGGATTCTTTCACTTTTGTGACCAAGTTAATCATGTTTGAAAATATGCTTTTTATACGTTAGGAAACACTACAAAATGTAATAGGTAATGGTTTGTAGAGCTCGTTGAGGTGATTTGACATAACTGAAATCATACCCAATTTACATAAAAAGCTTCTTTTGTGACCTTACTATATGGGTAAGGTAGAAGGATTGGAATTTGGCTGAGACTCCATTAGTGGAGTAATAAGCATGCTGTTCACGGAAGTCATTTTTCTGGTAGAGTTGTTAAATTCATGGTTGAGCGCTTTTCCTTTTCACCTTCTTCGATCGTAATATTTCCTCACTTTTTTTGAAGAAAACCGCTCCCCCTCCCCCCCCCCCCATACGGACCCAGGTCGGGCGCTCCCCACTCCACGCTCAACCCTGGAGGGGACGCGTCATATCTTGCTTCTCTGGATATCTTTCTTCTTCTTTTTCTATCTTCTGTCTGGCTTATGAAGGTTCATACCCTTATTCCTGCACGTAACGGATGTCAGGAAGATTCCTGCCATACAAGATCAGATTTTCATTATTTTTTTGATTTCCTGAGGGTCCCCAGAGGATCATTTCCCATCTTTGAAGTCATCTATTTTCCTAAAAACTCAAAGAATAGCTTTAGGATTGTACTGAGGATATACTACGGCACTGTTTAGCATGTTTTGGACAGGAATCGAATCTGAAGACTGAATTTTTCGGTCATACCTAGCTCGCGAGCAGTGGTTCATCAAAGATTTCTGTATCCTGAGATCTCACTTATTACTACTATAAACATGTTTAGCAGTGCCTTATTAGATCCTCAACGCAATTTTACAGCATTCTCACTGAGTATGTAGGGATAAATGACTTCGAAAACGAGAGGTGATTCTTTGGAGAGGATCCCCAGATCACAAGCATAATGAAAATCTAATCTTTTATAGCAGTAACCTGGCATCTATCACGCGCAGGTATCAGGGTATGAGAACCTTTATAATCCAGATAGAGAAAGGAGAAGAAGAAAGAATCTAGAATAACAAGAGATGACGGGTTTTTTCTCAGATCCCCTCCCCTCCCCGCGGGGTGTACGTGCATGTGAGCCAAATTATTAGGGTGATCCAAAAGTAATGGGGCACCTTGATTTTTTTTGAGAATTCTTCAAGATCTCTTTCTGATTAGCTATGAACAACCAGCAATTTGAACGCTTTTGTATAAAGTGACCTTCGCAGGTTATCCTGACAGCACCTTCCTGCACCTCACCGACCTTCTTCAAGCGGCGCTTCAAAAAGTCAGACAGACTTTTTTGAACGCCATCCGAATTTGTGCTGCTGCACCTGAAGGACCCTCGACATATGGCATACCATTCGAAGGAGCTTTCCAAGTTCTTTCTGATGATTACTTGAATATTCAAAAAATGCCCACTATTTCATACAAAAAAGGCACTTTATTCGAAAATATGCGGTGTTTGGCGCAGATTTTTTGACTAAAATTTACGTTTTGGCCCACAATTTTTTGAAAACGAGAAAAGTCGAAGTAATTTGTATATGTGTGGATAGAGCGTAAAAAGCGCTATCAGAAAGCAACTGTTAAAGTTGAGCTTATTTGATTACCTTGATGAAAGAACAAGTACTATGCCTCTTGATACCAAATGCTATATCTTCTATTCTAAAGCCTTGGGACCACCGAGCTATTGTGGATTTGGTGACAGTCCCGAGGCTCACTTGTTCTACTGCGGTGCTGCTGATCAAAGTTCAAAATTGCTTGAAGTGATGAGCTTTCATTTTAAGCGCTTATAAAAATAACGCCATGTGACAATGCCCAACTATAGACCTCGATCAGAAGGTTTTGTTATGTACTAACATCTGCCAAAACTTGGACTTCCAGTTAGCTTTTCTATTTGAGAAAACTGCATTTATTCTCTAGATGCCCCATTACTTCTGGATCACCCTATACCATATTTGAAATCTCTACTACGAAAAAGCCTGGATAGAACAAAAAATTGAAGTCGAAAACCTGCCCTCAGCTGCTTGCAAAGTGTCGCTCTTTACTATAAGTCTGCTCCGAGATCCTAGCTGATGATGTGGAGAATCTCAGTGATTGTTCTTGTAGTTTTGGAAGACTGCTCGTCTTCAAATATTGGCACTTTTGCTCCTTATCATATCACTACCTAACCGTGCCATCCCTACTAATTTTCTAAACCAAGTTTCAGCACCCCACTATGCATAGCTTCAAAGCAGTGGATCGGCAAAATTTACCCTAATAAGATTTTGGTAGCGTTAGGTAGTAGACCGCCTAAGTAGCCCAACCTCCACCCTCCAATTCATACGCTGAGTCCTGAAAATACGCTTCAAATCCCACCAATGACGTCCACTCAGTGAAGTGGGCTGGGCTGGTGGAGTTTTGAAGCGCGTATTCGGAACGCAGCGCTTGAATTGGAGGGAGGGGTGGGGGCTATGGTGTAGTTGGGGCGTCTACTACCTAACGCTGTCAAATCGGACAGGGATCTATTTTGCCGATATGCCTTTCAAGGTCTGCTGCATCCCACGTTCCGGGTGTCGTAGGTGAAAGTGAAAAACGTGACGAGTAAAACTAAAAGAAAAAACAACACCGTACATTCTGTCTTTCCTTTTTTCTGATGAATTCACAGGTGAAGACTTATAACTATTTCTTCTAGAGCGAGGAGCGCATTCTCATTGACAATGAGCAACTATTGGAGGAGAATTCCGAACTGAAAACCGAAATCGCTTTGTTGAAAAAAGAGGTGAGTATTCGAGCTTGTGTTCACAAATTCGATACTGTCATAGAGTTAGTCACTAGGAGCCCAAGCCAAATCTCATAGGCCTATACGTGAACGAGAAATTTGAGTACAGACCATACTTTTCGCCACACTGGAAGACGGTGTTTTGCCCGTTTGCAATGGGTGCGATCTGGGCTGGATTTTGGAGTCAGTTTCCTTGAGCACGAGTGGAAGCATTAAGCTGCTTCAATAGTTCTGTTGGTAAAGAAGCTCTCTAAGCAGCCGTTTGGGACAGAAAATGTTTCACCTTCCTTTTGATGATGATCACAACTTTGTCTTCCATTAAGACTAGCGAGCGTTGTACATGCCGGCACCTAGGTGAATTGCGGGGTCTTCATAATATGCCGGTATATAGGCGAATAGGTCCGAGTCTCGCCTGATAAGAGTGAAGTGTTCTCGTGCAATTGCTTTTATATTAGTAATTCGCGCACAACTTTTTGAACGCTGCAGCAGTGCTTGTGTTGCCCCAGTGTGCTGGTGCAGCTGCAGCACCGTGCCAGAGTCGTTCCAAAGCTGTCTCAGCGCCGTGCTTGCGTCGTGCCAGAAACCATGTGGACGCACCGCGTACCGATTGATCGACTTCAGTTGGTACCAAGGGAGACGGTGCAAAGTAGCGTATTGGTCGATTGTGATCGAGTAAGAGAACCAGAAATTACCGTACCATTACCGTCTTCCTTTCGAATTCCAACTAGGTGGTCCTTTTCTATACTTTTCAATCTATTTACCAAATGTTCGAGTATAAAAAGTTTTTTGTAGAGTACAAGCCCAGCCTGGCATTGGCAACTGCCAAAACGCGCGCCTTTCGACATGGACCCCGTTTCAGTGCGGCGTTAACAGCTTGGCATGTACAACGTTAAATGCGGCTCAAAATTATGGCCTACTTAGAAAATGGTTTGATTCAACACATCTCGGGTAATGACCTTAAAGAAGGACTGGCTCGCAAATTGCAAATTTGTTTGTGAATCATATCGCGATACAAAGAGTCAGTCGTCGTAATTTGATTCCGTGTCAAGATTTTTCAGTTGATAACTTTGAGTGATTTAGTAACATATTCTATGAGAGCAGAAAGGTCTCACGGTGAGATCGGAACTTCTTCTCACCTATTAATGCTGGTAGCAAAAGCAGTCCCACATGGCAAAACCTAACTTTGAGAAATATTGCCCACAGTGTGGTGCACATGTCATTACATCACCACTGGACGGCACGCTGTGCAAGGAACCTATACTTCAGTACACAATTTTGCTTAGGCATTCCGTCAAGACACACACATAGTGTTTGTCGGACAAGGCTGGTGCTACGACTCTTTCCGCAGAATAGCGAGGTTATCAGTTCGCAAACTGCAAATCTCGGAAAAGTTTTTGGAAGATGTGGCTGACCTTACCCCCATTTATTCGAAAAGAAATCTTCCGTAACTTTCCCCTACTCACCCCTCGGTAAAATCCTCTTACCGCCACTGGACTCTATCAAATATCAAATTGACAATGTGTTAAACTGGTGTTACTGTGTTGAGTTGTCTTTTCACTTACAAGGGATGGATACTTGGTCGAAGTGGCGTTTCCATACGAAATGTATAATACCTTACAGGGCATCAAACGCTGAGTTCAAACTACCAGGACATTTTATGGAATAAAGACCTTCAATCCAATAAACTCATGTTAGTCATTACTCCTTTCAAGCGTCGGAAAGACCTCATCACCAACTTTTATCTTAGCCAAGTCATTGAATCCTTGTCTCAAAAAATTCCTAGAACTCACCTCCTAGAAGCGCTTTGCAGATACCGAAAGCAGATTTGGAATCAGCGTTCCATCTTATATATAAAGCTGAATGTCTGTTTGTATGTATGTCTGTATGTCTGTATGTCTGTATCAGTGGCGTACCCAGGATTTCGGCTCGGGGGGGGGGGGGGGCGCGACAAAAAATTTTTTCTAAAGAATGTGCGTGGCGTCAGCCACGCACTCCAAAAAATTTTTGGGGGTGCTTCCCAAAGTTTTTTCGGGTCCTCGACCCCTAAAATCTGGAAAAAGGGGGCGTGGCTGACGCCACGCCCCCGAGAAAATTTTTTTTACAAGGCTAATTTGAATTTTTAAAAATTTTTAAAAATTATTTTAATTATTTACAAAAATAAACAAGTCACTTACACATTTTTATAACCCATATAAGTAACTTTCGAAAATTTCGCGACCCATTCTCGGGGGGGGGGGGCGCGCGCCCCTCCCCCCCGCCCCCCCCCCCCTCGGTACGCCACTGGTCTGTATGTATGTCTGTATGTCTGTATGTACGTATGTTCCGAATAGAAAATTCCATTTCTGAACCGATCCGGACCAAACTTGGCACACATACACTTCGGGCCCCAGCGGGTGTCGCACTGGGGATGCTGATCACCCCCACGGGGGTGATCAGCATGCTCGATTACCCCCCCCCCCCCCACCCTGTGCCAAATTCCAGCCCCCTAGCTCAAATTTTGCAAAAAATCGATAAAATCGACATCGATCGATAACGAAAAGTGGACTGTGACACCCGCCGGGGCCCGAAGTGTATGTGTGCCAAGTTTGGTTTTTCTGTTCGGAACATACGGCGGAGCCGGGTAAGCCAGCTAGTCTTATATATAAAGCTGAATGTCTGTCTGTATGTATGTCTGTCTGTACGTATGTGCGGAATAGAAATTTTTATTTCTGAACCGATTTGGACCAAACTTGGCACACATATACTTCGGGGCAGGAAGCGTGTCATAGGCTACTTTTCGTTATCGGTCGATATCGATTTTATCGATTTTTTGCAGAATTTGAGCTAGGGGGCTGGGATTTTGCACAGGGGGGTAATCGAGCATGCTGATCACCCCGGAGGGGTGATCAGCATGCTCGATGCTCGACACGCTCCCTGCCCCGAAGTGTATGTGTGCAAAGTTTGGTCCCGGGCGGAGCCGGGTTTGCCATCTAGTGCTCTATAAGATAGTATACAGTTCATATGGAAACGCCACTTCGACCAAGTATCCTTCCCTTGTTAGAGCTCCCATGCATAGGGAAGCTGATATAAGATCAGTGAAGAGGGCTATCTTTCTTTTGTATGCTGGCTTTTTAAGCCTGATCGGTAATGTCATAAAATTTACCCTTCACAATTTACTAACCCCGGCATAGAATCGCTGGTGCACTTCTAAATTACCGCTAACTCAATGCCATACATGCGAAAAGGGGAACAATGTGTTTCCACCCCCTTCACCCTGGGCCGGGATCCAGCCAAACCCCTTCACTCATGAAAAAAAAACGAAAGGAGTGAAAGAAATTTCAAAAATTTTGAGCAATTCATGAATTATGGGCATCTGCAATTTTGTCTCTCATATCATACTGGGTATTATTATTAAGCTTCTAAAAATTTTCTTTGCAAGTTATTATTATTTATTGCCTAGGAAATTCTTATGCGTATTACATTCAAAAAGACACCAAAGTGTAATCAACAAAACAAATCAACACAACAAAGTAGATACGACTAACAATCAAATGTAGAAACTTCCTCGAAAGAAGATAGTTCTCAAGAACCATTTTGAACTGAGACAATTTAAAAAGAAGCATACCCTTTCTCACCAGTTTACCTAGATCGTCGCTGTCTATTTGTAAAGAATCTTCTTCTCACATTCCTTCCTGCTCTTGGTATCACCATTTTTTGAGGTTCCTCGCTGGTGATAGAATTTCTAGTCCCAAAGAAGTTTGTGGAGTTGGGTTGGCAGTCCAAATAATATTTTGTGAGCCATAATAAGACCAGACTTTCTTCTTCTATTGGATTTGCTGACCAGTCCTAAGACCATCGGTCCTTTTCGTTGGGTAAAAGTTTATATAGACCTTTAGTTTTAATCAACAACTTCTTGTAAAGTTGTTTTGCGCTCTTTCTAGTATTTGTACAGTTCTCCGCTTCGTTGAATTGAAGATTACCGTTCTATAATCTATTATACGTCTGATATAAACCTTATATGCCCTCTTGATAATGTCAACATCTGTTGTGGAGAGGGCTCTCAACAAATTATTGGGTTGGTCCGAAAGTTTTGTCGCACCATTTTCAAAAAATCATAACTTCTTCCTAACACGATGTATTTGCATGGCTAGAACCATATCGAAAAGAGCAATTCATGCATTTTTTAAGACTACCTTGGCTGCTATCTACTAAGCTTTGAATGCAGAGATAAAATTGGGAAAAGGAAATCACTTCAAGTTTGTAATTTTTAAGCAGGCCCGTCAAAAAATCCAAATGTGCCATAAAATCCAAAACGTCTACACTGTAAAAGTCTCTGTGATCGTGATGCACAATCAGATCGCAAATTACTTTAGTCATCTGATCTAACGCTCTTTGGGGCAAGAAGGTGTTCTGTAGATAAAATCCGATCGAACTTCCTTATTCTTGGTCAAGATTTCAACACATAAGACCTCATAGCCATATTTAACCGATTCACGAGAATTAGTCGGGGACACTAGGCCCTGATCATCAAAAAAGCAACATCTCCCCCTCTTTTACAGTGCGGTCGCACCTGCACACTTTATACGTAGTACGAAGGTCAGCAAAATGCGATGTATTGCTGATATCATAATCATCCACCAACTAAGTTTCTGTAAGTCCAATTACGCATAGTGAATTACCTAGAGGAGGAATCTGAGACATTCTATGAATTGAAATTCAAATTTTCGAATTTTCTAAATTTGGAATTTTTTTGGACTGTGAAGTTGAGAATGCTCACGGCAAGACGAGAGAAGAAAAAGAAGCTCTGAAAGACTTATTCTCTAGTAGCTTGCGGATGGAGCGTTCGATACCGTTCGGCCCGCGCGCACTACATAGCGCCGCACGGGGAGCGCGCGCGCCGCACGCACCGAATGTCAGAGTTGCGCATAATCGCTGTACGCGACGCCAAATGACAGATTAGTGGGGGCGCGTTTTGTACGAAGAGGATCATGGATGAAGAGGATCAAGTATGACGCTTGCCTAGGTACTCGCTCAGTGATGAATCAGAGCGCATAATAATTCAAAGTTTACAATTTGAATCTTTTGATGGCTCAAAAATGTGCGAAGCAATGATTTGGTTCGGTCTTTTTACTGTTATAATAAATGCTTGGGGCTGTATTACATAGTCCAAGCTAGAACGGTCTAGAACTTATGATCTAGAGATTTACGCTCCGAACCCCATTGGTTTGGTGATGGCTTAAAAACCATCAAATTTAAGAATGGATATGTCAAGTCTAAGAGATGCACTCTCTTGACTTGAATCCTTCACCCTGATTGTCCTGCTTTACATGAACAAAACTTTATGACTAGAATCTTTATTATATTTGAAAGTTATGTAGAAAGGGGAAGAGAAACCGCCGGTCACCCGGTTAGGCACAGCTCATCTGGAGTTTCTGGGCACCGCTCAGTTGGCGTGGGGACTGTCACATCTAATCAGTCTGCGTCTCCTCCGTCCATTCAGTGGCGAATTTCCTTGCACACAACGTATTTTTTTCTTCTCAATAGCTCCAGTTCAAATTTTCGAAACTAAATCTCAGAACCTATTTTTATTTTCCAATAGAGCCAAATCTTAACTTGTTTTCTTTTTTTTTGGAGCAAAACAGCCTGCGAAAAGTGCAAAAGTTTTCGTCCGTATTCATGTCAACGATTATGGTACTAGAGCTGCAAGCCAAGCAGCTTCACAGAATGCACTCTAGCATCTACAAAGACGTCGTCTCATCAGCCAAACCGGCTGTCAAAGAAGCTAGACGAAATCACCAAGAAAAGTTATAACTTTACATTGACGTTTTCTCCCATAAAGTGTTTCATCCATGTAAAACTGATTAATCCCTGCCTCGAGTTAGGAATCAGGCATAAACCATCATATTCCGTTTAACCAAATTCATGTCTTCCGCTCAAGGGCGAGCTTTGCTATGGAATGGACATGTCAAGACGCAGATAATTAGATGGTCCGTCAGTCCTCACGCCAACTGGGCGGTGCCCAGAAACTCCAGATGAGCTGTGCAACCGGGTGACCTTCGGTTTCCCTTCCCTTTTCTATATATCGTTCATATATAATAAAGATTCTAGTCATAATGTTCTGTTCATGTAAAGCAGGACAGTCAGGATGAACGATTCAAATCAAGAGAATGCACCTCTTGGACTTGACAGATATCACAACACATAAACGTTTTACACAGTTTAGTTGGAAATGGTAAAGTGTACATGTGGTTCAGACTAATCGTGTGATCAACGGTACGCTGTAATCGAGCCATTTGTTCTTAGCACCGTTTCGAATTTCGTGCTTTTGTGAGAAACAACACGTTGGGAGTTATGTACAGACTATGGTGAAGCGGAAGAGCATGTCTGAGGTTAGATGTACATATGTTCAACGTGTTTCACGATATCCCTTTGCTCTTTACCCCAAAAGCGAAGTTTTTGACTTGAGTTCAGTACCCGTGTTGAAACCTGACTATAATTTGTCAAATTTTGCCTAGAATGTCGGTACATAGCCGTTACACCATGACCGCTGGTGCTGTGTGCCGAGAACCGTATTACTCATAGGTCCCAGCACAAACAACGCTCGTAACTCTTTTCAGAGGAGCTTTTTACACTTATGGAATTCATGGTAAAATCAGGGTCGAGAATTTCCAATGGTGCATGTCATTTCGAAAGGCCAGTTAGATTGATGGGTCTAATGTGCGCACAGACGCAGTAGCACCGATACGGTGGCTCTTGTCCTATGAAAAGTGAAGTTTTTCATTAATTGGTATGCTCCAGCTTTTCTATCAAGGACTTGAGTAATTGGTCATTTGACAGGCACTTTCAAAAGATTCAGTTGTTATTTAAGTTCTGTCTGATTTCAGCGGATTCGCATCGATGAAGACCTCGCTGCTGCCCTTGCTTCCAATAGCGAGCTACGCTCCAAGCTTGATGATGCTGTACAAGAAGCGGTTGCTCTTAAGGAGCAACAGACAGCCACTGACGTGTTCTCGTTGGAACTGAAGGACTACGAGAGAAAGGTAGACTACATTTTTTGTTCAACGCTGAGTACAGGTGAATTGGTCCAGATTGACGCACTTTTGGCACAGCGGTGTACCCACATTTCCGTTCAGGGCGGGGGTGGCGTTAGCCACGCAGTTCGAAAAATTCTTGGGATGTTACCGAAAATTTTTGCGCCTATAACCCGGAAATTTCGGGAAAAAAAGGGCGTGGCGCTTCTCACTATGTTAAGATGACCCCATAAAGTGCGGTTCATAATTTACGAACACCCAAAATTTTGCAATTTTGGACTTTCTGGGAGAAACTCAAAAAGCCGTTGGTACCATGCGATAGAACACAGCCGAAAACGGTATATGATCCATAAGAGTGGAAATTGATATCAATCTTAGGAGCGTTTTTCCGCCCAATGCGAATTTTTAGCGGTTCATAATTATACGAACGCCTCAAACAAAGGTCCATTTTTCATTCAAGATTGCAATCATTTAAGTCCAAATTTTTTGTAGAGTTACAGTAACAAAGTCTAACATATGTGCTACACACTGAACCCAGTGCAGTTCAAAAAGAGGACCGTCACTTTTTTTCCGAAGGCTCTAAATGCTTTTGGAGTGATTGCGCTCCAAAAACATCCGTTCTTCTGTGGTTTACGCGCTCTAATTAGCTTCTACGAAGGCTATGAGATAAAAGAGCTCTTTTGATAGGTATTTTGTTTGACGCTTCGACTTTGCGTTTTGGTGCCGTTTTTCAATCAAGTTCCAACCTTACCACGAGTTAGCACGATTTCGAGCCTCAAAACTCAGCTTCTCTCTTGCGCAAACATTTGATATGAAGCAGCTGCATTGTTTGCATGATGATGTTTCTGTGCCAAAGTTTTTGGTTTTTTTTTGTAGAACTGATCTTGAGGCTGTGGAGCTACAAACCAAATAAAGCTGTGATTGCAGTAGTAAAAACAGTGTTGGTGAAATTACTCTGCCTGGCCAAAACAAACGCTCAACGCTGCTGATTTTTTCTAGCCGAACATACAGTCTTGTGACCTTCTACATACTATATGCTTACTTCATTGTACGGCTTCAGAAGCTGAGTTTTGAGGCTCGAAATCGTGCTAACTCTAGGGTAAGGTTGGGTGGTTGAAAAACGGCACGAAAACGCAAAGATTTTCCAAGCGTCAAACAAAATACCCATCGAAAGAGCTCATTTTATCTCATAGCTTTGGGTAGCTAATTAGAGCGCGTAAACCACAGAAGAACGGGTTTTTAGAGCGCAATTACTTTAAAAGCATTTAGAGCCTTCTGAAAAAAGTAACGGTCCTCTTTTTAAATTGCACTGGGTTCAGTGTGTAGCAGATATGTCAGACTTTGTTGCTGTAACTCTACAAAAATTTGGACTCAAATGACTGCAATCTTGAATGAATAATGGACCTTTGTTTGAGATGTTCGTGTTCGGCTGTGTTCTATCGCGTGGTACCAACGGCTTTTTTCTCCCAGAAAGTCCGAAAACTTACAAAATTTTAGGTGTTCGTATAATTGTGAAACGCACTTTAGTCTTACAGCTAATCTCCGCAAAAAAGTTTACCTTACAGCAACTTTTGTCTATGTGCAGCATCCGTATCTGTTTGTTTGTATGCTGTGCTTTAGATGGTCCAGCTCAGCAAGTCTTTGAAGGAAGCCCAGTGCGCTTTGGAATCTGCTACTGCCGAAAAGAAAGAGCTTAGCGAGCAGCTTTGCGCTCACAAGTGAGCGGTTTTGCTATAGATGCGTGGATATGAATGAGGTGATCACTTCTAGGGATTCGTCAGTTCGTGTAAGCAGTGAGTGCTCCACTCTCATGGCACAATTGCAGGAAGCCAAGCAAGAGCTAGGCGGTAAGTATTGCTATAAAATCATAGATTACCTGCCAAAAGGCGCTGAAATTTGGTCGGAATTTGTCATTTCCTCTTTCAATGATGTGATGTTCCTTGAGCATCTTATTCATCCGTCAGTGGAGGTCGCGGGAATCCCGTCAAGGAAGGGGGGGGGGGGGGGTGACGACGGAGTTTTCTGTGAATGAAGATGCGTGGCGTCAGTCACGCACTCCGATAATTTTTCTGAAGCTTCTCAAAATTCTTGGGGTCCGTAACCTTGAGAAAATTCTTCACAAAGCTGATTTAAATTTCAAGGAAATTTCAAAAGTTATTCAAATTATTTACATATGTAAAGTAGTTTGCACAATTTTATAACTCACGTAAGATTTGATTGCACAATTTTGTAGCTCATGTAGACCACTTCAAAAAACTTTTGCGGCCCTGTTTTTTCTGGAGAAAAACCGGCTTGAAAATTTCTTAGAAAATAAACTGGAAGGGAAATCCACTGTATCGGAGTGGCCGATTGAGATGTGGTATATACTCGGACTTATGGTCTGGGAGGTTAGTGTCAAATGTGCACCCATTTGCCGTGATGCGCTATTCTGGAGCAACCTGTGGCCCCCTCTTTGGCTCATGCACTGTCTTGGGACTGCATGTCTTTTTCAGTCGTGGCCGAGGGGTGTGTAGGTTAGTATCTCGCCTGTTGGTGTCCGCGTTTTTAACGTTCTTTTAACTTTCTGTTTTTCACTTGTTCCATGCATTTCTGAGGAAAGAGACACAAACGGCTTACAGGATGACTCTTTTCTCAAAAACTGATTTTCAGCGAATGATTCATATTTTGCAAAATTTTCGCGCAAAGTTCTTGCTCTGACCAACTTCATCAAAAGCCTATGAAAACAGCTGTATACAGTATATCCAGTCATTGGGAGCATATATGATGATACAGAAGCAGTCGAATGGAGACACTCATTCTGTGATAGGATTCTTTGAAGGCACTGTCCACTAAGTTGAGGGTGTTGAGCTTTTGGCAGCATATAACAGTAGGGCCTCCTATCGAGCCAATGCCCAAGTTGCGGCGCAAAATGCCGCTTCGGAAGCGAGAAAATCGCTTCGGAATAGCGAAGATGCACGAGGACCCCCATCTATGCCCGCCCATTTGTGCGCGCCCATCCAATCATCGTTCTGGAAAGCCCGCCTGTGGGTTCTCCGGAATGGGGATTTTCGGGATTTCCGCGGATTCTCGACTTCATATTTAGATCAGGGACATGAGAAAGCCCTGAAACGACAAAAACCTGGAAGTCGAGAATCATCTGAATGGACGGTGCCTTTAAAGGCAGCGTCCAGGCAGATCTGGACCTATGGGGCTTTTACGTGGAAAGTACTTTTGGGGCCCTAACTAAGGCATTGCGCAAGCGGCAGCTCAGGTAGTGCTCTAATGGCTGAGATATTCCCCTCGAAACTGGCCCCCGCGAACGTATTCGCATGGATTCATGGCAGTTTCGCGCCAGGATCCACGCTTTGCGCCATAAATCCATGCGGAACACGGTCGCGGGGTTCAGTTTCGAGCGGAATATCTCAGCCATTACAGCACTACCTGAGCTGCCGCTTGGGCAATGTCTTAGTTAGGGCCCCAAAAGTACTTTCCACGTAAAAGCCCCATAGGTCCAGATCTGCCTGGACGCTGCCTTTAAAAGCAGTGGATCGGCAAAATCCAACAACTCGGGATTTTAACGCGGTAGATTCCTTATCGCCCAGAAAACAGTGCAATCCCTGTTGCACAGCATGCTTTCCCTGCCGAGAAAATCGCTCTCGAAATTACACGCGCAGGCCAATCTTACACGCATTTGGACGAGTTGGCAATTTCCTTCTCACCATTGGAGGCTGCCCGCCGCAACGCTATAACTATTGGGTCCCGCCACGATTTAGCGTCATCAGCCCTGCTCCACTCGTCCAATATCAAAGGGAAGGGCATTAAAAAACGCTCATTTTCGCCGTTTTCAAGCTTTCAAAAGTGGATTTTTGGGATCAGCGTAGTGAAAAACCCCAGGTAAGCGCAAATTTGACTAGGTTGAGATTTGCCGAGCCATGCCTTTAAAGGCAATGTCCCGGCAGATCTTGCATTTCCATCTTTTTGCATATTCTGGGCCTTTTCGACCCGTAGACCCCGAATTTGAGCTTTGAAACGGCTGAAAAGACCTTTTCCGAAGTGTTTACCCAACTGCCAGAAGGCAGCTCGGACGAGAATTTCAATGGGAAGTTGGGAGGCCCCGGCACGAAGACCCTGTCGCCTGTAATTTTTGCTTTAGACAGCATGCACCATGCGGAGAGTCGTGGCGGGGTCCCGCTCCGAACAGATAAGAGAAGGGGTGGAGGACATTAGGTCGCCGGGCGGTCCCCGCGGTCATTTGCGACAAATAAGCACCCTTGTACATACGCGGACATGCGTTTCTGCAGGGAATCCGCGCGGGACTCTTCCAAATTCGGCGACCTAATGTCCTCCACCCTAAGAGAAGTCGTCCGAGCGCGTGCCGATTGGGTTTGCGCGCGCCGGTTCGAGGGCCATTTTCTCGGCGTGGGGGGAACAATAACCAGCCGGACTGAGCCTGGAGGAATGCCGGGACACTGCCTTTAAAGGTAGTGGATCGACAGAATGAGTCCCGTGGCAAAACAAGGTCACAGTTTAGGAGCCCCCATTATGGAACCTATCGGCCAAAGCCCGATCTTTCTCTGCCACTTCTAACCCCCGAAATTTCAACGCGAAAGCAGCACTAATCTCCTCTCCTCTCCGATCCCGCGCACCCCATGGACGAGTGACTTCCACGGTCAGAGCGCGCATGCCGCATGCTATAAACATTAGGGTCCCGCAACAACTCTGCGTCTTCGCCATGGCCGGCTTCGCGTTCACTTGTCCGTGGGGTGGGCGGGGTCGGAGAGAAGAGGAGATGAGAGCCGCTTTCGCTTTGAAATTTCGGCGGTTGGAAGTAGCGGAAAAAGATCGAACCTCGGAGCCCTAGGTTCCATTATGGGGGCTCCTACCCTGTGACCTTGTTTTGCCACGGGTCTCATTCTGCCGATCTACTGCCTTCAAGCAGGTATTTCCTTCATTTACTCAGTTTTCACAAGAAAAAACTTCTTGAGACAAAAGGTCTCAAGACTATTGAAACTAATAAATACTCATTACCGGCAGCTTTCATGGGTCGTTTACCCTCAAAGAGAAAGTTTACAAAACAGAACAAAGTCATTCAAGAGAGAATAGCATGAAAACCGTTAGAGGCTGGGACGAAAAGCGCGCTGAAGGCATGCGCTGTGGGCGCGTGCCTTCAGCACGGTTTTCATGCTATTCTCTCTGCTATTCTCAGTTGAAGTACCTGCGGGAAGCTGGCGGGGACACACACTATACCACATCTCAGGCCACTTCGATCCTGCGGACTTCAGTTAGTTCCAACAGAAATTGACAATTACCATTGATGTATCAATGCGATCTCGTCCGCTGCCAATTATTTTATCTTCAGAAGCATTATGGAATTTTGTAGCCGATGACGTGTGCTTCGCCCAGCCCTCGCTGTCTGCGCCCTTTCCACAAGCTATGAGAGCTTCATATTCTTGCCAGGGAGTTCGCTGCCTTTTTGCAGCCACATAAACACCATAAGAGCACAAAATCTTCAAGGAAACCTATCACATTAGGCTTAAAGGCAGCGGCTCGGCAGATTGACCTACCTCAGATTTTGACACAGATGGATAGGAGGCCCTCCAAGTGAACCAAAACAGCAACTCTGCGCCGAAAATGTGAACTCTGCAAGCCAGGGGGCGGCCCAAGCGCCGCTCCCCTTCCTCCTTTCGCTCCCCTAACACCTTGTTCGGACGAGTATTCTCCGCTAGACGGCGCGGGACCCCCCAACCGCTTTCCCGCATTGTGCATGCTATACAAAGCCAAAATTACAGGCAGCAGGGTCTTCGTGCCAGGGCCTCTCGACTTTCCTGAAAATTCTCGTCCGAGCTGCCTTTTGGAAATTGAAAAAAACGCCCCGAAAAAGGCCTTTTCACCGCTTTTAAAGCTCAGATTCGGGATCTACGGGTCGAGAAGGCCCAAAACATGCAAAAAGATGAAAATGCAAAATCTGCCGAGCCGCTGCCTTTAACCCAGCCGGGGATATATTGTAAACTAGCCGACGTCCTCGGTCCAGCCCGGGCAGTGGTAAACTGGCCTAACGTGGTGATCAAAGCGTCTTGAAACCACAACTCGTCCCTTTCTCTTCATTCTAATTTTCGTTACTCCTTTCCATCTCCCTTTCTGTTTCCGTTTCTGGTTTGCACTGCGGCGCTCGTGGTACCCGTAGTTGTTATCTTCCTTCTTGATCGCCTCTCTTCGTGACCGCATTGTCCTCGCCGCAAAATGTAAATGATCTTTACCGCCTCTACTTTACTTGTGGAAATGATTTGATAGTAAAATGAAAAGCTTTCATATGAATATGAGTAAACAAATCAATAAATCGATAGAAGGACCCAGAGAGTCGTCGCGAAGAATGGCCTAGCTTTAGAGCCGTGGCTTGTTCATAGGGGAGAGAATTTCAGCCTTTTCGGTTCATATATAAAAGAGTCTATAAGCCACAAACATCCTAACAAATAAAGTTAGTGTTTGAGTTTTATATACATCTTATATATAAAGCTGAATGTCTGTTTGTGTGTCTGTGTGTGTGTCTGTACGTATGTTCCAAATAGAAAATTCCATTTCTCAACCGATTCGGACCAAACTTGGCACACATACACTCTGGGGCGGGGCGGGTGTCATGGGCTATTTTTCGTTATCGATCGATATCGATTTTATCGATTTTTTGCAAAATTTGAGCTACGGGGCTGGGAGTTGGCACAGGGGGGTAATCGAGCATGCTGATTACAAATATGTTATTGAAAGGGCCGGGCGGAGCCGGGTTTGCCAACTAGTGTACATAGATATAGGATTACATGCATATACACTCTCTCGACGAGTTGGTTCAATACTGACATGCAAAATACGATCTTGCTTGCGCGTATGCGCACACGTAATAATAGGACTTAGAATTTGAAATGTAAATGGACATGGATAGGTGGGCATAGTCCAGAGTATTACGGAAAAGCTAGGTGACTTAAAGGCAGTGTCCCACCAGACTGGGGGTATCTGGCTCCCATAGTCATGTAATAGTAGACTCCCTACCTAATCGATGTCTGAAGTTCGGAGCGAAAAAGGTGGTCTACCAAGCCTAAAATTTGCTCCGAAAGTGGGCCGAATCTTACGGTGGGGCCGAATGCCGCCCACACAGCAATATCGATTGCAAGGCCAGAGTGCAGGGGACCCGCAAGCAACTGCTGTGCGCTAACGCACTCTGGCCTTGCAATCCGATATTGCTGTGTGGGCGGCATTCGGCCCACTACCGTAAGATTCGGCCCACTTTGGGAGCAAATTTTAGGCTTGATAGACCCCCTTTTTCGCTCCTAACTTCAGACATCGATTAGGTAGGGGGTCTACTATTACATGACTACGGGAGCCAGATACCCCAGTCTGGTGGGACACTGCCTTTAAGGTTGTGGCAGGCTTTTTTCTGAAAATCTTTCACTACCACAAAATGATAAAATGGCTCTTTTGCAACGCACAGATGATGACATTAGGTTGGTGCAAAAGTAATGCGCTCTTTGCGAGTTCTCTTTTTGACTTGCTATAACTTTCTTGAGAATCCATATTTTTTGATGCGATCAAGACCATCAGAGGCAGCAGACCTTTTGCAATACAGCGCACACTTCCTGAGGTCATATCACAAACGGCTTCTCTTTTAACTTGTCATAACTCCCTACAAAGTTTGTTAGTGTAAATACTAAGTAGCCTATCTCGTGGCCGCAATCCAGTAGTACAAAAAAAGATGGAAAGGGCTCAAATGAAGAGGATTTGCGAAAAGAAAAAAATCAAAATTCAAAATTGTCAGCTTTTCTCATATTATATCATACTGAACATTTTTTCGTAGGCTCAAAGTTTTAGAATATGAATTTTTTTTTGATTTTTTGCGTACTGAAGAGCTAAAGTTTTTTTTTCAAAAACTGCTAAGAGGAGACTTACACTTACATGAGCAAAGCTTTGGCGATTGCGTTTTTCAATAGAAATTTGCGGGTTTCAGAATGAACAAAACGACGATGCGTGTGGAGGCGCTAATATCTCAGTTTAGGTGATTTCTAAGAAATTAGTAAAATGTGCATAATGTAGACAATTGATATTACATAATTAGCTGAATTTTCGAAAAAGTTCTGCCACTCGCGCTTGATTTCTGGCCAGCAAAGTAAATGCAATGAAATTCTGATTTTGAGTGCGGCTATGTGAAGCTCTGCAAATTTCTAACGAGTGAGGCTAGAAGCTTGTTCCAATCACCATTGGATAGTGCATGAAAAGAGCTTCCTGATGATATGCTATGTCTTTTCTTGAGAAGGAAGTCCGATGGAAAAAAATTGTTCTGATTTCGGGGCTAAAAAACGCGCATTACTTTTGCACCAACCTAATATTTTACGAAATTTGGTGTGTGTACGCGCAGTTGGACTAAAGAACAAAGAATGAAAAATTATGAAAAAATTATGTGAATAAAGAGCGTGTTTAACTTTTTTTGCAATTAGGTGGGCTATTGCCCCTCACGTGAGGTAGGCAAAACTTCCAATTTACATAAATTTCATATTTCCACCTAAGTCTCTTCTACACCTGAAGGTAGTACATAATAACGTTTTGGTTCCAAAACTCCTCCGCTCATTCTTAGGACCTGGAATAACAAATGACGCCGGTCCTTTTAAGGAAGAAAGCGTATTCCAGTTGAACAACCTATGCAGGTGGCGGGATCAAGTGGGAAATCAAAAAACATTCTTGGCCATGGCGAAGTCTTTTCACCGATGTCCCTTTGCCACCCTCGTACTGGGCCCTGATATGCAAAAAACCCTCCAACTGCAGACGAAAGCAAGAAAATGCGATTGCAAAAACTGCGTATACGACGCACACGGCCACCGCATTGTTCACGATTTTATGACCGCTCTCTGCATGTCTCAAAACACGGACTGGAATTTGGAAGCTTCATCTTGAAAAAAAATGAAGCCTCGAAGCGAGACTGGGTGGAAAAGTTAACTTTGCAAGACAGCCTTTGGAGAACTATCGGTAGATTTGACATCAGTGTTGATCTCTTCCAGCGTCAGGCTCCCCTTCCAGCGAAGGGCATGCGACAAGACTTCTGAAAAACACCTCGTCGCGTCGCATCAATTAGTGCAGAAATGCTTATACAGTTACTCGAGTAAAGGCTAGGGGGTTCCTTCAGAAGCGACGCGCATTCGAGCCCGACGAATGCGAACATGGGCGAGGGTTGCCATCTCAGCAAGGTGAACGGGCAGGCTAAAGCGGCTAGTCCATTAAAGGCAACGATCCAAAGCATCGCAGACTCTCCGTCTAGCTACCATCAATAGGGTACGCTCATCTCTCATTTTCGAGAGTTAGCAGACCTTTCGAAGAGAGAACGAGTCAATGTAGCCTGCATAGAGGAAACAAAGTGGTGCGGGGCAATGCGAGACGTTGGAGATGGATACAAGCTCCTCTCAACGGTTCCAGCAACAACAGAGATGGTGTTCGTATAGCTGTTTTGGAAACTCTAAGGAGCACATCGTTGACGTTGAACACATAAGCGATAGTCTAATGAGCGTGAAGTTAGGCACCGGGAAAACAAGTCCTACGAGTCATAACGCCTGCGCACCACAGGTTGGATGCGAGGATGATGAAAAAGACGGCAGGAGCTTGATAACCATATCAACTCAGTTTTCTTAGATGAGACACGCCTGTTAAGAGCGGTCCTCAACGAACATGTGGGAGAAAGTTGAAGAAGCCCGGAAATGTCATGAAAGCCATGGATACGGAACATGCAATGTAGAAGGTGAGCGCATTCTCAAATTCGCCCTAGCTCATAATCTGATCTTGGCGAACACATACTATGTACAAGAAGGAGGAGGTCACCCCATTACATATGCGAGTGGCGACCGACGAACATAAATAGACTTCTAGGCTATCCGACCGCATGACTTTAAAAACATAGAGGACTGCAAAGGTATCCCCGATGAGAGCTGCTTACCTCAACATAAACCATTGCTTCTCGACATCAAACTAGCAATGGATGTGCACATCAGGAGAGCCACAGAGTCTAGGACACTTTAAGCGGAAATTGGATTAGCGGGCGTCCGCCTCGCAATTCGCGCAGTTTTGCAGCTACAGTATGTCATATCGTGCTGAACCGAAGTCTGAGTCTCTCCATCCTCCTCAGCCTTTGCTTGGCAATATGCCAGCGCTATGCGCTCACCAAGCCTAAAGTGAAGCGCACGCTCTGCTCCACGTAGAATGTTTCGCCTAGTCCGCGATGAAACCGATTGTAGCTACTCTACCAAGCTGCAAGAGATCCCAGATCGATCCTGGGCAAGCTTGAAAGATCGAGTCCACCAAGTGGCACACTTGATCTAGGAAGTACAAGCCAAAAAAAGGATTAATCGAGAAACGTGGTGGTGGAATGACGAATTGCAAAAAGTCATAAGGGAGAAGAGGGATGCGTGCAAGCGATGGTAGAATACGAAATCGAAGGACGATCGCCACACACACCAACTTCAAACACGCTGCAAAGATTTCTGTAAAGAAGGCAAAACAGGTGTACATGAAGGAGCTCTATGATCATCTAGAGTCTCGCGAGGGAGAACGTGAGATATATTGGGTAGCAAGAAGAAGAAGGAATCCGCAAAAGATATGGAGCACTTCCTCCATATCAAAAATAAACTTGGTAGAACGCTAAGAAAACCAGAGGACATCACTGAAAGATGGCGAACCTACTCCGAAGAGATGGCCACCACAGGCCGCACCATCAACCCCATCCCAGAAGCCAGTAATATGAAGGACCATACCAGCAGTCACGAGTGAGGAAGTATGGCTAGCTATAAGATGTTCAAAGAATGGCAAAGCGACGGTCCAGACGACTTACCAAGCGAGTTCTGGTAATTATGTGGACAGTTCGGAGCCACATGGCTAACAAGTCTCTTCAATCAAATCATAGGGAGCAAGAGTATGCCTCGCGAATGGTACACCAGCACAACGATCCCGATATGGAAGAATAAAGGAGGCGTAGCAAACTGCTCGTACCGACCAATCACTGTTGAGCAACATGCTAAAATCTTCGAGCAAATAATCGAAATGCGCCTTCGAGATATCATAGAGTTGTCACCGAATCAGTGCGGATTTCTGGAAGCAGTAGGTACGACGACGCCATCCACTCCACTCGGCTAGTGATGGAGAGAAAGAAGCATGGAATAGTATGGAAAGAAGCAGAAGGAATTGCATGCAGTCTTTCTGGACCTGGAGAAAGCCCCCGATAAGGTGCTCCACTAGGTCATATGGTGGGAATTACGAAAACACAAGGTGCCGCAGAAGTATCGTCGACTTCCCGCGATAGATGGAACGTGTCACTACACAAGTCCGTAAGTGTCCGTAATTGGTACGGTTTTAGCCACGACGCAGAATCGACATCGCCGAACAGCTGATCATTTTCCGACTCAACAACGATAGGTGAGTTTTTTGTAACTAATCGTGCTGGCTAGAAGTGAGCCGTAAAGTTCAATTACACTTGTTTTACAGTAGTTTCTCAGCTGTGACGCACTGTCGGTGCGGATTTTGCATAAAAACATATATTGCGTGCTATTGCTTTTCTTTTTTTACTTATTAGTCGTGTTTATAGGATTTTTTTATCCTCGCATGTGTCCCGCTTATGCGGGGTCTGCTTTTCTTGTCAGACGTCTCCATATCGTCCTATTTGTCCTATTTGGCAGAAGCTCCGGTAGCCCTTGCCCGCACAGGGTCATCTAGCCCCGTCCCGAACAAACGGGACAGCTCGGCGCTGGCTCGGCGCCGGCGCAGCGCTGGCGTGGCTTCGGCACTCTGGAGGGGCCTTATACCAAGTCGCAGGGCATTGATTCTGTCCATCCACCTCATCTTGGGTCTACCTCTGGGTCTTTTGCCTGGTGCATCCACAGCCACGACTGACTTCGTGTTGTGACTCTTACATCCCTTCTGCGCACATGCCCACACCATCGTAACCTCTTTTCCTGCATTTTCTGGGCAATTGGAGCTACTTTCATTTGCGCTCGTATAGTGTCATTGCAGATGTGATCCTTCAGTGTCACTTCTAAGGTCCATCGTAGCATCCTTGTTTCCATGACACAGACTTTGCGCTCCTCGACGCGCGTACACGGCCAGCATTCACTGCCATACAGTGCTGCTGGGCAGATGACGGTCCGGTACAGTTGGGACTTAAGTTTCACTGGCATTCTTCTGTCGCACAGAACTCCTGTTAAGGCTCTCCATTCATCCATGATGTGTTCATCTTGCTTGCGATCTCCTCTTGTAAGCCTCCCTCCGCTGAGATGTGAGTGCCTAGGTACTTGTGTGACGTTGTCTTCTTTAGCTCTTCACTATCGATGCTTATGGTACCGAGAGTTTGTTTTCCCACTTCCATATACTCTGTCTTCCTGGTGTTGAGCTTCGGCCATACAACTCTAGCCTATTCTTCCAGTTTTGTACCTCGTCTTGTAGCCCCTTTCTGGTACATGCTATCAAGACCACATCATCTGCGTAGAGAAGTGTCCAAGGAGGTCCACGTCTGAGCGGTTCCATCACGGTGTTCATCACAGTGATGAAGAGCAAGGGAGAAAGAACTGAACCCTGGTGCACTCCGACCCTGATTTGGAACTCTTTCGATTGCCCTGCAGCTGTTTGCACGTGGCTTGAAGCTTTGTGATAGATCAGCTTTATCCACTGAACGTACTCCTCTGGCACCCTGTTTTTCCGTAAGGCCCACCATATGACTTCATGGGGCAGCTTATCGAAGGCTTTCTCCAGGTCCAGGAAAGCTGCATGCAATTCCTTCTGCTTCTCTCTATACTTCCCCATCACTATCCGAGCGGAGTGAATTGCGTCAGTTGTACCTACTCCTTCCACGAATCCGCACTGATTTGGTGTCAACTCTATGATATCTCGAAGACGCGTTTCAATTATTCGCTCGAAGATTTTTAGAGTGTGGCTCATCAGTCGGATTGGTGGGTAGGATGAGCAGGCTATGTCTCCTTCGTTCTTCCATATCGGAGTAGTCGTGCTGGTGTACCATTCGCGAGGCATACTCTTGCTCCCTATGATTTGATTGAAGAGACTTGTTAGCCATGTGGCTCCGGATTGTCCACATATTTTCCAGAACTCGCTTGGTATGTCGTCTGGACCATTCGCTTTGCCATTCTTTGTTCTATGGCTAACCATCCATACTTTCTCTTCCGTGACTGCTGGTACTGGTCCTTGTATGGGACTGGCTTCTGAGATGGAGTTGATGGTGGTGCGATCTATGGTGGCCATTTCTTCGAAGTAGGTTCTCCATCTCTCGGTTATGTCCTCTGGTTTTCTTAGCACCCTACCAAGTTTGTCTTTGATATGGAGGAAGTGTTCTATATCTTTTGTAGATGCCGCTCTTCTTTTCGCTCTCCGTTATATCTCACGTTCTCCCTCGCGAGATAGATGATCGTAGAGCTCTTTCAAGTACACCTGTTTTGCATTTTTTACGGAAACCTTTTGCAGCGTGTTGGGCTTGTTGGTACGTCTGACGATGGTCCTCCGATTTCGTCTTGTGCCATTGCTTGTCATTCCTCTTCTCCTTTATGACTTTTTGCACTTCGTCATTCCACCACCACGTTTCTCGATTAATCCTTCTTTTTCCTGGCTTTGTAATTCCCAGGATCATGTGTGCCACTTCGTGGACTCGATCTTTCAAGCTCTCCCAGGATCGGTCTGGGTTCTCTTGCAAGCGTGGTAGAGTTGTTAGGAGTGCTTGTTTCGCCGCGTTGTTGCTTTTCAATTTCCACCATTTGAGCGTGTCCTAGTCTCTGTGGCTCTCCTAGTGTGTCTATCCACTGGGATTCTAATGTCGAGAAGCAGTGGTCTATGTTGAGGTATGCAGCTCTCAGCGGGAATGACTTTGCAGTCCATTACGTTTCTGAGGTCACGCTGTCGGATAGCCCAGAAGTCTATCTGCGTTCGTCGATCGCCACTCGCATATGTTATGAGGTGATCAACCTTCTTGATGTAGTATGTGTTCGCCAAGGCCAGATCATAAGCTGAGGCGAATTCCAGAATGCGCTCACCTTCTTCAGTGCATGTTCCGTATCCGCGGCCTCCGTGACATTTCACGGCTTCTCCTCGCCTTTTCCCCCACATGTCCGTTGAGGTCCGCTCCTAGCAGGAGTGTCTCATCCAGTGGAATTGAACTGATGTGGTCATCCAACTCCTGCCAGAACGCGTCATTTACGTCATCCCTACATCCGATTTGTGGCGCATAGGTGGTGATTACTCGCAGAATCTGTTTCCCAGTATCTTCCTTTATGCTCATCAGATGATTGCTTATGCGCTCAACGTCCACTATATTGCTCCGTAGAGTCTCCGAAACAGCTATACCAACCCCGTTTCTGGTGCAGGTGGCACCGTTGTAGAAGATATATCCTCTCCTTATATCCATCTCCGATGTCGCATGACTTTGCCCCGCTTCACCTCGTTTCCTGTATGCAGGCTACATCGATTCGCCGTCTCTTTAGAAGATCTGCTAACTCACGACACCGAGAGGTGAGTGTACTCATATTGATGGTATCTAGATGGAGATTCTGCGATGCCTTGGATCGTTGCCTCTGGTGAACTAGCCGCTTAAGCCGTCCCCGTTCACCTTGCTGAGATGGCAACCCTCGCCCATGTTCGCATTCGTCGGGCTCGAATGCGCGTCGCTTCTGGAGGAACCCCCTAGCCTTTACTCGAGATTCTATATGAAACATGTCTGTGGTGATGCGACGGGGTGTTTCTCAGCCGGCTTGTCGCATGCCCTTTTTTGGAAGGGCAGCCTGACGCTGGAGTCGTGTTTGTAGGATGCTTTTATATCCCATCGAATCACTTCACTATGCTTACCCGTACTTCATGTTTGTTGTTTTGCTCAGGGTTTGAGATTTGAAGATGAATCCCAGTATTGAAAAGTACATTTTTCTTCAACTTCGATAAAGTGGATGAAATAAAGTAAATCCAATAGACACGAATATTAAGTAAAAAAGAATAAGTGTTAGCACGCCACATACAGCTATGATGCAAAATCCGCACCGGCAGTGCTTCAAAACTGAGACACTATTATAAAACAAGTGTAACTGAACATTCACAACTTACTTATAGCAACTCCCGCCGAAATCCGTAAAGAAAAGTGCGATAGTTGCAAAAAAAAAACCCCCACCTATCGTTGTTGAGTCGAAAATGATCAGCTGTTCTTCGATATTTATTCTGCGCAGTTGCTAATACCGTACCAATTACGAACACTTACGGACTTGTGCAGTGACACGCCCCATCTATCGCGGGGAGTCGACGATATGTTCAGTGGGAAAAGTTGATCTACTACAACGCTTCAAGCCGCGTGCAAATAGCTGCAGGGCAATCGAAAGAGTTCCAAATCAAGGTTGGAGTACACCAAGGTTCAGTTTCTTCTCCTTGCTCTTCATCATTGTGATGAACGCCGTGATGGAATCGCTCAGACGTGGACCCCCTTGAACATTTCTCTACGCAGATGACGTGGTCTTAATAGCAAGTGAAAGGAGTTACAAGACGAGGCACAGAGCTGGAGAAACAGGCTAGTGTCGTGTGGTCTAAAGCTTAACACTAGGAAGACAGATTATATGGAAGTCATTAAACTCCTGGTACCTTAAGCATCGAGGTGAAGAGCTAGAAAAGACAACGTCACACAAGTACTCAGATAATCGCCGGGGGCAGGCGGCCAGGCGATTTTTGGGCAAGCGGGTACCGAAAAAATAGTTCGCTGATTTCTTGCGGCCCGCTTGCAGATATTTGGAAGAATTTTAGCGAAATTTTAGACGAATGCTTGGAGAACAACGCGGTTTTCTTACAGATTAGCTGCGGCGCAGTGGCCGCATTCTTGCGGACTTTCCGCGAGAATATGCAAAATTTTCGGGGGCCGCACGGTCCTTTCTTGAGAACCGCGCAGCCCCCAGGTACTTTCCGCTGAGAGAAAGTACCTCAAACTTGAGTAATTAAACCAATGGTGACACCTCTGCCACATAGAGTCTCATCTTTTCTCGGCGTACGCTCGAAATTGCGCAGAAAGGGTCCGAGCGCCTGCTGAAAGTTCGGCCAGCTTTTGCTGAAAGAGATTATTTGACGAGCGCCTGCAGAAAATTCTGTGTTGCTGCCCGCTGGCAGAACATTAGACAGTAAAGGAAGTGCCGTCCGCTGAAGGTTTGGCCACGCCCCAAAATTCTGCTGACCGCCTGCCCCCGGCGATTATCTGAGTACCTAGGCAGTTACATCTTAGCAGAAAGAGGGCTACAAGAGGAGGTAGCAGACGGGATTAACAGTGCATGGATAAAATGGAGAGCTTTAAAGGCAGTGTCCAGGCATATCTTGGCGTATGGGTTTTTCGCCTGAAAACTGATGAGTGTGTCATAGCTAAGGCACAGCCCAAACAGCAGCGCAAGTGATTCAACCGAGATATTCCATCCCCAAACACTCCGTGCGCCGTGGCCGTAACTCGTGAGGAGTGACTCACATGTGTTCCAGCACGAATGTGGTGTTCAAGTGAGCGAAGTCGTTTTCGGGTTACGGTCACGTTTTGGATTTGCTGAGTCCAAAATTATGCACAGATTTGTGAAATACTCATTTTTTTCGTTCACGGTTCATCACATTTAGCAAGGCCACGAAGTGTAAACTAACATTTTTAGAAGCTAGAAAGCTACTATGGTCTGAGCACATTTCGAGGGTTCAGAATGAGAGAAAACTCGTTGAAAGTTTAAGGACGTCGCTTCTGAGGGCGCTGCAGTTAGCTTCGTTTAGACTAACCAAGCGCTCATACTTACTTGAAATGAACAGCAGAAGCCATTCTTTTTGTTCCAGTGCACTCACACTTTTGATTTGTGATGAAAAACTATGTGGCTTACGTACCACGGAGTAGTTCATTTTTTTCCATTTTCAAAAGCAAAATAATTCCACTTCTACCGAATAACCTTTCAGATGAACAGCAACGCACAGCCAGCTTACAAACTTCGCTTGATCGCCTTCAAGATAATTTCAATGTCTTGGCAGCTGCTAGAAATGATGAGCGGTTGGCGTTTGAGGAGAAAATTGTGCAGAATGAAATGCTTGTGGAAATGTAAGCTTAAGAAGAACTCTTTTTGCAAATGTTGACTACCAACCAGGCTGCGAAAGAATCACGAACAAAAACAGAATGAATTGCGAATTGCCATTAACGAAAGGGATTTACTGAAAGCTCGACTCGAAGAGTTAGAGAATGACTATGAGTCATACAAGGTAAAATGTTTCTTATGTGACAGTAACAGCTTTGTGCTTTTACACTCGCATCATATTGAGCGAGAGGAGTTATTTTTTTGCAGTCTCGTGCTCGCTACGTCTTGGAGCAAAGAGCGCAGAGCTCGAACGAACAGGTAAATCAAAATATAGATTTCAATGCTGCAAACGATGCCATATCCGATCTCAAACGTGCACTACAGCTTTTGCGGTGAGCTCTCAGACAATAAGTTTGGTATTGCGTGATTTCAGCTTCTGCAATCGCAATGAAGATGATTTCTTTCTTCTTCTTTTTTTCAGATTCGCTCATGATGAAGCTCTTAGACTTGCACGCAAAGATCGTGTACTGCGAGAAAAAGCTGAATCAAGCGCTCGTTCAGCCAAAGCTGAAATAGTAGAAATCTACGATCATATGGCGATTGTGTGCGTTGTTTGGATTTCACCCGTGAGGATTTCACAAACTGTTTTGTAGACGCGAAGAGTTGTTCAATAGCAGAACGGAACTGAGAGATCGTAACGAAGAATGCGCCCAGTACCAGAAACAAATTTCTGATTTGGAAAAAAGGGTGCAAGATGAGAATAGAGAAAACTTGCAGGTTGGGTAAATATCTGGTTAGTGAATACAAATGATGTAATCTCTTTCTAGATTATAAAAAAGCTGAAGGAAGATATAGCCAAGCGAGAAAGTGTCGAAAACACTTTGACCGATGAAGTGCAGAATGCCAAGAAGCGCTATCAGAAGGCCATGAACTTGCTTGAAGAATGGAAAAACTTAAGTTCTCGTCCTGCTTCTACTGACATTCCCCAGGCAAGGTTCGATGTTCAGTTGAGAATTAGTGTACTCATTCTGTTCGTATGCACCTTCATCTTCGCACACTCTTAAAATTTTTGAAACGCCCACTCCCTCATCCTTATCAAATTTTCGTTCTCACAAACACTTCTTCTGCATTTGCGAGGCTAAGCGGGGGCTCCACGGGATTCTGAAATCAGCGATCGCGTGATTGAACGTTCCAGCTGGGGAGGGGAGCGCAGCTCAATAGTAAAGCTAATAAAAAGCTTTATTTTCCAAAGCTTTATAAATCTGGATTTCACACTTTATATTCTCCAGGTTCTCTACTATTTTTTACTATAAATATGTCAGATAAAGACACTCACAAGGGAAGTCCGATTGCTCAAAGTGGTCTTTCCACATGAGTCTTATACCATTTTGAAGAGCATCAAACGATGGTTCCAAATGTGATTTTATTATCTGCCGAGCGCCTATGCATGCCGAGTTATGAATATTAGGTTGTAAAGAAAGTTCCCGGGCACTTTTGGAAATTTCATTTTCAAACCCATTTTTTCGGCGCTTGGTCGGACTTTGACTCCAATTTTTTTATGCTTTTCAATAGATGGAAGCCTAAAGTTTTCAACAAGCCTTCTGACTTTTATCGATGCCAAGACGTGTTTGATCTGCACGTCAAGAAGCGAAATCTTTCCAACCACGAAAATTTCACAATTTTTCTTCCCACTGCCATTTTTTTGTGCAAAGCAAAGAATTTCGTCCAAATCGTGGGTGATTTGATTGAGAAGCCTGTTAACTTTTGATCCGCAGCTGTACTCGAGCTTTGCGATTTGCGCTTTTGCAAGCTGTCGAACTTGCCTCTGACTGCAACTCTTTTCGCGGCTGGTGTCGCTTCTGCGGAGATCGCCATGCCTGGAGGATGGATCTAAAAGATGTGCAAGGCATTACCCCAGCAATGTTCCCAGTAATCAAAGATTTGGTCTTTTCTGTGCAGACTCGAAAAATGGTGCATTTTAGGGGCAAAAAGTGGTCGATTTTTCAAACTTTCCGGGAAAAATTTTTTGCAGGTGGTCCTTCAAAAACATGAATGGTCTCCATAACAGCCCCAGCAGACCTCTATATAACTACAGCATCTGGCGTCTCCAGCTCTCGTCATGCATGAGATAATCCTGCACAAATAGGCCTCTTTTCGTAACGACCTTTTTCTCTTCTGCGCATGCTGGGGGACCGTAGTGAGGTGCTGAGAAGCCATCAAGAGAAACATATGTTGTAGACAAAATTGTCTTTGCAATGAAGTTTGTAGCTTCAAAAAAGAATCAATCTGCTCAAAGTTACAGCGATTTGAAAAAATTTTCGCAAGTGCCCGGGAACTTTGCTTACAACCTAATATTTTCTTGGTGCGGAATCTGAACGCATAATCCGGTTAGAATCGAATTTTACGGTTTTTTCAGCGTTCAAATAGGGCAGTGTTAAGTATGAGTGTTTTACACTGGAGGTACTGTTTAGATAGGTGCTCTGATAATCAACATTGGACCATTTGAGCATTCTGACGAATTTTGTTCTAAATGCATTCAAATTTTCAATCAAAAAAACCGCTCATAACTCGACGTCCAGAAACGCTAGGCAGATAACGAAGACAGATTTGAAACCAGCGTTCGATGCTTTTTACAATCGTATCAAATTCACGAAAAGGACACTTCGACCAAACAAACCTCCCTTATCAGAGGAGTTCATACTCAAGAGGAAATCCACCTCCACTTTGTTTTACCTTGTTGTTCGTGTGCAATCGCAGAAAAAACAGGCGCACAGACTTCAAAATATAAAAAAAAACTCGCCAATACAGCCCTCTTCTCTCCAAAAGATGACATTGTGAGATTACGGAGAGGGAATGAGGAATGAGGGTCTTGCAGGTTAGTGTGCAAAGAGGGCGGGGGGGGGTCGTTTTAGGACATGCGTCTGACTTCTTCATCCTTGGCGGTAACGAACGCCATTGAAACTGAGGGTGGCCCCATCGTTGCGACTTATCTCATGCGAAAAACGTCATCAGCATGTCGACTAACTCCCATAGACTGAATGTCGGCCAAATCCGTGATTCTGACCCGTACAGGCACCATTATGTAGTAAATGTGCCATATTCTTGATCGATAATGGACCGCATAGATCGAGTTTGAGCGAACGACTTTTAGATCTTAGGACCGGATAATGGCACCCCGGATTTTTATACAGGGTGTCCCAAAAAAATACGAACACTGTTTGGTCGTTAATAACTCTCTTGTTTTCAAGTCTTTCGTCGAGCATGAGGTACCATTTTCTGGAGCAAAGTTCAACTTACTAGGGAAGCTTGTTTAGTTGAAGTGGTCTTTCCAGCTGAATGTTCAACCAGTTCAAAGGGCATTGCACGCTGATTCCAAATATGCTTTTATTATCTGCCAAGCGCTTCTAGACGCCGAGTTATGAGTGTTTTTTGGAGCAGAATGAACGCAGAACCTATGTAAAAACAATGGTTACAATTTTTTCTGCTCTCTAGAGCAGTGCTGAGTGTGAGGGTATTAAATAGAAGATATACATTGAATGAAATGCTTTGACGATTATCACCTGACCGTTTACGCAATTCTGGACGATTTTGTTTGAGTTGCGCATTTAATTTTCGACATAATAAACGCTCAAAACTCGGCTTCCAGAGGCGCTTGGCAGATAAGAAGAAGGATTTAGAGTAGCGTTCAATGCTCTACAAAGTGTTATAGGTGACATGTGGAAAGGCCCTTCGACTGAACACGCTTCCCTTGTTAGATTTACGGCATGGAGCGAATCACCAGTCACTCTTCATTATTGTCGCATTACGGTATGAACTTTCAGCATACAGCGCTACTGCGGAATAGGCATTTTGATGGAAAATACTCCAAAATATCCGGAAATCTAGCAAGGTTTTTAGACGTGCTGATCTCACTACCCAACTTTTTATCAGTTTTTCGAGTTTTATGGATGTAATCATCACACTTCGGACGAAATCGGAAAAACAGTTGTTACCCTAATCCTGAACCAACTTATGAAAGAAGCATTACAGTGAAGTGCAACTTTATATTCGGAATAAGCGACTGCGATTAGTCCAGACTAGTATATCTGGCTTGTTTGGTTTTCCGTCTGACGCAAAAATCGCTTTCAAATTCCTAAAATCTTTCTCGAAGTTCTATCGTAATCCTACAGTAATGAAGAATGACTGGTGATTTGCTCCATGCTATAGATCTAATTTGAACCTCGCTATACGGAATGTCAAGCTCGACGAAAAACATGAAAGCAAGAGAATTATTGACGAAGTTCACATTTTTTTGGGACACCCTGTATGACGGAGACAACATATCTTTTATTTGTCTTATACATATCTTACCTCTTCCCCAACAGTCACAATGCGCTTTCGTTCCTGATCTTCAGAACTCGCCTCGTTTGTTATCGTTTCCTTTTTCCCAGAGGGCTCTTAAAGGCAGTGTCCGGGCAAGATGGGGTTCCTGGGATTTCAGTGCCATGCGAGAGTGGGCTCCCTCAGACACAACATCGCGCAAGTGCGACGTCATAACGCTCGACCTAAAGCAAGAAAAACGACCGGAAAGTGGGAAAACTTACGCCTTGGGGCGGGGCCCTCCGAGCTGTCCGAATTAATGAGTACGCATGCCGCCACAGTTAAAATGTAGGGTCCCGCAGCAACTCTGCGTCTCTGCTTTGGTGGGGTCCGTCGAATTTCAAAGTGTGCGGCTTTGGAAAACGTATGTTCTCGCCGTTTTCGCGCCTTCTAATGGGATTTTTGGAGTCAGCGTTGCGGATAACCCTCGGTAAGTGGATTTTCTAGAAAACGAGTTTTTGCCCGGACACTGCTTTTAATATAGCATGTAACATACAAGGTGTCCCAAAAAATATTACTCTTTGATTGCTGGTAACTCCCTTGTATGAAGTCTTTCGCGATGCCTTAGGCACCATTTTGTAGAGCTGGCTTCAACTTAGATTTAGAGTGTAAGGAATCGCCGATCGCTCGTTCCTACTATAAGACTGCGGTGGGATTTTAGCATATAGCGCCACCTTGAAACTTGCCGCTCGGGAGAAAAATTCCAGAGAAATCTAGAAATTGTGTAATAGTGTTTTCAAGCAAATCGATACTATCAAACAACTTTTTATAAGCTTTAGAAGCTTTTCAAAAGTGTAATCAAACTTTTAAAGAGCATCGAAAAACCGGTCATTATTGTGTATTTGGCATAACTCATGCAAGAAGCGTCACGCTGAAGTACTGTGGCCGTATTCATCAACGAACCCAGTGGGTTCAACCCACCGGGTTAGTGCTTTTGATGAACATCGATTCTACCCTGGAGTAGAATCGATATTCATCAAAAGCACTAACCAAATGGGTTCCGGAACCTACTGGGTTCGTTGATGAATATGGCCACAGGTTTCATATTTGGAATCAGCGACTCCAACGAACTTTGTATGAGAGTTTTCAGGTCATTCTATCCATTTTCACAGGTGATATGGCCCTGAACGACTCAAAACCTTCTTCAGAGTTCTTGCCGGAATCCTACAGTATGAATGATCATCGGTGATTCCTTCTATACTGTAGATTTAAGTCGAAGCCAGCTCTAAAAAATGGTGCCTAAGGCTTTTCGAAAGACTTCATGACAAGAGAGTTATTAACTGTTAACGAGTAGGTACATTTTTTTGGCATATAGCATCTTGAGTTTGTACGTACCTGTACACGAGATTGACAGTTGAATACAGGAAATTATTTTTTTCTTGGAATGGCAATATTTTACGACTTCCTCATCTAAATGACGGGAATTAGAAAACGTATTTGATCGAAAAAAAAAGAAAGTAAATAGATAGGAAACTCATTGTATATTATACTAGCTGGCTTACCCGGCTCCGCCGTATCCGGACCAAACTTGGCACACATACACTTCGGGCCCCGGCGGGTGTCACAGTCCACTTTTCGTTATCGATCGATGTCGATTTTACCGATTTTTATCGATTTTTTTGCAGAGTTCACCTACAGGGCTAGGAGTTGGCACAAGGGGGGAAGTGAGCATGGGGATTCCGAATACAATATTAGTTTTCAGAATTATCGATTACTCTTATTGATTTTATCGATTTTTTGTAAATTTTGACATGCGAGGCTGGGATTTTGCACAGGGGGGTAATCGAGCATGCTGATTACGAACACAATATTAGTTTTCAGGATCGTCCATTACTTTTATCGATTTTATCGATTTTTTTGTAAAGTTTGACCTGTGGGGCTGGGAGTTTGCACAGGTGGGTAATCAAGCATGCTGATTACGAACACAATATTAGTTTTCAGGATCGTCCATTACTTTTATCGATTTTATCGATTTTTTTTGTAAAGTTTGACCTGCGGGGCTGAGAGTTGGCACATGGGCGTAATCGAGCATGCTGATCACCCCCCTTGGGAGTGATCAGCATGCTCGAATACTCCCCTGTGCCAACTCTCAGCCCCCTAGCTCAAACTTTGCAAAAAAATCGATAAAATCGATAAAAGTAATCGATAATCCCGAAAACCAATATTGTATTCGGAATCCCCATGCCCGATTACCCCCCTGTGCGAACTCCCAGCCCCGTAGCTCAAACTTTGCAAAAAATCGATAAAATCGATAAAAGTAATCGATAATCCTGAAAACCAATATTGTATTCGGAATCCCCATGCTCGATTACCCTCCTGTGCCAACTCCCAGCCCCGTAGCTCAAACTTTGCAAAAAATCGATAAAATCGATAAAAGTAATCGATAATCCTGAAAACCAAGATTGTATTCGGAATCCCCATGCTCGATTACCCCCCTGTGCCAACTCCCAGCCCCGTAGGTGAACTCAGCAAAAAAATCGATAAAAATCGATAAAATCGATATCGATCGATGACGAAAAGTAGCCTATGACACCCGCCGGGGCCCGTAGTGTATGTGTGCCAAGTTTGGTCCGGATCGGTTTAGAAATGGAATTTTCTATTCGGAACATACGTACAGACATACAGACAGACATACAGACAGACATACAGACAGACAGACAGACAAACAGACATTCAGCTTTATATATAAGATGGTCTGTGCATTGAGGGATATCGAAGACATGTTTGATTCACATGTGAGTATCTTCTGTTTTTATTGTAAAGTCCGCTCTTATTTCAGCACTGAGGGGCGACAAAGTGATCATCAACAGTCACAACTCGAGACGCTCAAGACGCCGTCTTATGGTGTTTTAGAACTTCAACAGGTAAGCAAGTTTAAAAATGCTGGTTAGTTTCCCACTAGCTGGCATACCACGCTCCGTCCGGCCCTGTCAAGACACCTGATAAAGGTCTCATTCCTGTTTCTACGCAACGTTACGATGCCTTGGTCCTACTTCTTACCAGTTCACTGCCCCCACTTTCGTCATCAGCATGCTCTCTTACCCCTCTTTACTAGTTCCAAGAGCCAAATTTTGCAAAACATCGATAAGCTCGATAGATGCAATACACGAATAGATGTGTGATTAACTTCCTTATAAAACGGAAGACAGAAGAATTGAAACATAACTTCCAAGAGAGAAGTAGTTTGCAAAAAATCATCTTTTATGATCGAGTATTTCTTGTCGTTTTCGTTGTAGAGTTTTTTGAGGCACTTTAAATACGTGAGCATAAACATAAAGTAAGGCAAATTTCGCTCTATATCTGGTTTTGCCGGGTAACATACATCAATTCTTTTTTTTTCTTGAGAACCGGATCTCAGAAGGAAATCAATTCTAGTAGTGGTCAATTGAAATGCGAGGAAAAACATGACTCCAGGTCCGTCTTTCATAACAGCTCCCAGATCTGCTCATAACTTGAATGCGCTCTACAGATGAGGAAACATGATCCGTTGCCTCTTCTTATCTGCCACATCTTCAAAGGTCACGACTAAAAGTGCTTGCTTTGTCTTCTTATTTTAGCGTACTTTCTATAAAACTATTGTCGTCAAATGTCGTGGCCGGGCAGGAGGCAGCAAAGGCTTGACGCCTCTGCATATGGAAGTACCTGTGGAGCTTCAGACTGCCTCGCGCCTCTAACTGTTTCTTCTAATACTTGATTTGACCGAAGGACGTGCAGGATCTTCCAAATGTCGCTTCTTCTCCAGGGGCATCCCTCGGACTTAGTTATTGCTTCGCGCCTATCTTGCACATTCCTGCATTAGTTCCCCTCCAGACAATCGCGTTTTTCTTTCAAGTCTTGAGTGGGAATATCAGCGTATAAACGTTGGTTGTAGGTGATGATCAAAAAATGAAAGATCTGTTGAAACACGTAATATTAGCAGAATGACAAAGAAAGTACTCCTAGTCGTAGCCATTGAAGCTCTAGTAAATAAGTATAGCGGGATCCTACGCTAATCGTGCTTGGTTAATCTGTTTTATCGACTTCATCTCTTCTACTATCATCTCTTCTATTAGGCGGCGTATCAGGATCCTCCTAAGGCCTGCCGCTTCTTCTCCAAGCGCGCCTCTAGAAGCCAATAATCCCTTCGCGCCTACCTCGTGCTTATGTCGCACTTGTCTCGCAAATTCCTGCGATAGTTCCCCTCCGGACAATCGTCTTCTTTCTCCTAACATTAATTAGAAAGATCACAACTTGAACAACGATTTTCCAATGCTAACAAAAGATTAAGAGGTGGAACTCCCAGTAATCAACAAATGGATGTGAAACATTCGATCACCTTAGTCGAGGTGAATTAATAAATGTTAATTTTGTAGTCGGAAAGGTTACTGCATCACCGTTGTGTCAGTAGAATACAAAAAAATGTGAAAATTAAGCTGACTGACAGGCAAACACACTCCGCTGTGGCTGTCGAGATGTAGTAGATGAAAGGAAGCAAAGGGTGATCATGTTTTCCCACCAGCGGAACCAAGTCATGAGGATCTTTTTAGAAATATACAACTTCAAAAACATATTGTACATCATTTTTTGGAAGTTTACTGGGCCCGTTGGGCCTAATTTTGTCCTTATGGAAACCTACGCTTCAAATGGGTATGTAATTCAGCAAGACCATAATCACAGAAGAAATTGTTGAAAATTCCTTTATAATTGATTTCTCTCTTACATGCCATGTTTCTGCGAAACTTCCATCTGGGGGAAGTTCTGACTTCTCTTATTGCCAAGTTGCATTCTAAGCTACAAAATAATTTCTACAAAAAGGATGCAGGCTCGATTAAAATACTTGTTAAGCATCGTACATTTAGTCTGATGTCATCTGTACGTTTTCGACTGTTTTCTGGCCATGTTATTTTCATATGCCTTTTCTTTCTGAGTCTACACTTCCATAATAAATACGGAAAAGCCCATACTTCCTTGAGAAATGCATCGCAGATACAAAAGTCAGCATTTCGAGCTCTATATACTATTGGTATGCATCAACTTCCAAATTGTCACTTCGACTAAGTTACGCAAGAGGCACTTTCTTTGTCAGTCTACTTATATTATTGTATTAGTCCCACAACTTTTTCTTTTTTTTTTCTTGTTATCATTGAAAAATCGTTGTTCAAGCGGTGGCCTTTCTGATTGATGCTAGGAGAAAGAAGACGATTGTCCGGAAGGGAACTATCGCAGGAATTTGCGCGACATAAGCGCGAGATAGGCGCGAAGGGATTATTGCCTCCCAGAGGCGCGCCTGGAGAAGAAGCGGCGGGTCTTTGGAGGATCCTGCACGCCCTCCCTTCTATTACATAACAACATAACAATAATGGTCCTATTGAATAACATATCCATTTGAAAAAATTGGTTATCATAAGGAAGCTTTATGTCCAAGCGGCCCAAAGAGCTGAGGAAAGACAAGGAGGGCGTGCAGGAGTTCCTAGCACTTTTCCTCGCACCAAGTTCGCACGAGCATTCGCACCCAGGAGTTTTCTATCACCTCCGCGCAGAGATCAGGCTCCGACCATTGCTCCACCCGTTTACTGGTCTCATTGTGAGGCGTGCAAGCAGCGAAAACATAGATTTAGGTATTGAGGTAATAAGCAGGCTCGAGCAAGATGTGTGGCATACAACGGGAGACGGTCAAGAGGCGCGATTTCTTCGCCTGTCACAACTCAAAACTTTAGTTTATGCTCCGCAAGTCTCCAAGAAATCTTATATACAAAGCTGAATGTCTGTTTGTCTGTCTGTCTGTGTGTCTGTCTGTATGTGTGTACGTATGTTCCGAATAGAAAATTCCATTTCTGAACCGATCGGGACCAAACTTAGCACACATACACCCCGGCGGGTGTCATAGGCTACTTTTCGTCATCGATCGATATCGATTTTATCGATTTTTTGCAAAATTTGAGCTACGGGGCTGGGAGTTGGCACAGGGGGGTAATCGAGCATGCTGATCACCCCCGTGGGGTGATCAGCATGCCCCCATGTGGGCCAAGTTTTAGCGAATTCTGAGGATTCCCAATATTGATTGGGTGACCCAAGTGGTGGCCATTTTCAAACATGGGTAACTATATGTCAAAAAAGAATTAGCTATCTCTTTTCGTACTCAGTACAAAGCACTACCCCGGGGATATTCGCCTATACCATAAATCCTGCTTCAAGTAACCATCAAGCTGTGGAATTAGAAGCCAGCCAAAATTTCGTCTGTCCCATTTTTCGTCAAGTGCTTGTGCTTCCAGCTGCTATTTCAAACGAAAGAAGATGTATTCAGCTCTAATGACTTCCACAAAAACTACGAGACTTTGGCTATTTAACTGTACATGACTTTTCTCCTATATTATCGAAGGTAAATGAATGGGCTGTACAACACCAGAAAAGCTGTTGCTGCCACACTTTTTCAGGAGTTGTGCCACACCCCATTAATTTACCTTCAAACCATTCAAATACTGCGTTTTTACATCGTTGATACTGCTTAACCTTCCTTTTTATACAGCGGATTTCATTTGAAATCGTTTCTGAGGAAAGATATATGGTCTTGTACGTACACGATCGTGGGGCAAAACATCAATGTGATAGTATTTTTTTATGATGGGCATATCTGACATCGCGAAGATCATGATATCGCTAACATCAGAACCACCTTGACAATGACCCCCTCCCCTCCCCCGTTCCCTCCCTCGTGTATCTTCGCTATTCCGATGCGATTTTCTCGCTTCCGAAGCGGCATTTCGCACCGCGATTTGGGCATTAGATTGACAAGAGGCCCTACTATTATATGCTGCCAAAACTGAGCACCCTCAACTTAGGGTGGACGGTGCCTTTAAACCATCGATGACACCTCTGCCACATAAAGTCTCATCTTTACTCGGCGTGTGCCCGAAGCTGCGTTAAAATAGTGCTAGGCCACGCCCCAAAATTCTGCCGACCGCCTGCAGAAAAGCGCGAGTTTGCGGGCCGCCTGCCCCCGGCGATTATCTGAGCAATGCGATCCCCCTGGTGTGGCATGCCACACCCACGCTTGACCCTGGTAATAAGAGAGAAAAAATTGAGAAGAACAAAGAACACTCTTATTAATTCTCAAGTGAGGCGACTTGAGACTTCTGCTACGTCATCCTTCCAAAAATGAGCATTTAAAAATTATCCTCAGAAGACATAAATTGCACAGACTTAATCAGTTGTAGATTACTGGTCATCTGATTGAAGTAATCTGGTATCAGAAGGTTTGAATAACGTGACCAGAATTGGTTGGGAACCCGATCACCTTCTCAACATTAGAATAATTATTTTAAAGGGAGTGTATCAAAGTTCCCGGATTACCAACTTAACGCTTTCTACATTACATATTTAAACACATATACTTTCCTCTTTCGTATACTTTCGTCTGCCATCATATATTCCAATGAGTTTTTCATTCGAACTATTTTAGTGATTATTGAGATCCAAATTATCAAGAAGAAATTTTCAAGTTTAATAATTCCTACAATCGATGTACTAGAATATCAAACTTCGGTCGCTTGTGTGATTGAAGAGTTGGCTGAGTTCTAATTACAACACTAACTCTGCAAGATATTCTAATTCGCTATAATCTTGGATTGATTTATCTTGCACGAAACTGACTAACTTCTCTAATATATACTATGATTGGAAGACTCATAACTTCTGCTTGATTTATATCATTAACACGATATGCTTCACAAACTTACTCAAGCGCTAGCACTAGCACTCACAAATTTCTAGGGAAGCATCATCTATCCGAAAACATGAGTAAAAGATAAATCAAAATGCTAGAAATCCAGCTGCAGTCATTTACGGATGCTAAACCCTTGATAGAAGGCTAGAAAATTTTTTTGTTTTTCGATTTAAATTCTGTTATCCTCAAGTACAATGAAGCACGTCTTGCAATGTGTGTACATAATTTAGAATGAAGGCACCTAGAGGAAGGAGTGATAGGAGGAGCCGCCCCGAGAAGGTGTGACGTTCTTCAAGGAAATAGGAGCTGTCAAGCACCCCTGCGAGGAAAAGCGGTTAGGTTTTGGGAACTCCTGCTACGCCGCCAAAAGACAATGTACAGTGTAATACTTGGGGATTTCCGGGGAAGACCGTACTTTTATCCTTTTCCGTCTAGTGGCAGAAATGAAACGCGATTGGATATTCTTGAGTTTTAATACTGTCACAATTTGTTCCAATCTTCCTTCCTTTTTTTGGAAGGGACAACTGATTTATTCACTTCACGGTAAACTATTTATTCATGTGGTTTTTGAAAGCGTTGCACCATCCAATACACTGGTGCGATAAGGTGAGAATGACTCCTCCAGGGTGAAGGGGGTCACAGTGGCCGCAACCCCTCCAGGGTGAAGGGTGTTTTACTTGGTAAAGAAATCATAAAATGTCGACGGGGGGGGGGGGGGAGGGGGTAGCCATCCAGTCAAAGTTCATAATTTCCAATTCCTTACCATCACTGTTTGTCTTTTTTCTGAAATGTGAAGTGATACGCTGCTGGATTAGCATACAATTATATTTCTGACCAGCACCTTGTATCTTTTTACATTTCCTTTTCCCTTTTTTACATCACCCTGCCTGTTTTTGGAATTACCATAGTTGATGTGCATGCGAACATTTGTTTCGGAAAGAGTTAGACAATTTTTAAGCATTTACGAATATTTTTCAAAGAAGAAATTCGTAATTTCTGTAGATGAACAGCAACGTCAGCAAGGTGAATATTTTTGAAATAACCTTGTCTTCCGCTTTTAGAGAATATATAGTTTGCCTGGAGTCTGTTGAAAAAGTGCCTGGTGCAGGATGTGCCTAGTGATTTCTGGGAATTTTCGAGTTTCCAGGATAAAAAATCCGTGACTGCTGCAGATGAACAGCTGATGCAAGGAAATAGTAATTGTCGGAACCGCCTCGTCCTCCGCTTTTAAAAAATATATAGCATGTCTGAGATCCTCTCAAAAAAGTGCCTGGGTGAAGGGTGTGCTTGGTGATTTTTGAAGATACTCGATTTTTTATCATAAAAAAATTCATAACTTTTTTAGATGAACATCTTGTACGCCGGGATGATCACCGCTGAAACCGTCTCGTCCTTTGCTTTCAGAAAATATATACTTTGTCTGGGGTCCATTAGAAAAAGTGCCGGGTGAAGGGTGGGTGAGACTTTTATAATGGGAGTGCTCAAGTAGACGCCTTTTTACAATGGTAAAAAAGCCTGTACTTGAGCACTCCCATTATAAAAGTCTCACCCACCCTTCACCCGGTACTTTTTTTAACGGACCCCAGGCAAAGTATATATTTTCTGAAAGCGGAGGACAAGAAGGTTCCAATTGTGATTATCTCGGCGTACAAGATGTTCATCTAAAAAAGTTATGAATTTTTTTTATGATAAAAAATCGAGTATCTTCAAAAATCACCAAGCACACCCTTCACCCAGGCACTTTTTTGAAAGGATCTCACAAGGGAAGGATACTCGGTCGAAGTGGCCATTTGGAATGAGCTGTATACTAAGAAACCGTCCTCCGTAAGGCAAACTCAAAACTACTTTCGCTAGGTGCCGAGCGGTTTTGTGGGGGGAGTTACAAGGCCATTTTCCTCCGGCGCAGCCAGCGCACCCAGTGATGAGCGAGGCGCTAGAATAGCGCAGCAGTGTGGCAGTGGCAACGCAGCGGACTACGAAGCAGATGGTCGAGGGTTCGCGTCCTGTTGCTGCTATTTTGTTTTGCAGTTCTGTAAAAAGTCTATTGGGTGACAGCAAACGAGGAATACTATTTCTAGGCAGTCGAAACAAGCTAGTTACTGCAAAAAAGCCACTATTTCTGCAATAAGCTATAATCTTCTAAAATATGTAAATCTGTGGAGGTTATGATGTCACAACAAGGGATTCAAGTGATATATTAACATGTATGGAATACAACCACAAAATGCTCAAAGTAGAAGAGCTTCTCGCAACGCGCGCACTTGCAAAATTGCAATCGATTCACATCCCATTTATTGGCTTTTGATCTGAACTTTACCTTGCATCATAGGGCTTCCATCCTTAAGATCTTATCGCTCACTAGCTGGCTTACCCGGCTCCGCCGTATCCGGACCAAACTTGGCACACATACACTTCGGGCCCCGGCGGGTGTCACAGTCCACTTTTCGTTATCGATCGATGTCGATTTTACCGATTTTTATCGATTTTTTTGCAGAGTTCACCTACAGGGCTAGGAGTTGGCACAAGGGGGGAAGTGAGCATGGGGATTCCGAATACAATATTAGTTTTCAGAATTATCGATTACTCTTATTGATTTTATCGATTTTTTGTAAATTTTGACATGCGAGGCTGGGATTTTGCACAGGGGGGTAATCGAGCATGCTGATTACGAACACAATATTAGTTTTCAGGATCGTCCATTACTTTTATCGATTTTATCGATTTTTTTGTAAAGTTTGACCTGTGGGGCTGGGAGTTTGCACAGGTGGGTAATCAAGCATGCTGATTACGAACACAATATTAGTTTTCAGGATCGTCCATTACTTTTATCGATTTTATCGATTTTTTTTGTAAAGTTTGACCTGCGGGGCTGAGAGTTGGCACATGGGCGTAATCGAGCATGCTGATCACCCCCCTTGGGAGTGATCAGCATGCTCGAATACTCCCCTGTGCCAACTCTCAGCCCCCTAGCTCAAACTTTGCAAAAAAATCGATAAAATCGATAAAAGTAATCGATAATCCCGAAAACCAATATTGTATTCGGAATCCCCATGCCCGATTACCCCCCTGTGCGAACTCCCAGCCCCGTAGCTCAAACTTTGCAAAAAATCGATAAAATCGATAAAAGTAATCGATAATCCTGAAAACCAATATTGTATTCGGAATCCCCATGCTCGATTACCCTCCTGTGCCAACTCCCAGCCCCGTAGCTCAAACTTTGCAAAAAATCGATAAAATCGATAAAAGTAATCGATAATCCTGAAAACCAAGATTGTATTCGGAATCCCCATGCTCGATTACCCCCCTGTGCCAACTCCCAGCCCCGTAGGTGAACTCAGCAAAAAAATCGATAAAAATCGATAAAATCGATATCGATCGATGACGAAAAGTAGCCTATGACACCCGCCGGGGCCCGTAGTGTATGTGTGCCAAGTTTGGTCCGGATCGGTTTAGAAATGGAATTTTCTATTCGGAACATACGTACAGACATACAGACAGACATACAGACAGACATACAGACAGACAGACAGACAAACAGACATTCAGCTTTATATATAAGATTTACACACAATTTTGCTCGCCGCAATTCAAAAATTTGCTTTCATACCCATGGATGCAGCCGGATCATTGACAACCACCCCGGCGAATTCGAGTCTACTATTCAGTACTGTTTTCCACCGACTTTGATAGGCAATTGTGAAGCTGCTGATTGTCATCGTTTTATTTTATCCGATGTGCGCGTTGCGAGAAGCTCTTCTACTTTGAGCATTTTGTGGTTGTATTCCATACATGTTAATATATCACTTGAATCCCTTGTTGTGACATCATAACCTCCACACATTTACATATTTTAGAAGATTATAGCTTATTGCAGAAATAGTGGCTTTTTTGCAGTAACTAGCTTGTTTCGACTGCCTAGAAATAGTATTTCTCGTTTGCTGTCACCCAACAGACTTTTTACAGAACTGCAAAACAAAATAACAGCAACAGGACGCGAACCCTCGACCATCTGCTTCGTAGTCCGCTGTGTTGCCACTGCGCCACTGCCACACTGCTGCGATATGCTAGCGCCTCGCTCATCACTGGGTGCGCTGGCTGCGCCGGAGGAAAATGGCCTTGTAACTCCCCCCACAAAACCGCTCGGCACCTAGCGAAAGTAGTTTTGAGTTTGCCTTACGGAGGACGGTTTCCTAATATACAGCTCATTCCAAATGGCCACTTCGACCGAGTATCCTTCCCTTGTCAGACATGCTATATATTTTTTGAAAGCGGAGGACGAGGCGGTTCCGATGTTTACTATTTCCTTGCACCAGCTGTTCATCTGCAGTAGTCACGGATTTTTTTATCCTGAAAACTCGAAAATTCCCAGAAATCACTAGGCACATCTTTCACCAGGCACTTTTTTAAAACGGATCTCAAACATGCTGTATATTTTCTGAGAGCGGAGAACGAGGCGGTTCTAATGGTCACCATCTCGCCGTGAAAGATGTTCATCTACAAAAGTTATGAATTTTTTTGTGTCAAAAACTCGAAAATCTTCAGAAATCATTACTCACACCCGTCACCAAGCACTTTTTTTAACAGACTTCTTCTTTCCTATACATCGACAATTCACGTACAAATATCTCCTTTGCTTAACCTTACTTCACTGTTGATTTTTTTCTCGGCTTTTGGTGAAGGGGGTCACCTTGGTCCCGGCTCAGGGGTGAAGAGGGGGTGAGAAAAATCTCACACTATAGCACCTGTGCTCACAAAAGAAAGATACTTGGTCGAAGTGGCGTTTTCATATGAACTATTCACAGTCTTATAGGGCACTAGCTGGCATACCCGGCTCCGCCGTATGTTCCGAATAGAAAATTCCATTTCTCAACCGATCCGAACCAAACTTGGCACACATACACTTCGGGCCCCGACGGGTGTCACAGTCCACTTTTCGTTATCGATTGATGTCGATTTTATCGATTTTTTGCAAAATTTGAGCTAGAGGGCTGGGATTTGGCACAGGGGGGTAATCGAGCATGCTGATTACGAATACAATATTAGTTTTCGAAACCGTGCATTACTTTTATCGATTTTATCGATTTTTTTGCAAAATTTGAGCTAGGGGCTGGAATTTGGCAGGGGGTGTAATCGAGCATGCTGATCAACCTCCTGTGCCAAATCCCAGCCCCGTAGCTTAAACTTTGCAAAAAAATCGATAAAATCGATAAAAGTAATGCACGATTTTAAAAACTAACATTGTATTCGGAATCCCCATGCTCACTTACCCCCCTGTGCCAACTCCCAGCCCCGTAGCTCAAATTTTGCAAAAAATCGATAAAATCGATATCGATCGATACGAAAAGTAGCCTATGACACCCGCCGGGGCCCGAAGTGTATGTGTGCCAAGTTTGGTCCCGATCGGTTCAGAAATGGAATTTTCTATTCGGAACATACGTACATACAGACATACAGACAGACATACAGACAGACATACAGACATACAAACAGACATTCAGCTTTATATATAAGATGACGCTGATTTTAGATCTGCTTTCGGTAAGTGCAAAGTGCTTCTGGGAATGAAGTTATAGGAATCTTTTGAAGCAAAAATTAGTACGCGCGGCTACAATAATTAGGAACTACACTCTGGGAGCTCAAATGGGGCCATGATTACTGCCAAAGCGCTTTATGCAACTAATATCATCAGTGTAATAGGCTTGCTAGTCATTACTGTTTTCAAGCGCCGGGTCCCAATGCCTGTATCGACCGCAGCCAAATACCCTCTAACTTTTGCCTCAAAAAACTCCTATAGCTTCTCTCCCAAGAACGCTTTGCAGCTATAAAAAGAGATTTGGAGTCAGCGTTTCATGCTGTATAAGACAGTATAAATTTCATAAATTCCACCTCGACCAATTTTTCGACCAACCATCCTCCCCTTTTCAAAAATCAGAAACTAATCTCTGACTTACCTTTTTCTCCTTTATCAGCAGCGAATCACTTAAAAAAGGAAAGAAAACATTAGAAAATCTCGCTCGGAAACTCACAGTGGCAATTGTTGACGCCCAGGCGTTGTCGCGTCTGCAGGGACACTATATTAACAGGAAAACTACTCGACTGGACGTGGTTATTTCTCAGATAAGATCACAGTTTACCTCAACGCCGAACGGATGGCTCATTCGCATGAAAGTAACTTGATGAATTGTGCATAAATTTTGCTTTCACCCTTTGCGACCAAAACACTTCTATTGCGAAGAAATGGTTTTTATCTGAAAGACTCGATTTTCGCTTTGCATACATTGACAAGCTGGATGGTTTCCCAATAATCTGCACTTGTAGTCTATCTCATATAAGACTATCTACTGCACAAATCGGGAAAGACCAGTTTGAGTTTGTCTACATAAGGCTTCAAAGCGTTTTCGATTCTTTCAGTCATAGTAGATGATGTACGATTAAGTTGATACGTTCGAGATCATCATCATTTATCTGGATCACATTTTGAGGTTCGGGAGACAAAACGTTTAAATTTAGCTTTGGTGCTAATTTCAGCGTTTCACAATGTTTTAGAACATACGCTCCAGCGTGAAATGCTGTGCACGTATAAAAGGGCGTTCTGGCGCTTTTGGGCGCTATTGAGCAAAGAATGGTCACCGCCTTTGAAACTAAAACTAGTGTCCTCCTTTGTCAGCATCATCCACTTTTCGGGATCATGCTCTTTTCGGGATGTACAGTACATCCACATCTTTGTAGGCTTTTCTGCTTACCCAATCTAAGCAAATTTGAGAGGGTTGTAAGCATCAAGCACTACATGCATCACTTTTTGTATCCAATTTAGAAATAGATTTTTTTCCTCTGATGTATGATTTTCAGATAAGGTCATTGGCATCCTGTTAGGTGATTTGACGTTAGTTAATGCAGGCTATAGCGAAAGTGCGGAGATGGGGGAGGAAGGGAGGGGTGGGGGGATCGTAGAAGAGAGTCCTAGATCGCATCAACACGCTTGACCCTGCTCACAACCATCGCCTTCTAAGGGCCGCATGCATTAACATCCCCGCTGGAGAGGGGATCGCAGTTCTGAAAGAAAAGCTGTATATCCTGAAGCTCCAAATGTCTGGATTTCACGTTGTCTACCTATCCGGAAGTATTTCTACTATCCTTCACTATGAACATATTGGACAGGGGCAAGAAGCTATACAAGCCGCATTTTTCAGCTTTTCGTATGATCCCCTGATGATCCCAGGGGACAATAGTTCATTTTTTAAAGTCATTTCTCTTTCTTCAGAGTTAATGAAAACATTCCAAAGTTGTACTGATTATTCAACCCAGCAGTGCTAAGCATATTGCTGATGAGAACAAACGAGTTTCTGAAATATCGAAATTTCCGATAAACCCCAACTTTCGACCTGTGGTTCATCGAAAATCTGATGACTCCAAAACATCATTTGTTCTTATCAGCAACATACCTAGCACTGTTGGGCTAGATGAACAGTATAACTTTGGAATGTTTTCGCTAACTTTTAAGGAAGAAAAATGACTTTGAAGAGCAGACGATCGTCCCCCCGAGGATCACCAGGGGATCATACAAGAAGCTGGAAAATGCGGCTTGTACAGCTTCTTGCTTCTGTTCAATATGCTTCTGTTCATAGTGGAGGATGGTTGGAATACTTACCGATAGTTAGACAGTGTGAAATCTAGATATATGGAGCTTCAGGATGTGAAGCTTTCTTTCAAGCTGCGATCCCCTCCCCAGCGGGTATGTTAATGCATGCGGCCTCAAGCATTCTATACAAACAATCATAGTTAGGGATGCAGCGTTGGAAGTACTACTCGATCTGGGGCAGGATCGTTCAATAAGGGCTCATTAGCTTTTATTAGCAAGAAGCGAAGTTCTGAAAACAACGCTTGCTGTCGCATTAAAGACAATGTCTAGGCAAGAAGTTTGAATTTTGTGCTTACCTGGGCATATTCGCTATGCTGATTCCGAAAATCCACCGGGAGCGCGAAAACGGCGAGAAAGGGCTTTAACGCAGAAAAGCTTTTTTCATTTTCAAGCTCTCCAGCGTAAATTTTCGGATTCAGCATTGCGAATAGGCCCAGGTAAGCACAAAATCTCAAAATCGACTTCTTGCCCGGACAGTGCTTCTAACTTTTTATAGAGGCGAAATTTGGCAGCGCGTGGGGGGGGGGGGGGTCGTTCAATCGAAGTGGCCTTTTCATGTGGCTCCTTCTCTTTGAAAAGCAATGAAACATGGTTCCAAATCTGTCTTCGTTATCTGCCAAACGCTTCTGGACGCTGAGTCATGAGCGTTTCTGGGGTTGAATAATTGAATACACAACTTGAACAAAATTCATCCAGAATTGCTTAAATGATTCAGTGTTGATTATCAGGGCAATTTATTTTATTAACTTCTGCCTAATACACTCTACTCAATTCTGCGCTGCTTGAGTGCGGTTGGACTGTCACGGTTGATTTTGCCTAGGCTCTGACAGGGGAAGGATGATCGGTCGAAGTGGCCCTTTGGAATGAGCTGTATATCAGGAAATCGTCCTCGGTAAGGCAAACTCAAAACTACTTTTGCTAGGTGCGCGGTTTTGTGGGGGGGGGGGGAGGGAGGTTACAAGGCCGTTTTCCTCCGGCGCAGCCGGCGCACCCAGTGATGAGCGAGGCCCTAGAACAGCGCAATAGTGTGGCGGTGGCGGAGCGGCAAGACAGCGGACCAGGTTCGAGTTCTATCGCTGCTACTTTGTTTTGCAGTTCTGTAAAGAGTCTATTGGGTGACAGTAAACGAAAAATACTCATTTCTAGGCAGTTGAAACAAGCTATTTACTGCAAAAAAGTCACTATTTTTACAATAAGCTATAGTCTTCTACAATATGTAAGTCTGTGGAGGTTATGATGTCACAACAATGGATTTAAATAATATATTAACATGTATGGAATACAACCACAAAATGCTCAAAACAGAAGAGCTTTCATACCCATGGCATTCAGCCGGATACATTGATAACCACCCCGGCGAATTCGAGTCTCCTATTCAGTACTGTTTTTCACCGACTTTGGTAGGCAATTGTGAAGCTGCTTGTTGTCATCGTTTTTATTTTATCCGATGTGCGCGCTGCGAGAAGCTCTTCTGCTTTGAGCATTTTGTGGTTGTAATCCGTACATGTTGATATATCATTTGAATCCCTTGTTGTGACATCATAACCTCCACAGATTCACATATTGTAGAAGACTATAGCTTATTGTAAAAATAGTGACTTTTTTGCAGTAAATAGCTTGTTTTAACTGCCTAGAAATGAGTATTTTTCGTGTCACCCAATAGACTTTTTACAGATAATGAAACCACAATTGGAATCAGCGTTCAATATTCTTCAAAGCGGCATAGAACTCATTTGAAAAGGACATTTGACTGAACGGACCTTCCTTGTCAGTAAAGCTGCACGGTTTTCTTGTGAGGAAACCTCAACCCACAATCACCGTCGCACCATAGGAAGAAATGGTCCAAATTAAAGAGCGCGCTTACTACTGCACCTGTAAGGCTTTCACAAAGATGAAGTTAAGCAGTTGCCCTCCTTTCGCAGCTCTGCAGAAGTTCTTTTATGAAGCTTGTACATGCAAGAAGACGTAGCAAATATCGGAACCGAACCTTAGGCAAACATTGTTGCATTTGTTCATTTAAAGAACTTGTTTGAAATCCGAGCTTTTCTTTTGAATTTGTTGCAGCTTAACTCCAGAAAAAAATCCGCAGAGAAGTGAAGAAATTACCAGGATGACATGTGCACATCAACTTAGAAGTTTGGAACATTCACGACCACGCCATTCTATCGAACCCCACCGTTTCGCACATACGAACCGTCGGTGTCAACATTTTATCGAACCCCACCGTTTCGCACATACAAACCGTTGGTGTCAACTTTCTCGTATTATTGATGAGTCATATGGTGCGGAAAGTATTCTTCTAAACAGAGCTCTGCCTAGATTCGCCAGACATGTGCTAAAATCTCGTGTGGTTTCATCGTATCAATGCATAGATGTATGATCCACTGGTGTCCGAAATGACAATACATGTGCGCCGCACCGAGGGTTATTATCGTGAAAGTGTTAATATTTCAACTGTATTCAGCACATCAACTACAAGAAAAGCCGATAACGAGCTTTAAGAGCACGTTATTGTCTTTCTTTTTTTTATTGGCACTCGGCGATAGAATGTCAATAAAAACTAAGCTTATCCTCAATTTTCTTTCCACGTGACTTATCATGAGTAGGTATTGCAGACCGACTAATTATTATTAGAGCAGCAACACTGGAGGGTCTATGTACAGTAAAATGTGCATTTCGTGGAGCAGTTGATGAATATGGAGAATGAGAACTATGTGGAACGCTTAGCTGCGCCAACAAATGGCGGCACTTTTGCAGTGCCCTTCACGTCTGATCGTCCATTATAACTAAAGTCTTTGCAAACGGTGACCGCTGGCCCATCCAAAAAAGTTGACCGCTTGGTGATCAAGAAGTGATCGATCGACATTTCTCATGCCCCACAGATCTTCGACGGGCGCCTTCAGTAACGCGCATCGCTGCCCATCTGGAGAGCAGATGGGCAGCGATGCGCTGCCTGCAGTAGGGATCCGGGCAGTTCCTCGGTTTTCAGTTGCTTATTTTCGAGCGTTTCCGCAGCACTTTGAATCTGGAGTACAGATCGCGTGGAAACCTGAAAACCCTTGTCTGAGAACCGCATTGACATGCGCGAACGAGTGCTTCGGGCTCAAACTTGTCAGGAAATAGTAATCGGCCTGCGAAACTTGAAAAGTCTGCTGATCTATAAATGCAATTTTCTCTTTCGCGCAATGTGAGGGGTGCAGGAGGGTGACAGAGGAGCTGTTTTAAAAACGTATTCAAATCCTTAGATGTCGCAATTTTTAAGCGTACTTGTTTCGGTTGAAGGGTGAGGGGACTTATTCAATCGTATCAACATTTCATAGGGCAGTACCCGGACGTGCCAATTAGACGGATGAGAATCTCGCCGAAGGTTACATGCGGAGATTTGAGCTGCTTTCGAAAAACGTTCCGCATCGATCTGCCTATCTTTGGCGACTGTTTGAGACACTGTAGTGCATGAATCCTTTGGTTACCGTATGCTGCATCACGTTCTCGCTCCTGAACCAGCGACAATGAGAGAGCGATGTGGAAATTGTGAGATTAAAAGCTTGCAAGAGTGTATGGATTCAAAAGCACGGGACGATAAAAACGAAGAACAGAAATGCAACAAAACCAGCGGATTTTTAAGTGGAAGATAGAGGGAGACGCTGAGTGCAGCATGTTGGGTAGGCGACCTTATGTCGCCGACAGGCTCAGCGCGAAAAAGTGGAGATATCGGCGTGCAGAGATGCATAGTTTGTGGCATATTCCGCGCAGAGTTAATCGGTGACATGAGATCCTCTATTGCAACACGGTAATTAGAGTTACAGCATACCGTTTAATCTACTGCCAGACGAAGGTGGTCAACCTAGACGTTTTATCACCGGTAGGGCGTATGAGGCGCAGGGTCATATCATAAGTAGAGCTATCAGATCATGTTGGATGCGGCCATTGCTCAAGCAGTATGCCAATACTTTTAGTCGGATATTCTCCTTCACTCAACTGCTTCTCTCTTATTATACGTTGGCTCGCCAACAGTTAAAGCCTTTGTGGAATGTACTGTGGTGTTTTTGCTCGCTTAACACGTTGGCGACAGTCAGGGTCTGGCACGAGTCGATTTTTAGGGCTTTTAAAAGCAAAGTCCCCCCCCCCCCTGATTTCGAAATTTTTTCGAAGTCCCATTTGACCCTTGTCGGAAGCCTATCAACTTAGGCTCGTATGTACGTACATCCCCGCTGGAGTTTGAGAGGGGTTGCGTCATATCTCGCTACTCTAAGTATCTTTCTTCTTCCTTCTTTGTCCTGCGTATGAAAGTTCTCATACCCTAATACCTGCGCATGGTGCCAGGTTCACCTGTATCACCTGTATCCCCGTTGATCATCGAGTTGCACGAGCGGGTACCAGTGATGCCTCCATTCGTCCCTGTCTCGGGCGATTGTTGACCAATGTTTACGTATCGCACCAGGAACACGTGGAACGCTCTGAAGGACTTCATTAAAGGACATCGTGAACATATCTGACCAGCATACGGGATGTACGTGCATACGGGCCTTAGAGAAATGGAAACATAAAAGAGTCACTAGTCTTCAGACTACATGCTCCAGACGATCTTAGATCGTCTGGTGGCCGTCTGGAAATGGTCTAATTTTGGAAAAGGTTTATTCACATAAGTTTCCAGATTTTTTTGCATAATCCCTCCGTAAATAGTATTTTAAGCCTACAGTCCAAATTTGGTCTCATATGCTTGTCTCTAAGCTGTAAACAAGCAATTTGTCAATTTTGGCTTTGCTTTCAAATCGCGCGTGCTATTCGCAAGACACGATAGAGCACGTTCATCGTTCAACCATCTGTCTGCGAAGGTTGTGCTTGACTGAATGGTCCTTTTGATGCTACAGGAAGTGTGTTTAATTGTCTTGCACAATTAAGCACACTTCCTTGAACTGCACACTGTATGCGCAGTTTTCCTCCACATGCTTCGCTAGTAATGCATGTACATATTTTTTTCCGGGCTCCGCTCTGGACCCCGTAAGAACGATATCCCCTTTGCTTTTTGTCCCAAAAACGAAGTCTAGCCTGCTTACAGACGATCTGTGCCGATTCCGCGCAACGGTGCGCAGCAGGCAGTCTGTCCTCATGGACGGCGCCGCGCAATGGTGCGCGGCTCCCCAAATTTTGATTACAATGTGCTCAATCGTTGTAATTTTTGTTCGTATGATCAACTAAGGCTCAGAAGTTTTTCATGTTGGCCTCGCACCTCTTTTGGAAAACTCCGCCCACTCCGTTGCCTTTGACTAGCAAATTGTTTTGCTCAAAGCGCATAGAAGAGGTCACAGATGGCTGTGGAACCTCCGGCGACATCGACCGGGGCTCGGTCCCCCGTCAGGCAGGCCCCACCCCTTAGTGGCAAGCTCCGCCCTCTTTTTAAAAAATGGCGGAATTTGCACGAATGCTCAAAATTCAAGCGATTTCCAGCACTTTTTGCTGAGTGAGCGGGGATGCAAGGGGCAGAGCTGCTCCGCTCATTTACATATCCATACCTTATGCATAGATGAATGCATATATGCATGCAGCCAGGTGTAAAAGTGCATAGAAACACCTTGTCCACAGGCACAGACTTGAAAAGTTTGGCTTAAAATTTGGCTCTTGTCAACGTGTTAAGAAGTTTACAACATTGCGGCGTTTGGCCTGCGCGTCGAACGCAGTTGATGCGACTGTCATGACCTGGCAGATCTTTTTAGTGCGCGCCCCTCGTTCGCACCTGCTTGAGCAGTGCCACACTCATGCGGTTTGACCGACGCATCCAGTTTATCTTACTCGCTATCGGTCAACTCAGTCGTTTGACTAGTAGCGAATGGGTGAACCGAGAGAATTTCGTCGAGCAGGATAAATATGGTGCTTACCGCTGCGTTGCGCGATGCCTTCGTCGGCATAGGTGCTATAGAAAGAGCAGGGCGCTATCCACGTGAAGGGGGTCTCTGCTACCTTCATCTGTAAGATGAAGAGAGCAAGTGAGCCCTGAAAGCGAAATACCCTAACAAGCTACAAATCATTCGAAACCTGAAGTCATGGAGAATCAAATTACACCGTCGATTTTTTCTAGGTATTTTGGGCTGGAAAATACGAGCGATTTTATCTGACCATTATATCAACTGACTAGCTGCTTACCCGGCTCCGCTCGGCCCTGTCAAAACACTGTAATAAAGGTCCCATCCCTATCCCTGTAAAGCCTTTCCCTGTGCCCACTTCTACACTTCATTTCCCGTTCCCGTTGTTTTCGAAATCAGCATGCCCTCTTACCCCCTGTGCCAACTCCCAGCCCTGTAGCTCAAACTTCGCAAAAAATTGGTAAAATCGATAAAAGTAATCGATAATCCTGAAAACTAATATTGTATTCGGAATCGCCATGCCCACTTACCCCCCCCCCCCCCCCGTGCCAAATCCCAGCTCCGTAGGTGAACTCTGCAAAAAATCGATAAAAATCGATAAAATCGATATTGATCGATACGAAAATTAGCCTATGACACGCTCCCTGCCCCGAAGTGTATGTGTGCCAAGTGTGGTCCGGATCGGTTCAGAAATAAAAATTTCTATTCCGCACATACGTACAGACAGACATACAGACACACATTCAGTTTATATATAAGATTTAGTGTGCTCTCTTTCTGCTCTCTTATCGCAATGAAGATGAAAGCTACGGAGAAGTCGATGGTCTACGTTTATTGACGAAGACCTGCTGTAACATAGTTAGTTAATCAGCGGTAGTTAGGTGTTCTTTGAGCAGAAATCTGCTTTCATTAATGGACATAATCTTATATATAAAGCTGAATGTCTGTCTGTATGTATGTCTGTCTGTATGTCTGTACGTATGTGCGGAATAGAAATTTTTATTTCTGAACCGATCGGGACCAAACTTGGCACACATATACTTCGGGGCAGGGAGCGTGTCATAGGCTACTTTTCGTTATCGATCGATATCGATTTTATTGATTTTTTGCAAAATTCGAGCTAGAGGGCTGGGATTTGGCAGAGGGGGGTAATCGAGCATGCTGATCACCCCGAAGGGGTGATCAGCATGCTCGATGCTCGACACGCTCCCTGCCCCGAAGTGTATGTGTGCAAAGTTTGGTCCCGGGCGGAGCCGGGTTTGCCATCTAGTGCTCTATAAGATAGTATACAGTTCATATGGAAACGCCACTTCGACCAAGTATCCTTCCCTTGTTAGAGCTCCCATGCATAGGGAAGCTGATATAAGATCAGTGAAGAGGGCTATCTTTCTTTTGTATGTTTAAGCTACGGGGCTGGGATTTGGCACAGGAGGTTGATCAGCATGCTCGATTACACCCCCTGCCAAATTCCAGCCCCTAGCTCAAATTTTGCAAAAAAATCGATAAAATCGATAAAAGTAATGCACGGTTTCGAAAACTAATATTGTATTCGTAATCAGCATGCTCGATTACCCCCCTGTGCCAAATCCCAGCCCTCTAGCTCAAATTTTGCAAAAAATCGGTAAAATCGACATCGATCGATAACGAAAAGTGGACTGTGACAAGCTCCGTGCCCCGAAGTGTATGTGTGCAAAGTTCGGTCCCAATTCTATTCGGAACATACGTACACGGGTCTAGCTGGCAGGCCCGGCGGAGCCGGGCAAGCCAGCTAGTTTTAAATAAAATGCGGCGTATCTCTCGCTAGAGTGGGGCTAGAAAAAAGTTGGCGGTCTACGTCGAATCCCTGTTTTCTAATGTTTTGAATGTTATATACATTGTGGGGCGAAAAAACTTGGCAGTTCTCAAAAATGGGGTGGGGATATTTACTATTAGCTTGCTCCATCCCGCTCCTCCAATGTATTGGCTTCTATAGATCACCCGAGCAAGCATTTTTTGGAGCCAGAAAGCTCAATGCCCCAACAAGCTGTATACCATTCGAAAGCCGAGATTATGGAGAATCGACACAGACCGTCGAATTTTTTCTTGCTCTTCTTAGCAGTTAGATGTGAGAGATTTATCTGACCGATACATCTACTGATCTTTAGCTGACAAAAAATTTTTTAATTCTCGTTCATTTCATAGGAAAGTTCTTAATAACGTAAGATTTACTATTCTATATGATCACTCCATATCACATTGAGCTGTTTTTGCAGTCTTTAGCAAGACTTTTCGTTTTTAGAGCATCGACAACCTGGATATAGACTTACCATAGATAAAGACTTGCTAGTTTTTTTCTTGCTCCTCTTAAGCAAAGGCGTCTATCTGTTTATCTATCTCAAACCTCTGACAATCTTAGAAATCAAGGTTTTAAGCATGTTCAAAAGATTTTTTCAAAAAAGCGTGGAAGAAAGAGGCAGCAAGAGCATCAAACATTGAGGTTCTTGAGAAAATAATTCAAATGTTTTTCGATTCTTACATTCGTTTTTGGAGTGTTTATATTTCCAAGTTACTTTATTTCCCAAAATTTAGTTAAGTTTTTTATGCTAATCCATTGTAGACGCCTTTGAGATAGTTGCGAAAAAAAGCAACTACTGTAATAATTCTCGTTGTAACTGGTAGAAACACTTCTTTTCACGGAATATGTGATTGTTTGTTTCACGACTTTCACTTTCACAGAGTGCCAGAAACGCTATTCTTGTGTGAGGGGGGGGGGACGATCAGGAGGTACGATCGGTGCGAATTTTTCGCGAAGCCATGCCGCAACGTACTTTAGCCGTTACAACAGCAGCATTCCTGGCGCAGTCTTACTTATAGCATCAAGTCATGTATCTGCCTCCACCCTCACCCCCCTGTTTTTGCCGTCGGAGACTCTATTGGCGGGGAGTCTTGGAGGCCCCAAGATTCGAGCGCGGCGTTCCTGACGTGCAGCCATTCTTGTGTACTTGTTTGTTATACGTTTACTTTCGCTAGAGTAAGAGAGTTGCGATGTGACCATATGTACTTCAGGGTTCGGCCAGAATGGGCGGCTTACATGTCGTTGCTGAGAGCGCAGCGCAGCGTGGCCCAACATTTACCTCAAACGATTAGCTGTTCGCGTTTTTGTCAAACGATTCTTTCAAATATCTGTTATATCCCCTTCCGTTTCACCTCGCAATATCTTAATGCTTCAGTACAAACACTCTCCAAATAAAAACACTCCACTATGAGTGTAGTCATGCTGTTATATTCTGATCTTCTTTCACTTCAAGATCACTATCCAATCAGAAGAGAGAGCAAACGAGTTCATATCGGGAAGCAGGATCCAAGTAGAGCCAAGGCTGCTGGCGCTGCTTTGGCATAATCGCGCGTAAAGTCGGTTGCCCTAACGTACCAATACTCCAACTGTTATAACTCATCCTAAGCGCATTCTGAATAAACAGATGATGGGGCATTTCATCAATTTGCGAAAGTTGCACATAATGTTAATTTGTAATCTGCAGGTGTTGGATTCGAAGAGATCTGTGCCAGATCGCGTGGCGACTGAAATCGCGTGAGGTATGCTCGGGACCTAAGGCCTAAGGCATACCTCCCGCGATTTCGCGAAATCGTCACATCCACGCGATTTGGCGACTTGCCAGATGTCTATAGATTAACCATGTGTGGGTTTCACATGCATGGGCGCATGGTTTCCGTAAGTCGTAGCAAATACACCAATTTTGGCCCAAGCAAAGTACGTTTACGACCAGTTATGAAGAGTCGTTGTAGTGCCAGATCGCGCAGCGACTAAAATCGCGTGAGGTATGCCTTAGGCCTAACGCTACCGAACCTGGCGAGGCGCGGTTGCCGAGATAGCCGCGCTACGGTTGGCATTGGCTCGCATGAGTCATCATAGCTTCAATGCTCGGCAGCTGCTTGCGCGCCTTTAGACCAGGGCGAGGCGGTCGATTCTGGGCAGCCGACTTCTAAGACCAGTAGATCTGGCGGTAAATGCCTCTGAGATGGCGACATGTGCCGACAACAATTGCGCGTGAACAAATCGCTACGCCTGTATTGTCGTCAATTTGCGCGAAATGCCTGCAGTGCGCAGATTTCTATGTTTTGAGCCATTAACGGTTTGTTCACGCCCTATGTCGGCAAATGTCGCCAGGCAAGAACAGTATATTCGCCCTTAGATCTACTCGCTTAGGCCTCGGCCGGATTTCGCTCAAAAGCGCCCAAAGGCGCCCAAATTTCTCTAATGTCCCTCCACTTTCCGTGTGAGGAGAGATGAGAGAAAGTGAAGAGAGGTTAGTAAAATTTGGGCGCTTTTGAGCGAAGTTAGGCAGGGGCTTTGCGTTTATAATGATTCGTAAGGATTCTAACGTGTTTGAGATCACTTTAGTTTAGGAGGAAACGCTTGAAGACGTTCTTTTTGGTGATGTGGGTTCTCCTGAGCTTTATTCCGAAGAAACACCTGTTGTGTCAATTTCGGCACTGCTGGAGGAGATGAAGCACTTGAAGAAGAATCTGCTGCATGCTCAGGAACTGTTAAGTGAAACTGAGGCGACAAACGCTACTCTAATGGATCAGGTCTGTTAAAGTTTTATAGTTGACTAAAAAGACCTCCTCACTCTTCATATTTATCGCGGATCACAGAGACCGATTTTTGCATTGTAAACCATTGGTAACCTTTCATAATAGAACTAATATCTACAGCCCCCATTTTACACCGCTATATAGACATCTGAATGGGTGCAGCTAATGTAAACAAAGTCTTCAGCAATCATTTTAGAGTCGTTTACTGAAAGAAGAGATCCGTCGTCTCCAGAGGAACGAAGAACGTCTCAGCCACGTGGAAAACACCGAGTATCTAAAAAATATTATCATCAAGGTGACTTTCTCCATCCCATCGCGCAAATTATCGACACCGGAACCACATGTTCGTTAATCTAATGGCTCTTTACTACTCGCGATGGCGTGAGGAAATAAACACATTTTAATAGTTCATTTCCCAGCTTTTATCAGGGTTGAAACGAGAGATAAGTCGGAGATGACGTACGTGACCCGAGCACTCTAGATGTTAATTTAGTTCCTCAGTCCGGAACGCGTCTCAGGCGAACGCCAGCAGTTGATTCCGATTCTAAGCACTATGCTACAGTTATCTCCCGATGAGATTGACAATCTCAATCGCTCTGCTGCCCAGGATGGTTGGTATTGTTCTTTACAGCTTAAAAACTTTGACAAGAAATGTACATAAGACCTTTGAGAGTAATGCTTCACCCCGCTTGGAAATTCAAGGATACAAGCTCTGTTTTTCACTGCTCGTTCGATTACTTCTGCAACTGAATACCACATCGTATCCCTACGAATGAGAAGTGCTTGCGTTTGTTCAGATGACATTTCTTGTTTGCCGGCAGCAGATGTGGATAATCGCAATTCAAAAGATTTCTCGGCGCAGTTACAATTAATTCATGCTCTGCGAAATAATGAATATGTGCCTTTTGCATCACAACTTGTACAAAGTCTGTTTTTCTCCAAATCGATCATAGGTAAAATAGAGCTAGAAGTATTTATTCCAAAGTGAAGCACTCGCCGCAGTATTGGTCGTTAGCGAGCGCCAAAACATGCTACTTTCGTCAGTACAAAAGAGCAAACAATTATTTAGTACCTCCTCTGCATAATTTTGTAAAAACTTATTCTTAGATGCTGTACCACCGCGCGACTCTGAAAATTCGTGGGGATCGTTGCTCCGCTGGGGTCGCCTCAACTGAGTTGTGCTCTTTGTCTGTACAATGTGCCTGGAAAATTTCCTCTGCATCTTCCACACCTACCAAGACTGATTTTCTGTGATTGAGTATTTGCTGTCTTGTGATGCATCAACGCTTGTTCGCCGATACCGTAATTTCCTGTGGATGTCACTTATCATTTCGAGTTCTATTTATTGTGTTATGTTCCATAAAACCTCGAATTCATTGTTTTGAGCTTGATGCAAATTTTTTTTACAAACGGGATAAGATTGTACATAAATAAAGAATTCTATCAATATAAGATTTTAGGAAGGTACTAACCTCACCTCCCGAGTATCTCATCATGAGTGATGCCTTCGAAAGCAGTCAATTTCTGATTCAGCTGTCATTACCGTGATCCACTCTGTACGTTGTGCAGCCTTTCATATACTATGCAATGTCGATCGACGCAACCGTCTAGTGCATAGCGACAAATTAGTCGTTTCCTGGTGCGGCAGTGGGCTATGCTAATGTTTGCTACACGTTTCACTGGGGGAATTGCGGAGCTGATTTTGACGTGGAAATGAAAAAAAGCCGATACCATCTAATGCATCGTATGCTGAAAAAGATTCGCGGGAAACACAAGTGATTCGCTAACATTTGCGAAAGCTCAATATCATCTACGGGTACGCATTTTTTTTGGTGCCAGATAGCGCTCAACAGTATTGCAAATGTAGACCGTCGGTTGTCTTGTGCACACAATTTCTCCCTCCGGCCTGAGGGGGCTGTTGTCGCTAGCGGCAGATCGATACCCCGCTTTTGCTTACACGCCGCCTCTAGCTCCGTTTGCCTCATGTCCCCATCTCCCTCGAGCTCTTCTTTCTCTTTTTCCCTTCTACTCGCATACATACTTGCGTTACTTGCATTTGCATTCTTTCAACACGTTTGTGTGGTACGACGTTTGCCATCCCAGTAGTGGGAATTTTATACTGCTTGTGCACGGGTTTTCTAATCCACTCGCTGTGGAATTAGGATTTAGCACTAATCTGTGTTAGAAGAAGTGCTTTGATGACTAGCTTACCATGTCATGTTTATTGATAGGTTTAGCGGGTGAAGGAGACGCAACACTCCAGCTTCTGCATAGACGCGTCCAGAGTTCTTTTGCAGTGGGACTATCTATGGTCGTGACCACCGCTTATCTTGTCGTATTCTTTGATGGTTTGATGACATTGAAACTATTTTACTTGGTTCAATTATGACCGCAGACTATATTTAGTAGCTCGTCATTTTAATTGGTTTTGACTCTCCATATCTTCAAATGGTTCCTTGACGATGCATCACACATATCAAGTATCAAAAAAAAAGCGACATTATAGATGTATGCTCAGCCAACTCAGTCAGATTTTCCTATTGTTCCTCGTACTACCTGTCTAAACAGCTAGTGTTCGATGCGAATCGCTACCTCTTAGCTGTGTTCACTGTAGCAGACTTCAACATAGACCATATGGAGGAGTGATGTACATGTCACTTTTCATAGTAGTGACACCGCTCTTACTGTAATGGAATGCTGAACAGAGACGATTCCCAGTTCTCAATTATAGTGCTGGAAATTAACAGCGTTTGCAATGCCAGTAAATCCGCAGCGTATCTCGTAGTGTTGCGAACACTTCAAATCGTGAGGATTCCCAAGTTCAGAGCTGACGTACTCGCAAAGCTTCCAAAGCCGTTTCGGGGGCGTGCTAATTGCTCCTCGATCGGAAAAGAGTGGTGGATTGGGCAGGCGCAATCCAATTACGACTCCCCTGAATTGCCGCGCATCCGGTCGGTCGGTTGAAATCATGGCAGGAGGTATCACCTAAGCCTGCTGCATTCGTGGGCGCAGAGTAACGATTTGTCGCTGCTTTCTTCACATAATCGTGGGTGCGACGCGCTCGTATGTAGCCAGGAACCGTCGTTCTGTGTGAGAAGTTCGCACAGACGCTGGGAAGGAGAGACCTTGTGCTGTTGACTATCGCAGCTGGTGATGGGGTTGGTTGGGTCTCATCGATGGATCAAGGTCGCCGACTCGATTGAACTTGGCGTCGTTTCACTTTAGTCGTTAGACTTATCACTCGCCTCTTTCAACGTATCTTCTACCTAATGAAATTAGGTTTATTGCTCGATTGCATTTTACGACTTTACAGACTTTTGTGTCCTATCTCGTTCTCCTCACAGATTTATCTCCTCCCTGATAAGCTTAACGACTGCGCAAGGTACTAGCTTCAATAAAATCTTCTCAAATTGCGGTAATAAACTTGCTGGAAGTCCAAGCGACCTCCATGAAATATTTGTTAAGATTTGCACTTTTTTTTACCTTTTTCTCGAATATGTAAAACTTTTGTATCAGTCTATCTCTCGAATTATATCGGATGTTTTGTACTAAATCGCGTATTGCCATTCAAGTTTTATACGAGATCATTTGATAATTACTCTTGAAGAAGCCATTTGACCAAATCTGGTTCGAAGCTGCCATTTGGCCATTGTATGCAGGTCATGCCGCATTCGTTCTAGGCAGCAAATATGTTACTGTTTATTGCAAGCTCAGCTCATATGCAGTCGTCACAGGGATCTGTATCACTGGTTGATTACCACCGATGAGTGCAAAATCGGTGCTTAACTTGTTAGGACTTGCGCACTGTACTCCGCGTACTGTAGATCACTATATGGCCATACTGTATCGATCCTCACTTTGCCGATTAGTGCAGTAGTGAGTGGAGGAACACTTCCGTCTGTCTTCTGGTGACCCGTGCTTAGCACTGTCTTCTTATACTGTCAGATTCCTCATGATTTGAGAGCTTAATTGTCCTACAAGCATCATACCTTTCATTCCAGTGGGTTTAGTCACATGGCGATACTGTCTCCTGAGTCATCAACCTGTTTCACTTTGACTGTCTAATGAAAGTCCGAATCAATTTTACGTAGGGCTGAATGTCGCAGTTGCTTAAAGGTGATGCTTACTCTGCTTCTAATCTTTTTTACGTATTGATTGCCAGAGCCAAGGCGGTGAGTTGAAGTGTCAATACTCAAGTTACTACGACAAGTGCCTAACGTTGCTGTTCAAATTGGCATGGAGACCGCTTAACATGTACTAATGCACAGTGAGTCCAAAGGAGAGCCGTGCTGTGTACCTTTGGCGACATGATTGATGTGCTGTAGGAAGTTTATGAGAGCTCCTTATGAGGTGCTGTTCATTCACTCGAATTCCACCTATTCTAAATGCTGCTATTCTGTCGTGTGAATCATATGTCAACTTATATCCAGTTGCGTATCGATCGTATCATATAAGGAGATGGTAGACTCGTAACCTACCTTCGTATCGCTTTATTTACTCAGCAACCCAACACCCGGTCCATGCCATCACGCGTTTAAGCACACTCGAAACAGCGGCACCTCTGCATCTGCCGAACTTGACAACGTGTCTGTGAACCAAAATATCAACATACATGAATATGAAGGCTTTGTACCGCAACAAGTTAGCGAAGTTGGCATATATTCTAGTTGGAGACGATATCTTATGATTTGTTCTGATTTCTGGGTGATCTGCTCTGATTAGTGCCCTGATTATGTATTACATCATTACATTATCATACGATTTCACCGCTTACCTGAGCATGCCAAGTAGTTGCTTGTTTTGAGAGTTTGGAATCTTTTCATTTTGATGTTCTTTACATGTTTTGAATCGCAATGTCACTGTGGTGCGATGCAAGTGCTGATAGTGATTCTGCCCTATATCTAACTTTTACGCATCGTATTTTTCTAAAAATTGATCATTATATTCGTGCAATTCTGCGCAGTCACGCTTTTTCAACGGACCATGTAGTTCGTTTTTGATCTTTTCTCGTCTTGCGTAGTTCCTCTCTTGGAGGAGGCTGACAGGAAGATGTGAATGTTTATAAGTGTGGCGCATGCGATTTTATACGCGGCCTCATCCTGGAGGGCTTCGCATTGCGGAGTATGTCGTTTTGCTGCTGTCGCCCATTTAACGGTGGCAAGGCTGCACCTCCGCGCTTTCGCTTTCTCCTTATCTTTGCTTCTAAGAGCCTTTTCCTGTTGTATTCACGATAAGCAAATGATTTCTGCAACAACGCATCGATACTGCTAGAGTCCTTCAGTTGTTCATAAGCATGTGCAGAATGTATTCGCTCATTTCCTCTATTACTCCTGTAGCGGCAGAGGCACATCGTCTTGTGTTTTACCTGCAAATTACGTGTGGCATATGCTGTGCATGACTTGAGCTTAGAACGACCCGATTTTCAACTTTCCTTCATGCAAGGGAGTGCGAATTGCGGGTGTTCCAGGACGAGATCTGAAGATCGCACTGCAGCTGCTGCCACTTGCTAGGCCAGGCGTCATGTTTTTCTTTCGGCGGGAAAAGCCCTTGTTTGGCCTGCACCGCGAATTCGGACCGAGTTCGCTAGGCCGTGCTCGCTGTCTTCGCCTTCCTCAACCTTCCGAATCCAACAGCCCGAGCAAGAGTATGTCGCGAGTCTTATCTGAGCCTGCTCAACAAAGGAGTTGTTCGGGAAGGCCCGACAACACATGTTCATGCTGGCGCAGTCTGGCATTGATTGTTTTGGTAGTGCGATGAACCGACCTGCATAATGCATAGTGCATATAGCGTATTCTCATTTAGACCATCGTGGTTTTGTGCTAGGCTCAGGTAAAATGTGGACTTACGATCTGCTTTTCACTCCAGCAAATTCCTGAGAGAAGCTTTGCGGAAGTTCAAGCACGGGTTCATATAAAAGGGTAGTTGTGGAAAAAAGATGTTGCAAACGTGTTTATTCATGCAACTCCGCCTCAAAGTCGAAATTTCACGCTTTGTCAAGATATTCACACACTACGCCGCGTACTCGTCATTTTTTTTTGCTCAAAGAGCATTGTAGCACGATCTTTACTCATTGCAGGCAGGCGGCCTTTTGAGCTGGCCATCAGTTTCTCGTTTGGGTATACTGCCGTAGCGGAGAGCGCAATTCTTCCCTCTCCTCTTTTTTCATCTCTCCTCCAAGGTTTTTTTATTTGAATTCCTCACAACACGATCACGATGGCTAAAGGAAACAATCCAATAGAGGAGAATACCACGGTTGGTGATAATTTTTCTTTAGCATTTTTTGTGCAATTTATGACGAGTAGAACACATTGCTCATCATCTTAAATTAGAATGAATTAGACGGTTATCATAAATAAACTTTCTTGAGAATCATTATTGATCAGTGGCCGTCGTTGATGAATACGGCCACAGATGTACAGATGTTTGTTCTGTTTACTACTGTATTTCCAGCTGATGAATGGTAACAACAAAGCGGCTGACTACGATGAATCCTTCTCGCGCTTCCTTTACAACAAGGATAGAGGCACTGTGCTGGGCAGAACGGCGAAATCATGGTGTAAGTACAGCTTGATTTTGGTTTTTGGTAGAAAGTATGGAAACAATTTTCCAGGTCAAATCACCATCTTCTATATAATATTTTACTCATGTCTAGCAGCTTTTTGGATTGCTTGTCTTGCAATATTCCTCAACACTCTTGACTCGAAAGTGCCACGCTTTTACGGTAAAGGGACTATCATTGGAATTAATCCCGGTACGTTATCTTTTGTTTTTCCTCTCTTTTCCCATGTTTGCCTGATCTTGTTCATCTTCTTCTTTCTCATTCATTTAAACAATTTTTGCTTGCACAGGGAGTCTCCGCTTTTATTCATTCTTGCTCTGATCTTGTCTTTGCTTTGCTGGGCTAGGACTTTGTTTGACTACCGTCAACCAACTCCCAAAGCGCGAGCAAACAGAGTGGAAGACTCACATATCAAAGCGAGCTTCCGCTGCGTAAACTATTTATAACTCACTTGGTGGCTGACAGATCACGGTGTAGGTCTCCGGTAGCTGGACCATGTGATTGCGTTTGTCTCTGAAGTTTCGCGTATCTAAAAGCTGTGGCGAAGCTGAACTCTAAGGTCATGGTAGCAATTTTGTTCACTTGCGCACCGCGTATCGCACATCTGTCTATGTATTTGTGCAACCGGTTGTAGCGATAGCGCTACGCATTCGGCATTATGCTTTGTTTCAAGATCGGTTGCGGCTCAGTGAAGTGTATAAGGGGAGAAACAGCGTCTCGTCGCAGAACAGTTTCCTGCTCTTTTTCTCTGATCGCTCTTGTTTAATCAGCATTACGTTGTTGCAAGTGCGTCGGGTGCGCAGATTAACTCATCCAGATTGACATGCTGACGTCATGACCGCTGGCAATATGTGAAAGTCGCGCTGGCGCTAGCAAGGGCTTAGGACTGCCATCAAAGACTTTACTCATAAGAGCGATGTGGTGCGAAATTGCCGCACTTCAGCAGCAGTAGTCAATAAAGGCAGAAGGAGGGCATGCCGGAAGGGCGGAACTCTACGTCAATGATCGTTGTTGTCCTTTAAATCAGGTTAACAGGTGTTCTAATAGTTCGCTCTCGTAAAATTGTAAGTGCGAGTAGGAAAAAATGGTGAGAGGTTCATGAGCAAAGCATTAGAGGAACTCAACCTCGCATTATGAAGAGCCTTCACTGAGAACAAATTTGTTATATCGGGGCAGTGAGTTGATTCCAAGAAAAACAGATTTTGCAACCAAAGACTTCTGTCATGGCAATTGTAGAAAAATTAGTTCGACATTAGAGTCCATCCTTTTGTGAAGCACAACTCCGTTAAGAAAGTCGAATTAAGGTGACATGATATTTCTTCAACGATGATGACAACAAAACAAACCTGTAGCTGTAACTAAATTTTATAGGCTGGATCGCTATTTGATTTTCACAAATTTATTGTGCAGAAAAAAGCAGATAACCAATAGTGTCCAGCGCTCATTCTGTTCTATGTTTTTATTTTGAGCAAACTGTTCGACAGCATTTGTCAGCGCACATAGATGTGGTTCTTCTCAAGTGTCATGTTAACTGTGCTTGCGCAATCGCTACGGTATTTTCAGCCCACATTTACGCACTTCTGTTTGCATCCGCTCGGAAATCAAACAAAAATTGTAGTCGCAAAGATATCACTGCACAAGCTGGTTTTTATGTAATTCTGGGATATGATCTTCTTCTAGTGCAGTCCGAAATCTCATTTGTCGAAATAAGTTGGTGAAAGAGGTACGGGTAGACATTGGCATTGCGTCTTGAGATCCACATGTTGTAAATACGCATCGAATCTTCTAGGCTTTATCACTTATCATAGTTTGTCCTAGAGATAGGAAATGTAGCCAGTACAAGGCACGCGCGTAATGCACTTGTCATGCATTTGCTTTCGTGCATGGCTAAAAACTGACCTACGTCATGCTGGCGTCTCACTGATTATCGATATGCCGAGGCGAAATTTGCAGCCCCAAGGTTGCTTCATCATTCGCTAGTTGTCGCCCGAATCGATCCTCAAGCGGGTTGAGCTGAGTTCTTGTTGAGGTTCAAATGAGCTGCATGCTGTCTGCATGAGATGGGTTTAGCAGACATCGGTTCGACGGCTTGCGTTTCGGACGCACACAAATGCCGCTAAGTGATTGTAAAGAAATATATACGCGTCAGCTATATGACTGTGGTGACTGGCCGAATGTAGGAGGATTGTGGTTTCTTTTCTGAAAATCAGAGAAAAATGGTATCAAGTTTGGGACAAGACTGCTTCCATGCATAGCTCTCATTTATAGAGTAGTGATCTGTAATGCTCAGCCCTATCTAACTAGAACTTTGGCGTGAGTCGTACCAGTGCGTAAGAGGTTGTGACACCTGCTCATGAAATGGAGAAGTCCTTATAGAGCAAATGAAATTTTTTACCAAACTAATGGTGTATTGTGAACAATAATGTTTCTTGACGACTTGTTTGATGCTGCTGGTACTGTTTACCTCGAAATCAGTGATGCAAAAGTGTCGTGTGCTTTTCTTTAGGTAGAGACCTTATTTCTGTTGTGAAACACATGAAAAAATCTTGAAATCACTTTTCATGGTGTTGATATCAACTTCCTTACTGAAAGTACATTCTATGCCGTTATTAAAAAATCATGTCACTTTGGCCATTTTCTAGATGTGGTTTTTGGAACTGCTGAAGACTGCTGTAATACCTAGGCGGCATAAGGTACAGTAAGGTATAGTATGAACTTCGTTTGAACTATGAATGCGTGATTATCTGGCAACTTCAATGAAAGATTTGCTCCTTGAAACTTAGGACGAAATGTGCAACCTTTGCATGCTTTCTTGATTCCTTCGAAAGGCTGTACTGAGAATTTCAAAAGATTTTGCTTTTGACGGTAACCGTGGCGCTATTGCCCTGAAAACTAAGTTTTAGTTTCTGAAGTATCATCGGAAACTTAGCTGCAACGCACTCGTAAATTTGTGGAATGTGATGTGAAATTGAAAAATTTCGTTTTTTTTTTGCAGTGGACGCAGTCACGTGCCCTTTTTATCAAGTCACGATCTTTTATAGAGATTCTAGAAGTTTGTAAAACTGCTCAACAAATTTTACATTCCATGTTTTGCTCAATCGTCAATGTTTATTTCCATTCTTATCATTATGCAGCAAAGTTGAACAAGGAAGAAGTTCTGATGAAGGCATTCTTGTTGCTTTGATGTCAGTCGTAGAATTGCTTATAGACCTAAGAAAAGGAAGAACCTCAAATATATCCATTCATCCAGCATTTGTTGCGCTGATGCAAAAGAAACCCATTACGCTTTGATCCGCTTTCAAAATGTTGAAACATTCTTCAATAACTTTGCTTCTTCACATACTCACCACGGGGTAATCTCTTTGCGTTTTCGAGGAAGAAATTTTGAGAGCCCCAGCATCAATATCACTGAAGTTGGTATTCGCGCGATACTATGATTATTAGGTTGACCATTACAGCCATTTGATATAAAAGATCCAACAGAAGGCAACAACCTTTTTTGTTCTTGAAGCTGAAAAATGGAGCTTTTCCATAAGTTTAATACACTAATGGATTTCTGTCTGCACATTCATTCCCGAGAGCATGTAACCAATCTTTAACGGTCTTCGAGAGGGTGTGTAAGTCTGGCAAATTTATCATGATCAATAAAATTGGTAATTATACTTTCTAGGAGTTGGTTATCAACCCTGGCTCAAAGAGAATCCGGAGTCAACCCTCATAAAATACAATATGAGGGATGAGCAATCGTGGCAGCCATATGTAAAACAGGTGATTTTTGATATGAGAAGAAGTATATCGCGAAATTACGTTTACAAGTTTGTTTATAGTTAAATGAGTACTTGAAGAAGTATGAAGACATCAATGGTACTAGGGACTGCGGTCCGGGAGACAATAATAGTGATCTCGTCAATGATGGTGTTTTGGTAAAGTTTGGTTTCCATTGAATGTACTATTCAGAGAATGTACCGTGCTTTAGCCATGCCGTTTTGACCTCACGAACTTCACGTTAGCCGGATGTGGGCCCGACAAAAATTATGGTTATGGAAGAGCTGGCAGCGTAAGTAAAGAAATGATCTTTTTTTGCAAGCCTTCGGCTTTTTGGGACAACTCCAGCTTTACTTCTGGTCATTTCATGCCGCTTTTGATCCATTCTTGAATCGGACTCTATTCTTGTCTTTTCGGGGATAGCAACACTTTACCCTCGCAAAGTGTTTCACGTACTCGTCAAACTTGGTCATGTGATGTATCCTGCTGCATACCAGAATCGATAGTTTGGGATCTAGTCTCCAAGCCCTTCCATCTGGAGGTTTATACGCTAATTAGTAGCTTGATTACTCACTTTCGTCAGATCATTCAGATTTGCCAGAGCGCTATTGATGAAGCGGTACCATATATGAGAAAATTTCAAAGCTTGTGCACCTTCTAGGTCACTTCTGACATGATGCAAAGCGCCACAAACATTTGTAGATAGTCTTGTCACCTTTTGTTTGCAGTTTCATCAAATTTGAGTTCAAATCTGACCAAAATGCCCAAATCAAACTCATTTGTCCCCTTCGGCTGTAAATTCTTGGAGCACATATGCGAAGTTGTATCTTTGGCTTGTGAAGAGTTGGTTCCATTGAGTTCCGCTAGTTTTTTTTTCAAATTTGTTCATCTTGGGAAGAACGTTAATGAATGCAGTATAACATCGTACTGACAAAATTTCAGCCATGTGTGGTGTTATCACTAAATCGTCTAATTGGGTGGCAGCCAGTGGACTATGCTCCGGATTCCGTGCCGGAGAATGTGAAGGGGCGCTACAAGAGTGGTTCAATTGCTATGTACTGCGATGGCGCTGTAAGTACTAGTTGCTCTGTCGATGGCTTCACGGTGTCTGTCGCCTGATAATTGTAGATTTTAGAATGATCCAGATAAGGAGCATATTGGCCGCCTAAAATACATTCCCGAACATGGAATTGACGGAAGATATTATCCTTACGTGTACGTACCCAACTACCATCAACCAATTGTGAGTGCTCTTTCACTTCACCATATCGTCCTATGCGGCTCACCGAGCTGATAGCGATCAGAAGCAGTTCCATTCGTTCGTGCGCTGTAGATGATGGTGTGGACAGTCTTAGTTGTTTGTAAAAATCTGAAGAATAAGGAGTAGTATCCTTGTGGTCTTTTCTTTCTTCTTACTTCTCCATTTACTACAGTGAAATTTTTTGCAGGCGATGGTGAAATTTGAATCACTACCACGTAATAAGCTTGTTCTGGTGGAATGCCGTGCTTATGCGCTCAATATCGAACATGATATCACGTCACGACTGGGGCTCGTTCATTTCGAGTTATTCCTTGAGGATAAAATGGTAGAGACAAAGCCATCTTCCTTGTGATTCCAAGCGAGTACAGTGCAACACGACGTGTACGCCGGTTCACGTTCTTTCCATTCGTCTCTTTCGTGTGATCCCTCTGCTGTGGTCCTCCAGACTGACCTTCCTTTCCCACAAAAGTACTCGATGGGGTCCACTGTTCTAACATTTTATTTAGAACTTTCCATTTTCTCGAGTTCATCCCCCTATGGACTGTGTTGTATTTCACGTCTCTGCCTAGCTGATCACTCACACTCGTATTTCGTGTCAGCTTCGATTCGGCCTGAAAGCCAATAGGTGTAGTATTCAGAGTTACAGATATGACTCAGAGATGATGGCGTTTTATATAGTCCCGGTCTATGTATGTCTTCCTTGTTGTTTTCACGAACGTCACCAGTTTCTTAAACCTCATCGCTTCACGTGGGGTATGCGTTCTTCCGCTCCCCTCCATGCTCACTTGTTTAGTAGTTTTATTGAGATCGACATCCTATGTCCCTCCTCGTCCCACTCCACGCCCCGATTATCTTTGTATGAAAGGATTGTATGCATTAAGCGTTTAGTAGCAAGTCTAGTTTCCGCCAAATGCGCGTAGGATACTTTCCTTAGCCTCTGGCTAGAGGTGCGCACGGTGTGCGGTGAAATGCGCGCGAACAGCGGGTGTTCCCGCATGTCGCCACGACTTGGCACGCATCCGTCGGGTCCTTGCTTACGCTGCATTTGCAAGTAAGAATAGGACTTGAGTTGTGTAGGGTGTACGATATGTATGTTTCTCAGATGTTAACCTGGATTGTTATATGTCCTACAAGTGTCTCATTCAAACAATAGAGATTTCTCTGATCGTACTTTGTGATCATGATGGTATGTTTCGAGTTTATATCTTTGATAATTCCGATGATGATGATGATGATATATTGTTATGTCAAAAGGGTTGGCGTCCGACGTTGAGTTCCCATTCCTTCCGTGTGTTGTATCTCCTTGAAAGGTTCGGGCGCGTAACCTTTCTCTAGTGGTAGATTTGTACGGTAGTGTTTTGTAGGAATGCTTATAAGCGATTTTGAATTCACATTCAGATTGTATTTGAACATTTAGAACGATATTTGATAAAATTGATTGATATAGCCGTTGCATGCTGGTTAGCTTGTTTCGCTATTGTGCATTGAGGGAAAGAGGTATGAGGGGTTGTAGCTGCTTTTCGCGCAGATGATTTGCTGCAGACCAGATCTGGATGTAATCTGCAGCAAACTTATTTTGATTTCCCATAGATAGAGGAGCGGGCGAAGGTTTGGCAACTTACACACAGGTCAGCTTTCGGCTAACCTATTCGTGTTTTCAGCATTCACCGTTCTAACGGCGCGGGAGGTCCAGATGATTCCACCTCGCTATTCCTTTGACGTGACAATAACTACTGATAGCATTCGAGAAGAGATATATGCGTATTTGGAAATTTTGTATCTAATCTCGTTTATTATCGGCAGCAGAGATATTCGAGAAGGAAACTATAGAGTTATCAAGAAGTAATGGGACACCTAGCGAATAGATGCAATTTCCAACAGAAAACTTGATTGGATGGCCAAGTCTCGGCAGTTGTTAGTACATATCAATACCTCTGATCGAGGTTGATAGATGGGAATTGATATTTTTATGAGTGACATTTCGATTTTTTTATGAGTGCTTGAAATCAAAGCAGTGACATTTATTACGACATTTCGATAGTTTTATGAATGCTTGAAATCAAAGCTCGTCACCAAGTAATTTCGAACTTCAAGCAGCAGCAGGGGTAGAACAAGGCTACCAAAGATATTTTGTCACAATGGGTGAGGGGATTGTCATCAAATCTACTATGCCCTGATGGTCCCAACGCTCAACAGAAGATGTAGCATTTAGTACTAACAATAAGAAGCATGTTATTTGTTCTCTCATTGAGATAATCAATGAGCTTAGAAATGTCGGTTGTCATCTGGGCGTTTTAGCTCTATCCATGCATATGCAATTTACCTAGACTTTTTTCTTTTCAAAAAAACGTGGGCTAAAAACATGATACCTGGCCTGAGAACCTGCGCCAAATACCACACTTTTTCGAATAAACTGCATCTTCTATATAAAATATTAAAGAACTTTCTTGCATTCGGATGATCATTAGAAAGAGCTTGAAAAGCACTTTCGAATGAGATGCCACGTCCAAAGACTTTCGAATACAGCAACACTTACGTTTGAAAAATTCTGCCTGACTTCTCCGGCGCCGCACGAAGGGTTGTACTAGGGGACCTGCAAGGTGCTGTTAGAATAATGCAAAAGTCATTCTACACAAAAGCTTCAAATGGGTGGTTGTCTACCGTTAATCAGAATGAAAACTCCAAACTGTAATTTTGGATACCCTATTATCAAGTTATTGTGCTTGTGGTCTTATGCTTATATTTCATCGGTCAACGAAGAGACTCAGAATCCTGGAACATTCGACTTCCTCGAACGCTTGTATTCTAATCTGATTTTTTGACATTATCAAAGCAATACGTCAAAAATGCATTATGGAGCGCCCCAAAGTAGCCTGGTCAAATGTGAAGATTGTCCTTGGTTTTCCTTTCATTCCTTTCCTCAGTGATATTAGTTCATCTAGTTGTATTGATTGCGCGACACATAAAGGGTACCTTCTCGAACCAATATTCAGAACTTTCCAAGAAAACTCCATAGCTTCTGCAAGGCTGATGTTCGTAATGCCCGAAAACAGAATGTTGCTAATCACTGTTTAGTCAATACTCAATCAGCAAGGCCTCCACACAAACTTTGCTGAAGAAAGATGTGAATGTGATGTTGTCCAATCAAAACTGCGGATAAAAGCATGTGTGTAGGTAACGGTGGATTGAGAGACACTAACATGAACATATAGCTCATTTATAAAATCGTGACGACGGATTTGATCGCGGTCTTTGCGCCCAAAGGAGCATAAAACGCTCATACAAAAAGGCATCACCTCAACACTTAGCTCAGTCACATCCAGTGTGTAAATGTTATACGTAAGCAGAAAACCATTCGAATAGGGATGACATCTAAAGAAAATGCGGTTGTCGGAAGGTGCGTGCGTGTCGCGCGCGGCCGCGCCATCGTCACGATTTCTCAAATGCCCTATACCTCGCAAAATGTGTCAGCTTATTATGTGGTTATACAGGGTGTCCCAAAAGTCTTTGAGCCTAGTATTTTCTCCGCTGAAAGTGCATGAAGCAACATAGAAGCATGAAATTCAGCAGGGAATTTGCGAAGAGCCTACAAAATAACATGATACACTCAGATTTTTGAAAACCCTCCTTTGGCCTTTACACAGGCTCTCAGACCCTTGCGGAATGCATGCACCATGGCAGCCAGGTAGTTGACATTGAGATTGTCTCACATCTTCTGAAGCAAGCAATCCAGACTGTCCAAAATTGTGCATGAAATAGAGTAAACCTTGTTTTCCATTACTGATCACAAAGAAAAGTCAAAGGCCTCTTGACCCGGCTATTGAACGCACGTAAATCTGAGAAGCATAACTGTGAGATTTGACAAAAGTGTCAAAATGTAGCATTCAAGTGTTTGAGAACACCAAGAAAACAGCAATTATGGTGTAGCGGAGTGACTTTAAAATGGTATTTCAGTAGGAAATGCGCGGCTTACAGCTAGAATTAGTGAGTGAAGCTGATTCGGTGCTGGACTTTCCAGCTTTTCCAGGTTTTTGTTTCCGAGAACTTTTCCTTCTCATTGACACGGCGCAACTTCAGTGTTTGTATCCTAATCCTACTCTAATGAACGAAGGCTATTGATTGATTTTACACTGTAAATGTAGAGTGAAGCTAGCTCTGCAATATGCAGTTTGAAAGCCCACAAGAGCTCCAAAGCCAAAAGAGCTGTAAATATTTGAATAGGGGGTGCGTTTCCTTCGGGTTGTCTTCGCGAATGTAGTATTGTTCGCTTCAAGAAGTATATCTCGAGAATGTACAATGTAAACGGAATGATTTTCTTGAAGAATATTGGCAACTAGACGAAGAACTCAAAGGCAAAATTTGGCTGAAAAGCGAGGAATACTAACAAAGTTACTACGTTGAAAAGCTAGGCTTAAGGACTTTTGGGACACCCTGTATATGTTGAAGGCAGTGGCGTACCGAGGGGGGGGGGGGGCGCGCCCTCCCCCCCCCCGAGAATGGGTCGCGAAATTTTTGAAAGTTACTTATATGGGTCATAAAAATGTGCAAGTAACTTGTTTATAATTGTAAATAATTAAAATAATTTTTAAGAATTTTTAAAAATTCAATTTAGCTTAGTAAAAAAAATTTTTTCGGAGGCGTGGCTGACGCCACGCCCCCTTTTTCCAGATTTTAGGGGGTTGGGGGCCCGCAAAAATTTTAGGAAGCCCCCTAAAAATTTTTCAGAGTGCGTGGCTAACGCCACGCACCTTCATTTGAAAAATTTTTTTGCCGCGCCCGCCCCCCCCCCCCGAGCCGAAATCCTGGGTACGCCACTGGTTGAAGGTTATGAAAGTGACCGTTTCTGAAGCAATAACTTGAGTTCACCGTTCAATATGACAAAATTCGTAAATAATCTCAACAGTACTTCGGTTACTCTTTCACATAGCTTTGCGATAAACTAAGGCTCTCACCTAAGCTTTCTTCACAATGACAAGTTGTCTACATGGACGTTCCGAGAGTCGAAAGAGGTGTGGCACACGAACAATAGATACGCTGGGTGTCTAAACCCCCCCCCCCCCCTCCCCCTTCGCATTGTCGTCTACCTAGCGTAGACATGACGCAAGGCCCTACCAAGCATAATGAGTAGAATATTCGTGATCAGCAAGTCACTTAACCCCTATGGATTGAATTTCAGTGATTTTTGAGCAGGGTCAAGAGTGCTGCGATCCGGGACCGTTTTTTACGACCCCACCCCTCGAAGGTACCCATCTACAGCCTTTTCCCCCACTTCACCCCCCCCCCCCCCCTCCCCCCCCTCCCTCACCGCCTCCTTCATTTCCAGCTTTTGCAGTAATGCATTAACGAATGTCGATCTCAAATAGTTGCCTGCCAATGCACCTTAATTAGATATCATAGGTAAGAGAAAGATAAACCTACTCAAATTGGGATTAACGTAAGTAATTCTTAATCGCTCAAATTCGCCTCGAAATAACTCTGCGCGAATGGATAAATAGGATAATTCTACAAAGATTCGGCTGTGCTGTATTGTGGTCGCAAAAAAGGGATGGAAAAGATATCAGTTGACAAAGGAGGATATCAACTTCAGTCCGATACTATTAGTTGAACTGGAACCTGGTTAGACACTGAATTATAGACAAAAAATGAAATAGCAACTAAGAGAGATTCGAAATTACAGAACAATTCACTTCAGTCACTATAATTGATTAATCCATAATAATTCATTTTCTGATGACAAATAAAAAATTCTTCTGCAATTCGTGAGTGTTTGGCATTGGTCATCCAGTTTAGTGAATGTACTGAGAAACAATTACAATGGTTTTGGAAATAAGAACGTTTTGTATTATAATGATAGTGTAGTTTTATCCCCGGATACTTGCAGCGTAAAGAATATTTGTGACTAGAAAACTTGATTTCTACTCTCTTTGCACAGATTCTCCTACAAACAAAACCAGCGTAGCGTTTGTCCGAGTGATGTCGAAAACGTGCATAAGCACGATACTTTAAAAATAACTGGGAAAAAGGCTGAGAGGCTGCAATGAACAGGTTTCGTAGTACAGTACCCAAACAGTTGAAAAAAGTTGCCCATTGAGGAGCAGTTGTTAGCTCGAAAAAATTTAGGTGCGACTCTAGCAAATTTTGATGCGATCCTAAATACCAAAAACTGTTATCTTTGAGAGATATTGTACCTTATTGGAAGCGCAACGAAACGGCTCGAAATGCAGTACAGAAACTAGGAGGATTTGGTTGTAATACCGCAAAATTGCAGCCAACAATCTCCCATAGCTCCGAAGAACTTTTAGATGCACCCATATATCCCTTATATCATATATCCCTTTTTTCATTTTTTGGTGCCATACATAAGATTACAAGAAAATTCACAGGCTACAAAATAAGGCCAGATTTTGCACAACTGTAGTAAGGCATCTCGTACAGCTAAATTGTATGATCATACGAAATAACGTTACGAAAACATTTAAGAATTTTTTTTATTTAGTTGGTAGAGATATGCTTTTGTCGACTAACAAGTAAGTAAGTGAGGCTTCAGTGAGGCTCCGAAATTCTTCCAAGCCAATCGATACACTGCATCTTTTTCATACATAAGTCCTTTTGGGAGAAGCTTTTTCAAGTGTTTTTTTAATTTCATACTTGAGGCCAACAGGTTCAACCCCATCTGCTCATTCCTTCGCCAAACTGATACACATTCTATAAATCTATTGTAAAGAATTTTCAATAGTGTTGGCTATTCGATTTTTTAGTAAGCGCACAATTTTTTTATCCACCCCTTTTTCTACCCCCCTCCCCCCCCCCCACTGTAGGCATCCCCTTTACGACCCCCTTGCGACAGTCGCAGCACATGCTTAAACCCTGATTCTGAGGTTTTTGAATATTGAGCCACCCAAGTAGGATGGTCATATTGAAACAGAATTTGTTTTAGAACTGAGTTAGCTGCAGGGTATTCGAAAAACTGTGACGACTGCGCAACCGCGCGCGACACGCACGCACTTGGCAACCACATTTTTCATCTCTACCCCCGAATGGTTTTTTCACTTACGTATGATAGTATCTAGACACTGGAAGTGACTGAGCTGAGCGTTGAGGTGATGCCCTTTTCTTAGAGTGTTTTATGCCCCTTTGGGCGCAAAGATTGCAGTCGAAGCCGTCATCACGATTTTATGGATCTATACCTCGTATTGCACTCAATACAAGGCACTACTCATTCTTTGCCCACATGAAGAATCCCACTTCAAATGACTGCCAATAAGGGTGCCTTCATACCGCGCCGGCAGCCGCCGCTGGCAGCCCGTAGCAGCCCGTAGCAGCCGCCAGCAGCCGCCAGCAGCCGCTAGCAGCCCGTAGCAGCCGCCAGCAGCCCGTAGCAGCCCGTAGCCGCCGCTGGCCGCCTTTTTTATGGGAGCAAAATCGTCAAAATCTTACTACTTTAAGTGCTCCTGCCTACGCTTTTCAACGCTTATTTCTTCTTATTATCGCTAATATGCAGAACTTCCCACAATTCATTTGTGTTTTGTTCTGTTCCGCACATTGTATCCTATCGCGCTCACATTCTTTTGCAATCTGTCTTATTTGAAAAGATGTGAGCGATTATCAAAGCAAGAAAAACTCAACCGGCAAATGAATCCCGGCGAACTTGCGAAATAGTAGAATGCAAGTTACATATGCACCGATAGCCAAGAAAAAATTGGAGCAAAAGCATACTCAAAAAACAAATTGCACACCTGCTGGAACCGGACGCATCCAAAGTCAATGCGAGTTACACCAGAAAGAACCTTCTATCAACTATGGTTCAACAGGATGACCATACGGCGAGAAGGTAATGAAAAACAATGGGCACATATATGATATGTGGTCAAACTGCGTACTAGCGGCAACAAAAGAAAAGCGTAGAAGATGAAAACCGTAGACAGGAGCACTCGAAGTAATAAGATTCTGATAATTTTGCTTATATAACGAAAGCGGCCAGCGGCGGCTACGGGCTGCTGGCGGCTGCTACGGGCTGCTGGCGGCTGCTACGGGCTGCTAGCGGCTGCTGGCGGCTGCTACAGGCTGCTAGCGGCTGCTGGCGGCTGCTACGGTCTGCCAGCGGCGGCTTCCGGCGCGGTATGAAGGCACCCTAAGTGGAACCAGCCAAAATCTCGTTTGTCGCATTTTTTTTTTGCTTTCAAAGGTGGTGCTTTCAGCGACTGTTGTTCAGAATAAGAAAACGAATCAGGCACAGATTACTGCGGCGACTACGTGTTTTAGGCTATCGATCTTTTTCTATATTCGCTATTCTTTTGAGGCAAGTTAAAGGCACCATCCACCCTAAGTGGAGGGTCCTGAATTCTGGCAGCATATGATATTAGGGCCCCTATCAAGCCTGTGCCCAGATCTCAGCGCAAAATGTCGCTTCGTAAGCGAGAAAATCGCTCCGGAGTAACGAAGATGTATGAGACCTTCAGACGGCACCGCCCTCTCCATCCACGCCCACCTATCGTGCGCGCCCAGCCAAACACCATTTCGAAAATTCGGTCTGCGGGTTCTCCGAAACGGGGATGTAGGGGTTTTCGCGGATTCCTGACTTCATATTCGGAACCAGGTCCATGAGAAGGCTCTGGAACGATCAAAATGTGGAAGTCAAAAATCTGAGTGGACGGTTTCTCTAATGGGGCATGGCACAACCCTAAAATGGTGCGGATGCCACACTTTTTTGGAGTTATGCACCCCAATGAATTACCCCCAAACACTCGTAGGTTTGGGTTTTTATATCGTCAAGACCTTCTCTACCTTCTTCTAAACATTCTTCTTTTCACATCAGAAACATCAACCATGGTCACTTTTCCACTTCTGTGTTTAAGGCAAGTATTGTGTGCTGAATCTGCGCTACTGTGTATATCGGAAGCGATGGTAGCAAAAACGTATATATTTGATAGCTCACAATCAGATCGCTTAGTTTTCACAGGAGTGATATTGAGCTTAATTCTTCTTTTTTAGTATGAGTTTGGCTGCTGAAAGCACAACCACCGAAAGCGAAAATGAGAAAAAGGGGTATCGGCTGTTCCTGGTGGAATTTCTCATGTTCTTAGAAGGAGCAGTCTTTGTATTGAGTGAAAAGAGATAGCTAACTCCCCTTCAAAGCGAAATTGATCATGTTCGAAGATGACCATTTTACTTGGCTGGCCAATATTTGAAGACCTCAGAATTAGCTGAATTGGTCCACAGGAGCTATTTGACATAATTACGAATACTCATTATGCTTGATAGGGCCTCATGTTAAGCCTACATTGAGCGAAAGATGGGGGAAGGGAACTTACATACACAATAAGGTTGCCGCCGCCTAGTTAACGGGTTCATGAGAGGTCATGAACTGGCAGCAACGCTAATTGCACTCAGTTTGCACCGAAGATGAGCTGACTCTGCTCACGGTAACTCCGTCATCATCCTGCAGCCTATGAAACCGGAATTTCTTTGAAATTTGAATTCAAAGTTCAGTACTGTTGATGATTTCTGTATCATCAATAGGTAGCCTACGGAATCCCCGTAGGCTAAATTGTGAACTACTCACTCCTGAGTATCTAATCACTGAAGAGTGAGTGGTACCCGTGCGCCAGGAGTGTAGCCAATCGGCGGCATCTCCTTTCAAGCATTAGCTCCTGTACATTGCACCCTGTACTCGGTTCAGCTCCGCCTTCCTTCGTATATAAGGAGCCTCCGAATGTATTAGAGGTTGCTCCCCGGTCCGCACCGGGACACCTCTACCTCTTCTCGAATAATCTACGCCCGTGCGAATAAACCTTATTCCACAACTCGTCTACTCCCTAATCACTTGGTACCCACCAAATTGGTGCATCGGCCAGTGATTTTCCTTGCATTTCCTCGGCGAATCCTTCTAAGGACACGAGAAATCAAGGCCTAAGACCCGCGTGGCAGGCTCTACTATAGCCGATATTCGACTCTCGTGATTGCTGGTCCACCACTATCACGATCAAGAGTCTTACTAAGTTGTCAGGTCCTATCCACAACTTAGTAGAGGTTTCTAGCTAACTGACTGGTTCACTACAGTTAGCGACAGACCCCTCGCACTCTCGGCTACTAATTAGCCAATATTCGACTCTAGTGATTGTTGGTTCACCACTTTCACTAATACGAGTCTTTCTAAGCTATCAGGTCATATCCATAGCTTAGCAGAGGTTTTCTAACTAACTGACTGGTTCACCACAGTTAGCAACAGAAATCCTCGATTTTGGCTTTCCTAAAGTCAAAAAAGGACTCTGTGATTGTTGGTTCACCACTTTCACTTTTCTAGCTAACTGACTGGTTCACCACAGTTAGCAACAGAAATCCTCGAACTTTTGGCTTTCCTAAAGTCAAAAAAGGACTTTGTGATTGTTGGTTCACCACTTTCACAAACAAGAGTCATCTTGCGAAGCTATCAGGTCATATCCATAGTCTAGCAAAGAGGTTTTTCTAGCTAACTGACTGGTTCACCACAGTTAGCACCAGAAATCCTCGAACTTTTGGCTGTCCTAAAGTCAAAAGAGAACTCTGTGATTGTTGGTTCACCACTTTCACAAACAAGAGTCATCTTGCGAAGCTATCAGGTCAAATCCATAGCCTAGCAAAGAGGTTTTTCTAGCTAACTGACTGGTTCACCACAGTTAGCAAAGAAACCTCAGCTTTCCAAGCTCATTCACAGTCGGTTCACCGATCTTGAGCTTTGGATCGTTACATTCACGGGACAGGTTCCAACGCCTTACCGTCCAGTACAGCGCACAAGCCAACCAGGCGCGCTTGCTGACAGCTAGCAGACGCTCGGCACTCAATTGCCAGCTCACTAGAAAGCTTCCTTGCAACCAGTAAGGACAGCTATCGTATCGTATCGAGGCCAGCCCTGCTGTCGCCCTCAAGCCAAAGCAATCAACAAAAAAAGGATACACACTTCCAAATTGGAACGCTTGGAATTACCACACCAGCGCACGATTCTACCCCGTGCAGCAGAAAAGAAAATGGCATCGCTCCAGCTTTTCAAGATCACGATTAACAACGCCTGCAAACTCATGAAATCCCACGAGTCACAAATCGAAAATATTGATGTCCCCTTCACATTCCCCACACTGAAAGAAGAATGTGAACAGTACATAAAAGAGAAAACGAGACTGATAACCAATCTTCTCAACTCTCTACACAACGCAGTGAACTTCAAGAGACGCAGATCAACTCCGCGATCGAGTACATCAGCGCACGGAATGAGGAAAAAGAAAGAGACAAACTGATGATGGAGCTCAGCAAGCACCTAGAGATGGAGTCACTTGACCTGGAAGTGATTGTAGTGCAGTGGCGGACAAGGATAGAGTTCAGGCAGCATGAACTGAAAGAACAAGACGCACTACTGCACTGCGATGCTCCGAGCATACCGAGTCAACCAAGTAGTGATAAAGGACAAGCTTGGATTCCAGAACGTAATAAAAGGCAGATCAAAATTCGGAAACCTCTGCTGGAAATCCCTCCGTTCTCAGGCAATTTCCGAGAATTCAATAGCTTCTGGACCCTCTTCGAATCTCTCATCCACACTGACGAGGAACTATCGGATACACACAAATTCCTGTTTCTAAAACAAGCGTTAAAGGGAAAAGCAGCAACCACTCTCAGCTGCATTCCCGTCATCGGAGACAGATATCAAACAGCGATAGATATCTTGAAGAAACATTTCGATCGCTCTGCCAACATGGCAGATATACTTATAAACGAGATCGAAAAACTGCCCAGGGCCTCAGAAGATCCGAGAAGTTGCCGAGACACTTTCGAAGCAATCAACTCAAGGATCATTCACCTGGAGCAAACGGGAGCAAAGATGAACACAGACAGACTTTAGCGTCGAATAATCTTTTCCAAATTTCCCGAATCCATCTGTACGACCGCCATCCAGAAAGAAGCGGTACAAGATGATTCATTTGATGTTAGCGAAATCCTGAACACCATCGACAGCATCATTTCACTGCAAGAGACAATCTTGCTAACAACGGAAACTCTCTTTCCAACCAATTACCACCCGAACAACCAAGAAAATGAAAGGACTACCAGATGCGATAGAGAAGAACACTTTTCGAAACCAAAACGTTTGTGTTTATGTGGACAACCACATTCTCCTCACACCTGTCAGAGGTACACCACACCAGAAGCCCGACGACTTGAAGCAACAAATCAAGGAGTGTGTTGGAGATGTTTTGCAAGCGATCACAACTCGAACGCTTGCACGAGTTTCGGTGTGTGCCCCAAATGCAAAGGATCACACCATGGATCTCTTTGCTTGTTAGAAGCAGGAAAACGCAGAGGATTTTCGACGCAATCCCGAGACCCTGCACTTGATCAACATTCACCTGCTCCTTGGTCATCACGTCACATCAATCAGGATCGTCATGAGAAGAGTAATACGCACGTCGTACAAGGCTCACGACAAGAAGTCTACAATCTCGAAGCGCTTCCACTTGCACAAGATCAATGCATTCTTCAAATTGTTTCAACACTCATATTCAACGAGGCAGAGTGGGATTACCAGCCGGTAACGATACTACTTGACTCCGGTGCACAACGAAGCTTCAACAAATCAGGACTCTGTGAAGAACTCAAGCTTCCAGTCCTTCGTACTACTTCGTTTACTACATCTGGAATGGGCGAACAACAAGAGCAATTCAACTCATCTGAAGTACAAAAAGTACAAATCACCTTGAAAAGTCTTTACAGCTCCGAGAAGCTCAAGAACTTGTCAGTGCATACTAAGCAGAAGCTGACTACCGACATGCAGACGGCAAGTCTCAAGGAAGCAGACTTGCGTTTCATCTCTAACAAGAGCTGATAATCGCTCAAGATACGCTCTCCTCGAAAAGCGTCTCATCCGATCTGATCATAGGACAAGACCTCCTAAACCATGTTACTCTCCACAACGACAGAGTGCATAAGCTTCCTTCGGGCCTCATTTTGACTCCAACCATCTTTGGATACGTTATATCAGGGACGAGCGCCACTATCACTACATCAAGTTTTGTTGGCACATTCGGCTGCATATCAACGCTGAAGGAAACACCCAGGAACAACCGCCCAACATTTCCACAACACAACGAGAGATAGAAGAAACCCAAATCGTACTCTTATCTCAACAGTACGAACACACAAACGGGCGACAAGCCATTATCGGCAAAGCAGGAGGAAGGAACACTCCAAAAGAGAACGATTCCGTTGCGAACAAAACTATAACCATGTTCTTCATCCAGCCGACAATCCAGCTTCACAAGGCAAACAGTCACTGCCTCCATTCTCGCTGAAGCTCGAGCAGACAGACAACGTTGGTTGGCCACAATACGCTCCACGACGAACTCCAATGTTCGCGCCCAATATCTGATGGAGTGGCTACCGCAGCGGTTCACAAATAATGAAGCCAAGATAAGGATGACGAATACACCGGAGAGAAGACATCATGTGTACACACATCACGCAAGCACGCCGTCTATCAAGGTTATGGTCATCAATGGATCATCTACCATCGATACAGTGTGGAAAAGGAGGAAATGGCGAGGACGACGAGCAGCGCTAAACTGCCCAACACCTCCAGCGACCACTCCAGGATCTTTTCCCATTATCACTTCATCTAAATAATAAAATCAGTCCAATTAGGGCAAAAACTAGTATTTAGGGGTATTCTAACACGCTGATGCCGATTATGTTGATCCTTTTGCTTGAACCTAGGATTTTTTTCTTTTTTGAATTAAAACTTGTATTCACAAATAAAAATTTCAAAAGTTCTAGTAGGGGTTTTCTGACATGCTGTTTCCTGAAAAGCTGGTGGTTTCGCTCAAAACTTTGAATATTTTTTCCTTCGAAATTTTGTTTATTTTCCAAAAATTCTCTGTAAATTTGGAAAATTTCGCAATCACGGTTTTCTGACATGCTCTTTCCTAAAAAGCTAGTGGTTTCGCTCAATACTTTGAATATTTTTTCCTTCGAAATTTTGTTTATTTTCCACAAATTCTCTGTAAATTTGGCAAATTTCACAATTAGGGTTTTTTGACATGCTGTTTCCAAAAGTTTCCATTTTATTTTCTTAAACATGGCAGATTTTTCCGCTTGTTTTCCTGGTTTATCAAATTTGCAGTGAAATTTCCGAAAAAGAGTTTAAAAATAGAAAAATTCTGAGGTTTCAAGCAAAACCATCAGCTTTTTGGGAAACAGCATGTCAGAAAACCCTTACATAGAATTTTTGAAATTTTTGTTTGTGAAAGCAAGTTTCAATTCAAAAAAGAAAAACATCTTAGGTTTCAAGCAAAACGATTACCATATTGCCCTAATTGGACTGATTTAACTACTGAACTTTTGATTCAAATTTAAAAGACATTCCGGTTTCATAGGCTGCAGGATGATGACGGAGTTACCGTGAGCAGAACCAGCTCATCTTCGGTGCAAATTGAGTGCAAATTAGCGTTGCTGCCAGTTCATGACCTCTCATGAACTCCGTTAACTAGGCGGCGGCAACCTTATTGTGTATGTAAGTTCCCTCACCCCAAAAGATGATAGGTCATTACCTCAGTGTGCATCTATTTTGCATAGTGGACTTACAATCAAAATTCTTAGTCACATCGTTATGTATACGCTGTAACCGAGCATTGGCATCAAAACAAAAAAATCCGAGAAAGCAAAGAATAATTTTTGAGATCTTTTTTCTCTCCAAATGTTCAGATTTTCTATAGGCAAATTTATTCAACAAGCTTGAGAACAAACTCTTGTCTATATGTCGTCAACGTCCCCATTTCAAGTGTGTTCACATTGTACTACATAAGATTTTTTAGTCGAATTCGAGTTTCAGTCTACACTCAGATGTTCAGAGCATCTGAGAAAGTTAGAAACAACCATTAATAGTAGCAAACCTATGATTCTTGAATAATCTCATCGTTGCAGCGACTACTGGTAAAGGGTAAGTTTGCCGCAGGCTTCGCACTATACCAAGAAAGACTTCTTCGATGGGCGGCTCGGAGAAGCCTTTCAGTCATCCAAATTCAACACGCCCTTGTGGGCAACTTTAGGGAAGTGTTTCCTCTTGAGTTGCCCACATGTTAGTTTCCGTACTGAAAGAAATCTCTTTTGGTTGTCATCATAATCTTACTTAATACTGTAACGACGAATCTTCAAAACCTCAAAATTTTGAACATTCTTTTAGCAATTTTGATTTGCATTTGAATTGATTGCCTGTTTTTTTTTCATGCATATGTATTTCTTCAATTTTCACGATGACCCCATCGCCACACACCAAAACTTTCACACATATCCCAACCCCACTTGGTATGCTATGCCGCTCCACGCACTTCTACCATGTTTTCTATCCTCATCCCAAACGTTGCATAACTCGTTCCAGCTCGAACTAAGCCCACCCATCCACGATGCATTGATATCATCATTATCGAATCCTTCCGTCTCAACTGCGGAATCATTACCCGTGCACCACTTTATCCGACTTCCGAGCTTATTTTGCTTTCAGCTCGAGACGAGCTCTTCTTTTGACAGGGCGTGCGAAAGCCGCTCCTTTCCTATGAGCCTTTTCCCCTTGTCCACTTATGAAGAGCAATCCAGCAACTAAGCCACGAAGAGATCAACAACACTACGCTGCCCTCAAGCAAAGCAGCAGCAACAGATGGCAAATGGGCAACCTCGGTGACGATAACGGTATCAGCAGCACCTTCCTGCACTCAATCGCACCATCCACAAAACAAGTGGTATATGGCAGTAGTGAAGACCATGATGGCAAACAGCATAAACTCCTGCCCTCTACGACGAAGCAAATGGTACATGGGCAGCTTTAATGACGATTTTCTACTCTTAAGCCATGGTCAAAGATGAAAGCTCGGAACGAGCTTTACCAAGAATTGGACATGTCGAGACGCAGACTAAGGGCCGCGTGCATTAACATCCCCACCAGGGAGAGGATCGCAGCTTCAAGAGAAAGCTTCATATCCTGAAGCTTCAGATATCTGGATTCCACGCTGTCTACCCATCCATATGTACTCCCACCATCCTTCACTATGTACATCTTGAACGGGAGCAAGAAGCTGTACAAGCCGCATTTTCCAGCTTTTTGTATGACCCCCCTAATGATCCCCCGCAGACGAACGTCTTTTATTCAAAGTCATTTTTCTTCCTTCAAAGTTAACGAAAACCTTCCAGAGTTATACTGATTACCTAACCCAACAGTGCTAGGCATGTTGCTGATAAGAACAAATGAGTTTTCGGAATATCGATTTTTTCGACCAAAAAGATGATTAGTACTTTTGGGTTAGATAAATAGGCACCTTTAAAATGTTTACATTGACTTCGAAAAAAGAAAAATAACTTTAAAAAAAGACGGTCGGCAGCAAGGGATCATAAGGATATCAAACAAAAAGCTGGAAAATGCTGCTTGTACAGCTTGCTCCCGTTCAAGATTTTCATAGTGAAGGATGGTGGGAGTACATACGGATAGGTAGACAGCGTGAAATATAGATATCTGGAGCTTCAGGATATGAAGCTTTCTCCTAAAGCTGCGATCCCCTCCCAGTCGGGGATGTTAATGCATGCGGCCTTAAGAGATGGTCCGACACTCTCCACGCCAACTGGGCGGTGCCCAGCAACTCCAGATAAGCTGTGCCTAACCGGGTGACCAGCGGCTTCCCTTCCCCTTCTCTTAATCATGTAAATATAATGAAGGAGAATATAATGAAGGGGGGAGGAGGGCATATATATTCTGCCTCAGTCGGAATCACGCCAAAACGATTTCCTCCGTACCGCTAGGAGATCGCGCTAGGTGTAAAGCATTGTTGGAGAGCGAGAGAGAATAAGGAGAGAACAGACAGATCCTGCCACGATAATGGCGTATCGAGGGTGAGGGGCGCCCCACTCCCCCTCCCCCGAGAGTGGGGGCGAAATCTTATATATAAAGCTGAAGTCTGTTTGTCTGTCTGTATGTCTGTCTGCCTGTCTGTCTGTCTGTCTGTCTGTATGTCTGTCTGTACGTATGTTCCGAATAGAAAATTCCATTTCTGAACCGATCCGGACCAAACTTGGCACACATACACTACGGGCCCCGGCGGGTGTCATAGGCTACTTTTCGTCATCGATCGATATCGATTTTATCGATTTTTTTGCTGAGTTCACCTACGGGGCTGGGAGTTGGCACAGGGGGATAATCGAGCATGGAGATTCCGAATACAATATTGGTTTTCAGGATTATCGATTACTTTTATCGATTTTATCGATTTTTTTGCAAAGTTTGAGCTACGGGGCTGGGAGTTGGCACAGGGGGGTAATCGAGCATGCTGATCACCCCCAATCAATAAAAGCACAGGGGGGTAATCGAGCATGCTGATCACCCCCACCCCCAGCCTCGCATGTCAAAATTTACAAAAAATCGATAAAATTAATAAAAGTAATCGATAATTCTGAAAACTAATATTGTATTCGGAATCCCCATGCTCACTTCCCCCCCCCCCCTGTGCCAACTCCTAGCCCTGTAGGTGAACTCTGCAAAAAAATCGATAAAAATTGGTAAAATCGACATCGATCGATAACGAAAAGTGGACTGTGACACCCGCCGGGGCCCGAAGTGTATGTGTGCCAAGTTTGGTCCGGATACGGCGGAGCCGGGTAAGCCAGCTAGTTGAGTTATAAAAATGTGCAAGTGACTTGTTTAAACTTGTGATCAATTAAACTGAAATAAAAAATTTTTAAAAATTCATTTTAGCCTCACAAAAATGTTTTTTGGGGGGCGCCCGCGAAAATTTTAGGAAGCATACCAAAAAAATTTTCGAAGTGCGTAGCTGAATCGTCCATCAGAGAAATTCCTCCCCCCCCCCCCCTCCCGAACGGAAATTTTGGGTACGCCACTGCCTCTCTCTCATTTTCTGAAATCTCTTTCCTTTGTGGGAAAATACCCTACATTTGGAAAAAAAGCCATTATCACTGCTGTTCTCAAAGTATAGGGGCCTGGATCGCGAGAGTCGGACGTGCGTACGGCCATTGCGCCGCGCTCGTCCGATGTCACTAAAGCAGGTGCCAGACTTATCCGCTTCAATCGGTTGTTCGGTTTCATAGGTCAAATCACTACACTGTCCAACAGCAGAGGTGGTGAACCGAATGAACCTGTTGAACAGGATAGGACTGGCACCTATCAGATAATCGCTGGGGGCAGGCGGCGATGCGATTTAAGGGCGGGCGGGCACCAGGGCCCGGCACAGATCGTCTAGAAGCAGGCTGGACTTCGTTTTTGAAGCGAAAAGCAAAGGAGATATCGTTTTCAAAGAGTAGGGGCCGAGCACCAAGAATATTCGCCATCTAGTCGAACACAAGCTTTTCGGACAGGTTACCACACGATTGACATGCTCTATCGTGTATGGTGAAAAGTGCGCGCGATTTGAAAGTAGGGCTAAAATAAACAAATTGCTTGTTTACAGCGCACACAGAAGCATATGACACCAAAATTGAACTGTATGCATAGAAAACTATTTGTGGAAGAACTATGTAAAAAGATTTGAAAACTTATGTGAAGAAATACCTTTTCCAAAATTAGATCGTCTCCAGACGGCCACCAGACGATCTGAGATCGTCTGGAGCATATATTTCCGTCAATTCACATAAGTTTTGGATCTTTTTAGCATGGACGGATGCCCCGGTCAAAAATCTATCCCTGAGCATACGAACATTTTCATATCACCCCCTATCCGTCTTTTTTCATCCTCCTTTTTTTTTCGAAAATCGCCATATTAGATATCGCGCTCCACCGCCAACTTTTTCGCTCTTCTCCCTTTGGATTCCTACTGCCAGTTCGAGCTTTGTTCCAAAATTTTGATGTTTTTTTCATCCTTTCTTTCATCTTTTTTGTTTTCTTGTTGTATAGACAAGCCTAGTTCTTTACTTGTTGGTGGGATTTGCATTCAGCCAATGAACTTTTGAATCCACTGGGAAGAAAGATTCTTCTGAGCTGTCAGAAGTTGATGCACCAAAACATTTTTATATTGTTCATAGTTAATCCCTCTCAACTTGTTTATTTTCACATAATTGAGAGCGATGAGCGCAGATGCAGATCTTTTGTGCTAGTATTCATATGTTTGCAGACTTCTTAACGCCTCTGTTTATAACATCGTTTCAGAGTATTTTTGTAATCGTTTCGATTGCCGTATGGATCACGGAAAACTGATCGGATAATGGAATGATTTGCACAGCAGTACGTAGCGACTAATGAAGGTGCGTTTTTTAGTCTTTGGAAATGCTCCATTCTTTTTTTCCCCCTCTGTGCTGCTTTAGTTGATTTTTTCCACTTGAATTCTCTAATGATGTTTTTCTCATCAGTGATAGTGCGATGAACCCTGGGCTCTGTTTTTTTCTCTCACTTGTACTCTAGTCGGTTAAATGTGCGGTTTTGAGGGGGAATCCGATTAGGTAGACTTCGATCATACATTTTTAGGAATGTTCGATACAGCGGATACGTGTTTCACAATGTTTATTCATGTATCATGCTTTACTTCGTTGCATAATCCGAATGTGAAGGGTCTGCCCACATCGAACATTACCAAATGGTGAATAAGGTAATACGTTTTTTCAAACTGCATCCATTTTCTTGCTTTAGGAGCTGCTTGATGCTAGCTCTGTCAACACTGCATTACTCGCCCAAATATTCGATTCAGTACGCATGAGGAAGTTAGAAATTCCATGTGATGATGCGGCACTACTGGACAATATTTGGCATCCAGATTGTGAAGGTTGAATATACAAGCAAAGGAGTGACCAGTTTATATCTGGGACGCTGTCGTGGAAACAGATATGGTCAGTCATGTTGTTAGCTTCCTACTTGAATCTTTCCATGTAGTATTCATGAATTCCCGGTTTTCTATATAATTTCATGTTCTTTTTAATTGGTTTCTTGTTTCCTAGGTTTGTCTTGGGTGATTGCCTGTATTTTAGCAGACAGGCGACAAAGAACCTTGCGGCATCACTCCTTTTCAGAATGCTGGAGTTCGGCGAGTTGAAAACGCATCTGGACATCTAGGCACCTAGACGTGGCAGAAATGAATTGGAACCTTTGCTGTGTGATAATATGAATGAATATGGTGCGAGTTGAATTCATCGTTCTATCCAGTTTCTGACTTCTTTTCTTTGATTTTTTATTGTTCCATTGTGTTATCGAATTTGTGTATCTCCTATAGAGTCCTCAGCTTTCTTTATAACCATGTTGTAAATGCTAGTTGCCTTCTCTTGGAATGCGCTCTAGTGATGTCGAACTAACTATGCTTAGCAAATTAATGTGCTTGAATTATGACAATATTTCTCCAACAAGAATGATTCTGACTCTTTACTAATGTCTTAATTCTTATTGGAACAACATTGTCCCAATTTAAGCATATATATATATATTCATTTGCTAAACATGGTCAGTTCGACGTCACTAGAAGAAAATGTACCTTTTTTCAGCAGCGCTTCAGATAGTAGAAAAACTAACGATCGAAACTGATCAAGAAAGCTGATTGCATTTTTCAAGCTGCTTGGTACTGCTTTTTTCATCCTTGGTGATCAACGATTTTATTTCTTGGAAAGTTCGTGTTGATTTCAAGTAAAGAAATCTGTGATTCTTAAAGTGTAGCTACAGTCGCTTCATTTCATATGATCATGTGTGTCATTGCACACGCAGTTCACCTTTGGCGTCCCCATCCTGGATTCGTGGGAGAATCAAGCCTTCAGGTAAGTGTTTCCAAGGTGTTCTTTGCATTTTCTTTCCTTTTTAGTTACTAGTCACCTCAAATTGATGTAATCGATAATAATCGGTAAGTCTCTTACGTTTTTGCGATTGCAAATCCAGGATGAGGACGCCAAAGTGGACTGTGTGTGCAATGGCACACATGATCATATGAAATGAAGCGACTGTATTATTTGGACTTTTCGAAAACACTTAACTTGAAAAATGCTGAGTTTTCCAAATTTTAGGAGGTGCTTTTTCATTGTTTGTAAAGGACAGGCCACTCCGGTTTTTGAACAACTGATAGTCGGAGGGCGAGGAGGGGGGGGGGGGTACAGCAAGGGTCAAAGGAGACTTCGTAGAATTTCCGAAAGTCAGGGGGGACTTCGTTTTCGAAAAGCCTAGAAACCGACTCGTGCCGGGCCCTGGCGGGCACCGGAAAAATAGTTCGCTGATTTCTTGCGGTCCGCTTGCAGATATCTGAAAGAATTTTAGCGAAATTTAGACGAATGCTTGGAGAACAATCGCGGTTTTCTTACAGATTAGCTGCGGCGCAGTGATACTTTCCGCTCGGACTTTCCGCGAGAATATGCAAAATTTTCGGGGGCCGAACGGTCCTTTGTTGAGAACCGCGCAGCCCTCAGGTACTTTCCGCTGAGAGAAAGTACCTCAAACTTGAGTAATTAAACCAATGGTGACACCTCTGCCACATAGAGTCTCATCTTTTCTCGGCGTACGCCCGAAATTGCGTAGAAAGGGTCCGAGCGCCTGCTGAAAGTTCGGCCAGCTTTTGCTGAAAGAGATTATCTGACGAGCGCCTGTAGAAAATTCCGTGTTGCTGCCCGCTGGCAGAATATTAGACAGTAAAGGAAGTACCGCTCGCTGAAGGTTTGGCCACGCCCCAAAATTCTGCTGACCGCTTGCAGAAAAGCGCGAGTTTGCGGACCGCCTGCCCCCGGCGATTATCTGACTAGCCGCTGCTACTAACAAAGAAAGAAAATCGCTCAAATTTTTGTCTGCTGTACCACAAACTCTGTGGTAATTTTTCTCACCAAAACTTTGTGTCCTGTCGCGTTTTTCTCAATTGCTTGTAGTCTTCTCTTCTCTAAGCCCATGATGTCGGTGGACGTAACAGGAGCGCGTTAAAGTGGGAGGCGCAATCTCCCGGTTGCTCAAAAATCACCTGATTTTTCCTTTCAAGACTTTTGCTACGAACTGCTTGATCTGGCACAGCTCAACACGACCGTTGCGTTCGTGCTATCTGAAGCAATTCTTAAAGACTTACAACTTTTTAGCTGTGACTGGGCAGACGTGGTAAGCCAATGTTATGATTGCCATGTAGTCATATACTTTTTTTCTAAGCTTTTCGCTCTTGCTGTGTTTGCTCCGATACCCAAAGGGAAGCGTTTGTTGTTGATGCAGCCTATGAGATGATTTATAAGGAAATTGCACATGGTTTCCATGGTCTACAGAGGTAAATGTAGCCAGCTTTGTCGCCTCTCGTATCTCACTCTAAGCAGCATAGTTTAGTTCTAGTTGTTAATTTCCTAACTGTGTTAGTGTTTGCAATATCGTTATGTTCACATTGTTTCTGATGTGAAATTTGGTCAATTATCGAAATAGGTAATGTCAATTCATTTGCAATCATCTAACATCTCACATTTTTGAAATCAGTTCTTGCAAAGTGCAAAGTTCATAGGTTCTGGAAATCCTAAATTGTTTTTTCTTTAGAAATTATGTTATCTTACGGAACTGTATCGTAATTTCGTACTTTACTGGTACAAATAAATAGTTTTATGTCTAGTAGTGTTCGCTTTCGATAAGAAGTAGTTTAGAGTGGGGTTTGGGTATCTAGGGATAATTTGGGTGGGGTTAAGGGGCTAAAATAGGGCTTTTAGCTTGATTAGGGATAATTGCAGTATGCCGGGAGGACTTCCGGAGCTCAGATATGGGAAGAACCCGGAGAACGAGTATCAAACCTCCGCGGGGGGAGACCCCGGCGGCTACCCGTTTTGTTCTCCGGAGGTATGCCGTCGACTGTCTGAGTAGTGGGTCTAGGGCTCTTCGCCTTTCCCGGTTCCTGTCATATCATATTTGACTTCCAGTAATTGAGTTTTTCCTTTTGTTCCACGATTTCTTTATGTATTCATCCAGAGTGCATCATGAGTGTATTGAAATAAATAGCAGACAAAATTTAGCTGCCTCATGCAGACACGCACCGGCGGATACGCAGGGGGTACGGGAGGTGTCAACTTGTCATATTTATTGCAGATGAAATCGGCTGCACTCATTACCAAAAGCAAGAATTAAAAGTGTTCCTTACAATAATGATATAGATTGCCGTGCTTGTTTAAGATACTGACATATCAAAAGAGTAAAAGTTTAATACAGATCAACAATAACCATGTAACAAAGTATTTGCTAAAATATATTTGAGTGTTCCAGCACATACGCACTAGTCCATCCCGTATAAATTTCAGTTACGCCTACAAAATTTCTAATTTGCAGACGTGGAGCGTCCTCGGTTTGCAGACTGATCGGGTTGTAACAGCTTGGTAGGTGTTTTAGTCAACAAATGTACATTAAAAACGCATGAGAAAATTCGTCAAAAACGCTTCCCGTGACCTCGAAACCTCTGCAAATGCAAGATATCCACAAGATAAGTGATTTATGTGTCATAAGTAGCAAGTAATTATCTACAAAAAACAAACAAAGAGAAGGCCACTTGAGAAGATACGAAAAACGGCGAGAATAGATGCGTCGTCTCATATGGTAGAGGGAAACTGTTGCGTCGCAAAGATCGTTGGCACCGGATATCGACATACTTTATTTGTGGTTCGAGAGGAAAACTGCCAATATGATTGCGGCCACGATGAGAAGAAGAATTATAATGATTACACATAGTAAGACCAATATCTGAAACAGAAACATTGATATCATGGGGTGCGTTCTGTTGCCTATCTGAACAACGCTCTAAAATCACAGATGAAAGGTGCGGCACAAGGCGGCAGAGTCGCAAGAATATGTGTTATCCGCTGCTACGGAGAAAATCTTCAAGGAGATTTACGAATTCAGAGGTAGAAGAAGAGCAGAAAACCGAAGACATATTAGTAGGTGAAAAACGGCCTTCATTTTAAGGCCCTACGATTATGTAGGCAATAATGACTCTATGCTCACCTTTTTTCGTGTTGCGCTCTTCTTGTACTCCAACCCAACCTTCACATTTCGAGCACCTTGTTCCACGTGTTCCTTAGTGGTCTCAATATTTTGCGCAATGTTGTCTACCATTTCGTTCTGCAGATAATATTGCCACAGGATTGGCCATGCTGACCACATGAAACAAACTTTACGAGATGGACCTGTATTTCTGTGAGATTCTGCAAGTCGACAAAAATTTCTTGCATTGTCTGTATGCTCTTCTCCAACTCGACAATCTCATTATGCCTGCGTTTGACATCAGCTAAGGCAGCCTTTGCCGATACAGATAAGGGATTCACTTGGCGGAAAAACAGCTGCAAGCACATACAAATTTGGGACACGAATAAATAAAGATATAATGATTTGTTTCGTGTGCAAATGAAGAAGGATGATGTATGAAATTTTGATCAGATTATCTGATTATTATAGATAGTGGCAATACTTGACGAAGAAAATGAAGTCATATTTGCACGTTTTTTACGTGTTCTTGAACCATCTTTATTTGAGCCGTGGCGTGTTAGAAACGCAGATGTTCATTGCTACATTATTTTCATCGTCTTTTCAAACAAACCAAAATGTGAGAACAAAGAACGTAACAAAAAGATCAGCTGACGCAATGCCTAAATTTCACTATTTCATTTGCATAAAAAACCTAAGCATTGCCCTATCGGCTACGTTACTGATGCCAAGCAAGCATTCAAGGTCAATTATAGCTACAAGTCATCCAAGACACGCTAGCTTCTAAGTTTTCACTTTCCATTTCTAACAAGAATTGGCGATGACTTCGAGGTGAAGAAATTTCTTTAAAAAGCACGCAGAAATGCTCAGATCTTGAGAATGCGCGTTCTACAAAAGATTTTCGCAGTGAGGTCTTTTCTAGGAACAAAGCATCTTTAGCACGTTGACAACCGTGTGCATATGCGCGTATTATGCACGCCCTGACCCATTTAGCATTTTCGTGTATGAGCACATATGCACGCTAGTTTTCTGAGTATAACAAAAAGTTCCGAGGTAACTCCCATGCACTAAGAGGCCTGATTTCATATAGAACACAGGGCATTGCGGCAGCCTTCAGCATTTTGAACTGCAGATTTGGGTGCTCAGTCCATTTTTGATGTGATAAATAAACGCTGATTATACTTTTTCGAGTAAGCAAAAACCTATAGCTATTCTGAGAGAAAAGAAGAATGATTCAGGCGGAATACAATTATGTCATAACGCTCTTCTCAAAGGGAGATTCTTCAGACATAAACATAGCTTGGTTTATTGGAGAAGAAACGATGCAAAAATTTCGATAGGTTTGATTCGAGACTGTGTGATACATCTGTAACTCATGAAAAAGCTCATGTTTTTTATGTAAGTGTCAAAAAGAGTCCCGCATTATGACTTCGTGCATACGCGCGTATGCACGGGCCAAATGCGCGAGAAACGTTAGTGGAAGTTTCGCCCAAAATGACTTGGTCGTCAGCATGTTAAGTGTGTTACCTAGCCTACACAATGCTTAATCGAAAAAACAACGGCCATATTTGAAGACTCAACTTTCATAGTGAGTTTAACAAGATACAGAAACCAAATTAACCGCAAATGATCGCTTAGGAACCAACTACTATCTAATCCGAAATGTGCATCGAACCTCATCGTGACCGGCAGCGTCAATGATTTTATCTGCCTCCTCTTCCGTAACATTTTCACCGACTGCTCGTAGCTGACGTCGAACTCGCACTGTATTCGTAGCTCTTTATTAAAAGTCGCATCAAGGGGACACCAACCCGACACTCGTGACCGATAATCAGCATGTGTTTCGTTGAACTGAATGATGAGATCTCTCAGCTTCTTCCTTATGAGATCGATTTGGTTTTTGCGGACTCGCACTTCTCCGGAAGATTTACAGACTGAATACCGCATGCAGCTGTGTTAGCATTTATAGGCGCCGTAAAATCTATTTGCCCGCGCCGTGCCTTGAACACCAGCGTAAGCGAGTCGTCGCGAACGACTTCGGCGTTCACTATATTCCAGGAAATCTTTCTTTAGCTTTCATGTTGTTCTCGTCAATGCAAGGTATATCTTGACGAAAGCTCCCTTCACAAGTTTGAAAAAATATGTGTGGAAAGGGTGCGCGCTCATTCTCGCTCGCAAAAAGCCTTAGCGCTTCGGGACCAAACGTTCCCAACCGCGCCGCGCCTTGATGTTCAAAGCGACGCGTGGGCAATTGGATTTTACGGGGCCTGTACATTCGATCAATATTCCAAACAGATCTATTACCTCTCGCAAATTCATTGAATTCATTGTCGACTTCATTCACCATTCTCCTCAAATCGACCGTTTTTCGCCGGATCTTTCCTATTTGGTCTTCCAGCACATCCTGTAGATACACAATAAGCAAAAATTCAAAACTTCAAAGTAGTTGAAACCTTTTCAGTAGGATCGGCTACAGCTAAAGCTAAAATGTGCTGTTCTTTTCGACGAAGTACTTCAATTTCCGACTGGAGTTCACTGAGTAGCTTACGAGTCAAACTGGAATATTTCCAATCGGTTCACTGGATAACAGGACAACTACAAACTTCCACCTTGCACCTATTTTCAGTTATAGGTTTGCATGTCAATTCAATGATGAGTCTACGCATATCTTCTTTTCTCACAGATGACTTTTGATCTGTGAAAAAAGAAGATATGCATAGACTATAGGAGCCCGTACGTACTGGGCACGTACAAAAGTCGGGTGCATCTATACATACCAGTGACGGTCCCAGGATTTCGGACCGTGGGGGGGGGGGCCAAAAAACTTTCCAAATGAAGGTGCATGGCGTTAGCCACGCACTCCGAAAAAAAATTTTTTTACAAGGCTAATTTGAATTTTTAAGAAATTCAAAAAAATTTCAATTATTTACAAAAATAAACAAGTCATTTGCATATTTTTATAACCCATGTAGGTAAGTTCCAACTGATACATACTTATGTAAGTCGTAAGTGATATTTTAGAACGTGTTATCCAGAATTTCAGGTTCTCGTTACTTTCGGCTTCCATTCCCCCTGAACTCAACAACTCAACATGAAACGGCGATCACATAAGCGTCAACTGGGCATGAAGCCGTAACATGATCCAAACTTGTCGCAACATTCTCTTATTGTTAGATTCTGAATATTTGAGACAGACTGCCGTAGCTTTATGGTAGGAAACGAAAAAACCTGTTCAGCAACAGAGAGACTCCAAAAACCAGAACATTCTACAAAAAGTCTGTGCTGAAGAAATTTCACCAAAGCCCATAACCACGAATGCGCAGCCTTCTTTTTAAAGACTTCCAGTACTAGAAATTTATATAAAGTCGCAGGTATGAGTGAATCTAGTCTGACAATGCCAGGTATGCTACTAATGAGAGCAAAACTCAAACTTGGTATCGAATTTGAACTACTGGTATTTTTGATAAACACGCCCAGGGACTACCCAACACTCATTAGCTTTGAGAACTCATGTCTTCAGTGACTTGTTTGGCATAGTCCAATAGCTTTTATAATCCAAGTTTTTGTCGAACTTACAAAAAGGGAAACTATATAGGGAAAAGAATGCGAGCCAGGATGTACGCTTGTGGATCGTCCAAAATAGTATAAACTTCCACTCAAACATAAACTCGTACTCACAACGCTGAGCTCGTGTTCGTTCCTGTCACTTTTGAGACTCACTGAACTTCTGGTGGCTTGGTGTTTTTCACACGAACAATCTGAGCAAAAGGGTTCTTAACACGTTTCGGACCGCGAAATCGCGCGCGGCGAAAAAGAGTGTACTTTCAGCCGTTAGCCTACAAAGGGACCTTATTTCGCAGCCTATGGGCCACAATTGTAATCAGCATGTCAGATAAGCTCCATATCCAAAGTTCTGAGTGAAATCGAAGTGTTTGAATTTTGTCGCTTGAGAGGGACTTTTGTGCTTTCTTGAAAGATAGGAACAAGAACTCAGATTCTAATAGTATTCAAAAGTATCTATGTTGGACACGGTACACATCAGTATCAAAACTACGGTTTTTCTCCCTGATATCAAAGCAAAGGAAAGTTGCGACGTCGCACGCGTCGTTCGCGTCGCCGCACTTCGTTGCAACTGTTGTTCGATTTGTGCTCATATCTCCTAAACAAATATCGGCGGCACAACTATACAGAGTCATTTGAAAAGTAGGAGGTTAGACCTTTAACTTAACAACTTCAGACTGAAAGGAAACCTTCTGCAAACGCCAGAAAGATCCCTCAATCAGCGTGCTGCACCATGTGCAGCACCGGTCCGAAACGTGTTAAAACCAAATGTAGCCCATGGATTGAAAGTTTAGTGTAGAAAATATCAAATAGCCCTTTCCACAGTTGCTGCTACCCTACTCTGAGTCTCTGATCTGCGACACGCGCTTCTAACATGGCAACATGCAACACTATAGGCTGTACCAACCGGCATCGGTCCCGCGCCGCGATGACGCACTGTCGCACGCGACGTGCCTTAACGCGTAGCAGAGTCCGCGCAGGTCATGCCGCCTAGTGCCGCGGCGCGACGTCGCTTGAATGATGCTCACTGATACAGCCTGTATGTTTTGGCGCTGATGCTGATAGCCAAAATAGTTTGCCAACGTGTTGGCCATACGTGCCGCACGTTAGAGACACAGAACAGAGGTAGCCAGGGCCCGGCACAGATCGTCTGGAAGCAGGCTGGACTTCGTTTTTTGGAGCAAAAAGCAGAGAAACTATCATTTCTGACGAGTCGAGGCCAAGCACCAAGAATAAACGCCATTTAGTCGAACACAAGCTTTTCGGACAGATTAAAACACGATTAACATGCTCTACCGTGTACGGCGAAAAGTGCGCGCGATTTGAAAGCAAGCCTAAAATAAACAAATTACTTGTTTACAGCGCACACGGAATCATATGAACACCAAAATTGAACTGTATACATACAAAATTATATGAAAAAGAATTATGCAGAAAGACTTGAAAACTTATGTGAAGTATTACCTTTTCCAAAATTAGTCCGTCTCCAGACGGTCACCAGACGAACTGAGATCATCTGGAGCATATATTTCTGTCGCTTCACATAAGTTTTGGATTTTTCTAACATGGACGGATCCCCCGGTCAAAAATCTATGCCTGAGCAAGAAGACCTTTTCATATCATTGCCGTTCCTTTATTTTTTGCCTCAATTCTTCATAAATCGCTTTGTTAATTATCGCGCTCCAATGCCAAACTCTTATGCATGCGTAGTATCCAGCTACAATTTGGATTTTCACTCTTATCTCACGTTTTTTCTTTCAGACTGAATCTTTCTTGTTTTCATCTTCTTTTAAGCAGGTAGGTCAAAGGGGACTTCGTAAAACATGCGAAACTCAGAGGAGACTTCGTTTTGAGAAACCCTAGAAACCGACTCGTGTCGGGCCCTGGGGGTAGCAGCAACGGTGGGAGGGATGCAACTTTGCAACTCCTTTACTAGAAGACCAGTCTGACCGTAACCAATTCGTCTTTGAAAGATTTGTACGGTAACATACTGTCCCTGCGTTGCTGACAAAGCGCAAAATATGGCCGAGAGTCCCAAGTTCAAATATACTCTCACTAGCTGCTTTTACGTACATACCATTTGATTGAACTGGCTTGGCTTCGGAAAGGCGGGGCTTCGTGACCTAATCAAGGCTAGCTGATGATCAAAAAGCGCCCGCGCGAGAGAGACGCAGGTGCGTCGCGGGCGCGAGCGGCCTTGATTGGGTCACAAAGCCGCGCCTTCCCGAAGCCAAGACAGTTGAATCAGACAGTTATGCCTTCAACATTGCATCAGTCCAAATGGAGTCGAGTAGCAACGTTATGATATGTGCGCCTGCACAAACTACCCTTGTTACGCTGCCATTTCGCTAACCTTTGAAGACGGAATTTTCCCGAGTGAGTTCTTTTTAGCGTCTTTCTGATACTTATCGTTCATTTCATGCATCAGTGGGAGCATTAGTAAGGATTTTCCTCATTGTATGCGAAACGCTCAACGCATATAAGAGTGTGCACTGATAAAACGACTAAACTGTATGGCTTAGACCTTACAGGTATATATATATATATATATATATATATATATATATACAGGGTGTCCCAAAAAGATGTGCACACTGTTTGATTGTTAATAACTCTCTTGCTTTCATGTCTTTTGCCAAGCTTGGGGCATCACTCTTTAGAGCGAGGTTCAACTTACAAGGGAAGGATACTCGGTCGAAGTGGCCATTTGGAATGAGCTGTATATTAGGAAACTGTCCTCCGTAAGGCAAACTCAAAACTACTTTCGCTAGGTGCCGAGCGGTTTTGTGGGGGGAGTTACAAGGCCATTTTCCTCCGGCGCAGCCAGCGCACCCAGTAATGAGCGAGGCGCTAGAATAACGCAGCAGTGTGGCAGTGGCGCAGTGGCAACGCAGCGGACTACGAAGCAGATGATCGAGGGTTCGAGTCCTGTTGCTGCTATTTTGTTTTGCAGTTCTGTAAAAAGTCTATTGGGTGACAGCAAACGAGAAATACTATTTCTAGGCAGTTCAAACAAGCTATTTACCGCAAAAAAGTCACTATTTCTACAATAAGCCATGATCTTTTACAATATGTAAATCTGTGGAGGTTATGATGTCACAACAATGGGTTCAAATGATATATTAACATGTATGGAATACAACCACAAAATGCACAAAGCAGAAGAGCTTCTCGCAACGCGCGCACTTGCAGAATTGCAAGCGATTCACATCCCATTTATTGGCTCTTGATCTGAACTTTACCTTGCATCATAGGGATTCCATCCTTAAGATCTTATCGCTCATTTACACACAACTTTGCTCGCCGCGATTCAAAAATTTGCTTTCATACCCATGGATGCAGCCGGATACATTGACAACCACCCCGGCGAATTCGAGTCTCCTATTCAGTACGGTTTTTCACCGACTTTGATAGACAATTGTGAAGCTGCTGATTGTCATCGTTTTATTTTATCCGATGTGCGCGATGCGAGAAGCTCTTCTATTTTGAGCATTTTGTGGTTGTATTCCATACATGTTAATATATCACTTGAATCCCCTGTTGTGACATCATTACCTCCACAGATTTACATATTTTAGAAGATTATAGTTTACCAGTGCGTCACCTCTGCTTCGCAGAGGTTCGCGCTGGCTCTACTATCTATGTGCCTTACTCATTCTCGTAAAATCGTGGCACTGGAACTCACCGCGCTATGCCGACTACCACGAATAAAATGTAAACAACCACTCATTCAGAAAGTCTTTTCACGTGAGATCGGTGATTTCGCGTGGATGAAACTTTTCGCAGGAAAACAAACGCAAATTTGAATAGGTTTTTGGATTTGTCATTACTTGTGAGTCGCCATGAAGGTAATGATAACCGTGAGCTACATCTCTGTGGGAAAATCTTCTCAAATGCTTAGCTAGAACCTTGGCAAATTGACCATTTACACAACCAATTTGTTTTGGCGCGGTTTTCGTTATGTAGTAAACTTTCAAAAAAATTCTGGCTAAACTCCATCGCTTGCACATTTGCTTACCAAACTCATCCACGACTCTGCAAAAAGTGGTGATACGGACCGAATTTGGCGGTACAGAAGCCAGGTGGACCCGTTTGGCGCGCAATTTCTGAGGGATCCACTCAACGAATCTACTCGTGCTTTTGCATATTGGGCTTCCATAAAGGTAGCATGCGCTATGCAAAATTTGGGCTTAGAACGTTTGCTGGAACACGCTCTACGAATTTCGTAACGGACAGACAGACACACACACGTACAAAAAGACGTAAACAACCCTTAGCCCGTTATTATAAGTCATGATTGCAGAAAGTGGCTTTTTTGCGTAACTAGCTTGTTTCGACTGCCTAGAAATAGTATTTCTCGTTTGCTGTCACCCAATAGACTTTTTACAGAAATGCAAAACAAAATAGCAGCAACAATACTCGAACCCTCGATCATCTGCTTCGTAGTCCGCTGCGTTGCCACTGCGCCACTGCCACACTGCTGCGTTATTCTAGCGCCTCGCTCATTACTGGGTGCGCTGGCTGCGCCGGAGGAAAATGGCCTTGTAACTCCCCCCACAAAACCGCTCGGCACCTAGCGAAAGTAGTTTTGAGTTTGCCTTACGGAGGACGGTTTCCTAATATACAGCTCATTCCAAATGGCCACTTCGACCGAGTATCCTTCCCTTGTTAGATTTACAGTATGGAGCGATTTATAAGCAGCTTTTCATTACTGTAGGATTACGGTAGGAATTTCGGGAAGGATTTTGAGCCATTGGAAGCAGTTTTTTGCCTCAGAAAAAAGCCAAACAAGCCAGAAACTCATGAACTGGGTCACTCGAAGTTGCTAATTCTAAATATGAAAATTGCACGTCAGTACACTGTTTCTTTCATGGATTATATCAGATTTAGGGTAACGACTGATTTTCCAATATTTGTTAGAAATGTGAATACGCCATCAAGAAAGCTCGAAAAACTGGTGGAAAGTTATGTAGAAAAATCAGCACGCTTGAAAACCTTGTTACACAATTTTTTAGATTTTTTCGAAGTTATTTCATCAAAAGGCTTATTCCACATTGACGCTGTATGCTGAGAGTTTTTACCGTGATCCTACAGTAACGAAGAGCGATTGGTGATTCGCTCCATACCGTAAATCTAAGTTTGTCCTCGCTCTATAGAATGGTACCTCAAGCTCGGCAAAAGACTTGAAAGCAAGAGAGTTATTAACGATCAAACAGTGTGTACATCTTTTTTGGGACACCCTATATATATATATATATATATATATATATATATATATATATATATATATATATATATATATATATATATATATATATATATATATATATATATATATATATATATATATATATATATATATATATCAGTGGCGTACCCAGGATTTCGGCTCGGGGGGGGGCGCGACAAAAATTTTTTTCTAAAGAAGGTGCGTGGCGTTAGCCACGCACTCCGAAAAATTTTTTGGGGTGCTTCTCAAAATTCTTCCGGGTCCCCGACCCCTAAAATCTGGAAAAAGGGGGCGTGGCGTCAGCCACGCCCCCGAAAAAATTTTTTTATAAGGCTAAAATGAATTTTTAAAAATTTTTAAAAATTATTTTAATTATTTACAAGTAAAAACAAGTCACTTGCACATTTTTATAACCCATGTAAGTAACTTTCAAAAATTTCGCGACCCGTTCTCGGGGGGGGGCGCGCGCCCCCCCCCGCCCCCCCCCCCCCTCGGTACGCCACTGATATATATATATATATATATATATATATATATATATATATATATATATATATATATCATCTAGTTCTAATCTATGGGCCGCATGCACTAATCTCCCCGCTGGGGAGGGGATCGCAGCTCAAAGGAAAGCTTTATATTTCGGAACTCCAAATACCTGGATTTCACATTGTGTACCTATCCTTAAAGGCAGTGGACAGGCAAAATGGACCCTTGTCAGATTTTGGTAGTTTCGGGTAGTGGACCCCCCAAGTACACCGTAGCCCCAACCCCAACTTCCAATTGATGCGCTAAGTCCTGAAAAAAGCGCTTCAAACTTCCACCAATAACGCCCACTCAATGCAAGTGGGCGGGGCTGGTGGAGTTTTGAAGTGCTTTTTTCAGGACTTAGCGCATCAATTGGAAGTTGGGGCTGGGGCTACGGTGTACTTGGGGGGTCCACTACCCGAAACTACCAAAATCTGACAGGGGTCCATTTTGCCTGTCCGCTGCCTTTAAGTATTCCTACTACCCTTCACTATGAACATGTTGAACAGGAGCAAGAAGCTGTACGAACCGCGTTTTCCAGCTTTTGTGTGATCCCTGATGATCTCCGGCGCTTTTCTTTAAAGTCATTTTTCCTTCTCCGAAGTTAACGAAAACCTTCCAAAGTTGTACTGAACATCTAACACAACAGTGCTAAGCATGTTGCTGATGAGAACAAATGAGTATTCGAAAAGTCGAATTCTTCGGTAAAACTTCAAATTTCGACCAGTCATTTATTCTTATCAGCAACATGCTTAGCACTGTCGGTTTAGATAATCTGCACAACTTTGGAGGTTTTTCGTTAACTTCGGAGAAAGAAAAATGACTTTAAAGAAAAGCGCCGGGGATCATCAGGGATCATACAAAGCTGGAAAATGCGGTTCGTACAGCTTCTCGCTCCTCTTCAACATGTTCATAGTGAAGGGTAGTAGGAATACTTACGGGTAGGTACACAACGTGAAATCCAGGTATCTGGAGTTTCAAAAAAATTTTTCTTTTAAGCTGCGATCCCCTCCCCGCGGGGATGTTAGTGCATGCGGCCCTATCTCTGTATATAATTGCGCCAACGCCGTCGCGCCAAGGCCGTGACGAATTTCTACTCCAGCAAATGCGATGGAATGTACAAAGTTTCCCAAAACGTTCTCAGCTTATGAAAACCCACCTCAACCGTCCATCTATGGCTGTGGCAATCCCTTCCGGAACGCCAGCTGGTGGTGTAGGACCCAACTCGACCTCTTCAAATCGGTCAGTGACGACTCTACGCTAAATGATTGAAAATATAGAGATCCAACGGATAATGAAGGAATTTAGTGTCATAGCATAGGAGATATTCAACTACGATGAGCTTCATGCTCTCCTGAATTTTTTTCTTGAACATGATATGTTCTACAGTAACACAGTATATCGAGTAAATTCAAAATAGAATTGTGCGAGTGATTCGTGTTTTTTTGGCAATGAACTGAAATATTTCGAATTTTTGAAACTTGGAACAGTTTTGTAGCAAGATTTCGAAGCATCCCGGAAGAAATTCGGAGAACGTGGATAACGTTAGCCCCTTCATGCACAGAATTTCTGCCGTCCTTTTTACCAAAAACTCACGGAATGCAGTGTTTCCCGTCACATATTTCGAAGCTTGCTCGCATTTTGTTTTTGTGAAAGCATACTGTCAAAAAAAAGCTTTCAGGCTAATATATGTCCCGCAAGCCCACTCAAAATTGTAAAAAGAGTGTAAATTGAAAATCTGCTACGCTCCTAATAACTAGAATTAATAACCGTGCCAAGTTTCATTCAAAAGTTACCATAAACAAAAAATACTTTTTAGCAGGAAATCACTAACATTGAAAAAACAGGAAAGCTATTTTGTAGAGATAAACTTGCCTGAAAATCCGCTAATCGATCTCGCATTGGGCCTGTAATTAATAGAGTGATGTTGGTAAGAGTAATGATATATCAGATATTAACGTTACAGAGAATATATCAGATATATTTTGATATTACAATGGATACTAACATTGAATTACAATCCTGCATCAGCGAAGCGACAAGATAAGTGCAGCTTTCAAACGCAAACTAACATAGCCAGTCTCTTGCCCCTAGACAATAGCCAACGGCGCACAACTCCTGATGAGCTCAAAATTTTAGTAAGGAATGAGCATAGTTACGCTTGCGGGCCATTCAGATGTTCAGAATGACTAGTCCTCTTTGTTTCTCAGATATGACACTACATCACCAAGAAAATAAGACTGGGAATCAGTTCAAAGCATCATTTAGTTCACATTTGTCGTCTTATAAGCAGTAGTTTCCGTCCTCTCTTCTCTTGCTTTTCTCTTCGCTCCTTTTTCTCAAATTACTTATACCACATATTTTTGGTTGCGTGAAGTGTTGCAACTTCCATTCCAAAACTGAGCGTAAGCTGATGTTTAATTACTTTAATCCCCTTTGCCAACTTTTGCCGAACAATAAGGTAAGTTAAGAGTTCAAAACTCCTGTTAAGTGAAGGTAACTTGGAGTTGTTCACAGTTTATTGTCCTAAACTCGTTTCCCTTGTGAGGCTTGAGCATACTTCACGCGACTTGACATACTCCAACTGTCCACAACTCATCCTAAGCGCTTTACCCTAAAATCCCGTAGATAAGAGCGGTTTAATTTACCGGTGAAAAATGAATTGGAATGAATTGAAATTGAATGCAGTCACCCCTCTAACTTGATGGGTGGATAAATAAAAATAGGAGAAGAAATTTAGAAGAAGCTCCGCCCCTCAACTCTAAACCCCGCCCACTTAATAAACAATTCATATAGAGAAATAGCGATTTTAGCGGAATTTCGGAATTCCTATATGAATTGTTTATTAAGTGGGCAAGGTTTAGAGTTGAGGGCGGAGCTTCTTCTAAAGTTCTTCTCCGATTTTTATTTATCCATCCATCAAGTTAAGGAGTATGCATTCAATTTCAATTCATTCCAATTCATTTTTCACCGGTAAGTTAAACCGCTCTTATCTTTGGGATTTTAGGGTAAATGTACAGCAAATAGGCATTTCATCAATCTACGAAAGTTGTACACGCCAAATCGGTCTGCCAATGTATGTTTTGAAGCCATCTGACAGATTGCCAGATGCGTGGCGACTAAAATAGATGCCAGATGCGTGGCGCATGAAGTATGCCCTAGCCCATAGGTGCGACAGGGTATACTCTCCGCGCCCAGCGCGGACGGCCTATAGCCGGGCCCTCTCCAGGTGAAGGGGGTCTCGGCTACCATTCTTGTAGGGTGAAGGGGGTAAGTCCTGAGAATCTTAATAAGCTACGTACCATATAAAAGCTGAGGTCATGGAGAACCGAATAATACGGTCGAGTTTCTTCTGAATGTTAGACCGGGACATATGAGCAATTTCATCCGGCCAATAAATCAACCGATTTAGTGTGCTCACTTCCTGCTCTCTTAACGCTGAAGATAAAAGCTACGAGAAGAGCGACGGTCTATGCTTACTGACGAAGACTTGCTCTGTAATATAGATAGATAATCAGCGGTAGTTAGGTCTTCGTTGGGCAGAAATCTGCTGTAAAATTAATCACCTCCCGTTGATCGTCGCTTGACACGAGCGGGATCCAGTGGCGCCTCCATTCGTCCCTGTCGCGAGCGATCGTTGACCAATGTCTCATCGCACCAGGTACACGAGGAACGCTCTGAAGGACTGCTTCAAAGGACTTCGTGAACATGTCCGACCGTCGAGTCGGCGGTCTTCCTGTTCCGCGTTTGACGTTCAGCGGTGTCCAATCTATTACAGCTCTGGTCCACTGATTGTCGTCAAAACGCATCACGCGTCCGCCTCATCTGATTTTATTCTGTTTGGCGTATGCGGCAGTATCCCTGATTTTCGATCGTTGACGTAAGGTGGAGCTTCGCATTCCTTCTCTCACTTGCGCGAGTCGGGACACTCCTAACATCGCTCTCTCAACAGCGCGTTCGATGACGCTCACCACATGTTCGTCCTGCTTCCTCATGGTTCACGTTTCCGAAGCGTACGTCAAAGGGCAGAACCGTCGTGTTGAAAAGATGGGCGCGGAGCCGGATGTTCTTGGTCTTCTTCACTACGTCCTCAATTGCCTTGTATGCTCCCCATGCTGCTCGTTTCCTCCTGCTCAGTTCCGGGGCTAGATCGTTCATCATGTTGACTTCCCGACCTAGGTACACGTAGCTAGAGCATTCGGCAATCGTCATTCCTTTCAGCGTAAAAAGAGCATCAGGAACCCATCCGTTTCTCATGAACATCGTCTTCGTTAGATTTAGCTGCAGACCGATCTTTCCACACACGTCATCAAACTGGGCCAGCATTCGTTCCGCTTGCGTGATGTCCGGTGTGATTACGACTATGTCATCAGCGAAGCGAAGGTGGTGTGGTTGCCGGCCGTCGACTTTCACACCCATGTCATCCCACTCTAGTGTCCGCATGACGTTTTCGAGAGCAGCGCTGAAAAGTTTCGGCGATATGGTATCGTCTTGTCGTACTCCTCTCTTCACGTCGTTGGTGATGTCCTTGTAGAATGGTGTGATCTTGGTTGTGAAATCGCTGTACAGCTCACGAATCATCTTGATGTACTGAGTTGGAATACCTTGACTGCTCAAGGCATCGATGACAGCCTCAGTCTCAACCGAATCGGTCTTGGTGGTCTTCCACTGACTTGAAATCGTGCCCTCCGTCAGGTACCAAGTGGAGAGCCTCGCCATAGTTCTAATAAGAACTGGTGGGAGATTCTTTAGGTGTTCCGGTTTGATCCTGTCGGGCCCGGCTGCTGTACGGCTTTTCATTGACATGATAGCATGTCGAACCTCTGAAGGAAGAACTGATGGTGCGACATATCCGTCCTTCTTGAGATGGAATGGTGGTAGGTGGACGTGACTCGCAAAGAGATCCGAGTAAAATTCGCTGATGACTTTCTCCATCGACCTTCGGGAAGATGTCGTGGTTCCATCAGAGCGGTGGAGTGCGGTCATCTTGGTCTTGAAGTTGACGATGCTTCGGCGGGCGTTGCCTATACTTCTTCCGACCTCCGCGGCGTCAACCATAACTTTTGCTCTTCTCTCTTTGAGATCTTCTTTTATCACTTCTCTGCATTTCTTCGCGAGCTCAGACGTAAGCTGGTAATTGCCTGACGCTCGTGCTCATCCACGTTGGCGTATGAGTTCTAGAGTCTCCGTTGACAGGCGTTTCCTGGTAGTTCTTGAGCTCTCCGCTTCCTTAGCACAATCGTGGAGATGCTGGATAAATCTTTCATATTCCTCGTCGCTGATGTCGATCACGGTATCTCGCCAAAAGCCGGATATGGGAAAACAGGTCCCAGTTGATGACACTGGTGGGACGGTGTTTCCTAAACTTGATGGCTCTTTCTCCATTCCGTGAGAAGTAGAACTTGGCACGAAGGAGACGATGGTCCGATCCCGTGTAGAATTTTGGAACAACAGCGACGTCGGTCAGGCAATACCTTCTATTGACGATGATGTGATCAATCTCATTATGGTACTCTCCACCGGGCGATTCCCAGGTTCAGCGTCGGGAAGGGACTTTTGAAATTGAGAGTTTCCATGGATGGTCCTCGTCGTCATGATGAACTCGGATAGTTCTCTCCCCTTGTTCGTTCCACTGTAGTCCATGAGTCCCGATGTGAAGTTCCGCAGGCGACCTTCTTGCTCCGATCTTTGCGTTAAAGTCACCGACGATGACCTTGTAGAAGGTGTGCTCTTCTCAGTAGAACTTCTCCAGTCCATGTAAAAGGCCTCGACTTCATCTTCGTCGTAGCTTGATGTTGGGGCGTACGCTATGAAGACCGTCAAGGCTGGAATTGATCGACATCGTAATATTCGTAAATGTTCGATCCGGGTTGTGAGTTGTTCGAATGAATCGATGCTCACGGCCAAACTCGTATTGACAAGGACTCCTACACCGCCGACTCCCTTGCTGTCGCATGTTCCTAGGAACAGCTCTTCTCCAGTATGAAAAGTGTGTTCAGGAGTGGTGCCTCCTTGTCTCGGTCAGTCCGATGACGTCGTACTTGATCTTCTTTGCTTGCATCAAGAGATCTTCGATGGATGCGTCCGATGCGATCGTCATCATTGTTCGTCTCGTTGTCAAGGCCGAATGCCGAACGTGCAGCGATTTCGAACCCCAAGGCCAGCGCACGCATAGCGCACACAGTCATGAGGGCAGGGTCCCGCAACGAATCTGCGGCTCTACTCTGCGTGCATCTCGTACTCGCCCGAGTCTACCGTCAGACCACTTGGTGGGCGATTTGTAGACTTCGGTAGAACCCCTTTCGCGCAGCAAACTTTTGTACTCGCTTAGTTATTGGGTCTACTATTACATTAGTACCAGAGCCATGTACCCCCCGATCTGGTGGAACGCTGCCATTAAGGCTTAAAAATATGTTTAAGAATTTTATCTAAGAAACGTGAAGAGGCAGCAAATCACCCAGTGAGACTGAGAAAGAAAATCCAAATGTTATTTGACTATTATATTATTTTTGGAGTGTTTTTGAGTTATTTTTATTCACCTAATTTGGGTAATTTTTTTATACTACAGTACCTAATGTAGACACCTTTAAAACAGTGCGAAAAAAATGCAACTACTGTAATTCTTATCGTTACTGATTGGAAAACTTCTCTTACGGAATATGTGTTTGTTGTGTTTTACGACTGAAGTGCTGAATCTCCAATACTGATGAACATCTTGATCATGATTCACTCTCCAACTACCCAATTCAACCTTAAATGGAGGGGGTCATCCGGGTTCTGGTTCAAACGCGAGAAGAATAAATTCCATTGCTCCCCCTATCGCAACTATGAGTTGTGTCGCAGGGCTGTATGTGAAAGCAGTGGCACTAATAAAAGAGAAATAAAGTACCATTCATCGTGCTCATCTCCATCTCTCAATAACAGCCTGCTGATCCCAGCTTTTGATATGAACTTCGGTTGGAAATCTTCTGCGGAGAAATCTCTTCCTATGCGCTTGTATTAGGGTTGCGTATAGCTTATGTTGCTGAACAACCAAAAATTGTCTCCTTCTAACTATTGTCCAACACGCCCACGTCAAGGCTCCACGCTAGCCATCCATTTTAAGATCATTCAACCATCCATGCTGATTCATGTACTCCTCGTTTTATGACTCAGACAGTCGAAGGGATATCTCCGGCGGGCATATGGCGCGAGTCTGCCACTTCGCGCTCCGAAGCGCTCCGGAACCCTGCCATTTCACGCATTTTTGTGCTCTGGGGCTCTTTCAAAAGTGGTGCACCTTCGGAGCAGAGATTTGCGCGTCCCGGAGAGAGGTCCCCATTCGTCCTGTTTGTGACGTCACCCTGACGTCACGGTGAATAAATGATGGGACCCCTCTCCGCGACGCGCAATCTCTGCTCCGGAAATACGCCACTTTTGAGAGAGCCCCGGAGCACAAAAATGCGTGAAATGGCAGGGCTCCGGAGCGCGAAGTGGCAATCCCTCTCTCGCACACTGTCTTCTCCCGAAAAGATTTTTTACTCCGTCCTAAGTGAAGGGGGGGGGAGCCCAGGCTCCAAAGTGGGAGGGCGTGAGGTTCATCTCACACTATCGCACCTATGCAGTAAGCATTTTTAAAAAGGAGCGCATTGTTGAATAAGCCGCGCTTCCCAGCTTTTCGTATGATCTTCTGATGACCACAGCGGCCGACCTTTTCTTCAAACTATTTCTCTTTCTTTGAAGTTAGTGAAAATATCCCAAAGTTGTACTTATATCTAACCCAACAGTAGTTAGCATGTTTCTAATAAAAACGGATGACTGACTTGGTGAGGTATTCAACAAACCAACTTTCGACTTATGGTTCATCGGAATTTCCATTACTCAGATACTTCAACTATTCATATCAGAAAATGCTCATCATTGTTTGATTACAAGACGTACACGGTGTACTTCCTCCAAGCCAACAGTATCTATGGACAGCTAAATATCGGGGCAAAAAAAAAATTCAGAACCACGAGCCGAAACTTGGGGTTCATAGAACTAATCATATTTCCAATGAATCATTCGTTTATATTAGAGTCATGCTTGTATTTATATCAGAACCACGCTTTGTATTGTGCTAGAAAACAAGCACAACTTTGGAATGTTTTCAGGCTCAAAGAAAGAAAAACGATTTTGAAGAAGGTCGGCCGCTATGGGTCACAACGGGATCATGCAAAAAGCTAGAAGGCGGCTTCAACAACAACGCAATTGATACGTTTGAAGAGAAAGGTAGTAGGAAAACTTTTGAATATATACACAGAGTAAAATCCAGATCTGGAGTTTCAGGGTACAAGGCTTCCTTTTGAGCTGTGGTCCCTGCGCCGGCGCAGGTGTTGACGCATGCGAGCCCCTAGAACTTCCAGCTTGTATGATAATGTCCGGGCATCCATTATGCTCAGGTAGCAGGCAGTGCCTGATTCGGATGAGATAAGAAATTTCCGGAAACTCCGGAAATTTTTTTAGGATGATGGAAAAGGAAGTGTGGCCTCTGCCACGCCCCCGGGAAATTTTTTGCAAGGTTAATATGAATTTTATAAATTTTTGGAATTATTCTAATTATTTACTAGTATAAACAAGTCGCATGCATATTTTTCATAACCATGCCCCACCCTCGGTCCAGTGGCGTACCAAGGGGGGGGGGGAGAATGGGTCGCGAAATTCTTGAGATATTTATTTACATGAGTTTTAAAATCGTGCAAGTGAGTTGTTCACACTTTTGAATATATAGAAACAGTACAGTATTTAAAAAATTTTAAAAATTCAATTAGCCTTGTAAAAAAAATTTTTTCGGGGCGTGGCGTCAGTACAGGCAAATAAAAATATTGGGAAGTGTACCAAAAATTTTTTCGGAGTGCGTGGCTGACGGCAGAAGAATTTTTGTCCCTCCCTCCCCTCCCCCCCCCCCCCGCCCCAACGGAAATCATGGGTATGCCATTGATACCAGGGTATGATAATCTTCATAAGACAGATTTGCTTGTCCGGCAGAACTACCGCTTTTGCACCTGCCGGTGCTGAAAAAGTCCCCAATGGGTTTCGAGAATTTCATGCTTTTCAGAATTTATAGTCAAGAATTAAGCCATGAAAAGAGAAGAGAATGACGAATTCGGAGAACTCAGTGGATGCCTTGCATACACGTACGCAACTTTCTCTGATGCCATAACCTCTGATAGCTTTGTATGATGCTTGCAGATTATCCGCCCACCAGTGGGCACTTGGACTCAGTACCGTACTGGGTGAGCAATGTTCTTCCACCAAGTATGAGTCAAGCATTTTTTCACTGAGTGCTAAAATAACGAATGCGCAAATAACGAGTGCATCATAAGTCATCACTCTTTCCAGTCTATGTGCTGATGCTTCATGTCTCAAGTAGTGTATTGAAAAAATGATGTGGTGCTCAGTTGAAGAACGGATACGTATGTTTACAATATCTGTAGAGCTGCGATTTAAAGCTTGAAGCAAGCTGACAGTGCCATATGCGTAGAAGTATCTTTGATAATGAATAACAATCATGCTCAACAGCAATCGAGCAAGTTCATGTACAGCAATATAATTGAAACCAGAAAGAAGAGGATATGAATATTGAGTCCAAAATTAATGCACGCTTTTATTACACCTTCTTTCGAATTCTTCACAAGGAGACCATTTTTCTTGGAAACGTTTTATGGTAAGTGAGCCCCTTCTCTGAGCACTTACATGCGCTTTCACCTTCGCAAATTCTTGTTCATTCAAAAAATACATGCCCTCAAAACCAAAGTAAATTCTGGAATTTTTTTCTTTCCCTCTCCTTGCTCTGAATCCATGAAAAATAGCCGCATTTGTTTTGAAAAATATGCACGACGATTGCGAAGGTTTTTGGTACAGATTCGAAAAAAGCAGAGATTTTAACAGACTTGGGTGGTTGCTAGTGCCCATCTGTGCAGTACTAAAATCTTCGGCGAAGCGACGCAAAACTTTTGTGCACAGCTAGAGTGGACCAAGTATATCTGATGATAGAAGTACGGTAGATTCTTATTTAATACGGAAAACAAAGAATTCTGAAAAGACAGTTTGCCTCTAATGAGATGCGCAGTAAGCGAGTATTTACGAATTTTCGCAAGATTTTCTCACAAAAAAAAAACTCGGTAAAATCTAAGCTTTACTACACCGCTTAACTAAACATCCCTATATAATGAAGCATTGTTCGCGCCATCCTAATACGTTAAAGCGACGTTATGTTCTATCACAGTTTCCAGGGGAACTTTTAGCAATCTTCAGATTGGATAATCTTTTCGTAGTGGCTCCAGCTACAGATCACAAATCGCGCTGTAATAGCAAATCTGCTGTGTCCTACAATTTTTTTACCGCCACGACTGCTTTAGAAAGTTATGTTCAAAGCCAGGCGAAAAGGTGCTTTAGAATCAACCTGTTAGATGACAAATACCAGATCACTTACGATGAGGGTGTAATGTCCTGAGCTAATGAAAAGCGAGAAAAAAATGAGCTTTGAAAGCTTGCTAATCAGCCGTTCAATGACTCCCTGGATTATCTTGGACTACGAAGACCACAGCAGACAAAAACCTTCAAAGAGTGCACAATTTTGCCACAAAAGAAAAACAACTATTCACAGAGTACATTAACGTCAGCCAATTGAATTGCGAAAAATTGTCAAGTGAAGCACCTGAAACATGCGGTGTGCGCTGATGGCGGCAGGTGAGCGCGAGGACCAGCCTGCTGACTCAGAGGGGCTGCGCATTTCGCAATACGCTGTCATATGCGTATTTGTACGACGATCAATACGTGGTTGCACCTATATCGCTTCTACCTTGAAAATAACTAACAGGTGAAGGTAGCTCTCAGGGAAGGCAAACATGGGACTGTTGTGCACGCCAACTTCTTGAAAACAGTCGTAATGTGCTCGTTTCTCATGCGCATGTATCAGTGAAAAGCTGTGTTACGGTGAGTTTTGCACCCTGAATACTGCACTAAACTGCTAAAATTGCTGGCTTCAAAGAGTGAGCTTCTGTACTCAAACGAAAAATATCCTCCAAGATGCTGCGAAACATTCGACGGGAACAGGATTGCTGACTTCAACTGGAGATGTAAGTTAATCCGAAATAACCAACAATAGAGATTATCGCCACTTCATATAAAACGAGTTTGCTGTTCAAATGAAATTCTAAGCCGATTGTGTCCGTGGAATCTGTTGATGACATTATTTACTACCCTGTTCCGGTTTTTTGCTATTTTCTGTGATATAGTAGGACATGTAAAAATCCCCTTGTTTTCAAAATTTTCGTGTTCAAGAGAAATTGTGTAAATTGTCACAAAAGTGACCTGCAAACCGACGAACGATTTTCAGCCTGTTCCTTGAGATGCATAGACATAATGAGAGAATCCAAGGTCCTTTCCCTACAAATTCATGACCCAGCGAGTTGCAATTTTCTGTGATTCATGTTTCTCTAAAGTGCACTTTTTCTAAGTCAATTTGTAGTGCATGCGTTTTTCTAGTCGAGCATACATTGACTTGCAGGTATACCGTGTCGCTAACGATTTGTGAAAGATGCATTTTTCGAGAATTTCCATATGAATTGGTTTCCCCCATAAACCATGAATGTAGATTTTCTTCGAGAATTTTGTGACACAAACTCATAAGACACAGTTCAAAAGCACATGTGTTTCTGATGAATGTGCTTTCTCTTCGAGCATCTTTCTAGCCATTTTTATTTTCTTGCACTCTGGAACGCGTTGTGACACATCGCTCAAAGGACCTCGATCAGTCTGCCCTTTTTCCTTTAGTGTCAGTGCAACTTGATATTTAATCAGAATGAATATGGTAGCACTTTAGGAGTTCAGTATAACGACCATCCGCCCTTTTCTATAGAAGACATTCATTATGATCCTGGAAATAAGACCTCTTCAGACAATAATGATAGTTTTGGGTTTGATCTCCGTCGGGGACACTGTTTTCTGTAGAAAGAAGTAATGCATGCTGTTTCTGAAAAGTAAAGAGTGTTGTCTGCAAAACGCATTTTTTACATTCTGCACAGATTATCCTGCGAACAAACAGGCGTTCACGAGCAATGAGCTCGAAAAAATTTAAGTACGACCTAGCAAATTTACATGCGCCTGGAAACGAAAAACTGGGATTTTAAGCTTGGAATTTTGTAAGACAAGAAGACGCAGCGAAGGAGCCCGAATCTGCAGGACAGAAAGTAGGAGGTTTGGGTCGTAAAAGTGCAAAACTGCAGCGAACGAGCTTCCGTAACTAAATGGAATCTAGATGCAACCCAGATACAACCTTTTTTTCGTTTTTTGTTACCGTATATGAACTTATAAGGAAAACAGGCTGTGCAGGATCAAATCTTGCCCAGATATATTAAGTTGTCCGGAAATTAATGTCCGTTTTGAATTTCAACCGCAATAAGTCATATATTTTTCAATCCTGAATAGGCTTCAAGATACCATTCGATAGAGCAAAGCAAGCTCTACAAGATGGCATGTTTTAGCAACAACTCTAATCCATCTCAAGTTTCGAGCCAAAAATTAAAAAGATCCAACTGCCTAGAAATCGAGAAAAATCATAACTCATTTCAAAAGAATCCTACAAAAATTCTAAGTTGCTCACGTAAACACTATCCACATAAGACATATATGTACGCCATTGCCGTATTTTTTCCTCTGTTAGAAATCAAGAAAATGAAAATTTCCATGCTTTTGCCAAAGTGATGCTGTGTCGTCCCTACATAAGTAGATGTGTACTACAAATCTGTAGAAGTGCAATCGTAGATTTTCAGCCCTCTACAAGCTTTAGTTCTCGAGAAATTTGAATTTTAACTTGGACCACTTGACCAATGAAAGCTATATTCGATATTTCTCGAGAACTAAAGCTTGTCGAGCGCTGAGAAATTACTTTTGCACTTCTACAGATATGTAGTATACATCTACTTATGTGGGGACGACACAGCATCACTTTGGCAAAAGCATGGAAATTTTCGTTTTCTTGATTTCTAACAGAGGAAAAAATACGGCAATGGCGTACATATGTGTCTTATGTGGACAGTGTTTACGTGAGCAAGTTAGAATTTTTGTAGGTTTTTTATGAACTAAGTTACGATTTTTCTCAATTTTTCGGGCAGTTTAATCTTTTTAGTTTTTGGCTCGAAACTCGAGGTGGATTAGAGCTGTTGCTAAAGCAAGACTGCCATCTTGTAGAGCTTGCTTTGCTCTATCGAATGGTATTTTAAAGCCTATTCAGGAATGAGAAATGTATGACTTATTGCGGTTGAAATTCAAAACGGACATTAATTTCCGGACAACCTAATAGTAAGGCAAGTCCGTACTGCTAAATCGTAGGGACCATATGAAAAACATTACAAAAGAACTTGAGAACTAGTTATCATTAGTAGAATTAAGCGCTTTTGTCGACTGTGTGAGGCTTCAATGAGGCTCTGCAATCGGGAATTCGAAGCCAATCGGTACATTCAGTGTATTCATACTTTCAGGCTCCTTATGACATTTGGGGGTGGTGCAGCGGGAACCAAAGGGTTGCCGCCTGTATCCGCAGGAGATAATCAAGAGCGCGAGGCGCGAACGCTGTGGAGAAGATTTTGGCAAATATCCATGAAAACATGGCAAGATACCCTTTAAAAACAAGCTCTTGTAACTCTGCTTGGATATAACTTTTAAAATTTTGAAAAACAGATTGATTTGCAATAGAATTTGGAAGGCGCATTCATTGAGGCAGAATTATAATAATTCAAAATTTTATGTAGTAGTCGGAAAAATTAAATTTCTTGTGGAAACGTCTGATGAGATTTGAAGTTTCAAATATTGGGAATAGGGTTTTCATTCAAAATTATTCTTTTTTTCCTTCTAGTTAGAGAAAAAAGAATAGTTTAGTTCGCCTTTCAAGTCAGATTGTAATCAAAATGTAACAGAAATTAAATCTGGAGGTTTCCATGAAGATGCCAGATGCAGATTATCTCATAACTTTGAACTCACTCTAGCACCATTGAGACTTTTGTGAGTTTCCACATGCTTGGATAATAAATGTGTAGTTGAAAATTTCAAGATTGTATACAAAAGAAAAGTTTGTCACGATTCGAGAGTCAACCTCCGATTATCACCACTTTCCAGTGGCGGTACCGAGGGGGGGGGGGGGCGGGGGGGGGCGCGCGCCCCCCCCCCCCCCCCCCCGAGAACGGGTCGCGAAATTTTTTGAAAATTACTTACATGCGTTATAAAAATGTGCAAATGACTTGTTTATTTTTGTAAACAATTAAAATAATTTTTAAAATTTTTTAAAAATTCAAATTAGCCTTATAAAAAAAAATTTTTCGGGGGCGTGGCTGACGCCACGCCCCCTTTTCCAGATTTTATGGGTTTTGGGGCCCGCAAAATTGTTGAGAAGCCCCCCTAAAATTTTTTCGGAGTGCGTGGCTAACGCCACGCACCTTCACTTGAAAATTTTTTTTGCCGCGCCCCCCCCCCCCCCGAGCCGAAATCCTGGGTACGCCACTGCCACTTTCCAATTCCATCAGCCCTAAAAATTCTCACTAAAAGTTTAGTCAGAACTTTCCATCACCGAAACTCAAATTCCTCACTATGCAGAGATTCTGAACGCTTTCAGTTCATCTTCAATAATTTTTTTGTAGAAATTGAGGTAGAATAGCAAGATAGAGTTGTTTATTTACCGTATAGGCGTGTACTGAAAAATGAAAGCAGTGGTATCAACGCAGAGTACTTTACAAAGTTATGCCCAAGAAGAGTTACAAGAGTTCGTTTCCAAAGGGTATCCTTGCCAAGTTTTTCTGGATCTTTGCCAAAATCTTCTCCACAGCGCTCGCGCTTTTAATTACCTCCTGTGGGTACAGGCGGCAGGCCTTTGGTTCTTCCTGCACCGCATCCATGGCATTTAACATAGTTATACAAGAAATTTTACCCTGTTATAAATTTCTAATTCGATTTACTAGTTGATGATCTGAAGCATTAAATTCATATGAAATTTGAAATATGTCGCGGACAGGTCTTGCTGATCAATATAAGGTGCAAGCTTCAGCATACATTTGCAACAAAATCTTCAATGCAGAGTTATTTGTCAGCTCTAGCTCTACATGTTGTTCTCTTATAACCACGCATTTTACAATCAAACGTTTCCAAATCCAAACGCGCAACATTGCTTTCTACAGATGTTACCGCAAAAGCGACTACCCTGAATCGCTACCAGCTTAGGGCCGCATGCATTAACATGGGACTGGATCGCCGCCAGGGATTGGATCGCAGCTTAAAGGCAGCGTCCAGACAAGTCTGGACACATGGAGATCTCGTGGATAGTAATTTTGGGGCCCTAACTAAGCCACTGCCCAACCGGCAGCTTAGGTAGTGCTCTAACGGCTGAGTCCCCCTTGGAACTGGACCCCGCGATCGTATTCGCATGGATTCATGGTAGTTTCGCGCCAGGACACACGCTTTGCGCCATGAATCCATGCGAAATACGATCGCGGGGTCCACTTTCGAAGGGAATATCTCAGCCGTTAGAACACTACCTGAGCTGCCGGTTGGGCAGTGGCTTATTGTTAGTTAGTGCCCCAAAATTACTATTCACGTGAGATCCCCATGTGCCCAGACTTGCCTGGATGCTGCCTTTGAGCGAAAGCTTCATAATAATTAGTAATTATAATTATCATTAGTAATTATAATTATTATTATTATAATTGCTAATTTTTATTATTACTAATTACTTACAAAGAAGAGTTCCCAAGTCAGCTCGACCAACGCGTATGTGTCAAATATCACCGTAACCGGTTTGAAACGCTGATTCCAAATCTGCTTTTCTTTTCTGCGGAACAACTCTCCGAAAGAAGTTATGGTTCACTTTTAAAATCGTGACGACGAGTTGACTGCGGACTTTGCGCACACATAAGCATAAAACACTCATACAAACAGGCAACACCTCAACGCTCAGCTCAGTCACTTCAAGTGTCTAATACTATCATATGTAAGCAGAAAAACTACTTGAGTAGAGATACAAACCAAAAAATGGGAATGCGTGCGTGTTGCGCGTGGTCGCGCCATCGTCACGATTTTTCGAATGCCTTTTACGAGCTATTGAAAATCCAAATTTGTCATGTTTGAAGTGGCTTAAAATTAGCTAAAAGCTCTAAAGCAATACTTAGCGACTTCCACTCGCTGTATTCCGTCTTCATAGTCAGTATATTTGTTACAAAACTGATAACCAACTTTCACGTATTAATGTACAGCTTTCGCCAATTTTATGTCACTCAAGACTCGGCAAATTTGAACATTCAAACGCCCATAACTTCTTTCGAAGAGTTGTTTCGCAGAAAAGGAAAGCAGATTTGGAATTAGCGTTTCAAGCCCGTTACGTTGATATATGACTCAGCCGAGTTGGCCGAGCTGACTTGGGAACTCCTCCTTGTTAGTTTATTCTTCAGACTTTACAGGCTATGACGAAGGCGAAATCGCAGAAACGTTAGCCAATAAAGAATTGATGTAAATCTTGGTCTCGCTGAAACAGTATTACAAATGAATATTTGCCACGCCAAGATTCAGAAACAGCCGAACTTGGAAAGCTTCATATTTTGAAGCTCCAGATACGTGGATTTCACGCTGTTTGCCTATTCGTAAGTATTCCCATCATTCCTTACTATGAACATTTTGAACGGGAGCAAGAAGCTGTACAAGCCGCATTTTCCAGCTTTTTGTATGATCCTCTGATGATCCCTAGCTGCCGACCGTCTTTTCTTTAAAGCCATTTTTCTTCCTTTGAGGTCAACGATAACCTTCCAAAGTTGTACCGATTATTAACCCAGCAGTGCTAAACATGTTGCTGATAAGAACAAATGATGTTTTGGAGTGTCAGGATATGATTCACCATGCCGATGTAACATTGCACCAGGATCATGCAATAATAATTTACTGGATCTTGTTTATCAGTACCTCTCTGCAGGGTCAAGCGTGGGGTGTGGCATGCCACACCTGGGAAGTCGTACTGAGGAAACAAGGAGGGGTCGTTATCAAGGCGTCCGCTACTCGCATAACATGTGATATTCGTCCAATTTCGAATAGGCCCGTCATGCAAAATACTAGCACATTGATGTTTGACCCATTATCGTATACGTACAGAGCATAATTAAAGATCTATAAAGCATAAAAGCATCGTTTTGTATTCAGCAAGTAAAGTAACCCTGGTCCAAGTTTCAGCGAATTCTGGGGTTTTTAAATACAGAGCCATCTAAGCGAGGTGGTCGTTTTCGAACATGTTACTTTGTTTCAAAGGTAAGTTAACTACCCTAATTTCACGCGTATTAGGCGCACTTTTTCGATTTTTCAAGCCAGCCGCTCAGCCGCTTCACTGTATTCCGGAAAAAGGTCTTTATACCGCACGATTCCATTAAGCAATATACAGCACGTTATAGGGCGGGCCTTTTCATTGTAAAGCCCCTTGGCGTGTTAGGGCTGGATTTTGAAAAAAAATCCCCCGCGCCTTATACGCGTGAATTAGGGTACTTCTTTTTGCGCTTAATACAAAGAACTATCTCTTTGCACACTTTAGGAATCCTACTTCAAATGACCTCCAAATTAAGGAATCAAGAGCAAGCCAAGATGTCGTTTGTTCCATTTTTCGTTTTCAATATATCAGACTGGAGAAGACCAATCGAGCTCTGATCACTAAAATGCAGATTACGAGGCTCAGGCTATCGAATATATACATTCTTGTCGCCTTCCTTTGCGATTCACGTAGTAGCGAAGACTTAGCATGAGATTACCGTATCCCAAAGTCGTTACCGTATCCCAATATTTTCGCAGTATTTTACCAGTATTTTACATTTGTATGGGTAAGAAAAAACGATTATATCTTGCTCTTGAAGAAACGTTTCATATGAGATTTCTGCTGTGTAAAGAAGAAGGTTACAAAGTAACAACGATATAAAAAACGCAGCTCTTTGATCTATTTGAAGGTAAGTTAATGGGATGTGGCACCACACCTGAAAAGCTGTGGCAGCCACAGCTTTTTAGGGTGACACTTAAAGGCAGTGTCCAAGCAAAAAGTCGATTTTGAGATTTTGTGCTTACCCGGGCCTATTTGCCATTCTGAATCCGATAAACCACAATGGAGAGCGTGAAAACGCCGAAAAAAGGCCCAAACGCAAGAGGGAAATCACAGGTGGGCGCGGCCGTTCACACCGTGACGCCACTCTCCCAGGTTTTAGGAGCGATCTTCTCGGTTCCGATTTTATGTCATACGTTTCGCAATTGGGTGGTGGTGATGTTAGTGCGGTTAGCGGAAGCGAGAAGATCGCTCCTGAAGCTGGGAAAGTGACGCCACTATGTGAACAGCCCCGCCCACCTGCAATTTCCCTCCTCCGTTAGAGCCTTTTTTCGCCGTTTTCGCGCTCTCCAGTGGTGATTTTCGGATTCAGCATAGCGAATAGGCCCAGGTAAGCACATAATTTCGAAATCGACTTTTTGCTTGGACACTGCCTTTAACTATATCAAAAAAACATTTTTAGCGAACGTCATTTATATGAGTCGATAGCTCGTAGATTTCATAAGAATAGTTTGAGCTTAATTCGTCTTCTTAGCTCTGAGTAATATATGGTGAAAGCACAGGCATTAAAAGCGAAAAATAGAAAAAAACAAGATTTTGGTTGGCTTCTAATTCCAAAGTTAGGAGGTCTTTTGAAGCGAAATTTTTGAAGTGGCAAAAAAGGAGTAGCGCTTTGTCTTGAGTGCAAAAACAGCCACCTACTTCACCTTTGGAACAAAGTTAGTCATGCTGAAAAATGGCGATTTCACTCACTTAGGTGACCTGGTATCTTGAAACTTCAGAATTTGCTCAAACATTGTCTACAGGGGTTAATTGACAAGCTTATTATGGATATGTTACCCGTTATATTTGACAGGGCCTTCAAGTAATGCTATCTTGGGTATATAGTTCAGGGGGTCTTATTGAGACAGCATAAGGGGGGGGGGTCGTAACCAGCGATCATGTGCCACACCCCTTGCTTGACCCTGAACGTGACCTCTGCTACAAAACGTATCGTTGATTCGTTGACCGCACGGACTGCTCAAACGCTGCGGACCACGCGCGGCGCTGCTGAATTGTCGCGAGAGCACGACTTGTACAATGGCGGATTTGTAATGGCACAAGCTACCTCGCGGCGCGTGCTCCGAAATGATGTCCAGTCCGTGCGGTCAACTATATCGAATCAACTATACCTCGATCAGCATTGCAGACATTCAATAGCTTATTGATAACTAGCTGAAAAATTCGGCTCCGCCAGGCCCTGTCAATAATATTTTCGTGAACGCATGCTCATTTACCCCTGTACCAACTCCCAGCTTCGTAGGTGAAACTTCGCATAAAAATCGATAAATTGATATCGACCAATGACGAAAAGCAGCCTATAACACCCACCCCGCTCCGAAGTATATTAGGCGTGCCAAGTTTGGTCTGATTCAGTAAAAATAAAAACTTTTATTCGGAACATACGTACACACAGACAGACAATACAAGAAAATTCAGAACAAAAGGAAGACAATACGAAAAATTATGATTACCAGTCGCTTCCTGCCGCTACGCGGTAGGTTCAGCTGGTACTCGGCAGCTTCGCTTCCCTGTATATCTTTCGCGCTCTGTATTGTGCAAACGTGAGAATTTGCTAGTGAACTTGTTAGTTTGCACGAAACACTTCGGCTTAACACCTATGTAGAGGATGATCGAGGACGCACTTTGGCCTCTCAATAACATTTGTGTTAATATTCCAAGCAACAGACAATGCACAGTCAACAACACAGAAAGGCTGAATGTGTCCCATGACATGTGTAAGGTCTGTGTCCATGTCACAGACATGTTCACTTTTTCATGTTCATTCAACTTACATGTGTCCCATGTCCCATGTAAGGTGACTGAGGTATCACGGTTTTATAAGTGGAAGCATTCGAAAGAAGTCACTCAAAGGAAGTAAGACGTGAGAAAGGCATAATGGTATGAAGGAAAGATGGGGAAGGGAATATAAGGGTGTTGACTATCACTGGATTGATATGGTTGGTGGTCATGCTTGTCCTTGGGTGAGTGGAATTTCTGTTACCGATAAACTTAGCTGATCGATGAATCTCGTTGAGAAAAGGATTGATGCGTAGTCATATATCACTCTGTTGTCGAGAATGTCAGATGAAAAAAAATAATGAATAGATAGAGAGAGCCAATAACTGAAGCAGTAGATATTGTATTCGTAATAACCATGCCTACCTATCCTTTCCTTGCCGCCAACCAAGAGCGTAAAGTAAGAAAAATTAATAAATCGATTTATCCTATATTAGTGGAAATAGCTTACTAACAAAATACCCGTTTAGAAGTTTATGCATGCGAAGTTTGATTCAGATCTCATATTTTTTCTAGCATTCTGGGTCAGTCATAACAAATGGCTAAGCAAAAAACGCCGGTAGTCAGTGAATCAAAGCGACAATAGATTATTTTTGGTATAAGCTTAGTGACACCTGACACGCCACGAAGTTCATGTTTGCGAAGTTCGGTTCAGCCTCATAACCTTCTCAGACATTTTAGGCCGGCAAAAAATATTTTGGGCAAAAACTGCAAAAAATCAATAAATCTATAGAAGCGGCCATATGTGCTATACCCCTCTTTTATCTATCTGGTGATATTGGATTAAAGTTGCCAATAAGACATTTTCCTCTGAAACCGAATCTTAATAAAAACGATAGAAACGCGCAGCAAATTGCCGCGAAAGGTAGCCTATGCTACTCTTCGGTGTTCAAAACACATGCGTCTTCAGACTGAGTTGGAACTTCTTCTATTAATCAGGGCGGAAAAAATTTGATAGGCAAAAACTGATTATTTATTTATTTATTTGTGCATAGGGATGCCCCTATGAAAAAGAAAACAAACAAACAACAACAAAAAAAACAAACAAAACAGTCAACACCACAGCGCCTGAACAAAAAAAGGTGTTAGTGTGTTTTCAGGTAGCCTCTCAAAACTTTTTTGAACATTGCGAGTTTAGCCACGAACATTCTCTTTCTCGAAAGTTTATCTACATCATGTGCCACTCGGCACGTGAAAAAGTGTCTTCTGACATTTCGCCTAGCCTTTGATAACACAAGCCTTCTAAGTCCACCTCTAGTATTCGAGGATCTAGTCACAAAAAAATTACTCAAATCAAGCTTGTATGTTCCAAATATTATTTTGTGCACCGTGATAAGATCGAATTTCTTTCTTCTATAAGCAAGACTTGAGAGCCCAAGATTTGCATTACGGACTTGACTGCATGGTATTTGATCATAATTGAAACCAATCGTCCTAATCAGTAACTTTCTTGTGAAACTATTTTGTACTTCCTCCAAGTAGTTGATTGCCTTTTGGGATGTGGACTATAAATGACGGTACCATATTCCAACATTGGCCTAATAAAGGTCTTGTAAGCCTTCAAAAGAATTTTAGGATCTGTACATGACAATCCTCTGTACAAATTATAAATTGCCACCGTAGCCTTGTCCGCAATTACTTTACAATGCTCATCAAACGAAAAACTACTTGTGACCAGAAACCCCAAGTCTCTAATTGGGTCAACAGCTGCAAGTGGGCTACCTCCTAAACTGTAGGGGTGTCTTATATTACTGGAACCTAAGTGCAGTATTTTTGTTTTTTCTTTTGAAATAGTTAGACCCCATACTAGTGACCAATCAAGCACCTCATCCAATGCATCTTGTAAATGTTTACGTCCAACGTCATCATTTACAACATTGTAGAGCTTGACATCATCCGCGAATGCGCTGCAAGAAACTCCTTTAGATAATGGTATGCGCAAAAGCTCATGAGTGAAGATGTTGAAGAGAATAGGCGAAAGAACACCCCCCCCCCTGTGGAACCCCACACTGCATACTTCTAGGGGAAGAAAACGTGCGATTGACATGGACCATGAATGTCTTCTCACTCAAGAAAGCTTCAATCCAAGCTACAATCCGTGGATGTATTCCTACGGCTATAAGTTTGGAAATCAACTTACTGTGAGGGACTTTGTCAAATGCTTTTGTAAAATCTAAATAAATCACGTCAATACTCTGACCTCTATCTAATTGTATTGTCCAACCATTGACAGCTTGTAGCATAGCGGTAACAGTAGATTTACCGCTTTGAAACCCGTGTTGCTCACTTGCTATTACCTTATAAGTCTCTAAATGCTTTACAATATGCCTTTTCAATATTTTCTCAAATAGTCTAGCGAAAATAGACGTTATGCTAACTGGTCGATAGTTTTCTGGATTAGTAAGAGGCTTTTTCTTAGGAATAGGTCTGACAAAAGACACATGCCAGCGATCCGGAATTTCTGCACGCATCATGCTCAAATTAAAAATGTATTGAAGCAGCCCACTCAGTATATCTGCTATTGATTTGATAAAACGTAAATTACGAAATCAGGTGTGATTGAAGTTGACTTAGGCCACTTCATCAGTATTTGATAGATGTCTTCATTCCTGAACCATACTCCATCAGTCATACTTTGGTAACTTGGAGCACTTAAAATTTCACTTTCATCGTTCTCTTCAACAAATGTTTTAGCGAAAAAGTCTGCAAAATATTCCGCTTTATCTCCATCATTGCATAGAACTTCCCCATTATCGCTCTGCAAAACCCCCAGCTCTCTTCTACCTTTGAGTCTCGAATTGATCAGTTTATAAAACGCTGATCTCTCTCCAGATTCAATTACTCTTCTCTCAACAGAAACGTTATATTTTCTAATTTGGTAGATCTGCTATTCAATCTACAAAATTTGTCATAGTCTCTAGTATTTTTACTAGCAGCTGCCAGCTTCCATGCTTGTTCCCTCATTTGATAAAATCTTTGAAGGTATTGAGGTATTTTCACACTCCGGAAAGAACTCTCTGCCAAGGGAACATAGCTCTCAATAGTATGATAAAGTATATTGAGAAACGTTTCAAACATTTCATTGACTGTGGAAACAGTTCTGAATGAACCGTACCAGTCTACGCCACTAAGATGCTGTCTCACTCCATCTAGATCCATATTTTTGAAATTCCTATACATAACGTACCCCGCATCTTGTGATTTATGACGATTCACCCGAAAACAGATTGAAGCATGATCACTTTTCCCAAGGGCGGGGGGGGGGGGGGGGTTCCACACTTATATCTCAACACATCCTCATCATTTGTGAAAATGAGGTCCAATACGTGTTGGCCAAGCGTATGTGACCCCACTTTCTGAGTTAAACAGTGAAGCATACACATTTGAATGAAGTCCTTAGCAGCGAGTGAAACATGATGATTAAACATGATTAAATCAATAAGGGCAACACGTGTGTCCCGAACAAAAGGCGCATTAACACACGCTCCTCCCCACACACTAGGTCTGCCAAATTTGGTTCAGATTCCTTGGCTCCTTCCATCCTTTTAGGGCGAACATACATTTTCCAGGCAAAAAGTGCAAAAAATCAATAGATCGATGGAATCAAACAGTGGACCCCGAACAAAAAGGCTTATTAACACATGCCTAACCCCATACATTATGTCTGCCAGGTCCATATCTTTTTTCTTAATTTCCTATGCAAAAACTGCAATAAATCGATGGTGTCAAATGGTGGGTCCCAAACGAAATTGCTTATTAACATACACCCCACTCCATACATTATGCCTGCCAAATCTGGTTCAGATCCCATCACTCCTTCTATCCTTTTTGAGCGAACATGCAAAATTTATCACGCAAAAACTGCAAAAAATCAATAAATCGATAAAGTGGAACGGTGGGTCCTTATCAAAATGGCTTATTATATGTCTGCCAAATTTGGTTCAGATTCCATGGCTCCTTCCATCCTTTTTGGGCGAACATACAAAATTTTTCAGGCAAAAACTGCACAAAATCGATAAATCGATAGTGTCGAATGGTGAATCCCGAACAAATGGCTTATTAACACATGCTCCACCCCATACATTACGTCTGCCAAATCTGGTTCAGATCCTATCACTCCTTCTATCCTTTTTGGGCGAACATACACAATTTTCCAGGCAAAAACTGCAGAAAATCGATAAATCGATAGAGTCGAACGGTGGGTTCCGAACAAGATGGCTTATTAACACATGCTCCACCCCATACATTACGTCTGCCAAATCTGGTTCAGATCCTATCACTCCTTCTATCCTTTTTGGGCGAACATACACAATTTTCTAGGCAAAAACTGCAGAAAATCGATAAATCGATAGAGTCGAACGGTGGGTTCCGAACAAGATGGCTTATTAACATATCCCCCACCCATACATTATGTCTGCCAAATTTGGTCCAGATCTTATAGCTCCTTCTATTTTTTTGAGCGAACATACAAAAAGTGGCTTAGCCAAATATATAGGGTGTCCCAAAAAAATGTATCCACTGTTTGATTGTTAATAACTCTCTTATGAGGTCTTTCGAGAAGCGTTAAGCGCCATTTTGTAGAGCTGGTTTCAACTTAGATTTGTAGTATAGAACGAATCACCCATCTCTCTTCATTACTGTAGGATTACGGTGGAAACTTCAAAAAGGGTTTTGAGCCATGAAAGGCCACATTTTGCCTCAAAAAGGGAACAAAACAGCCTGGGAACTTTTACATTAGGCTAATTAGAGTTGCTGATTCCAATTGTAAAGCTTCCAACTTATTATGATGCTTCATTGAAGAGTTATGCCAGGTAAGAGGTAGCGGCCATTTTTTCAATGTTCCGAAAAAGTGCGATTAAACCGTTTGGAAAGCTTCGCAATCTTGTGAATAGTTGAGTATTGAACTCAGCGTCCATAAAAACCCCATTAAGTTTTCACATTTTTTTGAAAAATTTTGAAACGGCAGCTTTCTCCACCTTGACAGCATTTGTTTCAAGTTTCCACCGTAATCCTACAGTAATGAAGAGAGATGGGTGATTCGTTCTATACTAAAAATCTAAATTGAAGCCAGCTCTACAAAATGGCGCTTACTGCTTCTCGAAAGACCTCATAATAAGAGAGTTATTAACAATCAAACAGTGGGTACATTTTTTTGGGACACCCTATATATAGAATTGACATACATTATGTCTGCCAAATTTGGTCCAGATCTCATAGCTCCTTCTATCTTTTTTGAGCGAACATACAAAAAGTGGCTTAGCCAAATATATCTAGAACTGATAATCACAACCAAATTTACAGCTGAATATAATCATACTGTTATTATCAAATGGTCTTTCTTGTGACGAATACTGACAATCTATGCAAGAAGACTGTTTTGTTGACTTTTTATTATGCTTGCATATGTGGAATAGTTTCAGTTCGATTTGTGACCTACTTACATTTTTATCATTGGCACTCACATCACCAAACGCAGCTGTAGCCTTTCAACTCTTAGAGAACCTGTCATACTTTAACGCTCAAAAGCACCCAGAAGCGCTTAAAAGCGTCCAAAATTGCTGAAAATTCCTAAAAGGAGCATGCCCCTTTTCTGCAGAACACCCTTTTCACGGGCGCGACTTTTGGCGCTGGAGCGTCAATACTGGAAACATGTTCGATACGAGAGCAACGTTCATTCGTATGGCACATGCTCCTATTACTCTCAGTGTCGGTTGCTTCAACATTGAAATCTTGCTTTCTAGCCGCGGATCAACGCTATTTGGGCTAAATTGAATATAAATAAATGAAAACACTATTTTAATTATTTGCAAGAATGAACAAGTCACTTACACATTTTTATAACCCATGCAAGTAAATTTTGAAAATTTGGCGAGCTTGAGGAGGGGGCTCCCCCTCCTCTCCTCGATCCGCCACTGATAGCCTGTACAAATGATGCACCGCTCTAACCGCTGCTCGCATTCAAAAACCTTGCTTCCTAACAGCAGTTTCCTGAGATAACTGTAGTGAACTGAAGTGCGAACTGAAAAAAATTGAAAACAATAAACAAACTGAACTCTGGCTGTCATCATCAGATGCTTAATCTACATTTTCAAGAGACAACGAGTTTTTATTCCGCTATCAAGGCCTTGGTCATACCCAGAGTTGAGCAAGAGGTCAGGCACAAGGCTTTCGAAAACGCCCCCCCCCCCTCTCCCATGAAAGCCCTCAAACGACCCTTTTTCCTCCTGACCTCCGGACCTCAGAGTGTTACATTCTGGGGGGCATCATCCTTTTCTAGAGAGTTTTCAGATTTTTGACTGTACGCCCGATTTTCTGTGACTGCACTTTACAATCACACGAATTTGACGCCTGATTTTGATCTGAATGGTTCTGTTGAAAGGACCATAGCCTTTCTAAGGGTGGGGCGTTCGGCTCCAAATTTCCACTGTAACAAGAAGAAGCTATGAGTTCAATAGTCATAGCAGGAATGGAGCGACTTCTGGATTTTGAAGGCAAGTTAATCGGGTCAGGCGCAATCCCTCAAAAGCTCAGGCCGCCTGACCTTTTGAGGGATTGCGCCTGACCCGATTAACTTTATCACCAAAGCAGCTTTTCCACCTTGTTTTATATAATTTGCTAGAATAAACCTCGAAGATTTCACTGCAGGTGTCTGAACTTGCCTCGACTTGTTCCGGCCTTGTGGCGATCGGCTGAGTTGAAGCACTCGAGGTGAAAAACGCGGTGACTAATATTTTGGCAGCACTTGTTAATCCATTATTTGAAAGCGATATGAAGTCCAATTTCTCATAGACTGATAAAGAGTAATACTTTGTTATGAATACAAAAAAGCTGACTTCTTCCACTTTTGTGACCAAGTTAATCATCTTTGATAATCATGCTAGACGTTAGGAAACACTAGAAAATGTGAAGGTAATGGTTTGTAGAGCTCATTGAGGTAATTTGGCATGCTGATTCGGAAATCATACCCAATTTACATAAAAGCTTCTTTGGTGACCTTACGGTATGTGTAAGGTAAGATGAAAACTTGAAATTTGGCTAAGACTTCGTAGTCAATAATCAGCATGCTATTCACGACAGTCATTCCTCTGGTGGAGTTGTAAAATTTACGGTTGAGCTCTTTTCCTTACTCGATCGTAGTATTTCCTCACTTTTTTGGACAAATTCGCCTCTTGATTACGACCCCCTCCTCTTGCTCTTACCCTCCCCCCCCCCCCCTATACGACCCCCCAGATCGGGCGCGCCTGACCCTACGCTCAACCCTGGTCATACCTTATGGTTTTAATCGTCAGCGATCTGGCAGTCTGCCAGATGTTCCAAATCCAACACTGGCCGACCGCAAATGCATAGTCTGTACAAATTTCGTAGATGGAGAATTGGCCTAACATGTGCACATTTATAGTGCGCCCACGTTAAGTTATGAACAATTGGAATATTGCCAAATCGCTTCGCAACAAATCGTCGTTTGAGGTATGGCCAATGCCTAACAGTTAGTCATAGAAATGGAGTTTTGCAGTTTCGCAATACGGCTGTTGTGCCAAGCACGCGGGGCGGGGTTTCCGTGAGGCGCGTGCTTGGCACTGTTTTGACCATTCGTCAGCTGAGGACCCTCCCACCCACCCGGAGTTGGGACTGCTGACGTCACGGGCAGAAGCCACATGATTAGGACTTTGAGATCCTTGCAGGAATGTCAACAATAGCGTCGGTGACGATTGGATAGCAGCGCTGTCGAGAAGAAATGGGCAAGTCGCGCTGAGCCGCTTTCCAGAAGATAAGTGATGCCGCCAGAGGACTCGTGATATTCCGAGAAACGCGTACACGCGTTATGGTAAAACGTTTTACGGACTTGTGCCGCTTTCATCCAGAGGGTTGAGCACTATTCTGTCGTTTACTAAGAGTGTAGTCCCTCGAAGGGCCGAATATTTTAGGTTTTAGATAACAGATCCGACTATGGATTGGCATCGCGTGGCAATGCGATATACAGACAAGACACAGGATCCCACGACGACCCCCTTTCAACAAGTTGATGCATCTGCAAGATGGGCAAATGGCGGCTTTGCATATGCACTCGTAGATGAAGCTTTTTATGTACTCCGACCATGACGTGTAGTCTATCACGCATACTTGTCACCACCGAACGCATTGATATGTTAGCGATACCCAGTCTTCCGGTAATCCCTGTGGTTACTGAAGGCAAATGATTGTTCGAGATGTTCCATAGGTTGGGGCGTTATCACAATGTTTTGACTTGTTACTGAAGATCTATGTTTGTTGGTTATGCAGTGGCATATGTATCAGTCCATGGCTTATTCGGGATGAGTCCCATCATTGTACGTAAAGCTGACGAATGAACCTTCACCTTAAAGTGCAAAACAGAGGTTTTGCCGTAGTTTATCGGAGGCAAAATTGATGTTTTCAAGACGGTGCGCCGCGAAAAAAGTGCGTTCAGGAACTTTGGGGCGAAGTAAAAGTCACTACCAATTTCACAAAGAAACTATTCAATAATGTTTTTTCAGTTCTATGAGTTCCCACAAGTGGGAATTTTGTTTCTTGCGTAAGAGAAAAATTGTCCTTTTCTGCTTTTCTGTTTTTCTGAGTTCAAGCTATGAATTCTCTGTGGTGCTGATCGATATCACCTCAACGCGAAGAGGTGCGAGGCTGCCGCCCACGCGGACCGCTGTTACAAATCCTATCCTACCTGTAATATCTGTATTATCAAGCATGACTGCGTGGTCTGTTGCAGATGTCCGCGTGGGACCACCTCCTTTCGCGACATGTAGTCCCACCAAACAGACTGTACAGTGGCGATTTGCATTAGGCAAGCGTTTCACCTGCGGCGCGTGCCCCGCACTGATGTCCAATCCGTGCAGTCAACGCCTCGACGATACTTAGGACCGTATGCACTAACATTTTTGCGGCGAGGGGAACGGCGTCCCCCGTTATGAAGGGACCGCGTGCGGACGCCGCTCCCCTCGCCGCAGGGATGTTAGTGCATGCGGCCCTTAGTATGTCACTCTCTCTACACGTGTCGCAAAATCTGTCTTCGGGGCTGGGGCTTGGGGAAGGGACAAAACGCATCGTAGCAGTGTAAAATCCCTCTCACCAACTTTTAAATTTTACTTCTGCCTTTGGTCATGTACAGTCTGCCCCAATCCCAACCAGGCCAAAATTGGCATGGCGGGAGTCCGCTTCGCTAGGGTTTCGCGGTCACGCCCACGACCTGCTTCTCTGCTCTCTCTTCAATCCTTCTGCTCTCTCCGACAGCGCGCATATGCAGCGCAGACCGCTAGCGCTGTGAGCGCGCAAATTTACACCGACGGTTTTGCCTGATTCCAATTGGAGCAGACTGTACAATCGATGTCAACCAAGTACTCCCTTTTCCGCAGCAGCTCGTATCCGCAACGCAAGGGCTTAGCGGGGGCCCCGATCGATGAGGCTAGTTTTGAATATGCAAGATAAACGCGCGCGAACGCGGCGCGAGGCTGTGGGGTTGCGAATTGGCTGGTGGAAAAGGGAGCGCAAATTTGAGACGGACTATATATGCCCCACTGCCACCACCCTAGTTTGCACCCGTATCGCTCCAGCACCGAAGAGGTTTGGCCCCAGGCTTACCTCACGAGATCTCAGCTGCGACGCAATTTGGCAATACTGCGACTGTTCATAACGCTCCCGAGCGCATCTTGAATGTAGTTGTAATGAACGGAAATTTTTATAGAATGAACGAATATCGAATAATTGAATTTTGAAAATTTTCGAACGAATGATATCGAATCATTTCGTTCCGAAAAATTTTCGAACGAGTGAATGTCGAATAATTAATTTTCGTAAAATTTGAATGAGCGAATATTATTCGATTTCCGATTTTCATACTATTCGAATTCGAATATTCGAATAAGGTCAGATGGGAAAATCGAACTTTCTAATATTCGAATGAACGAACTTGATCGAATATTCGACTATTCGAATAGATGGATATTCGAACACTCAAATGCAATATTCGACTATCCGAATGCAATATTTGAGTATTCGAATGCACTATTCGAATATCCGAACAACCGTTTTTCGAAACTTCTTGAATATTCGAACAGGTATGTTTTAGAATTCCTCGAATACTCGAATACTCGAGTAAGTAATTTTTATTTTCATTCGACTAATTCGTTCATTGGATTGGTCGAATGAACGAATTAGTCGAATACGGCCTTTTCCATCTACTCGACTATTCGAATAATCGAAGAAATGTACTTTTTTGAATAATCGACTATTCGAACATTCGAATAGTCGAATATTTCGAACAAATTATTCGAATACGAACATTCGGTTCCAACTATGATCTTGAATAAACAGAAGATGGGGCACTTTATCGATCTGCGGAAGTTATACATTATATGGATAGATATATGTAGTCTGCAGGTGTTCAATTTGAAGAGATCTGGCAGATTGCCAGATCGCGTGGCGACTGAAGTCGCGTGTCATGCGCCTGGTTTTAGACACAAATTTTGGGATTGTCACCTTCCACACCACATCTTTGTCTTTGGGACCGGCCATACTATTGCAGGAGGTGATTCCTGCGATCCCTGTAATTTCTGCAATTCCTTTGATTCTTCCTTGCAAATTTCAGTACACATTGTTTTTTTTTTCGCAATATACATTGTTGTGGGATCCGCAGGAAACACAGGAATCGCAGGAATTGCAGGAACCACACAAATAGTATGGCCGGTCCCTTTGCATCAGCGTACTACGTTTATTAAGCGTGAAGTTGCATGTTTGTGCATCCACTTCATACGTTTAGATTTACGGTAGGATAAGAGTGCCTTATGCCTATAATCCAGTCTAAATTGCATCGGTCTTGTATACAATACTAACGTTAATATGCTTTTTCACCCTTTTTTGAAACCCTCCTTCAAGGAAATTAATCGCGGTTAAATGTTTGCTTTGAATACTGGCTCACAAACAATACGTGATTACTGGTTTGTGTTAGTTTCCGCTCAAATAGTGAGCAAAAAAAATGTTAGATCTCACTCTTATATTTTTTTACTTTCCAGTCCTCTTTTCGATTGTGCTTGGTTTTGTTTTCTTCTAATGATCGACTCTATATACAGTACTTTATTGTGCCCAAGCCTTTCTACACATCTGCGGTCGGGACGTCGCATCAGCGCCATGCTCTCCTTCCTGAATCTCGCATCCCTCGCTGTGAGTTTTCAAGCACTGAGTTTTAACTGATCGTGCTGAGTGTGTGCAAATGCTTTAGAACTCTGGACCAGATTATCCAGACGAAAGGCACATTTGGAGGTCCAGATGGTTTGTAGATCAATTGCTCTATTAATTGTTAATAGCCAGAAGTGCTGGTGATCATAACCTGACAGTGGATTGGCCACTTCAAAACTCCGAAATTTCAATCTTATGAAGCTATATATTCCATATATTACCTCCACTCAAAATATGATGATTTACTGGACTCGATAAACAGAAATCTCTTTCAAGTATTATGCAGTACTGTTTGAGCAAAATCTTGCCTAAAAATCGACTTTTTCTAGATTTTGTACAACTCTCCACCGCTTTGCTTACGTTTGTTAATGCATCTGTCACAGTGTGCAGGATTTGTCAGATTATACTCTTGTAATCTTCCTTGCTGTAGTCATCTTGAAATGAAGTGCTTAGTGTTCAAAATGCAGAGGTGAAGGGAGGAGTATTCTCTGTCAGTTTCTCTCTATCAAATAACATTCCAGCTTTCACGTCGAGCTCACTTCGCGCAGAGATTGAAGTCGTCAATGTCCATTTCTATTTCGCCGTCAGTCTACCCATCACCACGACGTGACGACACAATTGTGGATGACTTCCATGGCACAAAGGTATTGCTTTATTTTGGAGTCTTTTGTTGGTAACTGATTTTGATTTGCAGGTTAGCGACCCTTATCGATGGATGGAAGACCCAGATTCTGTTGAAACTTGCAAGTTTGTCGACGAACTTAATGCCATCTCGGCGCCATTCATTGCTGAGGCACCCAGTCGAGAAAAAATTAGACAAAGGTATCATTTATTCACTGGGAGATTTGTTTGCCTTGAACACATTGTCCAAATAAGACTGGTACGGTTGCAAGTTTATGCTTGTTTTCTATATCATCTAGGATTATCTTCTACTCCAAGCCAGATTTAAACCGACCAGGGAAGAACAAGTTCGATCTTGTTCAGAAAATGTTTGCAAAGGGTACTTGAATTTCGTAGTCTTGAGACAGATGATAGGTGTTTCTGTAGAGCACTGCATATCGAGCCCATCAGGCGCATGCAGGTGCCGCTGAAAGCAATATGGCAAACTGTCGACTTTTTGATGCTCGCTCCGCAATGCTCAAAAGCGTGTTTTTCACTAAGGTTTGAAAGCATATGTGTAGATTCTTCATGTGAGATCTCTGCGTATTTCGGGTCTTGCTACTGTACCGCATCTATCTTTCAGCGCACGACTACAGTCACAGAGGCAATAGCCAGACTTCGCTTGAAAGCGCTCAAAACGCCTAATAGCGCCCAAACTTCTTTAATCTCTCTTCACTTTCATGTGTGAGGAGAGGTGAGAGGAAGTGAAGAGAGGTTAAAGAAATTTGGGCGCTTTTGGGCGCTTTTGAGCGAAGTCTGGCCGGGGCCTAAGTGAGGGTCATTTGCTACTTGTAAGAACTGTTTTTTTCTTTTTCAGGATACCTTTTCTTTTGTTTTTTTTTTCTTTCTGTTAGCTACAACTAAGAGATTGCAAAATGTATTGCTTTACAAAGAGACGGACTTGATATTTTTGATATGTATAATTTTTATCTCGTTCTGACTGAGAAGAACTATGATGCGCTTCTTTTGTGGACCTTTTTTCCCCGTCGGTCACGTCATTCGGATAAACATTGTGTTGTGGCACGATGAACGTTCACGCTTTCAAATGTGCTGCAAAAACATCTAGATTCTGGTAACAATCCATAAGAAGTGTCTATACGAAGAAAAAAATTTTTATATCAAACTTCTATACTACGTAGCAATCGAAAGTGAAAACTAAAAGGTAAGAAAGAAACAAGCAAACTTGTTTTATGTTCCCTTCCTTTTTATATGTGAGATGCCTTTTCACTCTACACTCATTTTACCGCTCAGATTGACTGAGTTATGGGATTACGAGAAGTACGGCTGCACATCAAAACGTGGGGACTTTTACTACTACAGTTACAACTCCGGGCTACAAAACCAGTAGTAAGCACAATTGTCAAAAAAGAACGCTGTACCGTAGTTGCTAGTGCCACCTTCAGCGTTATATACCAACAGCGAAGTCTAAAGGACAAAGGAGAGATATTCCTTGATCCCAACACTCTTGCAGAGGATGGAACCACGTCTATCAGGTAGAAATTTTGACTCGGTTTGAGAACGTCTTCTTTTGTTGTAGAATATCAGCTTTCACCAAGGATGGTTCAATCTACGCTTATGGTCTAAGTGAGAAAGGAAGTGACTGGGTGACTGTAAAGGTAGGTATCGCTATCATATGGCAATGTAGCTGAGCTTTATTTATTTTCTGTTAGTCTCATATGAACCGGCCAGTAACCTGTTTTCAGTTTCGTCGTGCTGATAAGCAGGACATGAAGGATGTCATAACTGGAGTGAAGCACTCGTCCCTTTCTTGGTTGAAGGATAATTCTGGAATATTTTACTGCAAGTATCCTGAACATAAGGTTGTTTCATCACCCAGCGGTCTTTCGGCACATTTTCTTCTTTTTTTTTGGACCGCTACGGAGGGCACATCAGTCGAAAAACATCGCTATCATTCCCTATATTTCCACCGCATGGGAACTGAATGCAGGGATGATGTACTGGTTTACGATCGAAGAGAAAATCCAGATTACATGGTGTCAGTTCCTGTCAGGTACATCCTTCAAATTCTAAAAGTGCACTCGTTATAGGGGAGGTACTGTAACAGAAGATGGAAAGTATCTCATTATCGATGTATCACGTGGGTGTGACCCGTATAATATGCTGTACTACTACGATTTGACAGCTGTAAATGGTACGATTGGAAAGATTGCTCCTACTCCCCTTTTTGAGAAGTTGGATGCCAAGTACGATGTACGATATATTCCACTCTTGTTGTCACAGAAGTGCTTTTTCTGAAGCTAATAAGCTTATTTTGATTTTATCGTTATAGTATGTGGATCACGATGAGGAAACCATGCTTGTACTTACGAATCAGGATGCGCCTATGTTCAAGCTCATTCGCGTTTCTCTGAAGGATGGATCAGTCAAAGAAGTTGTACCAGAAAATCCTCGTCATAAATTAAACTGGGCTGCCGTTGTGGCCGAGGATCGTCTTGTTGTGAACTACATCGAAGACGTCAAGGTAAAGATAACCAATGCCTAAAATTTTTGACTTTTATTGGAAACATATAACGGTTCATGCATTTTAAATGAATCTCTCTTTTAGGACGCATTATACGTGCACGATCTACGTACAGGTTCTAGGTTGTATCAATTTCCGTTGAAAATAGGGTGAGTTAGTTTACTTTTTCGTTTTAAACTAACTTATGTCGTTTCAGATCTATATCAGGATTTTTCGGGAAAAAGTCACTTTCTGAAATGTTCCTTGGTTTTGAATCTTTCACCGTTCCTACCATCGTTTACCGTATCGATTTCTCATCCACAAGTGGAAAGGTGATGCCAGTGGTGGAGGTATGCGAGGTTTATGGTCTGCTGAATTGTTGTGTAGTTGTATGCTTTGAGGAGTTGAGACGAGTGGATATCAAAGAGATGGATGAAAGTCAATTTTCTGTGGAGCAGGTTTTTTTCAAAAGCAAGGACAACACAAAAGTTCCCATGTATATTATATCACTGAAGGGTACCACACGAGATGGTGGTAATCCCACCATACTGAACGGCTACGGAGGTCGCGGTTTTCTTTTTTATCTTATAAATAATCATTAAGAGTTCTCCAGGATTCAACATTGCTGATATGCCATACTTTTCAATTAGCCGCCTGCTTGTTGTTAAACATTTTAAAGGGATTGTTGCTTGTGCCAATCTTCGTGGAGGAAGGTGGGTTTGAGCTTTTTTTGTCTTTTAGAAATTTTGTCATTTTTATAGTGAATACGGAGAAGACTGGCACATGAGTGGAATGAAAGAAAAGAAGCAAAACGTGTTCGATGATTTCATTGCTGCTGCTGAATATCTTATTCATGAAAAATACACATGTACCAAAAAGTATCCAGCTTGAACTTTTTAAATACAAAGTTCCGATGAAATTTTAGATTGGCAATCCATGGTGGTTCGAATGGAGGTTTACTAGTAGCAGCATGTTCACAACAGCGTCCTGATCTATATGGTGCAGTGCTGAATCGTGTTGGGTTCGTCTTTCTGATGAAACTATGGAATTCTCACAAGTTGTTCTTTGAGGCAAAAGTACGCTAATGATGTTCTTTCAGCGTGATGGATATGCTACGATTTCACAGATTCACTGTAGGCGGTGCATGGGTACCGGAATATGGCAATCCTGACGAGGAGAAAGATTTCAGTTACATTTACAAGTCAGTTTGCTTTGCATCCATGATTTGATTAGATTCGTGCCTTAAGATACTCTCCTCTTCATAATATCAAATTTCCCTCAAACGGCCAGTGGCCTTCTACTCTCATGATGACCGCAGACCACGATGACCGAGTGGTCCCTAGCCATACTCTCAAGTATGCAGCAACATTGATGGAAAAGGCACGTCGTTTATTGAGATCTTGTAATAAGGCAGTCGAGAGATGGCATATTTAGGCCAAATTACATCCCCTCCAAACAAATCCCATCCTTGTTCGCGTGGAAGTAAAAGCTGGGCATGGTGCTGGAAAGCCAACCTCCAAAGTGGTTGGTTATTTTTCAAAAATCTGAGGAAGCTTTGGTTGTGAATACTCGAAATTTAGATCGCCGAGATTGTTGATATGTACAGCTTCTTGCAAAGAGTGCTTGACATGAAGTGGTTCGAGTAGGTTGCTGCTCCCTTTATGCTGTTATACGGTCAGATCTGCAGTGGTAATGACGTGATGTGCTATGATTTCTCTGTTCTGGCAGTCGATTTGCATTTATATTTGTTTTTGTTATGCACTGAGAATACTTTGGGGTTATCGACATGATTGTTCAGGTCTTTATTTTTCACTTGTGGATGTCAATTGTTCTCTATACATTCTCGAGATAGGTTTGTTATTGTTGAGTTTTTTCCCTATCTACACATCCACACACACTCCCAACATTCGGGCCAGTATCAGATCCCATAATTGAGGTTTTGCTCTATTCCTAACGTGAGCTATCATTGCGCCCTGTGCCTGTCCACGAATTGTCTGAATAAAGATAATCAAAAGTAAGCCATGATTAAGAGCTGCTTTCTGATTCGCGTACATATAGCGTTAGGCCTCGGGCATACCTCACGCGATTTCAGTCACGACGCGATTTGTCATTACTCCAAATGTTCATAACTCATCGTACGGAGTTTTTGAATGTACGGAAGATGGGGCATTTTATCAACCTACGAAAGTTATACATGCTGTACATTTGAGGTCCACCAGTATCGAATTTTTGAAGACATCTGGCAAATTGCCAGATCGCGTGGCGACTGAAATCGGTGAGGTATGTCCCTTGCCTTACGCTGTAAAAGCGAGCAGTGGACAAAGAGTGTTGTTCTCGGACATCTGTCACCTTAAATGTCTTGCCTGTTGGGAATTATTTGGCTGCTATGGCTTTCACTGAAATACAGTCTGTATCAACCCAGCGTAGGCAAATCCATGAAACGATGCGTCATCTTCATCAGTGTCCTCGCGAGCCGTTGCTGGCATTTTGCTACGCAATGATAAAAGAGCAATACGTGGGTGTATGTCAAGAGCGCGATTTTTATTGCCAGTTTAGACCCAAATAGCACACATTTTTGATATTCATGGTTAACCTTTCACAATCTTTACAGTTGTATGTATTAGAGAATTACAGATATACCGTCTATGATGCGCACCAAGATTATTGATGTAAGTTTGGCACTTTTGGATGTTAAATGCCCACAAGCACAAGAAATTTCCTATAATGCAGCCAAGAACCATGCTAGCGCGACAACATTTCTAATTGTGTCCACCAAACAATATCTGCAGACATTACCACATTTGAAGTACAGGCGTGGTTCAAAAATCATGAGGTTTCTCTACTGTACAGTTGGAACTGTGGTTGAACAGCAATGAAAAATGTCAAACATAGGAGCGAAGAAGATGTTCAACGATTACAAAGTACCCTAATTTCACGAGTAAAGGACGCACCTTCTTCCTAAATATGACCAGCCTGTACACGTAAAACATTCGCGATCAAAGGACCCCATACAGTACTGCGTATTGCCTGAGAGTATCGGACGGGATAAGTTTCGTTTTCCGAAACAAACGAACGACTGAGTAGCTCGCTCAAAAAATCGAAAGAGTGCGTCTTGTACTCGTGTTAGGGTAAAAGAACTACTGCAGACAGTAGGATGTAGAAGAAGATATCAAAAATGGTACTAAAGCAAACCCGCGATAGAATTACACTAACGTATTCTCTACAACGCAATGACAATACTGGGTTATGATATATGTAAAGATGCGTCACAAAGGGTAGGGGTTAACTTATCATTGCGACACGCTCATTTCGGCTGTCGGTCGTGGAGTCGATACTGGAGAACTGGCGAGCATGCTGCCTCGACGAACCATCTCTTCCAGCCGTCGCCTAGCTCTCTGCTCTCGATCTAGAGCTCGATTAACAGCTGCCAACTCTTGGCGTAAGCCGATAAGTTGATCCTTCAATGCGTATACTGTATCGACCAAACTCCTGGAAAAAAGCATCTTTACCATGGAGTTGAAATAAATAGTATGTTGCATAGTTAACGCACAAATCTCGGTTGATTCCTCTGCACTCGCAACCAGGGTTAGGCAAGAGATGTGGCGTGCCACACGCGGGGACCATATTGAGCGTCAGATTGGGAAGGGGGTCGTAATCGAAGTGATTAGCGATAACAAGATCCGTTAACAATGTCAGTTGAGCCCATTATTATGCAAAACACAGGCTCAAGTACCAGTGAGATATTCACCTATCCTCGTATACACCGTAAGCAGTATAGAGAAGCCATACGAAGCTTAATGAGTATTATTTCCGTAATTAGCATGTCAAATAACCCAGTAGACCAAGTTTTATCGAATGCTGAGGTTCCTGGATTTTGGAACACTCAGTTAAATGGCCATTTTCGGACATGACTGACTTTGTTTTGAAAGCGAGTTAGCTATGCTTTTCTGCACTCAATACAAAACACCTTTGTGCATATAAGAGAGATCCCACTACAAATAACCGCAAAGTAGGAAATTAGGAGCCAGCCAAAACCTGTTTGTCTCATTTTCGCTTTCGATGGTTGTGCTTTCAACAATTATTGCTCAGATTCAAACCATAGGTGCGATAGTGTGAGAATTTGCTCACCCCCTCTTCACCCCTGAACCGTGACCAAGGTGACCCCCTTCACCGAAAGGCGAGAAAAAATCAATAGTAAGATTAAGCAAAGGAGATATTCGTACGGGAATTGTTTGTGTATAGGAAAAGAGGAAGAAGATTTATAGGCATTCACGTACTTCGAGGAGGAAAAAAATAGTAGCTTCTGTAGCTGCACAGCGACTTCAGCGAGGAAAGTTCCGTGGTACAACGTTCCCCTCTGCTTTCAAAGAATAAGTAGTTTACCTAGAGTCCGTTCACAGAAGTACCTATCAAAAGGTGTGCCTAGTGATTTCTGAACACTTACGAGTTTTTAACATAGAAAAAACTCATAAATTTTGTAGATGAATAGCTAATACAAGGAAATGGTGACCATGAAACTCGTCCTCCGTTTTCAGAAAATATATAGCATGTCTGAGATCCGTCTAAAAAAGTGCTGGGTGAAGGGTGGGTGAGACTCTTCTAATGGGAGTTCTCAAGTAGACGTCTTTTTACAATGGTAGAAAATATGTACACTGCCTGGGGTTTTTTTAACGGACCCCAGGCAGTGTACATATTTTCTGAAAGCGGAGGACGAGCGTTCCGACGATGACTATTTCCTTGTACAATTTGTTCATCTACAGAAGTTACGGATGTTTTTATCCACAAAAAAAACTCGTAAATATTCAAAAATTATTACCCACACCCTTCACTAGGCACTTTTTCCAACAGACTCCAGGCAAACTATATTATCCGAAAAGGAGGACAAGACGGTTTCACTGTGACTATCGCGGCGTACAAGATATTTATCTATAGGAGTTATGGATTTTTTTATCTAAAAGTTTGTGAATATCTTAGCTTACTACCCATGTGCTTCAAAAGGCACTTCTTTGAAAGGACCCCAAGACAAGCTATATGAAAAGCGGAAGGAAAGGTGGTTTTGGAAACTATTTTCTTGCTGACTCGCTGTTATTCTACAGACGCAGTTTTTTCAATACAATATTTGCAAATACTCAAAAATTGTCTAACTCTTGAAACGGATATTCTCGCACACATCTTTTATGGTATTTTCAAAAACTGACAGGGTAGTTTCCTATTTCAATCTTCACATTTAGAGAAGAAGACAACCATTGGTGACAGAACTGAAAATGGTGAACGTTGATTAGAAAAAATGAGAGAACACCATCACTCCATTCCTCTCTCTCTTCCCCCCCCCCCCCTCGGTCGACATTTTGTTATTTCTCTACCAAGTGAAACACTCTTCACCAAAGGGGCTGCCATGGCTGTGACCCCCTTCACCCCGTCACGGTGACGTCACAAGAAGGCGAATAGGACCCTCCCTCGGGGCTCGCAAATCTCCGCTCCGGGGGTGCGCCAGATTTGGGAGAGCCCCGGAGCACCAAAATGGATGAAATGGCAGGGCTTCGGAGCGCTCCAGAGCGCGAAGTGGCAGACCCCCGCCATTTGCCCTCCGGAGGTATCCCCTCGACTGTCTGAATTAGTGATAGTTGCTGAAAGCAGAACTCCTAAAAGCGAAAAATGAGCTGAGCAAGAATTTGACTAATTTGACAGAATTTCAATTCCATTGTTCGGAGGTTAATCAAAGTGTGGTCTCTAGCGTGTACTAATAAGAAGTAGTGATTTGTATCAAGTGCAAAAAAGAATAGGAAACTCCTCCAAAATAAAGTCAATCATGTTGAAGGTGACCATTTTTGCTAGGTAGCGCAGTATGAAACTTCAAGAATAGGTTTGGTCCACGGCGGTTATTTGTCAAGCAGATTACGAAAGGACATTCATTATGCTTATAGGACCTCTTTCTCATGCTTGCGGTAGGAACGGTATTTTGGAGGGGCCTTTTTGAGATCAAATGAAGGGAGGGGGGTCATTCGTTGGTCTTGTGTTCACACACCTTTTGCTCGACCCTGTCCGCAACCTAGCAATGCTGAGTCAGGGCCCGACACGAGGTGGCTTTTCGAAAATGCAAAAATGAGCCCCTTGACTTTCCCAAAATTTTACGAAGTCAACGTAAAAACAAACCGACGTGGATAAAGAACATATTCGGGCATAAAAACGACATCCCCTTCGCTTTTTGTGCCTAAAACGATACTTAGCTTGCTTATAATCCACCTGTGCTGAGCACTGCGCTGAGTTCAAATCGGTTTCACTCTAAAGCAGTGGAAGATGCCCTTTTTGGACGTCTTTCACGCACGTTCATGAACGTAATCGCGTCAGCATAGTCTATATGTCAGTGCCAGTACCTTTTTCACAGTAGCAATGCAAGGTGGATCAGATTTTCGATCTGATTGTGAGTAGTGTTTTCTACTCATCGACAACTTGTTCCTAGAAGGCAGTATCAGGCAGATCTGAGTGTGTTCCGATAGAATCGGCACCTCTTTCACCTCTTCTAATAATTACCATGAGGATCATGCATAAGCATGACTTGCTGTGATATGGGCACCCTTATTGCCCAAATATGTAAATTTACTTCGCCACGCCTACAACCGAAAGCATTGTACTACCGCACTAATACGTGCACGCCATCTGTTCTTGAATCTACAGCACATGTGCTTTGTATAACACAGGAGCCAAATATCCCAATCAGGCACTATTTCGCCTCAGGCCACAGTACGGCCCGGGAACCACGGAAACAGACTGAGACTTTTGCTTTGATAAGTTGTAGTGTGTCCAAACGTTGCCCATAATCTGTTGTGATCATAGCGAGATATCTGTCTTCAACAAATCACTCGGTCCTCCGTGACTAGCTTCCATCAAGTCAGTGATTTACAGATTATTGCAGAATCTGCAAAATCTGATTTGAATAGAATTCTTTCGATCTGTTAAAACGCGGACTTGACTTAGGTTACCGAGTAACAAGTCTGCGTCTAGACGAAGGGAAGATTGATCATCAAAGGAATACTAACGAGGGAAGGATCCCAGGTCGCTGTAGCGATTTGAAACAAAATGCATTAGAGATGCGCCTTGGTGAGCTGATTCCAAATCCAACTTCCTTAACACGTTTCGGACCGCGAAATCGCGCGCGGCGAAAAAGAGGGTACTTTCAGCCGTTAGCCAACAAAGGGACCTCAATTCGTATACTGTGTGCTACATATATAATCAGCATGTCAGATATGATTCATACCCAGAGTTCTGAGTGAATTCGAAGTCTTTGAATTTTGTCGCCTGAGAAGGACTTCTGTGCTTTCCTGAAAGATAGGAAGAACTCAGTTTCTAAATGTATCCAAAAGTATCTTTGTTGTACACGATATACATCATTATAGGAACTACGGTTTTTCTCTTTGGGTGGGGGAACGAAAGCCGCCAGCCAGCTTCGGTCGCCTGCGCGGACTGCTGGTCCTGGGACGACATGCAACAACGTTGCGAAAGGACCAGTTAGCCGCGAAAGGCGGCTCAAACTGGCGGCTTTCGTTCCACTACCCTTTCTCTTTGAATTCGAAGCAAAGGAAAGTTGCGACGTCGCACGCGTCGTTCGCGTTGCCGCACTTCGTTGCAACTGTTGTTCGAATTGTCTTGATATCTTCTAAACAAATATCGGCGGCACAGCCTTACAGAGTACTTGAAAAGGAGGAGCTTAGGCCTTTGATTTGATAACCTTGGACAAACAGAAAAGCTCCTGCAAACACTGAAAAGATCCTTGGAAGGCGTAGAAGGCCTGAAGGCGACAAAAACATTGAATTCGAGATTTTGGGTGAACGGTGCCTTTAACTGCTGCGCTGTTTTCTGGAAGAAGGTACAGGGCTTATCAACTGTCAAATGCACCAGCTCTCCACTCCTGCGCGGCCGCCTCGCCTGGATTCTGCGCTTCTTTCGCCAACATGCTCTCTCACCACTTTCCTTCAGCGAGCTGGAAAAGGCGGAGCTTCGATCGATCAAATGATTAGAGAGCATGCTCGCGAAAAAGGTGCAGCGTTCCACGCGGAAGCGGAGATGCTGATGCACCCGACACTAGTGATAAACCGTTTACAGTTTAAAGGTTTGATTTTGGCAAACATTCAATGCCACAATTTCAAGTAGTTGTTCGAAAACACTTATCTCTGTTGCCGTTGTATGTGAGCGTTCCTTTTAGACGGTACACTCAACAACAAGCTGATTATGCACTCCCAAGGTGCTTTTTAAAGGCAGTACATCGGCAGAATGAGACCCGTGACAAAACAAGGTCATAGGGTAGGGGCCCCCATATGGAACCTATCGGGCCAAAGTTCGATCTTTCTCTGCCGCTTCCAACCCCCGAAGTTTCGAGGCGAAAGCAGCGTTCATCTCCTGTCCTCTCCGAACCCGCCCACCCCATGGACGAGTGACTTCCACGGTCAGAGCGCGCAGCCGCAATGCTATAAGCATGAGGTCCGCAACGACTCTGCGTCTTCGCCACGACGGGGCTTCGCTCGTCCATGGGGTGGGCGGGTTCGGAAAGGACAGGAGATGAGTGCTGCTTTCGCTTTGAAATTTCGGGGGTTAGAAGTGGCAGAGAAAGATCGGACTTTGGCCGATAGGTTCCATATGGAGGCCCCTACCCTGTGACCTTGTTTTGTCACGGGTCTCATTCTGCCGATGTACTGCGTTTAAAGTGCATTGTGCATGAGAACCGTAATAACCACACCTGTTAAATCTAATGATATGCTTCGTTCCAGATCGCCACAGCGACATGGGACCCTTCCCCTGTAAGTCAGATATTACATAAAAATATGATATTTCTAAGCTCACATTTGCACATCGCAAGCACGATATTCTCATGAGAAAATTGCACGTATGTTTATCAAGAGACTTCAGGTCGACATGGAAGGCAGCTTTGGAGTCGCCATTCGAAATCTGCTTACTAAGGCCCGTATGCACGTACATCCCCGCTGGGAAGGGGAGCGGATCTGAGAAGGGATGCGTCATATCTTGCTACTCTAATAAGGGAGGTTCGCTTATTCGAAATGGCGATTCGGAAGGAGATCTATACCAGTGGATAGAGCTCAAAAAGCTGATTTCAGATATACCTTCTATCCCTGCGATGCATCGTTCTGAAAAAAGCTATGAGCTTTTTAAAGCCAAATTTTCGTGCATTTTGAATCCCAAAATCGTAATAATCGCTACACAAAAGTGTGCAAGCTTAAGCAAACCACCTAATAAGCATTTTAGATCTATTTCGAGCTCATCCGAACGCATTCGAGTGTTTTTAGACCATGTTGTTCATCCACAGGTCGTCATTTCATTCGTAGATCACACTTCCATTATGTATACGAAAGAGCCCCAAAGCTCAATCTAGAAAAACGCGTTGCGTCGGAAACTTTTTGGAAACCTACCAATGAATAGAACAAAAAACGATGTTCTCAGATATATATCTTCAATATCTGCGACGCGTTCTTCGAGATGAGGTTATGGCTTTTTTGTATATATAACGGAAGTGTGATATGGGAAGGAAATGACGGCCTGTGAATAAACAGCATGGTCGGAAAACACTCGAAAAATTCGGATGAACTCGAATTAAACCTACATGCTTACTAAATGGTTTGCTTAAGCTTGCACATTTTTGTGTAGCGAGTATTATGATTTTGCGAGTCAAAATGCACGAAAATTTGGCTTTATAAAAGCTCATAACTTTTTTCAGAACAATGCATCGCAGATATAGAAGCTATATCTGAGATCAGCTTTTTAAGCTCTATCTACAGGTGTAGATCTCCTTCCGATTCGCCACTTCGACTAAGTGAACTTCCCTTGTAAGTATCTTTCTTCTTCTTTCTCCATCTAGCTTAAGAAGTTCTTCATACACTTATACCTGCGCATAGTGGATGCCAGGTTACTTCCACGCAAGATTGGTTTTTTGCCATTTTATGTGATCCACAGGGGATCCCCTGGAAATCACCTCTCATTTTCAGTCATTTATATTCCTGAGAAGTCAATGAAAAGCTGTAAAATTGTACTGAGAATATACTACGCCACTGCTAAACAAATTTTCGACAGAAGAAATGGAATCTGAAAATTGTGAATTTTTCGATGATCCCTGTCTCGCGAGCTAGGGACTACCGAAGATTTCGACATCCTGAGATTTCGCTTATTTCTGCTATAATCATCTTTAGCAGCGCCGTAGTATATCTACAGCACTATTTTACAGCGTTTCATTGAGTTTTCAAGGAGATAAATGGCACTGAAATTGAGAGGTGGTCCGCTGGGGATCCCCTGGGCTCCACAGGGAATCACACAAATAGTGAAAATCTAATCAATTATGCCAGTAACCTGGCATCAATTACGCGCAGGTATTGGGTATGAGAACCTTCATAAGCAAGTTAGAAATGGAAGAAGAACATACTTAGAGTAGCGAGATATGATGCATCCCCTCCAGATAACCTGCCCTCCCCAGCGGGGATGTACGTGCATACGGGCCTAAGTGGCCACTGCAAAGGCCGCATGTGCGTGATACTCCGCATCCACCAGCTCTTTCAGAACGAACACTTCACTGTTGCACAAACTCTTGTAAGGCTCATAGTGAAAGACATGCGCGATACGTATAGGCCGTCCGTTCCCACTCTCCGTGCGCCCTGCGCGGAGAGTGCGCAAGGTGTGTACTGCGCGTCACTCGTCTTTCCCCGTGCACTCTCGCCGCCTGTTTCCTCTGCGCTTCTTCCAGTCATGAACTATCTTCAGTGGAAGCAACAGCGTTGCTCTCCGTGCGCAGCGAGGACGGCCTATACAAGGGAACACCACAAATGCATCGGAGTCAAACTAGTTTTCTTTTCTGCAAATACGGAAACGTTTGACTAGATAGCAGGATACCGGCAAATATGAAAAGGTTTGACTAGATAGCAAGATATCGATAAACATATTGAACATACCTACTCCTGAGCTCCAGATGCTTAAAGGTAGCGTCCGAACAACTTCGAATAAAATTTTTTCGCTTACCTGAGACGGTATGTATCAATCTTCGGGTAAGTGTACCCGTGCAGGCCGTACAGACAGAGCGCCCAGGCCCATGATATGCGAACGTAGGCGTCTGACGTGCAAGAGCTCGACCAGGCAGAATCGGGCAGGTCTGCAACGCCTGGCCAACTACGATCTCGCTCGAGTATAAATTGTGCGAAATAGCGCCTCCCTTTGATTAGGTGGCCGAGAAGGTCAGTAAATCAAACGACGTTAGTCGACTGCTACAAGGATTGCACAACGAGATGCAGCTATTCCATCGCTCCCTGACCATCCCAGATGGGAAGGGGTCCGACAAGGCGACACAATCTCGCCGAAGCTGTTCACCGCGGCTTTGCAGTGGGTGATGAAATCACTGGACTGGGATGAGAGAGGCAAACGTGTTGATGGGAGATTTCTGTCGACCCTTCGTTTTGCGGACGACATCGTTCTCTTCTCAAGCAGTATCACTGAAGCAGAGACGATGCTGAAGGAACTAAACGAAGTAGGGAAGTAGATGGGAGTGCAAGGTGCAGTGCACTCTGTTACGCAGCTGAGAATTGGGCCGATACTGTAGCCATGTCGAAGGCTTTACGGACCACCCACAGAGCGCATGAGCGCAGTCTTCTAGAGATGAGCCGACACAAACAACGTCTTGTCGGACCTCGCAGTATGGATTTGAAAGAAATATCACGTCTTTGTGACCCATCGGTATACGTTGCGAAAAACACAGATGGGCCGGTGAAATCATGAGAAGAACAGACCACAGATTCACACCAAAAATATCGGAGTGGGTTCCTGGCGAAAGCGAAACGTCCCCAGACAAGACCTTAAGCGAGATGGGCATACGTGAACGGATGGACCAGCTGAGATATAGCTGGATATGATTTTCGCCCCTGGAACTCGTGGACGCAGCCGCCGACGACAACCAAAGAGATTGGACGTCCGAAGCAAGGGACAGGGATTAATGGAAATTTTTGTACTGCGCCCGCGTCGCGTGAAGATGGGCCATCTAAGTATCTAACAATAAGTAAGTACGGAAGTTTTCTTTGCTACCCTGATGAGTTAAAGTAATTTCGTTTTGATTTTTCTGGCTAGAATCTTCTGCACTTACAGGGCTTATCAAACGCAGTGTCGCTTGCATCAGCATCTCCACTCGCGCGTTGGACTCTGCACCTCTTCCGCGAGCATGCTCTCTGATCACTTTCCCAGGGCGAGCGTGGGAAAGGCGGAGCCTCAATCGATTGGAAGTGATTAGAGAGCACGATCGCATAGGAGACGCAGAGTCCACCGCGGGAGTGGAGATGCTGATGCAAGCGACACTGCGTTTGGTAAGCCCTACAGATTTTTTGTCACTAGACGCAGTTCTTGTACAGAGGGTTGTTCTCGATTGCATTTGTGTAGCTCCCGCCATATCATAATGTTTTAAGGGGACTCGCTTCCAACGTGCTCGAAATCAACACATGCGGGCCCTGGTTACGTACTTAAACAGTGTCAGGAAAGCAACGTACTTCTCTTGTATAACTATTTCATCTCCAACCATTTCCTCCACTAGTATCTTCTCATCTTCAGCCACAATGAGTTGCGGTGGTCTGCAGTCCGCAATACCTGGAGGTGCACGTACTGCCCCACTACAATAAGCTTCAATAATGCGCAGAAGGTGAGCGTCATGCTGTTCGCCAATGCTTGCTGAACAAGCGTGATTACTAACGACCATCTGAAATCGTAAAAGCAAAAATACCTTCTTTTCTCAACTTCACACTCTTTTTCGCACTTGATGATGGTAAAACGGTTCGATGAGGAGGGTCAACGCGCAAGCACAACTTCTTGCTAATGTCTGAAAGAGATGGGGAATGAAGTGATGATGAATAGACTTGCGAAATTGCTCAAAAAAGAGTACCATTAAGAGAGCGATGGTTATGGGCATTGATATCAGGATCATCAATCTCATCTGGTAAAATCATTTCTAGCTCATGATTCAAGCGCAAATCATTGTGTCCTATGCTAAATAAAAAAGTGTTGAGAAATCAAAAGTCGAAAACGATATCTTACGACGGTTTCCTTCCAACTACTGCTCGCTCGGCAGATGGCATGTCAGATACATCTGCCATTCGTGAAGGAGACAGCATATGCTTTAAAGTCGACATCAAAATGGAAAAGAGCGATACGTTGTGCACACTTACCATGTTATTGACAGCGTAAGATTGTGGCACGGGTGGGGATGACATAACAAACGATTCCTCAATTACTATACCTTCGCATCGCGCAAAAGCCTCTAGCCAACGCTCAGTATCAAACCAAGACGAGATCTGGATTTCCATATCACCTTAAGTGAAAGAAAAAGAAAGCTCTGGATGTACAGACAAATACAAAATGCTAGGGTCTTGAGGTTACCTCGCGCGATTTCGCCAGATCGCGCCGCCACACACCTTGCGCAGATTTCATGCACAAGCATATGGCGGATCGAGAAGGTGTCGGGAGGGAAAGGGGGGGGGGGGGGAGATTAAGAGTTTTTCGGAAGTGGTCCACATGACTTTGTAAATGTGCAAGTGTCTTGTTCTTACTTGTGAAAGTGTGAGAAAAATTTGAGATTTTGATCAAAATAACCATTAAGAAGATTTCAAGTGCAGCCTTTTACTCGAATATGGTAAGCTTTCTACACGCCACGCCCCTTCGGTCTGAAAACATTACTGTCACCTCCACTTAAAAAAATTTTTGTGAACGCCACGGCGCAGCTTCCATAGGTATGAAAGCATGTTTGCTACGCGCGATGTATGATCGTAGAAAAACCGAATAGCGTGACTACGAATTGCGCGAGGTATGCCATTGCCTTTGGCGCGGTTTGGCATTGCCGAACTTCCTGATTCATCGCCGCACTTTTTATAAACAAGATTTGCCATATCTATACAAGTTTACGGAGCTAAGCGCCTCCTGTATGAAATTTGCATATGCCGAATTTGTAGACATGGTACCAAATCGCGTAGCAGGGGGGATCTTCGAGACACGACCATTGCCTTAGGCCTCGTTCAGTGTTCACGCAATTTCACTGCCTTGCGATTCTCTAACAAGGAACAATTACGAGTCCATTGCATGCCGATCATCTTGCATTTCGAGTGGTAGTTTTCCGACACGAATAATCGTGGCTAACTATCACAACCGAAATGCAATATAATCGGCATGCAATGGACTCGTGACTGTTGTTTTGTTTGAAGAATCGCGAGGCGAGGAAATCGCATGAACTCTGCCCGAAACCTTAGGAAAACGCTTTCTAAGTGGCAACTCTGGCAACAGTGGGCGACAACCAGTGGCGTACCGAGAGGGGGGGGGGCGAGGGGCCCCCCCCCCCCCGAGAATGGGTCGCGAAATTTTTGAAAGTTACTCAAATGTGTTATAAAAATGTGCAAAGCACTTGTCTTTACTTGTAAATAATTAAAATAATTTTCAAAAATACAAATTAGCCCACCCCAAAAATTTTTCGGAATGCGTAGCTAACGCCACGCACCTTCATTAGAAAATTTTTTTTGTCGTCCCCCCCCCCCCCCCCGAGCCGAAATCCTGGGTACGCCACTGGCGGCAACGTATAGCCGAATAAGGCACTCGGCATAAGTCATAAGTGCAAATAACGTGGGACTTCATAGATAGGATTGGAGGAAGATTTTGAGCATAAAAAGGGAACAATTACATGTATGATACAAATGACTTGCCACAGAAATCAAACTGAGTACGCAAATGATACAAAAACCTCATCTTGCGCAATGAAATGCAAGACTCTCAACTCACCAACCACTAATCCACTGCGATTCTCCATAACTCGGACTCGCAAATTGTTTGTTGGCACCTTCCTGAGTAGTTTATACGAGTTTACATCCATGGTGATCTCCAGCACAATCAGCAGTTTCGAAAACAAGGCAAAACATCTAAAAACACAATGCTCAACACGACATCTGGTATCAATTATAAAACTTTGCAACAATGAACCACACGGCTAGAAATGACATATACCGGTCATCGCATGCTCCATCATAGATGACTGGTGCGACACCAACATAAAGAATACGACCCCGCTGCTCGAAAGATGCCCATCCCTCGACCTGACCGGTGTACAGAAGCTCGAGTTGAAGTTCTTTTTGTTTACGAACAGCTTCACATAGTAACTGAAAGAAAGCCCTAGAATGTTCAAATTAGCAAACAAAGGTTCGTAACCACACCTTCATTTCTTTGAACACTGCACAAGATCGCTGAACATCACCACGATCAGCGTGCCCCTCCTGAACAAAAGAAGAATACAATTTTCTGCGAACTCAGACTATGACAAGTCTAGTGCAGCCTTGGATCTGAAGGCAGTGTCCTGATAACTAAAGCTTCGAAGCACCAGTGTGATAGACAACGAGATCCTTTGAGACATATCCCTTTCGGAAAGGCTCGTTCAGGTATTCTCACCGTTCGATAGCGGGTTTCTAAGTCAGTATAAAAGAGCCTCCATGCCAGCCGAAAAGCTTTTGGCTAATAGGTGTGAAAATGTATATATAAGCACTCTAACTATTTTTCCAATCATTCTTTGCCTTTGTACATGTTCACACTCTCGAAGATGCGAGCGATCTCCACGGCAGTCTTGGCCTAACAATAAGCCCGATGGAGCTCACACCCTCATCCATGATCATGGCTGAGTAACTTCTGTCTGGCCTCGAGACTTTCTGATCCGCATAAGGAAAGCGATGGTTATACAGGGTGTCCCAAAAAAATGTGCCTACTGTTTAATTGTTAATGACTCTTTTGTAAAAAAGTCTTTTGAGAAGCTTTGAGTACCATTTTGTAGAGCTAGATTCTACTTAGATTTACAGTATAGAGCGAATCACCAATCACTCATCATTACTGTAGGATTACGGTAGAAACTTCAAGTATATGGTGCTATTGTGAAAAAAGCTGCACTTTCAAAAAATTCCGAAAAATGTGAAAACTTGTGTAATAGGGTTTTCATAAGCGCTGAGTTTGATACTCAACTATGTAGAAGTTTGCGAAACTTTTTAAACGGGTAACCGCACTTTTTAGGAACATTGAAAAAACGGCCGCTACTCCCTACCTCACATAACTTTCTAATGAAACATCATGATAAGTTGCGGACATCACACTTAGAATCAGCAACTCAAATTAGCCCTGTAATAGTTTTTGAGCTGTTTTGTTTCCTTTCTAAGGCAAAATATGGCCTCTCATAGCTCAAAACCTCCTTTATAGTTTCTACCGTAATTCTACAGTAACGAGGAGAGATGGACGATTCGTTCTATACTGTAAATCTAAGTTGAAGCTAACTCTACAAAACGGTTCCTAACGCTTCTCGAAAGACTTCATTACAGAGAGTTATTAACAATCAAACAGTAGACACATTTTTTGGGAAATCCTGTATTTAGTATGGGAGTCTGATTAGTGATAGCACTAAAAGATGTTTGGCGGACAGTGTTTCGCAGTTACACTCATGGGAAGTGATTTATGAAAAAATACTGAACTCGATTTATGTCGGCCGTTTGCCCAATAGTGCCTCAATGAGGGCAGCTAGCACGGCACAAGGTGAGACGAGAGGCTTCCTCACTGGTTCACCTTGTTTGACACTGCCTTCAACATAAAAATCATCCACTCTTCGCAGTCATTCACTACGACAACTAGAGACAAGAAACATTACAATAGTAACTTTTTGTTTGACTTACGGGCATACTCCTTTCCAGTTCCTGCAGAACAGCGGGATATTTGTCGAGGTGTCGAAAAGGTTCGCTTAGGCCAGCAATCAGGCTTGCTACGTCTTTTCCTTTTGCCACAAGCACGCTACGCACGGCATCCCTGGATAAAATATTGAGATTATTCGACTAAATCATTCAACAAACAAAAATGGAAGAATTACATCTTCTCATTCAACACCTCGACAGCTTTTGGGTGATTCTCGCAATAAGCGACGAGCAAGCGCCTTAGCTCAGCAGCACAAGAGAGTAGAATTCCTCCAATGCGTTGTTGTGGAACTTCTAGACTTAACTAAGAATGTCAATCTTGAGTACAAAACTTAAACAAACGAACGTAAGTGCTTCCTTCACACGACTGAGTGTACTCTTTTGCAACAGACAGATATCTTCGATGTAACAGGAAAGCACAGCATAATCTTCAGGACTTAGTCTGAAACATAATTTTCAGTGAGATGAAACAAACAACTTCCATGACAAAAATAACTTACATGCTAGCAGCTCGGATTGGTAACAGAAGCTCTTCATAAGTTCTCTGCACGCTAAGCACGTAAGCATCTTCGGATCGAATAAAATCTCGCATTATTTCTGCTCGAAACTGCAGTCGAGAAGCATTTGGACTCATTACATCACCGCTCACTAGAAAATCTCATAGAACTTGGCATCTGTTTGTGTGTAACGTTAATACGTCAGTCTGTTCCGAAAAGAGAATCCTACTTCCAAATAGATGCAGACCACATCTTGGAAGCACACTTCGCAGAGGCAGCTGTCATAAGCTGGTCAAACTCCAAGGAAGCTGCGACTTGATTGTGAATGCTGACTACGATATAAAGCTTGAATAATTACCATTCGCTAATCTCGCTATTATCAATTCCTCACAAACTTAGGGTTGATGAACTGAGATCTGGTAAGGAGAGGTGAGCCGCTTTTGAGAATGAGTGATATGACCTTTATTCATTTTATCGATTACGTGCAAAAGTCTGCGCTGACGGCTACTTTCAAAGAATTTATCACATAGGCGCTGCCTGTGAGAAGCGCAACAGTGGCGCGGAAGGGGTAGATAGGTCTGCGCGGAGATTACAACAGACAGTAACAAAAAGTGTCGAGAAGTGGAAAACACAGCAAATAATCAGCAAATCCTGAATCTTACGCGCAGACAATGTATATATGCAGCACTAGCAAATAAACTTTCATCTGCCCAACTGTCGCTTTTTCCTTTTTCATCACAAGCTAAACTTTAATGATGCTAATGCCTAGTTTTACAGCAGTACTGCTTATGTTGACATAGCCTGGTAAAAGAAATACATGTCAACATGCAAGCTGATTAGCCGTGTCAACAGTGAAGAGTTCCCCAATCACGTGAAATTCACAATGACAAGTAAATATAAATATTCAAGAGGGTTGGCAGGTGTTTTGGTTTGAACAAATCGTTATCATTAGGAAAAACTTCAGGAAGTTAATGCTGGCGGCACACAATCATCCAGACGCAGCGTGTTATGGCTCCTATCCCTCAGGGAATCTTTCCTTTGTGTGTAAGCTTGAGGGAAAGGGAGACAAAGTGGTGCTCGCTGAGATTCATTTCCATGCAGCAATGTCCCGTTCTAAGAATACTTTCATAGTCATAAGTATGTAATCCCCCTATTAGCTTATATGTGTTACTCATTATTCAAAAAGAGCATGTACACATACCTGCGACTCCATTTCCGGCATTCCCACCATTGGCAAGTAAAGTCGCATTAGGCACCGACTTGGACCTCATCAATTTATCTATTTTGATTTCAATTTGAATCAAAAAAGAACAAATTTGCATCAAAACCAGAAAAGCAAAACATCAAGAGAATCATTCACCTTTCTCTGTGATAATACTGGCATAATTTGAAGGAAACCATCCAGTTTTCCCGTTCAGCGTGCCTTCCCACCAACCACCTTCAATCTGTTGAGTAACTGTGATCATATCGTTCTTGCAGAATGACAGCTGAATTGATATATGAACGAAGACTTTTATGGGAGATAGCCAATACTAGAGCGAATGCCAACCTCATCATTATTCTTGCCTTTGAAGTTATATTTTGCTTTGGCGACTACTAGAACTGGTTCGAGGTAATCACTGTCTAATGCAGCTTCTGCCATTTCTAAACATAAAAGATGTATAATATCGTATCAAAACTAAAACGTTACGAAGAATGACGAACCAAATATAAGAAAGTAATAACAAAGATTGGAGTAACGGTGAAGCAATGCCCAATTTGCATAAAAAGAGAACCAGTGATATCACTGATCAATCTGCGCACTAGCCGAGTTATGTAGATATGCCTATGAAATTTCGAACACGGAATAAAAAACCAAAAAGAACATTTCCTCATGCACATCAAACACTATGTTTATCAAGTGCAGCTGTACAAACACGACTAACACGAGGATTCCAAATACGTCCGCACAGTTAGCAGCCACCCAATTTCCTTCTTATCCAGCCAGGTTCGTAGAATGTAAACGTACGCTGATTTGTGTAGTTGCACGCAATGCGTGCCCTTGATCGAATTTGACGTCTTTTTGCTGTGTACATCCGCAGCTTCAGATTTCAACCATTTAATGCAGCAGTTCATTGTTTATTCTTTTGAATTAGTAAGCTCTGCAGGAAAGATGTGTCGAATGACGTACTTTTTGGACTTCCTCATCTGTAAAGTACTACTTCAGTTTCGTGGCTGACACGCCTATTGATGACATCGCTTGTAGAGAAACATGGGCCAACCATGGCTACACATAGTGAGCGCCTTACCCTCTTGCTTCGAAACTTTGTAAATCATAAATTGGCATGTTAAAGGCTTGCAATCATGGCTCATAACCGAGCGGACTGCGAAACGGACTCGGTGCCGTCCCAGCGCCAGGGATTGAATTGAGCAGCTATTCTATCCTCTGGAAATTTATAGGGTATATCGACGAATTTTGAATGAGATCAACTCTTGTAGCTGTGTATAGAGAGACTTGTAACTTCCAACATATCTCCACAAACAAGGAGCCTCAACTAGCCTGTTCGCAATATTTGAGACTCTAAGAAATAAATGGGCTCTCGACTGGAAGAACTCATGCTAAGAAAGAAGCTGTACCTGCTGAAATGAAGAGGACTTCCATTGGTCATCGTCTTTTTGCTTTTATGCAATAATTGACATGGTTATCTGAGCTGGTAATAGTTCAGTTGATAAAAAATGAGGTACTAGCAGAAACTCACTCACAATACCATGTTTCTTTTTCGTAAACTAGTGAACCAGTAATTTAAAGGTGCTATTTGGAGGAGCGTTCGCTTCGGACCACCACGCGGTTTCCCGCTATCTGCACATTTTTGAATTGAGTTAACGATTTTTTATATATTAGAGATTAGAGATAGATAGAGATAGATTAGATAAGATTAGATCATATATTTGAAGACTCCGCAAAATGTTAACAATAACTACTCTACGTGACTGAAACATTTACATAAACATTGGGCAAACACATATGATACGTACCTAGTTTGCCAGAAGCCATTGCCGTTTTACAGCATCATAGCTATAGAAAAGAAATTTGGGAGAAAGGTTATTCGCCTTCTGCTACTAAACAGAGTGAATCTCCCTACTTGCAGTGTTTCGGCAGAAACTCACTTTCTTGCTTTTGCTTCACTTGGTCTTATAATGAGACTCTAAGGGCCGCATGCATCAACATCCCTACTGGGGAGGGCATCGCGCTCAAAAGAAAGCATATCCTGAAGCTCCGGATATCTGGATTTCACGCCATATAACCTATCAGTAGGTACCCTCAACATGCTTCACTATGAATATATTGAACAGGGGCAAGAAGCTGTACAAGTCGCATTTTCCAGCTTTTTGTATGACCCCTGATGATCCCCGGTGGTCGGCCGTCTTTTCTTCATACAGTCGATGTCAATCACGCACTCCCTTTTGCATAGGAACATGCATGCGCAACGCAAGGTCCTTGCGCGCGAACCTTCAATCGATGAGGCCAATTTGAATGCCTGAGACATACATACGCGCGCGAACTTGCGCGAAGCTCTTGCGCTCACGGAAAGGGGAGCATGTGATTAATACGGACTGTAGTCATTTTTTCTTCGAAGTTAACGAAAACCTTCCAAAGTTCTTCTGTTCGTCTGAACCAACAGTGCTAAGCATGTTGCTAAGGAGAACAAATGAGTGTTTGAGATATCGAATTTTTCGACAAGCCCCAACTTTCGACTTGTGGTTCATTACAAATTTCATGATTCCAAAACTTCATTTGTTCTTGTCAGCAACCTGCTCAACACTGTTACGTTAGATAATCGGTACAACTTTGAAATGTTTCGTTGAGTTCGAAGAAGAAAAATGACTTTAAATAAAAGACGGTTGGCCACGAGGGATCAATAGGGGATCACATAAAAAACTGGAAAATGCGGCTTGTACAGTTTCTGTCCCTGTCCAATATGTTCGTAGTGAAGAATGGTGAGAATACTTACGGATGGGCAGACAGCGAAGACGAAAATCCGATACATGGAGCTTCAGGATATGAAGCTTTTTCTAAGCTGCGATCTCCTCCCCGGTGGGGATGTTAATGCATGCGGCCCTAAGAGTGCCTCCATACCCCGTCTGCAGCCGCCGTTAGCAGCCCGTATAGGCCGCCCGCGCTGCGCACGGAGAGCAGCGCTGTTGCTCCCACTGAAGATAGTTCGTACTGGAAAAAGCGTAGAGAAAACAGCGAGCGAGAGTGCACGGCGAAAGAGGAGTGGGTGGAGGAATATATGTCGCCGAATGTGGAAGAGTTCCGCGCGATTTCCTGCAAGAAAGCATGTCCGCGCATACAGTGCTGGCCAAAACTATAGATCCACTATAAAAAACTGCCGTAGTTCATCTGCTTCTCAACGAATTGATCTGAGATTTGGTACAGTTGTGTGTTCAACAGGCATTCATCAGTGACCGGAGCGGATTCCGCTTTCGTTAGATTATTCAGGAAAAAAATTAAAAATTTCGAAAAAAGCAGGCTCGAAGGCTGGCCAAAACTATAGATCCACCTAAAATTTCTGTCTGCTAACGTGACTCTTAGCTTCCAAAATCTTTTGTGCATAAACCTAGTCGAAAGTCAAAGCAGTGGGTTTAGTTTAGCTGCGTCATACCTTTATAAGAAACGCTTATCTGCTTTTTTTCCACTCAAAAACTGCTCTCATGCGTATTTTGTTCCCGAGAATGTGTTTTTGTAGAGAATTCCGCACTTTTTTGACTGGTTTGAAAGTGATAGGACTCCATCTATCTTGTAGATGCTTAGTAGCGTGAGCAGCAGAAAAAAATTCGGGTTTTCGTATCCAAAGCGCACCTGACACAGACATAACCGTAGGCCTGCGCTCGAATTTTTGCCTTCAAAATTGGTATCCGCTATTTTTATAAGCTCAAAATAATGTAGAAGCATTATTTAGCATTATTCACCTAAAAAGAAGTTTGTAAACTATAGTTACGATTGCTTGCGAAGTCGCACTTTAATTCTTTTTCAAAGCATAAGTCTTGCGGTGTGTTCGGCAATCTCAAAGTACTTACCAACTGGTACCTTCTTTGAATTTTGCCACTTTTTAGCTGCTAACTATTGAATACACCCTGCAATATATGTTGCCTTGTGATTCACATGAGCATTATGGTCAGAAGCAGAAATAACTTCAAGGCTTGTTGCAAATCACTATTTGCAGGATGAAGTCCTCAATTAGCCTGCATACTAGGATCTGCAGAAACCTGCAACCACTGCACACGGACTCTCATACATACCAACAATGCAACTACTCCAGTTCACGCTCATGACAACGTTGCAGAAAGAGCTTGAAGGCATAAATTTGAACGCAGGTCTGCGGTTAGGTCTATGTCAGGTGCGCTTTAGATACAAAACCCGAATTTTTTTCTGCTGCTCACGCTACTAAGCATCTACAAGATAGATGGAGCCCTATCACTTTCAAACCAGTCAAAAAAGTGCGGAATCCTCTACAAAAACACATTCTCGGGAACAAAATACGCATGAGAGCAGTTTTTGAGTGGAAAAAAGCAGATAAGCGTTTCTTATAAAGGTATGACGCAGCTAAACTAAACCCACTGCTTTGACTTTCGACTAGGTTTATGCACAAAAGATTTTGGAAGCTAAGAGTCACGTTAGCAGACAGAAATTTTAGGTGGATCTATAGTTTTGGCCAGCCTTCGAGCCTGCTTTTTTCGAAATTTTTAATTTTTTTCCTGAATAATCTAACGAAAGCGGAATCCGCTCCGGTCACTGATGAATGCCTGTTGAACACACAACTGTACCAAATCTCAGATCAATTCGTTGAGAAGCAGATGAACTACGGCAGTTTTTTATAGTGGATCTATAGTTTTGGCCAGCACTGTATACAAGGATGCGCATTTGTCGCAAATGATCGCGGGGACCGCCCTTTTTCGGCGACATATAGTCCTCTACCCAAGAGGAGTGACGCACAATACACACCTTGCTCACTCTCCGCGCTCTGTGCGGACGGCCTATAGCAGCCGCCAGCAGCCCGTAGCTACCGCTGGCCGCTTTTGTTATTGAGCGCAAAATTATTAGTTTTTCACTACACTGCTGCATCCGCCTACGCCTTTCACCTTCCACGCTTCTTCCTTTTTATTGCCGCCAGTATACAGTTCTATCTCATATATCATACTTATGTCCATTGTTGGTTGCCATACATTGCATATCCTATCGATGCCTTCATTTCACTTTTGCAATTTTTCTGGTCCAAAACGATTGTGAAGATCCTTGTCTAACACGACTGAAGCAAAACCATACTCAAAAGAGACAAACAGCACACCTGGAACGATTGGGCGCATCTAAAATCAAAGAGAATCACACGCCAAAACTCCAGCGGACTTGCGAGATAGAGGACTGCAATTTGATAAGCACCGATAAAAGATTGAAGCAGAACCGTATTCAAAAGTAAATAGCACAACTACAGAAACTACGCATCCAAAGTCAGAGGAAACACCGCGAAGAAACTTCGGCGAATCATGGTTCAACGGTAATACGGAAATTGAGCTAAGATAACCAATCTACGGCAAGATAATGACGATAATGGACACATGTATTATGTATGAAATCGGACTGCATAATGGCGGTAAAGAAAGGAAAAAGCTTGGAAAGTGAAAAGCGTAGGCGAATGCAGCAACGTAGTAAGAAACCGATGATTTTGCGCTCCTGTGGCACCCGGCATACTTGATCCGCTTCGTCTTGGCCAATTCAGTGAACTGACCAATAGCGAAGCGCTTGTTCACTTGATCCGCTTGATCCACTTCGTCCACTTCACTGATCCTAACGTCCCCACCAGTGAGCAACCACAGAGTATTCTTTCTTCAAAAGTACGCTCGGCCATAGAATGCATGAAATTAGGCACAGCTCCTGGTCCTGACAGAATCACCGCAAACTTACTGAGAGCAGTCGGACACAAGTTACACACTGTACTGGCAACTCATATGACATGTTATCTGGAGAAGGAAAGAATACCCAACCAGTGGAGAATATCCTGCACTATTTTTCTTCACAAGAGAGGCGGAAGAGAAGACCTCAAGAATCACCAACCGATCAGCTTGCTAATGTGCTTTACAGGCTTTTCACTAAGATCGTCATGTCGCGTATTTCAAGGATGTTGGAGGAAGCACAATCGACTGAGCGACCGGATTCCGTATGGGATTCAGCTGCATCAATACATCCAAACCGTCTCAAGGGTATGGAGGTCTGTCGTGAATACCAACTGCCCCTATTCCTCAACTTCGTCGATTATGAAAAGATCTTTGATTGTGTAGAAATCAATGCCGTCTTAACTGTTTTGATCGACAGGTGTGGACCCAACATATGTAAGGACCACAGTGGACTGCAACAAAGAATGTACCAGCACGGCACAGCTGTTTGACCACCCGCTCCACATCCGTACCGAGAAAGGAGTTCGACAAGGTGGCACGTTGTCGCCAAAGCTGTCTACCTCGGTACTGCACTGGTGCATGCAGTCGCTCGATTGCGAAACGAAGGCGGTTTGTGTGGATGGAAGGTACCTTTCGAACTCCATTACGCAGACGATATCGTCTTGTTCTCGAATTCATTGGTGAAGCTGAAGAGATGCTGAACGAATTGAACGGCGAGAGAAGGATTTTCATACCGCGCCGACAGCCGCCGCTAGCCTGTAGCCGCCGCTGGTCGCTTTTGTTCATAGCAAAAAATCATCAGATTCTTACTACTTTGAGTACATCCGCCTAAGCTTTTCAACTCCACGCTTTTTTCCTTCCTGTTGTCGCCAGTATGCAGTTCCATCTCATATATCATACTCGTGTCCATTGTTGTTGTTCTCTTGTTGACGTAGACTGGTTATCCTATTGGTACTCTATTTCCCTCCTGCAGTTGAGTTATAGTTCGCCAAAGTTTTTCGCGGTATAATTTCTCTAGGTTTGAATGCGTCCAGTTTATGTAGGTGTGCTATTTGTTCTTCTTTTAAGTACCCCAAAATCCCGCCAATAAGTCCGGACTTATCTGCAAAAAAGCGGACTTATATGCGGGACTTTTGGCGGCGCGAGGGTGCATTTCCATAGAAAAAAAAACGGACTTATCTGGGAGGCGGACAGAGGCAGACTTATTGTAGGGAATTTAGGGTATGTTTAGGTTCTGCTCCAATCTTTCCCTTGGCTATCGGTTTATCTTGAATATCTCTGTAATGTGTAAGAGTTGAACTGCACATTAGCAGCAATATGAGGAAAAAAGCGTGGAAGATGGAAAGCGTAGGCGGGTGCACCTAAGTAGTAAGAATCTGATGATTTCCAGCGGCGACTACGGGCCGCTGGCGGCTGTTGCGGGCCGCCACGGACTGCTAGCGGCGGCTACGGGCTGCTGACGGGTGCTAGGGGCGCTAGCGGCGGCTGGCGGCGCGGTATAAAGGCACCCTCAGATAAATCGAAAGAAGACGCAGTTCATGAGAAACACCTGGTGCAGTAAAGGATTATTCTTGGATGGAGCAGCGATAAAGGAGACTTCATCTTTTACCTTGAACGCGCCATCAAATGAACAATCGATATGAAGGATGAACTCAACCGAGGACAGAGAGCAGCTTCAGCACCATTCGGTTTTCTGGGAGAGGCTGCAGACAATCTTGCTGATCCGGAATTGCGCATCTTTTCAATGCGGCAATTCTCCCGGCCTCGTGTTAGGCAGTCGAAACCTGGGCTGATACCTCATTAACCGTGAAGGCACTACGAATAGCATACAGATCACTCGACAGAAAACTTCTGAAAATAACCAAGATCAGACAGTATAGATTGGAAACCGGAGCTCCGACCTCAGGCAACTATCGCGTCTAGAAGATCCAGCAGAGTATGTATCGAAGAATAGACCAGATGGGTCGTTCACATATTGAGAAGAGAAGACGACAGATGGACAAAAAGAAAGTTGGAATGAATTTTAAGATCCTAACGTCCACGAGGAGGACCACCGAAGAGATGGTGTGACGAACTTGTTGCCGGTGTAAACCAGCTGCGTCAGCAGTTCGACTCAAATTGAGGACAGCAGCAATCGTAACCGCGTACCAAGACGATCATAGATGACGATTGCACGAATCCGTAACGGATGGTCAAAAGTTGAGGCCCACACGACGTGTGAGGAAGGGCCATTTATATAAGTAAGTCATGAGAACAAAAGCGGCCAGAGCCCTTTCATAAGGGAGTTAGGGACCACCCTTTCAGCGAGAGATATATTTCCACCCTCCTAGCGACCTAAGTTTTGTTTGAACGTGCGGAACAGTCGCCAAGGCTAAGTTCCTGGAGGACCTTATGATCTCAACTGTGGCAACACGCGCAAGCTGCCGTTGAGGTAGGCACCATGCTCATCCGGTCCCACCTTCGTCCGGTACCCATTCGCTATAGCGACCGGTTGAACCGATTAAGTCTGAGGCCTGCCTGAGGAGGAATGCCACAGGTGGGCGGGACCATCCTTCTCCTACAGTCGAGTAGATTTTTCGCTTAATATAGTGCGCTTGCACTGCTGGTAAAATGGATAAAATTTGCGCGTGAACAAATAGCTACGGTGACCCTGCCAATGGCCTAGGGCATAGTGTCCACGATTACATCGCGCTGCGATTTCTGTAAAACGACAACTGTTACGCACTAATTTCATGCCCTTGTGTCTGCTGCGGCGCTTGTGGTGTCCGGCACCACGGATCGAAGACTCTTTTTGGCCAGGGCATAGTTCTGCAGCGATATTCGCCGTGATTTCGGCAAAACCCAGCGATGTCGCGTCGCGCGTGCTGCACAGGCGACTGGGCGATATCGCTGAGGTGCAAGGGAGATCTTGAGAAATTTTATGCATAGACGCTGATGTTTCAGTTGTTTTTATTTGAAAAAGAAATGGAACTTGTTTGAAGTAGTTATACAAAGGTACTTCTAGTTTCGATGCCTTTTCCTAACCTTAAATTGCCGAATGACTTGTTTTTTTTGAAAGTGTAAGCATTTTTAACGAGATGGTTTTTTGAAGTGTTTTCTGGGTGATTTTTGTGTTAGAGTCTTTACGTTTCGCAAACTTAATATGCTGTGTGCCCCAGAAAAGTTCCCATGTGAACCAGCGTGCGTACGTGGTGCGACCTGCTTTTCGCTCTTTTTGACACTTTTCTCCTGAGATTTTAACGAAACTACCCGAAGTCAACACGTTCAAAAGAGCGAAATGCAGCGAGATGACGTGGTACCTATGGGAATCTTGCTGGGGAACAAAGATACACATTATCACTTTGCTTGGCATATTCTTACGTTCCGCTATCCGAATGAATACAGGAGAATTCTTGTCCTTACTAGTGCACCAACACCAAACGGTTATGCTTGTGTTTTCGCTATCTTCGCAGTGATACTGTCCTTGACTTTATGAATAGGCGTTTAATGTGGATCTTTGCTAAAGCACTTCAGAATCCACGTACTAGCTTGTTCCACCGTTGGCTCGCAAAGGCCGACGTTCCTAGGTGAGATTCAGTATGCTAAGAACTGGTAAGCTCGTAAAAATTGAGGTTGTTGAAAGGTGAACAAAATGTGAGAATTCTTTGTACTCGATTTCATAACATTAGCAAGAGGGCTCTACGCTGAGAGTGAAGTGAGTGGAATAACGCATATCGCACTAGAACAGTCTGCTCAATCGCGCGCACTATGCCCAAGCCCGCGCGACGGACGATTTCGTCCTCTCGATCTCGTCGCCCAAACCACCAAATTTCCCGGCGATGAAATCGCTGCGACGAAATATTGGACACTATGCCCGTTGCCAATTGCGCGCAGAATACCGTCATTACTGATGCGGCTATTTTTTCACGCGCAAATTTCACCGCAGTTCAGCTGCAGTGCAAGCACACTATATTGAGCGGTAAATCTACTCGACTGTAGGCTGTGTTTGTCCCAACTTTCCGAGTAAATTATTCGCTTCGCTCTAACAGGGTACTCATAGTTGTGCGATTGCGTGACCGAAGACGCCCAGTTTCAAATAGCAGTAGAATTCCCTGACTCTCATCTTCGCGCGGACCTTGCCTTTGTTGCAAACCCAAATTTTCAGTTATGAGCTCTATTACTTCCTCCTTACTCGTTTACGCGGACGCGAATGATGTTTTTCTCCAACAGTTTTTCTTGATAGAACCCAAGCTTCAGCGAAATAGCTTCTTATGATCCAGAAATACGTCATTCTATTCATCTGAACTCTTGCTGGTAGAACGTCTTTTCATTCATCCATCTTTCCTCGCAGTTGCTTTTTTACGCACCTGTTCAAAGTCTAACACGCCCGGACCCTCGTCCCTTTTCACACAGTAGTACAGTCATGCCTCAGTTTCTCCTCCAAATCCCACGCTGATCTTTCTGGTACTAGATCCTCACTGGTATATGCCAAGGTGAACGATAGCTGGAATTAGGCATACTGTACTCCTGATTCAATTTGCCGCGCATGAAGTCTTATTTTTTGAAGCGATACATTTTTTACTGGGTTGAAAATGGTGCCGAATAGTAAGAATTAGGGCGTATCGAGCTCCCAGCGTCTTCTAAGTTTCCTGCATATCATCATAGCGTAAATATAGAACTTGGAAAATGTTTGACCTACGCAGTGCACATGGCTGGCAAAGCTATCGTTCATGTTGGCTGTCCCCCGATCCTCACAATCATAACCTTATTATGCATCCTTGTTTTACATGCGTGCCAGTAGTGATTAGAGAAATTTTTCGGCGCGTGGATTAGGTACATCTCCACGGGGGAGGTGGGGGAATCTGAGAGGGGATGCGTCATATCTCGCTACTCTAGTTATCTGCAATTTTTTTTCTATCTATCTCAATAGCTTCAGATGTTCTATTATCTAAGTGTAATAGATGACAGGACATCATATAAGCTGAAAATTCACTGTTTTGTGTGATCCCTTGGAGATCACCTCAAATTTACAGAGTCATTCATTTTCCCATAAATTCGACGAAAATGTGATGAAATTGTAACGTGGATATGCCATTTTTTTTTGTCCTTGCATTCTCCCGTCATTCGGGGTCTGCCGCTCTCGTCAATCTTTTCCATTCTTCTCGGTTTAAGGCCTGCTCTTCTCTTATACCAAGCTCTCTCATATCTGCTTTGACTTTATCCAGCCATCTCATCTTAGGTCTTCCTCTTGGTCTCTTCCCTGGCACTTCCACTGACATGGCCAATCTCGTAATGTGGCTTTCTTCTCTTCGGCTCACATGTCCATACCACTGTAGACGTCTTTCTTGCATCTTCTTTACAATGGGTGTCACCTTCATTACGCTTCGTATGGTGTCATTCGGGACATGGTCTAGCATCGTCACTCCTGTGGTCCATCTCAGCATTCGTGTTTCTATTACACTGATCATTCTTTCTTCGTCACGTGTACATGGCCAGCATTCGCTTCCGTATAGGGCCGTCGGTCGAACTGTCGTGCGATATATCAGGGACTTCAGCTTTCTTGGCATCCGCTTATCACATAGGACTCCTGTGAGACTTCTCCACTTCATCCATGCTGCGTTCACTCTACTGCTTATCTCATCGCGGAGGTTGCCATCTGCGGAGATACGGCTTCCCAGGTACTTGAAGGAGGTGGTCTTCTTGAGTTGCGTGTCTCCGATCTGGATTGTCCCGGGTGTCTGTGTTCCCAGTTCCATATACTCCGTTTTCGTCATGTTCAGCTTCAGTCCATGCATCTCAAGCTGATCCTTCCACTTCTGCACTTCCATCTGGAGCTCTCTTCTGCTTCTTGCCAGTAGGAGAACATCGTCTGCGTACATGAGCGTCCATGGTGGTTGTCGTATGAAGCCGTCGACCACTGCATCTATGACTGTGTTGAACAGGAGCGGTGAGAGTACAGAGCCTTGGTGTACGCCGGCTCGTATCTGGAATTCTTTCGTCGGTCCCGCTGCTGTCTATACGTGGCTGGTGGCATTCTTGTAGATCATCTTCGTCCATTGCACGTACTCTTCTGGCACCTTGTGCTTTCGTAGTGCCCACCATATGATGTCGTGTGGTACCTTGTCGAACGCCTTCTCCAGGTCGAGGAACGCCGCATGTAGTTCACATTGTTTTTCCCTGCTTCTTTCTATCATTATTCTGGCGGTATGGATGGCATCTGTTGTGCTACAGCCCTTCACGAATCCACACTGATTGGGAGCTAGTTCTATGATGCTTCGGAGTCTTGTTTCTAGTATTCGTTCGAAGATCTTCAGCGTGTGACTCGTTAGACGTATGGGACGATATGTGGAACAATCGGCTATGTCTCCTTTCTTCTTCCATACTGGAATCGTTGTGCTTTTGGACCAATCGCGCGGCATCTTCTTGGATTCGATTATCCGATTGAGAAGCTGTGTTAGCCAAGTGATTCCAGCTTGTCCGCACCTCTTCCAGAATTCACTGGGAATGTCGTCTGGGCCGGTTGCTTTGCCGTTCTTCGTCTTCGCTATGGCTGCGCGAACTTCATCTTCTGTGATGTTTTCTACCGGTCCTTGTACCGTCTCAGCTACTATGGTAGATGTCTCTTCGTAACTTGTAGATGACACTTCCTCGAAGTGTGCTCGCCATCGTTCAGTTATCTCTTGTGGCCTTCTCAGAACTCTTCCTTGTTCGTCTTTGATATTGTAGAAGTGAGACATGTCTTCTGCGGCTTTTGCTCTTCTTCTTGCGATTCGGTAGATATCTCGCTCGCCTTCTCGAGTATGCAGCTTCTTGTAGAATTCTGTCATGTAAGCTTCCTTCGCTTCTCTAACGCTCTTCTTTGTTGCACGTTTTGCATCTACATATCTTTGATGGTCGTCTTCTGATCTTGTCTTCTTCCACAACTGGTACGCCATCTTCTTTTGCTTGATCACAGCTTGAACGGATTCGTTCCACCACCAGGTTTCTTTATCTAGTCTTGGTCTTCCCGGTTTCGTAAGCCCCAGTAGATTGCCTGCCATCTGATGAACGTTATTCTTCAGATTTGCCCAGGAACGCTCCGGTTCGTCTTCTAGGAGTGGTAGAGCTGATTCCATAGCAGCTTTGGATCGAGCGTCGTCTTTGAGCTTCCACCACTTGATGCGTATTCTGTCCTCCGTCATTGCCTTTCTTCGACTCTTGATTGGGATATTCAGATCTAGAATCAGTGGTCGATGTTGTGGTACACATTCTTCGCTAGGGATCACTTTGCAGTTCTTCACGTACTTGAGCTCCTTTAGTCGTACCGCCCAGAAGTCTATTTGCGATTTTCGATTTCCACTGGCATACGTTACTAGGTGATCGCTCTTCTTGATGAAGTAGGTGTTTGCCAACGCCAATTCATGAGCGGAAGCGAACTCCAGAATTCGGTTGCCTTCTTCGTTGCGGATCCCATACCCGTGATTTCCGTGACTTCTACTCGCACCACTTCGTTGTTCACCGACATGGCCGTTAAGATCTGCTCCAATCAGTAGCGTTTCTTCTGAAGGTACACATCTGATGTAGTCATCTAGTTCTTGCCAGAAGCCGTCTTTCTCTTCTACCGTGCAACCTGCTTGGGGTGCGTATGCGGTGATTACTCGGAGAACTCGCTCACCCACATCTAATGTGATGCCCATGAGCCGGTCACTGAATCGATCTACACTTGTTATACTATCTCTTAACCGTTCGGAGATGACTATTCCGACGCCGTTTCTTTTGCTGCTTGTTCCTTTATATAGAATCTTGAAGCCGTCTCCTATATCGCGTGACTTCTCACCCTTCCATCTGGTCTCCTGGATGCAGGCGATGTCTACCCTACGTCTTCCAAGAAGATCCGCCAGTTCTCGATGTCGCCCAGTAAGAGATCCGACGTTGACAGTGGCCAATCGAAGAGGAGAGAACTTGGATCGTTGATTGTTTCCATGATGAGCTAGCTTCTTCAGCCGTCCCCGCTCATCTTGTTGGGACGGTAACCCTCGCCTACTGTTCGCATCTGTCGGGCTCAAATGCGCGTCGCCTCCGGGGCGCCCTAGCTTTTACTCGAGAATCCTGATTAGACATAAAAGAGCATTGTGATGCGACGGGGTTTCTTCTTCAGCCGGCTTGTCGCTTGCTTTCCTTTGGATCAGCAGCCTGACGCTGGGATCGTGGGCAGAGCTGTTTTGCCAAAGAAATTAGGCCCGCCGCGGAACCGAACCTGTAACCTTCCTCGCCGTAGTCAAGGGCACTAACCTCTCGGCCAGCTCTGCCCTAACGTGGATATGCCATGGCGCTGCTAAACATTTTAGTAGTAGAAATTAGTGAAATCTCAGGAAGTCGAAATTTTTAACGAATGCTGTTCGCATCGAAAACCATTACCTGCACAATCCATAGGTTTTGCCGAAAACATTTCTAGCAGTGCCATAGTAGATCCTCAATATATCTTTATGACGTTTTCATCCACTTCCTGAAAGATAGACGACTTCAAAAACAGGGATCCCCTGGGATCCCCAGGGGATCACACGGAACGGTGAAAATCTCAGGTGGCAAAGCAAGCAAGCTTTCAAGCATACTCACTTTGCATACAAACATCACATTAAATTCAATGGTGACTGAAGTCATGAATGAGGCAAAAATCGGATCTTAGCGCCAGAAACTGCTCGGGCCTCCCTTAATATGCCCATATATAATCTATTAAACATCATAAACGTTGTCGTTCTTCTTTCGCTAGAAATGTGAAAACGAAAACTTTCTAGCTTCGGCAGCATTCCTGAACACCTGCCACAGTGTATTTGCACATAACGAGCATTTGGAGTATACAACAGAATCCTATGCTTGTAGGACTAGTGACTCACAATCAAATAACAAAGCATTAGGAACGAGAAAGCGACATTCTCATCGTTCTGCATGATTTGGTATCTGTTTTTGTTGCAGAATCATAGCAAGAACTTTTACGATATTCTTGAATATGCTCTGTATGATAAGCAAGTGATAGGCACGTAAGATCCTTTGGGATTGACAAGGAAGCATGTTTAATCGAAGTAATCTTCTTAGAAGGGATGCATACGTTGTTGAAGAGCATAAAAGCCTAATTCCAAATCCGCCTTCCTTATCTGTGGAACGTTTGTGAGCGAGGAGTTATAAGCGCTAATTGGAGCAAAAATCGAATGAGCATCAGAATCAGCATACATACCTGTATGTATGTATTAGGCTGTCCCAAAAGTAAACTCCATTTTCAAATAAATTGAGTATTCTTGTTCTCCTAACGGACTTACGCTATCATTCGATAGAGCGGAGCAAGCTCTACAAAAAGGCCACCAAAGATCCACCTAAGTAGTGATCCTACAATGACATGTGTGGGAAGGGCTGGGGGCGGAGTTTGCTGTTTTTGGACAATTTTTGTTTCTCGCTTTCTATGCTTGGAAAAAACTCGGTAAAGGCATATTTGAGTACTACTATGTGCCTGCTACATAATGACAGAGTTGGAGTTCTGAAGGATTCTTTATCACAGAAATCCCATTTTCAGGTGACAAAATTTTTTCCGATTTTGGCTTCAAACTTTCCTCGGCGGCTTAGGTGGATCCTTGGCAGTTATTTTGTAGAGCTTGATCTGCTCTATTGAATGATACCCAAAGTTCACTGGGAAAACAAAAAAGCTTGAATTATTTGGAAAGGGAATTTACTTTTAGGACAACCAAATATGTCTGTCTGTCAATATGTATGTTCCTAATCGAAAATTTCGTTTCGAGCCGCTCCGGACCAAACTTTGCACAGACATACTTTGGGGCGGGGTTGTTTTTCGTTATCGATCGATGTCGATTTTATCGATTTTCTGCAGACTTTGAGAACGGGCTGGGAGCTTCGCAGGGGGGGGGGACCATGTTGATCACGAATACAATATTAGTTCTTTGGATTGTGAGTCGCTTTTATCGATTCTATCGATTTTTTGCAAACATTGACCTACAGGGCTGGGAGTTGGTGCAGGGGTGTAAGTGAGCCTGCTGATTACGAATTCAACAGTAGTTTTTTGTTGGTCAGTTTAACTATATATAAAGCTGAATGTGTGTCTGTCTGTCTGTCTGCCTGTCTAGAAATTTTTATTTCTGAACCGATTTGGACCAAACTTGGCACACATATACTTCGTCGCAGGGAGCGTGTCATAGACTATTTCTCGTTGTCGATCGATATCGATTTTATCGATTTTTATCGATTTTTTGCGTAGTATAGCCTACGAGGCTGGGAGTTGGCAAAGGTGGGTAAGTAAGGGTGCTGGTTACGGATACAATATTGGTTTCTGGAAATATCGATTTTTTTATTGATTTTAAAGTTTGAGCTACAGGGCTGGGAGTTGCCACAGGGGGTAATCGAGCGTGGCGATTCCGAATACAACATTGGTTTTTGGTATTACCTATTACTTTTATCGGTTTTATCGATTTTTTTTCAAAATTTGAGCTGGAGTTGGCACAGGGTGGTAAGTGGGCATGGTGATTTTGAAAACAACACAGGGAACGAGAAATGGAGTGTAGAAGTGGGCACAGGGAAAGGCTGTACAGGGATAGGGATGGGACCTTTATTACAGTGTTTTGACAGGGCCGAGCGGAGCCGGGTAAGCAAGCTAGTGAAAACATAATGGGGAGTGGGGTCAGGGGCAGGGAAATGACAATTATCATGATGTATTGACAGGGCCGGGCGGAGCCGGGTATGCCAGCTAGTTTAGGATAAAATGAGTTCCCAAAATCCCCTGGCCATCAAATAACGCAATCAAGTATGATATATTTTCCGTCTTAGAATACCTGTATCTGTTACCTGTACCTGTACCTGGTATCTGTTTTGGTGCTCTGATGATTCACTGCTCCATTTCAAAGCTAGGAAAAATATTACAGATATTGTTGTGCTACTTGCACATTCAATTTTTTGCTACAATAAACGCTCATATCCTCGTACATAAACGTTTCGCAGATAAGGAAGGCAGATTTGGAATCAGAGTCTTTCACCGACCAAAAATGCTTTCCTTGGGCGATCTATTTTGCCATGATCAAATGCTTCTGCATTCTCAGACTTTACATGTATCAAGATCTATACACGTGTTTCTGATCTATCTTATAGAGCTTGCCCTACTCTATCGAACTAACCCAAGGTTAACCAAAAATGAAAATAGATTCTGCTCGCATAGGGATGAACCATCAAACAGATTTGTACGTTCGCTGTACAACGTTTTGTAATAAGCCCAGTTTTCATTCTTGCACTGCATATACGGTTTTCGACTATGCTTTTATGTGAAGCTAACAGTTTTTTGAAATTTTTTTAGCGAAGCCTTCAAGATATGATTACAATATTCCCTTTGCTTTTTGCGTCAAAAGCGAAGTCCAGTTCGACTCGCGTTCCGTGCTGGGCCCTGCTTGTGCTCTTCATATCACTTTGGTTTGACGTTCTTTCTCACGTGAACTATAGTTCTCAACGTGCTTGCACCAAACATGATTTCAGGCAGCGAAAGTTGACATAGTGGATCCGCTGGACAGCAGACCTATCGGAAACACTTTATGGACAGGATATCAACTACAAGGTTTCATTCACTAGCATGATAGTCAAAGTCATATAATCATCGTTTCTATAGATGAGATCTTTGAACAGCGGTGGTTTCGGAGCTGTCGTACTACTAGGGATCGAAGAAGGTCGTCGAACATGTGCCAACGGCTTGCCAGTAATATCATCAACCATACGAATGCTTGGCCGCTTTGAAAAGATCAAGAGGATCGAGCATTTGTCATTATGTGCTTATGTTGAAATAGTGCGTTGCACCTTAGGTAAGCATCACTTTACTATCAACGCTTCATCCTTGTAGAGAGAATTCAACGGCGAGCCCTAACTACTGCAATTGCACTACCACCCTGGGCGTGCCTTTTTGGAGCCTTTCCACCTCTAAGTTGAGGACATTAGGTCGCCGATGGGCTACACCCCCGCGAACAACTGGTACGAGCTAGTAATGTATAAAGGCGGGCGGTTTGTTGCATACCACGCAGGACCTTCCCTTTCGACGACTTGTGGCAGTACTCATCAACAAACCCATGGGTTTGGGTTCCTGAATTGGGGGTAGGCTCAACTCCACGAAACTAGTGGATTCCGGAACCAGTGGGTTAGGCTTACCCAGTGGGTTTTGGAACTCACAAAAAGCTAAGCGGTATTCACGAACGAACACAGTGAGCGGTATTCACGAAACAAGCTACCCAGTTCTTGCGCGTTCGAGCACTGGGTTCGCGAACCGAAGCGTGGTGCCAATTTCGCTTGCTTGCAAGCGAACCCAGTTCCTTAACTATAAGCAACACTATGCACTAGAAACACTTTTGATACCTATTTAGACTTTCAGAAAAGGTTTGTTGCAGATAGACTCAAGAATAATACTTTTACGGAGAGGGCAAACCAGATTGATGCAAATTACGACTTGGCAATCTCAGAAAAGTCACAAACAAATTTCCAAAAAGTTTCTTAGCGTCCATTTATAAAAGCTTATGCACCTTTCAATGTTTGCTAAAGCTACCTCAGAGTTTTGCGGACGCCTTTGCTACAGACAAAATCTTTGTGTCTATGTATCTGGCATGCTCGTATGCTCCGCGGATCGATAGAAATTTTTTTGATCCAATAAAATCAGTAGATAGCCGCTTTGGAGAATAATGTGAGTTAGAAAAGGAATTTGGTCAGAATTTCTGGTTGTTCTCAACAGAATGAAACATGACAGTGAGCAGAAGGGAAATAGTGACTGTGGTAGTCACAAACTTGTATACATCAAAGATACAGAAGTGTCTTCATTTATAATCCCTTGCACATTTCAAGCTACTAAAAACCCTCTCCCCTACCATAAGGGCGTCCCCGTACAGAAAATCCAAAAATGGGTATCTAGTTTAGATAGTTTTGATAACCGCCCTTCTACTTGCAATCGCCAAAATCGCTTTACCCCCTGCCTCAACCGAGTTTCGACACTCGTACACTCATTTGCAGTATTGTAATAATCCCATAATAGCATCAACTGCAACTTGTAGCAAAGTTTGCCCGAAATGCTACGTTGCAAAAGATTGTTGCACAAAAGACATTGCTTGATGTCCATTCTTCCGTTCAGTGAATCTCCGAGAACGTATCAGGCTGCTGGCGCTGTACTCCCAATCATAGCCATGATTAACACCACTGCAGCTATGAAGAAACCTCATTCCTTCTACTAACTTTGCCCGTGGCGGTGGTTTTACATACAGATGAGAACGAGTAATTGCTTAAAATGAATCAAGAAGAAAAAACGATGTGAACTGCTTGATCAACATACAGTCTGCTCCAATCGGGATCAGGCCTAACCGTCGGCGTAAATTTGCGCGCTCGCAGCGTTAACGGTCTGTGCTGCATATGCGCGCTGTCGGAGAGAGCATAAGGATTGAAGAGAGAGCAGAGAAGCAGGCCGTGGGCGTGACCGCGAAACCCTAGCGACGCGGAATCCCGCCATGTCAATTTTGGCTTGGTTAGGATTGGGGCAGACTGTAAGAAGTTGACGGATAGAGTTGCTGATAGCTTCAAATTCCTCGCGCGTTGTAGGTGCTGTAAAGTTGCTGGGGCTCCAAAAAGGCACGCTCGCGGTGGTGTGATTGCACAAGTCGGAAAGGTCGCCATTGGGTATCTTTCATTGAACTCTATCAGAATGTTTGTCCCAGCTGACAGACTGTTACGCTATGACAGACTTGCCTGCGCAGGGGTAGCGGGTTTCATGAGAGACTAGCTGGCAAACGCGGCTCCGCCAGGCCCTGCCAATAATATTCTCGTAGTCAGCATGCTCACCTAGCCCTCTATGCCAACTCCCAGCACCGTAGCTCAAACTTTGCAAAAAATCGATATCGATCGATAGCGAAAAGTAGCCGACGACAACCGCCGCGCCCCGAAGTGTATGTGTGCAGTTGGTCCGGATCGGTTCAGAAATAAAATTTTCTATTTGGAGCATACGTGCAGACATACAGACATACAGGGTGTCCCAAAAAAATGTGCCTACTGTTTGATTGTAAATAACTCTCTTGTAATGAAGTGCTTCGAGAAGCTTCAGGTACCGTATTGTAGAGCGAGGCTGAACTTAGATTTACAGTATGGAGCGAATCATCGATCGCTCTTCATTACTGTAGGGCTACGGTAAGAACTTCCAGCATATGGAACCATTGTGAAATATACCACCAAACAAAATTTTTTTCAAAAAATCTGAAAAATCGTGTACTAGGGTTTTCGCGCATGCTGATTCCACTTAACAACTTTTTACGAGTGTTTTCAGCCTTTTTGAGGGTGTAATTACCTTTCTGACAAATGCCGGGAATTGATTTACTACGATTTAGTGGAAATAACTTAGGAAAGAAGCATCATAGTAAAATGAGAATTTCAAATTCGAAACCAGCGGCTCCCTTTACCGTAGTGTAAGAGTTTCCGGCTTGTTTGGTCTTGTTCCGAGGCAAAACATAGCCTCCAATGACCTAAAATCCTTGTCGAAGTTCGTACCGTAATCCTACAGTAATAAAGGGCGACAGATGATTCGCTTTCATACTGTAAATCTAAGTTTAAGCTCGCTCTACAAAACGGTACCTAAAGCTTCTCGAAACACTTCATTACAAAAGAGTTATTGACAATCAAACAGTAGGCACATTTTTTTGGGACACCCAGTATAGGCTGCTATATGATGAAGGCGCAATATCTTTGGGCGCAAACGGTTTAATTAGCCGCAAAGCGCATGAGGCGCAGGATTTACGACGGTAAAGATACGCGCGCGCAGCGTTCGCGCGCGCTCAACTAATACTTCTTCTGCATCTTCGTCATGCAGCAGCCTTTCCAGACATTCAGCTTATCTATAAGATAGCACGCGCTTAGACAGACTTGCGTCAACAAGGTACGCACCGCTAGCCAAGCCTGTCGCTGAATAGACGCTGCACCACGGGTCTGTAATGGCTCATGGCCCTGTTTATTAGCCTATTAGAACACGCTCGATAATCTTGTACGAAGCTGGATGAGCTTGACTGTTAGCGAAATGTTGTGCTTTCTAGAGCACAACTTTCGCTAGAAATAAAAGCGCCTGTACAACTTTATCAGATCTTCTTCATACTTTCTTTTTTTGCAAGCCGCTTCTCGTGCTGGATAAGGGCGCAGAATTAGGCGCTGGCATAATTTGCTTTTGCAACGTCGTTGTGTAGAAACCAATGTTTATTTATTTGTTTATTTATTTACTTATTTATTTATTCATTCATTCAGTACGCTCTTGGCGTTCCTTACAAGAGCAAAAAATACACAGTTATTCATACTCTATCCGCAACGATGATGCATCATTTGATATCTGGGGCCATTGAAAACTTCTAATTTGACCTCGTTTGTTCAAGCGATGTAACGTCTGGTTATCTTGTTGGCAGCAGCAGAAATTTTAGTCTGGCGGAGCCCTAACACCAAGGAGGGATTCGTGTATAGCTTTCCCTGTGCCCATTTCTACGTGCCAATTCCCTATCTACGTTTTGATTTCGAAATCATCATGCTCACTTACCCCCCCCCCCCCTGTGCCAATTCCCCCCGTAGCTCGAACTTCGCAAAAAACCGTTGAAGGTGATAGAAGTAATCGATAATACTAGAAACTAACTTTGTATTAGTAATCAGCATGCTCCCCCCTCCCCCCCCCCCTCCCCCTCCCTACCCTGTGCAAAGCTCACTGCCGTGTAGGTCAAAATTTGCAGAGAAAAAGTGATAAAAGTAGATAAAATCGATGTCGATTGAGGACGAAAAGTAGCCTACAACATGCGCCCGCCCCAAACTGTATGTGTGCCATATTTGGTCCGGATCGGTTCAGAAATGGAATTTTCTATTCAACCGTTCACACAGACACACAGACACACACATCTTCAGCTCTGTAAGCTCCCATGCCCGTACCTCAAATTTTGCAAAAAATCGATAACCGATGAAGGCAAGTAATAATTTCGAAATATTATATTGGATTTGTAATATTATTATTCCAATAATATTCGAATAGTCGAATATTTTGAATAAATTATTCGAATACGAATATTCGATTCTAACTACAATACGCTACATGGATTAACCCCCCTCCCTTTTGCCTCCGTTGTAACCTCGACCACTGTTTTTGCACCTTCCATGCGAGTCGCGCTTGCAGAAGCGCGCTGTAGGACCTCATCAACCCCTTATTTTTCAGTTCCCAATGCTGTGATACTGGTTTCTGAACATCATGAAATGTCACTTTCTTCGCTTTTGAAGAACAGAAGGTATTTACAGAAAGCTCTCAGTATATTTAAGGAATTCACCTTTCTAGCTTGAATGGCGAGGAAATACTACGTGCGACTTGCCAACTCGTTGAGGGTATCGCTGCTCTTCATGAGGAAGGAGTTTGCATCGGGTCACTCAGCTCAGATACTATCCTCATAGCTGGCAACGACAGTGGCTCACTACGCATGCGGATCACTCAGTACCCCATAAGGTGGATTTTTCCGCCCTTTTTTGTGGTGTTCACATCTCTTTTTAGCTACATCTCGAGAAGTGGCATGGATCTGCAAGGAGGGTTGCCACTCAGCTTCTCTGTAGCTCCCGAGCAACTCTTACACGGCTCGACCATCCATAGTACGACTTTCAAAGCGGATATCTGGAGTCTTGGCATAGTGTTGCTGGAAATGGCCACGGTATGTGGTTCATGAGCGGGGTCAAGCGTGGGGAATGGCATGCCACCTGGAGGGTCGTGCAGGGTCAGAGATGGGAGGGGGTCGTTATGGCGGCGTTGCAGGAGTTCCCAAAGCCTAGCCGCTTTTCCTCGCAGGGGTACTTGGCACCTCCAGAAATCCCTTAAAGGACATCACACCTCGGGGCCAAAGAGCGGCTCCGCCCATCACTCTTCCCTCTAGGTGCCCTCATTCTAAATTGTGTACACGCACTGTAAGACATGCTTTATTGTATATGAGGATAATAGAACTGGAATCGAGAAACAAAAAAAAATTCTAGGTTTCAAAAGGTTCGGAATCCGCAGGTGAACTGCAGCATTTGGAGTTATGTTTTACTCATGTTTTCGGAAGATTGACGCTTCCTTAAACTTTTAAGTGCTCGCGCCTGACTAAGTTTGTGAAGCATATCGCATCAGTGTAAATTAAGCAGAAGTTATGAGTCTTCCAATCACGGTATATAACAGAGAAGTTAGTTTATTTTACGCAGGTTCTGAAATCATCTAAGAATATAGCGAATTACCATATCTTGCAAATTCAGTGTCGTATTTGGAACTCTTAGTCAACTGCGATCATGCGAGGAAGTTTGTTAATCTAATAGATCGATTGTAGGAAATACAAAATTTCTTTATGTTAATTTGGGCCTTACTGATGATCGGAATGAAAAACTCTTCTATATAGAGGCAGACGATAAAAAAGTATGTGTTTAGACATCCTATCTGTTGGATAAAACAAGTTGAGCTGTAATGGACGAATGAAGTAATTGGATGAGTACCTGGATAATACGTCAAATATCCATTTGATGCGGTGTCCAAAAACATTTCGAAGTTTTGAACGCTTGCAAGAATCCATTCGACTTCGTTGGTTTATGAACATGTTCGATTATTCACTATGCACGGTCTGTGTCAATCCCTATCAGGCCAAAAATAAATAAAATTAAATACTAAAGAAATGATGACGGTGTCCATGTTGCGACGGTTTTGGTCACATTTACGACTAGCTTGTCTGTCTCTCCCATACCTTCGATAGTCTAGAGACAGGGCGCCAATAGTGAAGGTTGCTTGAACATCTGACGTCTTAAATAGCGAAGGTTGTTTAAAAAAGATCAGAGAATAGAAAATGACGTGAAACAGATATAAAAGGCAAAAGGAACCGCTGTAAAGGGATAAAAACGCTGCAATAAGTTTTGAAATCTTTCCTTTGGCGGTTTTTCAGAGTGCAAGTTTTCGCTCCAGGACCAGCAATTCGCAACACGGGGTTTTGATTTTTGATGCGTCCTTTGAATTTTTACCCCCGCATTGACGTTCCTGTTTCTGGGACGTTGTCTGGATTGTTGCGCTTATTGTTCTGAGCAACAATCGCCCAAGCTGGAAAAAAATCGATGCGAAAGCACTGAAACAGAACAAGGTAGAGAAAAACGCACTTTTTTACGCTTTTCGCAAAAAATTTCACCATAATCGAAGAGGTAAGGGCTGGGTGGTTGTCAGCATTATGAACAGAAGCAAGATCTAGAGAATGCACGAAAAAACCGCGTGAAAAGAGTTGAACTAGGAGAAAAACAAGAAGTTTTCGAAAACAAGGTTTTTGCCGGATTTCCCGATCAAATCAAAAAATGTGGTTCTGGGACGTTGTCAGCGTGAATATAGAGATCAAGAGCTTCAAAATGATATATAGCCTGCAAAGTTTGGGTTCGAAACAGCGAAGAAAAGGGTACCAGAGCCAAATGCCCCGCGCCCCGCATTTGGGGTAGCGAGGTAGCGCGCAGCACGCGGAGGCGCAGACGAGCAGCGGAGACAGACCAGAGCCGACGGGGCATTTGGCTCTGGTTGTAGATCTCAGCGGGGTCTCAACGAAACCTGCAACATCATATATCATTCTGATCGTCATGACACGACGAGGAGAACTGACAACGTCCCAAGCTTTGAAAATTACTCTTTAACGAGATACCAGCGTATTGATGCGCGAATCTCTGCGCAAGAATTAAGCGCAGTTTCTCGTTTTTGTTCAACTCCAATAGCTTTCCTAAACTTTTGAAACTCTATTTCGGTCAAATAAGAGGTTAGCTGAGAAATTTCGTCCTAGATTCTGGCGAAAATTTCACAGAAACCTTCTTTTTAACGTATAAAAGGCTATGAAGACGCAAATTTTCGGTTTCGCTGAAGTAAGCTAGAGATATTATCCCCTATATTTGCTTCATTAACATACGTTCCGATATAGTCAGGATAATAACATCCAAGGCGAAGCCCCGGATGGCTTCTGTTTTTTTTCAGGTGAAGGTTGTGTCCCCTCATAGCCCTCAAAGTGAAGGTTACCAGAGTACGTGGCTCTATGTATCGAGGGTATGGTCTCTCCCAAAAGGCAGCGTCCAGCGAAATCTGGACCTATGGGGATTTTACGTGGAAAGTAATTTTGAGCTCTAAGGCACAGCCCAAGCGGTAGCGAAAATGACTCACTAACGGCTGAGATCAGAGGTGCGATGGAGGGAGCCGGGCCCACCAAAAGTGAAGGTGGTTCCAGCTACCAGTGGCCGGCTAAAAGTGAAGGTGGTAGTGCCGGACACTCACCTGCCAAGAACGTCGACCGGGGGGGGGGGGGGGGGAGCAAAGCATTAACGTCTATCCTTCCAGGTCGTTGCCGCCAGTGCGCGGAAAATAGGCAAAACAAATGCAAAAGGGATCATTAAAAGCATATTTTTTGCATACAGCGTCATATATCAAATAGTGTATTTGGAAGTAAATCTCAGCGGAACTGTACGTATATAACAGCGAAGAAAGTAGATCGATCCAGGCAGTAACGGCCGAGAACCAGAATTTAGAATGATAAAATAATGAAAAATCGTGAAAAATCATTCCACTGTTACAAATCTGCTGGCTGAAGACCTACGCAGTTGCGACTTCATAGGTTTAAAAGGGCAAGTATTGTTCTACTAGATAGTGAAAGAACTAGGTCGATTTGAGCAGTGAGCGCCGAGAACGAGAATTTTCAAAAAATTGGGCGATTTTAGGTTACTTGATGACAGTTGACATTTAGATTCCTACAACCTAAAATACTGGAATGTGAAAGTGTGCAATGTTGCGACTTTATAGGTTTTGAAGGGTAAGTGTTGTTCTACCAGACAGTGAAAGAATCAGTTTGATTTGAGGAGTGGCCGCCGAGAACTTTAGGTTGCTTAATGACAACTGACATTTAAACTCTTATAAATCCGGACTTTGAAGGTGTGTGATGTTGCGACTTCATAGGTTTTGTAGGGTGAGGTTTGCCCTATCAGAACATGTCCCAGCTGTACCGTTCCACTGAAACATCGCCGAGATACAGGCTCTTAAAAAGCAGGTAAAAAGCCGTTTTTCAGCTCATAACTTCTTCAGAATTGCATAATTCATGTTGCGACTTCATAGGTTAGATTTTCCTCATCAAGAGCTTTCAAATGATATATAATATGTGGGGGATTCACGCCTCCCACGGCATATGCCCGGGGGTGGAGTACCTCTCTTCACTAATTCTCCAGTGGCGGCCCTCCCGCCAACACATTAAAATGGGCGGGGTGGAGAATTAGTGAAGAGTAGTACTCCACCCCGGGTTAGAATCGCAAGAAACATTGAATCCCCCACATAATATATATCATCTAAAAGGTCTTGAAGAGGAGAATCTAACCTATGAAGTCGCAACATGATTCATGCAGTTCTAAAGAAGTTATGAGCTGAAAAACGGCTTTTTACCTGCTTTTTTAAGAGCCTGTATCTCGGCGATGTTTCAGTGGAACGGTACAGCTGGGACATATTCTGATAGGGCAAACCTCACCCTACAAAACCTATGAAGTCGCAACATCGCACACCTTCAAAGTCCGGATTTATAAGAGTTCAAATGTCAGTTGTCATTAAGCAACCTAAAATTGAGAAGATTTTAGAGTTTTTTCAAAATTCTCGTTCTCGGCGGCCACTCCTCAAATCAAACTGATTCTTTCACTATCTGGTAGAACAACACTTACCCTTCAAAACCTATGAAGTCGCAACTGCGGAGGTCTTCAGCCAGCAGATTTGTAACACTGGAATAATTTTTCACGATTTTTCATTATTTTATCATTCGAAATTCTGGTTCTCGGCGGTTACTGCCTGGATCGACCTACTACATAGATATATGCTCTTAAAACTTTCTTTTACACTCCTTTTGCTTATTTTCCTTCTTTTGAGCTTTAGCAAAAAAAATTTTTCAAACCCAAAAGTGAAGGTGGTCACCCTGTACCAGCTCAAAAGTGAAGGTAGGCGGAGAATCGGCTCGACTATCGCACCTCTGGCTGAGATACACGCCTCCAAACTGTATCACAGGATCCTATTATTGAAGACTTGCTGCATGCTTTCGTACGAGGACTAACGCGAAACAGATGTGTCGCGCCATGAATCCATGCGAAATACGATCGTAGGGTCCAGTTTGGAGGCGAGTATTCCAGCCGTTAGAACACCATCTGAGCTGCCATTTGGGAGGTGTCTTAGTTAGGGTACTAAAATTACTGTACACGTGAGATCCTCATATGTCCAGATTTGCGTGGACGCTGCCTTCAAAGGCACTGTCAGATAGAGTTTCACATCTGGACTTTTGGACACTTTTGACTGTTCTCGGCCTGCTGAATCCTAACTTGCCCCTCAAACCATCCAAAAATTGCAAAAATCCCTTTTTTGAGGGTCCCTACGGAAGAGCGATGTACGAGACGCGCTTTGATACAGCTATAGAAAACCGCGGATGGGCGGGATTCCACCGACGGGAGGCAAGATTAGAGTACCGTCCCTTTTCAGAGACTTGTACGAAGCAATTTTCCCGCTTCAGAATCCACCTTTTTCGATAGGACTTGAACTTTTGGGTTTGTCAGGAGCTGCGTTCTCGTACTGCGTCAAGATCCTACCACCCCCTAGTGGACCTGAACAATGCTTTTAATCTCTTCGTTCTCTCAGACTGCGCCGCCCTAGTGCTATGAGCGCACATAGTCTACACCAGGTTCGGACTGATTCCGATTGGGACAGACTATACTGCGTATGCGAAGTCCACCGGTTCCACTGTCTGAGATACTATTGTTGGGAACATGTGAACAAGCTTTCGTTTATCTCATTCAACCGATTGTTTGATCAGGGTGTCTTGCTCCGGGAAATATGGTCGTTGAAGCAGTATATGACTATCTTGAAATGCAGTATGAACAGAGGTACATCTTGTTATTTTCCCTTCTCCCTGTGAACTTGGATGAGTTTAGCTGAGAGGAACTCTCTTCTCGGTCCAGTTTTCAAAGCACTGCAGTCTGCCTCCGGCAGAGTCGTGGACTTCACCAGACTCGACGGAAACGTGGTGCTTCTCATTGAACAATGCCTCTCGCTATTGCCATCGCAACGTCCGACGTTGCGCGAACTACTATCAAGGGCTCGTAAGGATACTGCAAAGGACTTGGTGTACTTCGAATCTGCAGAGATGTTGAGCAGTCAGTTTTCGCTTAAATAGACTATAGCAGCACGGCACGTCAGTAGCCATAATATTAAGGGAAAATCAAATCATGCGACGATAGAAACTGGGTGCTGCGAGAATTGGGACTCGAAGACGCTTTTTTCCTATGGAGGCTATGCGGCTCGTCTGCCGAAGCAATTCTCGTCAAAAATTGTGTCATAACTCTGAGACATCCCGTGCTCACCAACCCGAGGTAGGCCTTTTTAGCAGATCTCTGAAGCTGCTTTCTCGCTGCAAACGCAGCCTCGAATGCAGCATTACATATAGCACTTTATAAATATTGGTCTAAATTCCGATTCTAGCACTGTAGTGGAAGACCTTCGCATGTTTGGGAATGACGAGGGTCGCCGATTCCATGTTGCATCTGGCGTAGTGATGCTTCCGGACAAGAATGTGTGTGAGGTAGGATCCACGCAGAGATCTATTCCGATTGCTGGATCCCGTTTTAGAAAATAGCTTCGGCTTCATCGATGGATATTTTTTTGCAATCGTTTCTTATATCGCAGCGTCTTCGAAACTCAGAGGAGAAATTGTCAGTCATCGTGAAGGAAAAGGATATGGTATATCAGGTCAGCCTGTGAAAAACCACTTTGCCGATTTCCATAGCGTGTCGTTTTTAGGCATCCAGGATGCGACTCATAAGTCACTTGTTGAATTCGCGCTTCTGCAGATTGAACGATCTTCTGTCAGCTGTGGCTTCGGACATTCCGCCAATGCGAAGAGCAAATGGTTGGTTAAAGGCATCGTCCACCCCAAGTTATGGGTCTTTACCTTTTGGCAGTCTTCAGTAGTTGGGCCTCCTATCAAGCTAGGGCCCAAGTTGCGGCGCAAAATGTCGTTTCGGAGACGAATATCGCTTCCGAATAACGAAGAGAGCACAGGACCTTTGGGTGGCAATGCCCCCTCCACTAACGGCCGCTCGTACGTGGTCGTCCATCCAACCCCGTCCGGAGAACTTATCCGCGGGGTTACCCGGTACGAGCATTGTCGGGATCTTCGCGGAGGCAGACTTCACATCCGGAATCAGGGACATGAGAAGGCCCGGAACGACAATAATAGGGAAGTGGAGAATTTGAGTGGACGGTGCCTTCAAGAGATTGACTAAGTCTGCATCATAAATAATAAAGACATCTTTTTGTACTACTGGAAGGCATGTGCAGGCAAATCTGAGCACCCGAGTTTCTTGAGAGCTTTTCATTATACGGCGGATGGGGCGCACCTGAGTTACTCGCGTGACAAATGTTTGGAGGGCTTGTTAGCGGTGGCTCAACAAGACTAAAATTTCTGTGTTATCAATGTAATTGTTCACAGTCCCCCTCCCCCTTAAAGGCAGTGTCCGGGCAAGATGGGGGTTTTGGGATTTCAGTGCCATGCGAGAGTGGCCCCCCTCGGACACAACATCGCGCAAGTCCGACGTCATAACGCTCGACTTAAAGCAAGAAAAACGACTGGAAAAACTTATGCCTTGGGCGGGGTCCTCCGAGCTGTCTGAATTCCTGCTATGGGGCAGAGTACGCTTGCCGCCACAGTTAAAATGTAGGGTCCCGCAGCTACTCTGCGTCTCTGCCTTGGTGGAGACCGCCGAATTTCAAATTGTGCGGCTTTGGAAAACGTATGTCGCCGTTTTCGCGCCTCCTAATGTGGATTTTCGGATTCAGCGTTGCGGATAACCCCCGGTGGATTTTCTAGAAACCGAGTTATTGCCCGGACACTGCCTTTAAACTAAGCGCCAGAACAAGTCCGCCCTTCTAACAGGAAAAGGATACTTGGGACTGCGGCTGTTCGTAATTCGGATGTATCACTAGATGCGTCTTGAAACGCTGATTACAAAATTGCTTTTGCTATGTGCTAAGCGATTGTCTGAAATAAGTTAGGAACTTTTTCCGCACAATTTTTGCACAGCAAGCAGGCCAGAATTATTAATGTCTGATTTTTTGAGGATGAACGCAACTGTGGGTTATCTTAACTCAAAAAATTGCGCTTCTCTTCAGATTTCGTTCCGAGGAGCGAATTAAAAAGATTGAGCGGTATTCATAGTATTGCTTGACTGAAGCAGCGCGCTTGTGGAAAAAACGTTCATTACTTACTTTAGACAATAGCTTAGCGGACAGCTAAAGCAGATTTGAAAAGAGCGTCAAGACGCATCTAGTGATAGATGCTTTGTTACAAAAGGCCACGTTCACCAAGTAACCTTCCCTCGTAAGGGTGTCTTCATACCGCGCCGGTAGCCGCCGCTAGCAGCCCGTAGCAGCCCGTAGCAGCCACCAGCAGCCAGGATTAAGCGTGGGGTGTCGCATGCCACACTGGGGAGTCGTATTGAGGGGTCGGGGAGGGGGGGGGGGGGAATCGTTATCGAAGTGAGCTGATGTTAGCGATAACATGATATTCGTTAACAATGTTAGATAGACACTGTGTAAAGTATTAGGGTGATCGGTAAAAAATGGAGCACCTACAGGATAAATGTGGATTTCTCGAAAAAGAAAAAATGATTAAACATCCCAATTTTGATAGATGTTAGAATAAATTATTCTTTCAGAAAATACCTATATAAGGTCACTTACATACCTAATAATTTTTATAGTGTCTGAAATGCAAAGTTAGTCACTTTGACAAATTATAAACTTCGGGCAGTATCTGCGCAGTGAAAATGCGAAATCATCCAAAGTACCACTGCTGCAATGAGTGAAGGTACAGTCACCGAACCCACTGTGGCTTGCTGGCCTAAACTTTCGAATTCAGGAGATATGGCCATTAGCAGCTTTGAGAACAAAGATACGTGCTATTCAATGCTTTGCAGGTGAATGCACGTTTTATAGGTACCATATGGAAGAGCTTTTTACGCTCTATCCATCCATATGCAGCTTGCCTCACATTTTATTTATCTTCGGAAAATACAGATTGACACTTGATTTATTGGTTTTTGTTGCGCCAAAAAATCGCGATTTTTCAGGTATTTCGCTTTTTTTACCCAGAAATAGAAAGAAATCCTGTATGTTTAATATATTTTTGAAAGAGCATGAAGATCTCTTTCGAATGGTATATCAATTGCTCCATAACTTTACGGTATGACAGCACAAGAATGAGCGATGTTCAAAAAACCCTGTTCGAGTTCTACAGGGCGCCACGCGTAGGGTTGTGGGAGAGGAGTGTTGACGCTTTGCCAGAATAATAGGCGAAGGTCGCTTATATAAGTGACGTTTACGTTGCAGCCTGCTTGTTGTTGATCGAAAAAATCTCAAAATTTAATAAAAATCAAGCTGCCCCATTTTTTACCGATCACCCTATACTAGCACACTGATGTTTTGGCCTACCATCGTATAAGTACAGTAAGCGTATCATATTCATAACTAGAATGTCAAATAGCCCTTGTGGATCAAGTTTCAGCAAGTTCTGAAGTTTCCAAATATTGGGCCATCCAAGTGAATAGTCATCAAACATGTTACCTTCGTTTCAGAGGTGAGTTAACTACTTCTTTTTGCACTTAATACAAAGAACTGCAAATGCTTTGCCCACATTAGGAATCCCACTTCGAATGACGTGCAAACTATGGAATTACGAGCAAGCCAAATCTCATTTGTTCCATTTTCCGCTTTTAATATCTCAGATTAGAGAGGACCAGCCAGGCTCATATCACTTTTATGTAAATTATGAAGCTTAGACTATCAAATATATTTATCCTTGTCGCCTTCTCTCACTATTTACATAGTAGCGCAGACTAGGCATGTTACCGTAACCCAATATTCTCGCAGCATTTTCCAATTGCATAGGTAAAAACGACTACATCTTTTTCTAGAAGACACGATTCTAAATGATTTTTCTACTGTGTGAAGAAGAAGGTTGAGCAATCGCAACTATATAAAAAACGTAGATATTCTTGAAGATAAGTCAATAGGGTGTGCCGCACCCCTTTAACTTACCTTCAAAGAGGATTTTAGGAAACAAATTAGGTACATTTCGATAGCAAAGATCTCATAGTTTTTGTAGAACTGATTAGACCTGAATTCGTTTTCTTTCGTTTGAGCAATACTTGCTGGAATCACAACACTGCAAGCGAAAAATGGGGCAAACAAGAATTTGGCTGGCTCGTAATTCCATAGTTTGATGCTTATTTGAACCAGAATCTATGGTATAGGCTAACTGGGAGTTGTGCTTGGTATTGAGTACAAGAAGAGGTAGCTAATTCGCTTTTGAAGTAAGTTAAATGGCCACTTCACTTGGGTGGCGCAATTTTGGAAGACCCCAGAATTCGCTAAAACGTGGCCCACAGGGATTTTCCGACATGATAATCTTATATATAAAGCTGAATGTCTGTTTGTCTGTATGTCTGTGTGTACGTATGTTCCGAATAGAAAATTCCATTTCTGAACCGATCAGGACCAAACTTAGCACACATACACTTCGGGCCCCGGCGGGTGTCATAGGTTTTTCATGGAAGCGTAAAATCATCAGATTCTTTTTACTTTGGTGCACCCGCCTACGCTTTCCATCTTCCATGCTTTTCCTCCTTTCGCTGCTAATGTGCAGTTCGACTCTTACACATTACAGAGGTATATCAAGATATCCCGATAGCCAAAGAAGAGATCGAAGCAGAACCATATTCAAAAGATAAACAAATAACACACCTACATAAACTGGACGCATCCAAAGTCAAAGAAATCACACCTCAAAAACTTGAGCGAATTATGATTCAACTGCAAGAGAGAGATTGAGCACCAATGGGATAACCAACCTACGTCAGCAACATAACAACAACAATGGACACAGGTATGATATATGAGATGGAACTGCATACTGGCGGCAACAGGAAGGAAAAAAACGTGGGAGTTAGAATCTTAGGCGGATGTACCCAAAGTAGTAAGAATCTGATGATTTTTTGCTGCTATGAACAAAAGCTGCCAGCGGCGGCTAAGGGCTGCGGGCTGCTACGGGCTGCTACGGGCTGCTACGAGCTAGCGGCGGTTGCCGGCGCGATATGAAGGCGCCCTAAGCGCAGATGCGCACAAGCAACTACATCTGAGCCAATCTAATGGTAGCCAATGATCAATCTGCACAAACAGTGCAACATCAATCTGTTCTTCCCTACGTGATTGTTGTTTCGGCTCGGTCTTCTCTCTCTCTCTCTGTTGATTGGCAGCAAAAATACAAATTCCTTGATTATTTTTTTTAGTATGGCGCGCCTTGTTGAATGTGCGGACTAGTGAAGAGTGGAATTTCTTCCTCTGCAATACATTGAGTGTTCACGTGAGCGATAGACAGCTCGATGTGGATATACCGCGTTGTCACCAGGTACCATACATTGTCAAACTATCCAGCTCAACTTGCAACACCTTCAGTACGAGGAATTGATGACATCACCAGCGGCTCATTATGGTCTACGCCGGATCCTTAAAGCATGGCTTGTGAGGAATCCTCAGTATGTGTACTGGCAAGGTTGCGATAGTCTCGCGGCTCCTTTTCTGTTGCTGAATTTCAACCGACCGTGTAAGTAACTGAATATTCTAAGAAGGTAGTTAAAAAATGAGGAAATGCTGGCCATGCGAGATTTTGCTGTCGTGTGCAAGATTACAGCCTGATACCCCTCGCGCCGCCGCCGCCTCTATTTTAGGCAAGGGAGGCGACGTGGTATGTCGGAAGAAAAATATTCATCACGTTTTTGTCGATAAAATTGCTGGGAGGTGTGTGGAACTACAAGGTATAAAAGCGAAAACGCTGCATTGATTCATAAGCGAATTGAGTACATAAATAACCACAACTATTGAAAATCTGCCTCGTTTCTTTTGTTTTTGTAGACGTCATGAAGATGATCGCTCAACTCCTATCGTTTTAGAACAGGTCGCTAAAAATATGAGACATTGCAACAGATTAGGAAAATATCCATAACATTGTAGAAATTGGTTGTTTTCGGTGTAAGTGATCGAAATAATCTTCAAAATGTTCCGAACTTCCAGTTACTTTTTGGAAAAAAATCTTCGGAAGCGTTGCTCAGTCACGCCCCCTTTCGTTTTGTTCATAGTCGTAATGGTGCCTAGACCTTGAGAAACACCACGATTTTTGCGGAGGACATGGCCAACACCACGCCCATTCGCATAGAAAATTGCTGTCGTCTTCCTTTCTCCCGAAAAAAGTTTCTTGGACTGCCACAGGCACAGGAAAAGCCCGCTTCTTCCCCCCCCCCCCTCCCCCAATTCCCTCATTTGGCAGAATTTATTTGCGCCGCTCCTCCCGACGTAAATCTGGATCATCGCTTATCTACACATTATATTTCAGCCATGGCATTAGCGTGCTTCACAGCGTTCATAGAAAAATATCTTAACAAGTTCTTTCTCAAGGACAATTCAGCAATCATTCAAGGTACGGGTTCATCATGATCTCCACTCATACATATATTTGTCGTTGTTGCAGAGCAACTTGCCGTTTTCAATCATCTGCTTGCTTTTGTGGATGCGAAGCTGTACACTCGTTTAGCTTCTATGGATTTCTATCCAGAACTGTTTGCAATTCCATGGTTCCTTACCTGTTTTGCACATGTTCTACCTATACACAAGCTGTTCCATGTTTGGGACCAACTACTGCAACGCGATTCCTCTTTTCCTTTGTTTATCGGTAAAATCAATGCCATAGTGTAGCACCTTTAATCTTGGTCAACCTTCTGTACTTACATCTTGTTTCGCAGGACTGGCCATACTCCATCAACTACGCCAAACTCTCATTGATGCTTCTTTCAACGATGCAATACTTCTATTTTCCGATCTTCCTGGTATCCAGTTATGGTCCATCTTCATTTACGGTGTAACGTACGCATGCTACAGATCTATCAATGGAGGTTGTAGTAGCGGAATCTATTGCGTATTATGATCGTGTCCCACCCAGCTGTGCGTTTCGATCACACGCAAATAGTACAGGTATCTTCGTTTTCTCATCAACATACTGTTGCGAAATGCCGAGGCGTGACGCCACTCCTCTTCAAATTTACATGATTTTCAAATCAACAAACGTATTTGATTCTTTGAAGGATTTCATAGTGGCTAACTAGGCGCTGCTTCAGGGGAAGGGTGGCGACTTAATTGGAGTGTGGTGGCTCCTGTATGTTGTACAGAACACAAATAAGCTGTAGAGCTTTATTGAACAGACGACGTACACCCACACATTCGTGCAAGGTAGAATGCTGCAGATTATAGGCGTGGCGAAGTGATATCACAAACATCTGGGCTATAATATACTCGTGTCATTGCAAGTCATGCCTACGGCATGACCTTTACGGCTCTCAGGAAAGACTATTGATATGGCTATGAGAAGTGCGGACAATGTCAGCAAAAGAAACGAGAATGGCGAAATGAGTGATACATGAACATACGCAACTGATTGTCATTGAGAATACTGAGCCAGTACTTATCAGGATACCATAATGGACGTAGTTGCGGAACCTGGTAATTGGGAGCAGGATCCTGGTTGAGGTCGTGACAGCTGGCATTAGATCGCGAATAAGTAAGCGGTAGTAAGGCAGGACGCATCGCATAAACATTTCAGTAAATCCACTTTCATCAGGGTCAAAAGTGAGTAAAGGGATTCAGACTGGTGTGTTTTCCTACTCTTCTTGCCCCGTCGCGCGTTTCGATACAAGCGCCTGATGATCTCATCTTTGTCTCTCCATGGAAAGACAAAGATAAAATTCATTTACTGGAGCTTCAGGATATGAAGCTTTCTTTTAAGCTGTGATTCCCTTCCCGGCGGGGATGTGCGTGCGGCTTAGGCCCCTATGCACGTGTATCCCCGCTGGAGAGGGGAGTGGATCTGAGGGATGCGTCATATCTCGATACTTTAGGTATCTTTCTTCTTCCTTCTCTATCTCGCTTATAAAGGTTCTCATATCCTTATACCTGCGCATAATGGATGCCAGGTTACCAAGGCAAAGGCTGCAAAATTGTACGGGGGATATACTACGACACTGCTAAACATGTTTATAAATAGAAATAAGTAAAATCTCAAGATATTTTTCGATGAACCACTGCTCGCGAGCCAGGGATTATCGAAAAATTCACAATCTTCAGATTCCATTTCTCCTGTCGAAAACATGCTTACCAGTGCCGTAATATAACCTCACTACAAGTTTGCAGGGTTTTCATTAACTTCTCAGGAGGATAAATCACTTTGAAAATGAGAGGTGATCCTCTGGGGAATACACAAAATGGCAAACCTATCTTATATGGAAGTAACCTGGCATCGATTATGCGCAGATATAAGTGCATGAGAACCTTCATAAGCAAGAGAGAGATAGAAGAAGAAAGATACGTAGAGTAGCAAGATATGACGCATCCCCTCTCAGATCCCGTTGCCTCCCCAACGGGGATGTACGTGCGTGCATACGGGCCTTAGACTGATTGAAGTAGTCTTCTCGTCGATCTTGCTTTAACTTGTAATAGGGAAAGGAGAATATCTAAGTTTTCGAAACATCTTTTTTGTAGCTTCCTATCAATTTCTAGAGTGAACTTGAGCTCAAAATTCTAGAAGTCAAATTTTCCAAGCAGGTTTGCTAGTGCTTCTAAGTAAGATGAGATTGCCTCTTTAAAGAATGTTAAAAGCATTTTTGCAAAAATGCAGCTATCAAAAAATATGGCTGCTTTTGAGCCTCGCTACTTGAGCGAAAATAGGCGGCGGATTTTGGGCGTTAGGTCCCGACGTTAGAATAGTTAACTTTGGGCAGTCGCTGGATCGAAGCACTTATCGGTCTTACATAGCCGATACATCATAAATATGCTGGCTTCGTGGCTTGAAGGCCAGGTGGAAATAGCGCCTTTTGTGGAGTAGTGTAGCTGTCAAAATAGACAGTGTCAGCTTTACTGAGTCAGTCAACACGTTCACGTTTCACATGGGTGTGATGATAGAATGCTGCAGATAAAGGGCGGGAGGAATGTAACATAACAGGCAACTGGACATTAGAGGCACATATCGCTACGGTCATGATTGAAAGCCTTACGGTTACCGTTCAAGTACATGAGAAGTGATATCGGTATGAAGCTGCCGACTTGTTCGGCAAGATTTTGAGATATAATTTGATTATCCAAAAGCATAAACAAGTTACTACAATCTTATAACCCATGTAGGCTGTTCGTAAATTGCCGCCCATTCTTGACCCCCCCCCCCCTCCCCCCGTCCATCACTGGCATAAGTCCAGATTTTAGGAAAGGCATAGAATTCTTTTCTGAATAGAAGGGGCGCACTGATAACCTCAAGCCCCTTGGGGTGTATGTCAAGAGGCGCGATTTTTATTGCCAGCTGGACACCAAATAGCACATAATAAGTGTTTTACAACTTTCTAAAAGTGTATGAAATTTAGAAAAAGATATATTGGATAGTTGCATGGGTTGCTCTATACTCATAAAAAATCCAAAACAGCAATTTCTAAGGTCAAAAACACATGAAAATGCATGTAAGAACAAATTTGTAGATATTTCAGTCCGTTTTGAAGCAAAACCCATGAAACTCAGCAAGTGGTAACCTTAGACAGGTAGTAAGCCAACGCATTTTACCTGGTAATTTTTAGAGACTCGCATAGCACTAAACTGGAGTTTTGAGCTGGTGACAGCCGGAGAAATCGCGCCTCTTGACCGTCTCCCAGCCCCTTGCCACTCCTCCGCCCCCCCCCCCCCCACCCTCTCCCTCGCCCCTCCTCAGACAATCGCTGGGGGCAGGCGGGCACCGGAAAAATAGATTGCTGATTTCTCGCACCCCGCTCGCGGATTTTTTGGAAAGCAATCAGGACTTTTCGGAAGACCGCTCGCTGAGTTAGCGGATTTTTGAGAAACCGCCTGTTGAATTTTTTTTCTCTCTTATCTTTTGCAGATATATTGCTGAATCTCTGAGGAATCGAGAATTCAGCAAGCGGTCTTTCGAAAGGTCCTGATTGCTTTCCAAAAAAATCCGCGAGCGGGGTGCGAGAGATCAGCAATCTATTTTTCCGGTGCCCGCCTGCCCCCGGCGATTGTCTGAGTCTTCGGCCCACCTGCTCAGATTATCGCCGGGGGCAGGCGGTCCGCAAACTCGCGCTTTTCTGCAAGCGGTCAGCAGAATTTTGGGGCGTGGCCAAACCTTCAGCGAGCGGTACTTCCTTTACTGTCTAATACTCTGCCAGCGGGCAGCAACACAGAATTTTCTGCAGGCGCTCGTCAGATAATCTCTTTCAGCAAAAGCTGGCCGAATTTTCAGCAGGCGCTTGGACCCTTTTTACGCAATTTCGGGCGTACGCCGAGAAAAGATGAGACTCTATGTGGCAGAGGTGTCACCGTTGGTTTAATTACTCAAGTTTGAGGTACTTTCTCTCAGCGGAAAGTAGTAATTTTCGGGGGCTGCGCGGTTCTCCACAAAGGATCGCGCGGCCCCCGAAAATTTTGCATATTCTCGCGGAAAGTCCGCGAGAATGCGGCCACTGCGCCGCAGCTAATCTATAAGGAAACCGCGATTGTTCTCCCAACATTCCTCCAAAATTCGCTAAAACTCCTTCAAATATCTGCAAGCGGACCGCAAGAAATCAGCGAACTATTTTTCCGCTTCCCGCCCGCCCATAAATCGCATGGCCGCCTGCCCCCGACGATTATTTCTGAGTTAGATAATCGTCGGGGCAGGCGGCCATGCGATTTATGGGCGGGCGGGCACCGGAAAAATAGTTCGCTGATTTCTTGCGGTCCGCTTGCAGATATTTGGGAGAATTTTAGCGAAATTTTTGATGAATGCTTGGAGAATAATCGCGGTTTCATTATAGATTAGCTGCGGCGCAGTGACCGCATTCTCGCGGACTTTCCGCGCGAATATGCAAAATTTTCGAGGGCCGAACGGTCCTTTGTGGAACCGCGCATCCCCAGGTACTTTCCGCTGAGAGAAAGTACCTCAAACTTGAGTAATTAAACCATCGATGACACCTCTGCCATGTAGAGTCTCACCTTTGCTCGGCGTATGCCCGAAACTGCTTAAAACCGTCCGAGCGCCAGCTAAAAATTTGACCAGCGCTCGCTGAAAGAGATTATTTGACGAACGCCTGTAGAAAATTCTGTGTCGCTGCCCGCTGGCACAACATTAGCCAGTAAAGGAAGTAACGCTCGTTGAAGGTTTGACCATGCCCCAAAATCCTGCTGACCGCTTGCAAAAAAGCGCGAGTTTTTGGACCGCCTGCCCCCGGCGATTATCTGAGAAGTGGGCGTTTACGTCAAACTAACGAAAAACACAGATTCTCGATGCTGTTATTTGTGAAGTCTGTCTTAACCCGGAACTGGCAAAACATTTTGCGTGTACGCACTGCTTTGCTTGCGCCACATTTACGATTCTATTGATAGTCACATTAGGGCCTGTCTGTTCTTCTCCTTATTACTTCGATTCCTTTGACAATGCTTTGTTCGCACATGCTGCGCAAGGCGGTTGCGCTGCGAGCGCGCGATTTTGAGCTACAGTAAGTTTCATTCAGTTTAGACGAGATTGTGGCGGGCATCTGCCTCACAACGGTTTGCGCCATTTCGCAGCTACAGTGTCATATCGTACTAAGATCCCATATGTGCACCTACTCATTTTCCTCAACCTCTAGTTGGCAATATGCTGTGCGCTCGCAAAGCCTCCAGCGAAGCGAACGCGCTGCTTCGTATGAATTGCTTCGGCCTGCTTCGGGTTAAAACACATCGTACTTTTTGGCCTGATCCCGATTGGGATAGACTGTGTCTGCTTCGCAGTAGTAATGAAGGAGGCCTTTCTGTGTTGGGCCTCTCTATCGTTGAACTTTATCCTGCACTTCACATTCATATTTTGAGCAACACAAAGCTTTGAGAAGCATTTGAAATCCAAAAATACCATGGTTTATCATAATGTCAACACTGAAATGTTTCAATCTCTGACGAAGGCGCGTAATCCAGTTGCGAAGAGTTTGCACACAAAGCGACTAAGCACCTTTTTAGCACTATTAATGCTTGCGTACACCTCGCCTCGAATATAGAGTCGTAACTCGAGTAAGGGTGCCTTCATACCGCCCGGTATCGGCCGCTAGTAGCTCATAGCAGCCTGTAGCATACGCTGGCCGCTTTTGTTGTCGTAGAGCGCAATTTTTTATACGCTGCTTCATCCGCCAACGCTTTTCAGCTTCCAAGCTTTTTCCTTCCTATGCCGCCAGTATGCAGTTCGATCTCATTCATCATACCTGTGTCCATTGTTGTCATTATCTTGCCGTAGATTGGTTATCCTATTGGTGCTCAATTTCCCTATTACAATTGAACCATAGTTCGCCGAAGTTTCTTCGCGGTGTGATTCTTTCTGACTTCGGATGCGTCCCGCTTCTCTAGTTCTCCATTTGTTTGTTTTTTTTAGGTATGGTTCTGCTTCAGTCTTTTCCTTGTCTATCGGTGCTAATCTAAATTGCATTCTATTTCGCAAGTTCGCGGATGCAGCAGCGTAGTAAAAAAAACTGATAATTTTGCGCTCTTATCATAACAAGAGCGGCCAGCGGTAGCTACGTGCTGCTGGGAGGCTGCTGCGGGTTGCTAGCGGTGGCTGCCGGCTTGATATGAAGACACCCTAAAAAGATGGGTTACGGCCAGAGTTAAGCAAGTGGTCAGGCACAAGTCGTTCCCCCCCCCTCCCCCCGAAGCCCCCGAACAACCCCTTCTCCTCTTCATTTGCGCGAAAATTCAGAGTGTGACATTCTCGAGGACATCACTCAATTCTAAAGAGTTTGAATTTTTTAAGTCTGTACGCCGATTTTCTGTGACTGCACCTTACATCCACACGTAATTTGACGGCTGGTTTTGATCTGAATGGGCCTATCAGAAAGGTCATAATTCCCCTAGAGATGGGGTTTTTGTATTCAAATTTCCACTGTAGCAAAAAGAAGCTATGAGCTCAATATTCATTTCAGGAACGGAGCGATTTTTGGATTTTGAAGATATGCTAAGGGGATCAGGCGCAAGGCTACAAAAGCTCAAGCAGCCTGATCTTTTGAGGGGTTGTGCCTGACCCGATTGGCTTTATCAACGAAAAATCTTCTCCACTTTAGTCTCATGTGAATCGCCAGCACAAACCTTGAAGATTCTACAGTAGGTCCACTATCTGAAAGTGATATGAGATCTAAGTACGAAAAAGCCGACTTCTTCCACTTTCGTCACCAAGTCAATCATGTTTGAAGACCACGTTTTTTATACGTTAGAAACACTAGAAAATGTAATAGGTAATGGCTTGTAGGGCTCGATGGGGTGATTGGCATGCTGATTGAGGAAATCATACCCAATATTTACAAATCAAACTTATTAGGTGAACTTAGTGTATGTGGAGTGTGAGAGGTGAAGGAGTGAAGTTTGGCTGAGACTTCATTAGTGGAGTTAATCACTATGCTGTTTACGACAGTCATTCCTTCTTTGGTGGATTTGTGATATTTACCGTGCTAGCGCTTTTCGTCTTCACCTTACTCCTTCGTAGTAATTTCTCAATTTTCTTGAACAGAACGGCTTTTGGTTGCGGTACTCCCCTTTCTCTCCTGTCCCTCCAATACGACCCTCCCCCTCAGATTGGGCACGCCTGATCCCACACTCAATCCTGGTTACGGTATACTAATCTCAACGAAATCGTGGATTTAGGAATTATTGATTCAAAATGATTTCACGAAGTCGGACGGTGATTTTTAGGAAGTCAGTGATGCAGGGACTGGAGACCATTGAAATCACTTTCATTGAAAATTTTTTTATTTCTCCGCGACAGAAAAATGGCGGTGGAACCGTCGCATCCCATGCTTCTGTTTTTAGGTAAAAATTTTTATTTCTGATCAACTTTATCAAATCTGATCTATTGTCGCTATAAAAACGACTAGGAATGTAAAAATTGAATTTTTGTTGGGTTTTGAGCATGTGACGGTCTCAGCAACTTCTTCGTCGGCGTTTCAGTGAAGACCGTTTTATTGGAAGTAAATCTAGACTATGGTTTTCTTGATCCTTATAACTGGCTTTCCAAAAAACATCGTTCGATCTCGATTATAATTTATATAAAAAATAATTTATATAAAAAATATTTTATTAAATTGAACCGAAAGTTCTGTCGCACCATTTTCAACAAGTCATAACTTCTTTCGCTCACGACGATTTTGCGAAATTCAAATTTTATCAGAAAGCGTAAAGCATGTAGTTTCCAATGAATCCCTGGGGAGTTCCCGACATGCTCAGATGGCAGAGATATAAATGAAAGAACGAGATCATCCGAAATTCGGAATTCTTAAGCAATAATTCTAGAAATTCAGAAACAGTGCGATAAAATCCAGAAAAACCATTATCCTAATTTTTCTTATATTTGATTACTATCTGAGTCAAGTTTGTGCTGATCGAGGTCTTCTTTCAGAAGTTATGAGTTTTTGAAAAATAATGCCAAAAAATCAATTTCCTAAAAATTCTTAAGAAATGGATTTTTTGGCATTTTTTTTCAAAAATTCATAACTTCTGAAAGAAGACCTCGATCAGCACAAACTTGACTCAGTTAGTAATCAAATGTAAGAGAAATTAGAATAATGGCTTTTCTGGATTTTATCGCACTGTTTCTGAATTTCTAGAATTCTTGCTTAAAAATTCCGAATTTCGGATGATCTCGTTCTTTCATTTTTATCTCTGCAACCTGAGCATGTTGAAAAGCGCCCAGGAGACCTTTGGAAACCACATGCTTTACTCTTTCTGATAAAATTTGAATTGCGCAAAAACACCGTGAGGGAAAGAAGTTATGACTTTTTGAAAATGGTGCGACAGAACTTTCGGTTCAACCTAATATATGAAATATAAAATAAAAATAAAATAATAAAATAAATTAAATAATAAATAAAATAACCATACTGCGGTAAGAAGCTTTTATGGAAAACCCTCCTTAGAGAAAGATAAATATAATCATAAATCATTGCGTGATGTATGCCTCTTTCCAAAATGCGTACGTGATGAATTTCAGAAAGCGAAGAAGGGCCTCCCAGAGGACTGCCCTGCAGTCTACAACGTGTGTCTTACAAGGAGATGAAGAAATGGCACTGTCCGCGTATTTCCAAAGAAGAATTTGCGTGGAGAGTTGAAGATCAGCTTATTGTTGCGATTGATATACGATCACAAGCCGAGTAAGTCAGAAACAGAGATGATCAGTTTTATAGTCAAAAGGGTTCTGATGTCAAAGTCTTCCTCGTATTCTTGATTTACTTTCATGGTGGCCACTTGATCTCCCATGAATGATGATGTATGCACTTTGAGAGTGTCTGTTTCATCGGAATTTCACAAATGAGGGTGACTCCTTCTTATCTGACCTAATATAGGATATTTCACCACAGCTTTTTTCACCTACACTGTCTCGAATTTTCGAAAATCCGCATATAAATGTTCGAACTACACCTAATGGTTTAATCCGCTTTTCGAAATGGCCACCATCACTTAATCCCTTTGCAAGAAGTATTGTGTTATCGCAGGTAGAGCGCGTATTCAAACCGGTTAAAAGTTGCCGTAGTGCAGATATCAATACTTCAGCTAACTAAAGTCTACATTAACCACCTTAATACATTTGGATGGATCAAAAATACAATTGGATGGATCAAACCATGACAAGTTTCCGGACATTGATAAAGAAGTATCGTACACAATTTAGAGTGGTATTCGATTTGCTCTAAAGTACCCTTTGCTTCAACTAGATCGGCGGCTGGAAGGCGGGGCTCTGCGACCTAGTTAAGGCTAGAAGATCAGAGCATGTTTGCGAGGGAGGCGCAGACTGCGTCGCGGACGAGAGCAGTCGCCTCCTAGGTCATGAAGCTCCGCCTTTTAGCAGCCGATCTGGTTGAAGAAAAGGGTATAAATAAAATGTTAAGATTCTTACTACTTACCTTTTATTTCACTCCTTCCTTTGAAGTTCTTCAATGCTTAGGTTCGGACGGGGTTGCGTTCTTCGTTCTATAAATTATCCTAATGTCAACGACCAGACTTTGCTCAATATTGCCGAGCCACTGAGAGTTGCTCAACGAAATCAGCATCCGATATGCATAGTGGGTGGAAAAGATTTGGAAGTGACTCGAAAGGTACTATTTGCTTATTTTCAAAAGGATCATTTTGAATTTTGCTGTTTTACAGTTCACCGGTGATCTGGTAAGCATGGGCATTGATGGTGTTTGTGTGCTTGATGGAGGCTTTGAGGCAATTCGTCATGATACGTCACTTATCTATGTACCTCATTAACTATTGGTGCTTGTAAAGAATATTGTCGTCTCACATCTTCACCTCGAAAACTTGATCTTCGATCAATTTCCCTACGCATGATGGTTCCTGCTTGTTTGTATTGAAACAATTTCCAATACATATATATGAAAATCGAATTCGGCAAGAAAAACGCTACGGATTGACATGGTTTTTCTGCGGCCTGCAGGGCAGTGTTCGAGTTGCCCACTCAGTATTGACGAAAAAGGCTCTAAGCCTGCACAGCAGTGACAGAAGGTCTCTTTTGATTGGCATATCCACGCGGAGCTGTACAGTTCTAGTAGATTTTCCGCTTAATTTAGTCTGCTTGCGGTGCCAAAATGCGGTAGAATTAGCGCGTACACAAACAGTATAGTCGATTCATCATTCGCAGAGATTGGACGCTGTTGCGTCCGACTGAGAGAGTCGTGCATGGGAGAGGAGCAGACGGCAAGAGGGATGAAACAGCGCTCGATCAGGAGACGCCAGTGGCGGACCGAGGGAGGGGGGAGGGCGGGGGGGGGGGGGTGGCGCCCCTCGCGAAATCCTTGAAAATTACTTATATGGGTTCTAAAAATGCGCAAGTGACTTGTTTATTCTTTTAAACAATTAGAATAATTTTTTAAAAATTCAAATTAGCCTGTGGCGTCAGCCACGCCCCCTTTTTCCAGATATTAGGGGTTGGGGATCCGAAAAAATTTTGAGAAGCACCCAAAAAATTTTTCGGAGGACGTGGCTAACGCCACGCACCTTCATTGAAAATTTTTTTTGCCGCGCCCCCTCCTCCCGGACGGATATCCTGGGACCACCACTGGGATACGCCTAGTCTTTGCGTATATACTTATGGCCCTGGACATACCTCGCAACTCCATTGACGCGATTTGGCAATGCTCCAATGATGTTTTGCTCTAGCTAAGCCAAGATGGTATGATCTTTTCATTGATGGCTGACGTTTCGGCGTCCTCGCCTTCGTCGAAGCCGTAATCCAGCGGTTTTTGGAGCCAAGACTACCCGTATGGGAAGGAGTCATTTTGATGAAATTTTTGAGACAAATACTCCACTTGTTCAAAACTTATCGTAAGGGGTTTTTTAATGTACGGAAGATAGGGTATTTTATTGACCTAAGAAAGTTGTATACGATTCGCATGCGTATAGCGGGCGTGTGAAAAACTTGTTGAACCTCCATTTCAAAGCATTAGTTTTTGTACTCTCTAGCTATCAAAAACGCCATGTGCATACGTTGGCAAACGTCGGCAAAGCTCCAACCTGTGGGGAATGGACGATACATGCTGTGCATTTGGAGTCTGCCAGTACTGAGTTTGAAGACATCTGGCAAGTTGCCAGATCGCGTGGCGACTGAAATCGCGTGAGGTATTGCCCGCGGGCTACGATGCCGGTCACTTGCGCGCGATACCGACACTACTGACGCAAGTATTTGTCTATGCGCAAGCACCTTTATTGAGCGGTTTAAGATTGTAACTAAAACAAGTTCCGAGTTTTATGGGTTTTTCACGTAAAGCGTTCTCTGCTTTTACTGCCATCAGTAGCACCTAGCTAGATCAGTCAGTGCTAATCACCGTACAATACAAGTCTTGCGCAAAAATATCTCAGTTTATGGCTTTGGTTGTGATTCACTATAGTTCTCAATAGAAAATTTCTCGAAGTAAAAACCACGTATCAACAACAATATCGATGTTGAGGTCTAACTCTGCAATTTCTTCTTGTTTTTCAGAATGTTAAATAAGGAAAAGAACGTATTCATTCTGAGGCTGAATAACTCATAAAAACAAATATTATCTGAAGAAGCAAATTCGATTTTTCTAGGCTGGTAACCAATAATTCTAGACGAGATAGTACGATATGGAGACCAAATGCCACAAATCTTTTGGTTTTTGATGAATAGCAGATTCTATGGAGTCAAGTGTCGATCATATTGTGCCGATGTCATCGGCACCTCTTTTTGTAGCCTATCGTTCTGTTGCCAGAGTACCGTAATGGTCATGCATAAGCCGCAGCATGACCTGGTGCCATATTGGTGTCTTTATTGCCCAGACGTTGTCGAGCAATTTTTCCACGCTTATGTTAGCATTCTACCACTGCTCCAATGCGGGCAAGTTGTCTGACTCAATAAATCTGCCAGGCTTGTGTATTGTCCACCTGCGAATATTCCTACCAAGGGACAACTACGTCTGTGGCAACGTTAACAAGCGTTCGAAGGCCAAAGTGCATTGGGTAGTTTGATAATAGATGAATTGATCAGAATTCTTTTTTCTTCAATGTTCATATTGCGAGAAAACATTTTCGTGACCAAACTTGGAATAAAAGAGATTTTACCGCACAAAGAGTCATTTCGCAGCGCATATGGATAGAACTGTCGAGAAAGATCTCCAACAACAAAGGACGTTCGCCTGAGATAATGGTAGACTAGACGAAAACAACACGAGTGTGCTGATCCTGTATGGGGGAAGGTATGAAAGGAGAAAGTAACACGTTTTGAGTATTTTTCTGTGTCTATAGTAAGTTTCAACTCAGTTTAGGCGGAAATTGGACTGGCGTCTTCATTCTAATCTATCTTGCTGAGCCAGCGGCAATGCGAACGCGCTGCTCCACTTGGGATGTTTCGCCTACTCCGGGTCGAAAAAGACTATAACTGCTTTATGCATCTTCTTACCCATCTCCAGCTGAGAAAAGTACTCATTTCAATCTATACCAGTAAAGCTATTAGGCACAACAACAAATCGTACTGGAGTAAGAAACATTCATGCATCTCAACAGCTCTTCAAACGTTAGTGCTGGCAGCAAGCGAGTGCTAGGTCCGCACGCAGCGATGGCGCGCACGAGCGCCTCGCACCGACTAAGTAGATTTAGGGCCGCATGCACTAACCTCCCCGCTGGGGAGGGAATCGCAGTTTAGAAGAAAGCTATACATCTCGAAACTCCAGATACCTGGGTTTCGCGTTGTGTACCTATCCGTAAATATTCCTACTACCCTTCACTATGAACATGTTGAAGAGGAGCGAGAAGCTGTACGAACCGCATTTTCCAGCTTTTGTATGATCCCTGATGATCCCCGGCGCTTTCCTGCAAAGTCATTTTTCTTTCTCCGAAGTTAACGAAAACCTTCCAAAGTTGTACTGAACATCTAACACAACAGTGCTAAGCATATTGCTGATGAGAACAAATGAGTTTTTGAAAAGTCAAATTTTTCGGTAAGCCTCAAATTTCGGCCTGTGGATCATCGGAAATTTCATGACTTCAAAACATCATTTGTTCTTATCAGCAACATGCTTAGCACTGTCGGGTTAGATAATCTGCACAACTTTGGAAGTTTTTCGTTAACTTCGGAGAAAGAAAAATGACTTTAAAGAAAAGCGCCGGCGATCATCAGGGATCATACAAAAGCTGGAAAATGCGGTTCGTACAGCTTCTCGCTCCTCTTCAACATGTTCATAGCGAAGGGTAGTAGGAATACTTACGGATAGGTACACAACGTGAAATCCAGGTATCTGGAGTTTCGAAATATAAAGCTTTCTTTTAAGCTGCGATCCCCTCCCCGCGGGGATGTTAGTGCATGCGGCCCTTAGATGGCGCTCTGGGGGGGGGGGGGGGGAGGGAGGGGAGGGGGCAGGCGTTATGAAGCAAAGCAGCGCCGCATTCCCCTGCGGTATATCCTGAGGGCCATTTGCGTTGCGTCGCCTTTAAGTGCAGCGGCAGGAGTACGCCGCTCTTGACAGTGAACTGAGCCATTCCCTAATGCTACGCCTTGAGCAGACGTCCAAACTGCACGAATGCAGTAAAGGTATTTAAAATCGGAAAATAGATGGATTTTACGGAAGCAAAGGCTGAATTTCGGATGAGAATAAAAGACTGATTTTGAGTGTAACACGAGAATTAGTAGAGAAAAGGGACGATTTCGTTACTGACTTTCCAAGCTTTTACTTTCTCTTGGGTGGTACTTTCAAACACTTCTTCCTCAGAATCTATTTTTTATCCTCAAAATTCGTTTAATTTCCGCATTTTGGTTTTTTACAGAAAAAGAATTTCGAGAATTTAATCTGCTCGGTAACGTATCTAGCTCCTCTGTGTTTGCAATTAGGAGTAACACAACGCAAAAGGCCCTCAGGATATACCGCAGGCGAATGCGGGTTAGCTTTGCTCCATAACGCCACGCCGCCGGCGCTCGGTATCCAGCCATAATTCACGAATAAATACAATTTTCGCCTACGGTAGATTAGTAAGTGTGCAGTAATCAAGCACAGTTTTTACTACCATAAAATTTAAAAGGTTTTGCGAAATCTTGCTGTCTACCGTGCACATACCGTCCCAAACAGGTATTTCTATTAGGTTGGCTAATAAATAATTTCGGTCGGTTGCTGCTCCTGCATATGCTGCAGACAATTTTTTGTCCAGTATTCGGTACGTTGGAAAAAGCACTTCATTGAGAATTGGCACATAGAATCCATTCGAGTAGAATTTATTCTGCTATGTAAGAGTTCGCAAGGAAGTGACAAACTCCAGTTTTCTCACCATGGACAAGTAAATCTGATTATTTTGGTTAAAGAATTTTGAAACGGCAGATCACAATCTTAGTTGGTAGTCGTTAAGCAGGGGAAACTTGTCTGTACCCAAATACCATATTCTCAGATAATCGCCGGGGGCAGGCGGTCCGCAAACTCGCGCTTTTCTGCAAGCGGTCAGCAGAATTTTGGGGCGTGGCCAAATCTTCAGCGAGCGGTACTTCCTTTACTGTCTAATATTCTGCCAGCGGGCAGCAACACAATTTTCTGCAGGCGCTCGTCAGATAATCTCTTTCAGCAGGCGCTCGGACCCTTTTTACGCAATTTCGGGCGTACGCCGAGAAAAGATGAGATTCTATGTGGCAGAGGTGTCACCGTTGGTTTAATTACTCAAGTTTGAGGTACTTTCTCTCAGCGGAAAGTACCTGGAGGCTGCGCGGTTCTCCACAAAGGACCGTGCGGCCCCCGAAAATTTTGCATATTCTCGCGGAAAGTGCGCGAGAATGCGGCCACTGCGCCACAGCTAATCTATAAGGAACCCGCGATTGTTCTCCAAACATTCGTCCAAAATTCGCTAAGATTCCTCCAAATATCTGCAAGCGGACCGCAAAAAATCAGTGAACTATTTTTCCGGTGCCCTCCCGCCCATAAATCGCATGGCCGCCTGCCCCCGACGATTATCTGAGTTGCTGTTCTCAACATCCATTAGAGCATGAAAACGAAGCTTCTAAAGTCGCAGAACTGAGCTTTTGGAATTTTAGCCTCGCCGAGGCATAACTGTTCCTTACTGATAATTCAAAAAATTGAATAGTTGTTATGTGATGGAAGAAGCTTTGAGCTACTTACGCACAAAATATCACAGATGAAGAGCAACTAGGAAAGTTTTTATGAAGATTTCTATGCCAAAACGGAATTATTTTTTAGCCAACCTAATATATATCAGAAGAAGACTCGTCGAGCTGAATCGAATGGTATCTTTGGATTCAGATCATGTCTATGCTGAAGCGAGCCCAGCTCTCGCCAACTCAGATAATCGCCGGGGGCAGGCGGCCATGCGAATTTTGAGCAAGCGCGTACCGGAAAAATAGTTCGCTGGTTTCTTGCGGTCCGCTTGCAGAAATCTGTAATAATTCTAGCGAAATTTCGGATGAATGCTTGGAGAACAATCGCGGGTTCCTTGTAGATTAGCTGCGGCGCAGTGGCCGTATTCTCGCGGACTTTCCGCGAGAATATGCAAAATTTTCGGGGGCCGCGCGGTCCTTTGTGGAGAACCGCGCAGCCCCCGAAAATTACTACTTTCCGCTGAGAGAAAGTACCTCAAACTTGAGTAATTAAACCAACGGTGATACCTCTGCCACACAGAGTCTTACCTTTGCCCGACGTACGCCCGAAAATGCGTAAAAAGAGTCCGAACGCTTGCTGAAAGTTTGGCAGCGCTCGCTGAGATAAATTACTTGCCGAGCGCAAAAATGCTGTATTGCTGCCCGCTGGCAGAATATGCGACCGTAAAGGAAGCGCCGCCCGCTGAAGGTTTGGCCACTCCCCAAAATTCTGCTGACCGCCTGCAGAAAAGCGCGAGTTTGCGGACCGCCTGCCCCCGGCGATTATCTGAGAAGGCGCTCTGCAGGTGAAATTCTGTTTGAAGATATGTGATAAGCGCATTAAGTCAAGAATATTTACTGGCTAACGTGTGCGATTGCACGTTTTCTAGGATGAGGTTGCTCATAAGGCCAAACGGTACTTATTCCACTTAATGCAACGCAAAAATTGAAAACTACGGATTTTGCTGAAAACTCGCCTAGGGGGTTATTCGACCTGCTGATTACGAGGATGATATTCATTTCGCATAGCGGTTTTTGAGGGTTACGGTAGGCATACTGTATGGGGTTCAAAATCTGAGAATTCTCTAAAACGCATGAGGAGGTTATTGGACATGCTGATCACAAAAATGACTTATATGACACAAATATCATATCCATTCCCCTCGATGACGTCATATGGTAGGGTCACGGTAAAATTATTTTGGGTTCAGGACCTCAGAATTCGCTGGAACTTTGCATGAGGGGGTTATTGGACATGCTGATCACGAAATTGTTATTGATTTCCCTCGATGACGCCATGTGGTTGGGTTACGATAGGATTATGGTCCGGATTCAGGATCTCAGGATTCGCTGAGACTTTGCATAGAGGAGTTGTGACATGCTGTTCATGAAAATGATATTCTTTTTGCATGGTAGGGCATTTTGTGAGGGATTACCATAGATCACTACCAAATTATCTAGATTGCTGGAGACACCTGGCCGAGAGGTGGGATATGCTTTCAAAGTCAATTTTTGGCCCTCCCTAAACCCCGCCCTTTTTCAGACAACTCTGGGCTACTTATGTTCCCTACAGTCTGCCTCTCCCTCAATGATGGCAAACCAGCGCTTCTCTTATCGCTTAACAGCTATGCTCGAACCCAGACGACATACGGAGCATAGCTGTAGGTCAAAGCATGTTATTCCAAACCTGGCAGGTTCTTACAATAGTATTGGCTCTGTTCCGTACACTGGAAGGAGGAATTGCGCGATTTCACACTTGCAGATGTGTACGAACAGCTGAGAATAGACGACGAGGAGTTCCAGAGATAGCTCGAAAGGATCAGACTGCTTGCTACACCCAAATGTCCGACTTGTCACCATTCGATGAGCCTTTTCCAGCAGAGGAAGAGACTGGTACTGCTATCGGAGAGGGATTGCTTATAAGCACCAATTGGTGCTACGATGCCAATAGTGCCAGCCTTCCGAGACTCCTTTTTTTGCCAGCTGTAGGGTTCCGCCTGCGAAAATCTTTGCGTTATCCTAATTTTGGCTCCATAACTTCGGCATCGTGGTAGACAAGGAGTGCGAACTTGGCATAGGCTACCCCCCGACTACTCAATGAGAGCAGTTCTTCCGAGACGTCTGCTGCCGCCTTGTCCTTGGAATTAGGGGCACGTTGTTGAGATAGATGAGACTCGTGTGACGAAAAGGAAGTACAACCGAGGACGAGTGATTCGACGCCAGCAGTGGCGTCGGCTATGAACGACTTCGGCGGCTATGGACGAGGGAGCGGCAGGTCCTTCTTGGTTTTGGCACGCCAGCGCAACGCCGCGCCCCTCAGGTTGGTTATAAGGTACATTCAGCTGAAACTACCATTGTGAGTGACTTCTGGCGCGCCTGTAACGGGATGGCATCGTTGCGCAGGGATACCACTACCTGACAGTGAATTACCAGAGGAAGTTCGTGTGTGCCGACACTGGCGCTCACACGCAGCACATAAGGTAGTCCGCTACGCGGACTAGCTCAAGGAATTCTTGTGAAGGCAGATGTTCGGCAAGCGTGAGGAGTCGCTGTACAACTGGAGGCAGATGGCTGATTTATATTTATATCCAGTCTCCTGTTAACAGCTATTTATATCCACTCTCCTGTTAACAGCCTAACATTGTCCCAAGGGCCATCTTTGCCACCTGTGCATGCTCTTGAATGCCTTCTGGATCAGCCTCGTTTATATTATCGCCGACTGAAATTATTGTCCTAATAAACAATTCCTACAACGTAGTGGCATCCAATTGGTCTATACCAAATTGTGTAATTGTAAAAATATGTTTCTGTAACTACTATCCTCTTGTGCTTCCGCGCCTTCCGTCGCGCGCCTCACTGTCGTATATTATCTAAATAGTCTACAATGGTTGTAGATTATTTAGATAATTTACGACACCCATACCGTATGTTTACCGTACCCTGAAAAAACCCCCCATCACGCAAAATGGATATCATTCTCGTAATCAGCAGGTCGGGGTGAATTTTCAGCGAAATCCGCAATTTTCAATTTTTGCATTGTATTAAGCGGAATAGCGCCATCCAAAACACTACAAGGTGTCCCAAAAGTATGTATACACTGTTTGATCGTTAATATCTCTCTTCTCAATAAGTCTTTTGCTTACCTTCTGGAACCATTTTGTAGAGCTGGCTTCAACTTAGATTCGCAGTATGCAGCGAACCACCGATCGCTTTTCGTTACTGTGGGATTACGGTAGGAACTTTCGGCTTATAGCGCCATAGAGGATCAGCCGTGTTTCAAAAGGGTTTCTAAAAATACTAGGAAGTGGTGTATCAAAGATTTTATGCGTGCTCATTTCATTACTTACCTTTTTAGGAGTTTGTAGAACTTTTCAAATGGTGTAGTCACAAGTTAGCATTGTTAAGACAGTTAGTAGTTTACCAGGCATAAGTTATGAAGGGAGCATTGCGGTAAAATGCAATGCTTATGTTTGGTTTCATCTACTTTAATTAAACTAGTTCAAGAGTTTTTCAGATTGTTTGATTTGCTTTCCGAGGCGAAATAAAGCCCTTAATGGCTTAAGGGCAGCGTCCAGGCAAACCTGGACAATGGGGATCTCACGTGGACGGTAATTTTGGGACCCTAATTTTGACATTGCCAATCGACAGCTCAGATGGTGTTCTAACGGCTGAGATATTCGCCTCCAAACTGGACCTCAGGATCGTATTCCGCATGGATTCATGACGCGACACATCAATTTTGCGTGGGTCCTCGCACGAAAGCATGCAAACACGATGCAATCGTCCGATAACGCGATCCTTGGGTCCAGCTTGGTCCTATATCTCAGCCGTTAGTGAGTCATTTGCGCTGCCGCTTGGGCCGTGCCTTAGTTAGAGCTCCAAAATTTTCCACGTAAAATCCTTAGAGGTATTTGCCTGGGCGCTGCCTTCAAAACCCTTTTGAATCTTCCTACTTTAAATTAATTTTTTATTAATTATTAATTAATTATTTTTATTAAGCGAATCACAAAGATCGGTGATTCGCTCAATAATGTGAATCTAAGTTGAAGCCAGCTCTGCAAAATAGTAATGGAAGGTGGGCAAAAGACTTCTAAGGAAGAGGGATATCAACGATCAAAAAACGTACACATACTTTTGGGACGCCCTGTATACAGTCTGCCCCAAACGAGATCAGGCCGAACCGCTTGTACGCTCGTAACGCTAGGAGTTTGCGCTGCATACGCGCGCTGTCGCAGAGAGCGGAAATGTTGAGGAGGTGCGACGATACTTCAAAAATGGCAGTGAGCGGGCAGCGGCGGGCTACCAGCGGGCAGCTGTAATCTTCCATGAGTCAAAAAATAGCCGCAGAGCGCATTCATTGCTACAAAAGCAGCCAGAAGGCGGCGACGAAGCAGCGAATCCGTTAGGCTGGCAGCGACCGGGAAACGATGGGAATGCGAATGCAGGATTTCTGTGAGCGGGCCGCATAAATGCTATAAGAAGGCAGCCTTGATTCGTAACGCTGTATCGTGGCTGCCAACTGGAAGCCATATCGTTGCCCTCTCGAGACACTGTTGATCGCACTAGAACAGTTAGATGTGCATGCAAGCGAGATTGGCAGTACAAACTTGCGTCACTTTTGATTTCATTGTTGCCTCATCTTCGTTTTCAATATATTAAAATGTTACTCGCACATTACTTTCTTTACTTGCCTTCCCGGGCTGCAACTGCTCTCTTTTGTTCGTACTATCTCATTATAAGCATTTCTGTTAATGTTTTCCTTTCTTATCCAGCCTTAAACTTTACTCGTATCTTCCTTGCATATACAAACAACTATCATGCATCTCTCTCTTATGCTAAAAAGACAATAAGCAGAGGATCACATTTCACACCGCCAATGTATAGCATAATGAACTCAGTCACTTGTATAATACATTTATAAAATCGTGAAGTCGGATTTTACTGCGGACTTTGCGCCCATAAAAGCATAAAACGCTCATACAAGAAGGCATCACCTCAAGGTTCAGCTCAGCCACTTCCAGAGTCTAAATATTATCGTACGTAAGCAAAAAACTACTCGACTAGAGATGAAAACCAAGAAAATACAATTTCCGGAAGTGGCGTGCGGGTCGCGCACGGTCGCGCCATCGTCACGATTTTTCGAATGCCCTATCTTTGACCTACAAGATTGTTATCTATCAAAAGCTCAATGAAAATCCATAAAGATGTATTCAAAGTGCTGGATTCAGCATCTAAACCTCAACCGTAACCCTGCACAGCTTTTATAAATACGAGGACGGCAAACGTAATAAACTTGACCAAATTCCTTGACTTTTGTAATGGTTTCAAGTGCTTGAACACACTCCCCACTTTGAAGGAAGTCGATCATGAAAACTATCAATGCAATATACTATCAATACTATCAACTATCAAACTATCAACTACCAGTGTGATAAATCAGGTAACAATGTGATAAATATACCCCCAGTGATCTTTTGGCTGACAGAAGTAGGCCTCATGAGGAGTTTGATTGTTCTGAATTAAGATTCGTACAAATATATAAATTTATTAAGGTTCTGTTACATCGTCATGCACTGCGAAGACGAACAGTCACTAGCTAATCATATTTGAAGTCAATTTGCTGCCTTTCATTGCGTTTCCATATGTTTTCTCAAAGTCCTTTGTAAAGATTTTCTCACATCGTACATCGGCCTAGATTGAGTCATGAGTCATGTAACATAGGTATCAATTCGATTTGAGATTCACACACCAAAGGCAAGCGTTCACACCTGGCGCCTTGCCAGTCGTCATCAATTGATTTCGCAGCCCATCAGATCGTTTTTTGGTTAGTTCTTTTATTTTCGATTTTCTTGTCAGGATTTCCGCTGGAAAAGTAATGGGCCGGCCCTAATCACTGATGTAAATGCCGTTTCTGCAATAGCACCTAGAATGGTGAATTTTCAATTACCTAGTATTTTGCTGCGACTGATTCTGACTGTTTCTCTTGCTCTTTTTCTTTGCCACGTGTCACCAGCTGATGTCGCTCGGTTCGAAATAGAATGTATCTTTAATCTAATCAGCAGAAAAAGTTGAAGTGATTTTAGCTTTTACAGGAAGTCCGAATACAGACCAGCAGTGAAAATTCACTCTGCTAGGTGTTATTGCAAAAACGGCATATACATCCGTCTGATTAGGGCCGCCCATCACTTTTCCAGCGGAAATCCTGAAAAGAAAAGCGAAAATAATAAATAACTAGCCAAAAACGACCTGGTTTGCGAACTCAGTTGATGACACTGGCAGAACGCAAGGTGTACGCCGCCTCGTCGAGGACGGGCGATGCGAGACGTGTGCAACAAAGCAACGCGGCGTGGAAAACACCATAGCGAATTGATACCAATGGTACATGGCTCTTGACTTAATCTAGGATGATGTACGATGTGAGGAAACTGCTATACACAGTGTGAGAAAATCGTTTACAAAGGACTTTGAGAAAACATATGAAAACGCAATGAAAGGCAACAGATTGACTTCATATGATTAGCTAGCGACTGTTTGTCCTCGCAGTGTAGGACGACGTAACGAATTATTGATAAACTTACATACCTGTACGAATCTTAATCTGGAACAATCAAATTTCTCATGAACCTGCGTTTGTCAGCCTTATCGCTCACTGTCGCTTCCCGCTGAAAACCGTAGAAACGAGCGGGCTACAAATCTGTCACCGAGCGGAACGCTAAAGGTGGCAGCGGGCGGACTGCTATAAGGTTTCAGCGGGAAGCGAAAGTGGCGGCCATAAGGACACGGCGCTTTTGGTGGGTTTTGGCGGTGGCTTTGTGGTTGCCGGCTGAGAGCCTTTGATTGTTTGAGTAGGTGTATTTTTTTATATATTCGTTTCGCTAAAGTGCATTTATAAAATCTTGCGTTATAGAGGGCGTGAAAACGTCTTGCCCATTGCATACCATGCAATAGTCAAACGCATCCACCACTAGGTCATAAGGCCATTTACTTCTTTTTCAAGGACAGTGTCGACCAGGTCCCACGCAGCTTCGTTTAAACCCCGCGCCGCGATCGCGGACATATATAGTCGAATCATTTCATATGATCATGTGTGTCAATGCACACATTGTCTATGTTTGACGTCCTCATCCTGGATTTTCGGAACACACCCCTTCTTCTAAGTGTTTCCGATGTTTTCTTCATGCTTTTTCTACTTTTTGAGTACCATTTCTCACAAGAGATGTGAGCGATAACAATCGGTCGGTCTCTCGCGTATTTGCGATTGCAACCCCAGGATGGGGACGCTAAATGTGGACTGTGTGTGCAGTGACATAGTGTACGCAGTTCACTTTTTCTTAACCCTTTCGGACCTGAGTTTTTCCGAGTAAACAGAGAAGCCTCACTCCCATTGTTTTATACTTACTACCACATGAATAACCTCACAACGGAGTTTGAATTCTCAACCACATAAAATATTTCTTTTTGATTTTTCAATTTTTTGGTTTTGCGCTTATTTTGGATTTTCAAATCTCCCTCAATACATGTGGACCCGCGAACAATCGGCATTTACACTTTCTCGACATTGTACTCGAACATTCTGATAATATTATGATTATTTTTTGGCTAATAAACGAGATCCTGAAACGGTGCTGAAGCAGGCGCGAAGTATTGATTGGTTGCAATCCACAAGTATACAGAAATGTATAAGTTGCAAACAGGAAAACAAATGAACACGCGGTTTCAAAGCTACATTTGGAAGACGAAGGCTATATAAAGTGTTCTATAGCTATGAGTCCGCCGCTACGATGTGATGTAGTGGCTAGTACGATAGCCTCACAAGTTAATGCAAGTTTAGGTTCGAGTGCTTTTATGTTCTTCAGTTTTACATTGCCTCAATCAAGCTTCTTTTTTAAGAGACATCTTTGACCGTATTTCTCTTGGGCGTTCATTGATGAGAAAATCCTTCATAATTTCTTGTAGAGAAACGATTAGCAGAAACGGAATCAGTGTTCCAAGACGAGTCTGATGGTATGCGTTTCATTTGAAAAGGCCACAGACACCGAGTATCGTTCCCTTGTAACACAGAGGATACAACATAACGTCAAGTTTTCGGAGGAAATGCGCACAATTCACTAGGACGTGAGCAGATATCATAGATTAATGTCGGCATTTTATACTCCATAGGATCTCAAGTTCCAGCAGTCGGAATGATACACATTTCTGTTGACATTCTTCCCTTACTCTGCTGCTTTGCAGTTTCCCTTCATATGCACCTGGATAAGTCAAACGATTTTTAGAATGAGTGCCTTGTAGTCATACAGATGTGCACGATCCTACTTGGAAATAGATTCCTCCGTTTGTGTGTAACATCACTAGCCAATAATTTTCATGAATCACCACAATTTTGAGAACACCTTTACGGTACTTGGAAGCAAAAGGTAAAACGAGTAGATTGACGAGTGCCTAAGCACCGACAATAGATACGACCTTTATCTGCTGGTCATACATCGTCGAGTATAACGAGACGTCTCAAGACGAAAAGCCTTGAATACCGAGATGAACAAGAGCATTCCATTAACATAAGAGCAGTTTCCGAGGCAGAACATATGGCTGAGCATGCTTCAATTTGGGTCCAGAAAAATTTTGGATAGATATGGTGACTCTGCGATGACGGCATTGGTGGGAACGTATTTCACGCTTGTATATGTCGGAAGACTTGAATGCGACTTGGGCGTAAAATGGCCATAGCGCACACATTGCCATTGTTTACGCAAATGTTGTCGGCAACGTAATTCATAGTATTCACGTCAAATCTGCTAGGTTATGTGTGGGGAGCCGTAGTTAAGATAAATTTGGAAGAAAGAACGTAGTACTCGAGGGCCTGGAATAACGCTGAAATGACGTGTATGTGGAAAAAAAGATGAATTTTCCGAGAGGCAAACTCAGTTCAAATCAATCAGATCGTAAATTAGCATCGGCGCTATAACCTTCGGTTAACAGAGACGATCACGACCGTCTCGCTGTAAAACTGTGGGTGGATGTCGCGACCACATTTGCTTAGAAACGTTCTTTCCGCTTAGTTTTTATCAATTTCGTGTCCTGCTCAATATTTTTTTATCCAGATGTTTTGAATCTTTTAGCAGAGTCAGCATGCTCCACCAAACCACGACATCGACTTCTGCTATGAGAAGATGATGTAATTAACTTCACTCCCATTACTGAACCCCTCCCATTTTCTTCCAGAAGTTTGTTGATGCGGAGGGCAGCAGTGACTGTGCTTTACTGAGTAATCAATTAATAAGCGATTTCTGCACTTTGATCGGCAGATAGTGAAGCATGAAATTCGCAGTCATACTGCTTGTTCAACGTTACTTTCCAAAGAATAGTGTCAACATAATCTAATTCCTTGACTGTTTCAGAAACGGTGTTTTTCCGGAAGCCAAAAATCTCCAAACTTACCTGTACAAGATGCAGCACGAACATCTTCTCTTTGTAACGTTTGCATCAGATATGTTTATCACAAAGTGTTGACTGGCATTGTCGTCGACAACGTGAACGCCCATTAATTAGCATGGTACTGTTCTCACCCATTCAACTGATCTGGAGATGCTTGGACCTGCAAGTTAGCAAAAATATTCGTATGCTCGGGCTGTTGCATTGGAATACAGCGACATTGCTAAAAAATACAAGTCTTCGAAAAGCTGTGGCATCCGCTACGTACAATTACACGAGTGAGTTGTTCACTTGGTGTCATGAGAAAGCCAGCCTTGCAATAGAAAGGCGAGTGAGCAAGGAGTTCTGTCGCCAAAGTGACCAACCACACCGACTTCCGTAACGAATTGTGTTACTTACGCATTTTTATGAATTAAAGCAAGTTTGAGATGTTGTAACAGAAAAAATGACGGAAATCCACTATCTATTAGGGTTAGTCAGAGATAATGGGAACTCAACATTTCTTTTTGGAACTATCCCAGATCAAATAAAATATTGATAGACAAATGCTGAAACGGTACTCGACGAAGTTTTCTTTTGTTTTTGTACAGCTGTGGTATCCAATAACTGAATCTTCCACAGTTACTGAAATAATCTCAACCTCAGAACAAAAGTTTTTTTATGTTCATATTCTAAACTTCAGCTGCGTCAAAATTTTTTGAATAATGTCAATTTAGAACGTTAAACGCCTAATTTTGCAAAATAAGCGTTCGATAACAATAGAGTTAGCTTTCGAACGTTGAGGGTTTTGTAGGATGTGGTGCAATTCACACAATCTTTTAAAAACTGAGTTTTAGAAAAGGCAAACAAAAAACATGAAAGTCAAGGAAAAACTATGAAGAATTTATAATGATTATAGCTTATTCTACTTTTATATGATTGTCCTTATAACTTTGGAGTGAATCCTGACGATCAGCTAAAGTCACATGAGACGAAAGCAATTGGTTCGAAATTTTAAGAATCGTTCAGGCAATTATGAGCTCACCTCGATAACATGACTGTGAATAATGAAGTCTACTGCGCTAAACACTTTTCGTACTTCTCTATCATTATTCCGTACGATCTGCCGATAGGTTGAAATAAGGGATAAAGACTCTCACTACTCTTGACTCAATCAATAAAGAAGCTTCGACACAAATTTTGAATTGACATTTATTGCGGGGGGGGGGGGGGGGAGGGGAGCAGCCAACATGAATAGCTTGAGCCAACCGCCGTATGCGTTGCATGGGCAAATTTTTTCCACCTGTATCTACGCTATGGTGAGTTTTAGGGATTTATGCGCGGCATATTGACAACAGGAATTACAGTGTATTATTTCCAGCTATCGTTCATCTTGGCACACATCCCTATTGCGCAGCGCTTTGAACTTGTCCCGTGGAGTCTAGCAGGGAAAATTTTCAGCACATTTTCGTGTGCTTACGTCACGACGCTCGACCACGCGCTAAGTTTCATGCCAATCAGCGCGCAATCCATTGCGGGCATCCGCTGAATGAGAGATGTTGGCTGGCGAGAATGGTACAGGCGCAAGTGGCAACCGACTGGGTTCGCATTACAACAGCCACTATCACGGAGAATAGCAACAGTGCGGCGTCGATCCGAGCGGGACATTCTTGTGGTCCATACATCACCGTTTCACGGTCAACTCCACTGTTGTGCGTTCCTACTTCTGTCTCGCTCTCAATGCGTATCACCGATGGCTGTGCCCTCCCCTACTATGATATCGTTTTTCTTTCTCTCTTCTTCTGCAATTTGTAAATGCGCTAGATTATCATTACAAAAGAGACGCGCCCAAACTCACATTTCACTGCAACCACATGAGCGCTCAGCTTCTTACGCCACAAGCACTGTCTACATATGCGTAGAAGAAACATGGGATAAGAGAATAGGTAATACGATTGCTCGTACTGTTGGCATCTCGCAGCTGGAGTTGTACATCAATGAAATGACTCTCGGTTCCCGTCCTCAAGCTTTGAAACAATAGAAATCCTCAGAATACAAAATAAAAAATGTGCTGTTTCTTGCTCTTTATCTGATATGTTGAAGATTTACTCAGTGATTTCGCAAATCAGTTTTGTTTGGGTTTTGGTTCCACTCTTTTGAGGGTAACAGTTAATATTTGGTAAAGCCGATGAATGCAAGAATATCAGTTTGTTCAGTGCGCCTTGGAGTACACTGTACTATTGCTGTTCTCTACGATTAGGAGTATTTGGTATATAGCTCAGATTCATGTCGGTGCTTATTTTCGAGTATAGAAGCAACTACATGATTATCCAAGAATCTCAGCGTTTGAATGCCAGAACAGAGGGTAAGGCGCATAACGACCAAATGCACGGAGGATCACGAGAAGCACACACAATCCAAATGAGTTTGAGATCTTTTTTATGCTAGACTAGCTGGCATACCCGACTCCTCCCGGCCCTTTAATACACTGTGATAATTGCTATTTCTGATTTTTTGCACTTTTCCCTATCCAAAACCTCCCCATTATGTTTTCGTAATCAGCATGCCCTCTTACCCCCGCAGCTCAGAGTTTGCAAAAAATCCACAAGATCGATAAAAGTAATCAATAACTTCAAAACTAATATTGTATTCGTAATCAGCATGCCCACTTATCCCGCTGTGCCAACTCCAAGCCGACCCCAAGTCTAACTATGCTTAAAATCGATGAAAACCGATAAGATCGATATCGGTTGATAACGAAAAGTAGCCTACGACACCTGCTTCACCCTGAAGTGTATATGTGCAAAGTTTGGACCGGATTGGGACAAGTATAGGCGATTCATAGCACGCAAAGACTGCGGACATATCGGCGTCTCCGTGACTGAGCGCTCTTTCGTTCCTCTTGCCGTCTGCTGTTTCCCCTATGCACAAACTATCTTCGTCGGACGCAATGATGCCCAGTCTTTGCATGGCATGAAACGACGATACAAGCAAAATCTGCGGTTACAGTAACTTGATGGCAAAGGTACTGCTCAAGACCCAAAGTGTTTAGCCTTACTTACAAACATTCAATCTGGGATCTCTGCCGCTTTTTCGCATTTCTAAAGCTGTTTTCCGTTCCTGCGGCAGCGCAATTTAAAGAGGGTATTGAACACGCTACCTGTTGAATTGACGGATTAGTTTTCGTTAAACATGATGATATGATTTCTGTGCGTCTCAGACGTCGCATTCGTTTGAACATAGTTTTTCTTTTCTCAACTTCGGCCTCATGCCAACTTGGTTGTCGATTGTTTGCCAAGAGCAAAGATATGATCTGCACCTCTCCTCCATTTACCATGCATGGTTTACGATACTCAAATACGATAAAAATTCGTCCCACAATGGTCAGCCTTTTTCAGGGCACCGCTATTATTTGCGCTTTTCGAACATTTCGCGCCTCGAATATTTGTCACATTTGCAATGTCTCTCATTTCGAAACCTTTCCAGGACGTTGCCTCGTTTAGAATGCGAGTTGGTCACAATTCATCGGATTTTTATGGTTAGCTATCTACTTTGTGAGTAACAAACATATATTGTCTCTTCATCCTATATTAAAATCTATTATTTTTCGAACAACCACTCCCAGTCGAGTCGTACAACCTCTACAAAATGATGACCCGCGAGCACAACCATCGTGATAATCTCACTGATTCCTACACGGACTTCTTCACCAAAGGGTATACTTGTCCTCGCCAAAACTCTGAGTACTGCAGTTTTCCAGGTCGCTCCAGCAGATCATGGATCCTCATCACTCTGACGTTCCTTTGAACGGAGGAAATAAGAAAGTGTTTGAGGATGAGCGCATTACTTCATTCCACGCCGCTCCACTTTTTGAACTACCTCATAGCAATTCAATGAACATGCTGTTATACGACTTGCCGCCGGTAAATATATATTTTGCATCAAGACATATTTCCATAGATGAGCCTTAAACTCATATATTTTGTACGGCCCAACGCGGTTTAAAATATCTTAACTTTAAACGCAGTTTTGAAATCTTTTTGAAGCGTTGTATCGCTTCAGCAGTACTGCCATATAGGCCGTCCGCGCAGGGCGCGGAGAGTGCGCAAGGTGTGTATTGCGCGTCACTCCTCTTTCCCCGTGCACTCTCGCCGCCTGTTTTTCTCTGCGCTCAACTATCTTCACTGGACGCAACAGCGTTGCTCTCCGCGCGCAGCGCGGACGGCCTATATCATCTCTTTCAGTTGATCTAGTAAAGCTCTTCCGATCAATCCATAGCCCCTGCCCTACTCCCCCGGATAAAGCTCTTTGCTAAAACCAGAAACAGCTGTGGTTATCCCGCTCATAAGGCTGGGTTTATACTGCTCTGTAAGTTCCGGAACAGTACCAGCACAGCGCACAGTTCGAGCGCTATGCTGGAACTGTTCCGGAACCCACAGTATGGAGTATGAACCGCCTAACCTGCAACTGTCGGAGCGGGTCAGCTTAGCTGGTTCAGCTGACACTTTAAACACTCTCCCATCTAATGGCAGCATCAAAAATAGTCTCATCTCGACCTCTCTGGTAGATGGTTTTGAATCTGAACTAGAGCAGGCTCTTCGCGGTGGACCATGACACCATGTAAGGCAAATTAACACGTTTCGGACCGGTGCTGCACATGGTGCAGCACGCTGCTTTGAAGGTTCTTTCTGACGTTTGCAGGAGGCTTTCTTTAAATCCGAAGTTATTGAGTTAAAGGTCTAAGCTCTTACTTTTTAAATGACACTGTAGAGCTGAGCCGCCGATATTTGTTTACGATATATGAGGACAAATCGAACGACAGTTGCAACGAAGTGCGGCAACGCGAACGACGCGTGCGACGTCGCAACTTTTCTTTGCTCCAATTTCAAAGAGATAAACCGTAGCTTCAATAGTGACGAGTACAGAGTACAACATAGATACTTTTAGATACTATATGAAACTGAGTTCTTGCTCCCATCTTTCAAGAAAGCACAAGAGTCCCTCTCAGGCGACGAAATACAAACGCTTCGAATTCACCCAGAACTTTGGATATGGAGCTTATCTGGCATGCTGATTACAGATGTAGTCCACAGTCGGCAAAATAAGGTTCCTTTGCTGGCTAACGGCCGAAAGTACACTCTTTTTCGCCGCGCGCGATTTCGCGGTCCGAAACGTGTTAAGGCTAGGGGCTTCACCGCAGCCGGTCCGCTCCAGTTCGAATTCGAAATCGTCCATTAAATGCTCACTGGACGGCGACTTCTGAAGGTACGAATTAAAATGCGGCAGAATGCGAAAGACCATCTGCTTGTAAAAAGAAAACCGCTCCAGAATCTTAACCTCCTTATTTCATGCGCGTCTACCAAATCCGTCTTGCCACGAATTTTTAACAGATACCCAAGGTGCGCAGTTATGGACAAGTCCACAACGACTCTCACACACGAACCTTGGCGAGGCCGTAATTGTTTATTCTCAAGATGAAAGCTTGCAGAGCTTGAGGTCCGCCTTTGCCATTTTCATTCTCACCAAAATGCACTTTTGAGGCCACTATAACGGATATAACGGACAAGCTTAGTTATCCAACAAAGCGAAAAGGTTTGATGAACAGACGCTGTTTTGAAGTTCAGTCTATACTCCCAAGTGTCGACACAGTTTCGGCGCAGCGCTGGAGTTGTGCCAAAACTGTGCCACAAAGCTCCAAGTCAGCGCTTTGAGAAAACAAGGGTAACCAGAGCAAAGTGAAGAAAGATCAAGACCACATTGCTCACATGGAAAATCGATTCTGCCTGTTGCGGTCCCCGCTCTATCTCTCATTTTGTCAGTAAGTCTAGTAGAATAAAATGTGGGATCCGTGAACAGCCGCTTCTCTATAATAAATAGGAAGAAAAACAGTAGAAAGCGGCCGAATGCTCTCCGTACCCTCTGCGGTGGGTTTTAGCACCATGTCGCAAATGTGCCGGCACTCGTAATCGAGTATGAACCAGTCAAGGCCTCGGGCATACTCCACGCAATTTCATTTGCAACGCGATCTGGCAATTTGCCAGATGTCTTCAAATGCAACACTTGCAGACTACAAAGGCCAGTGTGTATAATTTCCGCAGACAGATAAAATGCCCAATCTTCTGTACATTCAGAATGCTCTTGAGATAAGTCGTTAACAGCTGCTGTATTGTCAAATCTGTTGGGGTGGAGGACTATATGTCGCCGAATTTGGAAGAGTCCCGAGCGGATTCCCTGCAGGAACGCATGTCCGCGCATGTACAAGGGTGCGTATTTGTCGCAAATGACCGAATGGACCGCCCTTTTTCGGCGACATATAGTCCTCTACCCAATCTGTTGCAATAGAAATCGTATGAAATATGCGCTGGCCTAAGATACTCTCTGCGGAACAAGGTGGCGTGCGAAAAGCTTACCAGTTGTCAGATAACTGTAAACTGCAATGCATTCCAAACTGAGTGTTGATATCAGCTTATAGTTTTTAACAATCTATGCTACGGGCTACAGTCTGTCCCGATCGGATTCGGTCCGTAATTGCGCTGGATATGCGCCCTGTCATAGAGAGCTAAGAAACTGAAAAGAGAGAGCAGTCAGGTACAACCTATCTAACAAGGGAACCATGTTTAATCGAAGTAACCTTTTTAGATAAGGTATGCACCAAATTAAAGAGTATAAATCGCTAATTCCAAATCTATCTTCCTTATCTGTGGAACGTTTATGGACAAGAAGTTGTCTTTTATTGGAGCAAAAAGTTAACTGTGAATCTAGGGTAAAATGAGGCTGCTGAAATTTTCCTAGCCTTTAGATGGAGCATCCAAGTGTGCTATATTTTTTGTCTGAGAACATTGAATAAGTTCCTTTCATAACTACCACTACTATATTAAAGCGCTAGGAAAAATATCACTACAATTTCTATCCTATTTGCACATTTAACTTTTTTTAACTTTTTTCCATTGAAAACTCATGACTCCTCGTCCATAAACGTTCCGCAGATAACGAAGGCAAATTTGGAATCAATTTTTTATACTCTTTGATACGGTATACATAACACTTGAAAAGGCCACTTCGACTAAACATGGTTCCCTTGTAAGATGCAAGATCGTGGTGCGGATGCGCATTATCCTGTTGCGGATTGAGACAGACTGTAAACGGCGCAACATTTCTCCAAGTTATGAGATCAGAGTAAACATGTATGCCATACAAATGCGGTCAAGGCATCAACGTGGAAGTACAGCTCTTCATAACTAATCTTCTGAAATTTTATGTGCAATTGTCTACAAGTCGCAACTTACGTTACAGATGCGAATGTATCCTTCTTCCTCCCAAAGCGAGCTCGATGCAAACACCTCGACACACGTGTCCAATGTGTTCCCCATTCCCTCAGACACGTACCTGCACCAATCAGACTCGCTCAACGGTTATATCCTTAATGGTTATTCACCACCGCCGCAAGATCCAGCCTACCCTCCAAAACCTCCCACTCAACATCTTAGCCCACTGGTGAAGCAAAAGAAGCGAATACAAGTAAGCTCTAGTGTCTCTTACTACTAGGGACTTTTCAGATACAAATTTTTTTCGTTGGTGTAATTTTTAGGCAGTACCATGCCATTCGAACTCAGTATGTGCCAACTGTAAAACGACAGAAACGACACTATGGAGGAGGGCAAAGACTGGCGAGATAGAGTGCAAGTGAGCTATGCAAACGGCAATATTATACAATACTAGCTGGCTTACCCGGCTCCGCCGTATCCGGACCAAACTTGGCACACACACACTTCGGGCCCCGGCGGGTGTCACAGTCCACTTTTCGTTATCGATCGATGTCGATTTTACCGATTTTTATCGATTTTTTGGCAGAGTTCACCTTCAGGGCTAGGAGTTGGCACAGGGGGGAAGTGAGCATGGGGATTCCGAATACAATATTAGTTTTCAGAATTATCGATTGCTTTTATTGATTTTATCGATTTTTTGGCAGAGTTCACCTACAGGGCTAGGAGTTGGCACAGGGGGGAAGTGAGCATGGGGATTCCGAATACAATATTAGTTTTCAGGATCGTCCATTACTTTTATCGATTTTATCGATCTTTTTGCAAAGTTTGACCTGCGGGGCTGGGAGTTTGCACAGAGGGTAATCGAGCATGCAGATTACGAATACAATATTAGTTTTCAAGATCGTCCATTACTTTTATCGATTTTATCGATTTTTTGAAAATTTGAGCTAGGGGGCTGGAATTTGGCACAGGGGTGTTCGAGCATGCTGATCACCCCCCTTGGGGATGATCAGCATGCTCGATTACCCCCCTGTGCCAACTCCCAGCCCCCTAGCTCAAACTTTGCAAAAAAATCGATAAAAACGATAAAAGTAATCGATAATCCTGAAAACCAATATTGTATTCGGAATCCCCATGCTCGATTACCCCCCTGTGCGAACTCCCAGCCCCGTAGCTCAAACTTTGCAAAAAAATCGATAAAATCGATAAAAGTAATCGATAATCCTGAAAACCAATATTGTATCCGGAATCCCCATGCTCGATTACCCCCCTGTGCCAACTCCCAGCCCCGTAGCTCAAACTTTGCAAAAAAATCGATAAAATCGATAAAAGTAATCGATAATCCTGAAAACCAATATTGTATTCGGAATCCCCATGCTCGATTACCCCCCTGTGCCAACTCCCAGCCCCGTAGGTGAACTCAGCAAAAAAATCGATAAAAATCGATAAAATCGATATCGATCGATGACGAAAAGTAGCCTATGACACCCGCCGGGGCCCGTAGTGTATGTGTGCCAAGTTTGGTCCCGATCGGTTCAGAAATGGAATTTTCTATTCGGAACATACGTACATACATACAGACATACAGACAGACATACAGACAGACAGACAAACAGACATTCAGCTTTATATATAAGATTCTTTGCAGCAGTTTACTACGAAGGTTCCTGATAAGACAATCTAGATCCACTACATTGTTCATCTTTTTCCGCTAAAACACATCAGATATGAATTTGAAGGACGTAAAGTCTAGTATTTGACGCTCGAATATACAGTCTGCCCCAATCGGGATCAGGCCGAACAGCCGGCTGAATTTGCGCGCTCGCAAGGCTAAGGGTCTGCGCTGCATACGCGCGCTGTCGCAGAGAGCGAAGCGATTGAGCAGGGAGCAGACTGACTAGCCGTAGATGTGACGCCTTCGCGGCACGGGTTCCCGCCATGCCAATTTTGGCCTGGTTGGGATGGGGGAGACTGTACAGGGCTCCTAAATTGCAGAGTCGTTTGCACCAGCGGTCGCGCGACCGCGTCGCGCCCGGGCATCAATGGCGCTGGCCTCGGCAAAATGCCCGGGCGCGAAGCGGTCACGCGACCGCTGGTGCAAACGACTCTGCAATTTAGGAGCCCTGTAATTGTCCTCACGAAAGTTGCTTTTTGTGGGGTAGAGTACAGTATTGTTGCCGAAAGGAAGTGGTCCCACGCGGACATCTGCAGCAGACCATGCAGTACATATTACAAGCATTACAGATTTGTACCAGCTGTCCGCGCCGGGTGGAGCCTATTGGTGACATGTAATCCCTCACCCCTTTTTGTGATTGCACCATCTGAATTGAGCACTTCAGCAGGTCAATGACGGTAAATCACCGTAGTCGTGAAAAAACGGTTTACAGCGAGAAAAGGGAGTCGTACAGGGTAATCAAAAATCGTGACTCTGACGCGGCCGAGCGCGTCGCGTAGCGTTTGCGGCAACCACACTTTCTAACAATAAGATCCCACCTCTATTCGAATGGGTTTTTTTGCATACATATGATATCACTTACAAGGGAAGTCCGATTAGTCGAAGTGGCCTTTCCGAATGAGTCATATATCATTCTGAAAAGCTTTAAACGCTGATTCCGAATCCGATTTTATTATCTGCCAAGCGCCTCTACATGTCGAGTTATAAATGTTTTTTGGAGCGAAAAATGAACGCAGAATTCAAGTAAAGTTAACTATTACGGACTTTTCAGCGCCCAAATAGAGCAACATGTAGTATGAGTGTTTCGGACAGAAGCTATTCTTAATGGAATGCTCTGATAATCAACATTGGACCATTTGAGCAATTCTGACGAATTTTGCTTTGATTACGCATTCAATTTTCTAACCCAAAGAACGCTCATAACTTGGCGTCCAGAGGCGCTCGGCAGATAACGAAGACAGATTCGGAAACAGCGTTTGACGCTCTTCAAAATAGTATATGACCCATTTGGAAAGGTCACTTCGACTGATCCGACCTCCCTTGTTAGATATTGAAAGTGACTGAGGCTAGCGTTAAGGTGGTTTTGTAGTGTTTGATTCTCCTATGAGAACAAGGAGCGCAGTTGAATCCGTCGCCATGATTTTGTAAAGGCCTACTTGAATTTTCTTGCCACTCAAACCCAAAAAAGAATACAGTTACAAAAGCGACTGGTATGAGGACAGGACACTGATGACAGCATCTGCGCGAATATAAATAACATACTTGTGAATGTGACAACTTCCGACTTACTCGTAAAGAATGGCAACAGAGCGCATCCTGCAGTACGCACAAGTGCTGTTAGCAATGCAAGAACACTAAATTATCACTACACTATTAAGCATCAAATTCACCAGCACACGGCATGGTCTGCAGCACAAAATCGCCCGTAACTTTGTACGCTGAAAGCCCGCGAGAGCGTATCTGGCGCATGGCTGCGACAGTGGCCTGCGGACTACTACTCTCTGTTTCATTGGGAGTGGCGGGTGGAGAGCAGAATTGCGATCGCTAATCAAGCCTGACAAATATTAGAGAGCATTCTCGCGTGAGATATGCAGGGCTCAGAGCCCCGCCCACCACTCGCCACTCCCAGTGGTACAAAACCTAGCATTGGCGCTTGATGACTCACGCCGCGCACCTCCCTTCGGAAGTTTTTTCGCCCTTTCCCCCCCCCCCCTCACTTCCCCCTCGCCTCTACACTATACTTGGGGAAATTCGAAATTTTTTTCGAATATTCGAATATCGAATATATTCGAAAATTGAAAATTTCGAATATTCGAATATCGAATAATATTCGAAAATCGAAATTCTCGAATATTCGACTATCGAATTTTATTCGAAAATTGAAATTTTCGAATCTTCGACTTTCGAATATTATTCGAAAATCGGAATTTTCGAATATTCGACTATCGAATATTATTCGAAAATGAAAATTTCGAATCGAATAATATTCGAATATCGAATATCATTCGTTATTCGAATTTCGAATATTATTCGGTTCTCGAATGTTATTCGATTTTCGAATATCATTCGATTTTTGAATACTGACCGAATAATTAACGTGATTGAGACTGCCTATGAAAGGCCAAAACACTAAGAATAAATTGCTTCATGTAATTGCTAAGAATGGACACATTCTTATGGTACAATTTACGATGGAAAAACGGTTTAGTCGTGACCTGAAGAGACTTAGGAACTTAAAAGCTACTCGTGTGACGGTTATAAAGAGATTTTTCGTACTTCAAAGAAGATTATATATCCTCACTGATAGTTGCGATTGATATACAGCGGTCCCAACAGTATGTAGATCTGAAGGCTGACATCAATCTAGAGTATGGGGCGATTTGTCAATCGCTTTTCACTGTTTAAAATTACCGTAAGACTGAAGCAGGTTTCAAAACATCAAGAGCCATTTCCCCAAGAAAAAGAATCAGAAGGGCTGAAAGTCTTGCTTTAGATTTCTAAAGACACTCACTTTATGTAGAATTTGCACTCGACCGTAATGCTTTTTTTTTCAAAACTTACGCCAGGTATCCTGTGTCCCCCAGAAAAGTTCACATGTGAGCCAGCGTGCGTTCATGGTGCGACGCTGCCTTTCGCTCTTTTGACATGTTTCTCCTGCGATTTCAACGGAACTGCCCAAGGTTAACACGTTCAAAAGTGCGAAAGGCAGCGACATGACGTGGTACCTATGGGAAATTTGCTGGGGAACAAACGATACGCCGTAACAAGTGTTTTGCAACGCCTTTCGAAAATGCGATTGCCATTTGAAAAGCTTGAAAACTCATGCGTAGTAAAATCAGCATACGTAAAAACACTGCTGCATAGATTTTAGGACTTTTCTGGGGACAATTTTTTTGGATGTCTTCTTTTGCAGTTGGTCTATAAGCTGGAGTTTCCTACTGTGATAATCACTATAAGAAAAACATGGGTGATTCGTTTTCTGCTGTATTCATAAGCTGAAGCCATCCCTACTGGATGTTACCCAGAAATTGGCAAAAGACTTTGAGAGGTATTAGCGATCAAACGGTGTGTAGATACTTTTGAAACATCCCTTATACGCTATGCATATCGAATTCTCGAATATTCGGTGCTTATCGAATTTTCGAATAGCCAATTCTTATCGAATTTCTGAATATTCGGTGCTCGACGAATATTCGAATATTTGATGGACATCGAATGATCGAATGAATGACCCTCGAATATTCGACTATCGAATAATATTCGAAATTCAAGATTTTCGAATATTCGACTTTCGAATAATATTCGAAAATGAAGATTTTCGAATATTCGACTAACGAATATATTCGAAAACTGAAAATTACGAATATTCGACTTTCGAATTTTATTCGAAATCTCAAATTTTCGAATATTCGACTTTTCGAATCATTCGCATTCGAATGATTTATTCGAATGATCGAATAATTATTCGATTCGGTCCCAAGTATACTCTACACGAAGTTACCGCGAAATGAGCTTTTGACTCCTTCCCTCAGCATAATCCCACAATAAGCTGTAGTAATCAATGGTTCATATTCGTGATCAGCATGTAGTCTCAACAAAATCTGACCAGGGAAGCTTGTTTAGTCGAAGTGGCCTTTTTAAATGAGATGTATACCACTTGAAGAGCGTAAAACGCTGATTCCAAATCTGCCTTCCTTAACTGCAGAACGTCTATGGACGAGGAGTTATAAGCGTTTTGGGGTTAAAAATTAAATGCGCATTCTGCATAAAATGAGCTACTAAAATCTTACTAGTTCTCAAATAATGCAACCAAGTGTGATATATTTTTTATCGCAGAGTATATTTTGAATAAACTGCTCTGATGATTATCACTGCTGCTCCATTGAAGAGCTAGAAAAAGTATTACGGCTATTTTTGTCATACTTGGACATTCTTTTTGCTCCAGTAAGCCTCATAACTCCTTGTCCATAAACGTTTTGCAGATAAGAAGGGCAGATTTGGGATTAGCATTTTATGCCCTTCAATATGGTATGCATCCCATCCAAAAAGGCCACTTCAACTAAATATGCATTCCTTGTCAGAATCTCAGTTTTGGTGTTGATATTTTCGAAAAAAGACCTGAATACATAAGTGAGAATCGAAAAAAAACTTGGAATTTCCGATTGATTGAAACAATAATTCGAGCTTATGTCGGTTTGCGCCTTGCTTGAATCGCCAGCTCTAGGATGAAAAAGCTCAAAATTATCGGAAACCACATCAGTATAGGAATTTAACTACATATGAAAACAGGGAGATGTAACGACATTATCTTTCAGTGCTTGCAACTTGTACTTCCGTAAAAACAACACCAGAAGGCCAATGTCACTGTGTAAGGATACAATAATGAAAAGAAATCGAAAGCCACGAAGTAATTCGTCGTCCTCGAAGCAGCACTCGACCGTATCTGGCTGAGGTCTGATCTCATTCCAAGTATTAGAGTTTTCGTTATTGACTTGCTGTGTTACATTTCTGGTGCTTGATTACCGATTTGATTTCACTATTTCGCTTAATGTGATTGTTGGTGAAGGAAGAGTAGGAAAGGAAAGCTGTATGTAGGTCTCCTTTTGAATGTATTCAACTCGTTGTTGTTTTAATGACCATTGATAGTCACAAAGTGGACCAAATTTCTAGAATATGAACTCTGGATTGTGTGAATTGGAAGAAAAAAACGTAAAGTTTCAACAACCGAATTCTGAATGCTTTGGGCGCAAGGCTTCTGATGTTTGATCCAACAAATTTGGAGTGAAGAATGAAAAGTTACAGAGTTCACAGATGGGAAAGCTTGCATACTGTTAGAGGAATTTGAGTGACAGTGCATAATTACAGCAATAATGAAGCAAGCACCAAATTGCCAACTTTTTATCATGTAATTATTCGCCAACAGCATAACTTCTGATTTCTGATGACATTAATGTGTACTTGTATTTACCTCTACCTTTTTCTTTTTAACTTTTCTGTTACCAGAGCTGTTGGCTTCGAAAATTACACCTTCACAGAAAGCTTACAAGGGAGGTCCGTTTGGTCGAAGTGGCCTTTTCATATGAATTTGATACGGCTATAAAGAGCATTGAACGCTGATTCCAAATCTGTCTTCGTTATCTGCCCAGCGCCTCTGGACGGGAGGCGTGCAAGTGGTACCCGGGCAGCCGACTGCTGCTACAGTCAGCCGTTAGAGCTGGCGGCAAAGTCGCTGCAGATGGTACAGTAATCACGCTCGTCGTCTAAAACTCTTGCCGAGAGGTTTTCTCGTACCTAGTTGCTCTGAGGTGCGATATCAGCCTCAGGAGCGTGATATCCTCGATATCTATATATTTTGAACAGCAGAAAATTCATGTTTTTGAAAAACATGCAAATAAACAAAGGCGAATAGGGGAGAGGTTTTTCAAAGGAAAATGATCACAAATTTAAATCACTCTAAAAAAGTCAAAGTTAGCAGAAGCTGAAAAGTTCAGAAATGTCTCAAATTTCTGGAGATTTTTTTCTCGTTTCTACGTCGAAAAACGAACGAGAATAGTTACAGGAAAATGTCATGGATATAACGGCAAGAAAATTGTGTCAAGATGATTATTCCATACAAAGTGGTGGTAAGCGAGCTAAATAAGGTCAATGATAGCGTAATATCCTCAATATCTATATCATTTTGAATCGCGTCTAGTTATCCTAAAAAGGAACGATCCCAATTCAAGGGGGCAAACTGGAATGGATCGTGCAGCGAGTAGATTTTCCGCTTAATATAGTGTGCTTGCACTGGAGGTGAAATGCGGTAAAATTTGCGCGTGAACAAATACCTGCGAAAATAAAATAAAATAAAATAACAATAAAATCTACGGCGCCCGCGACGCCGTCCAATTGCGCGCGCAAAAGGCTGGCATTGCTGGCGTGGCCACTTGTTTACGCGCAAATTTTACCGCATTTCACCTTCAGTGCAAGCACACTATATTGAGCGGAAAATCTACTCGACTGTATGTCATTGGATGCGTCTCTAAGCTGATTCCAAATCTACCTTCCGTATCTGCGATGCCATTCTCTGGAAATAGGTGTGAGCGGTTGAAAATGTGGTTGGGGCAAAAAAATAGACGTATGTATTTTTGAACAACCAAAAAAAACAACTAAAGTTCTTTGGAAAAGCTAGAGCGATGACGAGTCCAAATTTGGCAAATATACAGCGCCATATTTCAAGAAGTAGTTGATCAAAAGCACTTCTTTGTGTTTCTGTTAAATGTGAACATTCCCTGAAATCAGTACTCAAAATCATGCTAGCCATGCAATCCCAAGTTGGATTTCAAAGCACATCTTATATATAAAGCTGAATGTCTGTTTGTATGTATGTCTGTCTGTCTGTCTGTCTGTGTGTACGTATGTTCCGAATAGAAAATTCCATTTCTGAACCGATCCGGACCAAACTTGGCACACATACACTACGGGCCCCGGCGGGTGTCATAGGCTACTTTTCGTCATCGATCGATATCGATTTTATCGATTTTTATCGATTTTTTTGCTGAGTTCACCTACGGGGCTGGGAGTTGGCACAGGGGGGTAATCGAGCATGGGGATTCCGAATACAATATTGGTTTTCAGGATTATCGATTACTTTTATCGATTTTATCGATTTTTTTGCAAAGTTTGAGCTACGGGGCTGGGAGTTGGCACAGGGGGGTAATCGAGCATGGGGATTCCGAATACAATATTGGTTTTCAGGATTATCGATTACTTTTATCGATTTTATCGATTTTTTTGCAAAGTTTGAGCTACGGGGCTGGGAGTTCGCACAGGGGGGTAATCGAGCATGGGGATTCCGAATACAATATTGGTTTTCAGGATTATCGATTACTTTTATCGATTTTATCGATTTTTTTGCAAAGTTTGAGCTAGGGGGCTGGGAGTTGGCACAGGGGGGTAATCGAGCATGCTGATCATCCCCAAGGGGGGTGATCAGCATGCTCGAACACCCCTGTGCCAAATTCCAGCCCCCTAGCTCAAATTTTCAAAAAATCGATAAAATCGATAAAAGTAATGGACGATCTTGAAAACTAATATTGTATTCGTAATCTGCATGCTCGATTACCCTCTGTGCAAACTCCCAGCCCCGCGGTCAAACTTTGCAAAAAAATCGATAAAATCGATAAAAGTAATGGACGATCCTGAAAACTAATATTGTATTCGGAATCCCCATGCTCACTTCCCCCCTGTGCCAACTCCTAGCCCTGTAGGTGAACTCTGCCAAAAAATCGATAAAATCAATAAAAGCAATCGATAATTCTGAAAACTAATATTGTATTCGGAATCCCCATGCTCACTTCCCCCTGTGCCAACTCCTAGCCCTGTAGGTGAACTCTGCAAAGAAAATGATAAAAATCGGTAAAATCGACATCGATCGATAACGAAAAGTGGACTGTGACACCCGCCGGGGCCCGAAGTGTATGTGTGCCAAGTTTGGTCCGGATACGGCGGAGCCGGGTAAGCCAGCTAGTTATACAATAAATCCGCAATTGACTTTACACATTTAATCGCTTATAACTTTTTCCAGAGAACGGCATCGCAGCAGTGGCGGTCCGAGGGGAGGGGGGCGGGGGGGGGGGGGCGCGCCCCCCCCCGAGAATGGGTTGCGAAATTTTTGGGACTTGCCTATATGGGTTATAAAAATGTGCAAACGACTTGTTTATTTTTGTAAATAATTAAAATAATGTTTAAAATTTTTTAAAAATTCAAATTAGCCTTACAAAAAATTTTTTTCTGGGGCGTGGCTGACGCTACGCCCCCTTTTTCCAGATTTCAGGGGTTGGGGACCCGCAAAATTTTTGAGAAGTACCCCTAGAATTTTTTCGGAGTGCGTTTTTTTCGCGCTCCCCCCCCCCCCGGTCCGAAATCCTGGGACCGCCACTGCATCGCAGATGTAGAAGATAGATTTGAATCAGCTTATCAAGACGCATCTAATGGTATGCGGCTCATTCCAGTTTGCCTCCTTATTTGGGATCGCTCCCTTATAGGAAACTGTTGGCGGGTTTTGCACTTGTAAAGTGAGTAAATTTCATCAACGCACTACGATGCTTATGCGATGCGTACTATGCGAGAGCGATAAAATGGCGCTTATTAAGTGAACAATTTTTCAAAGATTTGACATAAAATGAACTTTTATACTTACGCAATGACAAGAAACTTGGCCATGCAGGAAACTCATATTCTAATAGAAAAAAGCGCATAAGAATCTTGTAAGGCTATGAGCAGATTTTATAAACATTGTGAGATCGGTGATATCCAGTGACGTGGCTTGTTTCACTTTTTAGCTTCCGAAGTTGTCCTTTCTGCTAGTTGCTTATTTGGAAGGCATTTTTTGCATTCTGTAAAAAATCAGCTCAGAAAATCTACTGGGGAACTGTGATTTTTGCAGCGCGCTTGAAAGCCGCCATAAGCAAACTAAACATCGTACCATATTTTATCAGATTTTACAGATACTGAAGTGTTGCTGCAGCAGCACAACGTTTGCGCGCAGCAAAAGCCATGCATTGTATGCCGACAACTTGCTTGCGATTTGCGCGTGAAAATGACCATGGCAGTTGCCTTCAACACAAGAGCACTATATTAACCTTCAAACTTATTAGAGTATATCCGTAGTATTCTCTATTATAATGAACTAATTGTTCTGCTCAAAGCATTTTCTCTGATCGCTTCAGCAGAAAAATGTTTCACCCCTGCAATAGATCCATCTTGAAGATTTTTGGGCGTTTGTGCCAAACTTTAGCGGAAGGTCGCCTCTTTGTTATTCATCGCTGATTTTCCAGGGGAGTAATCGAAGAACTCCTCTGTAGTCTCACCTATAGGCGCAACACCTTCGTTATGCCTCGCCAATTATGACGTTGTTTACGCTGGTTCATATATGATGCCCATTCATGGATTCTTAAGTATCTTCGCATGAGAAGTTTGCTGCTTTTGGTAATGATAACAAAGGGAGAATGGAGTGTATTGAATCCAGAACTCGTCTGCCCACACATTAGTGCATTTGCTTAACTGCACGCCTTTCAAGTCTGACAGGCCGGATATCAATGACGAGATGCGCCATTGTAGTTCCAAATGAATTTCTAATTTCTCCTCTCGCTGTGGTTTTGAGTTTCCCTGTAAAGCACGATGTAAAGCATGTGCCCGTTCGGTATGTGCTCTTCCAGCTTCAAAACATTGACTGCTTTCAAGTTTGTCAGGTCAAATTGAGCGAGTAAGCAGTCGTTGTCATAGTCACTAAAGTTGATTGCTTCCTTACAATGCGATAGTGTAGATATAAGATCCCTGAAGGCGAAAGAGATCCTTTCGTATGCTTAGAAGCCTCCATGTTCTTTTTATTCAACTTTATTCTCGTCACATCTACAAATCACTGCCAGCTTTTAATTATCAAAAGACGCTTATCTACACACAGCCGATTCATTTGTTTATGCGGCTCGTGGGCTACGTTATAGAGCATCTTTGTGAACTAGAGATTTCTTTTAACGAGGGGTTTACTCCCTTGACAGGAGTTCGTAATTACCATACGGTACCTCCCAATGTTAGTTTGTTCAAAAATCTAGTTTCAGCTAGTACATCATGCATCCAGCCAGAGTCTTGTTCCTGATCGCTGTTGTGATTACAAGCACTAGTCGAGCTACTCCACATGGCGTAAGTATAGGGCATTCGAAAAATCGTGACGATGGCGCGACCGCGCGCGGCACGACTTCCAATTCTTGGGTTCTATCTCTACTCAAATGGTTTTTCTGCTTACTTGTGATAGTATTCAGACACTGGAAGTGATTGACCTGAGCGTTGAGTTGATGCTTGCCTGTATGGGTGTTCTATGTATGCTCTGCGTGCACAAAGACCGCAGTCAAACTCTTCGTCACAATTTTAAGAATGAATTATAAAAGAGCAATGTATGCACTGACTCGTTTCGTCTAGCAGCGCAGACAAATATTATTATCCTATTTGGGAAAGATTGGAGACAATCTGTAACAGGTGTTCCCTTTTTTCACAGCACTATTTCCTTGAAAACCATGCTGCCTTTCTTGTCTTTCCAAAAAGGGATTCGGTTGCATATAGAAGCCAGTAAAACTATATAGTCAGTATTTTGACGTAAGGGAGGCAATGCAATGCGGCAATGTAATGCATGCGAATCACAAGTTTCTGGATTGTTGTTCATGTGCTAATAAGGGGTCTTCAAATTTTGATCCAGTTCTGAACTGTGGAGCAACTTTTGCAATCTCCTTATAATCTTATTATCAGAGGATTCACTGGGGTACATAATTTGAGGATAAATAAATGTCATGCTTTCAGTTGCCCGAGACGTTCCTCCAGAATTTCTATAAGCGATCGAGATTGGTAGTAAACGGGTAAGGCGAGATTTTTCTTTCATGAAGTCAATTTTTCCACTTTAGACTAGAAAAGATTTTTACTAGATGACTTATGATAGAGTTCTTCAGCAGATTATCACGTTGTGCAAATGGTACAAAAAAATTTTCTGAATGAGGAAAGAACAGAAAACGCAGCTGTGATCTCTACTAGATGCCGTGTAATGACTTCCCAAAGCTGCGTACCAGTACTCTCCAGAGCCTGCTTTACAGCGACGCTTATTGGCCTGAGTGCCTACAAATAAGGGAAATAGACTATAACGTAAAGGGTAAAGAAAAATGCGAGTTACAAGCTCAAGGCCAGCATCTCGAAATCGGCTTATCGCAGGTGCTGGTACGGTTCAAAAGGTCCCCTCCCCCGCAAATCATTAGATCTTGGAAAATCCGTCCTCGGAAGTCTCAAGCCCTTCCTTAGCAATTTTTGCTCTCCCCATACACCTGCTTGAACGAGCTTACAGATTCCGCCGCCACTTCCACGTTGTACTTGCAAGGTGTGTACAGAGCTTATCACATGTAGTGTCGGGTGCACCAGCTCTCCCCTCCCGCGCCCCTGGAGTCTGCGCCTCTTTCTCAAGCATGCTCTGTGATCACTTTCCCACCACGAGCTGAAAAAGGCGGAGCCTCAATGCAAGTGATTAGAGAGCTTGTTCGCGGAAGAGATGCAGTTTCAGCACGTTGCAACCGCTAAATCAGCATCGGAGCTCATGCGCGCTTACCGAACTACGGTTCCCAAAACACGGGTTTCCGAGGTTTGCGATTCAAAAAAAGGCCATGAAAAGACACGGAAATGACAAAGATATGACAGTCGACGTTCTGCCAGGACGCTGCCTTCGACTTTTTGGTCTATACCTGGTCTGTTCAAAGTTTTGTGCACGCTTTCGGGAAAGAACTGTTGCTGGTTTTGGAGATCGGTATGTAATACAGCAATAAACAAGTTCGCATCTGCTAACATCTACTGACCGCACGCTGCAAATTACCAGGAGTGAATAGCGCTTTTTGACTTTCTCTCCTTCTGTAGCATTTGTCGTGTTATACCTGAGTTTCGTCCAAGCAGCAATAGTAGTCGTTTGGGCATGATTTTAGTGTTTACGAGGTACTTTTCCGTTATCTGGACCCTTTTTTCGAAAAAGGGATTTCTTCTTTTCTTGTACCATATTCCGTCTCAACGTCATAGAAAGTAGTGTCAACCCTCATTTGCATGTTTAACGAGTTTTAAGAGCTTGTGTTGCCCTATCGAACGACGGGAGTGCTATCTGGTTTCAGTATGACCCTATTTTCGTTTAAACGGCATCATGTTATCAACGAACAGATTAGACGTTGCTTAGAATAGGGAAGTGCGCTACGCTTTCATCATCTAAGTGATGAAACAAGCACCAGCGAGGTATTAGGTTGTCCCATAAATCTCTTCATATCTGACTTTTCAGCAGCATAAGTCTGCTCTTCCTAGATTTCTAATGGGATCCGCGACATTATTGAAAGATCAAGGCAAGCTCTACAATATGGTTATCAGAAGTTTGTCCCAAGCTTGATTCGCATCGAGTTCCAAGACAAAATGGAGAAAAAATCGAAAATCCAAAAAACGAAAATAATGTAACTCTTTCAAAAACATTCTGCGAGGTTCCCACTTGCTCATGCATATTCTCTGCTCATCAGATATATCTAGATATACTCTTGCTGCATTTTTCTGATGGCTAAAAATTGAGAAAAAAATAGTGCGCTCACTTTTCAAACTTTGCCTGTAACGGGTCTATGCTCCTCGCAAATATGTGATTATATTAGGTCGTTCCGAAAGTTCTTTCCGTTTTTTCAACATGTCATAAAAACACGTGGAACCAAGAAAGGGAAACGCTTCAGGCACTGTCCGACGCAATTTTTCTTCCTCTTTTCAATTGTCATATTCCTGTGCCGCTCGCTCTTGTGGTCAGTGAGATAATGGCCGAAATTTCGAACCCATGATTTTTACCATGTCCAACTTTGGCAATTTTTCACAATCTTCGTTTTCAACTTTAGGAAAAGCTTTTATAGCAGTCGGATAGAGTAAACAAAGTGCAATGCAATGCATTTTTTCGGCGTCTATAGCTAGCCTCAAAACATTTTTAGAATTATTTTTCTGATGCTATCAAATTCCACTTTTGGGAATGCCAGAAGCCATAGAACATAAAACGGCGCACAATTAAGGTGTCATTCGATGCACCTTTTTCTCCTCTTTCTGATGAGTGCTTTTTCCTCATAGTTTGTGGGGTCTTCGGCGATAAACTTTCCATAAATCTTGATTTTGAACCCGCCTCATGATGTACCCGTGAAATGCTAAATCTTATATTTCGAAGCGGTAAACACTCAGTTACTTTGTAAAAATAGTGTACAATCATAAACGACTTTTGAAAGTTTCGAAAACCGAAGATTTGTTGATGTTCAGAGCGTTTGTGTGTTTTGTGACTTCGGAAAAGTGAAGACTTCTGAAAAAGTTAGCTAAAAAAATAATGAGAAGCCAGCTGAAATTGCCAAAAAATTGCATTGCATTGCACTCAGTTTACTCTATCCGACTGCTATTAAAGCTTTTCTAAAAGAAGAAGAAGATAGTGAAAAATTGCCAAAGTTGGACATGGTAAAAACCATGGGTTCGAAATTTCGGCCATTATCTCACTGACGACAAGAGCGAGCGGCACAGGAATATGACAATTGAAAAGAGGAAGAAAAGTTGCGTCGGACAGTGCCTGAAGCGTTTCCCTTTCTTCGTTCCACGTGTTTTTATGACATGTTGAAAAAACGGAAAGAACTTTCGGAACGACCTAATTTATAACTTATTCACTCGAATGCTCCAACAAAGTTGCACCCTTGTAGATGCCTTAGTTTCTAAGAAATATCAGTATGAAGTACGAGTATGAAAAGACTTATGGGACAACCTAACACGTCAAGCCATCATTTATGTTTTTCCTAAATTCGCAAGGCTGTAAGAGTTTGAAAAAAATGACGTTTTTGAATCACTGCTGAAAGCAATCAAGATGTTCTAATAGAAGTTCTACATTGTATTGTTCTTAAAAATTTTTAAACGGCTTTCAGGTGATCACAAATGCTCTTTTATTTCATCGGAAATGATTTCGAAAAACATGTCACAACGGAGCAAAATGTGTCAATTTTTTCCTGACACGTGGCAAGGAGGCAGTCCTCTAATTTATGAAGAAGGAACTGGTATCCCCGGTTCCGCCCCGTTCTGGAGCCTCCATCGTGCTTGACCTCCCATGTAGCGAGACTTACCCTTTTTTTGATTCCATCTCGTCTTGGGTTCGCTTCTTAGCGTCCTTACCATATCCTGATGACCAACAGATCAAAATGAGCTCCACCGCTCATTCATCATAACTATAGGAAATGTGCACAGACACACAGACACGCAGATTTTCTAACTAACTAACTCTCACATTTTCTTTTACTAAGTTGCATGTGTATGTCAAGAGGCGCGATTGTTATTGCCAGCTAGACAGCAAATAGTACATATTTAGTGTTTTATAAGGTTCTGAAAGTATTTTAGAGTTTAGTGGGGCTATATTAGATGTTGTTGCACGATTTGTCCAGTCTTACTACTTTGGAACGATTTAAAATGAAAATGTTGAAGGTCAAAAATACATGATGCAATTAATAACAATTTTGTATTTATTTTGGTCGGATTTTCAGCAAAAGCCTTCAAACTCAGCAAGTGGTAACTTTAGACAACTAGTAAGCAATGCACTTTGTCTAGTGCTTTTTGAAGGCTTGCGTAACCCTAAACTTGAGTTTTGAGTTGGTGACAGCTAGAGAAATCGCGCCTCTTGACCGTCTACCATCGAAGGTATGGTTGTGAAGAGCAAGATTTCTGCTTTGGAAGACATATTTTTCAATGTGATTCATCAAGATGCAAAATTATGATTTCTCAAAGGAAGGCTGCGAACGAACTTTGAGATCAATCCAATAGTAGTGTAATTATGCACAGCGTTCTCCAGGTTTTTGTATAATTCCTGTGCCATCCCGAACAGCTGACCGGCTCCTCTTCCTTTCATACTTCTATGAAACTGCCGACTTGATCAAATTGTGGTGAAGAACTAATCCAAAACTGCTGAGAGTGTGTCTGATAGAACTGAATATGGTAGTGAAAAAAATCTTGATAACCTCCTAGTCGAGAGTGGCTCATCGAAATCTCCACCATTTCAATATTTTACTTCTTTCAGTCAAATATGCATATCACTGTTAGATTAGAAGATCAGCACATTTTTGTAAGTTAATTTCGAAGAGAAATATGATTTTAAATAAGCGTCAGCCGCCGGGGATCGCTTGGAGATAATACAAAAGATTTGCAACCTTACCACTCTTACAAGCATTTGTTAGATTCACTTGCACGCATATTTTTTCCTTTTTCCGGAAAGAAGGGATAGGTTTCTAATTGCAGTAACCACACTCAGCTCCCTTTCATCCCCTCCCATCCCCACAATCTTTTATGCGGAAAGGAAAAAACTAAGAAAAGGGATAAGGAAGGGACTGCTTCCTCGCGCAAAATAGGAGTCTGGCAGAGTAAATTATTTGCCGGGACGGCTAATCACCTCAAAAAAATTTTCAAAGCAGATCACTGAACTGCATGGTTATCATGGTCAGCAGATCGGATTCAAGCTTTTCCCCTTGTCCGATTGTTGCAAAGTTATTAGGTGAATGCAAAAATAATGGCCGTGAACTACGGGTAGTTGAGGCTAAAAGTGATTATTCTCAAGTATCAATGCAGACACCAGGCTGATTAATAGCCATGCTTCGGAGGCTTTGTGGTACACGACACCTGAATTGGGGGAAAGGGGCGGAGTTAGGCGGAGTTTGCAGATTTTCGGTTTTCGTATTTTTCTCAAATTCTAAGTGACAAAAAATTACAGAAAGTGCATGAATGAACGTTACTATGTGTATACTATGTGATTACCAACTGGGAAGACTTGTAGGACTTTTCCTAGCGAAGATTCGATTTTTGAGCTGAAGAAATGCTCACCGATTTTGGCATCAAACTTTACGTAGACCTAATGTGTAGGTAGATTCTTGGTAGCCACTTTGTAGAGCTTGCTTCATTCTATCGAATAGTACCTCATTCGTGTACTTCTGTATTCATATGCTTTGGTAGCGTATGCAACGGCCATTCTTGCATCAACCTAATGTATTTGAAGCGAGGTTTAGTGACATCGCTGACCAAGGTAAACTCCTGGATGTTAATTCTTTATAGTCCAGGACAGAGCTTGAGCGAAGGGCCGCTTTACACCAAAGCAATTTTCTTTGTTTGTGTTTGAAAATTATGGGTTCTTTGAGTTTACAAGAACAACGTGGACCTACTAAGCAACTCTGAATCATCCAAGCGAATCAGATTTCGATGTTGATGCAAGTTCCTAACAGCAACAACGATAACCAGGGTCGTGCAAGAGATGCAGCCGCAGCCACCTTCTAGCAAATCTGAGGTTCTCAAATTTTCGGAGATGACCCCCACAGTGAAGCGCCGCTGCCACGATCATGTTCAAAACAAAGTTGATCATGTTCGAAAATGACCATTTCGGGCGGCCTGGGTTTGTTTGATATAATTTTTGTTTTTGAACGACTTGACTCACCACTCGCTTGACACTAGGCATAAGAAGCTTGTTGACTTACTGTTTGTAAGAAAGCTCGACGTGCTTGCTGCATAAGGGTCTTGTCTGACATTGTTAACAAATATTATGCTGTCCCCTCGATGCGACCTCCAGGTGGTGTGCCACGCCCCACGTTTGACCCTGACGTAACCCCTTTGCCTTTTTCTTGGCTAAACGATATCCACCTTGCCTCTGTGCCAGCTGTCCCGAGTGAGGCGCGGCTTATATACTCGTACATGTGTGGCGAATTTTCTTCCCAATTTTTGGTTTGTGTAATATAGTGGGAGTTTGTATGCAAGCGAAGGGAGGAGGAGAGGGAATACTGGTTCATAGAACGCAATTCATGTGTAGATGATAAAAACTCGAACTTTGCAAGCTTGAAGTGCGTGTGTACCAGTGTGGTTTCTGACAACTAATATCGCTTATCATTGATGTGTCTGTAGCAAACTGCAGCTACAGCACTAGCAGACATGATAACTTTGCACGGAGTGCAATCAACTTACCCACTTGAATAACGTCATTCCTGGGATTAGGATGTCACAGTGGCTTTTCTGTATAATTATAGCTGTCATTTCCACGTAAGCTCCATTTTATGCCTGAACAATTCCGGTCAGGGGTGCTCACGAGCAAATTAAACGTTATGACTGTCAAACGCAAACACTCTTTTGCGCAGGTCTGAAGGCTCCCCAGAAGGGATCGACGAACGATTCAAAAAAGACGGGGCGAGTTGTACAAGCTGTGTTAAACATGATTGCCCCCAAACAAATACTGGCATGAGCAGAGTGGTTGGCAAGTGACCACTGCTTTCAACAATGCGGTTTTTTTTTTTCGAACTAAGGCCTCATGATAAACCTTCACCATGATTCATCTGAAGCGAGCCTAAGTTGACGTCATAGCGCCACAGCCTAGCATCAATCGAGCTATTGATCTAGGTGCAGATCGCTTAGTGGGTATGCGCGTTATCAGGAAAAGAGCATAATTGCAATCGTGCAAGTTTAGTCGAATGGGTGCTATAGTGGGTCTGGCTATGCTCAGAGCTGGCTGACGTCATTTTAGCTACATTTTCGGGCAATCTTTGATTGCGGCCACTATCGAAATTGATGGTGACCGCTGTAAGAGATTCGCCTAACACATGCAGACACTGAAAAGAGAAAAGAAATTACATTTTTCAACATGAACTTCCGCAGAGAGACAATAGTTGTTGGGAAGCATTCAAAAGATAAAAAATTGCATTTTGCAAAAAAGCGCCCTCTCAGAGAAAGCAGAAAAATTCATTTCCACAACTGCGATCAGCTGTTCATCGATTCTCCATATCCGTAGGCCCCGGAAGTTGTGGAGTTTTGTGCATTGTAGTCCGCAATGTTACGTCAAATGTCGTGTCCCGTAAGTCAATCACAAGCAATTTAGGGGACTTTTTTCTAATTCTCCACCTTAGCACATTATCTACGGCAGTTGACCTTCTGACCCATCCTTATCCTACGGCAGGGCGGCAAAGTTGCCGTCTAGGTGGCCTTTCTAAAGTTAGGAAAATGGGCGGTCGTCATTGCAACTGACAAATATGAAAATAGGGCTTCAGAAGAGATAATCTGATATGGCTCTTCCCTCCTCTTCATCTGGAGGGCGTACAGGAGTTCCTAACATCTTCCTTGCACCACGGTCAGCACTAGCATTCGCACCCGAGAGTTCTAACCAGGGTCCGGCACAGATCGTATGGAAGCAGGTTAATTCGTTTTCGGGGCGAAAAAGCAAAGGGGATATCTTTTTGTGGCCAAAAACTGACGTTTTTTTGGTCGACGTTTCGTTAGGGTTTTCTACGTTTAGGGCTGAGAGTCAAAGGGACTTCGTAAAATTTCGCGGAAGTCAAGGGGACTATCGTTTTCAAGAAGCCTAGAAACGAGCTCATGCCGGGCCCTGGTTCTAACACCTCCGCACCCTGAAGATCAGGCGCTCCCATTACTCCACCTACTGATTGGTTTCATTGTAAAGCGAGTGGAGGGAGTAGCCCTAGCTGCACCGATGGAGGATGTTTCACTAACGATCGATCTTTTGATGTTCGAACTCAAGTATTTGCTTGATGTTTCACAGAAAATTTGACTATCTGAAGACTTTTAAGAGAACTTCAACCGTGAAAATGAAACTTCAAGGCAACTTGGCTACTCGAAACTGAAAAATCTACTTGATCTCAAGATCTTTTCAAGGCATTAAAATGACTGCAGGCCCAGAAATGATTTAGAATCCATCTTATCTTTAACTTCCGATTAATATGAAAAAGGTCAGGCTCTATCGAAACCAGTCAGCCATTTTTATGATTCCAAGAGTGGAATACTTTGAAATTTGTACGACTATTCAATATAAACACTTTTCTCATTGTTCAAGAGTTTCGTACTTCCAAATACCGTCATGTGCTTTTGAACGAGTTTCATTCGTTTTATCCAAGTATTGATCAGTTAGAAATATTGAAAAGAAAACAAATTTTTGAATAATCCTTACAATCGATTATCATTAGATAATGTAATTTGGGAAACTCGAATTTTTTTTTCGAATATTCGAATATCGAATAATTTTCGGAATCAAAATTTTCGAATATTCGACTACCGAATAATGTTCGAAAATCGAAAATTTCGAATATTCGACTATCGAATATTATTCGAGAATCGGAATTTTTGAACATTCAACTTTCGAATGATATTCGAATATCGAATATCATTCGACTCGCATGATACTCGAATTCGAATATGACATGGTGGCATTAAAAGGCCTGAGTAGCAAAGCGTACTTCCCTGACGGTTGTGAAGAATTCAAAAATTCAAAAAAAAATTTTCATTCGAAATCGTGGCGTCCTTGACTATGGAATCGAGCAACTCCTGCTACACAGGAAGATGGCGCTTCTTGCATACTGTTGCACGAGGCCATTCAAACATAAAATCCCATTCAAAGTTGTGGATTTTCATACAGAATGCCGCAAAAATATGCAGACAATATTGGAACGTTGATTTTCCTCCCACATCTTTTGCTGAAGTTAGAGTCTATTCTGTAGTTCTGTCAGTATGAAGCAATCCACCGAGCACTTCATTGCTATAAGATTAACTTGGAAAAACTGAAGAAGGTTTTCTGATAGTGGAGGCCATAATTTGCCTGAGAAAGGAAATTAAAAAAACCGAAAGCGCATACATCAGGTTATTCAAAGTTACTGAGAATACAAAGTTTGCACCTTAACCTAGTGCTTCGTAAGCTATCAAGTATAGCGTAACAAATCTTTCTCAAAATGTGATTGTACAACAGAAAGGCTCAGAAAATTCGTGAAAAGTTGTGTGGTGAAATCACCATACGTAAAAACACTGCTGAACAAATTTTGAGATTTTTTGGAGAAGTATTAGGTTGTCCCGAAAGTTCGTTCGCACCATTTTCAAAAATTCATAACTCTTTAAATTCTAAACGAATTTGTGCGATCAAAATTTTGCTTGAGAGACGAACTCATGCTCTTTGCAACTGTACCTGAACTGTTCGTCAATGTATACAAATGAAGGAGACAGAAGCTCAAAACCAAAATCACTCAAAATTTGAATTTTTCGTGTAGGGTCGTAAAAAATCGGAAACTTGCAACAAAATCTGAGCAGTCGGTATTATAGGTTCTTTCACCAGCTCCTTCTAACGGTGCAAAGTTTGCGCTGATTGAGCGTTTCTATGAAAAGTTATGATTTTCCTGAAAAATGCCAAAATAAATCAAATTTGCCCTTTTGTATTGCTTGCTCGAAAATCATAACTTTTCATAGAGACGCTCAATCGGCGCAAACTTCGCACTGCTAGAAAGAGCTGGTGAAAGAACCTATAATACCGACTGCTCCGATTTTTGTTGCGAGTTTCCGATTTTTTATGACCCTACACGAAAAATTCAAATTTTGAGTGATGGTTTTGAGCTTCTATTTCCTTCATTTGTATACATTAACGAACAGACAGGTATAGATGCAAAGAGCATGAGTTCCTCTCTTATGCAAAATTTTGATCATACAAATTCGTTGAGAATTTAAAGAGTTATGAATTTTTGAAAATGGTGCGAACGAACTTTCGGGACAACCTAATATTTTTCAAACGGCTGATTTCGTAATGGCTGTATGTGCTCGAGGTTCCTACCGTAATCCCGCAATAATGAAAGTTAAGGGTAAATCACGTTTTTCCTGCAAATATAAGCTGGAGAGAGCTCTACGAAATGACACCCCAAAAACTGGCAGAAGTCATTGTGTGAAGAGAGGTATAGCGATCAAAGAATGTGTAGGTACCTTTGAGACACTCTGTATATGCTATAGAGATCAAATTCTCAAATATTCGATGTTCAGCGAATTTTCTCGTGGTCACTACTCATCGAATTTTTGGATATTCGATACTCATCGATTATTCGGATATTCGATGAACATTGAATGATCAAATTTGTGGCCATCGAATATTCGACTATCAAATAATATTCGAAAATGAAAGCTTTCGAATATTCAACTATCGAATAATGTTCGATTGAATAATCTAATAATCATTTGATTCGGTTCAAAGTATACTAGATAAATGTTATTCAATCGCAGATTTACTTGGAGACTCAACGAAGACTCCTAAATACGGCATTTGATTGGCAAAATAATGTTGAATGAGCTAATCCTAAAGATGAGAGTTGAATCTAACTTGAATTTTATGTGTGATTTGAAATAATGAGCAATACAGCCTATTAGCGATTTTCATTCGATTTCTTAGATTGTATGCATAACCTTTAATTCAACGGGCTTAGCAGCTGGGCGGCGTGGCAGGAGTTCCCAAAGCCTCGCCAACTTTCCTTGCAGGAGTGATTAGCACCTTCAGAGAAACCTGGAAGGGACATCACACCTTCACAGGTCGAGGAACGGCTCCGCCTTCTAAGTGCGTACATTCTAGATTGTGCAAGCGCGGTGGAATCTTTGTATTTATAAAAAGTGAGGACCAATTAAACCAAGCTGATTCAAGAAATTTTGTCAATTGCAATTCTTTCAAACATTAGAAACAGCGAATGAGTGCAGATAAATTCACAAATTCTTGGTTACCAGTGTTAGTTATGTCTTAAAGAAAAGTAAAGCAACACTTTTTTCGCCACCTTTACCTGCTCCCTTAGAACTCTTTTGGCTATACTATAGATGATTACCTTGTGTCAAGCGCTCGAATCTCCGAACAAGAGAACGTGTCTAACAAGCGTCCAAGTACAAACATCCAAGCATATGAACAGCATATTAGAGTGAAGGAAACCGAAAACTTGTACAAAATAATTTTTTCAATGTCGAATTTACGAAAAGTAGATTTCTAGGCTTTCATAAAGTCGAACGCTGAATGCCCTAAGCCAGCATCTAAATTGGCCACCCAATATGTAAATTTCGAAATCTTCTAGTAGTACGACCGATTTTCTTCAAGAAAATGCGCAAGTGATCGGTTTTCATTTATATACCTGAGCAGTCAATTTTTCATTCCAAACAATCAAATTTTCAATCGAACGATCCAGAAAGCGGCAACATTTATTTCTAGAAATAATTTTTTATATCTGAACTGGTAACTGCAAATTTGAAAAAAAACTGGGCGCTGCATTCATACTAAAGTTTTGATACTTACTAAAGTATTGATACTAACTTGAATAAAGTGTTCTTATTACTGAAGGTTGTAATCAGTGAAAATCACATGCTCATAGTTATTTCCATATAGTTCAACTATGAAATGACGACTACTTCTTTTTTTCCAATTTTTTCTTTCTCAATACTTCAATTTCTGATTCTCTGTTCTCTCTACTTGCTCAACTCGCAATGAGTTAATGGGAGGAGCAATGGGCGGTCCCTGACCTCTGAGATGCGGAGGTGCTAGAACCCTCCTGGGTGCGATTGATGGTGCGAACTTGGTGCGAAGAAAGGTGCTAGGAACTCCTGCACGCCCTCCTAGCAGCTACAAGGCGGGGCTTTGTGACCTAATTAAGGCCGCTCGCGCCCGCGATGCAGTTTGCGTCTCTTCGCGCGCGTGCTTTCTAATCATTACCTAGCCTTGGCTGCGTCACAAAGCCCCGCCTTCCAGCTGCCAAGCCAGTTGAATCAGAGGGTACCTACAAGATACTTCAAACTTCTGCGAATCCACCTCAAGTGAACGGCTTCCGAGGTTCAAAAAATCCTAGAAGTTTCAGAACCATTCTCTTATGTTAGATCTTTTGTCTAGAATTAGGAAGAATTCTTTGTTTGCGTATATGATTCAGAATGAGCGTACTTTGAAGGCGGAGTCGCCCATCGGCCACATGGAGATGTGAGGTTCCTTCGAGGTTTCCTTGAAGGTGCTAAGTACCCCTGCAAGGAAAGGCCGCAGTGGGGAGGGGCGCTCTTTAGGGTAGATGGCAGCTAACAAGGGAATGGTCAGAAGTCGAAGTGGCCAAACCAAACAAGCTGTATACCATTCGATGCAGCATCGAACGCTGACTTCGAGTCTGTCTTCCTTATCTGCTTAGCTTTTTTGTGGAGGAAGCTATAGTAGTTTTATTGCGAAAAAACCTACATAAAAACTGCGAAATTAAGCACATAATTTCCCTCTCAGCTCATCTTTAGGTATGGGCTGTACGAAGCAACCTAGCTGCATGTGTCGACATAAAATTAATCAGAACGTGGCACTGTACGGCCAAATTTTCACTTTAACGCACAATTTCTTAGCAAAACAATGGCATTTAATGGCTTATAACTTCGTCCAGAAAGGCGATAAGCAAATAAGGAAGACAGATGTAGAGTCAGCGTTTCATGCTGCATCGAAGCATCGAATGGTATACAGCTTGTTTGGTTTGGCCGCTTCGACTTCTGACCATCACCTTGTAAGAATTGCCGCGACGCGGCGTTACAATAATTCGCCCATGAAGCAGTAGGACAGTAAAGTCGTTTATATTTATGCATCCCGAATTCCATTATCCTAGATTTTGCTTCTTGCAGAGTTAGACTTGGTTTCTTTTCCTTTGTTCCCCGAAAATCGCATAATCCCGCGGAATTGCTGTGTTCTTGCGCAGGTTTTGCGCAAATTTGAAATGATAGTATGAAACAGTCAAAGATACTTTGTTAGCCTCAACCAAGGATGAAAATCCTGCAATGCGAGTCATGCTGGCCAATTCCACTTTCTGCCAACTAGCCGCGCGCGATGCCTGCGTTATTGACACTCACAAGTACGCACCCGGCGGCAAGGCTTTGGGAGGGAGGGCGTGCAGGAGTTCCTAGCACCTTTCCTCGCACCAAGTTCGCACCATCAATCGCACCCAGGAGGGTTCTAGCACCTCCGCATCTCAGAGGTCAGGGACCGCCCATTGCTCCACCCATTAACTGCTCTCATTGTGAGATAAGCAAGTAGAGAAAACAGAGAATTAGATATGAAGTATTGAGAACGAAAAAATTGGAAAAAAGAAGTCACTTCATAGTTGAACTATATTAAAATAACTATGAACATGTGATTTTCACTGATTACAAACTTCAGTAATAAGCACGCTTTATTCAAGTTAGTATAAAACTTTAGTATGAATGCAGTGTCCAGTTTTTTTTTTCAAATTGGCGGTTACCAGTTCAGATATTAAAAAAACCTACCTCGAAATAAATGTTGCACTCTCTGGATCAGGGCTCGGCACAGGTGGCTTGTAAGCAAGCTGCGTATCGTTTTTGGGACAAAAAGCAAAGGGGGTTTCGTTTTTGTGACCCAAGGGAGACGCCAAAATTGGCGACTTGGCGACGTTTGTTTTAGTCGACGTTTCGTTTTTTGGGGGATTTTGGGGAATTTTTCAGGTTTTTAGAGGAAATTTGGTTGAGGGTCAAAGGGGACTTCGTAAAAATTCCCAAAACTTAAGGGGGACTTCGTTTTTTCCATTTTCATCTAGCCACCTCGTGCCGAGCCCTGCTCTGGATATCTCGATTTGAAAATTTGATTGTTTAGAATGAAAAATCGGCTGCTCAAAAATATTAAGTCGCTCCGAAAGTTCGCAGTTTTTCAGACCCATGCTCAAAACACTTAGAAGATAGACAAACGCTGTAAGCACTATCCGATGTAGAATTTCTTCTTCTTTTCAACGGCCATGTTTTCGTTGTGACTATTTCGGTAAGCACTGAGATAATCGCCGAAAACTAGAGCCCATCATTTTTACCGTGTTTAACTTTCGCTAATTTTAAGAATTTTCATTTTGAATTTTTGAAGGCGCTCTAATAACCACCTAGGGCAAACCTTTTGCAAATTTATGCAATTTTTTCTGCATTATTTCAACCCCCTCTGTAGAATTTTGCTGAATTATTTCACGAGAACATTGTTTTGAAAAAATTGCAAGACACATAATTGCACCAAACACTGCGAAATCCCCAAAATGTTGAAGTTCTGGAACTCGGTTATTACTATCACTAGTATTACGAAGTAAGTGAGCGATTATGGCGTGAAAATGAATTGATTTTGGAATTTCCACTACACCCTTGCGCACCCGTAAAATTGGAAATTACAGCGATTTTGTCTGCATGTCTCGCAAAGAAAAGGTAGCTGTCAGAAAGAGGAGGAAAAGATGCATCGAATGGTACCTAAACTGTTCAGCGTCTGGTTCTGCGAGGTTGATGAGTCAAATATAAAATTTGATCACTTCAGAAAATAAATTTTAGCAATTCTAGAAAGCATGCCAGAGAAATGCAAGCGTGAATTTTCCGACCTATATAAATGAAAATTAATGACTTGTGCATTTTCTTGAAGAAAATCGGTCATACTACTAGAAGATTTCGAAATTTAGATATTGGGTGGCCAATTTAGATGCTGGCTTAGGGCATTCAGCGTTCGACTTTCCAAATGACTGTACTTATCGAAGGCTAGAACTCTACTTTTCATAGATTCGACAATAGAAATAAATTATTTTGTAACGAGTTTTCGGTTTCCTTCACTCTAATATGCTGTTCATATGCTTGGATGTTTGTACTTGGACGCTTGTTAGACACGTTCCCTTGTTCAGATACGAGCGCTTGACACAAGGTAATCATCTATAGCGAAGCATAACAAAAGATTTCTAAGGGAGCAGGTAATGGCGAAGGAAGTGTTGCTCTTTAAGACATAGCTAGCACTGGTAACCAAGATTTTGTGAATTTATCTGCACTCATTCGCTGTTTCTAATGTTTGAAAGGAAATTGAATTCGATTGACGAAATTTCTCGAATCGGCTTAAGTGGTCCTCACTTTTTATAAATACAAAGATTCCACTGCGCTTGCACAATCTAGAATGAGCGCACTTAGAAGGCGGAGAAAAAGGCGGAGCCGTTCCTTGACCTGTGAAGGTGTGATGTCCCTTCCAGGTTTCTCTGAAGGTGCTAATCACTCCTGCAAGGAAGATCGGCGAGGCTTTGGGAACTCCTGCCACGCCGCCCTTTGGGAGTTCCTGCTCGCCGCCTCTTCACCTCTAGAACCTCACAGACAAACGTCTTGGAGAGAGCAGTGTTTAGAAAATTTTGACTTTTCAAATATACGTCCAATTTATTGCGATTGCACGCGACTACATAGCATTACGGTGATTTGAAGAAAAACTTCCGGTACGTATGGAACTTTTCAAGACCCCATAGCCGTATTATCATTGACACCTAGAGGCAAAATCTTTATACCTCCACTAGTGTTATCACTCATTGCCATCAAATACCTTTTCAGTTTCCATAAACGTACCCTGAAGTAACTTTCCAAGGTTAATTTACCTTGAGATGGACTGTTAATGAAAGGTTCCTCCTTGAGATAGATTCTACCCCAAGATTTTTACATCCGTACTCATCAAACGATATGCCTTTACAACTGCTCACCCTAGCCAGAGGCAAAACTAGAAGAATACCTTCGGAAGCCTATGAAAATTCAGGAGTTTCGTGCATGAACAATGCTTTGGAGTAGCTTAGGTCACTGTAACAATTTTACGAGATTTGGTTGCGATTCATGCGAGTTGTAGGGGTGCAACGGAAGCACAGAACTTTTGTTTTCTCAAATCTTTACAGATGTTAACAAACGCCGGAACTACAAAGGCCTTCAATACGACCGTGCGCCCCTATCTAGTCCTTTTTATGCTCCAAGGCAATCGTTGGCCACAAGCCCCTCTTGCCAACAAGTACATTTTACTGTTCAACACAAGAATATTGTATATATGTAGTCTGAACATGATGTCATATGGTCGATTGTGCGCTCTATTCAACCCATTCACTTTTGCCCTACTTTTGAGTTTCGCCTGCTATGTTTGACATGTTTTGCAATAACCCTTTTGCATTTTGCCCTAAATAAAGCCCAGTTCGACTCCGGTAGTTCTGGACTGAGCCTTGTACGACGTATGTACATCTGCGCGGGCCAAACTTTACTCTTTTAACTGCAGTTTTCTCGACGCAACGGACGCTACATCAATATTCGGGCATGACTCAATAAGGGAAAGGAGGTGGGAGGTTCGCCAACGAATCCATCTAGATTTTGATACCGGGGTCTTAGTCATCCGCTCTGATTCGAGTTTGAAGAGAAACTGCCTCTAACAGTGAGGGCCGCATGCATTGACATCCACGCTGGGGGGGGGGGATCGCAGCTAAAAAGAAAAGCTTTATATCCTGTAACTGTAAAAGCTGCATTTTCCAGCTTCTTGTATGATCCCCGGTGGCCAACCATCTTTTCTTCAAAGTCATTTTTTTTTCTTCGAAGTCAACGAAAACCTTCCAAAGTTGTACTGTTCGTGTAACCCAACAGTGCATGTTGCTGATAAGAACAAATGAGTTATTGAAATATCGAATTTTCTGATAAACCCCAGCCAGCTTTCGACTTGTGGTTCATCGCAATTTTCATGATTCCAACACATCATTTGTTCTTATCAAAAACATGCTTAGCATTGTTTGGTTAGATAATCAATGCTTTGACACATTTTCATTAACCCTGAAGAGAGAAAATTGACCATGACGAAAAGGTCGGGCGCTGGGTATCATTAGGGGATCATAAAAAATCTGGAAAATGCGGCTTGTACAGCTTCTCGCTCCTGTTCAATATGTTCATATTAAAGGATAGTAGGAATACTTACGGATAGGTAGACAAAGTGTAATCCAGATATCTGGAGTTTCAGGATATAAAGCGTTTCTTTTAAGCTGCGGTCCCCTCCCCAAAGGGGATGTTAATGCATGCGGGCCTAAATGTGACTCAATCACGCAGGCAACGCCGTCTGTTTCACATGGTCTAATCACGCATGTCATGAACAAGTTCTATTACAAACTTGAAAAATCACCACAATTTTCATAATTCTCATAATTTATGGAAAATTTGTATTCAGAAATCGACCAGATAAACGCGAATTCAACGCCGACGATCTAACTTTACGTTTCGGAAAACGTGGAATGGAACTTCATCCAAGCGATCTTACCTTACGTTTCGAACGAGAACAGAAGTAAGATCAAGGGAACCTCAGTTACGGCTTTTATGCGAAATCATAATATCGTTATGTGCTTTTGAGCGTGGTTTTGTGGAACATAAAGAATGGCTGTTAGATGATTTAAACATTGAAACATAGATGTTTGACTAATGGCGATCAAATCGTAGCAAGACAACACTCCGACCAAGAAAAAGCTAGTCTTTACAAGAAGGACTAGTTGCTATTTGGTCATAAATCGTATGCCCGTCATGAATAATGAGGTTGTTACTATCGGAGAAACCAAGAAAGACTACGAAAAAGTTCAGTTATAGCGAAGTCCCCGTATAAGACCGAGCGCAAGGCCCATATCACAGCACTCTTCCCACAGGTACCCTCTCTTCACTAGGAACGATGAGGGCTCGTGCGGCTCAGATCCCGCGCGACCGCCTCTCTTAAAGGCAGCAGCTCGCCAAAACCGAACATACTGAAATTTTGAGATGGAAGGTTGCTTGCACCCCAAATATGAAAACAGAAAGGTCCGAGCGCACAGCACGCTGTCCCTGCCTAGAAAAATCCGTTACGCGCCATTCTAATATGCGCGGACAAGCTTGCGATTCTCCCTAACCCGTCAGAGAAGGCATGCCGCAATGTTATAACCGCGAGGGTCCCGCAACGATTCTGCCTCTCTAACCATAGCGGGACATGTCCACTCGTCCAAATTCAAGATGGGAGGCCTTGGGAAATGGTGGTTTTTGTTTTCGCGCTATTCAAGGTGGATTTTCGAAATAAGCGCCTCGAATTACCCTCGGTAAGCAAAAAAACTTTGAGGCGAGAATCTGCCGAGCCGCTGCCTTTAAGCCTAAGGCATACCTCTCGCGATTTCGCGAAATCGCCACATACTCGCGATTGGCGATTTACCAGATGTCTAGAGATTGAGCATGCGAGGCTCTCAGATGCATGGGTGCGTAGATTCCGTAAATTGTAACAAACACAGCAAGTCTGGCCAAGCAAAGTGCGTTTACGACCAGCTATGGAGAGTCGTTGCAGTGACAGATCGCGCGGCGACTAAAATCGCGTGAGGTATGCCTTAGGCCTAAGGCATACCTCCAGCGACCACGTCGTTATTTTCGATCGCTGCGACTAGACTGCCCGAGCGATCGTCTACTGCGTGAAAATCGCGCATCGCTTGATTACCGGACATACCCAAAGCGATTTCGTAAGCTCACGCACCACACCGCATTATACGCACTTTTGATTTGCGCTAAATTGTCTGAAGTGCATTTATTCAAGGAAATTCGACAGATTGTAGCGCCATATGCTTTCAGAGAACATTATCAAACGAGGAAGGATGGATCCACATTTATCCTAGTATTTACCAACGTTCTTCTACCAGCGCAAATTAACATCTGCAATGAAATAGGTTACTAATTCATGAATTTTTGAGTTCACTCTTTCAATCATTGGTAAGCATACACGTTACTTCGTTACAGTAAGGCCATGCTCGGCTCTGCAAAAAGCTCTGTGTGGGCATATTTCAACAAAGAGTGCTGCGCGAGCTCTTGTCTGCCATTCTGCGAACGAATACACATAGGTGGGGGAATGAAAGCCGCCAGCTTCGGTCGCCTGCGCGGACTGCTGGTCCTGGAACGACATGCAACAACGTTGCGAAAGGACCAGTTAGCCGCGAAAGGCGGTTCAAACTGGCGGCTTTCGTTCCCCTACCCAATACACATCTATGCCTGTGCAACCGGGGGGATGGTCAGGAGGTACGATCGGCGCGAATTTTTCGCGAAACGACGTCGCAACACACTTCAGTCCCTACAACACTAGAGCTCCTGGCGCATTCCTACTTATAGCATTAAATCATGTATCTGCCCCCATCCTCACCCCCTGTTTTTGATGCCGGGAATCTCCATCAGCGGAGAGTATTGGAGGCCCAAGATTTGAACGCGGCGTGTGCGGAAGAGTGGCCGCCGCGCGCGGCGTACCTCCTGACGTGCAGCCGTGCAGCTGAAATTGCATATCTATTCTGCTTCAGAAATCATAGCAAGAACATTCGAGAGTCAGTCATCATTTACTTATTGATAAACAAGAACAGGAGAAGATTAGTGCATTGCGAGAAAAGGAGGTGACACATGGGAAGCATTCCATACGATATACTTCGCAAGCGTTGTTTTCAACGAATAGTATGAAATGTTTGATGACCATCCTTCTCTCGTGACAGAGAAAGCGCTTGTGTGAGACGTTATAGTTCTAGATGGGATTTGCATTTGCAAGAAAATACAAAACATCTCTCAAAAAACAAGCCATTCGACGACTCGCCGATCGCTGGCGCAGAAGCGACGGCGACATCGCTGGGTTTCAGCGAAGTCGCAACGATATCCTCGCTGAGAGTATGCCCGCCCAAAAAAGGCCCGCGATTCATCGCAGTGTCAAGCATGCATTAACATCTCCGCCAGAGAGGGGATCGCAAACTTCTATCCTTAAAGGCACCGTCCACCCTAAGTTGAGGGTGTTGAGCTTTTGACAGCATATAATAGTAGGGCCCCCCTATCAATCCAATGCCCAAATCGCGGCGCAAAATGCCGCTTCGGAAGCGAGAAACTCGCTTCGGAATAGCGAAGATGCACGAGGACCCCCATCCATGCCCGCCCTCCCCCATCCATGCCCGCCCATTTGTGCGCGCCCATCCAATCACCGTTCTAGAAAGCCGGCCTGTGGGTTCTCTGGAACGGGGATTGTCGGGGTTTTGAGCATTCTCGACTTCATATTCGGAATCAGGGACATGAGAAGGCCCTGAAACGACAAAAACATGGAAGTCGAAAATCTGGGTGGACGGTGCCTTTAAGCTCTAGATATCTGGGTTTAACGGCAGTGTCCAAAAGTCGATTTTGAGTTTTTGTCCTTAGGCTCCCGCCAGAGTGCCGAAGTTATGCCAGCGCTACGCCAGCATTTCGATCGATACACGTGTATTTTGTTGGGGCGGGGCTAGCTGACGTCTTCAACGAAATACACGTGTATCGATCGAAATGCTGGCGTAGCGCTGGCATAACTTCGGCACTCTGGCGGGAGCCTTACCCGGGCCTATTCGCTATGTTGAATCCGAATATCCACACTGGAGAGCGCGAAAGCTGCGATAAAGGGTTCTAACACAGGAGGGCAATCAGAAAGTGGGCGGGGTCTTCCCCACCGTCATCACCTCTTAGACTCCGGAAAGATCCTCTTGCTTCCGCTAGCCGCCCTGACATCGCTACCAGCCAAGAGCGTACGTGTGACTCGAAATCGGAACCGAGATATCCCCCGGAAGCTGGGAGCATGAATTCACAATGAGGAAGACCCCGCCCACCTGCTGGTTTCCCTCCTGTGTTAGAGCCCTTTTTGCCGTTTTCGCGCTCTCCAATGTGGATTTTCGGATATAGCATAGCGAATAGGTCCGGTCAAGCGCAAGATCTTAAAATAGAGTTTTTGCCCGGACATTGCCCGTTGTCTACCTATCTATAAATGTTCCACCCATCCAGGGCCCCGCACACATCGTTTGGAAGAAGGTTGACTTCGTTATTGGGGCGAAAAAGCAAAGGGGATATCGTTTTTGTGGGTTTGAAAGAACACAAGTTAGGTGAGGTTTTTTAGTCGAAGTTTCCGATAGGGGTCAAAGGGAACCTTGTAAAATTTTGCGAAAGTCAGAGGAGACTTCGTACACAAAAGTCCAGAAACGAACCCATGCCGAGCCCTGCACCCATCCTTCACCGTGAATATATTGAACAAGACCAAAGCGCCGCTACGCGGCGCTTTGGTCTTGTAAGTGGATAAAATGTACAATTCATAAGCTATCATCCTGGCGCTTTTAGCTATGTATTCCAAATTTCAACTTATCCAACATTATTCAGACAATGTCCGACGACATACGTACGGTTCATGCTAATTTGATATAGATTAACCTGACCGGCAAACTTTTTGAGAAATGAGGTTTTTTCTTAGAGGTTACACCCGTGAATCGATTTACTATTACTAAAGCAGCAACTTTGGAGTCAAAATCTGTAGTTTGATCTACTTTGTAAACTATAAGACCACTCTCTTTTGCAAAATTTGCACAATCGCTCATGTAAAAATACCTTGGAGTTTACAACATAATCAAAGCAAAATTCATGAATAATCGACTATCGCTAGACTATGCAAATTCAATGCCTAGTAACGGAATGGAGTACATGATACGTAACTCGTAACATTTGAAGATAAGAGTGAGATCGATGAGTATATGCATATGCAAGGTTAATAGTCAATAACTACACATACTGCGATACCGCGAAGCAAAAATTTTTTACAACACATTCAAAATTTTTCATCGTGCTTCGTATAAATCTCTTGGCTAGCAAAATGCTGTGTACAGATAGTCCGGAAATGAACACGAACTAGGAGTTTTTGACAGACGTTCAATGAAATCCAGCATACAATGACTAACTGCGCAAGCAACAAAAGTTATCCAGAAATTATGGGGGACTCTGCTACAGAGATGATAGAGATATCCTTGTTTCTTAAATTGCTCTCAAGTTTTTTTACATAGCAAATTCTCGAATGATTAGACACATATCCAGAAAATGTTTGCTGATAATCATAGGCCGAGTTTTTTCGTCAAACAAAACTATGATTTCATCTACTAATGTTGATGGTTTAATCTACTGTTTTGACAGAAATTTCTATAAAGCTTATGGTTTATGCATTTGAAAAAGCATATGCAGCCGTCAAAGAGATGTTTGCTCAAATTCATATGTAAGAACGTACTGATGATCATCACTCAGTTTCTCCGTAGACTATCTCATGATGCTCTGAAGCAATGAGTACGGTTGATGAGTGAAGTGAAACTGACATGAATGGCGACCGAAGCATACGTAATGCAAGGTGGTGTCTATGTGATACAGTTTTTGAGGCAAAAGGTTACTTATTTGGCTTTGCGACGTCTGAATTCTTTTGTTTTCGACTTTTTTGTGAAATTGACCTTTCAAAGAAAGTTCCAGAACTGGCTAGTGCTCTCTGAACCCTAAGGGTGGCTTGCGCCCAGCAGTAGTGAATCGTTCTTATATGGACTGAATTGCGACGAGTTCTTTTGTTTTTGACTTTTTTTGTGAAATTGACTTTTCAAAGAAAGTTCCAGAGCTGTCTGGTGAACATGCTCACCGGCAGTAGTGAATCGTTCATATATGGATTAGATTGTTGAAAGAACGAAACTCGTTGAAACAGGCAACTCTATAGCGTTTTCAATTTTTTTTTTTGTGATAGATGAAAGTGCATCTTACAGTGCTAAAATTAAGACTGGAGAAAAAGTTAGAATGCAGCGATTTGTTAGCTTACGATAAGTCTTATGCGACGCCTTTGACACGGAAACAGTGTTTAGAGTTGAGACAATGATTGAAACTAAACAGATCTCAGAGTGCAGCAAGGTCGATAGATTTTAGAAGATCAAAACAGTTTCTGCATTTCTGTGCAACAACGAATTTGACTTGGAAACAATATTTGAAGGTAACGATATAAGAACGAAGAAGGCTTGAAAGCAAAGTCAGCAGTTCTTGAGATAGCTATTGATCCCCTAAATTGTTTTGCCATTTTTTTGACATGAAGACACTGCTGGAGCAATGAATTAAGCGTAAAGAAGAGAAAACTCATAGAGGGAGAGAGAAAAAGACCGACTTCCGCGTATCTAGCGCTCAAAGCTACCAATAAGCATGGAGGGAAGAGCTTTCAGAATGTAAACACGATGATAATAGAAGTGATAGAGCAACCATTGGGACAGGAAGAGATTTGGGATAGACTTCAAAAGATGCAACAGTAATGGTGGATAGAGAGTGTTGGGATGAATACCACTTTGACTTTGGGTACGGTTGATGGGTGAAGTGAACCTAACATGAAAGGCGACCGAAGCATACGTAATGCAAGGTGGTGTCTATGTGATGCACAGTTTTGGAGGCAAAAGGTTGCTTATTTGGCTTTGCGACGCCTTCTTTTGTTTTTGACTTTTTTTGTGAAATTGACCTTTCAAAGAAAGTTCCAGAACTGTCTGGCGCTCTCTGAACCCTAAGGGGTTGTAAACATGCTCGCCGGCAGTGACGATGTCACTGGTGACGTCATCGCCAGACATAGCCACATGTTTACACTTGATGGGGGGGCCTGCGAATTATTATAGTAGATGATAGGAGCAAGAAGCTGTACAAGCCGCATTTTCCAGTTTTTTTTTTCTATGATCCCTTGATGATCCCAAGTCATTTTTCTTTCTTCAATGTTAATGAAAACGTGCAGTTTCAGTGACAGACAAACGGTGGTAAGCATGTTTTCGATAAGAACAAATGTTATATAGAAGTCATGAAAATTGCGATGAACCACAACTTGAAAAGTTGGGGTTTATCAAAAATATCGATTTTTCAGTAATTCAACTGTTCCTATCAGTAACACGCTTAGCACTGCTAGGTTAGATAATCAGTACAACTTTGAATGTTTTTGTTAACTTCGAAGAAAGAGAAATGACTCTGAAGGAAAGATGGCCGGCCGCCGGGGATCATCAGGGGACCACTCGAAAAGCTAAAAACTGCTTCTTGTACAGCTTCTCGCTCCTATTCAATACGTTCAAAGTGGGATAGTAGGAAAAATTACGGCAGATTTAAAGCTTTTTTCTAAGCTGCGATCCCCTTCACAGCGGGGATGTTAATGCATGCGGCCCTCAGGCACCGCACCTCCCGTGAGATGCTCTCTCATCATGTTTCCACACGTGATCGTGGAATAAGCCGAGCTTCAATCGCCAACTAAGCGGAGAAAATGAATGAGAACCCCGCAGAAGAGGTGCAGACTCACGCAAGGCAGCCGTGCGGGGCCCGAGCCGCACGAACCCATTTGAATGAGAAAGAGAGTAAATGGTGACTGACGAAGGCAGTCGGTTGATTGTGCGAAACGGCTGCAAACGGTGTGTTTGATTACCTCTCATCCAGAGCTCGTATACCAGCGCACGCCTCGCATGCATAGGCGAACGCCTTCCTCTCGGACTAAAGCCCGTATGTATGTACGTACATCCCCGCTGGGCGGGAAAGGGGATGTGAGAGAGAACGCGTCGTATTCTGCTGTTTGGATATCCGTATTTTTCTTTTCTGTCTATGTTATGGATTGGGTGTATGCCAAGATGAACGATAGCTGGCAATAAGCATACTGTACTGCAGCGGTTGTCAATATGTTGCACATGAAGTCTTATTTTTTGAAGCTATATGTTCTAAACTGGATCGAAAATGGTGTCGAACAGTAAGAATTAGGGCATATAGAGCTTCCAGCGTTTTCTCCAAGTTCTACATATCATCATAGCGTAAATATGGAATTTGAAAAAGATTTGACCTACGCAGCGCATATAGCTGGCACAACCTATCGTTCATGTTGGCTGCCTCCCATGGATTTCCTATAGCCTGATACTTCAGTATAATGGGCGCATTGACGTACTAGCTGAGATTTTCACCATTGCCTGTGATCCTACGACACAACTTTACAGCATTTTCGTCGAGTTTATAAAAATGTGACTTTGAAGATATTGATTGATCCCGTGGGGATCCCCGGGGGATCAAACGAAACAGTGAAAATGTCAGTTTCTATGGCAATGCCCTGCCATCCATTACTCTCAGATATTAGGGTAAGTGAACCTTCATAGATATATTAGGTTGTAACATAAATCTTCTTACACTCTAATTTCTTACGGCGATAAGTCATATAGTTCACATTTTCAATAGGGGTCCAGAGTCATTCGATAGAGCAAAACAAGCTCTACAATATGGTGTGCAAACGTTCGCACCAATTACGACCCACTGTAAGTTTGTATACAAAATCTAAATCGCACTGAAGGCTCAAAAAGTGGGAAAAATTCATGTTTCCGTTCAAAAAATCTCACGAATCTCCACTTGCTCACAGAAATTGCACATTGCATCAGACACTCATATGCACCGTTCCTGTATTTTTTCCTCATTCAGAAATCAAAAAAACGAAATTTTTCATGCTTGTTTAAATTCGAAGCTGAGCTATTTCCACTCATGTAATTGTACACTACGATTCTTTAGAAGTATAACCGTAAATTTTCAGCTTCCCACAAGCCCGTTTTCGTGGAATATTGATTTTAGCTTGGAACACCCGAATGAGGAGTGCTAGATTTGGTAATTTCCGAAAACTAGGGCCTGTGGAAAACTGAGAATCTACGGTTATACTCCCAAGAGCTTGTAGTGTACGATCACATGAGAGGAAACAGCATGGCTCCTTTTGTGTATAAACATGAAAGTTTTCGTTTTCTCTATTTCTGAATGAAGAGAAAATACAGGAACGGTACATATGAGTGTCTGATGCAGTGTGCAATTTCTGTGAGCAAGTGGAGATTCGTGAGATTTTTTGAACGAAAATATGAATTTTTCCCTTTTTGAGCCTTCAGTACGATTATTCAGGTACCTAGAGTAGCGAGACATAGCACGTCCCCACTAAGATCCGCTCTACGCATGGATGTATGTGCATACGGGCCTAACTTAAGAGGCAGCGTCCAGGCAGATACGAGCTCGACGACCACGCCCACTCCCCTCGGACGGCCAACCCCTTATGAACGAAATCTCCTCGGCCTTGACTCTCACATGACCCACACAGTCGAACTTACAGCGTTTACCTGTTTTACTTGCTTTCGACAAGGATAACATCAGAAGCGTCCGGGTTTTCCCAAAATAACCCCCAAAGGTGTTTTTCTGAGAAATTCACGCCTTTTGAGTTCCATATTCGGAATCAGTGCCATGGAAAGGCCTGGATACATAAAAATATAGAAGTCAAGAATCTGCCTGGATGCTGCCTTTAACACCAGCTCTCATTCCCCTCGCGCCTTGCTCCGCCCTTCGAGTTTTTGACATAGCATTCAGATCCTGGTGCTTACGCACCAATGCATCGAAAGCAGCTAGACTGCGTTGAGGTGGTACCGAAGGGAAGAGTCTTATGACGTCGACTGTACATGAGTAACATGAAAGCTTTTTGGCCCATTCAGACCATCAATGAAAAAACCTTTATCGTAGTGAGACCGAAGACAGCAACGATTTTGCAAAGAAAATCTCAAAATGTGCATAATTTAGTGCACAGGCTAAGTACAAGGCATAAATGATCTACGGGATTAAAGAAAGCTGACACGTATGAAAGCATCGAGCACTGCTCAAAGTAGCACACTACTGTGTTCAACACGATGCTGAAGGATGCTCTACCTTAAAGGCGTAAATAATTACTTGATTACAAAATTATAATGGGTTGCGCACTGCGGCAGAAAGCAAAAAGTAGAAGCATCCCTACCCATCACAGATACAAAAGCGGACATCTTAGTCCCAAATAATAAACATTTCTATTATGTGGACATTTGCACACAAAAAATGGTTGAACAGCACAGCAGCAACCATGGACAACTGTCGCCAATACAATCAACCTAAAGTTTATATACGTACTCCTACAGGTAAAGCAATCGGTTAATACTTACCAACACTCACAGAAGCAGAAGGACTAGAATCATCAGAAGGAACATTTGCACTTTGGCAGCTCTGGCACTGTTTAGACGATGTAAACAAACGAGCGAAAGGGTGACAAATTGGAGGCAGCGTTTGTTCCAGAGATGGAGTAGCATGAGTCAACAATGGTTTCATAAAACTGAAAATACGTGCGTATATGGAGCTGATTACGATAAAATTATTCATCTACAGAACAACTGACTGTAGTGATCGATTTTCAAAGAATGGGAAGAACGGGGACTTGCGTTATTAACAACTACATATCCCACCCACCTACCCACAAATTAAGCAGCAATATTTGGGAAAAACTGATTACCTCCTGGAGAACTGAGGAAAAAAGGCTGATAGCTTTTAAAGACAGCGCCTCGGCAGAATGAACCTACCTCAGATTGACACAGATGGATAGGAGGCCCTCCAAGTGAACCAAAACAGCAACTCCGAGCCGAACATGTGAACTCTGCAAGCCAAGGGGCGCCCCAACCGCCGCTCCCCTTCCTCCTTTCGCTCCCCTAACACCTTGTTCGGACGAGTATGTTCTCCGCTAGAAAACGCGCCGTCACTCGTAGCTTCGTAGGGCAGAATTGTTCTAGCGCTCTCTACCTCCTTATTCTGCGTCTCTGACGGCAGAGAAAAACAGCTCACTCGTCCGCGCCCTTCTCAAGGAGGGTTTCAAAAAACGGGTTTTCCACATTTTCGCGCCAAGGGGAGTTCATATCGTGATTCAGGGGGCCGGAATAGCCCCAAATCTGCCAAAACGCCGAAGTTAAAAATCTGCCGAGCCGCTGCCTTTAAAGTACATGCTAAATTCCGCCTTCTCGTCTATAAAGTACGACTTCAAAGACTGTTAATTTGTTCTGTTCGGAAAGCAAACAAATCAACCTTTCTGATAAAGAAGAGTGCTGAACATGCTTCATCCTTGCGGGTTACACTTCACTATGGAATGACTTTAGACCTAATTTTGTTTCAACAATGCGTTCTTCATACCCACCACCGAATCATGAATTACTACAACTACTACAACTAGATAGAGGCAGTAAACTCTAACAACTAATTTGAACGATTAAGTTCAGCTACCACATGAAATGAGCAGAAAAATTCTGGCGAAGGTTCTGGGCGAATACTATGTAAAACTACTAGGATTCGCAAGCGCACAAATTCAGTATCCTGCTCCTATATATTATAGAGCGCTCTAGACTGTATTCGAGCCAAGTTTCGGCGCAATTTCAACACAGTTTTAAAAAACCGGAACGGAAGTTACTGAAACTGCATCGCAAGCGCAAGCAAGGCGCATGGTTTTCACATGCTCTTTCATAGGCCACCGTATGTCACTTTCCCTCTGACCCCGCTCCTCTTTCAAACTCAGGAACTTTATCACATAAAGCATGTGCCAAAGGAATGGAGATGATTTGTACAAAAAGTGGTGTTATACTTATTCTCCTCCGCGTTACCAAACCGGAACAGGATCGTATTAAAAGACACCGAAAGTGGGGAAGGGGCGTATCCGTGCGTGCTACATTTTTCGTTTGTCCCTGGATTCAAGCTAATTTAAATGAGAATCAATCTTTGATATTCACCTTGCATCGAAATTGTACCATTTGCGCGGTAGAAACGCTTTGTCCCAAGGATTTGATCCACTAGGAGTCAAGGGTGTGCTCGCGAGCCGCATGTCATCGAGCTCGTTCTTGAAAATTTATGAGTCATGTACAGATTTGATGCAGTTCGCAGGAAAAAAAACCTACAGATGGGAGAACATTGCCTGCATCCGAAGGACGATCGATTGATGGACCATGCCTAGAAACAGTATTAGCACTCCAAAATTAAGACAACCGAAAATTACTTGATTCCAAGATAGTCGATCATCCACGATGTCATGCCTCCATTGAAGAAGACGGTAACCATGACTATAGCAGCAGTTGTGGAGCAGATTACCTGGATATTTATTCTATATTGGTTCAAAAATATATATACAGTCTGTGTCAGACACGTATCCCTTCTGTATCCGCACCACTGCCATGCCAAGCTCCGCGATCGCGCGCGTATGGCTCAAGCATTCTGGCCTCATCCGCACGCAAGGCCCTCGCCTAGCGGATGCTAAACTCCTACGCTAAAGAGAGTACGTAATGGACACAGACTGTATATGTATATCAGTGGCGGTCCGAATTCTCTGGAATAAAGAGAGACGGATTTTAAATGGGGCGCGTGTTGAACACAGTTTTTGAAAAAGAAATTTTGGGATGTTTTCTAAACTTCTGTGGACATATAATCCTGAAAAAATCCCTTTCAAAAAAAGCAGGTATTTGAAAATTTCGTGACTAATTCACGGGGGATATTATAAAAAAATCGAATCCCCCCACCCCTCTCAAAGGCACGTTTAGGACCTCACTGTGATTTGGGTATGTATGTATCAGTGCCCACCCACCCACCATTCCCGAAAATGGGTCGCGAAATTTTTGAAAGCTACTTTGTATGAGTCATAAAAATGCAAGTGACTTGTATACATTTGTACATACCCTAATTTCACCCGTATAAGACGCACCTTTTTCGGTTTTTCAAGCGCGCCGCTCAGCCGGGTTGTGTTTCGGATAACGTATGCCGCATGATACTGTCAGGCAATATGCAGCACTGTAGATATTTTTAAGTTGCGAAGTCCTTCAGCGTGTCTGTGCTGTTAGATTTTAGAAAAAAAATACGAGCGTTCTATACGCGTGAAATTAGGGTAACTAAAATATTTTTTAAATTTTCAAAAATTCAATTTAGCCTCCTTTTTCTGAAATTTCGGAGTTATAAGCCCGCGGAAATTTTGAGAAGCATACCGAAAGAAAGTGAGTGGGTAACGCCACGCACCTTCTTTAAAAAAAAAATTTTTTGTCGTCCCACCTCTCGAACAAAATCCTGGGTACGCCACTGATATGTATGTATGTATGTATATATGTATATCAGTGGCGGTCCGAGGGGGGGGGGCGAGGAGGCCCGAGAATGTTTCGTGAAATTTTCGAAAATTGCTTATAAGAGTTATAAAAATGTGCAAGTGACTTGTTTATACTAATAAATAATCAAATAATTTTTTAAACTTTTTAAAAATTCAAAAGCCTAGTAAAAAAAAGCCTTTCGAGGGCGTGGCTGCCGTCGCGCCCCCTTTTTCTGAAATGGGGGTCAGCGGCCCGCGAAGCTTTGATAAGCATCCCAAAAAATTTTCGTGGCTAACGCCACGCAGCTTCATCCGAAAAGACTGTCCCCCCCTCCCCAAACGGAAATCCTGGAACCGCCCTGGTATGCATGTAAATATATATATATACATGTAAATATAACCAATTCTCAATCAAACAGACCTGTCGGCTGTCAGTGGCCGTGTTTCGATCAGCCAATGCGAACGCCATGGCACCGCGTAATCCGGCAAATAATAGCATATGTTGGTACGAGCGCGGAATGCGAGGCCGTCGACGAAGATTCAAGACAAAAGTCAGCGGATACACAAAAAGAGCACGAGCAGCAGTGATAGATACCTGTAAACGTGCTTCATGCAGATGGTAATGAACATTATAATCCGATTTACTACATTTTTGACGGTCAGTTCGTACTGGGCTGTCAGAGATACAGTATATCACATTTTTTTAGTTGACTTGAAAAACAGTGCTCTTGAGTCTAGTCAATAAAATTCTGACGCCAAATTCAGCGCACAACTATTCATTCCCAACGGATTCCAACCTCGGCGACTTGTTCAAGACAGGGATTGTCGCAAGGTGACTTTGAAGACAAATCCCGTTGAAGACAGTGTCTCACCATGACTGATGTAGTACGGGCCTCCAAATATTATGTTAGACAAGCTTGCTTACCCGGCTCCACTCGGCCCTGTCAAAACACTGTAATAAAGGTCCATCCCTATCCCTGTACAGGCTTTTCCTGTGCCCACTTATACACTTCATTTCCCGTTCCCTGTATTCTTTTCGGAATCAGCGTGCTCACATACCCCCCCCCCCCCCTGTGCCAACTCCCAACCCTGTAGTTCAAACCTTGCAAAGAATCGATAAGACAAGTTATGGATAATCACAGAAACTGATATTGTATTCGGAATCGCCATGCTCACCTACCCCCCTGCGCCAACTCCCAGCCCTCACAAACTTTGCAAAAAATCGATAAAATAGATAAAAAGTAATAGGTAATTCTGAAAACTAATACTGTATTCTAATCAGCATGCCCATATAACCCCTGTGCCAACTCCCAGCCCCGTAGGTGAACTGTGCAAAAAAATCGATAAAAATCGATATCGGTCGATAACGAAAAGTAGTAGCCTATGACACGCTCCCTGCCCCGAAGTATGTGTGCCAAGTTTGGTCCAAATCGGTTCAGAAATAAAAATTTCTATTCCGCACATACGTACATACACACAGACATACAGACAGACACATTCAGCTTTGTATATAAGATGGCCCCTGAACAAGCGACCGCACCAAGTCCGATTTAATCCGGGCCTTTCTATGCCAAGACATTTGCCCTCAAAGGGCCCGCAATGCGCGATTTGGCCCGCAGGGCCGACGCTCCCGGTTTCCTCCTTACGCGTTCCAACATGTCCCTCCACTTCACCTCCACCTCCATGGTATTGCTGCCATTGTGGCAAGGACTAGGTTAAGAAGGCACAACTCGTCCGCGTTATTTCCACGGGCTTTCAAAGAAGGGGGTTTTCATACATTCTATGCAATTTTGGACTCGCATTGAGTTAGAGAGGCATGAAAAGGCTTGCAACATACAGAAATATCGATAACCAGTTTTGTGCCCAGATTTGCCGGAACTCTAGGAAAATCTAGGCACAAGAGTTTTTTCCGGCTTGGAAACTGATGAAGGGGGTCCTAACTAAAGCACTGCCAAAGCGGCACTGCAAATGATCATTCACGGCTGAGAAATCCGTCCCCAACCCTCCGCGCTTGAACGTAAAGGACCAGGCATACCCTTCAAGATGGAATCGTCGCGAAACGTAGTCGTCGCGATCTGCTGGGAACCAGCGACGAAAACGCGCGACGGCGTCGCTAATCGCTCGAATATGGTGCATACCTATGCAGCAATTTGTGCGTTCTCACAATCCAGCGCACATTCCAAGAATCCTAGATTGTTGCCGCCTCATCGGATGATCTTATCCCAAGCTTTGATGCAAAGGGCACAAAGTAATGAAGACAAGTAGTTAGGACTTTTAGTTATCACCTTTAATACTTACCCTACGAATGATGTTTAGTTATACGCATTCTGATTGGTGCCAGTATACATAAAATTGATTGAAATTACCTTCTTTACAAGTGAGTGAAGTAGTTTTAATGGCTTCGGTGTGACCCAATTATCGAATCTTTATATCAAATCGAATCGACCGTTTAGTTGGGCCATCAACCAAAAGAAAAAGATGGACAAAGTTCGGACAGGTACAAAAGCATTTCATCGAAAAGCAATGCAGTCTGGGCTAGTTTTCAATCTCCTGACAAAAACCAGCTTGAGAAAGCGAACAACGATCATAAAACCTTCCGGCAACAAATCCCAATCCTAGCGATACCATCGCGTCGCTTACTTCAAACCAATGACGCGAATTCGCTGAAATGGGCGAAGATCGCGACGATATCGCTGAGCCAGGTACGGCTTAGCAAGAAACAATCAGCGAAGCGCCGCGCCAGACAACTAGCACATATTAAGAGGGCCGTGCTATGCATGTGTAACAGTTGTTCTTTCGCAAAGTTAGCGACGCGGTGGATGGCTGCCCGGAGTGCCCGGCCCTTAATTCGCGAGTGACTTGGAATGAGTGGATTCCATCGCGAAGGCAGTGTAAATGTTAATGAGGTCAATCTCGAGTTACGGTTACGGCGCAGGCGCGGAAGGTTTGGGGACAGATTTCTCAGTCGTAAATGTGCGCTGCCGCTTGGGCAGTGCCTTAGTTAGGACCCCCTCATCCGCTTCCAGGCGAAAAACCCATGTGCCCTGATTTACCAGGACACTGACTTTAAACGCAGTGTCCGGCAAACAGTCGATTTTGAAATTCTGTGCTTACCCGGGCCTATTGGAGAACGCGAAAACGGCGAAAAACGGCTCTAACACAGGAGTGAATATAGCAGGTGGGCGGAGTCCTCCACATTGTAAATTCACGCTCCCAGCTTCCCGAACGATCTTTTCGCTTCCGGTTTTAAATTACGCGTTTGCACTTGGCCGGTAGCGATGTTAGGACAGCTAGCGGAATCGAGAAGACCGCTCCGGAAGCTGGGAGCGTGAGTTCACAGTGAGAAGGACCCCGCCCACTTGCTGTTTCCCTCCTGCGCTAAAGCCCTTTTTTGCCGTTTTCGCGCTTTCGCATGTGGATTTTCGGATTCAGCATGGCGAATAAGCCCGTATAAGCACAAAATCTCAAAATCGAGTTTTTGCCCGGACACTGCCTCTAATGCATGCGGCCCTTAGTGCCTTGGGGCCGCATGCATTAAAAGCAGTGGCTCGGCTAATTTTCGACCTGAAATTTTTCGCTTACCGAGGGTAAATCTATGCGCTCATTCCAAATATCCACCTTGAAGAGCGCGATGGTGAAAACAAGCAATTCCTAAGGCCCCTCATTCTAAACTTGGACGAGTGGAGCACTTCACGTCATGCTTAGAGACGTAGAGTCGCTGCGGTACCCCCATGTTTATAGCATTGCGACATGCCGCCTCCGGGGTGCGAAGAGAATTGCAAGCTCGTCCGAGCACGTGTAAGAATGGCTTGCGCGCACACGTTTAGCGGCAGTTTCCTAGGCAGGGGCAGCATGCCGTGCGCTCCGACCTCCCTGTTCTCATGGTTAAAGTGCAAGCAACCTTATATATCAAAATTTCGAGATGTTCAGTTTGGCTAAGCCACTGTATTCAAAGGCACCGTCCACCCTAAGCTGAGGATATTGAGCTTTTCTCGGCATATAATAGTAGGGCCCCCTATCAATCCAATGCCCAAGTCGCGGCACAAAATTCCGCTTCGGAAGCGGAGAAAATTGCTTCGGACTATCGAAGATGCACGAGGACCCCCATCCATGCCCGCCCATTTGTGCGCGCCCACCCATTCACCGTTCCGGAAAGCCGGCCTGTGAGTTCTCCGGAAGGGATTGTCGGGGTTTTCGCGCATTCTCGACTTCATATTCGGAATCAGGGACATGAGAAGGCCCTGAAACGACAGAAGCGTGGAAGTCGAAAATCTGGGTGGACGGTGCCTTTGACGTCCCCGCCGCGGAGGGAATCGCAGCTCAAAAGAAAGCTTCATATTTTGAAGCTCCAGATATCTGGATTTCACGCTGTTCACTTATTCGTAAGTATTCTCACCATCCTTCGCGAATATATTGAACAGAGGCGAGAAGCTGTACATGCCGCATATTCCAGCTCTTTATATGATCCCCTGATGATCCCCAGCGGTCGACCTCTTCTCTTTACTCATTTTTTTCTTCGAAGTCAACGAAAACATTCTAGAGCTGTACTGATTATCCAACCCACCAATGCTAGGCATGTTGCTGACAAGAACAAGTGATGTTTTGGAATCATGAAATTTGCGATGGACCACAAGTCGGAAGTCGGAGTTTACCGAAGAACTCGATACTTCAAAAGCTCAATTGTTCTTACCAGCAGCATGCTTAGCTTCAAAGGCTCATTTGTTCTTATCAGCAACATGCTTAGCACCGCTGGGTTAGACGAAGAGTACAACTTGGAGGTCTTCTTTGACTTCGAAGAAAGAAAAGTGATTCTGAAGGAAAGACGGTCGGCCACCGGGGATGATCAGGGGATCAAATAAAATGCTGGAAAATTGGTACAGCTTCTCGCCCCTCTTCAATATGTTCACAGTGAAGGATGGTGAGAATATCTACAGATAAGTTATACGGCGTGAAATCTAGATATCTGGAGCTTCAAAATACGAAGCTTTGAAGCTGGATCCCCTCGCGGCGGAGATGTTAAAGGCAGTGGACAGGCAAAATGGACCCCTGTCAGATTTTGGTAGTTTCGGGTAGTGGACCCCCCAAGTACACCGTAGCTCTAACCCCAACTTCCAATTGATGCGCTAAGTCCTGAAAAAAGCGCTTCAAAATTCCACCAATAACGCCCACTCAATGCAAGTGGGCGGGGGTGGTGGAGTTTTGAAGCGCTTTTTTCAGGACTTAGCGCATGAATTGGAATGTGGGGTTGGGGCTACGGTGTACTTGGGGGGTCCACTACCCGAAACTACCAAAATCTGACAGGGGTCCATTTTGCCTGTCCGCTGCCTTTAATGCATGCGGCCATTGATTAGGCTTCGAGATTCACTTTCTATGTGCTAACCCTATAGGTCTACATTTGCCCCGACGCTGCCCTTAACACATTCACGACAATACGACGCCGGAGGGTCGTACATGTCCTGCCATTTCGGATGATGCGACCTACAGGTGGGTCGTATCTTTCTAGGGTTTTTGATTTTGCTAGTTTACGATGAAACTTTTTAGGCAAACTGAGTAATCTGTATACACCTCTTGGAATGATTCCCAAAAGATTAACACTTCAGAACACGGGACCCATAAGTGACCGGAGATTATTGCGCAAACTCAATATTGCGAACTATGCTTTGGACCGAAATGGCAGGCATCGAAAAAACGGTCCCGTCCTGAATGTGTTAACAAAGGAAACTGCTGAGCATACTCTGGAGCAGCTGATTCGTCTACGTGTGTGGTGCATCCCCGGAATTGTTCCCATATGAACCATGTAAACTTCGAATAAGCCCTAATGGAGTTAACGTTTTACGACGAAAGGCAGCCACGTTGATGGTTCGAGTCCTGGGTACGCAACTGGTCTGTAGGTATGAGCGGAATAGAAAATTCCATCTCGCAACTGATCCAGACCAAACTTTGCACACATACATTTCGCAGCGGGGCGGGTGTCGCAGGCTACTTTCGTTATCAGTCATTATCGATTTTATCGAACTTTTGCAAACTTAGAGCTACGCGGGAAATGGCACAGAGGGGTAAATGAGCATGCAGATTACGAATACATAACCGTTTGTAGAAACACTTACTATTTTCAGTGATTTTATCAAAATTTTGCAAACTTTGATCTACGGAGCTGAGGCTCCCGCCAGAGTGCCGAAGCCATGCCAGCGCTACGCCAGCGCCGAGCCAGCGTTTCGATCGATATACGTGTATTTCGTTGGGGCGAGGCTAGCTGACCTAATTCTCAGCCAGGACCCCGCCCCAACGAAATACACGTGTATCGATAGCGCTGGCATGGCTTCGGCACTCTGGCGGGAGCCTGAAGGCACGGGAGGGGGGATAAGCGAACATAACGATCACGAAAACGCGGGGAACAGAGAGCTAGCATATAAAATTGGGCTGGGATTGCGAAATGTTGTGCAGAAGTGGGACGGACTCCCGCCTGACCATATGCCAACCGTGTCGACCCTTGTTTTAGAAGATGATGTGAAAAACACGCACTCACCAATGCAAAGAAGAGAAATCCAAGATTCCATTTTTGATTATTTGCCACAAACACACTGACTCCTATATAGCAAAAGATAAAGCTCTCCAAAACAAACGAGATCATCTGAAAAGCTGAATGCATGAATGCGACTACATCATGGCTGCGATCAAACATGGAAGAACTGCTTCGTCGTGCGCTGCGACTCTTCCGAAAGATTGTTGTACGTGTAGTGGGCTTGCGAAATTCCGCAAAATAAAACTGAGACAATTCCTAAAGTTCATCCAACTATATACAGAGATGCTGATAAGAACTACTTCACTCACCGGTCAGTCCGACAACTTCACCTAGTAAGAACGAAATATAGGAAACCAGGATGAACAAACTGCTTTCCAGGAGAGGATGCTCGGAAATTGCGGTCATTTTAGTGATTAGGGCATTTATGCATCCTAGCACTGATCCCAATAGAAGCGAACCTAAAACGCCTAGAGTTTAGGCAACATCTGAAAATCATATTCAGCGACATGGATATGATGATGCGACTGCTGATTAAGTACTCCTACTCGGTCATTCAGATCTTATCTGCCGGCCCACTGTAAAGTATAGCCTACAGGAAGGATTTCAATGATGGACAATCAGAGTTTCACGATAACAAAAAACAGAAAACCCATCAAAAAGTGCTAACGCTAGTCCGTTACCATCGGCAATAATGCAAGAGAAGTGCACGACTAGGGCTTTTTTGCAAAAAAGATCGCCACGTAGTAACAAAAGACAATGCCTAAATTTCTTCCAAATACGGAAAATGTCGCAAATGTCTCATACTTATAGGCCACCGCACCGGCAATAGAAAAATTTAAAACCAAGAGTGTACAGTATGTGTAAGAGGGATTTACGACTTTGGACAGCCACCTCAAGTCTGAAACATTCCATACGATCTCAACGAAACTCATAGTGTTTCATGTAATGGTGCCTAGCACCATGTACTCAGATAATCGCTGGGGGCAGGCGGGCACCGGAAAAATAGTTTGCTGATCTCTCGCACTCCGCTCGCGGATTTTTTGCAAAGCAATCAGGACTTTTCGGAAGACCGCTTGCTGAATTCTCGATTCCTCAGAGATTCAGCAATATATCTGCAAAAGATAAGAGCGAAAAAAATTCAACAGGCGGTCTCTAAAAAATCCGCTGACTCAGCGAGCGGTCTTCCGAAAAGTCCCGATTGCTTTGCAAAAAATCCACGAGCGGGGTGCGAGAAATCAGCAATCTATTTTTCCGGTGCCCGCCTGCCCCCCGCGATTATCTGAGTAGGAGTTCCTTCATACTACGCCGCAGGACGCGACAGCCTGCCGCGTGCGCTGCGTACGCCGCAGCCTGCTGCGTCCCGCGGCGTGCACGGCAGCACGCAGCGTACGCCGCTACAGTCGCAGTGAAAATACGCCCATGGCAGTACAGTTTCGCTGTTTATCGATGTATCTCTAGATCTGTTGCACGTTCGTGTTCTTCGAGAGTATTTGTTTAGAGCTTGCAATCTTTTTCTTTTCTTCTTTTCCTCATCCTCGATCAAATGATTCTTCATCCAGGTTTTGATTTTTGTGTGCGCCCTCGATTCCTGAAACTTATCTTGCTCCAGTTTGTTGTCATCAATGACATCAGTGCGCCACTATGTTCATTTCTACTCATGAGGTACTAGTTTTGCCATTTCATCGAAACCCTTCCATCGAGTGATGTATTTGTATAAGAAACTTTTAGCAATAACAATATATTAGAGTTAGATTATGCATATTGCAGTTACTCATTGTGCAAAATCAAAAGTCGAGGGAGCACACGAATTCAAAATGAATGAAGAAACATTCGATCAACGATGAGACAAATTAAAAAAAAAAAAGATTGCAAACTCCTGAAGGGATACTCTCTGAGAACACGAACGAGCAGTAGATATAGAAATACACTGATAAACAGTGTGTGCTGCCATGGCGTATTCTCACTGTGACTGCAGAGGCGTACGCTGCGTGCTGCGACGCGCGCCGCAGGACGCGGCAGGCTACGGCGTACGCAGTCCACGCGGCAGGCTACCGCGTCCTGCGGCGTAGTATGAAGGAACCCTAAAAGCTGCAGCTGGTAATATTCTGGATATCTGCCGCTATTTCCTGCTGAAGAATGACTCATAAGCCAAAATTCGAACTGTTACAAAGCAAGGAAGAACAGCTTGATGTCCAGTGTGTGATGCAAGCCTTTAGTCGCGAAAGACTTATGAAAGCCATCTTACCAAAGAAAACGTAAGCGAATTTTCCAAGAGCGCGAAGGATTTCATTGGTTCCGACCTCGTCCGCGACGGAAAAAGCATCGATAGTGCTGGAGGTAGTTGCAGTTGAAAAGTAGAATAACTCAATAATGATGATGCAATAAAAATAGAATGATTTGCGTACGTGGATAGGACAATGGCAACAGCATCATTGAGGGCACTCTCACCAAATACTAGCGCAAAAAGATCTGCTTCAACATTCATCTCGGTGAAAATCGAGATAACCGTGACTAAAATTGTACGTTTGGATTGAGTTTCAGTTTGCAATTCTTCACACACCTGGATCAGTAGCAGAAATAACTGCACCAAAAAACAACAGCTCTTGGAAAGAAAAACCCATGCCAAATATACCGGTGAAGACGTACATGAGCGCGCTCAATGATTAACTATTTTTAAAGCTACTGCTAATAGAAAAAAAACTCAACGTTAATTTTGTAAACATGAAAGAGCAAGTATAATATATGCAGTATAAAGAACGTACCCAGTAGCAAAACAGGACACAGTCGTTCCAACAAAAACGAAAGCAAGAATACTTCCTATATTTCGAAAAAAATGCCGCTTTTTGAGACTGTAACCCGCGTTGAAGATTATTGGAGGCAGCATGATGTTAAAAAATATTTCGGGCGAGAAAGCACTCTAGAACCGTAAATATGTATGATGATGACATGATCAGTGAAGTGCCAAATGCATTCTCTAATCAAACCTACTTTTTGCTCAATTTTCTGCTCGTTGTGTTTTTTCTTGTCCGCATAAAATCCTTCCATCAATTCGTAATGAAAGGATACTTTTGGGGCACCTTCTGGTTTCACCTCGAACCTCAATATGAATATTTAATACTGTGTCGGGTGCTACTTACGGTAAATCAAACCTCAGATAGTCTGGTGGTTCCTCAACCACTCTGCTGTCCTTCAAAACGACGTCTAAGGTTTGCGAATGCAACAAACCGATATCAAAATAACGAATCACGAAACCAATTAACAGTCCTAAAATTATTTTCTGAAACCATGAGATCACAAGGGCCTCATGGAAGTGTAAAAATGGGATCACATAATCCTTATCGATCCAACACGTTAAAGTCAGCTAAACTCTACAGTGGTGGGATAGCATTCGTTCCTAGCTAAAGGTCTGGTAAAGTTGCCCACGTGACGATCTAAACTGGTACCACAATGCGGAAACTGGGATATTTGTTTTTACTTAGTGAGACAAACAAGCTTTCCAGCTCGCACGTCAGATTAGGCCAGAGGCTGGCTGTTTCACCGCATGTTCAAGATTTAAAGCCCAACAAATCAACAGACGTAAATGAGTCATTACTATTCATTATAACAAGTTGGAGATTTCCTTCATAGCTGTTGTATTAGCGTAAAACAATTTCCTCGAACAGTGAATTCCCAACACAGCATCTCAACGCATTCACGACAATATGACCCACTGATGGGTCGTACGTGTCTTGCTGTTTCGAACAAGACGACCCACCGATGGATCGTATGCTTCTGAAGTTTTTGGTTTTGCTAGTTCACGATGAAGCTTCTTAAGCGGATTAGTACATTTCAGTAGACACCCCTTGGACTAATTCGCGAAAGATTAACATTCCAAATGACAGGACACATTAGTGACCAGAATATATTACGCAAACTCAATACTGCGAAATATGCTGTGGTTCAAAGTGGCAGTCATCGAAAGATCGGCCTTGTTGTGAATGTGTTAACCTCTTACACAATAAGAAAACATACAGAACTGTACCGCAAAGCTATGAGATTAAAAATTGTCCAAGTTAATCCTTGACTCCCATTTCAGCCTTTTTGAAATCCTTTTGCGGCCCTGATTTCAGATATGATATTTGTAAAAACATGGAAAGACCTAAAAAACGCTTTATGAAAGCGCAAACGTTCATATCCAACTTTTGCCAGAATCGGATAGCAACACGGGCACATTATGCGTATTTATAGTCGATACAAGTCAAGGAGGAATAGCTGGGTGGGTGGAATCGGCATCACACACACTAGTGAAGGCGTGGTCGCTAGTGGACGATGAACACCTATACTAATTTGCTCAAATTCAAAAGCATGTCTAAGCCCTACACTGTGAAGGGACTAGTTATTGACGGGATCATAAGACTGACCTTCAGTCGATGTACGCACTATTCATGACACGTGAAGACTGGGCGCCGTTGCGTCCGGCCAAGATAGTTCGTGCATGTGAGAGACAGCAGGTGGTAAGAAGAAATGAAAGAGCGCTCGATCAGAGAAACGCCGTATGTCCGCAGTCTTTACGTGCTATGAATCTCCTATACTTGAACACCACCTCCAGACAAAACTAATGAGAACAGGTAAGAACAATCTTATCAGGCAGTGATGGACTGAGGAGAGGTGCTCTGGGCAGACGAACGAACTTCGCTATTAGCGCCGCCTCCGCGGACTACCGCCCCAACGATAGAGTAGCATGTGAGAAGGGACCAGTATACCGAGGAAGCGACACCGGTAGGAATTCATTGCTCTACTCGGGTATCTTCCCCTACGGATCTTATAATTTTTGGATGGCCTTGAGGCAATGTCCGGAGAAAAAATCGCTTCTGAGATTTTGTGCTTATCCGGGTATAGTCGCTATGCTGATTTCGAAAACCCACATCGGAGAGCGCGAAAACTGCGAAAAAGGACTCTAACGCAGGAGGGAAATCAACAGGTGGTCGGGGTCCTTCCCACTGTGAATTCACGCTCCCAGCTTCCAAAGCGACCTTCTCGATCCCGCCAGCCGTCCTGACATTGCTAACGGTCAAGTGCGAACGCGTGACTTAGAATCGGAATCGAGAAGATTGCCCCAGAATCTGGAAGTATGAATTCACAGTGGGGAAGACCCCGCTCACCTACTGATTTCCTTCCTGCGTTAGGGTTCCTTCATACTACACCGCAGGACGCAGCAGCATGCCACAGCGCGCCGCTGCAGTCGCAATGAAAATCTACGCTCACTGTGAAGAAACACTCTCGGAGAACAGGAACGTGTAAAAAAGATAGAAATCTATAACCGGCGAAGATGTGCCGCCAAGAGCGTATATTTTCACTGCAACTGCAGCGGCGCACCCCGCAGGATGCGGCGTGCTGCGGCAGGCTGCTGCGTTCCTGCGGCTTAGTATGGAGGAACGCCTTAAAGCCTTTTTCGCGCTCTCCCATGTGTGTTTTCGGTCAGCATAGCGAATAGGCGGGTAAGCACAAAACCTCAAAATCGTCTTTTTGCCCAGGCACTGCTTTCAAGTTGTAAATTCTAGATATGTTTTCATTTGTCTCAGATAGTCTTCGACATGTCATACAAACTCAAACTAATCTTACAAAAGATAACACCCTCAATTCAGAAATTCTGGGGATTGAGAACCTGTGCCAAATACGGAAAGCTTCAAAAATCTACCAGACTTGAATAACACTTGAGACTAGTCCTGGATGAAGGCGTATGATACAAGAAGGCCCACGCAAAGCTTCACAACAGCGATTGTTGGCCTAAGCAAACACATTCCAAGCGCTTTCAGCGGCGAGAGGTACCCCATCGAGCATGTCCCCGCCTCACGACTATAAAGCGTCCACCTTCCTCCTGGATTAGCCTTTACTTGCCCAATGAAGTACGACACATTCTCCACAGGGAAAAATCTATGTTCGCGCATAATTTGTATCGACACAAATGAACGCCAAATGTACATACAATACATAAGCACAGCAAAACAAACATACCGTAGAAAAGTGTGAGACCAGTTTCGTGCACAAACATGAACCGATAATGTTTGAATAACCATGAAGTAAGCACAATAATAACGAGCACAGAAATGTAGGTTAGCAAGATTATAGAATCCAATCGGTGGATCATTTCAGCTCGCTAAAACACATTCAACTGAGTCTTATAGAATCCTTTTTCATTATCGTACGACTGTCAATCGAGTCAACGGATGGACTGGCCGTCGATTGCGGAGCACGCGCGGCGCGCCCAAACGCTTGTACCATTACAAATCGCTATTGTACAAGTTGTGCTCTCGTGACATTTCAACCGAGCCGCGCGCGCTCCGCAATCTACGGCCAGTCCGTGCGGTCGACAACTCGACGAACTCTGTCGTTGCAGTGTGCCTCTATATTAAGCTTATAGAAGTTGAAAACCTCAAAGCGTTCCATCCCTTTTATTTAAACGCGGACGAGGGAAGCAATTTTTGCCAGCAACAGGACGCCCTTTGACAGCCACAACCGCAAGCAACACTGCCTGCATGCGTATCTCGCGCTTGCCATGCTGGCCGAGGAGAAATCGCGGAGGGCGGGCAGACTCCCGGGAGCTTTGCGAATCGGCCTGGAGCGGTATTTTTTTGCTTCGAAAGCAAACACGTGCGGCGCCACTTGGGTATCGACTTGATGGGGAGACCTACTACTGTCAAATGTGGAAGGCAAAGTCTCTTTTCCCCTTTTTCTAGATTCTTGAGGTAATGGGCTCGCAAAAATTCTGAAAAGCACTCCAAAAATTTTTTCGGAGTTTCAGCGTTAGCCACACACCTTCATTCGAAGAAAAAATATTGCCGTCCCCCCCCCCCCCCCTAAGACGAAAATCTTGCGACCATCACTGCTGGACAAGTTTTTGATTGAGGAATTTCATTTACCGGGGCTTATGTGTCTCGGCGACTTCGAAAATGCAACATGTACAGCGCTCAAAGTCCATAAAGACGATTTATAATATGGGGAAGGGAAAGGGGGGGGGGACTTCGTGGATTCGCAAAGTTAAGCAAAATTGGGAGCGCAAAAGCTCGTCGACAAAGGCTAAAATTAGCACCTCAGATGTCCGGACCAGGGTCAAGCGTGGGGTGCGGCACGCCACACTTGGGGGGTCGTATTCTGATAATAGTGATAACATGATATTCGTATCCTATCCATAATTAGCATGTCAAATAACCCTGTAGACAAAGTGTGAGCGAATTCTGAAGATTCAAGATACTAGGCTACCTAAGTGAAACGGTCAAATTCCAACATGGTTAACTTTGTTTCAAAGGTGAACTAGCTATCCCTTTTTGCACTAAAGACAAAGCACTACTCCTTCTTTGTCCAACTCAGTAATCCCGCTTCAGAAGACATCCAAACTGTGGGATTAGAAGCCAACCAAATTCTAGTTTTTCCCATTTTTCGCTTTTGATCGCTGTGCTTTCACCAAATATTACTCAGAGCTAAGAAGACGAATCAGGCTCCAAACAGTCCTATGGAATCTACAAGGTTTAAACTATCGATTCATATCGATAACATTTCCAAAAGATGCTTTTTTGATACAGTTAATGGGGTGCGGCACACCCCCTTAAAAGCTGCAGCCGCCGCAGCTTTTGAGGGGGTGTGCCGCACCCCATTGACTATATTAAAAAAAAAACAATTTTAGCGGACAATATTTATATGAATCGATAGCCTAAACCTTGTAGATTCCATAGGACTGTTTGGAGCCTGATTCGTCTTCTTAGCTCTAAATAATATTTAATGAAAGCACAGCGATCAAAAGCAAAAAATGGGAAAAACGAGATTTTGGTTGGCTTCTAATTCCACAGTTTGGAGGTCTTCTGAAGCGGGATTCCTGACGTGGACAAAGAAGGAGTAGTGCTTTGTCTTTAGTGCAAAAACGGATAGCTAGTTCACCTCTGAAACAAAGTTAACCATGTTGGAATTTGACCATTTCACTTAGGTAGCCTAGTATCTTGAATCTTCAGAATTCGCTCACACTTTGTCTACAGAGGTTGTTATTTGACATGCTAATTATGGATATGTTGCCCATTATGTTTGAGAGAGCCTTCAAGTAATGCTATCTTGAGTGTATAGTTCAGGGGGGGGGTCTTATTAAGACAGCAATCAGGGGGGTCGTAACCAGCGATCGTGTGCCACACCCCTTGCTTGACCCTGGTCCGGACCCTTACATTGATCTTCCACCAATGCTAGAGTTGTGCAATTACCACACAGTCTTGATCGTATAGTTCCACACAACTTTGCGTCTCTAACCTTGGCTAACTTTGCTCCAGTTGTAGATATAGAAGTCCACGGGAGGAGCATTATCATCATCGCTCTACAAGCCGCATCTTCGCAGTCAGCGAGATGGGTAAGCCCAGGTGAGCAAAAAATTGAATTGAGTTTTTACTGGGAAGTTGCATTTTACTAGTCTGAAAGCGTGATGTAACAATCCTTTTTGCCCGGACACCGCTTTTATGAGCACAAGATACACTTCCTTGATAATGTGAGTATTAGTTATGATCGTACGGTAGTGCACGTCTACCTTCGACATTTGCGTGAATGACCAATGAGCCCATGCAGTTCCTACTCGAACTGGCACACACAGATACGCTTCCTCTCCGAAGCAGCAGCATCATAACTTCGTTTCCTAATTCTCGTCGATCTCTGAGTATTAGCAGATTGTCAGCGTCGTTTGCTTGGCGCGCCAAGCCACTAGCGAAAAGGAACGCCGGCCCACGAACCGGGATGTTTTCGATTGGAACAGAGTGTGCCTTGAAGGCATTGTTTCCAAAATTGCGGTAGTGCGGGTCTTCACATACTTTGTTAGAGAATTTCCGCCGATCGCCCCAAGTTCCACGCGCTCAAAGTAGCCCGCATAGTGGATCTGGAGCGCAGCAGCCGACGCTACGGTTTCCCTCTTAGGCCTAAGGCATACTTCCAGCAATTCCTTCAAATCGCCACATCCACGTAACTTGGCGACGTGCCAGATGTCTACCGATTTGCGCTGGTCTGAAGTGCATAAGTGTGTAGATTCCTTAAGTTGTAGCAAACACACCAAGTCTGATCTGACCAGAGCCAGTTGCTTGTAACTCGTCACAAACTCAATTTGAGCAAATGGAAGATAGTTCATTTTATCGACTCACAAAAGTTGAATACAGCATTTGTGGTCTGCTAATGTTAGGTTTGAAGAGGTCTGGCAAATGGCCAAATCGCTAGCGACTGAAAATGCGAGAGGTATGCCAAGGGCTTTAGGCCTTAGGCCGTGGGCATACCTCAAGCGATTTTAGTCACCACGCGACTGGCAATTTACCAAATTTCTTCAAATTCAATACTGACAGACTCCAAATGCATAGCATGTATAACTTTCGTGGGTTGGTAATATGCCCCGCCTTCCCTACATCCAGAAACCCCTTACGATAAGTTATGAACAACTGGAGCATTGCCAAATCGCGTCACGATTGAAATCGCGAGAGCTATGCCCAGGGTCTTAGGCACACGCCATCCTTATTCACCTGATCCACTTCGCTATTGGTAACTTCACCGCTTTGACCAATAGCGAATGAATGAGGTGAATCAAGCGATTAAGTGGATCAAGTAAGGCCCGCCGCGTTTGTCCCTCCATTTGACGTTCATCACCATGGTATTGTTGCCGCTATGGCAGAAGCTCAGGTTAAAAGGCACCTCGTCGCGTTGTTTCCAGGTCTTCAAAAAAGAGGTTTTCGTACTTCTCGTGCGACTTTGAACCCGCACTGGGTTAAACAGAGTCGGAAAGGCTTACAATATACCCACAACCTATATTCGGTGATACTCCTTCAAAGCATCGGAAGTAAGCTCTTCGATCTGAAGCTAATGTCCCTTACACCAGCGTCATGGGTTTGGCTATTGCCTTGCTTGGTACGCTGCGCTCGCAAACGTATGACCCTAGACGCTAACACAATCGAAAAAAAGGCCGTTTTCTCCGACATTTTCTTTGGGCGAGCTTGTCGCGATCGTTTTCTAGCTTTCAAAGGCGGAGAAAGCTCGAAGGACCCTCTGAGCATCTTTATGGGACCTGTTTTTGTTACACTCTCGTCATGTAGTTCAACTACAATTGTCCGCTCTATGATTTATCAGCTGTCCGCCCTATGATTTATCAGCCTTCAGGGTAGGGAATGTGATCGGTGAAGACAACTAGGTCATTCTGTTTTCACAGTTCACTTTACATGCCTAAAAATGATGACAGAAATTGTATAGTTCATTTATAAAACCGTGACGATGGATTTTGCTGCGGACTTTGCATCCACAGGAGCATAAAACGTTCACACAAAAAGGCATCACTTCAACGTTCAGCTCAGTCACTTCCAGGGTGTAAATATCATCATACGTAAGCAAAAGAACCTTCCGACTAAAAACGAAAACCAAGGAAATGCGATCTCCGGAGGTGTCGTGCCTATCGCGCGCGGTCGCGCCATCGTCACAATTTTTCAAATGCCCTATACAAACAGATAATGAGTGCACAAGATTTTACGTTATTTTACAGAATAAAAAATGGGATAGTAACTTGTCAGAACAAAAACAGACCTGGTTATGTTTGCACAACATATTTTTTACTGGGAAGCCAAAAAGTTAAGAGCGCACAATCACAGAGTACATGGGGCGATGGAACAAAGACAGGCCGCACAGAAGCCCGGAAATCCTTCGAAGGCTCGTTGATTCTGAAAAGCTATGAACTTGCTACTCCAAAAGGGGGAATAGAGAAGAAAATTCCTCGATCTGCGCTATCGAACGTGGAGCAAACCTTGGGCGATGTTCGCAAACGCCGCGAAGCCCAAGCAGAGCGCCACGAAAACTCGAACCGTTAGTATAAGGGACACTAGCGTTGACATTATTATATTGAACGAAGTGTAGACGCTGTTTCCAGTTCAGCTTCACTGCACAATGGTCAAGCGTTGCTGTAGAATATAAGTTATTTGGTCTTCAAAAATAAATGTGGGTGCCTATGCACTGTGAGAGCGGGCTTTATCTGGATTCCAAAATCAAAAACCTCGGTCTTCACTAGAATCTGGTGAATCTCAGGCTAAGTCCGCGCATGCACTAGCTTTTGGCAAATTCAGGACCGCCTTGCTAACAAGTATCTGCCGACTCAAGATGAGGCGCTGGAATGTTCTGATATTCACGAGTGCAGTACTTGAATTCCTTTGAATTTCAGCAAAACAGATCTTGATAGCATCGGTTCGCACATATGATAACGAAATTTCATGACTCTTTGGAAATAACGCTAAGGAAATGCGAACTGCAGATTCGAATTAAGTCTTCAGCACGATATTCGACAATGCGACTTTGGCTACTTCCAAATTCCCTTTACCTGGAACATGCACTCGACCTATCCATAACAGCTTCTATTCGACAGTTCATGCTTACAGAATCAACTGAACGATCTGCTTGCAATTTCAAAACTTACCCGCTGAGCTGCCATTTCGAGATGGGACATATCCTTGTCCAAAGTTTCGGAAGACTTCAACAGAAGAAATACAACCACAAAGCTCAAAACTCGGGCAGCGCTCATCTGTAAAATTCTATAACGATCGCACGGAAACAGATGAGAGGGTATAGAATGCCGGGTATTTCATCTACCCAAAGTTTATTTGGGTCGATTTTGAATAAAAGCAATGCGGTAGTGAGGGAACGTGGTATACACGAGAAGGAAATGTTCCGGCGGGAATAATACGCATTACTAGCGGCGATTCCATCCGTCATAACTGTTTTACAAGATCATGAATACGAAATGATGAGAAGACATGGCGGAAGCACAATTCAATATACTTCAAAATTTACAATCATGGCTTACACTGTACGATGTGGAACTGCGGCACCTCGACAACTTTTAATTATGCAGCGGTATTACCAGACGGACACACGTCTGCAGTCGCACAAACACTGCAAACTACGCGGAGAAGGTAGCGTCCTCTGCGCCTACAGGGGCACCTTTTGCTGTCGAGGGGGGGGGGGATTTACGTCCAAGGGCTCGTTAGCTATGGAGCGTGCCAGCGCAACCCTCAGCCGCAACTGGCTACCAAAAGAGTTGGACTAAACGGATTGGCTTTTGCTGTTGAACCAAAACACAGGTATCATTCATTCTGTGACTAGGAGACGCGAGAACGCTTTGCGTACATTTCATTAACAAGTTCATGAGTGAGTTTTAGCGCGTTTCGGTTGATTTATTTAGAATTCGTGGAAGAACATGTTTGAGCTCGTTAATCCACGTTGGCTTAAACACCCTATTTCACGAATGCACGATAGTAATTAACCAAAACGCGTTAGAACTCATTCATGAACTTGCTGACCAAACATACGCAAAGCGTGCTCGCGTCTCTTAGTAAGTGAATGATACAGTCGGTTTCATCCCGGAGTAGGCGAGACATTCTACGTGGAGCAGCGCATGCGCATCGCTGGAGGCTTTGCGAGCGCATAGCGCTGGCATTTTGCCAAACAAAGACTAAGGAGATTGAAGAAACGCAGACATGGGTTCTCAGCATGATAGGATATACTGTAGCAAACGGCGCAAGTGTTGCGAGGCGGCCTCCCGCCAATCCAATTTCCGCCTAAAGCGGGTCGAAACTTATTGTAGATTAAATTGAAGAGACGCAGACTGCAAAGCGGCGCGAAACGGACTCCCACCAGTACAGTTTTTGCCCAAACTGAGTTGAAACTTACAATACTTAAACCTACACATGGCTGCGAAAAGCGCGGCCCATGACCCACTGCCAATCTCGCTGGCGCGCATCGTATCGCGGCCGGAGCACGCCGAACATCGTGCATTCGCTTATGGTAACGCTATACAACCAATGTGGTACGTGAAAAAATCTAATTGGTCTTCCATAGTGCGGTGTCTTACGTAAACTATGCAAGCATACTATGTGGGATCTCGTCTCACTCTGGGGTGGACATCACAGAGTAAGTGAAGCTTGTCCTCTCGGGAGTTTTGTTCATCGTTTGGTTCGTTCATGCACATTCACTTTTCATAGACTGGATCGTACTGAAATTGGACTGAAGTATCAAAGCGTATCACGATTAAGCGATGCGAGATGTGGTCGCAGAATGTGGCTTCAGTTTGCAATAGCCTGTATACAGTCATTGCCAATTACGCGCTCGCCTTCGCATAGGAACTACGCATGCGCATCTTAAGGGCAGCGTCCGGTCAGGTTGACGACCTCCGGTTTATTGCCTTACTTGGCCCTACTCGTCGCCCTAAATGCGAATATAAGCCTCGGAGCGCGTGAATACGAAGAAATCCGAAGTTTTCGGAAGCCCCTTCTAGTGGCCTCCGACGAGCACTCACATGCCCCTGGTCAGAAACCAGAGAAGCAAGACCCCGCAATATTGTGTTGCGGCACGGTTATGACAGTACGAGGTTGCAAGCCGTCCATAGTTATGACAGTGCAAATTGGCAACCTGCAATCTAAAGTGAAGTCTTTGGATGGGCGGGCATGTCGCCGCGGCCGTAAAGGGGTGTCCCTGTCGCCACTTCTGAGGCGGTTTTCTCGCTTCAGAAGCAAAGTGGAGCGATGCCACTTGGGCAAGACCTTGATCGGGGTGGGAGCTGTAGGAATCTGTGCTTTTCTTGAGATCGTCGGACCTTATCTTGACGAAGAAAAAGATAAAACTAGGCTTTGCTTACTAATTGAATTATGGATCATTAAATCTCCAAAGGCTCCACATATGACTGGTTTTCATAGCCTTCATATACTATACAGACAGTGTTTTATCTCCCACCAAAACTTCAGAACTCTTCAAGATGAGAAAATTATGACAGTAAACCTAGGCACTGCTGTCTAAGGCTAGTTCATACTGATCCGTAAGTTCCGCAACTTTCAGCACAGCGCTCGAATCCTGCGCTGTGCTGAAAGAGTGCGTGAACTTGAGGCTCAGTATAAAACCAGCCCAACAAGCATCTTACAAGAGCGCTACGCTGCCTTGGACCTATCATTAGTTCCGTGACTAAGTTCGCGACCGTTTTGCACGCATTGTCTTAGTAAGCTTAAATATCTTACAGTCGAGTAGATTTTCTGCTTAATGTAATGTGCTTGCACTGAAGGTAAAATGCGGTATCAATTTTCGCTGAACAAATAGCTGCGCCCGTAGCGCCGGCCAATTGCGCGCGCAAAAGGCTGCCATTACTGGCGTTGCTACTTGTTCACGCGCAAATTTTACCGCATTTCACCCTCAGTGCAAGCACACTATATTAAGCGGAAAATCTACTCGACTGTATCTAGCATTATTTACTACCTGGAATAGGAGATGTATAAGTTCAAACCTATTCAGAGAAAGCGTGCAAAGCGACTTCGAGTCTCCTAGGCCCGTATGCACGTACCATTCATTCTCTACCTAAGAAACGCGAGCACGCTTTGCGTGCCCTTTGCTTCAACCAGATCGGCTGCTGAAAGGGGGGGGGGGCTCCATGACCTAGGGGGCGACTGCTCGCATCGGCGACGCAGTTTGCGCCTCCTCGCGAACATGCTCTCTGATCATTATCTAGCCTTAATTGAGTCACGGAGCCCCTCCCTCCAGTCGCCGATCTGGTTGAAGCAAAGGGTACATTTGATCAACAAGTTCATGGATGAGTTCTAACGCGTTTTAGTTAACTACTTATGTTCGTGAAAGAACGTGTTCAAGCCAGCGTGGTTTGACGAGCTCAAACATGTTCTTCCACGAATTCTAGTAGTAAATCCAAAATGCGTTAGAACTCATTCATGAACTTGTTAACGAAATGTACGCAAAGCGTACTCGCGTCTCCTGCTCAGAGAATGAATGATACGTAAAGCGTGCTCGCGCCTCTTAGGGCCGCATGCACTAACATCCCCGCGGGGAGGGGACCGCAGCTTAAAAGAAAGCTTTATATTTCGAAACTCCAGATACCTGGATTTCACGTTGTGCATCTATCCGTAAGTATTCCTACTACCCTTCACTATGAACATGTTGAAGAGGAGCGCTCAATGGCTGAAAGTTTTTCCATGGATAGTATGGGCACTATGCTACAAAGCCTGTTCATTGCAGCCTCTCAATCTTTCCCTGCCTTTAGTTACGAATTTTCAAAATACCGTGCTCATACACGTTTTTGACATCGTTCTGGATGGCGCTAAAGCAGTTTTTTTCGCCTACAAAATCTGCGCAAAAGGTAGGAAGTAAGCCTTTTAGTCGAAAACATATCTTACCCTTCAAACATATCGTTTCTTCTCCCTTCAAAAAAATGGTGTCGCGTACGGGGACCGAATTTGCTTTTGACCAGAAGTATGCTTGGAATTTCAAAAAAAAAACCTGTAGAAACCCAAACATTATTACAGGTGTGTATGCGTGCCAGAGATGTTGCACGTACCTCTTGACTCAGAAATTCTGCTTCCGAAGCCCCACTGAAGTATCACACACTCGGTAAAATCCCATATCTTTACCAACGGTGACCGTCAATAGTTTGCAAATCTTAGAGTAAAGCTCAATTATCATTCAAATTATCATTCAGATCGGATTCGATGTTCTGCTTTGTCAAATAATGTCCTTTCCATTCATATTTTCCCAACCACAATAAACATAGCCAAATCTTCTTTTTTTACTACTTATCCAATCTACGCAGAATTATTTGTGACTTGGTTTTTGAATGGCGAAGCATTACTTGCATTAATTTCCCAATTTGTAAGTAGTTATCTATTTCTGATCTATAATTTTGATCAAGGTCCATTGGCAGGTATCTTTTGAGATTGACATTCATTTATGCAGGTTACCGCAATAGAAAGTGGGAGGGGTAAGTGGGAGGGGGGGGGGGGGTAGGTGAGGAGTGGGGTCGTACGGATAGGTACCTTCAGGGGGGGGGTCGTAGAAGAGAGTCTAGGATCGCATCAACACGCTTGACCTTGGTTGAGATTCATCTCAGACTATCGCTCCTATGCTGGAGAGATAAAAATATGCAAAGGACTTGTCTGTACTTGTAAATAATTAAAATACTTTTTATAAATTTTTAAAAATACAATTTAGCCTTGTAAAAAAAAATTTTTCGGGGCGTGGCTGACGCCACGCCCTTTTTCCAGATTTTAGGGGTTGGGGACCCGCAAAAATTTTGGAAAGCACCCCAAAAATTTCTTCGGAATGCGTGGCTAACGCCACGCACCTTCATTAGAAAAATTTTTTTGTCGCCTCCCCCCCCCCCCGAGCCGAAATCCTGGGTACGCCACTAGCTTATAATGATATTTCATGGCGTATATTATTGCACAAGCTAGATGGAGTTCGGCGTTTCCAGTTTCGGCCGGATGCTTAGCTGAGAGCCAGGCCGGGTCTTCCGCCCTCTGGTTTTCCGGTCGCTAGGCGTCCCGCTCCACACCCGGGTCAGCGATCGCCCCGTGGAAATCTAGAGTAGGCCTAATAAGTCTGCTCTTGTAATGGGAAAATTCCGCCACTTAGAAGAATAGAAATAAACCCTGCACATCGGATCTCGCCTTCGGCGCGGGTGGTAGCAAGACGATGTCAGGGTACTAAGGGCGCCTTTTGGATGGACGAAAACGACCCGAGTCGGTTCCCAGGGTTTCGGAAAACAAAGTCCCCCTGACTTTCGAAAGTTTTACGAAGTCCTCTTTGACCTACCCACTTAAAGGCAGTGTCCAGGCAGATCGGGTGGCATGGCTCTTTCGCCTGGAAATTGATGAGGGGATCCTAACTAAGGCACTGCCCAAGGGGCAGCGCAAATTGTTCAATCACGGCTGAGAAATCCGTCCGCGAAAACCAGCGCCTGCGCCGTGACCGTAACCCAAAAACGACTTCGCTCTCTTCAACACTACGTTCGCGTGGGATCAATCCTAAGTGTTCATAATTGGGGACACCTTGGCGAAGCTCCATCCAAAGTGGTCCGGGTTCGGGGTACTGTAATATAATGTTACGGTAGGTAAACCGTAGATAGAGGTAAAACACAGACTTTAGCTCAAACTTTTCGCAGAGTGGTGCTGTTTTTGCAAATGTTTACATGCACAAGAAATACAGGGGGCACGAGACTGATGTCAGCCCATCAAAAATTATCAATTTTATTGATTTTATTGATTTTTTGCATTGTGCATCCCAGGAAGCTCAAACCTTACATATATAGGTTTTTTACCATGCTAATTACGAAAATGATAGTCTCAAGTTCTAATACAGCCTTTTTACATCAATTTCTTGATTCTTACGAAAATCTACCGTACTGCTGCCGTAGTTCCACTGTGGGGATGTAGTGAACAAAATGGACACTAAAATCGTGATTAACACGTGAAATAACCTCAAACGATTTTATATGAAAATCCATGATGTTGGGTGCATACAGAATGACTACCGTAACCCTACCGTATACCGCCAAAAACTGAAATAAACCATATTTTGGTAATCAGCGCCTTCGATAACCCTCGTGGGGAAATTCTTGGAGACATGTTTTACAATTCTTCCAAAAAGACTACCATTTCGGACAATACGAGCCACGGGTGGGTCGTAACTTTGACAAAGCAAAAAAGGCTTTGGTCCGAAACGCAGTAATCGAAAAGTCGGCCTTGTCGTGAATGTGTTAAGGCAAAAAAAGGAAAGGCAATGATACGAAAATGTCTCAATCATCAGGGATGGATTTCGTCCATGACAGAAAAACCTAGAACTTATGTGAAGTGACAGAACTATATGCTCCATAGGATCTCAGATCGTATGGTGACCGTCTGGAAACGGGCAAATTCTGGAAAAAGTATTACTTCACATAAGTTTTCAAATCTTTTTAGATAATTCTTTTGCAAATAAGAGCTCAATTTCGGTGTCATACGATTCTGTGTGCGCTGTAACAAGCAATTTTTTCATTTTAGCTTTGCTTTCAAGCCTCGCGCACTTTTCGCCATACACGATAGAGCATGTCAATCGTGTGATAACCTGTCTGAAGCTTGTGTTCGACCAAATGGCGTTTATTCTTGGTGCTCGGCTCGCTTCGTCAAAAACGATATCTCCTTTGCTTTTTGCTCCAAAAACGAAGTCCAGCCTGCTTCCAGACGATCTGTGCCGGGTCCTGACGTCTGCGCGGATGACAAGCCATGAAGAGTGCCTCGTATCTGCACCTACGACGTCAGGACAATCTCCACAAACGCCGAACTCTACGCTCTTTTCGACGCTGCAGAGCACACAAGTACCACATCATCGCTCTGCAGGAAACGAAGTAAGGGAAGAAGGACGTGCGACAGATGAGTGATGGGACCCTCATCATTTGTGTGAGAAGGTTCCATCAAGAAACTTTGGAGGCATTGGCTTCGTCGTCCACCATCTATCGTCCATCTTCTCGATTCGCATGAGATTCCATCTTCTTGGTAGTTGTCAGTAGCTGTCCACGAGTTCCACGTGCGATAACCGTATCCGGTATTCAGCTGATTCCTCAGCTGGTCCATCCGTTCTACGAACACGTCTATCCATCTCGTTGGTGGTCCTCCTCGGGGAGCTTTGCTTCGCGAGGAATCCACTTTAATGTTCTAAGTTCCACAGTGTCCATCTGTCGTCTGTTCATCTCATGATGTGACCAGCCCATTCTCACATGATCACCGGGGGCAGGCGGTCCGCAAACTCGCGCTTTTCTGCAAGCGGTCAGCAGATTTTTGGGGCGTGGCCAAACCTTCAGCGAGCGGTACTTCCTTTACTCTTTAATGTTCTGCCAGCGGGCAGAACACAGAATTTTCTGCAGGCGCTCGTCAAACAGTCTCTTTCAGCGAGCGCTGGTCAAATTTACAGCTGGCGCTCGGACGGTTTTTAAGCAGTTTCGGGCATACGTCGAGCAAAGGTGAGACTCTACATGGCAGAGGTGTCACCGTTGGTTTAATTACTCAAGTTTGAGGTACTTTCTCTCAGCGGAAAGTACCTGGGGGCTGCGCGGTTCTCCACAAAGGACCGTGCGGCCCCCGAAAATTTTGCATGTTCTCGCGGAAAGTGCGCGAGAATGCGGCCACTGCGCCGCAGCTAATCTATAAGAAAACCGCGATTTTTCTCCAAGCATTCGTCTAAAATTTCGCCAAAATTCTTCCAAATATCTGCAAGCGGACCGCAAGAAATCAGCGAACTATTTTTCCGGTGCCCGCCAGCCCATAAATCGCATGGCCGCCTGACCCCAGCGATTATCTGAGTTGATTCTTCGCTCTCGCAACGTATTCCGCTGGGTCACAAAGACGGGCCATTTTTCTCATATCCGTACTGCGAAGTCCGCAAGATGTTGCTTGTGTCGGGTCATCTTCAGAAGACTGCGATCAAACGCTATGTGCTCAGATAATCGCCGGGGGCAGGCGGTCCGCAAACTCGCGCTTTTCTGCAGGCGGTCAGCAGGATTTCGGGGCGTGGCCAAATCTTCAGCGGGCGGTATTTGCGTTTTCTGCAAGCGGGCATCAATACAAAATTTTCTGCAAGCGCTCGTCAAACAATCTCTTTCAGCGAGCGCTGGCCAAACTTTCAGCAGGGGCCACTGTGCCGCAACTTATGTATAGAAAAACCGCGATAGATCTTCGAGCGTTCGTCCAAAAATTGGCCAAAATTATTCCAAATTTCTGCAAGCGGACCACAAAAAATCAGCGAACTATTTTTCCGGTGCCCGCTTGCTCAAAATTCGCATGGCCGCTTGCCCCCGGCGATTATCTGAGTGGGTGGTCCGTAAAGCTTTATAGGTGGCTGCAATTTCGACCCGAGTCGACTTCGTTCACCCACTGCAAGGCCGCGGTAAACAAGATAGTGTCGCCTTGTCGAACCTCCTTCTCAATGGCCAGGGAACGTTAGAATGGCTGCATAGTAGTTGTAAATCCTTGTAGCAGCCGGGTTTTTCTCATCCGTACTGCGAAGTCCGACAAGATGTTGTTTGTGGCGGCTCATCTTCAGAAAACTGCGCTCTGTGGTTGGTCCGTAAAGTCTCAGCTGCGTAACAGAGCGCCGGAGAACGGTTGCGTCGAACAGGTGGGCACGAAGCTCCTAGTTCGTCAGTTGGTCGGTGGCTTCCTTCAGAGGCTCGAAGGCGGCCCAAGCTGCTCTTCTTCTCCTGTTTAGTTCTTTCCTCAAGTCATTTTCCATGTTCATCGAACGTTCAGGATACACGAAGAAGACGTCTTTTTTAGGGGTGCCTTCTAATGTCCTCTTCGCAGAAGCGTTCCTCATGGCCGAGTCTTCTTCCGATGTATTCGCAATGCGATCTTATTTCCTACTTCGTCTAGTTCCTTCAGGATCGTTTCCGCTTAGTGATACTGTTCGAAAAGAGAACGATGTCATCCGCAAAACGAAGGTTCGATAGAAATCTCGCATCAATTCGAATGCCTCACGTCCGAAGTCCAGTGACTTCGTGCTGCAAGGCCGCGGTGAACAGCTTTGGCAAGATAGTGTCGCCTTGTCGAGCCCCCTTCCCAATGGTCAGGGAACGATGGAATGGCAGCATAGTCGTTGTAAATCCTTGTAGCAGTCGGCTAGCGTCCTCACCTAAGATGGGTCCACTCTTTGATCGACTAGCGCAGACAGGATGGCATTGGTTTCGACGCTGTCAAAGGTTTTCTCGTAGTTGACGAAGATTAGGACGAGAGGCAGTAGTTACTTCCAGCAGACTTCTTTAATCCTCGAAAGCGTCTGGATGTGGTCCATGCAGCTGGATCCATCGCGAAATCCAGCTTGTTCTTAGGATTGAGCTTCATCCAGTGTCCTAGATATGCGAGGCGAGGATAATCTTCGTTAAAACTTGTAAAGCACACTCAGCAAGCATAGCAGACGATAGTTCCGAAGACCCCCCGTTCGCCCTTCTTGAAGAGGAGGACGATCCTTGAAGTTCTCCACTGGCCGGGAATAATTCCTTCTGAAGTTAAGATGTTAGATGCGACGCTAGAACTTCGCGCAGACGGTGTTCTCCGGCTCCTCCCGTCTTCGTTTAGTATGCAGGCCAGCGGTACCATTCACAGAGGTCCCTTCGGCACTTCTTAAAATTTCGTCTTTCTTCGGCTGCTTCCAGTTCCTTGCTTGCCCTGTACTAGGACCCCCCTGCAAAGCTGTTCTGCAACATCCCGATTCTCGCATTGAAGTCGCCCATAACAAACTTGTAGAAGCACTTCTCGTTGCGGACGACCTCCTCCACGTCTTCGTAGAAAGCACCTAGTTCTGAGTCGTCAGCTGCTGTTGTTGGCTGTAGCAGTTAATGATGCTGATGGTTTTCTGACGTGGACGTCGTAGTCGTAGAATAGCTAGTCGAGGTGATGTCTGTTAGTTCCGAAGCCCATATCCAAACTCCAATCCTATATTCCTTTTCTAGAGGCATTTCGATTCTCGCATTGAAGTCGCCCATAACAAACTTGTAGCAGGACTTCTCGTTGCGGACGATCTTCTCCCCGTTTTCGTAGAAAGCATCTAGTTCTGAGTCGTCAGCTGCTGTTGTTGGCTGTAGCAGTTAATGATGCTGATGGTCTTCTGACGTGGACGTCGTAGTCGTAGGATAGCTAGTCGAGGTGATGTATGTTAGTTCCGGAGCCCATATCCAAACTCCAATCCTATATTCCTTTTTAGACATCCCGATTCTCGCATTGAAGTCGCCCATAACAAACTTGTAGCAGGAATTCTCGTTGCGGACTATCTCCTCCTCGTCTTCGTAGAAAGCATCTAGTTCTGAGTCGACAGCTGCTGTTGTTAACTGTAGCAGTTGATGATGCTGATGGTCTTCTGACGTGGAGGTCGTAGTCGTAGGATGGCTAGTCGAGATGATGGGATCTCATACGAATCGACAAGACGGACGATAGATGGGTGGACGACGATGCCAAGGCCTCCAAAGTTTCGTGATGGAACCTTCTCTCACCACAAATGATGAGGGTCCCATCATTCATCTTTCGCACGTCCTTCTTCCCGGACTTCGTTTCCTGCAGAGCAATGATGTTGTGTGCTCTGCAGCGCGAGAAGAGCGTGGAGTTCGGCGTTTGTGGAGACTGTCCTGACGCTGTAGGTGCAGACATGAGGCACTCTCCATGGCGTGTCGTCCCGGCAGACGTGTCGTTTTCGTCCATCCAAAAAGCGCCCTGAGTACCTTAACATCGTCCTTGTTACCACCCGGCGCCGTAGGCAGGATCCGAAGTGCAAGGATTTTTCTATTTTTTTGCTGATCAAGTGCGAAAACTTTTCCCCCACAAGAGCAAGAGCAGACTTACTGTGCATTGCAGTTCGGCACCCAGTGTCACTTCCACGCAACGCTGATGCGGGCTACCATTGTGGGAGCATTCGAAGGCTCCTTAGTACAAGGGAGGCGGAACTGGACCAAGTACAGTGCACAATATGTACGAGTTAATAATTGAAAGGAGATCCCACCGATTGGCCACACTTTGGTGACAGGTACCACTCGCTCTTGAGTGATTAGATACTCAAGAGAGTAGCTTCATGATTGATTAGATACTCAAGAGTGAGTAGCTTCACAGTTCAGCCTACGGGGATTCCGTATGCTATATGCAATATAAAATTTATAGACCATTTTCACAAAAGAGATGCCTACAATTCTAGAGGTAAATTAATCTTAATGCACATAATGATGCGCTAATCCTGAAGAATTTCAAAATGCTCTGAGTGTCGCTTACTCATTTGTAAGCAGGAACTGCTTCATAACCTTGTAGTAAAAATCGCTCTTAGTGCTCAAAACGGTGTTGCAATTCTTGGTTCCTCAGAATGCCCTAGGTGTCACTTAGAGACCGTTAGTAACAAGGAAGATACCCTACGATTTCAAAGTAAACTCGCTCTCAATGCGCAAAACTCAAATAACGCCTCAATCCTAGACTAATTTCTCAAAATTTCTCAAAGTACTCTAAGTGCCGCTTACAGACCGTTATTTACAGCAAAGAACTGCTCTATGGTCCCACAAAAACCTACTTTTGATTTTTGAATTTTCCCTAGTCCTTGAAAATTTTGGGCATCGAAAATAAACAATGTTTCTCAAAACGCTCTGCTTTACAGCTTACAGACCAAAATTAGGGAGGCGGTCGAAGGGCGCGTGTTGATTGGCTGTCGTTAACAAAGAAAATCAAGAAAAGAAAATAAGATTTATCTTGCTCTTTCCGGATCTCAGCAACGCGATCCTTCGCAGTACTTCCTGATATAGTGACAAGATTCTTGAATGTGAAAATGTTATCTTTGTGAAGCGAATCCAGTACCGCGATGACGACCGCTGAGACGCACACCTTTCGACATACATTCCCAAAATTATGTGAAAGATTTGCCCTCGCCAGTCATCACTTGAATATTACCTATTGGAGGCAATGCCCAGGCAATACTTTGTTTTTAGTAAATTCACTTACCTGTTGCTATTCGCAGCTCTGAATCTGAAACACATTAGCCCTTTTCGGACCTGGTGGTGGCAATTGCCAACATCAATTTAGAGACAAGCTGTACCGTCGCAAGAAACCATTTTACTGCTCATAGCTACAGAACGCTTCAATATAGCCTTTGTCTTCCAACGTAGCTTTAGAACCGCGTGTTCTTGTCTTCCTGTTTGCAATATGTACATTTCTGTACACAAGTGGATTGCAACCAATCAATATTTCGCGCCTGTTTCAGCACCGTTTCAGGATCATCTCGTTTATTATCCAAAAAATAACCATAATATTATCAGAATGTTCGAGTACAACGTTGAGAAAGTGTAGTTGCTAATTGTTCACGCGTCCACATGTATTGAGGGAGATTTGAAAATCCAAAATAAACGCAAAACCAAAAAACTAAAAAATCGAAAAAAAAATAGTTTATGTGGTTGAAAAGAATTCAAACTCCGTCGTGAGGTTATTCATGTGGTAGTAAATATAAAACAGTGGGAGTGAGGCTTCTCTGCTTACTCGGAAAAACTCAGGTCCGAAAGGGTTAGTAAGCGCGCAAACGGCGAGAAAATGCGTTTTTTAAGGCCTTCCAATCTGATATAGGACGGTTCAGGCTATACTTTGGACGGAATCGATTAATCGATTATTCGAATAAATCATTCTATTGCGAATGATGCGAAAAATCGAATATTCGAAAGTATGAGATTTCGAATAATGTTCGATAGTCGAATATTCGGAGATCTCAACTTTTCAATATTATTCGATAATCGAATAGTCCACTCGACACTGCAATCGCAAACTCCCACTTTGTTTGGACACTGTCTTCAGCGCCTTGAATAGCTATATTTGAACACAATGATAATCTTATATATAAAGCTGAATGTCTGTTTGTATGTCTGTATGTATGTCTGTATGTATGTATGTACGTATGTTCCGAATAGAAAATTCCATTTCTGAACCGATCCGGACCAAACTTGGCACACATACACTTCGGGCCCCGGCGGGTGTCACAGTCCACTTTTCGTCATCGATCGATATTGATTTTATCGATTTTTTGCAAAATTTGAGCTACAGGGCTGGGAGTTGGCACAGGGGGGTAATCGAGCATGCTGATCACCCCTACGGGTGTGATCAGCATGCTCGATTACACCCCTCTGCCAAATTCCAGCCCCTAGCTCAAATTTTGCAAAAAATCGATAAAATCGACATCGATCGATAACGAAAAGTGGACTGTGACACCCGCCGGGGCCCGAAGTGTATGTGTGCCAAGTTTGGTCCGGATCGGTTGAGAAATGGAATTTTCTATTTGGAACATACGGCGCAGCCGGGTAAGCCAGCTAGTAATAGATAAATAGGAAATGAGAATGTGATGGGACTACTGCATGTTTAGGGACGTGTAAAGTTTTATATTACACAGCCATATAAAACACAAATTGGCACGATGCCAAGAAATCCAAAATTAGCAAAAGACTGACTGGCTTGTGATGACCAGTCTGCAAGTCATGGCAAGTGATTTCAATGAATTTGGCATATGATCTTACGATATTTAGCATCATCCCAAGAAGTCGCAACAGATCGTTTTTTGAGGAGCTTTTCAACGTTTAGAGCTCAAAGTCAAAGGGGACTTCGCAAAATTTCGCTAAAGTCAAGAGGGACTTCGTTTTCAAGAAGCCTAGAAACGAACTCATGCCTGCTCTTATCCACGGATCTGGGGGAGAGGATTGGCAAACAAATTTCCATTGTATCTTACGTAGTGATTTCGATTTTACGATTTTTCCCAATAAAACAACTAACATTATAGGAGAGGGCACTTAGGAAACATCTACGTCTTTTTTTCTAGAATTCGATCATTCTCTTTAAACCTCAAATCTGGAAATTCCTCTGCAGCCTCAGCGCCTCCGTGAGCGAGTTGTTGGGTCTCAATTGCAGGAACAGATGGACAAAAATCGGGTATTACACGTGAAATGCGGGGCAATGTGTAAATGCAGAGGAGTCCTACACATTCTACACCTTCCTTCGATTACGGTAACAGTCTGACTTCTGCCTTATAATCTTGTGATAAGCAGTCACATTTAGCACTGAATAATTCGACGGAGAAAACTCGACCCAAGAAAGATCAGTATAATGACAAGGCCTTCTCCTGTAAAAAAGGCACCGGTCATGACAATTTCGGTAACAAAGCGAGGTAGCAGGATCCTCTAAAGACTCGCCACTTCTTCTCCAAGCGCACCCTGTAGAAGCAATATTCACTCGCACGTATCTGCACATTCCTGCAATGGTTGCCCTCCGGGCGTCGCCTTGTTCCTCCTGGCATTAATTCGAAAGATCTTCATAAATGGCGTTTCCTCAGAATAAAAAAGAGTGAAAAGGGGTGAGAAGCACTTGACAAAATAGGCGAACCGCAAGACAAGTACGTTCAGTTGTAGCGATTGAGATGTAGTAGATAGCAAGTTGCAAACGAAGACTATCCACTTTACATTTGTGGAGCATAAGGTATGAGCATATCTTCAAATATATATGGCTGCAAAAACAGACCATGCATACATAATTTTTCCTCAGCTCGCTGAGCCGCTTGGACTTGCCTTTTTTATAACCAACATTTTCATATTGGTGTGCAATTTAATAGGACCAAATTCAAAGCTTTTTGCTTGTTAAGTTTTTGCAAGTGCCAATCATAAGATGCTGTTTGACTCAAGTTCTTTTTCTGTACATTTCCCCCTTTAAAAAGATAAGAACGCATCTCGTCTGTGTGCTCTTCGCTAGAAGTGTGTTTTTTGAAAAGGGTGAATAGAACTGATAAAATATATTGATTGGACAAACAACAGTGTAGCTATATTTCCCCGCTATACTATCTAGCTTCGATGGCTACGACGAAGAGTACTTTTGATTTGCTTATTTTATTAGTGCTTCACATAATTCTTTTTTCTTTGGTTATTACTGAGGAATCGCCTAAATGCGGTGACCTTTCCAGTCAGCCAGGAGAAACAAGGCGTTTGTCGAGAGGGGAACGATGTGCGAATGTGATGCGCGAATGTGAGACATAAGAGCGGGATAAGCCCAAAAAATTGATTGCGTTCGAAGGGGGGCTTGGAGAAGAAGCAGCAGGCATTTGGAGGATCCTGCACGTCCTCCCAGTATAAGAGAAGTGCGGTCGCCACTTTCAAAAGCAAGTGATTGCTCATTTTAAAAGTGCTCCATGTGCAAAGGTTACTGCAAAAAGTGCGGACACTCCGGCAATTCAAGACTCTTTACATCACCAAAGTGCATTCGACGTGATACTGATTACATTTTATTACAATCTTCAAACATCAGCCTTCCCATCCGCTGAAAAACTACGAATCTTGACACAGTCAAAGCGATACTCGCTGATCACCAGCGGAACGCCACAGCGCGCGGCGTACCTCCTGACGTGCAGCCGTTTGAGCATGACCTGCTGTAATACGAGTATTTTTCCTGCCCAGATGCCTGTCAAATTACGCCACACCTATTCACTACAGCATTCTAGCAAAGTGTTATAGTGTGAGTCGCCTCTCTCAATTGAGCCGTCAGGCTGTACAGTACAGCAAGCCATTCAGCTCCAACATAAGCGGTTGTTCCTCATAGGTTTACGCTGAAGCCATAAAGCCATTCAGTGCATTTTGCAGATAATGTGTGAGAACATCAAGTAAACAATAAATCTTCTGACAAATGAGATTACATACAGAACATGCGCAACATAACCAAGTAACGGAAAGGCTATTCAAAAAAAAAAACTTCTCGGTTCCATAACAAATTTGGATGCAGCTGTTCGCCAGCTCGAATGTGGCCAGCATAGACCACAGAAGAAGATCCACTTTCTCGGTCAATGCATATACAAATGCGTTTGACGGGGCCAGCGCTGCGTATGCAGTAACACGCCTGCGCGCGAGCGCTATCGTGGACTGCAGCGTGCAGGAACCATGCCGCGCAAAAAGGCGTTCCTTATTTTAGCTACTCTTCCTGCTTCTTTCTTAGCTTTTTCGCTGTCCTGCTTCCAAATTTCTGAGCTTTTACTGCCTGAAACTCTACTTCGGTACTTCCTGAAATCTCTCAAAGTATCACCGCGCGTATGGAAGACAATATGGAGATCTATGGTCTAAAAGAAGATCTAATCTAAATCATTTCATTTGAGAATTCTGAGAACGGCTGGTGCTCTTCCTGCTTGCAGCTGAAGGTAAATATGTGAGGTGTAATTCGTATATCGTGCAGGTTGAGAGAACAATTTGAGTGAAAAGCGCGTTGGTGCTGTTCACTCAAACCTAAACGATATGGCCTGGACTAAACGATATGGCCTGGATGAAATGGAAGATGTCAAGAGGAAAAGCGCTCAAGAACTTGATACCTCTTTCCTGCGAAAAAAATCATACCCGGTATCAAGACAGATCGCATGTGAGCACAGAAGCAAGAAAAATGGCAGTCTACTGCTACAAAAACGGAAAATCACGAGTTGCAATGATAAAAACAAGGCGCGCGATGTTGTGCGCAGAAGGTCCCTGCACGCTGCGGTACGGTGACGCTCCCGCTTAGATGTGTGACTGCACTACGCGGCGCTGGCCTCGATAAAAGCATTTATAAATGGAGCAACCCTATAGTTTTTATCTTGACTGCTAATCAAACAGCTGCATAACGAATATTGGACTTACTAAATTTGATAACATACAATTTTTGTGGAATCATGAGGTTTATACTGAAAAACGAACGAGATATAACTCATCTGCAGAATCGCTATCAGAGCCTCGACGAGATGAGCGAGGTTTGATGGAAATCCGGCATTATTAGGAAACGATAGCTATGTACGAAACATCGCGACAAAATATACGGACACGTAATCAGTCAAGAATACACTGAAGCAATCTCTGAAAAATGACAAAAACAGAAACCTGGTAATTCCTTCCGTAGTAAAGATACACAAATAGGAGAAACTAATCGGTAAGAGAACAAGTCTGCATGTATTGCTACATAAATCCCATTCCTGTGGATAAATTCTTAAGCGTCTCACTCTGAGGAACAAATCTTTCCCTTCCGGCTCAGCAACTCATCAGATGAAAAAGGTAACAGCACTCCAGCAAATGCTTGTTCAATTACGCTACAGCTTCCCCTCTCTGGACTCGTCGCGAAAAGAAGCAAACAACTTCAATAAATCAAGAAAAAATTCACATGCAATCGCAACTGCGTTCACCGGCTTCACGTCGACTCGTAGAATGTAGTGATATATAGGCACTAAGGAGATCGTTTGCTAAAAGCTGGCCTCGAAATTTGCCATCAACTCCATCTGGCTTGTAAGATCAACATCTTTTGCTAATTCTCGCATTCTTCTTTCCTGTAATGATGACATTTATGATATGACTTGGGAAAGACTAGAATGAAAACAGCACCTGCTCTCTTCGTCGGAGCATCGCTCCTTCGTGCGTGAGCACATAATTATGATTCGGCGAAGAACTGCTTCCGGGAGTACCTCCAGCAGAAGAGTGTTCGCCAAGCGAGTCACGAGAGTGATCGCGACGGCCTTCCCGCTGCTGCTCTCTGCCTGAGTCGCGCACTTCATCCCGCTGTCGCTCCATGCCCGCTGCGCTCCTAGTTTCAAGACGGTGAACATCCCCTTTTTCAAAGGCTCCTCCGCCAGTAGCACGTTGACCGTCTCTTTCGCGACGGCGCTGTTCCTCATCCATTCGCAATTGTTTTCTCTGCAATGTGTGTACCAATACAACTTATTTGCACTTCGACCAAATAACAAACCTTCTCCTCTTTGATTTTGGCTTGAAGTTTGAACTGCTCCAGTTGTGCGGCTGCTTTCATCGACATGACAGAGGTAGGATGAGGCTGCAGGTGCTCCAAAACAGGGACATCTGCAATCTTGTCACTAGGGTGCAATTATGGTTGATTGTACAACATGAATCAAGTTCACTAGGAACAATGCGTTCGACTGTGACTTACTCTTCACAACTTTAACAGGCTTTGCATGCGAACGCCCATCTAAAACATATGCAGGTAGTCGCATATTTTAATACATGAACTCATACCTGCTGAAGGTGGACGAACTTCGCTTGGATCTGGAGGGAGCAGCTGGTCAAGAATCGATGTCCCTACAACAGAACTTGCTTCATACAAAGAAGTTTCTTGTACCCTCTGAATCATTGGGAGTGACAAATGGGTGAGGCTCGGCCCCCGCGCGGCCGCCTCGCCCCCCCGAGAACGGGTCGCGAAATTTTTGAAAGTTATTACATGAGTTATAAAAATGTGCAAGTGTTTGTTTATTTTTGTAAACAAATGAAATAATTTTTAAAAATTTTTAAAAATTCAAATTGGCCTTATGAAAAATTTTTTTTCGGGGGCGTGGTTTGGGGTCAGAGGCCCGGAAAAACATTGAGAAGCCACCCTAAAATTTTTTCGGAGTGCGTGGCTCCCGAAAAAAATTTTTTTATAGGGCTAATTTGAATTTTTAAAAAATTTTAAAAATTATTTTAATTGTTTGCAAAAATAAACAAGTCACTTGCACATTTTTATAACTCATGCAAGTAACTTTCAAAAATTTCGCGACCCGTTCTCGGGGGGGGGCGCGCGCCCCCCCCCCCCCCCGCCCCCCCCCCTCGGTACGCCACTGATATATATATATGTATATATATATATATATATATATATATATCAGTAGCATTTTTGAAAGAATGTGCAAGTGTCTTGTTCATACTTTTGAGTGGTTAAAATGATTTTTAAAAATAAAATAAAAACTTCTACAAGGCCAATATGAATTTTTTGCAAAGTCCAGGAATTTTATAACCCAAGTACACTTCAATTCAACAGGATTGGCGGTTAGAAGGCGACTGCTCGCCCTGCGACGCAGTCTGCGTCTCTCGCGAGCGTGCTCTCGAATCATTCCCTAGCCTTGATTAGGCCTCAAAGTCCCGCCTTCCAGCCGCCAATCTCGTTGAATCAAAGGGTAATTTTCAGAAATTTCACAAGCAGTGGTATCAACGCAGAGTACTAGGGTGGCACGCCACGCCCCAAAAAATTTTTTTTGTAGGGCCAAAATGAATTCTTTTAACAATTTCAAACATTATTTCAATTAATCACAAGTATAAACAAGTCACTTGCACATTTATTATAACTCGTATAAGTAACTTTAAGAAACTTTGCAATCCATTCTTAGCCCCCCTCCCCTCGGTACTCCACTGATGCTCTGTCGAATCGTTAGATGGATTGGGAGGGTTGATATAAAAGTCTAGAAAAATTGTGAAACTTGACCATCTCAAAAAGCATGGGTTACAGATTTTGGTTATTTTCCCAGAGCTTACTGACTGTGCTGCAACGCTTTTATAATCATCAGAAAGAAGATGGAATGCTGCATCGAATGCTTCCAAGATCTCTTAGAAATCTTTGTTAATCTTTGTTACACAAAGTGTAACCTTTATTCGAGAAAAGCGACATTACTTATGGAACGACCTAATACAAAGTATCCCAAAATGATGTGAAACTGTGAATCGTTAGAGAACTCTCTTGGTTTCATGTCTTTCGCCGAGTTTGAGGTACCATTTTGTAGGAAAAAGTTCAAATTAGATTTACAGTATGAACCAAATCATCAATCACTTTTCATTACTAAAAGATTAGAATATGAACTTTCAGCATAAGCGCCGTTGTGGAATAGGCCTTTTGATAGAAAAAATTCCAAAAATGGAATTTTATTTAGCAAGATTTTCAGGCTGCTGATTTCACTACACAACTTTTCACCTTTTGAGCTCTTTCAATGGTGTAATCACACTCCTGACGAACATTGGATAACAATTGTTACCGTAAACAATTTTGGAAGAAACATTACAGTGAAGTGCAAATTTCATATTTAGAATCAGCGACTTCAATTAGTCCAGTACAGGAGTTTTTCTGGTTTACTGAATTCCCTTCTGAAGCGAAAATCGCTTTACTTTCTAAAGTCCATTTCGAAATTGATAGCATGATCTTACAGTAATGAAGAGTGATTGACGATTCGGTGAAATAGTATGGGAAAATTTGAGAGTTAGAAGTTTGAACGAAATTACTCAAGATTGACGTTTTTCAAGCAGTGTCAAGAAAAATTCTGAAGTGTTTTTGTAGGATGAGAAATTCATGTGCATCACTGTAGTGCCTTTGCTATGAAGTGAAACGAGAAAATGTGAGAGCTAGAATCGAGTGAAGAAAATTACTTCAATCTTGCAAATTTTGAGAATGCTCAAAAAACCTAGAAACGTCAAAGATCAAAACAGCCATAAACATGGGTTTTTGTGATCTCCTCTTCTTGGCTGAACAAAATTCACGCTAATCTAGAGCAGATTTGATTTCCGCGTATTGTTCGGATTTTCGTGCCTGCATTAAGAAAAAGATTAGCATGAATTTTGCTCGGCTAGAAAGAGGAGATCACGAAACTCATGTTTATGACTGTTTCCGTTTCTGATTTGACGTTTCTAGCATGCTCAAAAATTGCAAGGCTGAAGTAGCTCTCTTTATCTGCTTCTGACCTTTGAACTATCTCATACTAACTCAAGGCAAGGTGCCAGTATAATGTGCAAAATTTTCTCGTTTAGACAAAAATACTTCCGGAATTTTTTGGATTCTGCTTGAAAGATGCCAATCTTGACCAGTTTCATTCAACTGTTTCTAGCTCTCAATTTTCCCATACTGATTCACGGCAGAGTTACTACTGTAAAGAGCATGATTTTATTTTTCAAAGAAGAATAATTTTGAGAGAATTCATTTAGAAGAAAGGTAGTGACCTGATATCATTCTATATGTATAAAGCAGAAAATCTGTGTGTCTGTGTGTCTGTGCATAGTCATGAAGGATGAGCGGTGAGGCTCATTTTGATCTGCTGGTCATCTGGTACGGATGGTAGGAAGCGAGTCGGATTCAAAAAGGGTAAATTTCGCTACATGAGAGATCAAACACAATGGACTGGCTCCAGAACGGAAGGTGCGTGGCACTCTGAAAGGCACTAAAAATCTTTGGAGTGCTTCTCAAAATTTTTGCGGACCCATAACCCCTAAAATCTAGAAAAAGGACGCACGGCGGCATCCACGTCTCCAAAAAATTTTTTTACAAAGTTGATCTGAATTATATAATAAACGTCACAGTCTTTACCTGTGGTTCAAACCTTCGAATAAACTTAGTAACACAAAATAATCATACCGGCAATATTCGAGGGTGAAGTGCCGCTCTTGTCACTATCGGGGAGCAGTTTGTCGAGAATTGAAACATCTCAAACAAGCTCCCATATCGAAGTTATAATGATTAAACAAACGAACAAACCTGATGCCGATGGAGGGGTTTTTAGTTTGGTGTCCAAAGGAAGTAACTGATCCAATACTGACGCGCCTGGTATTTGAAAATGTAACATTGGCAAGGATACAATGATATACAGTAATCACCTTTATCTGAAACTGCTGCTGAAGTCGCACGAGCATGTGCATCTCGACTACCCTCTAAAAATTCACAAGTTGTGCTATGAAGGTCTAATTGTCCTAGGATTTCCACGGAACACCATTTGCAGCAAATTGTGTACTGTCGATTCCTTTGGCGTTCTCATCCTTGATGTATCGAGAAAGCAACCCTTTGTGCAGGTGTTTTCGATGATTCTCCAATGTTTTCTTTCCTTTTTAGGTACTATTCACCTCAAAGTGATGTATGCGATAGCAATCGGTCGGTTTCCTGCGTTTTACGATCGCAAATCCAGGATGAGGACGCCAAAGATGGGATCATGTGTGCGGGTACACACATGATCATATGAAATGATTCGACTGTACCCGGATTGCGTCTCAAGAGACCAAAACAGTAGGTAATCATCTGAATGGGAGCCCACCAAACTGATAGGTGCTCCGCGAAGAATAGAATACGGGAGCAATGTCAATCTTGGAGCCCCTGAGGCGCACGGTTCTTAGAGAAGAATATTTGATCAGAGTGCAATATCTATATAAGACGTATACGTTTTACTGAGCAAGGAACGCTGGTTCCGAATCTGCTTTCGGTATCTGCAAAGCGCTCTGGGAGCTTTTCAAGGCAAAAATTCAAGGTTTTGGCTAAGGTAAAAGCAGTTATTGAAGTTTTTCCGGTGTTTGAAAGGAGTAACGATTTGCGCAAATTTATTAGACTGAAGTCATTGACTGCAGGAAGCGCCCTGGCAGTAATCGTGATCCCCTCCATGCTCACAAATTATAGTTCCGAATGATTTTATTGTAGCTGCGTCTCGAAATTTTCGCGTCAGAAAATTTCCATAACTCTACTCTTAGAAGCGCTTTGCAGATACCGAACGGGATTCGGAATAAGCGTTCCAGGCTCTAAAAGACAGTCTACATTTCCTATGGAAACGCCATTTCGACCAAGTATTCTTCCCTTGACATGGCTCGACGAAACTGCGACTTCGATGTTTCCATTTCCCTAGACCTTCTGGATGCGCTGAGTCTAGGAAAGCGCCTGATATTTCTCCAAGTTGTCGAAAAGTGCTTTTTACGCCGTTTTCGGTCTTGGAGAGAATCTCCACCCAAATAAAGCATTTACCCAATTTGGCGGCAATCGGCTAATTCAGGCAACCAATCGCTCTTTAGTTGGTGACAATCCCTCGTCCAGCCCCCAACAATCTTTAGACCAAAATGATCAAAAACGCAATAAGAAGCACGTTTTCGATACCTTTGACAGATTTGGAGCCAGCGTCAGGGCAAAATTTCTAATGGAGTTTTTAAGCTTACCTGAGCTTATCCTTCGCGCTGATTCAAATGCAGCGGAGAGCACGAAAATATCGATGACTGGCCATTTTAGAAGCCCTCGTTTTAATATTTGGCCTGCGCAAAGGCAGGCGAATTCAAACCGAGGGCTTCTGAAAGACCACGGGATCTAAGCTGTGAAACACATATATAGGACATTCGAAAAATCGTGACGATGGCGCGAACGCGCGCGGCACGCACGCCCTTCCGGAAACCGCAGTTTCTCGGTTTCCATCCCTACTCCAATGGCCTTTCTATTTACGTATGATAGTACTTAGACACTAGAAGTGACTGAACTGAGCGTTGAGGTGATGCCTTTTTGTATGAATGTTTTATGCTCCTGTGCGTGCAAAGACCGCAGTGGAATCCGCCGTCACGATTTTATAAATGACCTATATGTTTGCCACCTTCCCTTGCAATGTACGTAGTAGCGCAGCTTTAGCATACTATCGTAACCCGATATTTGCTGTGAACATAGTGAAGATACGACTATATCTTCTTCCGAAAACTACGATTTCGGATGAAATTTCTACTGCGAAAAGAAGGTTTGGCGGTCCAGCGATTAAAAGCCTAAGTGTACAAATGCTTTGAAGGTAAGTTAACAGGGTGTGGCACAAGCACAAAGGTGTGGCAACACAGCCTTTTTAGAGTTGTCCCACACCCCATTAACTTACCTCTGTAAAGACTTTTAGCAACAATGTTTACATGATTCAATAAAAAGATCGTTGTTCACAGCAATAACTACAGCCTGTTCTCTTCATTACTCTATATAAAAGTTGCTGAAAGCAAACTGAAAGCAAAAATTAGGTCAAACGAGATTCTGGCTGGCTCCTAATTTCACAGTTTGGCGTTGATCTGGAGAGATTCCTCACATGGGCAAAAATGGGGCAGTACTTTATATTAGGTTGGTCCGAAAGTTCTGTCGCACCATCTTCACAAATATATAACTTCTGAGTTTCGAAACCAAATTGTTGCATTGGTAACAGAACCTATAATACTGATAGCTCCGGTTTTTACTGCAACTTTCGGATTTTTTATACCCTACACAGAAAATTCAAAATTTGAGTAATTTTCTTCTACCGCCCCTATCTATGCAATGAATGCTCATTAGGAAGCCGCTAAGATACCGCTATGAAGAGAAATTCGCTCTTTTAAACAAAAATGAAAGCAAGCAAATTGGTTGCGAAACCCAAAAGTTATGGATTTTTGAAGATGGTGAGACAGAACATTTGAGCCAACCTAATACTTGGTACAATAAGGAGTAGCTAACTGACAAATAAAACCAAGTTAATCATATCCGAAGATGACCACTTCACTTGGGTGGCCCAATAACAAAAGCCTCAGATTTCGCTAAAACTTGGTCCACAAGGGTCACTTAATAACAAATCACGAAAATGTTTTTCATTATGTTTGCGTGGCCTCATTTCTAACATAAGTAGACATTATGCTTGGGGGGGGAGGGGTAGGCCTCTTGCTCGACCCTGCCTATCACACTTCAACTACTAGCCGCATTCAAAATTCAGCAATTCCGACTTGAACTGCGTGCAAGAACCCTCATGAAGCACAACTCATGTGACTTTAACCCTGCTTACATTTTCATACAGCGAAAGCTTCGCGATAAATAATTAGCAGATACTTGAGCAGTTTACAGTATTGGCCGCTCCATCTCATTGTCTTTGAACTCATGTGACTTTAATCTTTTTTCTTTTTTTTCGAGAAAAGTGAGATGACCACTCGAACAAAATCACAAATTACGTTTCTAGATGTTTCAAGACATGCATGCTGAGATAGCATTTAACAATGAAACACACTCTAAAAAAGAGTTAGAAAACCCACCGGACAAGTGCTTTGTTTGCGTCAAGGCATTCTTCTTAGCTTCTGGGACACGCTTTTTCACAGTCACATGTTTAGCTTTGCCTTTAGGAAGCGAGGGCTCTGTATGGGAGGAGTCGTCAGGACAGTGTTCGTGTGAGTCCAAGTTCTTTGCTTCAGCAGTCATCATCGATTCTTCAACAGGAACAGTGCTACAACTAGTTACAGGTACAGGAGGGGCACTGCGAGTGCGCACACGAGCGGATTCTTCCATTTCAGAAAGGTTACCATGGCCAGAATCAGGAGACATCTGTGTGCGAGTTTTCAAGCCGGGAGAAGGAGGCACAGAACTCGACCGAGAGTAGTTCGAATTACTAGACCGTAGATGCACAGACACATCAGCGACTGAAGTTACGGATGATGGATCCTCGTTTGATTCATCATGTAGTTTTTCTGGGTCTCCATTCTGATTCACACTCGGTACTTCCGTTGCCGCAGAAGGTGTATTAGATAAGGGACTTGCAGCTTTTGACGAAGGTGCAGCTTTAGAGGACGGGGGTGGGGGAAGCAATGTAGTTGCGGAAAGAGTAGCGGCTTGGTCTTCATTAGTAGATGGAGCTGTCTCAGAAGGGACAGGCAATGTAATTCGTGCACTTCGCTTTCGCGTCTGACGAGCAGGCAAAACCGGAGGAGGACGAGGTCGAGGACTCTTGCGATGTGTTTTCGCAACAATTTCTGAGTTTGGAGCACGTGGAGCAACTGAAGACGCTGGTTCTTCAATCTGCACATTTCCTGACTTTCTGGAAAACTTCATCCGCATCGATTTCGATCCATCCGATATCACTTCTGAAAGGGGACTAGGTACAATTACAATCGTATTACAGCTTTAGAGCTCAAATTCATCCCTTTGAGAAGTACACAATTCCTCACGAAGCACACATAGTACTGGACAATACTGTGACTCGTGCTATTTAAAGTATACTCGTAATCAAACAATCAGATCTACACATTGATACCCCCTCTGGGCATGCCGATAATGGTGTTCATATATTCTATCTTTCCATACTCCATATTTGGTGAAAATTCCTGAACATCCCTCATAGTTAAATTGCGTCTAGCGCCTGAATGCTTTAGGGTCTACATACTCTGCAAGATTTCTAAGCTGAAATCTGATGAATAAGTCCGCTTATCAAAGAAACTGGACTTTCACCCCAAATCATGTATTAGGTTGGCACATAAGTAATACAACTTTTTATATAACTCTCTGGCAATATAAAAATTATGATATAAACTTCAAACGCAGACTTTTTTGCCGAATTTTGCCATCTCACTTGAGGGTTACGGTTGATTTACGGTATAGTGGGGAGAATTTCAGACCCCGTCAGATCTTGCTGAAACTTGGCCTATAGGAGTTATCCAACATACTGATCACAAAACGAGACCCGTCTCGCATGAAAAGCCCTCCTTCGTAAGTTCAAGTAATGAAATTTCTTGGCGATAAATGAATATGATATTCGTGTCCACCATATAGGATTAGCCTATTGAGCAAAGTTTTAGCGAAGTCCAACTTTTCGCAGCTTAGTTATTGACAGATGGCCCTCCAATTTTGACGCATTCGACTTGTTCAACTATACGAAAAGCCTATCTTGATTTGTCTTTAAATTTCATTTCTTTCTGCTGATTCTAGGGTATCAACTTCTAGCTACATGTTGCCTATAATTGCTTTTTGATATATTACCAGGTTTTGTACGTCGTCATCTTTGCCAAAAAACCGTGAAACCTCAGCTATCAATAGTTTTCGAAAAATACTCAAATTTTCCCCACTAAGTTATCAAAAATTAAACGGTTTGCGCAGACTTGCAGCTTACACCACAGCCTACATGATGCCAGAGTATGAGTATGCTAAACAGAAAAAAGTTAAGGAAAAGTTGCAAAACTTATGTGCCGACCTAATAAATTTCATGTTGCAAGGAAATAGGCTCGTTGTCTCAGTCGAAACTTAGAGCGCTCAGAAATGCATAGTGAACGTGGAAAAGAAGGAAGGGAAAAGGAGAGGAGGGATGGAGGTGAAGGGGGGGGGAGCTTAGATGCCTTTCAAAAGTGGACAAAGACGCGGTTATACTACCAAGATGATAGTCTCTCAGCTTCAAAACAAAATTCGGCCAAGACGGGATTCTAGCAGAATAGCTTCTGTATTATTCGAAATCCGTTCTCGAGCTCTTTCGTTGTTGTACAAGTTGTAGGACAGGTCTAATCCCTTACATAGTTTTTTCTTTATCTCCACCGTACCACTTCAAACCAATGCAAGTGCGCAGCTTTTTCCGTGCACTGGGATGTGCGTCCATAACTCAAAAGTGATTTGAGAGCTCTCCAAAAATCTTCCGACTGCATATAGCGAGCCTTTCCCCTTGCAGCTTATGAAGCTACAGGGATCAATTGCAGAGTCGGGTGCACCAGCACCTCCGCTCTCGCGTCACCGCCTTGCCTGAACTTCGTGCCTTTTTCGCGAACAGCTCATCATTTTCGCACTCTTAATTAGAGATTGAAGCTCCGCCTTTCCTACGCTGGTGTTGGGGAACTGATTAGAGAGCATGTTCACGAAAGAGGTGCGGAGTCCAGGGGAGCTGGCCGCGCGGGAGCGGAGATGCTGGTGCACCCAACTCTGCAATTGATAAGTCTTGTAAATAGTTTCCAAACTAGGAATGCAAGCTTTTTCATAAGAGCGCTATGGAGAAATATGGAAGTACTTTTAAGAATAGTTCTTGTTCTTCACTTTTTGAGTTCATAAAATGGGGTTTTACGCAAGACAAAAGTGGTGATATATGAATTTTTCGAACGCAGGCACGGAGTATCTTTCGCATAAGAGGAAAGCAGTAATCCGCAGAGCTGGTGCCTACAAAAACATTGGTATGCGAGTACGCTATACAAACCGGTATGGGCAACTTCTGCCGCGCGAGATTACACGCTCGCATGCGCAGGATGTTACGGGTCAGATGGCCCTTTTTCGAACACTATTGTACAAAAGATACTGCGCGTATGTATAGATTTTGGTGGACCCTCCTCTTTCGAAGACTACCTGATGCAGAGAACATCCCAACATCACCAAGTGCAAAACAATGCTTTATTCAGTAAGGATCTGCTTTACCTCTAAGTGTGAAGAGCGTATGAAACGAACTAGTTCTCAACCCAGTTTGGAATGCCTTCATACCGCGCCGGCAGCTGCCGCTGGCCGCTTCTGCGCCCTACCCCAATATCCGAGCCAGCCGAAATCATGAATCGCGCTCAAATTTGTTTGGTAGGGTTATTCGCCATGTCGATTACAAATAGCATAATCTTATTACGTTTGAAAAGGCCTTCGAATACAGAGGTAGTGCATAAAAGCGGCTACAGACGGCTAGCGGCGGCTGCCGTCGCGGTATAATTATAAGGCCTAAGGCATACCTCGCGCAATTTCGTCAAATGGCTACATCCACGCGACTTGGCAGTTTGCCATATACAGAGTGTCCCAAAAAGATGTGCACACTTTTTGATCGTTAATCTTTTTCTTTCAATCTCTTTCTTTCATGTCTTTTACCGAGCTTAAGGTACCATTCTGTAGAGCGAGGTTCATCTTAGATTTACAGTATGGATCGAATCACCAGTCATTCTTCGTTACTGTAAGATTACGGTATGAGATTTCAGCCTACAGCTTCGCTGTGGAATAGGCCATTTGGTGAAATAATTTCAAAAAAAAAATCTGAAAATTTGTGTGGCAAGGTTTCCAGGCGTGCTCATTTCACTACCTAACTTTTCATGATTTTTTCGAGCTTTCTTGATGGGTATTCACATTTCTGATGAACTTTGGGAAAACAGTTTTTACCCTAAATCCGAAATAACTTATGAATGAAGCATTATATCGGAGTGCAAATTTTATATTTGAAATCAGCGACTTCGACTGCCCCACTTCACGAGTTTTCGGCTAATTTGGCTTTCTTTCTGAGGCAAAATACCGCTTTCAATGGCTTAAAATTCTCCTCGAAGTTCCTACCGTAATCTTACAGTGATGAAAAGCGATCGATCATTCGCTCCATACAGCAAATCTAAGTTAAACCTCGCTCTACAGAATGGCACCTCAAGCTCTGCAAATGACATGAAAGAGGAGGGTTATTAACGATCAAACAGTGTGCACATCTTTTTGAAACACCCTGTATTTACAGATCAATCGTGTGCGGGAATGCATAGCCGCGTATCTAGTAAGTTATAGCAGAAGCTTTAAGTCTGGCCCATGCAAAGCGCGCTAACGACCAGTTAAAGGCAGTGTCCGGGCAAAAACTCGATTTTGAGATTTTGTGCTTACCCGGGCCTATTCGCTACGCTGAACCCGAAAATCTACACTGAAAAGGGCGAAAACGGCGAAAAAGGGCTCTAACGCAGGAGAGAAATCAAAAGTGGGCGGGGTCTTCCCCAGGGTGAATTCACCGTCCCAGCTCCCGGAGCGATCTTTTCGCTTCCGACTTCAGATCATGCATTCGCACTTGGTCCGTTGAGATGTCAGGGCGGTTATTGGAATTGAAAAGATCGCTCCGAAAGCTGGGACTGTGAATTCACCTTGGGGAAGACCCCGCTCACTTTTGATTTCGGTCCTGCGTTAGAGCCCTTTTTCGCCGTTTTCGCGCTTTCCAATGTGGATTTTCGGATTCAGCATGACGAATAGGTCCGTGTAAGCACAAAATCTCGAAATCGAGTTGCCCGGACACTCTTTGAAAAGAGTCGCTGCAGTGCCAGATCGCGCAGCGACTGGAATCGCGTAGGCAGGCCTTAAGCCTTAGGCAGAAATGGGATGGCGGGAATCCGCTACGCAAGATTCGCGCCGTTTCGCAGCTGCAGTATGTCAAATCAGCTGCACGTCAGGAGGTACGCGCGCGTGGTGGCCGTTTTAGCGGGCCGACGCGCTCAGAATTTGTGCCCCAGAAACTCTCCGAGGGGGGGGGGTGCAGATACATGGCTCGATGACATAAGTTATATTGCAAAAAAAGTGCTGGATCTTCCGATTCTCCTATCATATCGTGCTAAGACGGCATGTTTGCATCTCTTCACATGATTTTTGCTTGGCAAATTATAGGCCGTCCGCGCAGCGCACGGAGAGCAACGCTGTTGCGTACATTGAAGGCAGTTCACGACTGGAAGAAGCGCAGAGAAAAACAGGCGGCGAGAGTGCACGAGGAAAGAGGAGTAACGCACAATACACACCTTGTGCACTCTCCGCGTCCTGCGCGGACGGCCTATACCATGTGCACTCCAAAGCCTTAATGCGGACACGCTGCTCCACGAGGAATGCTCCGCCTACTCCGGGTTGAAACAGACTATACCCAACGTCTTTTTATATGACAATGAGATAAGAATAAAAACGTGGCATAACCATAGCTAAAAGAGCACGAATTCCATTTCAGCAATGACATGAACGTGCCTACTTCTATAACGCGCTCCAAATGCAGACCGAAATCCGTTCTGTCATGAATCTGAGTGCTCTGCGGACGTAAAATTTGTGCCCCTTTTATAGACAGCGCAGAACTCATTGTTAAGAAAGCCCATAGCAACACTAGCGAGTCTAATGGTTCGAATATCACTAAAGAAATTACGCAAATCTACGACATAACAAACATTACCAAAATAAACGCGCTAAACATCCGCAACCATAACAGCAGTTGTTGCAGATACCCTAAATTCTACAGGTGAGTCCGCTTTTCGACCGAGATAAGTGTCCTCAGATAGATCCGTCCTACAGATGTGAGTTTCTTTTTCATTATATCTCCCCCAAAATCTTATAAGTCCGAAGACTAACAAATAAGTCGGGACTTATCTGCAGACGGACTTATCTGATGAAGTGCCCATCTGTGAGATTTTAGGGTACCTCACATACACTCCATTCCAGTGATAGCACGTAAATCTAGGCACCCCCAGATACTCAATTTTACGATCTCGTACGGCAGTTGTTACGATGATGCGTTTGCTAGAACTACTTTAACGAACTGACATGCATTATAATAAATGTAAAAAAAGGAAAAAAAGTGACGGCGGGCAACTCGATCTCTCTGTATTGTGTGGTGATGAATGAAGTGACTGTGAACGGTTTATTATCACTTAAAAAGGTATCTACTTATATCTAGAGCCGTTATTAAAAACTGAGCAGATGAGATAATTTAAGCGAAATATGTTAGCCATATAAAACGTTCATGGCGTAGTAAAACAGGACAAAACATTACAACGAAATTAAGCATGAGATTCAATATAATAATTTTTTGTTTGTGTGTCAACAAATTGAAAACTAGATAATGAAGAAGATGTAGTGATTCTTATCAAATTGAAACGTATGACAGATTAATAAGTTAACAATCACATCAATCAGTTCAATAATTATGTACGAAACGATAATTAGTAACGAGACAACTGTACCAAATACGAGTACTGCGGCAACCCGACATGCCGCGTAGAGGGGAAAGTAATGCACCAACTCAAACGGAACGTGTTGTTTCCAGGGCTCCATATTTACAAAGATATAAAAGTATACCAATGACACCTATGTTTACCATTTTTCATGGGTTTCAGTAACGTGCAAAGAAAGCTTTGTGTTTATATATGACAAAAATTTAAAACTACGACGCTGGCAGGCTAAGACGGGGGTGGCGGGACGGGGGAACTCGACTCGGCCCGACTAGCCCGCCACCCAAACAGAGAGATCGAGTGCCCTTGCGCCGCCCATACACCGCCCGCCTAACCTGATTCTGAATCAGACGAGTCACTGCTGGACGAGGATGATGAGCCCGAACTACCCGATGAGCTTTCCGAAGATGAACGGGCACGATTTCCCGCATGTCGAGATGCATCCGCCGTTGATGCGCCTGGAACGTCGCCATTCACGCATATTACAAAATATTTCCTTTCGTGTTATCTAAGTATATCAACGTACCATTCTTGCTGGGCTGTTGCGTTGACACTGTGCCACCAAGCTTTTTGATTTTGTCCTCGATTTCGCGCTTCCGCGTTTCATTGTCACTTTTGACAGCTGCAGACAGCAAGCAGAGCATAGATACAAATTCGACTTATCACAGCAAACTCACTCTTACGTGGCTTTCGTTTCAAAGCCGCCGCAACAAAAGCCTCCAAATCACGAAGTGTGACTGCTTTCAGGGTCTCAAAATCAATCTCGATCTCCTCTGGACTGATGTCCTAAAAATGTTAAGCTGAAGCTCAAAAAATAAATGCGACACGCAGGTATACTCACAGATAAGTCCTCCCGACTCTCAATGATACTGACCACCATACTGAGCTTATCACCAGGTAGTTTGTTGATATCTAGGCTAAGCTGACGCTTTTCGTCATAAGACATGGGTTCATGCGAAGCCTCATCGCCAGAATCAAACTCGTAATCGTCCTTCCAAGGTTTTCCGTTTGCAGAGCTTTCCGCTTTCGGTTTGTTCTTAGATCCGGGTCGACGTCCACGACCGCAATAAAGTTTTGCCGGTTCAGAACTGGTGTGCGCTGTTGCTGGGCGTTTTAGATCTCTTCTCGGCTGGAGAACGCAAAATAAGGGTGCATATTTATGTAATAATGAAAACGCAAAATTTATACCATTGTTGAAACAGAAGTGGCTGGACCATTCGACAGTGGAGAATCCTCCTTGATATGAGTGACAACAGGAGCTCTACGAGCTCTCGTATTAGATGGTGTGTACGGCGGAACAGTAAAGGATGATGTCTGTGCCAAAAGTTTTTCCAGAGATTTTACTGCTTCAAGAATTGCACTTTGCGGAGCATCTTTGCTTTTCAACTCTCTTATCTCAGTGAGGCGAGAGGTGATATTTTCTGCAAACCCAAGCGACTTTTCCTTCAGATTTTCCCACTGAAAGCATCAGCTGATGAGACCAAATTACATGAATGATGGAACTAACGCTGCTGAGGTAACTTTCGAGATTGTCTTCGTCGTCGGCACCTTCGCAGGAAGTAGCCACAACATTTGTATCCGCCACGTCCTCATCTACCGGTAGATTTACCCACTGAATACTAGCAAGATGGAGAAAAACACCGTTAACTTTTTCAACTGACTCTTTCATTGAAAGCTTGTAAAAGAGCTCGGCCGTGTTGATGAATGATGTCTGTGGCAGGATTATATTTGAAGCAATTATTGCAGACCTGTAGAATGCAAGTATTTCGTTGGGACTTCAAAAGGGAAGAAGAAATCGGAACTCACTAGTCTGATGTCCTCGGCGAATTCTTGCGCATTGGCATATTGTTTATTATCTAACTTCTTCTTTATTGTTCCAAGGTCCATTGGATTCGGTATTATGTCATAATAATCGGACAAATTCATCCCTTCCACATCGACTGGGACAAGGAACGGCCAATTGAAAGACTGAACATAGCTTATAGCAACATGAATAAACTCTTCACTTCAGCATACCTTGCACTTCTTGCCCATCAACTCATGAAGGACCTTATGGCAGAATTTCATCGACTCTGTCGCTTTGCCCTTATATCTTGGAGGTAGTTGAGTGTAGTCGATGAAATGTGCCGGTTTCTTTATTGGTCGTGAAGACTCGCGACGGGGCACCTTCAAAATTGCAATTGATGAGCTGAAAGCTGAGCAATGTCAACCACCTTTCCGGAGTCTTCTTCGATGAGCACACCAGTGGTTGTATCAGCCTTTCTCTTAACACCTTTCTGCACTTTCAAAGGGTGTAGAGTTGACGTGCTTATCTGTAACCGACACTTGCGGATACGAAGAGAGAGCTATCTTACAGGAAGGCAATACCGGCACATCAAGTGTAGCTCCACTTGAGGATTCCTCGACAACATTTGGAACGTCGGAGTCTCCCAATACAGACGAGCTATCCGCGGCTCCCTTTTGGATGGACGACTCCCTCGATGCTGCAGAAACTTTCTTAGTGGCTATGATATACAATAACACAAAAATGATCTGTTCCAGCGTACATCAAAAGACTGCACAAGACAGGTGACACGATTTACATAACAAGACTAGCTGGTCAAACAAAAGTGAGTCAAAATTGTCGTGGAGGTCTGCAGCTTTCGTACAAGAACAATGCAAAAGATGAGCGGGACTATTCAGACCTCTGACCGTCGCGTTATGAAAATGCTCTAAGACGTGATGGGCATCCGGGCTCCCACCTCGAACGAATGACGCAGACTTGCGAGCACCTCCAAGGGCGGGAGAGGGGCCTTTGCGCATGCTCTTCGGACCGCGTTTCGAAGACGGTCTCGCTATCTCCACTTCCTAAAGCGAGATTATATGAAAAAACTCACAAAACAAGATGCTAGAAGAAGAGTAAGAAAGATACACTCGTGTTAAACTCGAGCGCACAGCTTCATAGTATATTAATTCAAATATCCTATGGTTACCCACGAGAAGGGACTCCCAAAACGTGAAATATGCTCAGCAGTGCTCTTCAGCTGAGATAATCATAAACTGAACGTAACCTCCATGCTACTGAGCTAACAAAATGGTTTCATATCGAGCATAAAATGATTAACCTCGCTGGGAAGATTTTGTAACGAATCCCTATACACATTCTCGACATTTTGGCACATTATTGTGACGTCATCCTCCATTTGATTGAATGTATAACAATTCCGGAACACACATTCAAAGTCCTGAAGTGTAAAAATTCTGCAGTGCACTTACATCGCCGGGCATATCGACAATCTTGGCCAAGAAGAGCTGTTCGAGAGTTCGGGCCATTGCTACGATGTCACTGTGAGGAGGATTGTAAGTGTAGCAGTTGTTGAACATTGTCATTATATCCTACAAATGATATCGGAGAATCTTTGAGATGCTAGCTAGTGCTATGATCTACGCCACAAAAAGAATCACAACGCGTAGGTACCATCAGAATAATCGAATACCGCTAAGTTTTTCTTTAATACGATGTTATCTTCATAGATTCCTTTAGCAGTTCAAAGAAGATTCTCCGATAATCCTCCTCACTGCGCAAAACTCAGCTTCTTATGTGTGGTTGAAAATACGATGTAAGAGCTCACAGATTACGGTCGAAGAAAAAATGTTGCTATGACAATACTACCATTTTCAAAAGTAATCAGTGCGCCGAGCTATGTAAACTTGTAGTGAAAACTGAAATGTGCATGTATAGGGAGACCAGCGAGCGTTCTTTTCGCTTGAATTTCGCAGAAAGGATCTATGAACTCGAACATCGTAAAAAAGGAAAACAGGATAACCGAGGGCTTGGCCCAAATCTTCGAAAACTCGAAAAGTGCTGATATGCCACGGCACACAAGAAAATCAAAACTACCTCCATGCATTCCTTAGCAGAAAAATAGTAAATATTTTGCAACCGCTTCTGAATAGTCTTCAAATCCATCGGACGGCGAATCACTTTGTGATAGTCCTATTCACAAAGATGAGAAGAGAAAAGATTTGTCAAATGTTATTTCTGACCGGCAAGTTTAATTTCACCGTATCAACAGGAACGTTGAACGGCCAAGCGTGTTTGTGCTTCATGACATCTTTGAGAACGGTGTTGAGGAGGTAGTCTAACTGATTTGTGTGCCTTGTGGGCTTGCCCATAGGAGGAATTACACGCGGTTGCACAATACCATTTACTGGTTCCTGTCAAAGATAGATAGTTGCATAAAAACAAGAGCTCGATGAACTGTTATGTACATGACAGCGCTCTACGAAACTAACCTGACGAGGAGATGCCCATGGATTCTCCGCTTTCTTTGCACTGTCGTCAGCTGCACCGGCGGCATCGCCTTCACCTGATGTACTAACTGCATCTAAATTCCTCTGCACGTCAGCGGACATGGCTGTACACACCTAAAAGAATAATTGCTGTTATAAGATTCATTTGGACAAACGAGACGACATTCAAGTTCCACATCAGAATTTCATCCCAAATCCAGATAAGCGACTAGACGTATGATTATGTGATCACATGATGACGTCAAAGATCACTAATTACTGCTAACGTAAAGAGAAAAGCGAATCAAAATGTCTGGATAGCGGGCTCCAAACTGCAACGCATACGGCACGCGTCGCGTATGCTCTGCGGAATGCTCTATGTCAGGATTGGACAAAATCAATCATGATAACCGAACAAATCTACGAACACAACAACTTCTTCACAGAAAAAAGAACTTAGGCGGTCCATCTGACACCCAGGAAGAAGTTATGTTGAAGTCAGTTGCAATTCTCTCAAAACCCTCAGATGTAGGCAAGCGTGGCCTCCAAATTACGTAAAACAAACACCCAGTGACAGATACTACACCAACCATGAACGGCTACCAAATCCGAGGCGCTTTTACACTTCTGATAACCTTATTAAGCATGTTCGACCCGATGTATATGAACAAACGAGTTAAAACGCATAGAAAGAGAGAAAGAGTCATGGCCTAGAACATTCCCTCGATCGATCCATCCATTGAAGACAGTGGCAAAATGCATCAGAGAGAGCGTGGCTAACGGAGGGTGCAGAGAGAAAAAATACTCTGCGTCCCTCTTCGAAGCCCATAGGTGCGTAATGCCAGTACTCGACAAATTATTTCATTGCTCTATGAAGGCATTTGTAAAATCTTTTGGTATAAGATGTTTACGGACATCATTTGCTACCATAGGAATTGGGTATATCTGATAACGATCTTATATAATCAAATGGCTTATCGAAGAAATAAATTTCACACGCTCTATCGTCAAAATCACTAACCTCTCAAGCCTTGCATGCAGTTCAAACACCCACTTAGTAGGAACAGCATGTCCATGCTGGCGTAAGTTTTTCAGGCAGAGAGCTCGCCACAATCATAACACAACTCATGTGTGGCCCTTTAAACTGTTATTAGCGGAACCGTGTTACAGTAGGAAACCACGCGTCTCCTTTAGACACGAAGGCCCTGGCTTAATTCCGGTTGGAATCGCAGTGGGAACTGGTAGAACGGTAACATCCGTAGATACAAGTGCTTCTGGATGGAACTCTTTTCAGAGTTTATGAGTTGGCACGTGTCCATACCGAAAACTAATGTTAGCATTGGAGCGCGCTAAGATGTGCGGTGAGCTGGCGTTGCTGAAATCGACTTCGTGCTGCTGCTAACACGTCAGTGAAGCCCTTTTATTGGAAGTGCGATGAGAGAGATTTTCCAGCTGCTGCCATGTTTTGATTTTGTGGGAGTGATGAAAACTTCTTTTTCTTTGTTCCTTCAACGTTCCTATGCCCGTACGCATTTTCTACAACTCATTATAAACTTTTAGTGCTTTGCTTTCATTCACGTTCCATCGCTCATACATTTGCTTTTTAGTGTTTTGAAGAACTGATCCGGGATATTTTTTGAAGTGGTCTTTCATTGCCTTGTTTTGCGGTAGCGAAAATTCATGCATTCCTGATTCGAATTTGAGTATTTGTGTCTTTGTTTTTGACTGAAAAACCCAACTAAGTGTTTATCTTGTTTCCTCCTTCTAAAAGAACAGAAAGTATAAGAAATTAAGGACATTTATATCCATGGCAGCCAATTATGAGGCGAGCACTGTAGATGTGATTTCGCAGCTGTCAAGGACCTGTATGTTTGTCAACCGCTTCACTCATGTTATCACTTAGCAGCAAGTGTCGTTATTGATGTGGAAATGAATTTCAAATATTATTGCCCTCAAAATTCTTTAGTGTCGAAGTAGCGATTATCGGTAACAAACCAATGTGGACCGCAAATTTTCTAGTGTTCAACATTTTCTCGATTTCCTTTTAAACCCTAATGTGGGTTTTCAAGAGCGTGGAGAGATCGAGCTAGGCGATCTCCCGCCCCCCTCCCCTCAGAAATCTTTGATCTCATTTTGTGCATTAGGACTAATAATCGCAAATTTAGTTGAAGAGATCTTAGTTTTTGCCAAAAAAGAAGTTATTGTTCAAGCATTTTGAACGGTCTCACAAATTTGAGTGAAATTGATTATAATCCACTCGGCCTAGAAGTTCACTGAGATTGCTTCTGAATTCTATAGGTTGAAGCATGAGTTTCCAAAAATTTTTGGAAACTTGTTTTGAAGGAGTTGAAAACGTTTTGCTAAGTTTGTCATAACTGATTATGCTGTTTAATATCATATCCCAGACTTTGTTTAGGTTGATATCATGGAGTCAAAAAATGAAACTCTGTGCCCATCCATGGAGACATCTGATCAGCACCAGTTTATTCTTATCAGAAAGAGCAGTCCACGAAACCGAACAGAACTAAATATGAACTTGTCTTTTTTGCGACCATTTTGGGATTTTACGATTTTAGCACTCTTCCTCAACACTTCGTTTCTGCCCGATTTGCCAAAAAAAAATTTTTTTAACTTCGTCCGGAAAATAGCTTTGCAGACAAGGAATTTAGATTTGAGATCTTTGTCCCAAGACAAGGTATAGGGTATAAGCTCCTGCAAGACGAAGGCGGTTGGTTCGAGGCGCGACATGGCTGTGACGCGGCTGTGACGCTGCTGTGACGCAGCCATGTCGCAGCCGCGTTGCACATCGAACCGACCGCCTTCGTCTTGCAGCAGCTTATATCTGAAAAATTGTGACGATGGCGCGACCGCGCGCGACACGCACGCACCTTTCTGCAACCGCACTTTCTTGGATTCAGTTTCTGCTCGACTGGTTTTTCTGCTTAGGCATGATAGTACTCGGACACTGGAAGTGACTGAGCTGAGCGTTGAGGTGATGCCTTTTTGTTGAGGGTGTTATGCTCCTGTTGGCGCAAAGACCGCAGTCAAATCCATCGTCACGATTCTATAAATGAACCAATAACTCTCTTTCATTGATGTCTTTCGCCGATCTTTGGGCACCTTCCTTTGGAGCTGGCTCCAGCTTAGATTAGGTTGGGTTGGGTTCATCGATCTCTCTTCGTTACTGTTACGGTAGGAACCGATGAGCATTTCAGGCCATAGAGAGACATGTCCTCAGTAAAAAAACAAACAAGCCAAAAAGTATATATTAGGCTTGTCAAGGTCGCTGATCGAATACGAGTTCTTAAGCTATTCCGGGTAAACCGTAACAAATGTTTTTATAATGTTCCTTAGAAATGTGAGTGCACCACTAGCAGGGCCCAAAAAACTCGTAGTAAGTTGTATAGTGGTATCAGCATGTGTGTAAACCCTCTTACACAATTTTTCAGATTTTTTAAAGAAATTTTTGTCAGGCGACCTATTTTTCAATGATTCTATGCTGAAAGTTCCTTACGTAATTCTACGGAACGAAGAGCCATCGGTTATTCGCTACATGATGTAAATTTAAGTTGAAGCCAGCTTCACAGAGTTATTGCGGTACCCAAATATCAATGAAAGATTGCGAGTGAGCTAATCACGACCAAACAGTGTGCACATTATTTTGGATTTTCTGTACATCTAATGTTGAGCCAGAGTCACCGGAGAAGTTCCCTTGTTGGTTGATTGTCGTCGTTATCGTCGTTGGGGAGCTTGTTCGCTTCTGTTCAAATGCGGCATATCTTTTTTCTCATGGATTGTCTTCCTCTTTATCGTATCACTTCCATGAAATTGTTGAATGTAGTGTTTCGATTTTTCTGCAGCATGTTATCTGCCTCTATTGCCTTTTGTTCCACTTTGCCCCAGCTCTCTGCGGAGCCTGTCACTTACATCTGAAAGAAAACATTTTATTGCCCCCCCTCTAATGTCTCCTAAAGTATCACTTCACTGCCTGCACCTAAAATGCAGTTTCGATGAATCAGTAGTAGCAAGCCAGTGATATACCGGAGCGAGATATTTCATGTTTTTGACCTGTCTCGGTCTGAACTATGCAGGACAAAAAACATGCGGGGTATATGAATATAGCTGAGCAAGGTGGTTTTCGAGCGGTGTCTAACTGTTCATCCCTCATCCCGTTTAGCTTCTGTGCTACATTTTTAGACGCTCTCATAGTGAACAGTGCAAAATTATATGCAAAATCGACTAAATTATAGTTGATTTTCTGAGGGGGTTTATCATGTGTAAAGTATGTAAAGTCTCACTGACCAGATAACCTTGACCGTCTTGAGCTTTTGAGGGTAAGCTTGCAAAGATATAAGTGCTTGGGAGTGACTCGAAGTACTTTTGGACGGTCATTGTGTTTGAAGATCTGCAGGTTCTTTGCGGCCTCCCAGGGCGAGAAGTACGAAATTACTACAAATCTGAAAAGGCAGTAGGTGTATAATGTTTCGGTTGAAGGGGTCCTCCGAGGCAATGCACAACTTTTTGAAATCCGGATGTCGAGTCAAAACATGCGTCTCTCGGGTTTTGAGTCTATCACTTCTGTATTCTACTTCTGACGATAAGCACATCTATAAGTGTGCTAAGAAAATGAAAAACTTGACAAACAGTCGACTGCCAGTGATAAGGGTGAGAACACTTAATCAAAAGTGTATATCAATAGGACCGCGGCCAATTCATCATCGGTAATGCCTGCGCAATAGTATGAAACAATGTTATAATTATAATCTTGAAACAGAAAATAGTGAAAATTATGAATCCATAATATTGAGATCAAGTACAACAGATAGATCAGGGCAGAATTTCTTGGGTTTAGTGTTTTTGTGAGTGAGTAGCGTGCTCCCATATGAGGCTCAACTTATCGATCCCTGCCCCAAGCGTCTAGCTTTGTGCTTGCCACGCTGTTTCGCATCCTTTTAATTTATGTATGTTGATAATACACTCTGGCATCTAGCAAACCTTTTATCAAACGAATGCATTTTTTTCTTCGAAAGGCAAAATGTGAGATGTACATGAACTGACGACGCTTTACGATATTTATTTTAGTCAAACATGTGAAGATATGTTTGAGAATTTGTGAAATCCAGGAACGGTCTTGGTCGAAGTAATTTTGAATCCACCTTGCATCTTAGTTACCTATCTATCCATCAACTGTAGTATGTTCTAAACATTTATTTGTTTCAAGCGATTACATGGAAAGCCGTGAATGTAATGCATTCGGTACGGAATACATGTCTCGATTGTGAGTTTGGAATCATGAGGACTGGTGTAATGCGCACACTAATTCCCATGTCAACAAACTTTTTCTTCAAGATTCGCTCCTCGTTTCAGAACTCACCTGCCTGAAACTTGCATGCTTGAGAAATAACGTTATATCACGCTCCCGCCTCGACTGCGTCCGTGTCGACCGCGCGGCCTTTGCGTCATCGCGGAGTAGGCTACGTGCGAGCAATATACTTTGGAATATTTGAATTTTTTTTCGAATAACCAAATAGTCGATTATATTTTAAGATCAAAAATATCGAATCGGATTTCGAATATTTTAACAAAAATTGTCGGATATCCGAATATCGAACATTTCGAAAGACAAAAATGCCAAATAATCGATTACTTTCGAAATAAGAAAATTGTCGAATAAGCGAATATCGGATATTTTCGAGATGAAAAAAAAACTTCGAATAATTGAATATAATTGAGAGAAAAATTCGACGAAACGAATACTTTGCATTGACCATTCGAATATTCGAACGAATAAGCATCATGAAGGACTCCATGTAGTGGGCAACTTGAACAACAAACGATACTTGCTGATATAGCAGTTAGAAATGTGACGCTGTTATGTAGTTATTCTCACAAGAAAATGTCGAATAATCGAATAACTATTAGAAGTAAATTTTTGAATGTTCGAATATTCGAAAACCAGTTCCGAATATCCGAGCAATCGAATAAGTTCGAAGCTGACAAATTTCGAATAAGCGATTATCGAATATATTCGAGATTTTGAAATTTTTGAATAATCGAATTTCGAATAGATTTTATTCGAATACTTTGATCGAATACTCGAATAATTATTCGATTCGATCCAAAGTATAGGGAGCAAATGGCTTGTATAGCAAGTTTCAGCTCAGTTTAGGCGGAAATTGGACTGGCGGGAGTCCCATTCATAACGATTCGCGCCGTTTTGCAGTCTGCGTCTTTTCATTCTAATCTATCTCGCTGAGCCAGTGGCGGTGCGGACGCGCTGCTTTACTTGGGATTTTCGCCTACTCAGGGTTGAAAAAGACTGTAGAGTACTGCACGAAATCACTCGGAAGACTGCAAGCAAAACTTCCGCGAGCACATCATGCACCTGCTGAGGTGATTTACGAAGTACGGTTGATCATCCTGCTTCAGCAGGTTGCAACAGTTATGTGATTTGGTGTCACGTTAGACGAAAAACATGAACATGTTCATTATTTTCGTCCGACGTGACACCAAATGACATCACTGCGCCCAACGTAACCCCAGATGACGTAACTGCGCCGAGCCCTGCTTAAGCAGGACGATCGGCTAGTCTGGCCTACCTATGGTGCATCTCCAAAATTGTTCCCATATGTACGTGGCAGTGGCGGTTCCAGGATTTCGGACGGGGGGGGGGGGGGGGTTCGGGCGATTTCGTGAGTCGACTTCAACATGTGTGATCGGCTCCCGGATTCGTGAGGAGAGAGTTGCGGACTTTCCTGATTGTAAGGTTGAACGGCGCTATTCCACTCAATACAATCCCGATAATTGAAAATCACGGATATCGCCGAAAACTCGCTTAGGTGAGGTTATTCGACCTGCTGACCACGAAAATGATGTTCATTTTGCATGGTGGGGCCTTTTTGAGGGATTCGGTAGGTGTACGGTATGAGGTCAAAACCTTGAAATTCGCTAAAACTTTGCGTAGGGAGGGGGGGGGGGGGAGGAATTGGACATGCTGATCACGATTATCACACTTTTTCCACACGAAAACATTTGCCTGTATGGTTAGGTAGGCGTGCGGTAGGAGGCCAAAATCTGGATTTGGCTGGAATTTGGTCTGGAGAGGTTATTTGGCACGGTGAACCTGGGTATCATATTGACTTTGTATGGTAGCGCCGTTTCGTCGAGTTACGGTAGGTATACGGTAGATAGGTGAAAATTCCAGTCATGCTTTAAACGTTGCCTAGAGGGTTTTTCGAGTATACTGATAGCGAGTATCAGGCTTGCTCGCTACTACAACGCTTTTTTTTGTGGAGTCATGACAATTTGCAGCGTTTAGATAAACATCTTTTCCGCTTTTCAGACCAATTAAAGTCCCAAAAATCCACGAGAAGGCTTTATAAGCGAGATGAGCGCGGTATTAGTGATGAGCACATCAGATAACAACGCTGCATAAAGTTTCAGGCAGATCTACGGTTTTGACTCCTTACTACCTACCGTAACCCGACCATGAGGCAGTTTCGTGGGGATGACTATGCTATTTATGGTCAGCATGTCGAATAACCCCCCTACGCAAAGTTTTAGCTAATTCTGAGAGTTTGACCTATACCGTATGCCTACCGTAGCCCCTCCCTCAAAAAAAAGCCCACCATGCGAAATAAATATCATTTTCGTGGTCAGCAGGTCGAATAACATCCTTAAGCGAATGGCGAAATCCGTGATTTCCAACTTGGGTTGTATTATGTGGAATAGTACCGTATAAACTTGTTGAACCTTCGGTTAGCATTGCTTTTCATACTCTCTCGCTACCAAAAACCGCCGCCTTTTGAGTTGACACGACTCCACTTTCACATGAATCCAGGCACCGATGATGTAATCTTTGATTCATCTGGCTTGGCGGGTGGAAAGCGGGGCTTTGACCTAATTAAGGCCGCTCGCGCCTGCGACGCAGTTGCGTCTCTCCCGCGCGCGTGCCCTCTGATCATTAGCTATCCTTAATTGGTCACGAAGCCCCGTCTTCTAGCCGCCAAAGTCAGTTGAATCAAAAGGTATGGGTGTATGTACGTTAGTTGTTCTTACCGGAAACATGCTTAGCACTGTTGGGTTAGGTAATCAGTACAACTTTGGAATGTTTTCACTGATTTCGAAGAGAGGAAAATGACTTTCAAGAAAAAATGTCGGCCGCCGGGGATCACCGGAGGATCATAGAATGGAAAATGCGACTTGTAGGTTTCCCGCTCCTGTTCAATATGTTTATAGTAGAGGGTATGGGGCTCTGCGTGATTGCCAGAGTTCGGTGGGTTCATGGTCATTGCACGCGCTTTGGGCTTTGGTTATCTTTCTCCTTTTAAACGCTTTTGTGCTATCAGATGTTAGCTTCCAATCGCCTGAAACGATTTAAAAAATTACGGAATTGTTTGACTGGTTTAACACGTTGACGACCGTGTGCATATGCCCATATGCACGCCCTGACTCTCGTTCGGTTTTTTTCGTGCATACGCGCGTATGCACGCTAGTTTTTCAGGTGTAGACGAAGTTTTGAAGTAACTTCTATGCAGTTATAATACTGGTGGTCTGATTGACTTATAGAACACAGGGCATCGCGACAGCTGTTCAGAAGTATGAACCGCAGAATGGGTGATCAGTCCATTTTTGATGTGGTGAACGTATGCTATTTATGTGTTTCCGAGAAGGCTGGAACTCTGTGTAGCTGTTTTGAAAGCAAACAAGGATGGGTCAGGCAAAAAAGCTGGTGTTATAACGCTTCTCTCGTAGAGGGATTCCCAGAGACATAGCCACTGCATGGTTTATTCGAGGAAAAAGCTGTGCAAAATTTTGATTCGTGTAACTCGTGGTAAGACCCTGTAATATACATGTACCTCTGAATAAAGTTCTTATGTTTTACGAATATTTCCACATAATGTTTTCGTGCATACGCGCATATGCACGGGTCAAATGCGCTCAAAACACTGGTGGGAGTTTCGCCCGGAATGGCTTGGTCGTCAACTGTTGAGGCCTTATAGCATCGTGCTTACGCAACGGCCGCACTCACCGACTCTCGCGATCACCCAGAGCCCTATAGTTGAGACATTTGAGAATGATTTGACATTATAAAATCCGAACTTCGGAGTTTCAGATGTAGCTTTCTTTAAGCTGCAATCCCCTCCCCGGCGGCGATCTCAAAGGCACCGTCCATTTTAAGTTAAGGGTGTGTATCTGGCAGCATGCGATAGTAGGGCCCCTATCGAGGAAATGCCCATATCGAGGCGCAGAATGTCTTTTTGGAAGCGATAAAATTACTCCGAAACAACGAAGGGAGCAGAGGACGCTTAGGGCCGCATGCACTAACATCCCCGCGGGGAGGGGATCGCAGCTTAAAAGAAAGCTTTATATTTCGAAACTCCAGATACCTGGATTTTACGTTGTGTGCCTATCCGTAAGTATTCCTACTACCCTTCACTATGAACATGTTGAAGAGGAGCAAGAAGCTGTACGAACCGCATTTTCCAGCTTTTGTATGGTCCCTGATGATCCCCGGTGCTTTTCTTTAAAGTCATTTTTCTTTCTCCGAAGTTAACGAAAAACCTCCAAAGTTATGCAGATTATCCAACCCAACAGTGCTAAGCATGTTCGTGATAAGAACAAATGATGTTTTGAAGTCATGAAATTTTCGATGATCCACAGGTCGAAGTTTGAGGTTTACCGGAAAATTCGACTTTTCAAAAACTCTTTTGTTCTCATCAGCAACATGCTTAGCACTGTTGAGTTAGATGTTCAGTACAACTTTGGAAGGTTTTTGCCAACTTCGTAGAAAGAAAAATGACTTCACAGAAAAGCGCCGGGTATTATCAGGGATCATACAAAAACTGGAAAATGCTGTTCGTACAGCTTCTCGCTCCTGTTCAACATGTCATGGTGAAGGGTAGTAGGAATACTTACGGATAGGTACACAACCTGAAATCTAGGTATCTGGAGTTTCGAAATATAAAGCTTTCTTTTGAGCTGCGATCCCCTCCCAGCGGGGAGGTTAGTGCATGCGGCCCTTAGTCGGCAACGCCCTCTTGGCCATCCATGCTCGCCCATCTAATCGCCGTTTCGGTGATCCGCCTGCGGGTTCTCCGGAGAGAGAATCGTCAGGATTTTCGCGGATTCTTGACTTCATATCTGAAAACGGGGAAATGAGAAGGCCGGGAACGACCAAAACATGGACGAGAATCTTGGTGGATGGAGTTTGAAAGCTGTATCCGAGCAAGAATTCGATTCCTAGCGAATTCACTTCCCTGAGGTTTCCGCAACGCTTTCAAAGAAACCACGTTAGAAAGTGCGAAACGGCGTGAACATGCGTTTCCCAGAGCCTTACAATTTGAAATTGGACGTGGCAAGGCTGATTGTGAGATCAGAGTCGCTGTAGATCTCTACAACAATGACTGTGGCAGCATGCGTACTTTGCCGCAGAGCAGGGAGTCAAACAGGTGGAGAACTCCGCCTCCAGGGCGTACGTTTCTCAATTTTCGACCGTATTTCGTACTTCTATTCAAACGTTATGCCTTCGCACTTGAGCGAGGCGTGTCCGAGGGGCCCACTTTCGCATAGCATTGAATTCCAGAAACCTCACCTTGTCCGAGCACTGCCTTCAATGCATGCGGCCCTAAATGAATCACAAAAATAAAGACCGTACTTGGTTCAAAAAGCAGCTCACGTCCTAGAAGGAGTCACCTCACCTAAATTTTTCCTCGTTTGCCCTCTCAGGAAAAATTCTGCGACGCTCACTCATGTATAGGCGATTCATCGCACGCACAGACTGGACGCGGTTGCGGCCAAATAAACCGATTCGTGCATGGGGAGAGCAGACGGCAAGAGGGATGAAAGAGAGAGCTCGATAAGCGAGAGTCGACAGCTTCCGTATCCACCCTGTCTTTGTCTGCGATGAATCGCCTATATTAGTGCATTGACTGACAGTTGCATCCACTGAGGGGGTAATTGCAAAGTTGATGCTCGGTAGCCATAAAACTTACTGTGATCAATGAGTGTGAAAGTATGCTATTGTAGGTAATCCACTACCCTCAAGAAATCCACAACGTAATTGTCTGTCGCAAGAGCCGACAGTAGACTTTCCTGTCAGCTCTTATCTGTTCGGCTTTCTTTCATTTTGTCTCGTTGACGTTCCTGTTCGCGATCATCAACCTCTTCAATTACAGGTGAATCATGGGAGCGGCTGCATCAGGAGTTTCAACGCAAATGCAGGCGGAACATGATCCCAATGCTAATTTCCCATGGTCAGTTTTTTTCTGAAACCTTTGTATCTGATTGGCACTAAAATTGTTCGAATGATTGGCCGAGATTGTGCAAATGCACAGTGGCGTACCCAGGATTTCGGCTCGGGGGGGGGGGGGCGACAAAAAAATTTTTCAATGAAGGTGCATGGCGTTAGCCACGCGCTCCGAAAAATTTTTTGGGATGTTTCCGCTTTTCCGGGCCCCTGACGTCCCCGAAGAAATTTTTTTTACAAGGCTAGTTTGAATTTTTAAAGATTTTTAAAAATTATTTTAATTATTTACAAGTGTAAACAAGTCCTCTGCACATTTTTACAACACACTTAAGTAACTTTCAAAAATTTCGCGACCCATTCTCGGGAGGGGGGGGGGGGGCTCTCTCGGTACGCCACTGCAAGGTAGGCATAGAGTTTGTTTTTCTCATTCTTCTAGTAGTATTCTCACTTGACTCACCCGTTACGACTTAAGCGCTTTGCATGTGAATTTTTTAAAGACACCGTCAACCCAAAATAAGGTCGATGAGGTTGTATACTTGCCCAACTCGCGCTGTCAAAAGTTGCTTCCGATGCAAGAAATTTGCCTCGTCGCTTCGGATGACGGATTCGCAACGTTGGTTTCTCCCCTTTGAGTGGGCGTGACGTTCGTCCCGCCCATCCGTGCGCACCCAATCATCATTCCGGAGAATTCGCCCTGCGGGTTCAGCGCAATGGGAATTGTCGGGGTTTTCGCGGATTCTCGACTTGATGTTTGAAATTAGGGATATGGCGAAGCCTCGGAACGACAAAAACATGGAAGTCGAGAATTCGGGTGGACGGCGCCTTTGATTAGCCCTTGTTACCTTATATTACCACACCCGTTACCGTTCATTTTACTACATCTTCACCAGTCGTCTGACTTAATAAATCTGCCACGCTAGTGTATTGTCCACACCTGCAGATATTTCTACCGAGGCGATAACTATGGCTAAAGGGGCGGGCATACATCACGCAATTTCGTCGTCGCAATTTCTGGTCGTCGCGATTTGCTGCAAGCAGCGGCTATATTACGACGATTAAATCGCTGGTTACTTGTTCATAGACATACTTCTGCAGCGATTCGTGCATTCTCACAGTCGAGCATATTATACACGTTCTCAAACTAGTTATACAAATTGTACTACATTCGGCCCGTTTTTTTCACTTGTATCCTTTTGTATACCGGAATCGATTTCAACCGCAAGACTACGTAAAATCTCGCTATGCCATATATGCCAACATCCGGTTCCCATAGTTTAAAAGTCATGAATTATATTCAAACTCTGTTTAGAGGCAGTGTCCGGGCAAAAAACTCGATTCTAAGATTTTGTGCTTACCCGGGCCTATATGCTACGCTGAATCCGTAAATGCACACTGGAGAGCGTGAAAACGGCGAAAAACGGCTCTAACACAGGAGGGAAATCAGCAGGTGGGCGGGGTCCTCCCCACTGTGAATTCACGCTCCCAGCTTCCGGAGCGATCTTCTCGCTTCTATCAAGTTAACCATTCGCACTTAGCCGGTAGCGATGTTAGAACGGCTAGCGGAATCGAGAAGACCGCTCCGGAACCTGGGAGCGTGAATTCACAGTAGGGAGGACCCCGCCCACTTGCTGTTATCCTCCTGCGCTAGAGCCCTTTTTTGCCGTTTTCGCGCTTTCCAGTGTGGATTTTCGGATTCAGCATGGCGAATAGGCTTGTACAAGCACAAAAACTCAGAATCGAGTTTTTGCCCGGACACTGCCTTTAAATTCAAAGGCACCGTCCATCCTAAGAAGGTCATGAGCTTTTGACAGCTTACATTAGCTTATAGCGGGACCCCCTACAAGCCAGTGCCCAAGTCTCAGCACAGAATGTTGCTCTGGGAGCGAGAAAATCGGAGTAGCGAAGATGCATGAGGACCCCAAGTCGGCACTGCCCCCTCCAGTGATGCCCTCCCATCCGTGCGCGCCCATCCAATCACCGTTCCGAAAAGCCAGCATGCGGGTTCTCCGGAACGGGGATTGGCGGAGTTTTCGCGGATCGACTTCATATTCGGAACTGGGGATATGGGAAGGCCCCGAAACGATGAAGGAAGTCAAGAATCTTTGGGGACTGTGCCTTCAAAGGCAGTGGCTCGGCAAATCCTCAAATCATCCTTTTCTCGCCTGAAGTAACCCGCTCCACTGCTTTCGAATAACTTTGAAAGCACGAAATTAGCTAGTACGCGCCATACTTGATTCGCTTGATCGGCTTGATCCGCTTCATCCACTTCGCTATTGGTCAAGTCAGCAAACCGACCAATGGCGAAGCGGATTGAGCGGATCAAGATCAAGTATAGCGCGTGCTAAAGCCGTCAAATTTGAATATGGACGAGTGGAGGCAAATCCCGCCATGGCGAAGACGCATAGTTGTTGCGTGACCCTTATGCTTATAGCATGGTCACGTGAGCGCTCTGAAAGCGGAAGAGAAATCGCAAGGTGAGGGGGTCAGAGATGGGAGCTGTGAGGAGAGATGGAAGCGCTGCCTTTCGCGTTACAATTTCGGAGGTTAAAAGTGGCGTGAGAGATCGGACTTGGCCTATAGGTTCCATCATAGACGCTTCTACTCTGTGACATTGTTTTACCATGGGCCTTATTCTGCCGAGCCACTGCCTTCAAAGGGGATTTTCGATTTGGTTTTGACAGGTGCAATGTTCTAACAAAATTGCGCTAAAAAACTACATTTTCCTTAGGTTAGCAGGGTTGAGTTGATAGTTGGTGAAGCCCTTTCTTTCCATCTCTCTTACACCTGATATACCAACTGATATACCAACAGCAGACAGACAGCTTGCAGCTCTTCAAGAGCTTCAATCACGATCGCAGTGACTACTTTTAGATTTTCGGGTTTGGAAAAAACTCTGAAATTTTGAAGTGAGTTCTATTGCAAAAACCCGATTCCCTTGCTAAGAGAGCTTTTTGCATCCCGTGTAGAGTTTCAAAGCAATTTGCATCGTCATGTTTCTTATGACTTCGTAGATAACAATTCGGAAAGTTCACACAGTGTCGAGATGTCAAGTAAACAGAATCCAAGACTCGGAAAGCATCACACCATAGAACTATTCTTGCATCGGAGTCGAGGAGTCAGACTTCAATCACTTTTCGATGTCATGGTAACATTACCGAGAAGGCCAAGTTAGCGCAAAATATGATGACGTCAAAGATTGCACTTACGCGCTGGGTCGAACCTAAAGGTAAACAGTATGAAAAAGTGCAAAAATTAAGACGAGGACAAACATCCATCGCCGGTCGTTGACGTCAGATTCCCCCCCCCCCCCCGGCGCTTTATTATAGAGTAAACCAGTCTTGGACTGGTAGGGCAAATAAACCATATTCATCTGCGCGAATAAATGAACATTCGAACAAAGGCCTTTTTATTTATTCGACTATTCGAATAATCGAATAAATGGACTTTCTCTGAGAATCGACTAGAAAAATCGAATAGTCGAATATTTCGAATAACATTCGAATACGAATATTCTCCAACTATAGCATACAGAACTCCCATCTTCTTACAAGGGAGGTGTTTTCGGTCGAAGTGGCCTTTTAAAATGGAATTAATACGACTATAAAGAGCATCAAACGCTGATTCCAAATCTGTCTTCATTATCTGCCGAGCGCCCCTAGACGTTAAGTTATGAGCGTTTTTTAAGTTGAGAAATTAAATGCATACTTAGGACAGTATTCGTCAGAATCGCTCAAATGGTCCAATGTTGATTATCAAAGCACTTTATTTAAACAATATCTTTTATCCAAAGCATTCATACGTAACACTGCTCTATTTGAGCGCTGGGAAGACCGTAAAATTTTATTTTACTTAGATTATGCGTTCATTTTTCGCACCGAAAAATATTCATAACTCGACGTCTAAAGGCGCTCGGCAGATAAGACAGATTTGGAATCAGCGTTTGATGCTCTTTATAGTCGTATCAATTTCATTTGAAAAGGCCACTTCGATCGAAAGCACCTCCCTTAGCTGGAAGAAGAAAGGGTGCAAGGAGACACAAGCATAAACATAGCGGATGCATGTCACATGGTGTAAAGGGTGAACGATATGTTGTGCTGGTACTTTCAAGTAGTTACTAAAAAACCTCAGTAAAGACATAATACATACAAGCAAGAAATGCTGAACCTTTTTGGAAGCGGCAAGCGTTCGTTGTTGTTTTGTTTCTTATGCTGGAATTACCAAAACCATATATTTACTTGACCATACGAACGATATCATGACCATATCGAAAGTAAATGTTCGCTTTGATATTCGAAAATTTGAAAATTCTAGTATTTGAATGGTGGATTGTCCGAATAATTATAATTTGAATAATTTTTCTAAAATGTAAACATTCTTAGACCCATATGCAATCTTAGACCCTTATGCAACATCTCTGCGCCGAGAGGAACGGAGTCTCCATCAATGAAAAAGCCGCGACGTTCGCGCGCGGCCCTTTCATAACGGTGGCGCCGCTCCCCTTGCCGTCGCAGGGATGTTAATGCATACGGGCATTAGAAAACAAATTGCTGACTACAAAATTTTGGACGCCGTATACGAAAACGTCAAAGCTTCGTTCTTTCAACTATCCGCATTCCCGCTAGTCAAATATTCTTGCTGTCTTTTTGATTCTAGGTCAGATATTGTTTGTATGCGGATACCTGCCGCACTCGGAAAGACGAAATTAAGTTTTTTTTTTCGGAATGTGGTTAGTGCCATTCAATTTTAAACCTTATCGAATTCGAAGGCATGAGTTTAAGCGAAACTCCCTTCCCTGTATTGATACATATTCCTGTGTTCACAGAATCATTGCGTTTTTGCGAACCGAGATGTGACACATTATTGATACTGGTTATAACTCACACTGGGATATTATCTTTTTTTTGTGGCTTATTCTTATCTTGCCAATCATTACGTATTTAGGTGGGTCCGATTTCTCGCTAAGGGAGTTGGTATTGTTGGTGGATTTTTAGCGATATTTTTCGGAGCTCTTGGTCTTATATCGCTTTCGCCCACATGTGTTATTGCAGTATTGTTACAGATGTGCGTTCGTCACTTATCAATATTACTTCAGTAACATCTCTACATTCAGGCTATTCGGTTTCTTGGTTATTGCACTGGAAGCTCCTTTCTGTTGTGCGTTTGTAGATTTTATCGAACGACTTGCACAATTCAGCGAGTCTCGAAAGCACTGGCATAAAGCTGCTTTGTATGGAGCGTAAGTACTCATTTGCTACCATTTGCTGTTTTTCTTTTTTACAGTGACAACCTAGAATCATGTCATCAGTCAAATTTGTGGAAAATTTTGTCTCGGTATGATCCGATGAATTGAATGGGCCAGCGGCGGTCCCACGATTGTCGTCTGTCGTAGGGAGGGGGGGGGGAACAAAAATTTTCCCGAATAGAGTGGACACTCACTCCAAGTTTGTCTGGACGTTTCCACATTATTAGCTGGCCCATGGACGGCAACCATGTCCCCTCCCCCTCCAGAAGTTTTAGATGAATTTATGAAAATCTTTAAAAATTATTTCAGTTATTCACAAGTAAAATAAGTCACTTACGCGTTCTTATAACTGTAAGTAACAAAAACTTCGTCATTCTCGGCCCGCCGTCCTTGGTACGCCACCAAAGAGAATTTGAATTAGGTGACATAAGTTGTTACATAGAGGGAAAAATCCATAACTTTCCCAAAAGTTTCTTAAAGAAGCTATTTTTCAAAGAAATCATTTGCAGCTGTCTCCTTCCCTCGCTTCGCACATAACGATAATAGCGAACACCGATTCGATAGGGTAAAGCAAGTTCTACGAGACTGCTTTTAAACGATCGCAAAAAGTTTGATCCGTCAAATTTGAAAGCAAGATCCAAAAAATACCCAAGAATCAGATTGCCATCAAACATTCTGCGGACTTCCAACTTGGTCAGGCTTATACTGTACACATCAGACATTCATAGTTGCGGTATTTCCTCCAGGGTCAGAAGTGAGAAATTGGAAGTTGGCATGCCTTACCAAACAGTGATGGGCTACTCTAGTTTAGGTAATTCTATTCGCAAAAACGATATCCCCTTTGCTTTCTCTCCTAAAACGATATCCAGCTTGCTTGGTAAGCCACCTGTGCCGTACTCTGATCCCTGAGACTTTCCGGGAAATAATAAATCTAGCATAAAAAACCGAAAAAGGCGACATTTTCTTTTTGCCTATTCTCAAATTTCAACTAGCCCTTGCAAAAACGCAGGAGGTGTACATATGCTTGTCTGGTGTAGGGAGTATAGTTAGAATCGAATATTCGTGTTCGAATAATTTATTCGAAATATTCGACTATTCGAATATTCGAATAATCGAATATTCGAGGAAGTCCAATTATTCGATTATTCGAATAGTCGAATAAATGAGAAAGGCCTGTATTCGAATAATTCGTTCATTCGATGATTTGGAAAAATGAGTTATTCGAATATTCGAATATTCGAGGAATTTCAAAAGACAGTTATTCGAATATTCGAATATTCGAGCGACTTGAAAGACAGTCATTCGAATATTCGAATATTCAAGAACATTCATTCGAACATTCGATGTCAAAAGAAAACATCAGCTGTTCTACATTGAGTACAAGTATGTCCCCGATCGGTCAATCACATAAAAATCATCATATGACAGAATGGCTAGCAAGCTTCCCTTTTTACGGCATGAGTCGCGAGTCATGCCAAAGCATAGTGATGACAAGTATTATTCATAATTCATTTGGAGTGCTGAACTATCTTCTGGAAATCGCGTCTGAAAAGTGGAGATGCGATATCATGCGGAAAGACCCACAGGCTCTAAATTGGGGGAAGAAAAGCCGTCATTAGGCGCCCTTTAGCAGACCACTGGTCCTCAAACAGCTTGCACAAGCATGTATAGTCTCCTAAGGCAGCAGGTAAAGGCAACATTCATTCCTTCATCTCGAGGTCTTCACTTGCTCTAGCCTAATCACCGCTCACATGTCAAAATACCTGAAAGTTACGTTACAGCGCAAGGCGTCGTGAGGACCTGAGCCGCTTGACTTGGCGGCAGCCTATCAGTCACTGCTCAAATCGGGTGCCCTTATGGTCTTATAAAACTAGTGTTAGAATGTTGCAAAGTTCGTAGAGGAATAATACTTCGAGTAGGCGTTTAGGATGAACATTGTTTATTTTGAACCTGAGAAGAGATATGAAAGATCCTTACAACAAAAGTACAAACCTCAAAAATACAACTGAAACAACTTTGTGAGAATTCAGTCCTACAGCAAAAACTCTGAAACTCAGTGATTATGAATTCCCGACAAGTATTAGATTATCAGCTAATATACAAATATTTCCATGAGTTTTCTTTCTTTTGCATTTAGATGAGCACAGAAATATTAGGTTGTCACGAAAGTTTTGTCCATTTTTTCCATCGCTCACTAAGAGCCACAGAACACCAATGCATAGGCAACTTAGGTACGACTTGATACATATTTTTATATTCTTTCTCACAGCTGTATTTGAATCTCTGATCTACTCTGCCTCTGCAATGTTATCCCCACGGCGTTCTGAGCAGCTCAGAAGTAATGCCAAATCTTTACTGAGTTTTAAAAAATTTTTATCCTGATGTTTTCAAAGAGCGCTGAAGATTATTATGTAGAGCAAGCCTTTGGCTACATTGTATCCAATTTAGTTTACATCCATGTTTACCAAGCTCGTTATAATTAATGTTTGATGAAAACTGCAGCTTTTTGAATACGTTTACCACTTAAAAGTACCGAAAATTCCAAAAAGCTGCATTTTCAAAGCAAATCAAACTTGGTTATGTAAAAATAATGTTTGATAAGAATCATATTTCAATTCGCGAAAGCTTTGAAAGCTTTCGTGTATTTGCTGCAGTTGCGTGTTTCATGACTTAAAAAGATCGAAACTGCCGAAAAAAATAATGTTTTTGAAGCTAAAAACAGCAAATTAAGAGAATCTCTAAGAATATTACCTTGAAATCCGAGAATTGCTCTATTTGATCCATACTTAATCCTTTTCGAAACTTTGGAATGAAATTTAGAACTTTGGAATGAAATTCAAAAAAGTAGCTTAACTTTGAGCAGATAAAATTGACGGATGGAGAACTTTGGCAATTATCAAAAAAAGCATACAAGATTGTGGTTCGAAAATGTATTCTTAAAAGACAGGGAAAAGCCATCGAATGCGTGTTGAGATTCATTTAGGTCTTTATTGTGTGTGGTCCTCAGTCGTTTGAAAAAATGAACAAAACTTTCGGGACAACAGCAGAGGTTCACTGATTCTATCACTGTAGGCCTTCCTCGTGCTCCCCAGTGCTAGTCTTAGAACTCACGCAATGCTGACCATTACGAATAAATTACAAACAACTACCTAATCTAAAAGGTTTTCCATTTTAAATCTATAGCTTTGGAAAAAAATTCTGTGTAACTTCGGAAGAAACTTCTGTAAGGAAGTATAAATCTGTTGAAACGATTACCAGGTAAGGCTTAGGCCACGAACACCTTGAACTACATGTTTGAGTGAAATTCTTCTGTTTCCTAGGTGAAACCCTGACCAGCGACAATAACCTAGTCACCCTACCACTTGCTACACATATAATTAACAGCTACAAATCTAGATCGAATATAGCGATTAAGTTTTTTTTGCAAACCGCAACAAAGAAAAAAACAGCATTGTTTGAGCCGCTAAATTATTCGAATTATTCGAATAGTCGAATATCCGGACAGGTATAAATATTCGATTATTCGAATAGTCGAATATTCGACCATATGTAATTATTCGATTATTCGAATAGTCGAACATTCGACCAACCCCATTTATTCGAATATTCGATCATTCGAATTTTGAAATGTAGCATTATTCGAATATTCGAATTCGAGTAATCTGAAAATCACAGATCGAATAATATTCGTTCGTTCGAATATTTTTCAAAAGCCAATTATTCGAAATTCATTCGTTCGACAAAGTTTTTCGGTCGTTTCAACTATAGTAGGGAGTATATGCATGACCAAGTTTAGGCCCGCACAAATTTTTCGAACGGAGATCTGATTTTATTTTTGAATAATGAAATTACGAGGTAGGGCAAAAGTCTGGGAGCCGACATTACAATTTTGTAAATCACGAAACTACTGATGGTTTTGATTCCAAATTTGGGCCACTTCGCTGCGATCATCTTCTGCAACTCACACATTACGTAGCTAAAAATGCTTGCCTTATGTTTTTGCAAGAATTAGATATATCAAATAAGTGTCTCTGCAGAGCGAGAATTGAAATTTTTTATAATTACAGTTTACTAGTGAATCAGTAATGTAAAGGCGTTAGATTTGCAGGAGCGTTCGCTGAAAGAGCCGCGCTTCTCGCAATTTCAGCTTTTCTGATTAGGCACGATAGTTCTTTATATAATTTCGTAGCTTAATACTGCAAATTCTACCACATGTCGATGCATACAATGTAGAGGAGGCTTTGCGCCACCACATCATAGTAGTTGCGTTTGCCAGATACTATTCTTTCGAAAATGCAAATCTTCAAAATAAAATTAAAAGCTATAGGAGCGAAGCACGTACTGAGCTTTAAGCTCTGTTTTCTCAATGAGTCTTCTATATAAGTGAGCATCTATTTGAATTCGATCAATGGAGCAAGTTCAATACTTTTTAGAATATGATTTTTCTCTGCTGCTCGCGCAATCGAGTCCAAGTTTCCAGTATGCGAGTGCATTTGCTTTCACTTAAAACTCCAATATTTTTTCTTAAATATTGCAAAAAAATTTCTTCGTAAATGTCGTAGCCAAAAACTTGCTCCATCATACTGCACATTTACCTAGTGATAAAAGAAACAGCTTTTGTGAAAGCGTGGGACGAATAATTTTGTCGTGACTGCCTGCGTTCTACGACGGGCGGACTCGCCAAGTTTTCGAAGGGCTCTTTGAAGACAATCTCACAATTTGAGAGCTGCGCTGTATTTGTAAAGGTTCGATTTATGTGTGCCCAGATTTTTTTTCTAGGTACTTTCCTTCAGATTCTATCTGAAAAAGTACTAGGCTCCCAGACTTTTGCTCCACCCTGTACTTTGGATTTTGCTTCCAATTCTCAAGCAGATCTTAACTTTCTGCGACCTTCTAAATGCAGTTTTGTACAAATTGCTTTGCTCTCTTGAAAAATATGTTTTTCACATTTTTACCTTTACACTGCTGCGATGCGTAAGGCCTGCATTTTTTTGACAACACTACATTGCAGCGCTCAAAGCGTCGATGTATCTCAATGTTCTCTTATCTGAGACAATCATAAAGAAATTGAAACCAGGAATGGCACGTCCATATGCTGATTTCGTGATAGAATAATTTTCACATGTTTTTCAAATAAAGAGTGTATCAGCTGCCATGACAGATGCAGGAAGACTGTATTGTTTAGGATGGGGATTGCGCCAATAATTATGTGTTTTGAGCTGAACACTTTCCTTGGATCTGGCTTGATTTTCGCTTGTGGAACTATCTATGGATTCATGGCGCTTGGTAAAAAGGTAAGAATTACAGCTTATCCAAGTTCTGCGATATTGTATAAATGCAAGTTGGAAGAACAACAATGTTTCAGGCTGATCGTGGAACAATGATGGCAGCTGGTGATCCAGCATGGAGTCCGCAAGTGAATCAACCTTCGGTATCATAGGTAAAAAATGGAGGCGATTGCTGCCATGCAAAATTTTCACTCTTTCTGTTTTTTCTTCATTGATTTCCAACATGGACTGTACAGGTGCCCATTTCGTTGCATAAAACGAATTGGTTTGGTGATGTCATTGATTTCTCTTAGCCTCGCATTTGCTGCTCTAGCGATCGAGTTATTTATTTTATTCACTTCCTCGAAATACTATGTTCTCTCATACTGTGGACTTCGTACGAATTTTTAGTTGATTTTTACAAAGAAAAAGATGTACCCGTTGAATAACATTCATTGCAAATCTGTTGTACATTTTTGACTGATGGCACAAATTGCATTTTCTTCTCGTTTGTTAGACCATGTTATGCACACGGATACGCGAACCGAACAGATAGATTATAGTCTTCTTTTTTGTTGCGTCTACTTAGGTGGTACTAGTCGCTCAACTACCTTTTTAGAATAAATCGAGGATCTATTGAGCATCTTTGAGTTGAGAACAAAAAAAAGGCTTCACTCAGGGCCCGGCACGAGTCCGTTTCTAGGCGTTTTGAAAACGAAGCCCTCCTGACTTTCGAGAATTTTACGAGCCCTTTGACCCTTGCTCTACCCCACCTCCGATTGTTGGTGGATCCTTGCATACTCACTTAGTTCTTGACAAAACCATTTACCTCATGTCAAACGCTCAAAGAAAGCCCACAAAACCCACAGAATTTTGGCTTCGTAAAGCCCTAGATGGTCACAGAACGATCAAAATAGATACGAGCTGACGAAAGAAGAAGAAGAAGAAAGAAGAATGGAAGAAATCATCAAAATAATGAAAAAAAGCTAGAATTGAAAATGAAAATTGAAAAGAAGAGGATGCAGAAAAGCTGACGCTGGGGCGCGATATCTAATAACGCGATTTTCGGAAGAAAAAGAGGATAAAAAACGACGGATAGGGGGTGATATGAAAATGTTTCTATGCTCAGGGATAGATTCTTGGCCGGGGCATCCGTCCATGCTAAGTTTTTAAATCTTTTTACATAAATTCCGCAAATAATTTTCTAAGTATACAGTTCAATTTTGATGTCATATGATTCTGTGTGCGCTGTAAACAAGCAATTTGTTTATTTTAGCCTTGCTTTCAAATCGCGCGCACTTTTCGTCATGCACGACAGAGCATGTCAATCGTGTGATAACCTGTCCGAAAAGCTCGAGTAAATGGCACTTATTCTTTGTGCTCTGCCCCGACTCGTCAAAAACGATACCCCCTTTGCTTTTTGCTCCAAAAACGAAGTTCAGCCTGCTTCCAGACGATCTGCTCCGGGCCCTGGCCTCACTCCCCGCTAGATAGTGTCTTGGGACAACCAAAGGGCTTTTTGAAGTTCGAAATCACTGGCGTTGGCTTGCTGGGCAGTGATGTAGCACTTGCACCATAGTGATGTACTTGCCACGCAGATTTTCTCTCGCTGTAATTATGAGCTTCCCAGGATATCACGACGTAGCAAGCGCCGCCCCTTATCCAGTGTCCTCACGAATGCTGAAGCCGGGATTTCAGTGTGAGTTTGGGATCGAGGTGCTCAACGGAATTGCTCCATTCAAGACAAAACTTTGGAATTGGGGTTTTCGAGGTTGCTCTTTTCATTAAGGAGTTACTAACAAGGAGAGGATACTTAGTCGAAAGCACCGATCCAGATGAGACATACATCTTCGTGACCTGCTCGGAGCGCTGATTTCAAATCTGGCAAAATCAGCTGCGGAGCGCCTTCGGGCGAGGAGCTATGACCGTTTCAAGAGCCAAAAATTGAGTGGGTAAAGAGAGTGAAATTGATTGTTACAACATGTATATTTCGCAGATAGACTCGCTTTGAATGCGAGTATAGCAGACAGACTTTTCTCTTTGCGCAGAGTAATTTGACAGACATCACTCCCCCATTCGAGCTATACTGGAGACTTCTGCGTATAATTTTTTTCTTCCCTCGACTTCAAATTTTCTCCACAAAAACAACCATAACTCGTTGTCCAAAGGCGCTCCGCAGCTGATTTTGCCAGATTTGAAATCAGCGCTCCGAGCACGTCCAGATATATGCCTCATCTGGATTGGTGCTTTCGACTAAGTATCCTCTCCTTGTAAGTGCAAACTCAAGGTTTAACACCGATAACGCCCAACCAAAACTAAGGTCTGGATTTAGAAGAATTTGAAGTTGCTTTTGTCAAACCAAGACCAAAAATCAAGACGGGTTCTCGAGATTGCCTTTTTTTCAGTTTTTGAGCATGGAGACATAAATGTCTTTCCTGCAAAAACCACCTTCTTTCCCTAGAATGGAAATGTCAAATGCAATAATACTAGGTTGGTGCAAAAGTTCTGTCACACCATTTTCAATAAACCATAAGTTACAGAGCCTTGGTAGATAGAGGAAATCATGATTTTTGTAATGGTTCTTTACTGCTCTTACATAAAGGTATGCTTTTGAGATAGAACCAGGCGAATGAAATCACTTTAGTTTTGATCGTTGCAAGTCATGTCGCTAGAAATCTAAAACCTGCGATGAAACTAACGTAAGAGCCAGTAATATGTAATAAGTTTTATGATCCAGCCTTTTCAACTGTGCGGAATTTGTGCTTATTGGGCATTTCCCTGAAAAGCTATGATTTTTTGAAAAGTGCCGAAGATCAATTTCGCTGTTCTGCACTGCTTGCTCAAAAGTCATAACCCTTCACAGAGATGCTAATTTAACACAAACTTTGCGCACTAATAGGGTGGATCTTTACCACTAGTTTCAAATTTTTGGCGACCCAATTAGAAATGACCAAAGCTAGACTGATTTGATTCTCCTACTTCTATTTCGGAAGCTCACCCTTGTTAAAGAGCAGCAAAGGTACTTCTACGAGGAGAATGATTTCCTTTATCCAGCAAAACCAAGTAAGAGCAAATTGTCGAGACAGAAGAAATTATGATGTTTTACTATGCGACAGAACTTTTACACAGCCTGATACTTATGTGCTTCCGTTTCACATTTTTCCTAAAAGCAAACTCAAAACTATAACCTTCTAACCACTTCCTTTAGGCACAACCACCACAAGCGAGAGATTTAAGTGTCATTAAAACAGCAATATCAACCATCCAATGACCATGCGTCATTCACACTTTGCGATGGAGATTTAATGTGAAAATTAGTTTTTCTAATTAAAGTTCCATTAACTGAACAGAGTGGCACACTATGAATACATATATCAAACATCTTCGCCAGATATAATTCTCCAAAGTAATTTTTCCTCATTCGTTGAGCTTCCCTCTTTTGTTCTCCGCGTGTTTTCCATGTAATTCGATTATAGCTGAGATTCTAAAAACTGATGAAATTTGAACTCATTTGTATCCCAAAGTAACGAGCATGTTTTTCTCTAGCGTTCGCCATCATTCCGGGCTTTCTAGGTCCATCATGAAGTTTTCTGGCAATGGTCAGCTCAGCGATTCTGCGACTTATAGTTCGATCAAGATTCAAGCATCATGCCAGCATAGTTGCTTCAGTGGGCGGCAGCAATGTCATGGTATCTGAAGTGTCCATGATTATAGCGAATCGGAATGTGCCTGGCAAGCACACCATCTAGGTGCGAGGTTATGGCCCGGGGGGAGAAAGTTACGCTCCCACAGCTAGAGGAGTTTATTAATCTCCTATGGAAAAGACATTCATTTTTTCATTCTCAGTAAGGAAAACATGACCTAAAGACATGACCTAGAGGCTGCTTCCCGGAAGAGCAAGCTATCAATTGCAAGCGGTGGACTCTTAAGATCTATTTAGTATTCCGATGTAGAAGACGAAGCGTGTTGTTCTATGAGATGATAGTCAGCGGGAACTAATATAGGAGTGTAATCCCAGCTGCCAGACTAGTTGCTTCGCGCCTCTCAAATAAGAGATGGGAAGATGAGATTTTGACAAAACTCGGGTCGACTAGTGCTCATAAGGAATCTCATTAATTCAGTATCTCATCTGTTCTTGCCAAAAACATGTTTGGCACTGCTGGAGTAAACTGTACACTATGTCAATTACGTACTCTCTTTGTCCTAGGAAGTACGCATACACAATGCGAGGTCCTTGCGTGCGGACCTTCAGTCGGTAAGGCCAGATCGGAAGCCCAAGCCATGCGCGCAGCTCTGGCGTGGTGATTGTGCTTATGGAAAGAGAGCACGAGATTAACACTGACTGTAAGTACAATTTGGGGCGGCTGCTGTCTTTACGCCCTTTCAAAAGCCACAAGGGTATAAAATATCCAGGAAAAGGTACTTCAGCGTTTTGAGTGCACTAACAATAAGTCGTTAAGCTATTTTAGGTATCTAGAGACTATCATATGCGAGCAAGAAAGGATTTGTAGAGACAAAACCCCAAAAATGCGGTTGCTAAACTGCGTTGATTTTAGCACTCATTATTGGAGATTTGCAGTTGAATACTAACGAAGTTTTGAGGCTCATACTTTGTGAATTTGTGAGCAGATATAGCGGGGACCCTTATGCATTAGGCTTAAAAGCATCAGTTTAAATTGTGAAGAGACCAAATACCTTGGAAAGGACTTGAGTTGAAAATTGAAAAAAAAAAAACAAAGCCAGTTCATCAATATTTCACTCAGTTTCCATGCTATAACAACAATTTGACCGGTAAGCCAGTTCTCGTACAAATGTAAAATTGAATTTCAGATTATCATTTCCTTATCCACTATCGAGGTTTACAGGTATCTTCGTAAGTGCATCGCAAAAGCTTTTCCTTTTCGAAATTCTTTCTTATGACTGCTCTTTACGCTTCTTCCTGACTCTTAAGTCTCACAACAGTGACTTTCTTATTAGGATCTAGTAAGAAAAAAGAGCAGGACAAGCGTTTATTAATAATACAGATATTAGCGCACTGGGTGCAAAATCTTATAAAATCGCTGCGTTAAACATAGGCTTGAACAAGAGTAACTAATCTTACAAGCATTTTCACTGAAGTTTGGGTTGAAGTCGTGGATCCGATATTATCCTTTCGGGCCTGACGGCAAGCGCTACTATTTACTTCGAAGGTCTGTATAACTGGTGCACTTCTCTACATACATTGTGGATAATCTGGATATGAAACAACCACTGAGCCTACCGAACCTACCGACTGTTAGTAGTACTATGCTCTTGCGCAGGGCTTGCTGACCTCATTGTGGCATTCTGATGAATTGATAGTTGAGAAGAAATTGCATTTACCCTAAAATCTCACAGATAAGTCCTTCCATCAGGAGATAAGTCCTCATATCAGGACAAGTCCGTCTACAGATAAGTTCGCCTTTAGGTCCGCTTTTTTGACTCAGTTAAGACCCTTTAGATAAGTCCGCCTACAGATAAGTTCGTTTTCTTTCCATTATAACTAACCTGAAATCTTGTCAGATAAGTCCGGACTTATCTGTAGACGGACTTATCTGATGGGAGACTTATCTGCAAGATTCTTGGCGGTGCGAGGATGCATTTTATCGATTTTTCTTGTCAAAAAAGCGAACTTATCTGTAAGATTTTAGGGTGCTCGAATTTGTTGCATTTCAGGCAGATAAGCGCTATCGTCATTACAACTGCAAACAAAACTTTATTCCAAAACCAGACAAATTATGTGTAAATAAGGTTCGTGTCTGCGTTTGAGAGTAACCTAAGCGTATTATTAGTCACTATGTAGCAGATTTGAGAGAAAAAAACTTACAAGTAGTGTCTTCGCACGTACTTCGAACAGGGCAGTATCTTTCTGGATGCTCAAGAAGTGTTGGGTTGTCCCGAAAGTAAACTCCTTTTTTAGATACTTCGAGCCATTTTTGTTTTCACAGTAGACTTACATCATTCGATAGAGCAGATCAAGCTCTACAAAATGACCATCAAGCGCCTGATTCGCATTCCATGGAATTGAAGCCAAAATCGGAAAACATTTTGCCACCTAAAAATTGGAACTTTGAGTGAGAAAGTATGCTACGGACATTCAACTTGGTCACTATACAGTAGGCATATGGTAGTACTCAAATATGTCTTTAATGGATTTTTCGAGCATAGAAAGCGAGAAAAAAAGATAGTCCTGAATTGGCAAACTCCACCCCCAGCCCCTCTCACATTCGTCATTGTATACAACAAGCCTTACTAAATATCAACCTTGAACCTTATCCCTGTATGTGCTCATATAATCAGGAAATACCAAGTTTTACATGAAAAACCCAAAAATAGTGGCATTTTCGCATTTTCGCACCATCTTTGCTTTTCAATTTAGGGCCTCGGAAAAAATTCGCCAATTACATTTCTGGGCACTACTATTTGTCTATTATAAAAAGACCAAGTTGTTCTGGAAGAAATCCAATTTAGTGTAGCTGAAAAAGTTTGATTTTTGGCCCCAAATTTTACCTGAATTACGATTTAGGTGAATCTTTGGTGGTCTTTTTGTGGAGAGCTTCCTTCGCTCTATCGAATGGTACCCTAAGTCTGTTGGGAAAACAAAAACAGTTCATTTTATTTGAAAATGGAGTTTACCTTTGGGACAACCTAATAGAAGTGAAGAATTTTGCAAAGAGTTTATAAACAAAATGGGGCTATAGGAAAGAAGAGCCCAAAAGTCTGTGTTGTCCTGCTTGCAGCAATCATAAAGGCAGTGTCCCGGCAGATTCGCGCCCTGAGGGATATTGCCATGGTGGGGTTCCTAGTCATCCCACTGACCTACCGACGCAGTCCGGCTGGTTGGTGTTCCCTCTGGGCAGAGAAAATAGCCCTCGAACCGGCGCGCGCAACCCCAATCGGCGCGCGCTGGACGACTTCGCTTACCGTTCGGCGCGGGACCCCACAGCCACTCTCTCGCATTTTGCATGCTATCCAAAGCAAGAATTACAGGCAGCAGGGTCTTCGCGCCAGGACCTCCCAACTTTCTATTAAAATTCTCGTCCAAGCTGCTTTTTAAAAATTGGGTAAACGCCCTGAAAAGGGTCTTTTCACCCGTTTTAAAGCTCAAATTCGGGGTCTACGGGTCGAAAAGGCCCAAGACATGCAAAAAGATGGAAATGCGAAATCTGCCGGGACACTGCCTTTAAGCCTTCATCTGTATGTTTTCGACTCATGGATTACACATCAGGAATTCGGAGACGTGTTACATAACTAGCATATAAATCAGATTACAGTTTTATAACGATAGTGGGTGATGAAACTCTTGGGTAGTTCCACCTAAGGTTAGACTTACGGTGGTTCAGTGGAGTTTTGTACATAAACACGCAGAGACAGCGAGAGAATGCTTTATTGGGCTTTATCGTCAATGCCTGAAAACAAGGAACCACCCAACATCTGAGATGAATCCCAACCCCCCTTCACTTTGGAGCCTAGGCCACCCCCCCCCCGCCTTCACTAAGGACGGAGAAAAAAATTTTTTGAGGTGAGACGATAGTGTGCTTGAAGTGGAGTAGAATTTAAGGTAAAAGAATTTATTCACAGAGTGTAGGAAACGAGAATGCGACGAAGCAAAAATCGGGACCGGACCCCCCTAACTGGGACGAAGCAGGTGCTGAGGTGAGAAAATACTTAGTTTGAAGCTGAGATATCGTAGTTGAAAAATCCAATTTTAGGAATTTCATAGGACGAGCAGTAATGAGTCGGCCTGGAAGGGCGCATGGTCATGAAACGAATGGCTGAAGTGGAGCCTTCACGTGGGCGTGTTGTACGAGACTCGAAAAAAAATTTTGTGATTGTAATGTGGCTATAAATTAATAATTTGCTATTATATGGTGTGTATAAGGATAAACAATAAATGGAAATGTTGTACACAATCGAAGGTGTAGATAGTGAGTGAGGTTTGGTTGTGGCAGGTTTGAGTTGCCAACTATACCCCCCTTCGAACCAGAAAATTCCCATATCTCGGTGGAGGGGTCCTCTCATGATCTAATCTCTTTTTTGTCTTGTTGAGGAGAGTGTACTTGATATAACTAGGGCTGTCGCAAAAGTTGGATTTTACACAAAAATTCATGCGTCTCCAACTCGGTGCTGTTGCTCTCCTTCCTTAAAGCAGATCCTTTTGCGACAGCCCCAGTTATATCAACTAAACCTCCCTCTACAAGATGGTGAAAAGTAGATCACGGGAGGACCTCCCTGCTGAGATACGGATCGTCAATTAGAACCACCCAAAATCGATTTTTTTGCTGTAACTCTTGTGTTAATGAACAAAAATAAATAAGGAGCTGGATCTAGAATCTACTCTTCAAGAGCTTTCGAATGATATATAATATGTGGGGTTCCTTATTTTTTCGCCCTGCGACAGGGGTTGAGACGATTCAGTTATGGCTTCTCAGCCCCGCCCACTTTAATGCATATGGAGGGGGGATAGAGCTGAGAGAAAATTGAAAATTTAATTTTTTTCAATCCCCCCCCCCCCCGGTCGACGTCGGCAGTTTGGAACACCCTTCACTTTTGAAGGTCAAAAACAGCCGAGACCCCCTTCACTTTGGAGGGTACCCATCTCAGACCATCGCACTTATGGTCAACAACGTCGTCATCTTCGGCAGAGGCCATGGAAATTATTGATACACCACGCCAAAAAATAGCACATACAGTGGATCTTGGAAGGTGCCTGTCGTGGGTCGATAGTGGCAGACTGAAGCGGCGTTGGAGTGGTGGTTCGACTAGTGGGTTGGCGAGAGTGTGGCGTAGATTGTGCAGGATCTTGAAGGGAACGTGGCACCAACTCGGAAGCGTCATAACGTGGCAGCAACTTGGGAAGTGACGGGAAAACGGTGCAGTTTTGCATCAGGTCCTCGGTTACTCTACCCGGGCGTTTGAGGCCCGCGCATTAGATTGGGGAAACGCTTACATCTCCCAAAAATGTGCTGATTGCCATTTTCTGAGAATGTGCAATTCGTCTTCGTGGGTTCAATCCAGCAGCTTGTTTATTGATGAGCGATCTCTTCTTCAGGGCTCAGCACAGGTGACTTACGGGGCAGGCTGGATATCGTTTTGGAATAAAAAGCAAGGGGGACGTCGTTGAAGCGGAACCCCCCCCCCCCTCCCCTCCAAACACACACACACACATAATCGCCTTCTGCCATTATGTCACCAATCTTCTATGGAAGATGCGAACTCTCATTTCTCCTTATCGGTCTGTATAAATCAAAAATTTCCTGTTTCAACGTGTTCGCCGGTTTAGCGCGAGAATTCAAACCTGCCCTGAAATAGACAAAAGACTTGTCTACAGTGAAGAGAAAATGAAATGACGCCAAAATTGGTGTGTAGACGAGTAATAGGGAGCTAGGACTATGTGCAAAAAATTATGAAAAAATTATGTGAACTGGAGGCGTGGCAAACTTTCTTAGGGGTTAGGTGGCTTTACAGCCAGCTGGACAGCCACCTGAGGTGGCTGTAAGAAGAAAAAGTCATAAATTTTCCTTCCTTCACATAATTTTTTCATATGTTTGACATAAGAACATTCTACATCAAAAACCCTACAGCTGAGATTTTGAATCTCCCTAAACCCCCTCTTCCTCGCGTAGTTAAAGCCCTCCAAATATTTTGTATGGCGGCGGCAAGCCTGCTCCAAGCGCGCAAGGGTGCGTGCTGGACACAGCATGCCGCCAATGAATACGGACATCTTTAGTTTTTTTCGTCTGTTTGATGTTACGTTTACGTTTTGTCCCATTAATTTTCGCTATTCGGTCGATTCATTCATGATCGCTCATAGGTGATATCGTATTTTTGTGACGAAGTCTACAGAGACTTCGTTTTTGAAAAATTGAAAAAGCCACCTCATGCCGAGCCCTGTTCTTCTTTTATGCAGAAAACGTTAGCTATGGTAGCTTTATTGAAACAGACGACATGCTTGTCTGTTTATTTATTTTTGTTTTTTGAATACGCCACAGGCGCGCCATTGTGTCGGGTTAATGATTAATAGATTCATAAAAAATAATATCAGAAACACAGAAACACAGCAATGAAGAAACAAAAAAGGACTAACGCAGAAAGCGAGATCGCTTTTCTAAGACTATTTCTAGTCTAAGTCATCAATCTAAGACGATAGAACACAAGGTCTAGCAGTGAGTGCAAATGACTTTCACCAGAATAGTATTCTATAGATGTTATCCAAAACCTGACTACCCTCAGTCGTTACCCAGCTACAGGGAATGGCTTACAGCTTTGGGACTGCATAGTCTAAAATACAGAAGGGTTTTTAATGATCTAATCTTCTGCTTCTGCATTTTGGAATTAGAAACAAGATTGAGACCTAGTAGATACTGGCTATTCAGACCGTGTGGTAGTCGACGAGAGGTTTCGGTTTTTGCTATAGAAAGCTGAGCGGTAGAATATTTACCGTAGCCTTTAACTCCTTTGTATAGTGAGTTTCAACTCGGTTCAAGCGGAAATTGTACTGGCGGGAGTCCGCTTCGCAACGGTTCGCGCCTCTTTGCAGTCTGCGTCTCTTCATTCCAACCTGTCTCGCCGAGCCAGTGGCGGTGCAGACGCGCTGCTCCACTTGGAATGTTTCGCCTAGTCCGGGTTGAGAAAGACTGTATGCCGTACCGCTAGATGGTTCGATCTGTTACCAAGTGAGGTGGTTTTATGCGACACATCGGCTAAATTCCGCAAAAAATTAGCCTTCATCAACGTCTTGAATACTCTAGGAATCCCTGATGTTCATAACAGAAGATTTTTTGAATGGGGTGTACTCTTGTATTCTTAGCAATTTTTTCTTCTATGATGTTTTATTTCTCTTTTTTCGATGCGTAAAAAGTGAGCAGAATTGCTTAGTATCGTAATGTGCTTTTCAGTGGATTTTTGCTTCTTCTTTTTGACAGCACCGGTATAGAAGTCTTCGCAGGGATTAGCCGTTTGAGGACTCCGAATTCGGTGAACCCCCTACCTTGTGGTCCCCCCTGCCACTCGCACAGGGTCTCTGACGGATTCGCCCGCCTCGAGTTAAGTCTGTCAGCCCAGCCCCGGTTATCTATGCCAGAAACTGCGTTTGGATAAGGGAAAAGGATTTCGGTAGGGGACTACTCACCTTCTAAAGAAGGAAGACGACCTGATGACACCAGCAAGGGACTCTCTCAAACATTTGCTGAATTTTCGTCTTTTTTCCTTTTTCGCGGTGCACCCTTGCGTGTAAATAAATAAATAAATGAATAAATAAATAATAAATATATAAATAAATAAATAACAAGAAGTGCTGCCATAAAGAGTACTCAATTGAGTCTAGGTACCATTCTGCTCGCCAGGCAAGCAATCTATACTCAGGGGTATGACGGAACCACCACTATGAAAATGGGATGCTACGCAACAAACTAGGCAACCCTTGTACAACCTAAGATGCTGGATGAGCCACAAACTGAATAGCAAAACGGAAGTAAGCTCGGTAAGAATATACTGGGCAGTCTCCTTAGGTTAGCTTTATGCACCAAGTCGGAGAGAAAAATTAGACCTAAACTGTGGCAAATGTGTTTCTCGTACTAAAGCAATGGTAGACCGTTGTGTACTGAAGGCGTGACGATGATGACAAACATCTGACGATAGGTCACGCCTAGGATATGACCTTTACGTCGCTCAGGCAGGATCAATGATATGGTGAAAGTGCCGAAAGTCGACACAAGTTCTTGATATGCGAATCATACAGTGGAAGAGTACGTAGCAGGGTTTGCCACAAATGTGCACGCTGGGGCTCTCCTTCAAGACCTAATGTACTCTATCTATAAGGCCCGTATGCACGTACGTCCCCGCTGGGGAGGGGAGGGGAGTTGGATCCCCAGGGGAACGGTCCCCTCCACTGAACCCCGCCATGACAGAGGGGAGAGGAGCGATCCCCTCCCCTGCACCTCAGTGAGGATGGTGTGAATGGTCCCGAGGTGTCTAATCAAACATATAAGGAATCCTTAACTCAATTCAAAAATCTGCAAATAGCGGGAAACCGCGCGGTGGTCCCGTAGCGAACACTCTTCCAATTAGCACCTTTAGATCACTGGTTCACTAGTTGATCCAATGAACTCCAGTGCATACGGGGTTCGCGTGGGGGAGGGGATCCCTTTCTCCTCCCCACTCGATCCCCGTATGCACAAGTGTAAGTCAACAACGCGGGGGAGGGGATCGACATCCCCTACAACGGAGTAGGGGTTCGATGGTGTAGGTCATGCCAGAGAAGCGACTAATCTGATTTCAATCAGTTATTACAAAGCATTTTGTTCAAATTGATGAAAGATTTTCCATGGTAGCGGGTTCCTCTCTCAGCGACCTGTAGCTTGCAGTTCTGTCTCTCTCTTCTATATTATCTTCTCGTGAAGAAATTCGGGCATATATCTGCCAGTTTCGAATATCTGTAGGAGTTTCTAAACATTCTCGAGATTTGCGCCTTTTTTATATGACATGCTAGTTATATCCATGAAGACTGGTACAACACATTGTAACTATCATATTATATGATATGATGTCTTTATCTTGTTATTCTAACGTAAGCTGCTTTGAAAAAAAAATGAAAATTAGCAGATTTGCCCATTTCTGAGTAGAGATCCTCGGGAGAGTGATCCCCTCCCCAGCGTTCCCCTCGTTCATAGCAGGGAAACCGCTGGGGATCATTCCCCTGAGGTAAAGGATGATATGTCGCCAATAGCTTCAGCGTTCATGGAGAGCTGGCACGATTTGCAGCTTCTGTTATGCGTAGAAATGCTGGTTAGCTCCCCCCCTCCCCTTTTTTTCGGCAGCATAGAGTCTTCTACCCGTCCCCTGCAGAGAGATCTGACTTCTATTGTTGAACACCTTTACGCTAAAATGGGCAGCATCGAAGGTGAGCAGCATCATGACAACAGCAGGACTAATTGGGCCTAGAAAATATAATTTTTGGTGTGCCGAGCGCATTCACGATAGATGTGCATTCCGCAACGCCTAAAACATTGCCGATGACGAAAATTGAAGATAAGCAGTCGTCGAAAGATGAGAATACAAAAAATCGCCATATGAAAGCGAAAGAAAAGAGCTGTCCCCGCTCTCCCTTGTGCATAAGGGGGTTCCTCTCCCCTACTCCCAGGGGATCCCTTTGCCGATATTGTCTGCTTGCATACGAGGGTTCGCCTGGGGTAGGAAGGGGAGCCCCAGCGGGGATCATTGCAATGGTTAAACTCACATCCCCTCCCCGCGGGGATGTACGTGCATACGGGCCTAAGGCTTGATACATACATCGCTGCTTAGGTATGGACAAAATGTGCGAGCAGCGAGAGCAGCGCTGCTTGAGCTGAGCAGCGCTGCAACTTGAGCTGAGCAGCGCTGCAAGGAACGAAGGATTGCTGCCCCGCAACACCTCAAAACACGCGCTGCGTCCTAACTAGGGCGCGATAAATGCCTCAATACATAATTATCGTTTGCCCTTGTTTTATGGAGTCACTTGCGCCTCAGTTCGTTTATCACTTGATTATTTTATGCATATGTGTTGGTCGTGTGACGTCGTGTGACGTCGTTGGTCGTGTGATTATCAATGCATGCAAACACTCGATACATTTGCTACTTGCAAACAAAAAAGAAAAAAACAATCAAGACTTCAAATACCAACGTTCGTTTTGCAAATTAACAATAAGAGGAACGAAAATGAAATTGTTCAGCATGATAATACGACAAAACAATAAAAAAGGCAGAATGGGATGATGAATCTTTGACAAAAATTGAAAAAAAGGAAGAAAACTATCCAAAACACGCAAATTTCAAAAAAATGAGTTCAAAAACACATAAAATCAGCTGTTGCAGCTCAAAGCAGCTGAGATCAGCTCAGAGCAGCTGAGATACGCTCAGAAAAAGTGAGCGTAACTCAGCTGCAAAATCCAGTTGCAGCGCTGCTCAGCTTGAGCAGCGCTGCGCAGCGCTGCTCAGAATTGAGACGCTAGGTATGGACATGACCTTTCACGTTAGCTGCTGCAGCGCTAAGCAGCGGCGTCACTCCGCTGCAATCAATACGCACTAAAAGCGTTGCTGCCACCGCTACGTATGGACACCCGCCGCCAGGTATGTTTTAAGCCTAAGGCTTGAGATATACCTGGCGATGGAGGTATAGCGGGTGTTGGCGAATCGCTGATGTCTGCGCTGCCCTTAGCTGCTCGTGGCTGCTGCGCTGGGTATGCTGTGGGTGCAAGAACAAAGTAGCTTTACCTATTACTATTACTTAGCTTAGGTCATTAAGGAAAGTAAGTCTTGACGATTACCAAAACTGAGAAATAATATGAGACCCAAAAAAGTCGTACTGTTTTCATCAGGAAATTTTCTTTATAACAATCATAAAATGGCGTGCCAAATGTTGCATATACTGAGAAAATTTTAATCATTTGACAGATAGCAAGCGAGTGTCACAGTTAGACCTTGATGTGTGCTTGAGGCAACATCTAAACTATCTAGGTCATAGCAGACGTTAATTTGTTGAGGTGTACTAGTAATATCCCACTGAACCGTTTGAATCCTCTAGCTTTTCATCGTTACTCTAATTTGACTACGCAGTTGATCAGATTTCATTCTTTGTCGACTTCGTCAATTCTATATCGATTTTCTTATCGATGCATTTGCGTTTCGGTGAAAATTTGTCATAGTTCATCAGTATCGAAACTGCTCTGAAAATCCTTCAGAAATTCAGAAATATGTTAAAAAAGGAGCAAATCCGAGCAAAATCAGCGTTAGCAGCTCGAAGCAGCTGAGAGAAGCTCACAAAAAGTGAGCTTCATATCGCATAGCAGCGAGGAGCAGCAACGAGCAGCTGGGAGCAGCAGAGAGCAGCAAGAAGCAGCGCAGCATCGCTAGCTATAGCGGGTCTGTTTCGCATTGGCTGCAGCAGCTAGGAGCAGCAGCGTCGCCTGGCGTCAATCGATACGCACAAAAGACGTTGCTGCTCGCAGCGTCTTATCGTCAGCTATAGCCACCCATCGTCAGGTATATCTCAAGCCTAAGTGAACACGCTGTAAATGTCACAGTTTCTTTTCTCGCTCGGTGCTTTCACTAGGCTCTACATACTTTTCTCTTTGCTATTTATTGGTGAGCAGGCTCGAAATGAACAAACATGTACATATTGCTTCAAAAGCATCCCGTTCCGTTTCAAATATGGTGCTACCTGAAGCCAGGCTGCTACTGTAATTTTCACATATGTCCAACCTATATCCGCAGCGATAATGATTTGCATGCCTCATGTTCCATCAAGTTGGAATTTGCAAATCACTTTATTTTGGATTTGTTACCACTTTGAAATGAAAAACCAACTTGAGCTGAAAGCTCTGCACCAAGTGATTTCATATGATGCTTTATAGAATTTTGCGTGTGACTGCACATGCCGCATTTCATGTGACGGCTCAGCTGGCGTATACGGTCACGGGAACCACCTTTTTACTACTGAAACGGTGGAAGATGCGCCGATAATTTTCCGGTTATTAAGAGTGAACGGCATAAGTGAGTTTTAAGTGATGGTTATCATCATTATCACATGTCATAAAGTAACCGCAAAAGCTTCTTACAGAGACAAGAGTTATGCCAATTATGGCTTATCAGAAACTTGGCGATAGTGGTGCAGAAATAAGCAGTGATTGTTTGTCAGATGAAGAAGATGGGCTTCTGGAGCCGCGGTTCAAATATCAAAGGATTGAAGGACCTGACGCAAAACAGGTAAATCTGGCTAATTGGTTGTCATTTGAATGAGGAATTTGGTACGAAGTTACGCCCTTATAAGTTTTGTTTGCCGCGAGTGCGTTCACGGACTAGTCTATTAGGAAGGTCCGAGAATTTCATAGCTACATCATTCTTATACTGTAGTCGTGTAAGCATCCCATGTACTCGGCTTGTTTCTTCCATTTGAGCTTCTTCGGGCCTCCAGTCTGTTGTTTGTTCTACAGGCAGGCATATCTCAAGATCAGATGCTTTTCAGTTGATGGCCACGCAAGTGGTAAGTGCAATCACAGCTCATCTCAAACTCATTGTAATCGGGACCCAAATGGGCTACATATGGATCATGGATCATTTCGGCCATGTGGATCATCAACACGTCCCGGTATGTCGTTACTGAATCTGACGCTCTTTGATGATGTGCTGCTGCATTTTGTCATCGTTGCTTTAGGTAATTCGCCCGCACAGAAGCGCTGTGATGAAACTAACTATAGATAGTGCTGGGAACTATATAATGAGCTGCGGAAACGATGGACGGGTTGCTATCTCAGGAGTAGGATGTGATGAGTTGAATTATGTCAGTTGAACGAGAACCATTCATGGGAAGGACTCCTTTTTTTGTATGAATTTATCATTCATCTGTATTAAGGTAATAAACATGGCGGTCATGCCTCGTTCTATAGCCATAAGCCCAACTTTCTCAAAACCAGCCTCTGTACCGATGTTCGTGATCGCTGAAAGGAACTTGGCCATTTACGAGAAGAAGTTCTTCAAATATAGGGATAATGTATGCAGTATTTTTATTTTGAAACTACAAATTGAGAAGGTCTATCAAGGTTATTTTTTCTGGTGGAGAGAAGGATGGTTTCATCTCGCAATGTTCATGGCAGCAATCACTCATAGCCTTCACAAATGATGGCGGAACAAGAATTTATGACAGGTCAGGAATATACGTATATCTTATAAGTCACTTCCTTGCACATTTATGATGCATACTGATAGTACCAACAGAACCTGTTGAAGAAGAGTTCTGTGTCCTTTATATTTCTATGAAGAACTGGATTATCACGGTGGACTACGCTATTCCTAGAATTGTATTTTTATTTCTAGACTCTCAGAGCGATTGATCTCCCTAATACCTCCATCTCATGATATTGATCTTGCGCGTTCATCCCAGTATCCTCCTTCACATTGCTGGATAGATGATACTCTGGTGGCAATCGCATGGGCGGATACCCTCACAATTGCAAAAGTGAGAACAGTGGAAGGATCGGTAAGTTCTTGCAAATTTGTTGCTTTTGATTGCTTCTTTTTGCCGCTCTTTGCCTCGTTTCGAAATTTGAACCCTGCTTTTAAACAGTTGATGAAAGCCTTATCAAATTGTTCGGTCCTTTGCTGTCCCTCAGTCATTCATCATAAAGGAATAACAAGCTTTAAGATCTCATCAGATTGTTTCTTTGTCAGTCAAGGGTCTATTGAAGTGAAGGCGTTTTTCTTGATTAATGTTCTCCTACTTGCCTTCACTGGTTTGGCAGTCGGACGATTTCAGGCCGTTAGGAGGGCAGAGATCCATTTTTCGTGGCACCTCAGCATGTTTTGTTCGGGAGTATCCTATGCTGTAGGAGATTCTGATGAGTGTCCCAATATCATAGTGTTCGGACTGAAATATGGTTGCGAAGCGATAGCTATTGATACTCCTTCAGAAGTGTCGGTGAGTTTCTTTTTTTTCGGTAATTTAAGCTTGCTGAGAAAAAGTTTATTTCTGCTGCATTATCACTTCTATAACTCTTGGTGCATCTTTGCTATGGCACTCTATCAATGCTGACTGTTTGAGTCTTGGCTTTAGGAACAAACTGTTATATCCAGCAGCTCTAGTGAGTCTAAAGCGGATGATGCAGTACCGTATGTCCAGTTCTGCCTGTTTGAACCAAAAAATTTCTCATCTTACACCCTTTTGGCAGAGGATCGTCTCAGGTTCGAAGTAGCATCTTTATACTTATTGCGATCAACATCAGTTCAGCCTAGCAGCAAATCATTCCTCACAACCATGTCAGTTTGCCATGGTCGGCCTTCCCTGTTACGAGTCTTACTTTCTCGCTGGCCCATCTGATCTCGTTATGGTTAATTTCTTTTCTTTACCAAACTTTTTTGATTTCGTAATCTAATTTTTCGCGGAATTCAAGGTAGTTTGTTTTAGGTGACTCCTTATTGTGCGGAGGACACCATTCGCTGGAGGGTTGAAAACGGATTGATGGAAGAAGCATGGGAATTGGCTTGCGACAAGCACGCTGAGCTCGAAGGTACCAAATGGAACAGCAGATCGATAGGACGTGCAATGATTGAACACCTCATCTCATCCGGGAAACCTCGACAAGCAGCGGCTAGAATGGCAGAGGTTTGATAGATCTAATAAAGGCCTTACGTATGCGGTCTTTTTACTAAATGACGTTTAGTAAAGGTGTGCGGCACTGTCAGCACGGAGTGGGAGTGGGCCATTAGTGCGTTTGAGCGATCTCGTCTGTGCACTCTTATCGCTGAAGTGAGTAGTATATTTACAAGCTAATAAGTTTTACATAGACTTAAGTATTGTTTTAGTTCCTTCCAACAAGTAATCCACAGCTAGAGCCAGAATGTTATGAAACTGCACTTCAAGCTGCGCTATATAATGACGTTGACCTCTTCAAGCGCCTCGTACAGCAATGGTCCCCAGATTTATATCGAACCGGTAATTTTGAGCCCTTAATGGTATTTTTTTTCGCAGTAGACATTATCGTTGTGCTTAAATCACGGATATTTCTTTTTCAAAGTCAAGGACGCATTTTTGAAGTCTAGTCAGACATGTTGTTTTGCTTCTGTGGAGTACCATATCATTCATTCTCTGACTAAGAGAAGTGAGCTTGCTTTGCGTACTTCTGATTAACAAGTTTAGTTCAAAGAGCTCGAACATGTCCTTCCAAGAACTTAATAGTAAATCAACCAAAACGCGTTAAAACTCGCTCGTGAACTTGTTGATCAAACGTACACAAAGCGTGCTCTCGTTTCTTGGTCAAGAATGAATGATTGGTACTCCATAATGAAGATATTCTAGGCATCTGAGGCAGATGCCTGTCGCATACTGTCGCAAAGGGGATATCCAGTGTAATTTGAATATTCAGGTTTTATCACTGGTCTGACGTTGAAACGTATCCAGGAAATTGTTTCGTCCCAGTTGGAGCCAAATCGGTCTTCTCAAAGCGTATGTTGTTGTCAAAATAGTAGTGTGTTGCACTTTTCCGACTTCATTCGGAGTGTTTCAGGATGAAATTCATCTCTATCAGGCATTGGCACATTTGTACCTCCACGAAAGGAAGTTTGACTCAGCGTTGAAGATCTACCTCAGTTTAAAAGATCCGCAAATCTTTGCTGTCATTGACAAATATCAACTCTTTGAACAGGTAATATATTGTCGTAATATAGCGTTGCTAGGTACGAATTGTGTTTTCTAGGTGAAAGACCAGGTATCTGAGTTGATGCGTATCAATACGGATCGTGCTCTGCGACTTCTTCTAGATAACGAAGACAACGTACCGGCTTCTTTGGTTATGGCGAAAATAGCACGTCAGCCGAAATTACAGGTAATTACTTATATCCTTCAGTTACGCTAAAGAGAGACTTTATGCAGCTAGCTTATCTGACGAAGCTTCTCAACAAAAACGAAGGAGCTGAATATGCCGATCAAGCCGTCCGCCTATATGCAGATCATGACAGGAAGAAGTTAATCCCTTTTTTGAGGAAAAATGAGAATTACCACATCCGGAAAGCTTTAGAAATTTGCCGTCAGAAGAACTTCGTTGAAGAGGTAATTCGAGTAATACTTCACTCTTGCTCTCTCTTAGTTATATCACTGCCATGACTATCAGGCTAATTCCACTTTGTATCAACATTCCAAGTCTTTTCTTGAATTTAAACATCTTGCAGATGATTCTGTTATTTGGTAAGAGCGGCAAACATGCTGAAGCTCTTGATTTAGTGATAAAGAAATATAATCAATTGGATAAAGCGATCGAGTATTGCCAGGGTAAGCAATGTGATAATGCATGTTGGGAAATAAGTGCCATTTTTATAGAACACGATGACACTGACTTATGGGCTCGACTGATTGAGGAAGTGATTGAAACACCCGCTCACATAGCATATTTACTTAACCATGCTGGAAGTAGCATTGATCCGCTTCATGTAATCGAAAAGGTGATGTTATTTTTGTAATTGCAATTTATTTTTCAAGCCTTACGATTTTTTTGCGTAGATAACCTCAAAGGCGTTTCTGCCATTTTAGATCCCTCCGACTATGCCTGTGCCTGGTCTACGCGATGCTCTTGTCAAAGTCCTTCGAGACTACGCAGCTAAGGTCGCGCTGCAGTGCGGTTGTCAAGAAGCGACTCGTGGAGACGTACGCGAGCTTCTTACGCAGCATTTGCAAACTCAAATCTTGCCGGTTTACTACACTCTAGAATCGCATTGTTCAGTATGTGGGTAAGTCTGCGGAGGATTGCCAGCTTTGATAATCATCTACTATTTTTGCAGAAAGAGGTTGGTGATGTCTGATCCACGGGGTGCTGAGCTGAGGATGTTTGGTTGCGGACATATCGCGCATTTATCCTGCTGTTTAGAGGTTTGTATATTGAGTAGGATGTATCGGGGCGTGGCTGCCGCCACGTTCCCTTTTCCTAGAGTTTAGGGGCTATGGACCCGCAAAAATTTTGAGATACAACCCATAAAATTTTTCGGAGTGCTTGGCTATCGCCACGCACCTTTATTTGAATAAAAATTTTTGCCCCTCCCCCCTTTCCGGACCGAAATCCTGGGACCGCCTTTGCTAAGCGATATAGCGTATGTTACTTCAAATTAGAATTTTCCGAAATCAGTACTAGACGCAGGTTTGAGGTAGTAACTGGTTCAAGGTCCGCACGCATATGAGCCGGCGGCGAGAGGCGAGTCTTTCTTGAGATGGGGAGCGAGCAAACCCCACTGCGACTGCTTTCACTCCGACTTTCGTTGCGTACCAGCGGCGTTCGACTGTCCTCTGAGCGCAACACGCAAACGCCGCTGGTAGGGCAGTCGCACGCCGCTGGTACGCTGTGGAACTCCGCTGACAGGAGAATGGTACGCCGCTGGTACGCCAAGAGGGTACGCCTTCGGACGCAAGTTCACCCGATTTTTGGTTACTGTACTAATTGCAGCATTAGCTGGTTTGGAAATTGCTATATCGACAAATTTTATGAAGCCGAAATTAGCGCAAAAAATGCTACCCTTTCGATCGATGGACTTCATTGAATCGAAGTCGGGGGATTGTGGGCCACCCCTACAACACCCAGCTGAGGTGTTATCAGGTTACTCAATGGGAACAACAACTCAATCTTTTTCCTTTGTCAGGTGCCGAGAAGTGTTAGCTAAACACTAAAATGCTGAGGCGGCTCAACCACTGCGTCGTATCCCATACGGGTACGGCTTACGCTTACAGCGTGGGGTAATGTGATGGGACGCCGCTCGCTTGTTTGGGTTGTGGAACGCCGCTCGCCAAAAGACGGTACGCCGCTGGTAGGGCGCATTAAGGAACGCCGTTGGTACGTTAAGCGCACTCCGCTGGTACGCAAAGCCATTTAGGTACGCCGCTGGTACGCAACGAAAGTCTGAGCAGTGAAGGGGAGCAGCTCCTTTTCTGGGACCTTCATGCATTCCGGCATAAGTACGTAAGTCTACTGCCAGAGGAAGGCGGACAGTCTAGGAGCGCGAACGTGGTTCTATCACACATGGAACGCATATGGCCAGGATCGCAACGATATAGCCAGGGCCCGGCACGAGTCGGTTTCTGGAGTTTCTGAAAACGAAGTCTCCCCTGACTTTCGGAAGTTTTACGAAGTCCCCTTTGACCTATCTGCTTAGGACTGAAAACAAGAAAGATTTACTAGTCTGAAAGAAAAAACTTGAGATAAAAGTGAATCCAAATTGGAGCTATATACTACGCATGCACAAGAGCTTGGCACTGGAGGGCGATATTCAACAAAGCGATTTATGAAGAAATGAAGGCAAACAATGAAGGCAGAATTTGCCATTTTCGGCGGTCAGCTGTGGTAGAGGGTCTGAAAACCTACTCTCAATTAAACGACAACCCCATCTCCAAAGATTGAAAAAGTCGCTCAAAAATGAAGACTAGAAAACGGCTCACGTGGAAATAAATTCGTCAGCACGCATTTCACCTTCAAGCTCTCGCTTTATCGCTCTTTAAAGAAAATAACTTGTGTTTGGTCACTTATATAAATAGCTCATGTGACCTGAAATCACGTAGGTCCCGGTAGCTTGCTAAGGCGGAGATGGAGATTTTCCACACAAGACGAAGATGGCGATTTTGATTATGCGGATACCGCTGGCTCGGTCAGCCATTGTATTAGGTTGTCCGGAAATTAATGCCCGTTTCGAATTTCAACCGCAATAAGTCATGCACCTCTCATTTCCAAATAGGTTGCAAAGTACCATTCGATAGAACAAAGCAAGCTCTACAAGATGGCCTTCTTGCTTTTGCAACAGCTCTCACCCACCTCAAGTTTCGAGCCAAAAACTAAAAAGACTCATCAGCCCGAAAAATCGAAATAAATCGTAACTCAGTTGATAAAAATCCTACAAAAATTCTTACTTGCTCACGTAAACACTATCCACATAAAAGATCCATAAAAGCCTTTGCCGCATTTTTTTCTCTGTTAGAAATCAAGAAAACGGAAATTTTCGTGCATTTGCCAAAGTGGTGCTGTGCCGTTCCCACATAGGTAGTTGTACACCACAAGCCCGTAGAGGTACACACTTAAATTTTCAACTCTCTACAAGCTTTAGTTCTCGAGAAATTTGAATTTTAGCTTGGACCACCTAACTAGGAAAGCTATATTCAATATTTCTCGGGAACTAAAGCTTGTAGACAGCTGAAAATTCAAGTCTGTACCTTTACGGGCTTGTGGTGTACAACTACCTATGTGGGAACGGCACAGCACCACTTTGGCAAATGCACGAAAATTTCCGTTTTCTTGATTTCTAACAGAGAAAAAATGCGGCAAAGGCGTATATAGATGTTTTATGTGAATAGTGTTTACGTGAGCAAGTAAGAATTTTTGTAGGATTTTTATGAACTGAGTTACGATTTATTTGGATTTTTGGGCAGCTGAGTCTTTTTAGTTTTTGGCTCGAAACTCGAAGTGGGTGAGAGCTGTTGCAAAAGCAAGAAGGCCATCTTGTAGAGCTTGCTTTGCTCTATCGAATGGTACTTTGCAACCTATTTAGAAATGAGAAGTGTATGACTTATTACCTTTGAAATTCAAAACAGGCATTAATTTCCGGACAACCTAATATTAGGTTTTCGAAAGCAGTTTCGCCATTTTGAAACGAACTTAAAATCCTGCGGAACGAACATCCTCAAAGGCAGCGTCCAGGCAAATCTGGACTACGGGGATTTTACGTGGAAAGTATTTTTGGGGCCCTAACTAAGGCACTGCCCAAGCGGCAGCGCAGGTAGTGCTCTAACGGCTGAGTATTCCCCTCGAAACTGGGCCCGCGATCGTATTCGCATGGATTCATGGCAGTTTCGCGCCAGGAATCCACGCTTTGCGCCATGAATCCATGCGCAATACGATCGCGGGGTCCAGTTTCGAGGGAATATCTCAGCCGTTAGAGCACTACCTGAGCTGCCGGTTGGGCAGTGGCTTAGTTAGGACCCCAAAATTACTATCCACGTGAGATCCCCATGTGTCCAGACTTGCCTGGACGCTGCCTTCAAGAGATTTTGGGCTCGATGCAACTTTTCATCCTCATTCAAATGATGGTTTTCTTCTTGCCTGACCAACAAGCTCTCAGAAAAGGACTGAAGCCTACGACTTATGGCTTTGTCATTGTCAACTTTCGCTAATTTTCTATTTTTATACCCCTTGAAGAAGTTCATGTTTACTGATCAAAAAGCTAACCTTGCACGAACAAAACAATTTTTTCTCTCTATAGCTTGCTTTTCAAAAATTTCGAAATTACTTTTCTATACTATGAAACTTCATATTTGGTCAGCTCAATGCTCAGAGAAGATCAACCGGCAAGCAGCCCGGGAGTCTTTCGATGCAGCTTTCTCTCCCCTTTCTAACAATCTTTTGTTCCCAATTCGTGAAGTGATTGAAGATAAAATAAGCATAATTTATGCTTTGAGCGTGCCTCATGTGGTGACCGGGAAATACGAAACTTCATATTTCGGACCTGTGAATTCTGACTCGCTTTATAAAATGAGTGATGATTCATAATCTATTCTTGGAAGTTGTAAATTTTAAAGATTTATTGGTGTTTGATGGGTTTGTATCTGTGAGAGGCCTCCTAAGAAGCGATGGTTATATTGAAAAACCTATCGAAAATAATGACGAGCTATGGAAGATAGAAAGAAATTATTTTGTACCCTGTAGAATTTGCTCTATCCATAGGTTGCTTAGACTGTTTAGGGGGGGGGGGGGGGGGAGGAGGTTGACATAAAAATTTTGAAATGTTGCGGAATTTAACCATGGGAAAAACTATGGGTGGCAGTTTTTGGACATTTTTTGAGAGCTCTTTGATTCAATTAGAATGGGGGAACATTAATTGAAAGAGGATGAAAGCATCGAATGCTCCCAAAAACTATTAAGGTTGTTGGTTCTGCTGAATATTATACTCGTTCGAAAAAAAGCGAAATTGCTTTCGTAACGCTTAATATGGTAAGCTATTTTAACCTAATTAATCGCGCTGTGCTTTGGACGGAAAGCATAAACGGTTGTAGCGAGGAACTCTGGGGATTACCTTCGTTTGAGAATCTTCTCGGCAGTTTTCTGACACTCCCAACATGTGGCTTGAAGTGACACTGAAGAGCTATAGCTTTGGATTTCAGGCAGAAAGGAAATCTGTTCTGGAGCCAGGAACATGTTTCGCATGTAGTGATGCAGTTGGAGACGAAATCGTTTCATGATCCCAATCTTGCCTCACTAATCAGTCACACTGTATTTGCCAACAATGGGTACAGCTTTTTAACTTGTGTAATTTTTACATGTGCAGGCACTTATTATCTTTGTACATAATGTATATCTATGTGACTGCCAATACTTCTATGTGGAACAAAGATTTCTATCATCAGACCTTGCAGTGTTTGCGAGTTTTCCTTCTATGAAATAAGTCATAAATTCACTAAATTGTTTATTATGACTATGTATTGCTCAAAGATAGTGTTTGAATAGTGAAAGAATTGTTGCCTTGCGAGTATTGAGGTTCTCCAGTTGTAAGCATGACTCGTGATTTCCACCAATCTGAAAAAACCTTTGTTTGCTGATTGCCTGTGTGTGCAGTCTAGTATTGATGGTCAGTATAGTGCGTGAATTTGAGCTAAATACAAGCTCATAGATGTCGAAAAGTGCTTGTGAATTGCATGCAAAAATGGGCGTAGAGTGCATACTGCTATTGACGCTCAAACATTAGTGGTATTGGAAAAATACACGATCAGGTCAAATCTACTCAGCCGTAGTGTACTTGGACATTACATGTTTGTAGCTATGTATAAAAAGGCTCTTATGATCGAATGCCACCAACTTGGTCCGAGAATTCGTTTCGGCGAAGGGGTGCGCGACAGAAGCTTTATTTTTGAATAAGGGCCGTTAGCTATTAGCTATCCACGCCCTTCCTGAACTTTTTTGAAATGCTTGACAAAATTGTCGCGGAAATGCAACCCCAAACAAAAAGTGGGCATCGCAGCTGCTGGAACTTTTTTTTTGCAAAGCTAATTTGAATTCTTAAGATTTTAAAAATTCATGTTATCTACAGAAAGTAAGAGCAGAAGTACTTGTAGTCATCCTATTATGGAAAAAAGGAAATGAGCTTGAATATCTACCAGCCAGACGTCAATGGGAAGCTCAGAGTATCGATCCAATCCATTCCCAGTGATGGAGCGGGACATTTTCGGGGTGAGATCAGATCTGAATTGACGTCTTATAATTTATGTTGCCGGCGAATAGAAGGTTATTTACCGGATGATTTTGTGAAACACTTTGTTGGCAACTTCTGTACTTTTGAATAGGTATATCTTGGTCTCTGAGGAGCAAAGTTTGTGTTTCTTCAGCATTCTTGCCAATCGGGATGCGCATTCGACGCGTTGGGTCTTATCAGGGAGGGAGGAGAAGATTTTCTAGAAAGGGAAAATCAGTTGGTGAAGTGTCTTGAGAAAGAAAATACGAACATCAGCAAAAGCTTCTACTCTCTCAATATTCAGTGTTTCTGGTTCTATATACCACGTGTCGAACATCACTACAAATGGCACCTGAAATTCCTTTTAAGTACACACTGCTAAGCGCTTTCACAATGGTGAAACTACGGTAGTAGTGAATCAAATGTCCAACCTCCTTGCCCCAGAGTCTCATCTCTTCGACCATCTCACGGCTTATTATCCCTCCCAAGGAATGGCCCATGAGGAACGCCGGAGTTTCTTTTGTATGAGCGCAGACCTGCAAATACAAATCCTTTACAGATTGTTGACCAGTATATCTCTTCAAACACAGTATCACTACTGGGACACTACGCAGACGAAGTCGCACGATCTGGGAATTGTGTCTGCGTGCGCATGAATAATGCCAAAGCTTGTCAACATTATTTATAAGGTACCTAATGGCGTTGAGAGTTATCGATTTCCTCCTGCAGCTGAACCTCCTCGCGGTCAGTTCATGACCTAAGCTTCGAAGCACAAGAGATAAAAATTTATTAAGGCACTTGTGTAATCTATAGTTAATAAGATTTAGCTGGACACTGTGAGTCCAAGCAATGGAAGGCCATTTGAGCAATGTTCTTAGCGACATGAGCTGGTCCCCTTGCATTAGCTAGCAGATGGGACACAACATTTCTACAGGGTAGTTCGCTTTGTCAGTTTAAAAGGACCATCACCAGATTTGAGCGTGGTGTCAGGCGTGCCCGACTTGGGGGGTCGCATTGGGGAGCAGACAGGATGAGAAGGGTCGTAATTAAGAAGCGGATTTTTTGGAATAAGACAATACTACGCTTTAACAAGGTGTAGAGCATATGCACCAAGTCAATAAAAGTAATACCGTCCTCAAAATAACCTCGCAGTTATTGCAAAGATTGAACATGGTTGTGAACAGCATATCCAATTACTCTAGACTGTTGTTTCAGTCATCCTACCGTAAGCTACCAGAAAGGGCCTCCATGGAAAATGGGTGTGATTTCCGTAATCAGAACGTCAATTACCATCTATTAGCTTTAGGAACTACTAGGTACTACTTTCAGTCTTCCCAGCTTTTAAAAAGCGTTATACTTAAGCACAATTACTAGTTTCAAACAGGAAAAAAGTCACCTTTTTATGCCTGTAACAAAGCAATCCTTACTACCTAAAATATTCTAGGAATATCATTGCATATTGTTCCCGATTAGTGGTTTAGAGTTTCCTAAACTTCAAGTATCCGTTGGTTCACTGAGTGCTTCAGCACCATGGACTACCAATCAAAGCAAGTCGAGATAAGTTACACATACCTCAGATTACACATCACACACACGTAATGTTTGTTGATCTAACAAGGAAAGGATGTCCGGTCGAAGTGGCGTTTTCATAGGAAATGTACACTGTATTATAGAGCATAAAACGCTCATTTTCATTACCTGCAAAGCGCTTCTAGAAGGGGAGTTATTGGAATTTTTTGACTCAAAATCAACGCACAGCTATAATAAAACCGTTCATAACTGTAGTCTATGAGCTCGAATGGGGCCATGATTATCGCCAGGGCGCTTCGTGCACTTAATACCTTTAGTCTGATAAATTCAAGCCATCACTCCACTAAAGCGCCGGAAAGACCTCCCTCAACACTTGTTTTCACTTTAGCCAAAGCCTTGAATTTTTGTCTCAAAAATTCTCACAACTCTCATCCCAGAAGCGCTTTGCAGATAGTGAAAGCAGATTTGGAATCAGCGTTCCATGCTCTATAAGACAGTATACATCTCATATGGAAACCGCACTTCGACCAAGTATCCTTCCCTTGTAAGAGATATGTGCTCGGGAGACATAAAACTCGAGCGAAAAGGCTCATTCGGAGATAAAGTTGGTGAGGTCAGGCACTACCCCTCAGAAGGTGCTGACTGAGTTCTGATAACGGTGTGTGCCTGACTCTCTTAACCTACCTTCAAAATTCGCAGACCTTTTTGTTATAAGTAGCAGATTAAACCTGTACTTGTTTCAATAGTATTGCCAAATCCTCCTTTCCCGGAGAAGTTATGGCTCTTGCAAAAACTCATACTCAGACAAAAGGCACCATCGATTATGCTGTCTTCACTCTGCTGATCGTGTGCAATCGCAGAAAAAACAGGGGCACAGACTTCTAAAAACCGTCGGCCTACAGGTTTGTTTCTCTCGATGCAAAGTATGAAAGAAGGTGGGAACATAGGTGCGATAGGGGGAGCATGGCCCTATCCAGGCGAAGGGAGTCTCTGCTACCCCCGTCCTTGTAGGGTGAAGGGGTAAGTGAGCCCCGAAAGCGAAATTCCCTAGAAACTACATACCATTCGCAAGCTGAGGTCATGCAGAATCGAAAAACATCGTCAGTTTTTTGTTCAAGATATTTTGAGCCGAGAAATTTGAGCGATTTTATCTGGCCAATATAGCAAGTGATTTGGTGTGCTCTCTTTCTGCTCTCTTATCGCAATGAAGATGAAAGCTACGGAGAAGTCGACGGCCTACGTTTATTGAAGAAGAATTGTTTTGTAACACAGATAGATAATCGGGTAGCTAGGTCTTCGTTGAGCAGAAATCCGCTTTTAAAAATGGATATAATTTTAGATAAAATGCGGCGTATCTCTCAGTAGAGTGTTGTTAGAAAAAAGCCGACGGTCTTTGTCGAATCCCTGTTTCCCAAGCTTTCGAATGGTGTATAGATTGTGGGACGAAAAAACTTGGCAGTTCCTAGAAATGAGGTGAAGGTATTTACTATTAGTTTGCTCTATCCCGCTCCTCCAATGTATTGGCTTTTATGAAACATCGGAGCAAGCATTTCTTTGAAGCCAGGGAGCTCAATGCCCCAACAAGCTGTATACCATTCGAAAGCTGAGATTATATCGACGTAGGCCCTTGGATTTTTTCTAGCTCTTCTTAGCAGGAAGGTGTGAGAGATTTATCTGACCGTTACATCTACTGATTCGCTTTAGCTGACCAAAAAATGCTTTCAATTCTCTTTCATATCATAGAAATAGGTAATCTTACTAACGTAACATCTATTATTCGATGTAATCAATGCATATCACACTGAGCTGTTTTTGCAGTCTTTAGCAAGACTTTTTGGTTTTTACGAGCATCGACAACCTGGATATAGACTTACCATAAACACAGACTTACTTATTAGTTTTTTTCTTGCTTCTCTTACAAACAAAGGTGTCTATCTGTTTATCTATCTCAGTATTATGACAAGCATTAGAAAACCTCAAGGCTTGAAATCAAATATGTTTGAAAGATTTTTCCAAAAAAAAACGTGGAAGAAAGAGGCCGCAAACAAGCATCAACCACTGAGGTTCTTGAGAGAAAAAACTCAAATGTTTTTCGATTCTTGTATTCGTTTTTGGAGTGTTTATATTTCGAAGTTACTTTATTTTCCCAATTTAGTTGTTTTTATGCTACAGTATCCATTGTAGACACCTTTGAAATAGTGCGAAAAAAGCAATTACGTAATGATTATCATTGTAATTGATAAAAATACTTCTTTTCACGGAAAATGTGGTTGTTGTGTTCCACGACTGAGGTGAATCTCCAATAGCTTCTTGATCATGATTCGCTCTCAAATTACCTTCTCAAATCAGCCTCAGATGAAGGGAGTCATCCGGGTTCCGGCTCAAGCGTGAGGGGGTAAGACCCATTGCTCCCCCTATCGCAACTATGGGTGGGAATGAGGGAAAGAGGGTCGTTCAGGTGGGGTTGCAAGGGGGGGGGGTGGGGACAATTCTATAAGATATGCGCCTGATCTCTTGCTCAATGACCATAACCACGAATGCCATTGAAATAAACTTGCTTATTGTGTTTTGTCGCAACTTACCGCTTTTGCATAAAATGCGGCAAGCTCCTTCAGAGATGTTGCCTTGAAGTGCAGTTTGTATTCTATAGCATAAATGTTGATTTCCTTAGGCAGTAGTTGAAGGAAAGCATGATAAGGGAATATAGAACCTCCTATTGCATGCAAGAAGTAAACATTTAGTTTACCCTGAGCAGTTTTGCGAAGTGTAATGATGATTGAGGCGCTTTCACAGGTTGTAACTTGCTTTTTACTTGCTATGAGGTCAGCCAGTTCAGATATGGTCGAATTGGCAAATAGTTCGTGTACTTTGATTGTTACTCCAAAAGTGTCCAGAATCTGCTTTCTCAGTTCGAACAGCAACAAGGAGTGTCCGCCCAGAGAGAAGAAGCTTTCACTGACATTCACTTCTCTAACATTCAGAAGAGAGCGGATTATGGCTATTAACCTGTCTTCGACTGATGAGGTCACTTCTGCCGAAAATGAGGATTCTTCGGAGTCTATGTTCCGAATTCTAGACAGTTCTTTGAGTAGGGTGTCCTTGTCCACTTTCCCGGAGGAGTTCAGCGGTATGCCTGATATGCGTATGAAACGCGTCGGGATCATAAAAGAAGGCAAAAGCGAGCTCAGCTTTTTCGTCAAACATTTGCCGTGAACTGGTTCACCGGATACTATGAAAGCAACGACATTCTTCTCGTAAGGAAGAACGCAGACATCCGATATATCAGGCGATGAGCTGAGGATGGCTCTTTTCACCTCCTCTAATTCAATTCTATGTCCTCTAATTTTGATTTGATCGTCGGTTCGTCCTCTGAACAAGAATCCTTCCCTCTCATGTCTCACTATATCTCCCGTAGAATACGTCTTCATACCATTTCCAAAAGAGAATGGTGCACTTTCATTGCCGTTGATGTACCCACGCGCTACTTTTGGACCTTTCAAGATAAGCTCTCCTTCATACGCATTGCCTTTTGTTGAGCAGATTTCGTTCGGCATCGACGTGCCTATGAGGGCAGCCTCGTTTTCGAGAATCTTACATCTGTTTGTGAGGGACCACACAGTGCCTTCTGTAGGTCCATAGATTTGGGTTACGTCTATACCCAGTTTTAGAGCATCGCCGAGAACCGTGTCATTCACTGACTCGCCACCTATGAAAAGCTTTTCTAACGATGTCAGCTTTCGCAGGTCGTCGATGGTCAATGCGTTGAAAGTGGCAGAAGTAAGAAATGCAAAATCGCACTGCAATTTCCTCATCTCAAATGGTGCATAACGAACGCTGTCATGTATGCAGAGCTCACAGGCGTTTACGAAAGATCCAATAATGTTCATGACACTAACGTCGAAGACGATATTCACTGAATTGGAAACACGGTGGCCTGGTCTCATCAATGTTTGCCCATTCGCTCCGCGCAGGAATGCGCTCAAATTTCGGTGGCTGAGAACAACTCCTTTTGGAACGCCAGTAGATCCGCTTGTGTGCATGATGTATGCAATATCGTAGGTCGATATCCGATTAAATTTGAGTCGCCTTTTTTGTGAGCTATACTGCAAGGCATAAGATAGAGCGTCCTCCTGAATGTTGAGAATCACTGGCATTTTTTCCAATATCTGTGCTTTTCGTACTGCTGGCCAGAGAGGATCTATGGGCGCATAAGCAGCCCCGACCTTGAATACTGCCAGGATCATTTCCGGGGCATGCTCAGAGCTCAACTCTAGTCCTATGACGTCGTCGCATCGCACGGAGCAACCTAACAACTTAGTACAAGAATCATTCAACCTTTCAGCAATCGCAGATGTTATCTTATCTGTTTCCGCATAAGATCGCATCAAATTGGTCCTTCTGAGTATGGAGGTAAACTCACTTCCTCGCAAAAGAGCATCACCATGTGACATTATGCAGGTTGGATAATCGACTTCATTTCGTGACTCTGTTTCCTCAAATCTCCTTGCGATCAAGTGTCTCAGCATAGTGCGCATGACCAGACGAATGGTTTCGATTCGATACCTCGACGAGTCATACTCCATCGTGATACTCGTCCCGCTGGAGGTGTTATCAATGGTTACGGAGAGATTGAAGATTTTGTTCATAGAAAGTTGATTGATTTCGACCTTTGTTTCAGGAATGTTGATCTGAGGAAACTCGAGCCCGTATCGATAGTTGAAAAAGATTTGGAACAAAGGATGCTCGTTTAACTGTCGCTTGGGATTCATTCTCGCAACCAACTTATGAAAGGGAACTTTTTCGAATTTTCGCAGAGCTGCTGTTGTTTGCTTCATCGATGAAATAACGTCTTCTAAACTTTCACTAAGCCGTACATCTGTTGAAACGACTACGTTATTAAGAAAATATCCCATTAGGTCTTTCACCTTCTCATCACGGTTCAAAATGGGGCTGCCTATGACGATTGTGTCATCTTGACTACTAGCTTTTAGCTTTCGCAGTGTGAGGAGAAAAGCTGACAGTGCTACGACAAACTCGGTGGTGTGGAATTCTTTGGCCAGTTGTGTAAGGCTGCCAGTCAATTTGAGAGGAAGAATCTGGACCAACTTCTTGAAGTGACGAGAACCGCTATTAAGGGGCTTCTGAGGTAGCGTTGTCGCTTCCCTTCCCAATAAAAGAGTTTGCAGTTCTTCAAGTTCTTCCGAGAAAGTCACATGTTCTTGCTGCCAGCGTGCAAACTCACTTATTGAGTACGGAATTGGTTGCACTCGTTCCTGCGCTGCGTTCGAGTACATTTCGTAGATCTTGTTCAGCTCTTGCGCTAACACTGTCACGGACCAACCGTCAGTGACGATGTGGTGCTGATTGAAGAAAATGACATAGTCATTGGCGATCTTATTGAACCGCATCCTAACTGGCACATTTTCCAAATTGAACTCGTAGTTTTGCTCTTCTTCAATGATTTGATCCCGTTCCTGACGTTGAATCTCTTTGCATGCAAGGTTCTGGTAACTTTCGGTTAGGGACAACACGATTTGGCGAGCGTTCACCGAATCCCGCAAACAAAAACATGTGCGGAGGGAGTGTTGACGAGCTATGAGGGTTTGAATTGTGTGAGTGAGCGTTTGCACCGAAAATGTTTTAGATTTGTTCTCGAAGGAGATGGAAAAGAATATGTTGTAGTGTGCACCAGTCTCGAGGTGTCGTAAGAGAAACATATTCTCTTGTGGGTAACTCAACGGTGCTGGTACTGTTACGTCGAAAGATGCAACCTTGCTCGGTTTAGTGGATGTGTGAGATAGCGCTGCCAGGAAATCTTTGAACAATGGATGTTTGAAAAGCGTAGCTGTAGATGTGTCTATCCTCAGCCTCGTACTGAGAGACCAGACAACCCTAAGCGCACTTAATGAGTTTCCACCGTTGTTGAAGAAATCCAATTCATCGTGCACCGCTACACCCAACACTTCTTTCCAAATGTCAGCAACTTTATCCTTGAATGAACCTTTCGCCTCACTAACATTGTCGGCAACATTCAGTCGCTCTCCAGCAACTTGGGCCTTCTCTAGCATCTTTCTGATTTCGAACGGTGACAGTGGCGAATATGCTACCACACCTGTAAGCCCGAGAGTTTCCCTCACTGCTCGTCTAGCTGTCTGAGATGAAATTGAAGTTCTCATTAGCAAGGAGTGAAGTTCATTGTGTTCAAATGTCGCAGCCATGCCCGCGCTGCTCCAAGCTGGCCACTGTATCGAAATAATCTTGTTCACCCTAGGATGTCCGTTCAGCGCCAGTGCATCCATGAAGATGTTAGCTGCAGCGTAGTCTTCATTCCCTTGCAATGCAACTACGCTGCTCAGTGATGATGTCATGATTAGACTACCCAGTTGGATCCTCCTGGAGTTGAGGTAGTTCAGTACATTCGTGACTCCACTCAATTTTGGAAGCAGAACCTTGAGCATGCTCGGAATGTCCTTCTGCAGTGATCTTGATGTTGCTTCGCCAGCTGCGTGAATTATAGTGTCGACGCTCCCGTGCCTCATGTAAATCTCGTCCAATGTTTTTGTCATGGACTCCTCGTCTTTGATATCCAAAGTAAAAGCGGAAACACCTGGCCCACACAAAGCTCTCTTTGTCTTACGGCTGAGTATCAATATGTTATCAACTCCTGCTCTTTTCTTGAGCATTTCGACATAGGTAGAACCTATCGCTCCCGTACCTCCAATGACTACTACCGTCTTCCCCAAGTGAACGTCTGATCCACTAGCAGTTTCCTCCGCGTATATCATGCTCAAAAGGGAATTCCTCATAGCAAGCAGCACTTCCTCATCTACATTCAATACGGAATGAATGAGTTTGGGAAGAGGGACCCTCTCTGAATTGTCTATAAATATGTTTTTTCTCCTCCTACCCAGATGAAATTCTCGGATGGGCCCTAGTGTTGGCCAATGAACAGCGTCGCCTGTCAACGAAATGACGATAAAGCGCGTTTCTTCTGCAGCTATTGCTGAGCAGATTCTGCGGGATAAGAAAAAGGGTTCCGTTATGTCGTCGGGGTTCTTCTCTAGAAGATATATGATGATGGAATACTTTTCAAGAATTTCTGCTCCTCCGCTGAGAACATCAGCGGGTTTTTTGATTTGCATCTCGCAAAGCCCACATTCGAACTTCAAGTAGTCGCTATATTCATCGGTTATTAAAAGAGTGTCTCCGTTGTGGAAGTGCATATTTTCTTCAGCCAGCCTGGTCCTGGGTCTCCAACCAACGGTAAAGTATTTCATTCTGTTGCTTTCCAACGTCTCCCTCCAACAACTTGTTCTTTCAAATGAATAATTTGGCAAGTGAGGATCAAAAGAGGTGCACGGAAAATGCGCTTTGAAATCGATGTTAAGTCCAGAAGCCCACAAGTCAGCAAGAGATTGAAAGAGCTGAGAGTGTATCTTGGAGCTCTTTGAACGCCCTTTGATAGTACTGATTACGCGAACCTCAAGATTCCTTTCGTCTACGAGATGCTTGAGAATACCAGATGGACCAATCTCTATGATCACACGAATGTTCTTGTTTGCTAGTGCTGTATCCAAACATCTCTTGAGATTCACTGGTTGAATCAAGTGATCGCAACAGTAGTCAGTGGTAAGATCCGTGATTATTCTCCCGTCAACATTTGACACAATATTCTTCTGCCCCGGCTGAAAGTGTACACTTTCAAGAAGTTTCTTAAACTCTTTCCTTATCACAGTCATCATCGATGTGTGGAAACCATGGCTCGTGGTCAGTTCTTTATAAGACACTTTTTCTTCTTCAAGTTGTTTGATAAAGTCTTCAATAGACTCAGGACTTCCAACAACGCATTTCATATAGTCTGAAAGAACCGCAGATACCTCAACATCGTCAGGCAGTCGAACATCCTTTCCAGTTATCGCCAACATCCGAGCAGCTTTGGTTTTGCATACTAGTTCGGCTCTCTTTTGCAGAAGACGGATGCTAGTATGCTCATCCAGTATACCAGCATAGCTAGCTGCAGTATACTCGCCTACGCTATGACCCAAAAGCAAATTTGACGATATTCCCCACTGTTGCAATTGCGCCAGTATCGCTCTGCTTATCACAAATATAGCTACTTGCGCATATTTAGCGTCATATATCCTTTTGTCACACGGATCATCCGGATATAGCAGAGCCATGAAGTCTTCCCGGAAAAGTTCGGATGCAAACGAAGTAAGGCGCAAAAGTTCGTGTGTGAATACCTCGGCATGTTCCAGCGAGGCTTTCTCCATGCTTGGGTATTGTACGCCTTGTGGAGCGAAAAAGAAGCAAATGTTAGAATTATCCAAAAATGACGATAGCACTGGCGATGAAAAACTTTCAAGCTGCGAAATGGCATCATCTACTGAGGAAACTGCAAAACCAGCTTTGTAAGCAAAATGCTCTCTCTTGCACTGTAAAGTAGCTGCAATGCTCTTTAAATCCGTTTTAGGAGTGCTCTTGAGATAGGTGGCGATTGCTCGGCACTGAGCAATGCATGAGTTTGCTGTCGTACCTGATATCGGGAGGATATGGACCCCACCGGAGTCCGTTCGCTTGGTGGTACGCAATGGCGGCTGATCCAGAATGAGATGCACGTTTGTACCGCCTATACCGAACGAACTCACTGCAGCCATTGAGTTGGCCTTCAAACTGGATAGCTTCGTATTTATTGTGTAAGGAATATCCTTACGCAAGTGTCTCAGATTGATTTGAGGAGGAACCTTCCGCTCCTGGAGAATTTTCATTATCTTGAATAGTCCAGCCATGCCACTGCCAGCGAATCCATGCCCGATATTAGCTTTTACCGAACCAAGGATCAGGTCAGAGTTGTCTCCGTACACTTGCTTGACGGCATCAAGCTCAATCTCGTCACCTACGCGAGTGCCGGTCCCATGACATTCAATATAGCCAATTCTATTAGCGTCGTGTGGAGATAATGTGGAGAGCGCATCGCGCATGCATTCGAGCTGTCCTGTGCAATTTGGAGCCATGAAACTGGCCTTATGTAAACCATCATTGCTCATGCCATAGCTTCTTACTACAGCGGCGATATGATCTCCATCTCTCAGGGCTTGATCCAACCTCTTGAGCACTACACATCCAACAGAGGAGCCTCTGACCGTGCCATCAGCCTCTTGGTCAAAAGGCGTACATGTTCCGCTTGGGGATAGCACCAAACCTTCTTGGATTAGGTAGCGCGTTTGGCTGGGAAACACCAGAGAAATGCCTCCAGCGATCGCTAAGTCTACATCTCCGAGTCGCAGGGAGTTGCAAGCTTGAGCTATGGCAAGAAGTGCTGTTGAGCAGGCGGAATACACACCGACCGCGGGACCGCGAAGATTCAGCATGTGTGCGGTGAAAGTGGAAACAAAGTCCTTCATGTTCATGGCAAACAACCGGCGCAAACTACCTTCTGCCTCCTGGCTTGGATCACCATAATCTGTGGGTTCGGCTCCAGCAAATACCCCAATTTTGAGTTCGTTCCGCTGTCGTACATATCCTGACATCTCCAGTGCATGATAAGCAGTTTGTAGAAAGACACGCAGCTGCGGATCCAATATCGACGCATCATCTCGTGTCATATTCCAAAACTTATGGTCAAACTGATCTATGTCAGGAATTACGCCAGCAGCATCGACAATGCTCTCTTCGTCGGACTCGGTTCTGCGGATACATTCCTCTCCAGCCAGAATTTTATTCCAAAACTCGTCGATGTCTGCGCAACCCGAAAAAGCACCGCTATAACCTATTATCGCAATATCACCGCTACGGTGAAGTGCTTGTGAGTTGGAGGTTCGATCAGGTCGAGGAACACTGACGTTACTCTTGTTTGCAAGTAGTTTAGATAGCCTGTCCAACGTACAGTTATCGTAAATTTCCCTCGAGGTAAAAGTGCAACCAAGCCTTTCGTTAATTTTACTCCTAATTTCTTCGATCATGAGTGAGTCAATTCCAAGATTCATCAATGGTGTATGGCGTTGCGTCGAAATCTCCTCAATTCCACTGACTTCTGTAATTATATCTTCTATACTATTCTGGTTGAACACTTCGATTGGTTGAGAAACTTCAGCAGTAATTGCTGCTTTTTTCTCGGGAAGTACTTTATCCACACATGTGAGTTTGCTGAGAAACTTTTGCAGGTGGCTTTGTGTTTCAACAATCTTCGAGATGTCTCCATCGAATACAAGCACATTTTGTGCATCTGTGCATAAAACATCAAGTGCTTGACTGCTTTCTAGAAGATTCCATCCCCTAGCATGCATTTGCTCGCAGATTTTCTCGCTTTGAGGGTTCCGGAGCAATCCGGTATTCTTCCAAGGTCCCCAGTGAATAATTTGTGTTGGTACATTATGCTTTTCCGCTAAGGATGACATGAGTCCGTTTGCGAAGGCATAATTGGCCTGTCCAACAGAGCCAAGAATACAAGCAACTGAGGATGCCAGAATCAACTTCGTCGGTTTTCTTCTCTTTAATTCTTTGTACAAAGTACCCAATCCTGTGACCTTGGGTAAACATACACTTTTCATTTTTGTGCGGTCCATAGCCGACATGAGCCCGTTGTCTACGATACCGGCACAGTGGACCACTATGTCGTATATCTCATTAGCAGGAAGGTCTAACGAATTCAGGCTAGACTTAACCAGTGTTGCCTCTTTATATTCTTCCATAAAAGTGTTGTCTTTTCTTGCCACAATAGTCAATTTTGCTGGTTTCATGAAGTCAATCAGTTTTCTGCCAACCCCTCCTGTTCCTCCTGTGATCAGTAGATGCCGTGGCGATGGAGGAGGAATCTTCTTCGGTTCAGCTGGAATTAGTCGCTCGACGTACCTCTCCAGCCCTCGATAGAATATGCTTTCAAAAATGTCGTTGTTCGAAAGCTCTGCTTCGAGCTGCGCAAGAAGCGTGTATGACACGAATTTGTAGGGATGTTCACGTTCGCTGGCTAATGAACGAAGAAGAGCTGTCCATTCTGTGTAAGAAGTGGTGTTATTGCGGCATGCTACGATGAGAATGAATGCTCGCCGATGTTCGAGTGCCTGCCATAATTTCATCACTTTTAGGGCTTCGTTGACTGTCGAAGAGTACGAGTGATAAAGAACAATGCGTGTTTGAGTTGATTCAAAAGACGTGACAGCAGGCAAAGGCATATATGACACATTTGCTATGCGCACTTTTCGACCCAGGACCATAACTGGGATACTCCTGTCACGCTTGCCTTTAGGCACTGCAAGAAAAGACTTTTCGTAAAGAATATCCTTGACTTGGTGATGAGAAGTTGTGAAATTACTGGCAAACAGATCATCAAACGGCCAGTACGCTTCTTGTTTGAAGGAATAAGTGGGGAGTTTGACACTGTCATTTGTTGGGGCGATATTGTACAGCGACCATTGAATGGAATGGCCCTCCACAAACTTGCATCCTATGAATTGGTGGAATTGTGGACCCGTCATTGAAGACACCGTGTTGGATGGTTTGGATGCTACTCTGTTCAATAAGCTGCCACAGAAAGCCACTAGGTTTGAATGAAAATGAGATTCATGTACGAGATAACCTCTTCCGTATTCAAAAGCTATGTAATCGCGCTCATTCTTACCAATTTCTAGAAAGGAGACATTGCAGCTCTGTCCGTGCTCCCAAACTATTCGCCTTTTGTTATCGTAAAGTAGGCAATGACGATAACGATGATGAGGTTTGTTTTGTTGCAATGATTCACAAACATCGCCAATGTCGTTGCTGGTAGACAGCACATATGCCTTAACTTCGTCTACCATCTTCAGTAAGGTTTGTTCATCTTTGGCAGAGATTGGCGCTAGATGATACTTGCATACACCAATGGAAGTGATATGTCGAGCCGGTTCCTTCTGAAGTAGAACAGAACAGTTCGTACCGCTGAATCCAAAGTTGTTTATCGCAAGAAGTTGGACCGAGCGATCTTCACCGACAACGTTCACCTGCAGACGGTGACAGTCAATTCGAGGGTTCGGGCATTTGAAGTGTGCTTGATTGAGCCTATAGCTGTGTTCCATCTGTAGCATACAGGAGATTAAAGAAGCCATGCCAGAGGCAGCTTCTGCATGTCCGATTTGACTCTTCACGCTAGACACCGTTACATGTCCGTGTACATTGGAGACGGCTTGCGCCTCGATTGGATCACCCAAAGACGTGCCGGTTCCATGGCATTCCACATCGAGCAGGTCTTTTCTGCAAACGGCTTTCATCACGCGCTCCTGAGAAGTGCCGTTTGGTGCTTGAAGTGAAGCGGCTTGTCCATTATGTCCTATGGCCCAAGATGGGATTTGAAATCGTGCGCCTCTACCGTGGCTCGACAGCAGGACGCAGCCAGCCACTTCCGATCTGATGTATCCGTCAGCTTCCGCATCGAACACATGGCACACTCCCTTCGTCGACAACATGCCAGCGTTCTTCAACACTTCCGTGACAGTATCGTGAAGGATTACATTTATGCCACCTACAATGGCGTAATCACATCTGTTTTGAATCAGAGAATCTATGGCACAGGTTAGAGCTGTAAAAGTGGAGGAACAGGCTGTGTCGACAACAAGAACTGGCCCTTCCAACTTCAGCCAGTGAGCAATCCTGCCCGCAATACAGCTTCCATTAGTTCCGCTACTGTAGTATCCACTAGCGTTTTCTTTCATCTCGCTGTAGGCGCGATTTGTGAAATCATTCCCGCTAACACCGATGAATACCCCTGTTTTCTTTGTTATCATCAATGGTTTGGCATCTTCCAAACACCGTGAGACAGACTGCAGCATGAGACGTTGTTGAACATCGATATAGGGTGCTTCCTTCGGGGTAATTCCGAAAAAGACTGGGTCCCACTTTACGATACTGGACTTGGCAGAACTGCTTTGTGCTGTTCTTTGTCCTAATATTCCTACTTTCAAGTCCTGCCAAATCTGTGTTTTTCCTGATGATGAATATAGGAAATCGCCGTCGAAACTTAGAATATAAACAGGTCTGGTTTGTTTTGTCGGCTCGTCGTTTTCAGAACAAGACTTTATTATCTTTGTGTGTTCCTTTCTGCTCACATCTTCTGCATTGACGACCTCTTCAAGTGTGCGTCTCTTCTTGATCAAGCTGAACTTATTCTTGTACTGAAAAACTAATTTATCACCTGCGTAAATGCATGCGTGCGCGTTGATGTGCTTTTCATTTTCTGCCACCTTTTCGGTGATGGCAATTACTGCTTCTGATGGTGATATATGAAAATCAGCGCATAGATAAATCTCTCCAACATGGACTGGAAGGAAGTACACATCGGGACGGTGATCCATGACATTTACACAAACTGCATGCATTGCAGCATCCATCAGAACCCACAGCGTTTCTGGATTTTTATAGTCCAATAAAGAGTACGTTTGAGTTTTACTTCGTTTCAGTACTTTGATTGCTTGAAATTGTCCTCGATAGTCAAGTCCATTGACTGCCATCCTGGTATAGAAATCCTCTACATTGCAATCCAAAGTGCAGTTCATTTCGACATTTTCTCTTTCAAGACAGGGTTTGGGAGGATTTTTGTGGAAACGGATTTGGCTGGTGGACCTTGTTATTCCTTTTACCACAATGTGTACGGTGACGCTGTTGGTTTGAATGAGTTCGTAGTCATGTCCGTCCTCATATCTCCATGCATTTGTAAATTTGATATTTACCAATGTGAAATAGCCATCGGACCGAGAAGCTCCATTGAGCCACTTTAGCAGAATGTAAAACTGATAGGCTCCAGGTATAAGATTCTCGTCGTCGACATAGTGATTCTTTAGAACATGGAGATCATCTTCTGTGAATGACGCCGCTACTCTCAAAGGAAATTCGACAAGTTTTTCGCGTGCGAAACTATTCGCGTTGCTACAATAGATGGCAGGCCAATTTATCGCAACCCCTCTTTTCTCCAACTCGAGGGCCGCTCGAACAAAGCACTCAGAGACGTTTCTTCTCTCCACAGCTGTAGACAGAAGTGCATGTTTCTTCCTCTCAGTGATTTTGAGTGTTTCCCGTACGAAGGGAATAATTGTGTTACTTGTGCCCGCTTCCACCCATGTTGTTACATTGAGAAACTCAAGCGTACGGATGCAGTCGACCATATTTACCGGATACAGTATGTGTTCAATCAGATACTCAGGCGAGAATGTTGAGATCAACCGTCCGGAAACATTACTGACAATAGGAATATGACCTTTTCTGAAGTTAACTGTTTTCAGTGCTTCTTTGAAATCATATAGATCTTGATCTTGGATGAGAGTGCTATGAAAAGGATATCGAGCATTGATGACTGTGCACTGCATGTTCTTGGACAACATAAAATCATGAACAGCTTCGAGTTCGTCATACTTTCCAGCAATGACCATTTGCTTTGGACTGTTCATAGCCGCTATTGATACCTCAAATTTTGAAAGAAGTTCTGATTTCACTTCACTGTCCAGTGCGACTAATCCTCCACGATTTGCAATCTTTTCCAACGCGATGCCTCTTTTAACGACCAGCCAGATGCCTTCATCTAAGCTCAGAATGCCCGAAACGACGCCAGCTACCAGCTCTCCCACGCTGTGACCAAGATAAAAGTCTGGTTCGAATCCGATCGTTCCCCATAACTTTGCACACGCAAAACCATAGGAGAACATCGCTGGCTGCGCGTATTTGGTCTGATGAAGAAGGTGAGCTTTAGTTGGATCTCGGATAATTTCCAGTAACGTGGGGCTTTCTTTCAAATAATCATTAGCAGTAGTGAGGCATTTTTCAAAGTGGTGCTTGAAAACTGGGAACATGTCGCTAAGCTGCAATCCCATGCAAGAATACTGAGCACCTTGTCCAGCGAAGATCATAGCTGTTTTGCCGCTGACATTCCTAAGGGTTCCTACGGGACTCAAAGTTCTTAAATTCCTGATGATTTCATGTATCGAGTTGCCCATAACATGAGAAGCTCGAAGTTTTGATCTGTTATGAATCGAAGGACAGTGCAATGGTTTGGTTAGGTATTCAATTTGCTCAGAAATAGAACTGTGGAAGTCGCCTTCATCATCATAAAAGATGTTCAGACCAAAAACTGGACAATGATTTAGTGGCTCGGTGTTGGGTTCGTGCGCTGGCGCTGTGCTCGCTACAGTATTATCACTAAGTTGCTCCGTATGAGTTCTGAATTCTCCAAATTCTGAATGCTGACATTGATTTCGTACTGTGAAGTCTTGTGCAACAGACTTTGCCATTTTTTCGCTTGGACGAATACCCGCATGGATGTCCAGACTTCGCAAAGACACAATGCTGGGGTCCATGTCTGGACGCTTCTTGAATAACGTGGACCAGTCTATTTTGGCTGCAACTATTTCCACTGGCTTATACTTGACAACATACTTCATGAATGCCAGTGCTTCGTCCGTGGTGAGGCCTAGAAAACCCATACTTCTCAGCTTTTTCTGTGCATTTATTGCCATGCCAGTTTCCAGCCAGTTACCCCAATGGATTGTTGTTCCTACTAGACCGCTTCTTCTGCGCGTGTATATCTTATGATCGAGATAGGCATTTGCTACAGCATAGTTGAGCTGGCCAACATTGCCGCAGATGGCTGTCACTGATGACATGACTATAAAATAGTCCAAGTGGTGGCCATACTCGTTGAGTAGCTTTTCTAGGATGTCAAAACCATCTCCCTTTGGTGCGAAAACCTCTTTAAATCTCTCGGAGCTCTGGCCTTCAACAACGGCATCACGTAATATGCCAGCGCTGTGGATGACGCCGTTGATTTTGAAGGAGAGATTAGCGAACAGAGTGGACATAGTGGCATAGTCGGTGATATTAGCGCTAATAATATGTACTCTACATGTTTTTCTTAGCTCCTCCACTTCCTGCAATAGGAACTCGTTCGGAGAGCGTCGACTGACCAGTAGTAAGTTCTCAACCTGGCATTCTTGAGCTAACCACTTCGCTATGGTAAAGCCTATGCCAGATAATCCTCCTGTGATCAGCCAGCTTCCTCCTAACTTTGGCGCCAAATCTCGTCGAGATATTTCGAATGCGCAGAAACGTTCGCAGCGAATGTAGCGAATTTTCGGAAACTTCTCAGCTGCTAACGTCATGAAAAAGCTGCGGGCCAGGGAATTGGTAGGAGAATCCGTGTTACAAACGAAGAAATTTACTTCTGCGCCATTCTTGATGAGTAGCCGAGAGAAGAAAAGTAGAGACTGAAAAAGCACTTGTGGAGTGACGTCGCGGGTAGCGTTGAAAGCTATAACAGAAGCGTTACGAACGAATTTCGACAGTTGCTGCTGTGTAGTATTTGCTGAGAAATCCATGAGCACTTCTTCCTGGCTGCGGAGGCAAAGCAGAGAAAGACGAGCTGTGCTGGTGAATGACAGTAGACAGTCAGCCTGCACATCAACATCGTCGGCAGTCACGGTGTAGGCAATGAGATTTCTCCCCTCGCTCTTGAAGCAAGTGGGAAGAACGTCGAATTCATCAGCGTTATTGCAGTTGTGGTGATTTGATGTCTCAGTATCATGTGGAAGTTCTTTCGTGCATGACGGATGAGAAGGACGATCAACATTATCTGATGATGACGCTGTAGTTGAAGGATACCCATTTCGTTGACATATTAATTCTTCGATGTTGTCCGGATCGATGATTGATTCCGACGGAGAAAATGACTGGTCTGAGGCTTGTTTTCCGTTGATAGTTTGCACAGCAGTGTAAGACTCACTGAGAACGTTGTCATGTGCCATATCCGCTTCTCCCGAAGTTTCAACAAATCGCTTTGGAGAATCGAGTCCATTCCGCATGTGCTCCATCCGTTCCGTGAGTGTATCATGGCTAACATGTATATGTGTATAGCCTGTACGACCATTGGGGAACTTTCTGAGACTGTTCAGATCTGAAAGTCCTGGTGGCATCTGTTGACTCATAACCTGCTCAACTTTTCTCAATTTACTATGAGAAGCTTGAACCTGCAAAATTGCACGAATGTGTTCAGCAAGTTGTTCGATGGTGGGATAGTCGAATATGTCCGTCGTTTGAATGTGCACATTCGAGAAATATTTGTTGTTTAGAATCTCCACAAAGTCCATGAGATTCAGCGAATCTAAGCCTAGTTCCATGAAACCCGTTGACAAGGAGGTAGAGTTGACCATGAGTTCTTGAGGAAGAACCTCCCGGGTAGCCCTTACGACCTTATTGAGTACGTCATCGATGGAGACATCTGCTCTTTCACAAAAATGCGTACTCTGCTGAGGTGGTAAAACTTGCTTTTTCGTTTCCACTTTCTCTGACGCCAGTTTCTTCACATCTAAAGGCTCAGCCACTTTGTGATTAGGCCGATTCATCACTTTCTTCCGAATATGTTCAGCAAGTTGTTCAATGGTGGGATAGTCGAATATGTCCGTCGTTTGAATGTGCACATTCGAGAAGTAATTGTTGTTTAGAATCTCGACAAAATCCATGAGATTTAGAGAATCTAAACCTAGTTCCATGAAACCCGTTGACAAGGAGGTAGAGTTGACCAAGAACTCCTGAGGAAGAACCTCTCGAGTAGCCCTTATGACTTTGTTGAGTACATCGTCTATGACGACATCTTCTGCTCGTGTACGAGACTGCTTATTCTGCCTAGTTGATGTAGCTTGTTTTCCCGTTCTTTCTTTCTCTGAAGCCTCTTCCTTCATTGGGGGCTCATGCACTTTGTGATTTAGCATGTTCTTGATTTTCTTTCGAATGTGTTCAGTAAGTTGTTCAATGGTAGGGTAGTCGAATATGTCCGTCGTTTGGATCTGAACGTTTGAGAAATACTTGTTGTTCAGAATTTCCACAAAGTCCATGAGATTTAGCGAATCCAAGCCTAGTTCCATAAAACCTGTTGACAAGGAGGTAGAGTTGACCACGAATTCCTGAGGAAGAACCTCTCGAGTAGCTTTTATGACTTTGTTGAGTACATCAACGACGGAGAAATTTTCTGCTTGTGTACGAGTCTGTTTATTCCGCCTAGTTGATGAAGCTTGCTTTTTCGTTTCTTCATCCCCTGACGCCCATTTCTTCACAATTAGTGGCTCAATCAGTTTCTGGTTTGGTCTTTTTACCAACTTCTTCCGAACATGATCAGCAAGCTGCTCAATGGTAGGGTAGTCGAATATGTCCGTCGTCTGAATCTGAATGTCTGGGAAGTACTTGTAGTTCAGGATTTCCACGAAGTCCATGAGATTTAGCGAATCCAAGCCCAGTTCCATGAAACCCGTTGACAAGGAGGTAGAGTTGACCAAGAACTCCTGAGGAAGAACCTCTCGTGTAGCCTTTATGACTTTGTTGAGTACATCATCGACGGGGAAATCTTCTGCTCGTATACGAGTCTGTTTATTCTGCCTAGTTGTAGCTTGCTTTTCCGTTCTTTCTTTCTCTGACGCCTCTTCCTTCAAACTTGGGAACTGAAGCACTTTGTGATTTAGCGTGTTCTTCATCTTCTTGCGAATGTGTTCAGCGAGTTGTTCGATGGTAGGATAGTCGAAAATGTCCGTCGTTTGAATTTGAACGTTCGCGAAGTACTTGTTGTTCAGAATTTCCACAAAGTCCATGAGATTTAACGAATCTAAGCCTGTTTCCATGAAACCCGTTGACATTGAGGTAGAGTTTACCACGAGTTCCTGAGGAAGAACCTCTCGAGTAGCCCTGATAACTTTGTTGAGTACATCATCAATGGCGACATCTTCTCCCCTTGTACGTGATTGCGTATTCTGCCTTATTGGCGAAGCTTGCCTCGTTTTTTCTGTCTCTGAAACCCGTTTCTTCACATTTAGTGGCTCAATCAGTATCTGGTTTGGTCTTTTTACCAACTTCTTGCGAACATGATCAGCAAGCTGCTCAATGGTAGGGTAGTCGAATATGTCCGTCATCTGAATCTGAATGTCTGGGAAGTACTTGTAGTTCAGGATTTCCACGAAGTCCATGAGATTTAGCGAATCCAAGCCCAGTTCCATGAAACCCGTTGACAAGGAGGTAGAGTTGACCACGAATTCCTGAGGAAGAACCTCTCGAGTAGCTCTTATGACTTTGTTGAGTACATCGTCAATGGCGACATCTTCTGCTCGTGTACGAGATTGCTTATTCTGCCTAGTTGATTTAGCTTCTTTTTCCGTTTCTTTCTCTGACGCCTCTTCCTTCATTGGGGGCTCATGCACTTTGTGACTGAGCGTGTTCTTCATTTTCTTTCGAATGTGTTCAGTAAGTTGTTCAATGGTAGGGTAGTCGAAAATGTCCGTCGTTTGAATCTGAACGTTCGCGAAGTACTTGTTGTTCAGAATTTCCACGAAGTCCATGAGATTTAACGAATCCAAGCCCAGTTCCATAAAACCAGTTGACAAGGAGGTAGAGTTGACCACGAATTCTTGAGGAAGAACCTCTCGAGTAGCCCTTATGATTTTACTGAGTACATCGTCTATGGCGACATCTTCTGCTCGTGTACGAGACTGCATATTCTGATGAGGTGCTGACGGTTGTTCTTGTTCTGTTAACTTCGGCTCAATTTTCTGGCTTGGTCGGTCCACCAACTTTTTTCGAATGTGTTCAGCAAGCTGCTCAATGGTAGGATAGTCGAATATGTCCGTTGTTTGAATCTGAACGTTCGGGAAGTATTTGTTGTTAAGAATTTCCACAAAGTCCATGAGATTTAACGAATCTAAGCCTAGTTCCATGAAACCCGTTGACATTGAGGTAGAGTTTACCACAAGTTCCTGAGGAAGAACCTCTCGAGTAGCCCTGATGACTTTGTGGAATACGTCATCGATGACGACATCTTCTCCTCTTGAAGGAGATTGCGTATTCTGCTGAGGTGGTGACGCTTGCCTTTTTGTTCTTCCTTGTTCTGAAGCTTGTCGTTGCTCGATCACTCTCGAAGGCTCAATCACTTTGTGGTTTGGTTCTAGCAGTTTCTGTTGAGTATGTTTGCCCACTCGTTCAATGGTGGGGTGGTTGGAAATATCAGCGGTGGAAAGTTTCATCGGCTCTTGCGCTGCTTGGATAACCTTCTTTAGTACATACTCCGTAGTTGATGATGAAGGGTTCAGTCTGCGCGCTGTTCTCCGAGAGCTTGGTCTGTCCGTAGTTGCGCTCTGACCTTCCCAATCTGCGTTTACGGATTGTTGCGCTGTGTTGTTATTCTTTGCTTGCTCCATCTTTTGAGAATCATCGTAAATAACTAGGTTGCTCCTAGCATTTGCCATTCTGACTATACTGTTGGTGGAATCGTCTGCCATCATTATGAGTTTGCCACTTGCCCATACTTCAATCCCATTCCCACTTCTAGATGTTTTGCTCAGCACTTCATACCTGGAGGGTAGCTTTGCGAAGATGACGAATCTGTCCAGTCTTATTCCAGGAAACATCTTCCAAGCTATCTCAAAAACAGCAGTGTATAACAATTGATTAGTTTTTGAGTGTACTCTCACTATTTTCGAGGCAATATCACGCGTTACTATAGCACAGCGTGCATTTGATAGATACATGGGAGAATTTGAATAAACCGATTTTGATTTTGCAGGAGTAGTTGAAGAAGTCTTTGATTTGTTATTGTTGAAAGTAGCACGGCATTCAAAAAAGTCCCTGCCTTCAAGCTGTGAAGTCACTTCATAAACACCATCACACTGCTTTACTGTCGTCAAAAGTTTAGTCGACCGGCTCAGGTTTTGCACATGAACACGAAATTGTTCTATCACGACGTTGCCATGAAGTTGTTGTATCAGCGCAGTGTAGGCAATTTCTAAAGCAGAGCTCGCTCCTATTTGATTTTTACCGAGAAGTTGTGGATGCCGCAAGTCGTCAATATAGTTTATAAAAACAGTTTTGTCCGCTTGCTTTTCTTTGATGGAACCAAGGAGGTAGTGGTCGAATGCATGACTTTTCTTCTTGAACCAGAGCTGTCTGCGATTGAATGGGGTGTTGGGTAACGCGACATTAGTGCTTATTTCCATGAAAAGATTGGAAAATATTAGCGGGAAACCATTGATATACAGCTTTGAAAACAACGCAAGCAATTTTAGGTAGTTCATGGTCACAGACTCATCGCACACCAATTTAGAGAAATTTGAATCACATGTAGGTGTTGCAGTTACGTTGAGCTCTTCACACTTTGTTGAAGATATTTCGAATTCTTTCAAAGTGTTGACTACAATTTCAGTATTCGGCAGTCTCAAGAGTTTGGCCGAAGCTTGAGAAATCGGCAGGATAGAAATTGCCATGAGGACAGCTACAAGTTCGCGACCTGTTTCAGCGTAAAAGTCTACTTTTTCTAGAACAGCGGCCATGAACGTGATGAAGGATATCAGCAGTTTCTCATCATTGCTGAGAAAATCATCAAGCGAGTTGAAATATTTCAGTAGAGCTGGAAAGGACAGCAGATCGTATGAAAGGCTACAGTTCGACAGCACTGCGACAAATCTTCCAGAATCCGTTTGCGTCACTTTACCGAAGCATTCGAATAGTTCATGCCCTTGCCTGTTCACAACCACTGCGCATCGGAAATTATAGTGTTGTCGTCTTGCGAGAGCAGCAGCTACCTCATCCACGGAATGTTTGGTTGTAATCAAACATTCTTTGACACTCTCTACCAACTGCCGCAATGAAGCCTCTTCTTTCGCAGAAATGAGCAACAGATTAACTTTTTTCATTGCGAGCAATCGCAGAGTTGGTGCGGCAGCTGCATGCACCAAACCTGCAGCGTTGGTCCCACTCACCCCAAAAGATGTCAACCCACATGTATTCAGTTCCACATCTTCTCCGACAACTGGCAGCGTCAAAGATCCAGCATCAATTCGCTTATTCAAAACATGAAAATGAATAGCTGGAGGTATGTAATCGTGTCGGATCATGAGTAACAGTTTGATGAGAGCCGCTCCGCCTGCTGAGGCCTCCCCATGTCCTATGACATTTTTAATAGATCCGATGTTGATGTCTTTGAACATCTTAGATAGCGTGTCAAACTCCGCTGGGTCACCGACAGCTGTACCAGTCCCGTGCGCTTCCCAGTACTGGGGGTCCGGGCTACCACAGTCTTGCATCAAGGAGGTGAGGAGCATCTTGTGGGCCACAGGATTGGGTGTGGTCAACGATACAGCCCTTCCTCCATGATTAACATTCACTCCTTTGACTATACCTAGATATTCACGATTGCTTTTGGCCAGTTCGAGCAGCATCACAACACATCCGTCTGAACGTCCATAGCCGGATGCTCTAGCGTCGAAACTCATCGACATGCCATGACGGGACAGCATCTTGCCGTTTGCACGAGCACCCTGCCCTTTTTCGCTTAGTATTAGATTTACTCCAGCTACAATAGCTTGAGAGCACCTGCCACTTTCAAGAGCACTAATAGCAAGCTCAACTGCTACAAGTGAGGAGCTACAGGCTGTGTCAACAGTAACAGCGGGACCGTGACAGCCGAAGACATAACTGATCCGCCCAGCTATTACAGCACACATCGACCCGAGCAAAGATAGAACTGAGTTGCTGGTTTCCATTAGGTCTGGATATTCTTTCTCCATCAAACCTATAAATACCCCAATTTCAGCAGTCTCGGTGACGCTAGCATTTTCAAGACATTCTTGCACACACTCCAGAAGGAGGCGCTGCTGAGGATCAATTGCTTCCGCTTCCCTGGCCGAAATGCCAAAGAAAGAGCAGTCAAAGAAAGACACGTCTTGTGAAATGAAGTTGCCTCCTTCAACGGGATTCCCATATTTTCTGCCTTCGATGAGCAAATCTCTCGTCTCAATTCTGTCTATAGGTATCCTAGACGATGGGTTTTTGCCAGTTTTGAGAAGATCCCACAGCTCAGCCATGTCCGTGACTTCTCCAGGAAGCCGGCAAGAGGTAGAAAGAACTCCCACGTCACTCCTATGCCTTCTTATTTCTTGTTTTGCGCTTGGCAATGTTTGCCATTGGTTAGCTTCTTGCAGTTTATGTGGGATTCTTCCAGGCACAGTAAAGCCAGAAAGGCGAGATCTCGAAAGTGGGATTTTGAAAATATTTCTGGCATTTGAGTAGCGCTTTCTATGACGACCATAAGATCTCGTCGTTCGTCTAGGCTGCTCGTAATCTCGGCATTTGAGTAGGGAGCTGAAACGCGCTGTTTTATCATACACCGTTGCTGGTAACTCCGCCATATCTCCTCGACTGAGCGATTTATTTCTGTGACAGTTGTCAGTGCTCCCATTTTGATAGGATGGAGAAGGATTTATCGGCTCTGCTTCGTCAACATCTAGCTTCGATATGGGAGGAAATACCTGATCATTTTGAAAGTACTGCTCCGTCGCTGATGGTGTAATCACAGATGTTGACGTGTTACAGGAACGGTCAGATGTTGCTGGTAAAAGACTATGGGCAAGAAACTCGCAACTCCAATTGTCTAACATACACAATTCTTTGCTTGCGTTTGGTTTGAAGGCAACCGCTGTCAGTACTGCGAAAACTGAGAAAGCATTAAGCTCATCCGGTAAGTGACTGATTGCCACACCGGTGGGTTGTACGTGTGCCATGGAGTATGTTGAGGTGGTATTTGGAATTATGTGGTCCAGAGGTCTCTCATGGCACTTTACACGGTGAGTCACACAAGCTTCGTCTATCACCAGAAACTCGTCATTATCTACCTTTTGCATTGTGTAGGTATAACTTCGTTTCCCATCCGAGTTTTGAACAACAACACTAACAAAACTAGTCAGTTGGGGTGACAGCCAGTGGCACGTTGAAATGTAAATTGTTTGCTCCTCGTTATTATTATCTTTGTTTAAGAGTTGGTTGTTTGATTCTACAGTCTGGTTATCTCTCATTTCTTGTCTCTCACCAATCACCGCTGTGCTTCCTACAATCTTCATGATTACTAGCGAAACAAATTAAAAGTAACGCACGGTTGGCATTAGCAGATGAGAACTCCCGTTGTTGATCGTCTCCAACGGTGAATGACCCGTATCGACAACCATGTGCTCCTTGTCCAACCCAGTTTATCGGATCCGAGTGGAAGTGTAGAATGACCATTGGGAGTTCCGCGAAGGATCAGGTCCTTAAATTATTCGGTGCATGTGTATTGACGTGTAGCAAAAACAAGTTTCGGATGGGCTAGGACGACTAATTTGTTAAAGCTAGCTAACAATGTTCCCGCACCGGCACCGTCCACATAAGTATAGGTTTTTTAGGTTTTTTTTCTTCGAGCTATTTCCCCGCTGCAAAAGATGAATTTGTGAGAAAACCTATCCAGAAGGCAGAAGCGGAAGATGGCTCCGCACATCCTTGAATGGTCTGAAGACATAACAAACATGAACTTGGGCTACCCTAAAGGACATTTCCGGACTCATTACCTTCAGACCACCACTTCGATGGGTGGAGCCATCTTCGCAAATTTTATCTTCAGCGATCTCGCTCAGGACTCAATCTTTTGCAGCGGGAAGGCGAGGATTACATGGATAAGGGAATCAAACAGTATCAAAACCTCACCACCCTCATTTCAGTGGACGGTGCCTTTGAGGAAAGACGCGCTTCGATTGAATGGCCCATGCAGCTGACGCTACCGTTGAGCATGGCGAACGCACGCTTCTGCCTAACCTAATCTTACAAAGCCCTACAGTCGAGTAGATTACCTGCTTAAGATAGTGTCCCTGCAGACGCGACAACGACACTTGTGCGTCAACAATTGCCATTGAGAATCCGTTACTGTTTTCTAGTGGTTTTCGGCGCTATTCCAGTACACCGACCCCAAAAAATAAAAATCTTGGAGTTCGCTCAAACTCGATGTGGGGGGGGGGGGGGGTTATTCGACCCGCTGATGCCGAATATCATAGTAGGGGGGTTATTTGACATACTGACCACGAATATGTGTTTACTAATTACGTTAGTGCCTCACTCTGAAGTTACGGTGGGCATACATTACCAATACTACCGCTAAATCGAGGTTCAAGGCTTGAAATCCAAGACATTGCCGAGGGCATATCATATTCGTGTTCAGCATGTCAAGTAACCACTCTGCACCGAGTTTCAGAGAATTTTTTGGGAGACGGTCTTTTTGCACGGACGGTCTCCAGCGCCGCCCTGATTTTGAATTGTTTTAACAGGTCACGCACGCCGCAAATTTCCTCCCCCTGCTTTGCTTAGGCAAAAGCCGCCGCAGGGTGTGTCCGCGGCGATGGTCTGTGTGGAAAGTACAACGGTCGTGCGGATCGCCCTACACCCGAATTTTGCGATTTAGGCCCCCTACCGTATACCCACCGTAATCACGGAATGCGGAGCTACCGTAACGAATGAATGTCGTATTGTTTAGCATGTCAAATAATCCCTCTGCACCGAGTTTCAGAGAATTTTGCGATTTTGCCCCCTTACCGTGTACCCACCGTAACCCGGAAAAATGACGCTATCGCACGGAATCGATATGATATTCGGCATCAGCGCTTCGAATAACCCCCCCCCTATACCGAGTTTGAGCGAAATCAGAGATTTTTAATTTTTGGGGTCGGTGTTGATGATTTATCTATCATCAACCTCATCAATTCTATAATCCTAATAGCTTACGGGTATTCCCCATAGGCTATATTCCCCAACCGCTTATATTTAAGTGCCGAATCCACCAATGAGTGGCACCTATCTTCCAGGGGCCGCGCCAAGCCGCGGCATCCTCTTTCTTGCATATATTTCGTGAACATTCCGATTGTGCACGGGTCAGCTCCGCCTTACTACCTATATAAGGAGCCCGCGATTGTATTATAGGTTGCTTCCGCCGGTTCAACGCCGGGGTTCGTCTGTGGATAAATCTATTATCGACATTACTATCGCCTACGACACTTGGTTCCCACCAAATTGGTCCATCGGCCGGGAAACCAACCTATGCTGGAAGGCCCCCGGCTTACTTGAAAAGCAAAGAGTAAACAAAATAACATCAAAAAACACTTGTTTGGGAACTTGCTATGGAGATTATTTACACACAAGCGTTGTCGCATCTGCAGGAATACTATATTGAGCAGGAAACCCTGCGCGACTGACGTTGCGTTCAGATGCCCGTGCGTGTGTTGATCTCGTGCGCAGCATTAAACCAGTCCTGCGGCGAGCACGAAACCCACATATGGGCATGTGGGCCTCTATACAGAGGCCTCTCACACATCTGGAAAGACCTCCTCCTTGTACGATGATCGCAAACGTGTTTAGTAAGATGATATTCACCATCCTGCTTTAATCACGCACGAGTAGAATGTTCAAAAGTGTTCATCTAAGTTCAAGTTGTATTCTTCATTCTATTCATCTCCTTTTCCATTTAACGAGCCGAAGTGCTGGTTACATGCATGGGTTGGAGTGCGGACAGAGCATTTGCACAGAGGTTGCGTAAGTATCGAACTACTTCTCAGGTTGGAAAGTGGAGCTATGATATGCTATGGTAGATGCGGTCATGTAAGGAAAATAGCCATTCTCCGCAACAACGGGTTATATGCTGAATAGGAAAGGCAAAGAGAACGACTGGCTTGAGAGGAGTCGAAAAGCAAGGACCAGACAAAATACGGAGGATATATGAGGCAAATAATTTTGATTGTGAATTGGAATAATTTGGCTTGATAGACATAGTTCCTCTCTTGTTTTGAGGCGGGCCGTAATCTTCCTAGCTTCAGGTATTTGACAATTATTATCAGAATTCTGCCCTTTTGACATGCCCATGAGTGCAAGAATTTGTTTGTTGGTTTTCAATGTATTTAAAGGCACCGTCCACCCAGATTCTCGACTTCCAGGTTTTTGTCGTTTCATGGCCGTCTCATGTCCCTGATTCCAAATTTGAAGTCGAGAATGCGCGAAAACCCCGACAATCCCCGTTTCGGAGAACCCACATGCCGGCTTTCCGGCACGGTGATTGGATGTGCGCGCGAAAATGGGCGGGCATGGATGGGGGAGGGCGGGCATGGATGGGGGTCCTCGTGTATCTTCGCTATTCCGAAGTGATTTTCTCGCTTACAAAGCGAGATTTTGCGCCGCGACATGGGCATTGGACTGATAGAGGACCCTACTATTACATGCTGCCAAAAGCCCAACACCCTCAACTTAAAGTGGACGGTGGCTTTAAGCTCAGAAGGAGCCAAAATCAAGAAGTGACCGCACGCAAAGCGGATCACTTTGCATGCTAAACATTTCCATAAGTTTTGGAGCTTTACTTAGGTTGTGGTGGTAACAGTACTGTAGATAGCATCAATAAGCACCTCACGGTATAGTTATCCATCAGGATAAAGGTATGGATCGCGACGTTTTGAGTTTGTACAGCACAATGAACTGCTCGACAAATTTGGAGTGTTCGACAAAATTATGGCGAGAAACATCTTGGCCAAACAACCGGGCTTATATTAGGTGGGTCCGAAAGTTCGTGCCGTTTTTTAGACCTATCCTCAAATCATTCAGAATAAAGGTAGACAAACACTCCAAAGAGTGTTCTATGCAGAAATTCTTTCTCTTTCCAGAAGCTATGCCTTCGCTGTGACTGCTTCGACGACCGCTGAGATAATTGCCAAAAAATAGAACCCTTCATTTTTACCATGTCTGACTTTCGCTCAGGGCTCGGCACGAGGTGGCTTACAAGCAAGCTGGATATCGTTTTTGGGACGAAAAGCAAAGGGGGTTTCGTTTTTGTGACCGAAGAGACACGGAAAATTGGCGACGGCGACCTTTTTTTTTAGTCGACGTTTCGTTTTTTTTTTCAGGTTTTTACAGGAAATTTGGTTGAGGGTCAAAGGGGACTTCGTAAAAATTCCCAAAAGTCAAGGGGGACTTCGTTTTTTCCATTTTCATCTAGCCACCTCGTGCCGAGCCCTGCTTTCGCTAATTTTCAGAATTTTCATTTCAGACCTTTGAAGGTGCTCTAATAACCACCTAATATGGCAAACCTTTTGCAAACTAATGCAATTTTTTGCATCTTTATAGCATGCTCTCTGGAATTACTGAAAGATACTTTCTGAAGTAGTCAAATTTTATATTTGGCTCATCCTAATCTCGCAAAACATCAGACATTGAACGATTTAGATACCATTCGATGCATCTTTCCTGCTCTTTCTGATTGGTACCTTTTATTCGACTTTTTAGACAGAATCGCTGTACCTCTCCTAGTCGTAATGCCAAAATCTAACCATTTTCATGCCGTAATCGCTCATTTACTTCGTACTAGTAGTGATGTTAATAATCGAGTTTTAGAACTTCAATATTTTGAGGTTTTCGCAGTGTTTGGTGCAATTATGTGTCACGCGACTTTTTCAAAATTCACTGCTCTAGTAAAATAATTCAGCAAAATTCTAAAGAACTAGCTGAGAAAATGCAAAAAATTGCATTAATTTAAAAAACGTTTGCGTTATCAGGTGGTTATTAGATTACCTTCAAAAGTCTAAAATGAAAATTCTGAAAATTAGCGAAAGTTAGATATGGTAAAAATGAGGGGTTCTAGTTTTCGGCAATTATCTCAGCGCTCGTCGAAGCAGTCACAATGGAATCATAGGCTGGAAAGAGGAAGAAGTTCTACATCGGATAGTGTTTGAAAGATTTATCGGCCATCATTCTGAACGATTTCAGAATAGGTCTAAAAAACGGCACGAACTTTCGGACCCACCTAATACAATGTAGCTTCAAGCAAAAAAAGGGTGTAGGTTTTTGATCTTATATAAAAACAGCCCCGCTAAAGGACCTGTTTCATGGGAAGTTGAAGTGACAACTGCGAATACTTTGGAACAATGGCTTCAGCATAGGCTATTCACAGTTGAGCAAATTTTGCAAGAAAGAGCAGTGGGAAAGCTGGCGATTCCGAAAAAAACTCTGTATAATAGAGAAAACAAAACTACTGACCTCAGAAGACGATAATACCATGGACGCTGCTTTCGTACCACAACATGGTCGCCCTAAATGCTACAATTTTTACAAGACGGATGAACGCGAGAAAAACATGTTTTCGTGTGCGGTATATGGAGAAGAGTTCCAAAAATGTAAGCTTTTGCAATGTATATGTCAAACAGAGAAGAAATGAGAAGTCAAAAACGATACTTGGCAAACAGTAACGATATGAAACTATAGGTTTATTTCAGTATCGCAAGTAAATGCTTAGAAGTTATTACTCATTGCATCTGATGACTACTCTCAATGGAAGACAGAACTTCTCAAGGGCTTGTTATACGTTTCTGGATCAATCCCTCCTCGACTCACAACCTCGCACTCCCTTGACTTCAAATCTGGAATCTTTTCACATGGAAACTGTTGAACTTTTTACCTTTGTAGGAACACAAAACAAGAACGAGTCGAATACGAGGAAAAGAGTTGGGATTCCACGGTTCAGTGTGTGATGCGATGTGAACCCAATAGACTCATTGATGTCATGGAATCAATAGCAGACTGTAATTGTATAAATTAGACCAAAATAGATCACGAATGTCTCACAACACTTGCCAATCATCACACGAAATGCGGCCAATTGTCTCGCGACGCTCCCAATGTTGTGGCACCACTAACGACAAACACAATAAAGTGATACATTTGAATCTTATGTTACAGATTAGTTCTGAGGAGTCAATTTGCAATCTAGAAAAAAGGCGTGCAAATATTTGCACGAACCAAGGGACGGATGTCAAATGCCCACCAATGGTCACATTCTGCTTGATTGGACATCATACCTTGTAAAATAGTAGAAACGCGTATGCAAGCTCAATCAACAAAAAACTACTTACATTTAGAAGAACTGTTCAAGCTGATCACTTGTCCACAAGCCGTGCATGGCCATGTCTTGAGACGAAATCACGTTACTAATGCTCGCCAAAATGAGTTTGAAAAGGCTTGTGCAAAAGCGTATTGCGCTTTGCTCAAGCACCCCACCCCTCCCCTTCCTTACACCTACCTCTCATTATGTAACATTCTAAGGAAAGTGGCTGCTGCCGGAATCAACTTGCAATTATTAGGTTGATACAGAAATAATTGCCGTTCGGCGAATTCTTACTTTAACGTGCTATAAGTTTTTGAACAATCCACATTTTTGAATGCGATAAAAACCATCACAAGCAGCAGACCTTTTGCAATACAGCGCACATTTATATACCTGCACCATTATCATAAACGGGCAGAAAATATGGATTGTAGAACAAAAAAGATTTTCTCTGAAACCTCGCATTTGACGAATTGAAACTTTCTTCAAAGTTTGTGAATGATAAATGGATCTCGTAGCCGCAAGGCAATAGTACAAAACACGATAAAAAAGGTTTGGAGAGAAGAGTTTGCGATAAGGAAAAAGATTAAAATTCAAAACTGTCAATTTTTTCAACATCTATTAAATATGAATCAAAGTCCCGAATATAAAACTTTCTGATTTTGTGCGTACTGAACAGTTGGATGTTTTTGCAAAAACTGCTGCTAGAAATATTTTTTGTGACTTATGTAAGCAACTTTCAGAAATTTCGCTACCCATTCTCAGAGGGGAGGGGGGGGGGGGGGCGCTGCCGGTCAACTACATATATAGCACAGTAAGTTGGAACCGAATATTCGTGTCCGAATAATTTATTCGAAATATTCGACTACTCATATTCGATAAAGTCCGATTATTCGATTATTCGAATAGTCGAATATATGAAAAAGGTCTTTATGCAAATAATTCGTTCATTCGAGGATTCGAGAAAATGACTTATTCGAATATTCGAATTCGAATAATATGAAAATCGGAAATCGAATAATATTCGTTCATTCGAAAAATTTTCGAAAACCAATTATTGTACCATTCGTTCAAAAATTTTCAAAAATCGATTTAATATGTGTTCATTTGATGAAAATTCTGTTCGTTACAACTATTAGGTTGTGTAAAAAGTTCTGTCCCATTTTCTCCTTCGATTTTTTCTCACTATTTTGCGCGTTGTTCTGCAAATTGTTCATATGCATTTGAAAGCTCTCAGCCTTCTCTACTGTAACTTTCATCTCGGTTTTCTACATCAGATGACTTGAAAAAGTTTTACAGCGTCAAATTTGGAAAATCGAACAGGAAAAAATCTATTTTGGACAACTACGTTACGTCGCCCTCCTAATTAGTCAGAATGCCTAAGAATAAGCTCGAAGAATTTGCAAACGTAAGCAAAGAATGCTCTAGCTTCTATTGCGCTTCAAAAGTGCTGAAACTTTTCAAAAATCAATTTTGCAGACCTTAGAAAAGTCTTCTTTCTAACGCCTTTTCAAAGTTAGTGTTGGGCATCATCTGAAGGCATCCTGAGGGAAGGTGGTAGACGGATCATCCAGAAAAGGGAGAAGGAATGGTTTGTGACTTCAAAATTATCGAATTCGTGGGTTAAATACTCGAAATTCGAATTTTAGGAGCCACACAGCTTGGGTACGCGAGACGGCGAACATCGCCGTGACAGAGTCTTGCCTTGCCGACTTTTGAAAAAATGTCATTAAATAGCCGGTGGAAGGAAGGTAACATGCGCAAACAGTTATAGAATAAGTGTAAAAGTCTAGTGAATTGTTTTGGTTGTTGTCAAGCTTGTTTAATTAGTTCTACCAATAAAAATCGAGAAAAATTTGGAAGAAAAAGGGTGTCGAATGATTTTCGGCTCTTTGGATTTTTGGTTTCAATGACAAAAATTTTTTTCAATCTTCTGCTTAGTTGGAGAATGATGCATACGAGTCTGCAGAGCAGACTTAGAGCTTTCAAAAGCATGTTCACTTTATCTCAAATATAGTCGATGTTGTCAAGAAAAAACCAAAACAAAAAATGGGACAGAACTTATTACACGACCTAATTTATAGCACAGTAACTATTAAAAGCATCTCAAAATCACTCGAATCGTACCGCGCTTTGCAACATATGTATCTTTCCGGTCCATTGATGACACTAATTCAATGTTTTATATTTCGTCAACTACTTTCCTTCCCATATGCGATCATTCTATCCTTACAATTAGTTTTTGTTCGTTCAGTTACACACGGAGATGAGATCGATTCCATTTTTTAGCGTTTTTTGCCTATCTTGTGGCTTTCTTTTTTGCTGTTTATGTTAATATTTACTAAGTTTTCCTCGATCTAGTTTCCGCAGGACAATCGTCATGGTCTCTTCAAAAGGAATAGCCGTTCAAGGATTTCACCGTAGTCCTTTCGCCCAGGGTCCCTAGTGAACTTGGTTCGCCGGGTTAAGTTGGTAATCCAAGCCCTGGTCTAAATCGTCATCACTGCGTCGGGATAAGGGAAAAGGATCTCGGTTACGTTCTGCAGAAGGAGAACGACCTGACCACCTGTGCAAGAGACTGCTCTCACAAGAATCATTCAGCGGAAACTATTTTTAGTCTACCATTTGTGCTGTTTGGTGTTCTTCATGTGGCGCACCTATGAGTGCAAACATAAACAAATAAATAAAATAGGTAAATAAGTTCTACGCAGATTTGATTGACCATTTAAAATCATCGCACATTGTCAGGACGTCTCAAAATTAGTTCAGTCCTTACATGATTCCATTATCCATGTAGAGCACCTTAGATTCGGAACTCATTTGCATATGATTCAAATATGACATTTTCTGGAATCTAACGCACGAAAGGGCAAAAATCCATGGCTTTATCACAGAAGCTTTCTACTATATGTATATTGTAACCCACGAGATCTCCTAACAATAGGATACCTTGGACAGATAATTCCAGCCACCTTTAAAATGTGGAAATAGTAGAAAGGATTGTAGAATTTTTGAAAATTCAATCAAAGCACTAACTCCAGCGGTGATTTGTGGAGGGGCCTAGAGAACTGCGAGAGACCTGTATCATTTCTATTCGAGTAAGTAAGCTTCTCTTTCCTGATAAAAGTCTTATGCAGCTATAGCATTATCTTATTTTATGCAGCGGGCTGTCGCTCTGATCTAAGAAAAAAACGTGGACTTAGAATACATTTGAAAAACAACTGCAATCGAATAGAACGAGGAGAACCTTCGATCGAAAATTTATAATTATCATTTTGAGGACTAAAAATTTTGGTCCAATCTAGTTGCTATAGAGTTCTGCAACTCAGACCCATGGTCACTGCTAGATTTAATCCACACTTTCGTTCTTAATTGTCTCCTGCAAGATCTTGAAATAAACATTACCATTCTGCAATTTTTTGTTTGCGCCTCTATACCTTGGTTATCAGCAGCGCTGAGATTATCAATAGGGCTTTAACGAACTGTTGACGAAAGTTTGCCTGAAAATCAACATTTAGGAAAGGCATCAATGTTCCCTCACACTTTGTGCTGCCAACACATGTATTATTAGATGACATGCCCACACCACACAAAGGTCGAATTTGCGGTGAATTGCATGTCGATCTCTAGGTGATCTCTTCATATGCCCGAAACAATTTGCGCAGTGCACAAAAATCACTAAACGCATCTAGTTTAAACCGATTCTTGGTAGAGCAAGCGACTTACTGTATGATAAAACTCAAGCCATTGCAAGTTTCCTTTCGATTTCAAGTGTTCATTTTGTTCAACCTTGTTTTTTTATAAAAGCAGCATTCTTTTTTTTTACTCACCAATAAATGAGAACCAGTTTATTGGCGTTTATGTCGACCTTATTTGATCTGAATCTTGTGTCTCCTTATACTCAGCATCGTACTAGTGATGTCTTCTGGCTCCATTTGGCTCACCTGGTCAAGCCATTTCTGAATTCACATGCAGGTACTGAGCAGATTGAGTAGCTGCAGATGCTCAGCAGTTTCTATCGTGACCGGTTGAATTGAAAATGTCACAGAATGGTATTTCCCCATTACCGCGAATTGGAGAGTATCACTGTCTTCTTAGCAAGAAAAATGAGAACTTTGGCATTACAGATAAAAACTTCCCATGTATTGTAGGAAGCAGTATAAAATCGAGAAATAAGAGATTCCCTAATAATCGGAGAACGAATTAGAATATGGATGTAAGCTCTGTAAAAGCCATATGGATGCGACAAGGCAACGCTGTATCCTTTTTAAAAAGAACCTGTCTGTATTGCTACCTTGTATTTACCCTCGTTGTGTATGGGTCACTTGCAAGATGTATAAAGCTATAGCAATTTGTTTTTTGATTAGCTACAGTTTCATATTGAGAATGCATGCATAGATCTGTCTTGCATATTATGAAAAATCTGAACAGATACTACTATCAAAAAAGATGAAATAAGCCAAGTTTTGGACCAAAAGCAGTGAAATAATGCGTACAATTGTTATAGAACAGTGGGTCAGCACACATTTTGATATCCGTGCATTTCTTCCGTGCAACAATCTACCGCGAGCAAAGCATTTGCATTGCGAACTTCTTAGGCTTTCGAAGGAGATTATGAATAATGTTCACTCATCGCCAAGTTACGCAGATGAGTATGCCAAGCCGGCAGAAGCTGTTGCTTATGAAGTTATTTAGCATCCAGTTTAGAATTCTGCATCTTATTATCATCATATGCGACAATCTGCAGAAGTCTGATGTTAAAAACTTGGCAAAAAATTATCGCTGCTCAAAAGCAAACATTTAGGAGTATTATACTTGCGTAAAACATATTAGATTAGAAACCATGCTGACATCCCGCTACGCTTTATAGAGATTTTGTTCACGAGGTTGTAATACGGTAATTGTATGAGTATGTAGCACCCTCCTTTAAATTTTCTCGCCAGCTCTAAACTGCACATTCTAAGACCAGTATTCACGAATGCACAAGAACAAATCTGCTCATGAGCTATCAAATCAACGTATGGTCCTCATAATATACAGCGGACACGTTGAACTTTTGTCTGAATGAGTGAACAAGTGCAACCAGACGCACCGGCAACGGTGGCGTGAAGTTCTGAGGATGGACAAACGCCGAATCAATCGATACGAACTGCGGTGTAAACATGCGAACGAGGCCCCTACCGAGGACAGTCTGCTGCTCTTTTCGCAGTTTTATTCTTTTTTCACTTGCACTTCATGGCGATTTGTTGACATGTTTGTCTCTCAGCAGTCACCCCCCCCCCCGTACTAGCCAGTTACTGCCTGAAACGTTTGGCCACAACTTTGCTGCGAGCATTGAATATCACCGATTCGACTGCACGGTTAATAAGTGGCAGCTTGGTAGAATTTGCATGAAACCAGCCGTGAAGGTGCATTCTGGCAAAATGCAAGGGTTGATTTGTTATGCCAGCTACGTTCCTGCGTCTCTTTTCGAGCGGTCCGAGTTATTGATTTTAGAACTTCAGGTGAACTTCCTGGCATGTTTCACCTTTGCTGCGCAGCTTCTATTCCTCTATTATTCATAGCTCTTCACAGACTACCGCAGTTTTCGGTCAAGTTCACAATTGGTAGAATTTTTTTCACATTTTTTACAGATCTGTTCCACCCATATCCGCCCTAGGTAGGGCTCCCGAGGAACAATGGATAGTAAGTTGCTGAAATATTCTTCTGGGTCTCTGTAGCAGTCATGGTAAACTCCTAGTTATTAACTAGCTTTTTTCACGGACAGCCTTGCAAACTCTATATCTAGCTAACTAACGATAAGATTCGTTTTGAAAATGAGGAAATGATGGTTTTGAACTGCCTTTGATAGTTAATCTAAGTACCTTTTTCAAATCAGAATTTGGTCTCATAAAGTCCAGTAGAGATGCTGTTCCCTTTATCAAATAGCTGTCTTTCTCTATTCGTTAGAAAAAGTGTTTTACAAAATTTTAGTCTGCGCTGAGACTTTGCGTTAATAAGGCTGTAGTGTTCCCAAATTATTTTCACTTCTTAGACATTGGCAGTATGGTTCTAGCTGAGACATATGGAGTACATCAATGCTTGGGTTAAATTAACTTATGCACAGTTTATTTTCCAGCTATTTTTATAGTTATTTGTGTTGTTTACTTTTCTACATACACATCTTTTTTTTTAGTATCCAGAGATATGAGTTTGGTATTTGGAGCTGTCAGGGACGAGGACAACATCCAGTCCAAACAGCAGAACAATAGCGATTCGTTGTACAGGGAGCTTATGGGTTCATCGGGTTTACTCACAATAGGAGGTAAGTTACACAGTTTACCTCCAACTGTCCTCATCAATAATTACAACGGAGGAGAGAACTGCCTTACAAATGCTGCTCAACTAAATTATGCCTACAAAGATAAATTTCGTGTCCTTTGGAATCCACACTCTATCATATTTGTGGCACTTGTTGTTTTCACCCGTCTGTGCCAAAAAATACGGCTAATGACGTCGGATCATATTCTAACCCATTGACAACAACTGGCCACTGGTGGAATAGCATTCTGGATAGCTGCCAAAAATTCTTTTCAATAATAAAAAGCATGCACATATCAGATAGCATACAGACATTTTCACTTTAGTTCTATTGAACCAACTTCAGAAATCAAATATATTAGGTTGAACCGAAATTTTTTCGCAGCATCAAGCTATGACTCCAATTTTGTTCACAATTCCTTTGGTGTAAGTCACTGAAAAAAAATGCCAGAGCTACAAGCAATCGAAAATCATCAATCTAGTTTGGCATTTTTTCAACAAGGTCTCGAAAAGCGAATTTGTCATATTTCTAACACAGTGTTAGCTTGCTACGTGCAGCGGTAGACCCAAATTCGTTGACCCACAAAACTGAAATTTTTGCGATTTTCCCATGTAATAATTGGCAAATGTTTCACCCGGACTTTTTGTACAGAAAATGCATCACGAAATTTCTGATATGGCGGATTTTTTGTATAATGTGAATATTATTTTGTTGGTTGATGCACATCTGCTGCTTTTCTCAATAAATCGGTGTAATGAAGTGACCAGTTACAAATTTCCACTTTCGTCGTTTCAAGCGGAATTTGGGCTTACCACTGCACAAAGCAATTCAGTACTGTGCGAAAAATATGTACAAATTCTTTAGTTTCATTCTGCTGCCTTTCAGTATTTTTTTAGAGACCTTGCTTAAAAATGTTGAACTCGAGTAACTTTTTTCTGCTTCTATACCTCGCTTTTTCTCTTCTTAACTTACAGTAAAGTAAGGGTCGTAAAGACGATGATTTTCTCTATCCAAAAGCTAAAATCGCCGCTGGATATTGATACTATAAGAAGCTATCATTTTGGAAAAAGGGGCGATAGAAATTTCTGTTATCATTTTGGAAAAAGGGGCGACAGAAATTTCTGTTTAATCTAACATCAGCTAATGCCCATAAACTTTCAAAAAGCCGTTTTTTTACTTCTTTCTGCACCAATTTTGAATTTCAGGCACCACACGACATGTTAACTATGAGGACTTGCAGTTTATCGCAGACTTGGGTTATGGGAGTTGTGGACATGTAAAGAAAATGCAGTATAACGACAATGTAATGGCGGTTAAGGTAAGTTACACTCTCTTCAACTCAATGAAGATAGCATAAAATAAGCTTGTCAGAAGGTGAATGTAGGTTGATAGAGTAATCGCCATATACAGCTTTTGCGACACTCCATCTGATTGCTAAACAAGTCTTTCCTTCCTCGGATAAGATAAATTATTCACAGATATGATTTTCCACAGCTAAATTTTCAGTACTTGCTTCGATGCCATAACTCTTAGCAGATGTAGTTTGCAGCAAAACCCACTGACAATGAAAACGCTATTGATTCTTTATTATTTATAGATGACGTAATTAGTCTCGTTCTTCTAATAGCACTAAGCAAGTGCTCGTAATTCTGATAGTGACCAGGGCATTTTTTGTGGTCTTGCCAAAAGTTTGAGATCTGATGATTTATAAGCGAAAACGAAAATTTTCACTCATACAGTTGTTATGTCAGTGCTTCATATTTATCAATTTTCATCGAAATTGTATGCCCTACCTGTCTTTTTGCCTTCCTTCCTCCATTTTTTGTATAAAACATGTATGGTATTGATATGCTACTCTCACTCGTTAGTTTGAAATCTTGTAATTTGATAAGGCATCAAATTTTTTGTTTCAGTGGGTTAAATGGAAAGTGATGGATTGGGAGGCTTTGCCATTATAATAAGAATCATTATGGTTTTGATTGTATGATCGGAAATCGTAAAAATTGCTAAATTAATGCAACCCGCTTTGGTAGTCGCTTTTATCGATACTTAAGAATTTGCAAATTTCTTACAAATCGTGGCGCAACATCCTTCACTTACCTAGAGAAAGGTGAACAGATTTTGACGAAGATTGCATCCAAAGTTCATGCGTCTGTTCCATTAGTTTTTTATCTCGTGTAGAGTAAATACTGCAGGAGAAATAGAATTTTTCCGAAATTCAGCGTGCAGAAAAAAGCGCTCATTATCTTTTTGTGCAGCTATTATGTTGCAAAGATCTGCTCTCGATAGACAATGCCTCTTTACGAACCTTTGTTATTTTTTTTGCTATACTAATATATTGTGAGTCATAGTATAATACTTACTCGTAGTCTGCAAATGTTTCAACCTCATCGCCATACTTGCTCCAGTAAACTCAAACTCCGTACCTAACTGAAGCAGTTCATCCAATAGCTCGTGCTCCGTATTTTCCCTCCAACCACTCTGTCGTATGATTATTCATACAATTCCTTGCAAATACCTCTTGGTTATAGAATTGTTTTTGAAATTGAAACGAATTTCAATCTTTTCATTCTGATAAAAGCATTCCCTATAATGTGCAGCTGAGTCTCAAATCGCATTTGTTTTCAATATTCTTCAAGAACAATTAGTTTTTTTTTGCATTGTAAGGGGTGTGACGATTTGTTGGTTCAGTCATGAGATACTATCTTTGCAGTCCATGCCGAGAAGTACTAATCCTGTCGAGAGTAAAAGGATAATGATGGATCTTCGAATCTTGTCAAGAGCTTATGATTGTCCTCATATAGTCCACTCATATGGTTACATCATCACCGAGGTAATATCTTGGGCTTACTATAATATCGCTCCATCGTATTTCTTACAGAATGAAGTTATGATATGTATGGAGGCAATGGCCACTTGTTTGGATCTGCTTTTGAAGCGAACGAATAATGCTCCGATTCCTGAGCCGATAGTTGGAAAAATGTCTGTCAGCGTGGTGAAAGCGCTACATTATCTCAAGACTAATCATGTGGGTTTGTACACTTCTACGCGTGCATCAATCATCAGACAAATGTGAGATTATTTTTATTTTTATGAGCTACAGGTTTTTTCTCAAAAAGGAGCACTGCGAGAATATATCTTAGCATATCGAATGATCATTTAGAAGCTTTTGAAGATTTTCACACTTATTTTATTTATGGCTGGAGTAAAAAGACTCAGCACTTATGATGAGTATAAATTTTCTGATCTCCTCAAACGAAACAAAATCTTTATCTCCATCCACAGTCAAGCAAGAGATTCAAGCTTTCCAACGATGAGAACTTAGATACCTGAATAGGACCTTCGATCCGCCTGAGCAGCTTTGGCTTTAATGACTCGAACCAATCGGTGGAAACGCAGCCACTGAGAAGCATTGAGTAGTAGAAATCGACCATCTCTGCTTTTGATTGTTGATTGTTTGACTAGAGGAACCAAGGGAGGTTCTGAATAGGGAATTTTCACTTTCCAGAATTTTGAGTTGAAGAATTGGTGATGCTACCTAGAATTGTGGTATACTATCTTATATATAAAGCTGAATGTCTGTTTGTATGTATGTATGTCTGTCTGTCTGTATGTCTGTACGTATGTTCCGAATAGAAAATTCCATTTCTGAACCGATCGGGACCAAACTTGGCACACATACACTACGGGCCCCGGCGGGTGTCATAGGCTACTTTTCGTCATCGATCGATATCGATTTTATCGATTTTATCGATTTTTTTTGCAAAGTTTGAGCTACGGGGCTGGGAGTTGGCACAGGGGGGTAATCGAGCATGGGGATTCCGAATACAATATTGGTTTTCAGGATTATCGATTACTTTTATCGGTTTTATCGATTTTTTTGCAAAGTTTGAGCTACGGGGCTGGGAGTTCGCATAGGGGGGGGTAATCGAGCATGCTGATCATCCCCAAGGGGGGTGATCAGCATGCTCGATTACACCCCTGTGCCAAATTCCAGCCCCCTAGCTCAAATTTTCAAAAAATCGATAAAATCGATAAAAGTAATGGACGATCTTGAAAACTAATATTGTATTCGTAATCTGCATGCTCGATTACCCCCTGTGCAAACTCCCAGCCCCGCAGGTCAGAATTTACAAAAAATCGATAAAATCAATAAAAGTAATCGATAATTCTGAAAACTAATATTGTATTCGGAATCCCCATGCTCACTTCCCCCCCTGTGCCAACTCCTAGGCCTGTAGGTGAACTCCGCAAAAAAAATCGATAAAAATCGGTAAAATCGACATCGATCGATAACGAAAAGTGGACTGTGACACCCGCCGGGGCCCGAAGTGTATGTGTGCCAAGTTTGGTCCGGATACGGCGGAGCCGGGTAAGCCAGCTAGTAGCCAATATTACAAATGCGTCTACGAAGTGCTTGACCAAGATTTCAAACGTATTTTTACCCTATGGACCCGTACAGATTGCCTGAAATGTGTTAGAAAACGCATAAACTTATTACAGGACCCTATAGTCGCTCATCATGCGTTGCAGCGATATGCCAGTCACCAATATTTACTTCTTTTGCCCGTCACAGATACCAACCCTAATGATTTCAGCTGGTTTCCTTTCTTGGGGCACTAAGGATTAATTGATTGAGCCATTTAATTGTGTTCATCTCTGCTTGTCTTTCCTAAAGTTCTTTATTGCTTTTTGCTAATAATGGTCATGTGCAAGAAAATTCATCTGGGCCCATGTGCATCTGTAGTGCCTACATCACGGGACACTTCACAAGAGTACCTTTCAAATGCTAAAAGTTACTTTTTTTTCTACATGTCCCTTCTTGCTGCATTGATATCTATAAAGTTCCACAATATTTTGCAGATTCTCTTCTTTTTACCAGCTCTAATTTTCATGTAAACTCTAATGATTACCTTTCGAAGCAATTACTTGTTGCATATCGTTTGTCCCAAATGAACCGGAATCGAGTATCAATCAAATATTCGTAGTCGAATGATCTATTCGAACTAGGATAGTTGACAATTCAGGAAAGTGCATTTGTTTGATTATTCAAATAGTCGAATAAGTGGAAATGACATTTACTCGAATATTCGTTTATTCAACGAATCGAAGAAATAACTTATTCGATTATCCGAATGTCAAATGTCGAACATTCGAATAAGTTGTCTTTTCGATTTGTCGAATAAACAAATATTCGAATAAAGTTTTTCATTTATTCGACTATTCTAATAACCGAAATGCTCTTTCCTGAAACTTGACTATTCTACTTTGAATAAGTGATTACAATACGAATACTAAATAATATTCGGTTTTAACTACATATACTAGCGACAGCATTCTTGTTGGTTCACTTGAAGGCAGTGTTCGGGCAAGAATTCGATTTCTAGAAAATCCCATAGCGCTAAAAATCTACATTAGAAAGCGCGAAAACGGCGAGAACACGATTTTCAGAGGCTTACAATATGAAATAAGAAGGTTCCGCCAAGGCTGAGATGCAGAGTTGCTGCGGGATCCTACAAATTCACCTGTGGTATCATGTTTGTCACATAGCGGGAATCCAAACAGGTGGAGAGCTTCGCCCAGGGCGTTAGTTTTCCAGCTTTCTGACCATATTTTTCTTACTTATGGTCGAAAGTTTGACTTCGCATATGCGCGATGGTATGTCCGAGGGGGCTCAATTTCGCATGGCACTGAAATCCAAAACCCCCGCCTTGTCCAGGCACTGCCAAAACTGGACTAATGAAATAGTGCTTGTGTTTGATAGAGCTATCATGGAATAGGGTCTTCTCAAGTCCGAGACCTCGGTAAAATTTGCAGTAAGCCCAAGAAGAATAACTTTTCGTCAAATGCTACTGAAGCTCAGATTGTCTGCCACTGTATGCGAAGCGCCATTAGTTACCTTCTTTTCCGAACAAATGACTGATTGCAGAATGTGATTCATCGTGATGTGAAGCCGTCTAACATACTTCTGGATTGGAATGGAGTTGTGAAGCTTTGCGACTTCGGTATTAGTGGTTTTCTGATAGAAAGCAGAGCGAAGTCCAAGGGAGCTGGGTGTCCTCCGTACATGGCTCCGGAAAGAGTGCGGGTAACTGTACGTCTTGACTTTATTTTTCATTACTGTTCAAGGACTGCTCGATCATACGCAGGAAGATACTCCATATGATATACGCAGTGATGTTTGGTCGCTTGGAATAACGCTGGTTGAGCTTGCAACTGGGCACTTTCCATACAAGGGGACAGACTTCCAGATAATCTCGTCCATCCTAGAGTATCCAAGCCCTTCATTAAGACCATCGGTTTGTTTATCCTTACTTGCTGAAATCTTTTGTTCCTTGGGTGTTTCCAAAGCTAACTCTTGTGTAAAATGTGGATGGATTCTCTGTTGAAGTTTCGAAATAGCTAGCGATTTAATATTGGAGTGATGGTGATTTTCACCCATCAGATGATATAAAAAACAAATTAGATTGTGAAGTGGAGCAAAAAAGAACTTTTTTTCTGTCAAGGGATGAAGGAAGAACAATATTTCTCTCAAAAATGTGGCGACCATTGATTCTGGTGTGGTGCCTCATTACTGTAAAGTACTATGGGACTTCTAGCATATTAGTGTTACCGTGATAACTGTTACTCCAGATAATCACTACCACCTGAATTTTTTCATGAGATTCTCAGTCATCTTGATTACAGAAAATGAATCCTGTACGGTATTGAGATTGTTTGGGTGGCAAAATTGAATTTTTGAAGATGAGGAAACATCTGTCATTGATTCGGCGTGATTATTGAAACAGAATACTAAGTGCAGATTGTCTGTTCAGGGCAGCCACTCTGATTGACTTGCATCAAAAGTTTGCTGCTTTCAAAAGTCTTGGCTGTGACAAAAATTGGTTCTCAATGGCATACTCCAAGTTTTGATGATTTACAGTAAAAAGAGCATGCTCCAGGCTGTAAATCTAGGTTGAATTGGTCCTTTAACTGCGGTATGAAGGCGCTAGTTATAGAACAGTTGCCGCAGTTTTGAAACACTTTCTAGATGTAGAATCAATTTTCAAACATCGTCGTCAATTGACATCATTGGTCTCGGGATGGATTGTGTTTGTCTAAGCCGTCGAACTTGTTGTGCTCCCGGAGTTCAAAGACATCAAGAGAACACAGCTTGTAGAGTTTTCAATTTTTTTCTGGGATGAAAAGCAAATACTATCAAGTGGTACCGATCACTATTAAAATGGTGTCCGAAAGCCATGATCGCAGCATATTGGAGGTGAAATTTGACTAAGACATCATTCAGGATGGCTACACACCAGAATTTTGTGAGCTAGTCGATTTGTGTCTGAGGAGGAATGTGGAGGAACGACCGGTATATACCGAAATACTGGTTAGTCACTTACGATTTGGATTATAGTGATTATCAAGACTCTTGCAGAAGCATCCATTCATTGTGAGGAATGAAAATGCTGACACTGATGTTTCGGAATGGTTTGGCGAGATAATGACACTTAAATGAAGCCGGTTGTTTTCACTCTTCGAAAACCCGCTTATTCTACCAAACAGGCTTACCAAAATCTGTGTTACTGTATTTTTTTGCGCAGTTATGTTCTAGAGTATATGTTGTTTGTAAATTCGCCGTACGGGTCTTCTATGTACATGTTGGCTGATGTGCACCTCACTGTTAACAACATCTAAGGCCTCCAAGATTCAAGGGGTAACATGCGCAAAGTGGTTGGTTTTTGTAAGGTACACAGAGCATAAATGTTGCATAAGTGGGTTTTTCTTGCTAGTTTTGCTCGTTACTCCGACAGTCTTCTAGACAGCTCCGCGGGGCGTTGTGGAACGGTCTTGCCGGTTACTTACGCTTTCGCATCCGCTCTGCGTGAAATTTTCAGATGTCTTTCAGTAAAAACGAATCTTTGTATCTGATTGCTTATTGAAAAATCAGTCTCTGAAAGAAATGCACAGCGGAACACAAAATTATCTATATAGGATAAAGTACCAAAAGCCTTGCACACAGTAGATTGATTTACACCAAAAGGATGCATACGCAGTTTTTAGGTGTGTAAGCCGCACCAGGGTCCAGCAAGAGGTGGCAATTGAGAATTTTGAAAAAAGTCCCCCATGACATTGCAGAATATTACAAAATAACTTTTGTGCTGTTTGTAGAAGTAGCTAATAACCCAACGATGAATAAATGGAAGTTAAGAAAAGACAGCGGAAATTGGGAAAGGGGGTTTTTATATCATCGAGGGTCGTAGCAAAGCAAAGGAGACGAAGCTTGTGCTAAGGTAAGTGCTCAATGGTAGGGCATCAACTGAAGATTAATCGTGTGAATTTAAAATTATGTGAAGAAGGGAGGAAGTTACGACTCTATTTGGTTTCGCGCAAACTAGGATGCTCTCAAGGGCTTGGCACGAGATGGCTTTTCAGTTTTCTCGAAATGAAGTCTTCGTAGCAGAGGTGCGATAGGTGGAGCCGGGCCCCGCAAAAGTGAAGGTGGTCCCAGCTACCACTGGCAGGCCAAAAGTGAAGGTGGTAGTGCCGGACACTCACCTCCCAAAAACGTCGACCGGGGGGGGGGGGAGCAGAGTTAACGTCTATCCTTCCAGGTCGTTGCCGCAAGTGCGCGGAAAATAAGCAAACAAATGCAATAAGGATTATTAAAAGCATATTTTTTTGTATACAGCGTCACAAATATCTAAAATAAACGTGCTTATCAAATGGTTTATTTGGAAGTAAAACTCAGCGAAGCTGTACGGATTTTATTAAGTTAATTTTGTTATAACATAGAGCGAAGAAAGTAGGTCGATCCAGGCAGTAATCGCTGAGAACCAGAATTTCGAATGATAAAATAATGAAAAATCGTGAAAAATCATTCCACTGTTACAAATCTGCTGGCTGAAGACCTCCGCAGTTGCGACTTCATAGGTTTTGAAAGGTAAGTGTTGTTCTACCAGACAGTGAAACAATCAGTTTGATTTGAGGAGTGGCCGCCGAGAACGAGAATTTTGAAAAACCTCAAAAATCTTCTCAATTTTAGGTTGCTTAAAGACATGGCATTTAAACTCTTATAAATCCGGACTTTGAAGGTGTGTGATGTTGCGACTTCATAGGTTTTGTAGGGTGAGGTTTGCCCTATCAGAATATGTCTTAGCTGTACCGATCCATTGAAACATCGCCGAGATACAGGCTCTTGAAAAAGCAGGTAAAAAATCGTTTTTCAGCTCATAACTTCTTCAGAACTGCAGAATCATGTTGCGACTTCATAGGTTAGATTCTCCTCTTCAAGAGCTTTCAGATGATATATAATATGTGGGGGATTCAATGTTTCTTGCGGCTCTAACCCGGGGTGGAGTACTCCTCTTCACTAATTCTCCACCCAGCCCATTTCAATGTATTGGCGGGAGGCCGCCAATGGAGAATTAGTGAAGAGGGGTACTCCACCCCCGGGCATATGCCGTGAGAGGCGTGAATCCCCCACATTTCATACATCATTTAGAAGCTCTTGATGAGGAGAATCCAACCTATGAAGTCGCAACATCACACACCTTCAAAGTCCGGATTTATAAGAGTTTAAATGCCATGTCTTTAAGCAACCTAAAATTGAGAAGATTTTTAAGGTTTTTCAAAATTCTCGTTCTCGGCGGCCACTCCTCAAATCAAACTGATTGTTTCACTGTCTGGTAGAACAACACTTACCTTTCAAAACCTATGAAGTCGCAACTGCGGAGGTCTTCAGCCAGCAGATTTGTAACAGTGGAATGATTTTTCACGATTTTTCATTATTTTATCATTCGAAATTCTGGTTCTCGGCGGTTACTGCCTGGATCGACCTACTACATAGATATATGCTCTTAATACTTTCTTTTACATTCCTTTTGCTTATTTTCCTTCTTTTGAGCTTTAGAAAAAATTTTCAAACCCAAAAGTGAAGGTGGTCACCCTGTACCAGCTCAAAAGTGAAGGCAGGCGGAGAATCGGCTCCGACTATCGCACCTCTGCTTCGTAGGCTTTGCAACGAAAATCATTCCCTTTGACACCTCATTAACAGAAAAAAAACGTGATTACGAAAAAAGAATAGAAAAAGTATAGAAATTGCATTGAACAGAAGATAAAGAGAGCTAGCGATCTTCGTTTTCTCCGAATTGGCGGGCCGTGTCCGGCGCGCATCAGTGCGAACTTGGAGCAGGATTGACGCGCGCGCATCAGTGCAGGATTGACGCCTCCATACAAAATTTTTGGAAGGCTGTAACTAGGCGAGGAGGAGAAGATTTGGATAGGTTTGATTACTCGTTTATAGGGTTTTTGATGTACATTGAAACTATGTAAAATTTGTGAAGAAATTACGTGAAGGGGAAGAAACTTATGGCTTTATGTGCTGTGAGAGGTGGCTCGAGAGCCACCTGACTCCGAAAAATGTTTGCCACGCCCTCGATTCACATAACTTTTTCATAATTTTTCATACATAGTTCCAACTCCCTACTGCGCATCTACACATCAGTTTTGGTGTCATATGTCTATGTCTATGGTTCTGTGTTCGCTGTTAACAAGCCTTTTATTTATTTCCGGGCACATTTTTGAATTCTTCCGCTTGTAGGGAGAGCATATTGGCGGTATGTAGGTTTTGCAGAAGATATCTCTAGGGTAGTGATGAGCACCTGCGAGGTCTTCAGAAGGTAAGGAGGTGAAATGAAAGCGGGTAGGGGCGATTGTTGCGGGGAAAGGATAAAGTTGGGTTTGTTTGTGTATTACTCATATAACCATAGCTATGAGATGTTTTGTTTGTCGAGGGCGAGGAAAGTTTATTGGTTTAATGGACATAAAATTGGCCAAATCGTCAAAGTTTATTACTCGTTTGATGTATCTAAAAACAGTTTCAGGTTGCTTTTCGTGATCAGAAGCTTCCCTAATAGATTTTTAGCTCTCCCGGTACTCGAGTTTTACACTTGGTTGACATTTATCCGCGTGGCGCTTTGGACTGGTCGGGTGTGAAATGGGATGCGTTTGAAAGCTTAGAAACATTTGAACTTCTACGGGTACCTTTCCCTAACAGAGTTATAGCACTTTTAAGCAAGCATAGGTTCCCGTAGGAAGCGATTGGAAATAAGTTGATACTTGATACTAATCCTTTAAGAAAAACCCATGCACTCCTAGCTAATTTGGGCTTGGATATGCTACATGTTGCTCCAGTCATAGCTCAGATTCTTCTGATGCTCACATAGTTTATTTTTTGAAACATGACAAAGAATGCTTGCCTGCTCTCTACAGGCTTCTTCTATGCGTGCCATATGTACCACCTTCTAGTCCCCCTCCTCCCCCCCCCCCCCAACTTTACTCAGGTCCGTATGCACTAACATTTTTGCGGCGAGGGGAGCGGCGTCCCCCGTTATAAAGGGACCGCGTGCGGACGCCGCTGCGGGTTTTTCATCATTGGGGACGCCGCTCCCCTCGCCGCAGGGATGTTAGTGCATGCGGCCCTCAGACAACCGACGGGATACTTCAATGGGCAAAATGGTGAACTTCCGGGATCTCCCCAGCGGTGGCTGCTTCGTTCACCGGGTCCTTCCCTGTGCTCCGGAAGTCCACCCGAAAGCTTATTCCGCAAACCCTGCATTTTCGCGGCTGGCATACTGAAAGTCACCTGAATTGAGCTAGGCATGCTGTAACTACTCCTAATTAAAGGCAGTGGTTCGGCAAATTTCAACCTAGTCAAATTTTAGCTTACCTGGGGTTATTCAATACGCTGATCTCGAAAATCTACTTTAGAGAGCTTGAAAACGGCGAGAACGAGCGTTTTCAATGCCCTTTTCTTCGAAAGTAGACGAGTGGAGCAAGGCTGATGACGCTGAATCGTTGCAGGACCCAATGTTTATAGCACTGCAGCGGGCAGCCTCCAATGGTGAGGAGGAATTTGCCAATTCGTCCGGGCGCGTGTAAGATCGGCCTGCGCGTGTAAGTTTGAGAGCAATTTTCTCGGCAGGGAAGGCATGCTGTGCAACCAGGATTGCACTATTTACATACTTGGGCGATAAGGAATCTAGCGCGTTAAAATCTTAAGTTGTTAGCTTTTGCCGATTCACTGCCTTTAAGTCACAAAGTCCTGTTTTAGCCCCTTAACCCCATCCCAAGCTACCTCTAGACACTCAATCACTCTGAATTACTTTCTATCGAAAAATGCGAACACTAGTACTAGACATAATATTATTTATTTGTATTAGTAAAGTAGCAGACATAAGTTCTGGTAATGAATGAGAATGTGATGAAAAAAAAGTAACAGAAGAAGCACTCGTTTTGCAATGAGGAAATATTGAGAGAGATCTAAATGAGATAAGACGAAAAATTCACGTATGGGAAATCGGTCGGTGTCATAACAACAAATACAACACGGGAATAACTAGGAGAGACAAAGAAGATATGAGGCAGAAATGAACATTCAAAAAACTCAAAGTGAAAATAATAAGTGAAGTCGGAGACAGGGGAATTGAAAAGAAATCATTTTCATTGGAGTGCAGAGCCATTCCTTGTAAAACAGACAGTTGAGAAATAAAGATCGACGACAGCCTGGACATATAACGGCATATAAATTCAAGCGTATGTATACATCGATGACTCACCTTTTGTAGATGGATTTTCAACTCCCTTGAGAGGCACCGTGCAAGGTCAAACTATCGCAACCTCATTTCAGGGAGCAAATCCGCATCTCTACACAAACAAGCTACCAGGCGGAAACCAGCAGATACGAGTCTCACGCCCTGTAATCAAAAACGGAACACTGCGCTGGCACTATCCACCATAATAATGCTGCTATAGAAAAGTTTGGAGGGAGAAAAATTTTTTGCCTGAGAAACTCTAGCGCCCAGTCACAATTTTGATAGTAAGTTTGCAAATGAGCGCATGATCGCATGATCACATGGAGGACTGCAGCAAGACCCGAAAATTTGATGACAGATCACAGACTTAGGAGGAATTTGAGGTGGTTATCTACTTGAGAAAAACAATGAAGTAGAAAGAAAAGGAGAGAAAATTCCAAAAAGTGCGGCAATCAAAAGCCACTCCTATGAGATATGAGAAAATAAATTAAAATTGAGAAGACATATAAAGAAAAATGTATGGAAATTTTGCAGCTATACATCGCTACCTTGAGTATGCCAACGTTCTACTTTTTGATCTGGAATGTTCGGGTGAGACACCGTATGCTCGCTTGTCCTTCCCCTTGGAGGCACATAGCAGTCCTTCTTTGAAGGTGTGGCGCGGAGGTCGACATTGTTGTGCCTTTCAAAACTCTTCGGTGCTAAAGTGACACGGCGCCAAGGTAGGGGGGTGGGGGTGGGGGGTGGGGGCAGATACAAAACTCGATACCATAAGTAAAATTTTGTAAAAAGTTCTTAAAAAAGTAAAAAGTAACAAGAGGGATTTTACACTGCTTGCATTTTGCGTGCATTGTCGCCTTCCGCGTGTCCTCCCTTCCTTGAAGCAGTGCTCCTCCTAGCTGCTGCAGTCCTCCAAGCTGGTGCTGGTTCGAAGATTGATCCGCAATTTTCTACCTGAAAAAGAAGTAGGGTTGAGATAAAAAAACTGCGGAAATGAAGAGCCACTCCTATGCGATATCAGAAAATAAAAAGACATATAAATATGCCGACGTTCAATTCCTTGAAGTGAAATGGCTTATTTCACTACGCATACGGCGATATTGCTCTTCACAAAAGAACACGGTGCAAATGGAGTCCGCCAAAATTCCTTTAGCTGTCAGGCAGCTCACGATTCTCCAGCATATATCTGCTTCTACGGGGTTGCAGAGAAATTTGCTTTGGGCTCTGGGCGCTGTCGATGCAAAATTGTTGAACACGAAAGGAATTTGCTCACAAGGGAAACGCAGCACATCGAGTAGCACGCGTCGATCGTGGGGATGGACCCCGCTTCTCAGATGTTCTTCGTAGGCTATCCTGTCCAGTAATTCGATGAGTTCAAGATGCGATCTGAAGGTGGTGCACAATGAAATAAGCGAGACGGCCCAGGCGTTGTCAAGAACGCTCATAATACTTTTTGCACCGAAAATAACAGGATTTGTATTACGCGAATACTTCACGTGCGGCTCCAGTTGGTGCTTGTCTCCGATGTAAACGTTTCGAAAGTCTGACAAGCGTATAACCAAAGCTCCCAACATCGGCTTCCACTTCATCGCAAATTAACACTTCTTATAGACACACGGGCATCTAGAAAAAACCTCTACAGGCCGCTGTGTTCACTAAAGAAGAGACGGTGTCCGGAAGAATCTTCGACATCCGCAGCAAAACGTAAGAACAGCAGTTTTTTCATGCTGTTCAAACAGAATCTGCAATCAGCGCGTGTGTGATATGTCGAAGGTCGCCATTATTATTGCGCGTCCACAATGGTGTAAATTTTTCTCAAAGCTACAAAATCGTTTTAATGAGTAGTATAGTGAGTGCTTATAGAAAGACAGCATTCAATGACGATCCTCTGGAGAAAGACATATACACCAAAAAACGCTGTTCAGTGATGGATGCTAATTATATGTAACCCGTATTGGGAAAGTCACCTTCTCCGACGAAACATTCGATGAGTCGAAGTTCATTTTATCTTGCTGATGGCGGCAAAGCGCAAGGACACTAAGATCCTACACTGATAAAATGTTAACGTTGAGAGGCAGGGGGAAAACAGCGACAAACACAAAGGTAAAATCTCATGACTAATTGCATATCAGAAGATTACATTCTTCGACGAAGTGTTTTGTAGTTGAGTTCAAGTCTTGTTTATCCTGCTAGTGGTGGCAATGTGCAATCGCACTAAAATCCCACACTGACAAAAATGTTATCGTTGAGATCCAGGGAAGACAATGATAAAAAAACAAGGGTTAAATCACATGATTACCTGCATTTGGTGTGTACCAAGTGATAGGGTAGACGAGTAGTTGTGGAATAGGTTTATTCACACTGGCGTAGATTAGTTGAGAGCGATCATCGAGGTGTCCCGGTGTGGACCGGGGAGCAACCTCTAATACATTCGGAGGCTCCTTATATAGGAAGAAAGGCGGAGCCAAACCGAATACAAGGTACAAAGTATACGAGTTGGTGCTTAAAAGGAGATGCCGCCGATTGGCTACACTCCTGGCGCACAGGTACCACTCATTCTTGAGTGATTAGATACTCGAGAGTGAGTAGCTCACCATTTAGCCTACGGGGATCCCGTAGGCTATACAGATTATAGAGTTCATCAATGGTTGATGATCCAGAAATCATCAACACTCCGGGCGAGCGAGAGGAAAGTGAGATCTGGTAAGATCTGGATGAGTGTGGACACATGTGAGGTTGACTAGTAAGTTAGTGAGCATTATGTATACAGAATAGCGATCTTGAATAAGAGCTGCAAATAATGTTAACATTCACACGAAATTAATTCAATTCACAATATATGCACAATGGTATGATCAGTTGAGGTGGTTGATGGAGGCGAATTTCGTTTTGGCATTGCTCGTCGTCGTCGCCTTTTCTTCTTCGTCATTGATTTTGAATTGATAGTAGAAGCATTATTGACGGTCATCTTCTCGGTAGGCGCTGTTTTGATAAAGCGCGAACTTCTGTGATGTCTGCCCTTCGTCATCATTGTCTCTGCTTGCTTCCTAAGATACGACGAGGTGGTGGTCATTCCATTCGAGATCATCGCAGAGCCGTCGGAAGAGTTTGAAAGGGAACGGATTGTGTTCAGCCAACGTTGTCTGTCTGCTTGAGCTTCACGGAAGATGAAAGCTCTGAGCGTCTGCCCCATCTTTCTGGGTTGCCTTCCTTTAGATGAAGGGAATTGTTGTAGTTTTGTTGGCGGAGATGTTTCCTGTGGCGTTGATATGCAGCCGAAGGTACCAATGGATCTTGCTGTAATGGCGGTGCGATTTGTTCCTGATATGACGTAACCGAAGATTGTTGGGGTCAAAATGAGCCCGGAGGGGAGCGTGAGCACTCTCTCATTTCGAAGGATGACAAGATTTATGAGGTCTTGCCCGATGATCAGGTCCGGTAGAAGGCTTTTGTGAGAGAGCGTATCCTGAGCAATCATCAGCTTTCTGTCTTCGATGAAACGCAAGTCTGCCTCCGTGAGGCTTGCCGTCTGCATATCGGTAGTCAGCTTCTGCTTTGTATGCAATGACAACTTCTTGAGCTTCTCGGAGCTGTGAAGACTCTTCAAGGTGATGTGCACTTCAGATGAGTTGAATTTCTCTTGATGTTCGCCCATTCCTGATGTAGTGAAAGAAGTAGTTCGGGCGATCGGAAGCTTGAGTTCTTCACAGAGTCCCGCTCTGATGAAGCTTCTTTGTGCCCCGGAGTCAAGTAGTATGGTCGTTGGTTGGTAATCCCACTGTGCTTCGTTGAAAATCAAGACTGAAGCGATTTGCAAAACGCACTGATTGTGGGCCAATGGAAATATATCTGGATTGTGTTTTTGTTCAGCCTGTAATCCTTGTACGACGTGCATGTTACTCATCTCGCTGCGATCCTGGTTCGTATCATGTTGTGGCCAAAAAGTGGGTGACTGTTGGTGATTTTCGAGTGCGGAATCTCGATGCGTGGAAACGCTGCGTTGTCCTGCTTCTGACAAGCAAAGAGATCCGTGGTGCGATCCCTGGCATTTAGGGCATACTCCAATATTCGCACAATCGTTTGAGTCGTGGTTTCTTACGAAACATCTCCAGCACGCTCCTTGGTTTGTTGCTTCAAGTCGCCGAGCTTCTGGAGTGGTGTATCTCTGGCAGGTGTATGGCGAATGTGGTTGTCCACATACACACAGGCGTCTTGATTTCGAAAAATGTTCTTTTCCTTCGCATCTGGTAATCCTTTCATTTTCTTGGTTATTCGAGTGGTTTTCGGTTGGAAAGAGAGTTTCCGTCGTTAGCAAGATTGTCTCTCGTATTGAAATGATGCTGTCGATAGTGTTCAGGATTTCGCTAACATCAAATGGATCATCTTGTACCGCTTCTTTCTGGATGGCGGTCGTACAGATGGATTCGGGAAATTTGGAGAAGATTATTCGACGCCAAATTCTGTCTGCGTTCATCTTTGCTCCCGTTTGCTCCAGGTGAATGATCCTCGCATTGATTGCTTCAAAGGTTTCTCGGCAACTTTTCGGATTGTCTGATGCTCTGGGAAGTTTTTCGATCTCGTTTATGAGTATGTCTGCCATGTTGGCAGAGCGATCGAAATGCTTTTTTACAATTTCTATCGCTGTCTCATATTTTTCTCCAACAACGGGGATGCAGCTTAGAGTGGCTGCTGCTTTTCCCTTTAGAGCTTGTTTCAGAAACAGGAATTTGTCCGTGTCGGATAACTCCTCGTCATTGTGGATGAGAGATTCGAATACTGTCCAGAAACTGTTGAACTCCCGGAAGTTGCCTGAGAACGTGGGAATTTCAAGCATGGGCTTCCGAATCTTGATCTGTCTTTCGTTGCGTTCCGGAGTTCCAGCTTGCCCGACTTCACTACTTGGCTGACTCGGTATGCTTGGAGTATTGCAGTGCACAAGCGCACTTTGTTCCTTGAGTTCATGTTGTCGGAACTGGATTCTGTTCTGCCACTGTACTGCCATGACCTCCAGATGAAGAGAGTTCAACTCAAGGTGTTTGCTGAGCTCAGTCATCAGCTTTTCTCTTTCTTTTTCCTGGTTTCTTGAGCCGATGTATTCAATTGCGGCATTCACTTGAGTGTCTTGAAGTTTGACAGCATTTTGCAGAGAGTTGAGCAAGTGCGTGATTTCTCCCATTTTCCTTTTGATATATGTCTCGCATTCAGTCTTGTCCACAGGAAAAGTGAATGGTGCGTCAATTTTATCCACTTCCGACTCGTATGACTTCACAAGTGCGCAGGCATTGTTGATTTTCGATTTGAAAATTTGGAGCGCTGCCATTTTTGTATCGCACAAAGTTGTGTTCGGTGCGTCCGTTGAGTGCTGGTTGCGAGCGTCGCAACGTGAGATGTGTATCCTCGTTGTAGACTTTGGATTGAGGACGACAGCAAGGCTGGCCTCTTATGATAGGTGTCCTTACTGGGTGCAAGGAAGCCTTCTAGTGAGCTGGCAATTGGGTGCCGAGCTTTTATTAGCTGTCAGCAAGCGTGCCTTGTTGGCTTGAACGCTGTGCTGGACGGTAAGGTGTGTTGAACCTGTACCGTGAGGATTGAGAGCTTGAGTTCTTGGTGGAACTTCGAAGCTTAACAAGTAAGATTTTTTGGTTCTTGACTTGTTCTTTCTTCCGTTGAAATCTCTTTTTTCTAACTCTGGTTCCTTTGCAGGACTCGCGAAGAGATTAGTGAGATTGGAAGTGCACACACAAACTGATTCACTCTCTGGTTCCTTACGAAAAGGACGCGCGAAAAGAGTTTCACAAATTGTGGTGGTGTTTGCTGCACAAAATTCTTTCCACTCCCTGGTCTCTTACGAAAAGAGCGCGCAAGGGAAGTTTTCAGAAATTAAGTGTTTAGCTACTACCAACTGGTCCTTTACTACCCTCTGGTCTCTTACGAAAAGAGCTCGCGAAAGGGGTTCAATTTGCAGTGGAGTTGTTGCACCGACTGTTTTCTTTACTACTCTCGGGTCTCTTACGAAAAGAGCGCGCAACGAGAGGTTCAATATTCAGTAGTGTTACCTGCCAGCTGGTCTTTTACTACCCTCTGGTCTCTTACGAAAAGAGCTCGCGAAAGGGGTTCAATTTGCAGTGGAGTTGACTGCCGACTGGTCCTTTACTACCCTCTGGTCTCTTACGAAAAGAGCTCGCGAAAGGGGTTCAATTTGCAGTGGAGTTGTGGAACCAGCTGTTTTCTTTAGCCCTCGGGTCTCTTACGAAAAGAGCGCGCAACGAGGGTGTCAATATTCAGTGGTGTTGCTCAACAACTGTTTTTTTTTTACTACTCTCGGGTCTCTTACGAAAAGAGCGCGCAACGAGAGGTTCAATATTCAGTGTCCTGCCACGCGGGTCTTGTAGGCCTTGATTTCCGAGGGGAAATGCAAGGAAGTTCACTGGACGATGCACCAATTTGGTGTGTACCAAGTGATAGGGTAGACGAGTAGTTGTGGAATAGGTTTATTCACACTGGCGTAGATTAGTTGAGAGCGATCATCGAGGTGTCCCGGTATGGACCGGGGAGCAACCTCTAATACATTCGGAGGCTCCTTATATAGGAAGAAAGGCGGAGCCAAACCGAATACAAGGTACAAAGTATACGAGTTGGTGCTTAAAAGGAGATGCCGCCGATTGGCTACACTCCTGGCGCACAGGTACCACTCATTCTTGAGTGATTAGATACTCGAGAGTGAGTAGCTCACCATTTAGCCTACGGGGATCCCGTAGGCTATACAGATTATAGAGTTCATCAATGGTTGATGATCCAGAAATCATCAACACTGCATATAGGAAGACCTACCTTCTCTGACAAAGTGTCTTGTATTTGTGTTCAATACCTGCTGGTGATGGCAAAGTGCAACCGCACTAAAATCCTTTACTAAAAAAGTTATAGTTGAGAGGCAGGAGGAGACAGTGGTAAGAATTAACATGGTAAGAATTAACAATTTCATATCCACCTGCACATCAAAAGAATTACTTTCTCCGCTGAGACTTTCCAAAGTTGTATTAAAACTTTTTTTCTTATCTTTGGTGGCTAGCAATGTGCATCACATTGAAATCTCAGGTAAAAAATGAGTGTTGAGAGTTATATGACAATAGTAGAAAACAAAGGAATGATGATTGAACGCAGGTTGTAAAAAAATGCATCTATACCGTACAAATAATCATTTAATTCGAAAAACAGAGCAGTAGAATATACAAGGAGATTTGTTTCAACATCCGTTGGAGCTAGAACATTGCTCACGAATCCACGCATCCAAAGGAATGTAATAAATAAATTGGATGCAATAGATAAAAGGAGAACAACTTGAGTTTAAGTTGGGACAAGAAGTTGGATAGAAAACGGCGAAAAATATGAAAGAACTTAGTGCTAAAGCTACAAAGTAAAATGATTTGGGATCGAGGAAGAATAGCAAAAGCAAAATTTTACTCTGCTAGCTGTAAACACAATAGTGATTCGGTGAAACCAACCAATGTTGTCCACATGATTTCAAATTAAAACCAGCTGCATGATAACATGTTTATGTAATGTCAGTCATGATTGCAAGGGAGTATGTGTAAAGATGAAGCATTAGTCTTAATCAATACACTTGAACTTGCTGAAATACAGAGAGCTAAATGAGGGATACCAATACAAATCCGATGAAAGAAAAAGAAACATACATATCCGATTTAAATACTCAGAAGCTTGGAAAAAACTATGTCAAAAATTCGGAGAAAAGCGTGGTGATTGAGAGCCAATATTACGGTGCACTTTTGAGAAGCTGAAAATTGAAAATTATGAATCGGCTCGCTCACAGTGAACCCGCAATTTCACCAGTGGGCCAACCAAGGAAATTAGCCAAAGCGAGATTTCAATTTTCTAACTGTAACTGATGATGGAAGAAATCAACCATAGAGCTTGTGAACGAAATTTCAAAAAAAAACCCCGCTCAAGAACGCGTGATATGTAATGCGGAGTCATATTTGCAATAGAGTAAGTATACTATAATTGAGAATGACCGGACTAGGGCCTTTTGCAGTCCCTGTAAAGTAGCTTTAACAGGAATACAGAATCAGATCTGATGACAAATAAGTAAGATACCTACAAGTGATTCATCATCTCATATCATCTTTACTACAGTCGTTTCGTTAGTGTTATGAGTAGGTTTACAGAATGGAAGAAAACATTTTGTTTCTATCTAAAAAGACGAACATAGAGATAGTAGGTCATATACAATTTTCTGATAGTCACAGGCGACCAAGGAATGGACCTCAGCCGTAATCGTAGATGCACTCACAACATGTATCGATCCAATTGTTCAGGCGTTGTGATTAGTGATGGACCGGCACAATAAGTGACCTTGCTCCAGCTTTGGATATTCTTGAGACTCTGCATTGCCGAGAATGAACCAGCAATGGCGACAGCGCGTAACGGCCACTATTCAATCGCCGATGATCATCGATAAATTCCGTTCCCCATTTTTCTATTCAGTCAGCGTTGGATCAAGACAATGAAGTATTTTTCCTTCCCTTGAATTGAACCTACTCTGGCAATCTCAACATTTGGTCGGCCTAACTCATCATGCATAGGAGATATTGCTTCTCGATAAAACGACACAATGGAAACAGAACCTTTATATGGGCGCACGTGCATCTTAGAAAACAATGAACAGCGGTGACCAAAAGAGTCCGCAGGTGGAACATAAGTTAGACCATTTTTTTCTTCATGTTGCCTGATACAAAACGGTTTGCGTATACTCTTCTTGTCTTCTTCCACTATCTGCAGAGCAAAATCCGGGGTGTTGATGACCCTCTCAATCACTTCCCTTCTCCCGCGAAACTCGCGAGATAACAGCTCCTCCGGGCTCATCTAGTCACGGTACCGAGGATATTCACCCGCTTTGGAATCACATTTAAATCCACTTGTGCTGTGTAATCGTTCTCCGTCGCTGCTAAATCGGACAAATAGAGCACAATAACGCCTCTTGGCCGATATTTAATAGAAAAATGTTGGTGATGTGAGCAATAGCTGCATTCGTTTGCGCTACTACACTCACTGGTTCACTCATTGCCGATATAGCTGCTATCGAAGCGGCGTCCAGAGTTTTGCCTGTCCCAAAAGCTGCTTGGATTTCGACCAGTGAAAAACGGTTTGGACCAAGTGCTAAAGTGCGACGTTCTTCAAGTGAGCTTGACTCCCCTTCCATTCACTACACATTCAGCGAAACAATCGTCCGGATTGTACATGACGGGGTAATCCTTGCTTTCACGTGTCAGATTTCACCGTATGTAGCAACAATGGCCTGGTCTGCGGGGCTCCCAGGTGTTACTCCGGGGCTCCCAGGTGTTAGCTGTTTGAGGACGCTGCTACGGGAAAATAATGACGTAAAGAGGGCTAGTGGCCGCGAGCGGCTGCCCCAATTCAACGCAAATCTCTACATACCCATTAACAGCGTACCGAGTAACGCCACGTGTCAAAAGGATTGTGGCTCCAGTGAAATGCACGGACGGTGATGGAATGCAGAGATGGTAATGGAATGAACAGATGGTGATTATGAGCATCCGCTCGAGATCTCGATGTTCCAGAGTACGCATCTCGGCGTGTGTGATGTAGTTTGAGCCTACCAGGTGAACGATGACGAGTCTAGTGTTGGTCCATCTAGCTTCGTTATTCATTTCGTAAAGCCGGAGAGCTGCTTTGGGCTGAGCCGTTTGGGATGAATGCACTGACACGACTGCAAAAACGGTCTCTATTCAACGTGGCATAAACCACAAGAGCCGAGCATGCTACATTAGAAACTTTTGTCATCCTATGCTTGGATTCCCTTGGACGCTCATGAAAATTATCAAAACGGGCAGCACGATCCTAATGCCAACCTTGCTCTTCTCTGTTGAGTCCTCAGACAACTGACCAAAACTTCCGCAGCGCTTCCGCAGGATTTCCGCAGGTGACCTCCTCTAGACTTTCTAGATGCTAGGAGACGTAGACAGCGAGGTAGTTTTATTGAGAAAGCAAATGTCACAATATGCAGGCACCATCTATACAATAAGAGGCAGGTTGATAATGCACTTGAGATGAAACAAGATCAGTGAAGCTGAGAATCAGAAAAAGATAATGAAGTAGTGTTCAAATATACATTTGTATATCCATGAGGATCGGAAGCAAATATAATAATGAATATATATATATATATATGCATAAGCGATTAAGGATGGAATCGGTATATACTATAAATCAAAGAGCAATGATATAGATAGACGAATAAAGCAGAGGCAAGAATTACAACTTATTCACAAGGGGTAAGAGGTACTTCAAGGGGAAGATGCGTCGAAAGATGCTATGGAAAATTAGCCCGTTTTCATTCATCGGGTGTCATTTTGGCCTTGTCCGCGCGACCGAAGCCGAATTCGGCCCCTTTCCCTTTCTGTAATAAGAATGATAATTCAAAAATCTCGATTTAAATCGTACCTTTGGAGCATCGTGCCTTTCTTGTAGTCTGTAATATCGAATGTCCTCACTGAAAGGATACAGTCACTATAGACTACCACACAGAATTAACTGAGCTATATGTTAAGAGAGCATACAGGTTTGATTATGCTAGCATCGAAGAATTAGAAGAAAAAAGAGAAGATAAGTAGAAGCAAAACAGTATAGAAGACGATAGCAATGAGCTATAACGAAATCGCACTTTGGGGTATCCATGCAGTGTGAATCATGACGAAAGTGCACCACGAGTTATCCTAAGCGGCATGACTGCGGCGAAGATGCGTTTGCTATTTCGCAATCGCAAGTGCATGCGCTCTCAAAATCCAGCGAGAATGCTGGCAGGTCCAAGTACTTACGTACATAGTACCTAGATAATACCTGTCATGGAAAACAACAAAGTTGAGCAAGTGAGTAACTGAGTAAGTAACACGCCTGTACCTCCCCAAATTGACTAAGCCACAACATCTTCTTTTGCCATGCTAAGAATCCTAAAAAACATGACCTAGGGGTACAAAGGAACTATGAGGGCGATTGCCGGCATGGGACTACTTCGAAAAATTATGATGAGGCTCGCTGCGGGCTCAATGAGCAAAAAACAAAGAAAAGAGACGAAACGGCCGAGAAAATACAATGCCGGCGCCGGCGCCATCGATCGAGGCTTGGCAAAATGCCCGAGCGCGATGCGGTCGCGCGGCTGGTCGTGCAAACGACTCTGCAGTTTAGAAGTCCTGTAGCTGCTCATCGGAGCCGCTCTGTGAATTGCAGGACTGACAGAAACGCGAAAAAAAAAACAGCGTATTAGTGAACGCTTCAACAAGCAATGTTTAGAAGACAGTCTCAGCGTGTTGTGGGCCGCAGGAGCACAGATGGAAATAACTCTGTGCACACACTATCTTAGTTTGTCCGTGATTACCTAGAAACATGATTATCTCAGTGAAGCTTGTTTCACGATATAGGGAAAAAGTGGCGCGAATCATCGACTTTTGACAAACGTATGGCCTAAGGAATGAGTGGAGATGTGGTGATGAACATTTGACAGTTTTTGCTAAATCCGTACGTTAACTACAGAGACATCGGATAATGTTTATCTTTACTTAATACACTAACTATGCCCGTCAGTAGTAACAAGGAAGAAGAAAGCAGAAGCCATGAAGCCTTGACAGCATTACGGTAGTATGGATTATACGATTGAGAGCTGTGTGTAACATATGTGACAACTGCCAATGTAACCGCGTTACAAATGCTTTCCAAGGCGAAATGCTACCACTTGTATGGTTAGTCCTGAGTGGTTTCATGTTGAGTATTTGTATCGAGTGGCCACCAACTCAGATCAACTTCAGATGCGCTACAATCACTGACGAAAATCAAAGTTGGTAGTTCTGAGAAAGAGGTGCTAAGAGTGACCAGGTACACTGGGTACAAGGAAAATGAGAAAAAGTTGATTCCAGGAGTCAAACTGGCCTGGTTCGGTATCAATAACAAAACCAGCAAATCAACATTATCAGCGAATGAGAGTCATGATGAAGTCTAAAATATCTCAAAATTAAATGATGCTAAGCATCCCCTCAAGTGCCAAGATTTATTAGCAGCAAAGAATAGTAAGGCAGTCAGCTACCCAACTGTTGCGAGGCTTAAGCTGAAAAGTGTTAGTTCAGATTTGAAAACAAACGTAATGAATAGCTAGATACCCAACTATAATCACCAGCAATGCTATATTTTCGAAAACACAAAGGAAAGGTCCCCAGGATAGCCATTTTCAGACTGGACATGTTTTCATAGTAGCACAACGCTTTTATCTCTTTACTACCAAAGTAACATTTCTGATGCCACATTCAGTTCTCTGCACAACACACAAGACACTTCAAAGGCGACCTAAAGAGCCTCTATCGTGCTCTTCTTTGGGAGTCTTGGTAAGTTGATCGAGCTTGGACGCTGGACTGCGGTTGCATTGGACGGGTCAAACGTGCGAGTTGGTCGAGGCATTTGATGGCATAATACGTTTGATAAAAGTGATTGACTCACTTTCAGGCCTCTGAGGACGGCGTATCCGCCGAAGCGTTAGGCAGCACAATAAACTGTTGCTGTAAAAACCTGTCGTGGCAAAGAAGAAATTGAGCAAGACACTTCAGTTAGCGATGGGCTTTTTGAAGCAAACATTGCGGTAGCAAGTGGGTATCCACTGAGCAGTGTGAAGTTTACCAAACCATATCATTGAGATAATGACTCTACGTTGATCGCTTTGTAAGACTTAAAGTTTAGAAACGAAAGCAGTTCATATGTTGGATATGGGCAAATGTGGCACTGTGAAATGTTACATTGGCAAGTCGAAATTGTCGCTCAGAACACGATTTAGCCCGTATGCACGTACATCCCCGCTGGGGAGGGGAGGGGATCTGAGAGGGGATGCGCCATATCTCGCTACTATACGTATCTTTCTTCTTCCTTTTCTATCTTGCTTATGAAGGTTCTCATACCTTACTACCTGCGCATAATTGATGCCAGGTTACTGGCATAACTGATTAGATTTGTACTATTTTGTGTGATCCCCCGGGGATCCCCAGGGAATCCCCTGGGGATTACCCCTCATTTTCAAAGTCATTTATCTTTCTGAGAAACCAATGGAAACGCCGCAAAATTGTACTGAGGATATACTACGGCACTGCTAAGCATGTTTTCGACAGAAAAATGGAATCTGAAGATTGTGAAATTTTCGATGATCCCTAGCTTTTGAGCCAGGGATTACCGAAGATTTCGATATCCTGGGATTTCACTTATTTTTACTTTAAACATGCTTAGCAGTACCGTAGTATATCCTCAGTACAATTTTGCGGCGTTTTTATTGATTTCTCAGGAAGATAAATGACTTTGAAAATGAGAGGTGATCCCCTGGGGATCCCCTGGGGATCCCCAGGGGATCACACAAAATAGTACAAATCTAATCAGTTATGCCAGTAACCTGGGATTGATTATGCGCAGGTAGTAGGGTATGAGAACCTTCATAACCAAGATAGAAAAGGAAGAAGAAAGATACGTAAAGTAGCGAGATATGACGCATCCCCTCTCAGATCCCCTCCCCTCCCCAGCGGGGATGTACGTGCATACGGGCCTTAGTTGAAATGTCTGCTAAGATACATACAAACTTCGTTAAGATTGTGCATCGACTCGTAGTGCTGGAGATAAGTAAATATGTCGTATCTGTTCTTGCCTAGGCACCTTTCATATGAAGCTGAAGTGGCTTAATTCCCTTTCAGAGATCAATCACAAGAAGAGTTAATTTGACCTCAACCATCGATTTATGAAAAATCATTCAGTCATTTGTTTTGTTTGTCTTTAAAAGTACGTCAATGACCATTTTATCTGAGATACAGCAGCTTTCCGATGGGAAAAAAGTTTCTCCAAGAAAACATCTATTGTCATTAGATTGCTTCTTGGTGGTATTATCTTCTAAAATTGGCGTTTTGTGGCTATTTGTTTGAATACTCTACATTGGGTTGCTCTTCCTCCTGAAATTCAAGCCAGCAGTATTCACTCCGCTGAAAAAGACCTTTGTTAAAGTTCTTAGAGTACATGCGTCATAGTCAGTGAGTTAAATTGACGTATAGCTATATGCTACCGTACTCGCCAGCGATACCGTAGCCCTAGGACGTTATTTTCTATGTACGCTCTTCGAAATTGTAGCTATTGACTCCATAAAATACAATTTGACACGTTAATCCTCGTTACGTAGTCATTCATATCATACACATTCTTTTGATTTTGTTGTGTTTCTACAATGGAGTTTTGGAGTAATAACATCTGCCAGGATGCCTTCGAGTCAAATTCTTGCATATTTTGTCATCCTTGATGGCTGTTCTCACCAATCGAGCTTTTGTTTGGGTGGATTCGATCTTCACCGGTCATGCCTGTAGATTTCGGTCACCTCTAGAAACATACTATTTTATCCTCCACGAACAAAAGCTGGCGGTAGAATCTTTGAGCCGTTTGTATACACCTGTTCAACAAAAGATGACACTCTTTCTTCTCATTTTAGATTTGAACGCATTATTTTTATGACTAGCTGTGACAACACAAAGATTTGTAATTACACAAAGTCACATTTCTTTCCTATTTTGCACGCCCAAATATGTAACTATAATGACCGCGCTAGTATAATGCTAGAGAATTTGAGTCTTGCTTAGTGGTTATAAAAGGTGCAAAGACTACAATACCGCTTAAATTGCCAAAAGTCACCGAACTTCATCGAAAGTGACCGAAATCCGCGTCAACTGAACATTTTTTATGCCTACAACGATAACAGCACTTTGTGTGCCATCAAAATCCGCACTATTATATTCGTAGCACTTGTTGTACTCACCCGTCTGTGCCAAAATGCTGCTAATGACGTCGGATCATATACCCATTGACAACAACTGGGCCATTGGCGGACCGCAACATTCCGTATAGCTGCCAAAAATTCTTCTCAGTGATAAAAAGCATGCACATATCAGTTTGCATACAGACATTTTCACTTTAGTTCTATTGAACCAACTTCAGAAATCAAATTTAGGTTGAACCGAAAGTTTTTTCGCAGCATTAAGCTATGACTCCAATTTGTTCACAATTCCTTCAGTGTAAGTTACTGAAAGAAAATGCCAGAGCTACAAGCAATCGAAAATCATCAGTCTAGTTTGGTGTTTTTTCAACAGGTCTCGAAAAAGCAAATTTGTACATATTCCTAACACAGTGTTAGCTTGCTACTTGCAGCGATAGACCCAAATTCGTTGACCCACAAAATTGGAATTTTTGCGGTTTTCCCATGTGAAAATTGGCAAATTCTTCACCCGGGCTATTTGTACAGAAATTGAATCACGAAATTTTAAATATGGTGGATGGTATTTCGTATAATATGAATATTATTTTGTTGGTCTTCTCATCTGCTGCTTTTCTCAAAAATGGGGTGATGAACTGACCAGTTACAAATTTCCACTTTCGTCGTTTCAAGGGAATTTGGGCCTACCACTGCACAAAACAATTCATTACTGTGAGAAGAATATGTACAAATTCTTTAGTTTCATTCTGCTGCCTTCCAGTATTCTTTTAAAGACCTTGCTCAAAAATGTTGAACTCGAGTAATTTTTTTTGCTAACCTCACTTTATCTCTTCTCAACTTACTTTAAAGTAAGGGTCGTAAAGAAGATGATTTTCTCTATCAAGAAGCTAAATCGCCGTGGGATATTGATACAACAAGAAGCTATCATTTTGGAAAAAGGGGCGACAAAATTTCTGTTTAATCTAACATCAGATAATGCCCATAAACTTTCAAAAAGCCGTATTTTTTGAATTCTTCCTGCACCAATTTTGAATTTCAGGCATCACACGACATGTCAACTATGAGGACTTGCAGTTTATTGCAGACTTGGGTTATGGGAGCTGTGGACATGTAAAGAAAATGCGGTATAACGACAATGTAATGGCGGTTAAGGTAAGTTACACTCTGTTTCAATGAAAATAGCATAAAATAAGCTTGTAGAAGGTGAATGTAAGTTGATAGAGAAATCGTCATATACAGCTTTTGCGACACTCCTTCTAAGAAATCTTTCCTTCCTTGGAACAAATTAATCCAGATAACATTTTGTACAGCTAAATTTTCAGTGCTTGCCTACGATTGCCATAACATCCCAGCAGATCGTTAGTTTGCCGCAAAACTTACTGACAATGAGAACGCTATTGATTCATTATTATTTATGTATGACGTAATCACTCTCGTTCTTCTTATAGCGCTTAGAAACTGCTCACAGTCCTGATAGGGTACCAGTGGCATTTTTCTGTGGTCTTGCCAAAAGTTTGAGATCTAATGATTTATAAGCGAAAACGAAAATTATCACTGATACAGTTGTTAATATCAGTGCTTCTTATTCATCAGTTTTCATCGAAACTGTATTTCCTACCTGTCTATTTGCCTTCCTTCCTCAATTTCTTTTCAGTATAAAACATGTATGGTATTGATACGCTACGTTCACTCGTTAGTTTGAAATCTTGTAATTAGATAAGGCATCAAACTTTCTGCTTCAGTGGGTTAATTGGTAAGTGATGGATTAAGGGGCTTTGCCATTATAATAAGAATCATTATGCGTTAATTCGATTGTTTAGCCACGACCGAGATTGGTAAGTTTTTATTTAGGCTAACGTTTCGGCTATAATTCACCTTCTTCAGAATCGTTATGGTTTTGATTGTATGATCAATCAGAAATGGTAAAAATTGCTAAACTAACGCAACCCGCTTTGTTAGTCGTTTCTATCAATAGCTAACAGTCTGCAAATTTCTTACAAATTCGTGGCGCAACATTCTTCACTTGCCTAGAGAAAGGTGAACAGATTTTGACGAAGATTTCTTGCATCCAAAGTTCATGCGTCTTCTCCATTAGATTTTTCTCTCGTGTAGAATAAATATTTCGAAATTCAGCCTGTGCAGAAAAAAGCGCTCATTGTCTTTTTGTGCAGCAGTTGTGTTGCAAAGATCTGCTCCCGATAGACAATGCCTTTTTACAAATCTTTGTTATTTCTTTTTATGCTAATATATTGTGAATCATAGTATAATACTTACTCATAGTTTGCAAATGTTTCAACCTCATCGCCACACTTGCTCCAGTAAACTCAAGCTGCGTACCTAACTAAAGCAGTTCATCCAATAGCTCGTGCTCCGTATTTTCCCTCCAACCACTCTGTGTCGTATGATTATTCATACACTAATTCCTTGCGAATACTCTTTGGTTGTAGAATTGCTTTTGAAATTAAGATGAATTTCAATCTCTTCATTTTGATAAAAGCATTCCCTATAATGTGCAGGTGAGTCTCAAATTTCATTTGTTTCCAATATCAAGAACAATTATTTTTTTTTCATTGTGAGGGGTGTGGCGATTTGTTGGCTCAGTCATGAGATACTAACTTTGCGGTCCATGCCGAGAAGTACTAATCCTGTCGTGAGTAAAAGGATAATGATGGAACTTCGAATCTTGTCAAGAACTTATGATTGTCCTCATATAGTCCACTCCTTGGTTACATCATCACCGAGGTAATATCTTGTGCTTGCTATAATATTGCTCCATCGTATTCCTTACAGAATGAAGTTATGATATGTATGGAGGCAATGGCCACTTGTTTGGATCTGCTTTTGGAGCGAACAAATAGTGCTCCGATTCCTGAGCCGATAGTTGGAAAAATGTCTGTCAGCGTGGTGAAAGCGCTACATTATCTCAAGACTAATCATGTGGGTTTGTACACTTCTACGCGTGCATCAATCATCAGACAAATGTGAGATTATTTTTATTTTTATGAGCTACAGGTTTTTTCTCAAAAAGGAGCACTGCGAGAATATATCTTAGCATATCGAATGATCATTTAGAAGCTTTTGAAGATTTTTACACTTATTTTATTTATGGCTGGAGTAAAAAGACTCAGCACTTATGATGAGTATAAATTTTCTGATCTCCTCAAACGAAACAAAATCTTTATCTCCATCCACAGTCAAGCAAGAGATTCAAGCTCTCCAACGATGAGAAGTTAGATACCTGAATAGGACCCTCGATCCGCCTGAGCAGCTTTGGCTCAAATGACTCGAACCAATCGGTGGAAACGCAGCCACTGAGAAGCACTGAGTAGTAGAAATCGACCATCTCTGCTTTTGATTGTTGATTGTTTGACTAGAGGAACCAAGGGAGGTTCTGAATAGGGGAATTTTCACTTTCCAGAATTTTGAGTTGAAGAACTGGTGATGCTACCTAGAATTGTGGTATACTAAAGCCAATATTACAAATGCGTCACGAAGTGCTTGACCGAGATTTCAAACGTATTTATACCCTATGGACCCGAACAGATTGCCTGAAATGTGTTAGAAAAACGCATAAACTTATTACACGACCCTATAGTCGCTCATCATGCGTTGCAGCGAATTCCAGTCACCAGTATTTACATCTTTTGCCCGTCACAGATACCAACCCTAATGATTTCAGCTGGTTTCCTTTCTTGGGGCACTAAGGATGATCTGATTGAGCCATTTAATTCTGTTCATCTCTGCTTGTCTTTCCTAAAGTTCTTTATTGCTTTTTGTTAATAAGGATCATGTGCAAGAAAATTCATCTGGGCCCATGTGCATCTGTAGTGCCTACATCACGGGACACTTCACAAGAGTACCTTTCAAATGCTAAAAGTTACTTTTTTTCTACAAACATGTCCTTTCTTGCTGCATTGATATCTATAAAGTTCCACAATATTTTGCAGATTCTCTTCTTTTTACCAGCTCTAATTTTCATGTAAACTCTAATGATTACCTTTCGAAGCAATTACTTGCTGCATATCGTTTGTCCCAAATGAACCGGAATCGAGTATCAATCAAATATTCGTAGTCGAATGATCTATTCGAACTAGGATAGTTGACAATTCAGGAAAGTGCATTTGTTTGATTATTCAAATAGTCGAATAAGTGGAAAGACATTTACTCGAATATTTGTTTATTCGACGAATCGAAAAAATAACTTATTTGATTATCCGAATGTCAAATGTCGAACATTCGAATAAGTGGTCTTTTCGATTTGTCGAATAAACAAATATTCGAATAAAGTTTTTCATTTATTCGACTATTCTAATAACCGAAATGCATTTTCCTGAAACTCGGCTATTCTAGTTTGAATAAATGATTAAAATACGAATACTCGAATAATATTCGGTTTTAACTATACTAGCGACAGCATTCTTGTTGGTTCACTTGAAGGCAATGTTCGGGCAAGAATTCGATTTCTAGAAAATCCCTTAGCGCTAAAAATCTACATTGGAAAGCGCGAAAACGGCGAGAACACGATTTTCAGAGGCTTACAATATGAAATAAGAAGGTTCCGCCAAGGCTGAGACGCAGAGTTGCTGCGGGATCCTACGAATTCACCTGTGGTGGCATATTTGTCACATAGCAGGAATCCAAACAGGTGGAGAGCTTCGCCCAGGGCGTTAGTTTTCCAGCTTTCTGACCGTATTTCTTGCTTGTGGTCAATCGTTATGGCCTCGCACTTGCGCGGTGGTATTTCCGAGGGCCCCACTTTCGCATGGCACTGAAATCCCTAAACCCCTGTTTTGTCCGGGCACTGCCAAAATTGGACTAATGGAAATGCTAATGCTTGTGTTTGATAGCGCTATCATAGAATAGGGTTTTTCCAAGTCCGAGACCTTGGTAAAACTCGTTTGCAGTAAGCCCAAGGAGGTAACTTCTTGTCAAATGCTACTGAAGCTCGTAATGTCTGCCACTGTATTTGAACCGCCATTAGTTTACCTTTTTTTTCCGAACAAATGACTGATTGCAGAATGTGATTCATCGTGATGTGAAGCCGTCTAACATACTTCTGGATTGGAATAAATTGTGAAGCTTTGCGACTTCGGTATTAGTGGTTTTCTGATAGAAAGCAGAGCGAAGTCCAAGGGAGCTGGGTGTCCTCCGTACATGGCTCCGGAAAGAGTGCGGGTAACTGTACGTCTTGACTTTATTTTTCATTACTGTTCAAGGACTGCTCGATCATACGCAGGAAGATACTCCATATGATATACGCAGTGATGTTTGGTCGCTTGGAATAACGCTGGTTGAGCTTGCAACTGGGCACTTTCCATACAAGGGGACAGACTTCCAGATAATCTCGTCCATCCTAGAGTATCCAAGCCCTTCATTAAGACCATCGGTTTGTTTATCCTTACTTGCTGAAATCTTTTGTTCCTTGAGTGTTTCCAAAGCTAACTCTTGCGTAAAATTTGGATAGATGCTCTGTTGAAGTCTCGAAGTAGCTAGTGATTTAGTATTGGAGTGATGGTGATTTTCACCCATCAGATGATATAAAAACAAATTAGATTTTGAAGCGGGGCAAAAATAAACTTTTTTCTGTCAAGGAAGGAAGGAAGAACAATATTCCTTTCAAAAATGTGGCGACCTTTGATTCTGGTACCTCTCCTATCTCTCGTTTCGCGGAGGGCACACACGGAATCTAGCTTTAATCAGGTTTTTAGTGGTGCCTCATTACTGTAAAAGTACTATGGGACTTCTAGCATATTAGTGTTATCGTGTAACTGTTACTCCAGATAATCACTACCACCTGAATTTTGTCATGAGGTTCTCAATCATCTTGATTACAGAAATGAACCCTGTATGATATTGAGATGTTTGGGTGGCAATTGAATTTTTGAAGACAAAAAAACAGCTGTCATTGATTCGGCGTGATTATTGAAACAGAATACTAAGTGCAGATTGTCTGTTCAGGGCAGCCACTCTGATTGACTTGCATCAAAAGTTTGCTGCTTTCAAAGTCTTTGCTGTGACAAAAATTGGTTCTGAGCATGCTCCAGACTGTAAAATCTAGGTTGAATTGGCACTTCAACTGCTGTATGAAGGCGCTAGTTTGAAACTTTTCTAGATGTAGAATCAATTTTCAAACATCGTCGTCAGTTGACATCATTGGTTTCGGGATAGATCGTGTTTGTCCAAGCCATCGAACTTGTTGTGCTCCCGGATTTCAAAGAAACATCAAGAGAACACAGCTTGTAGAGTTTTCAATTTTTTTCTGGGATGAAAAGCATTTTTATGGGCGATAATGTAATACTGTCAAGGGGTACCGATCACTATTATGTCGCCATGATCGCAAGCGTATTGGAGGTGAAATTTTTATTGGAGGTGAAATTTGACTAACTAAGACATCATTCAGGATGGCTACACACCAGAATTTTGTGAGCTAGTCGATTTGTGTCTGAGGAGGAATGTGGAGGAACGACCGGTATATACCGAAATACTGGTTAGTCACTTACGACTTGGATTATAGTGATTATCAAGACTCTTGCAGAAGCATCCATTCATTGTGAGGAATGAAAATGCTGACACTGATGTTTCGGAATGGTTTGGCGAGATAATGACACTTAAATGAAGCCGGTTGTTTTCACTCTCCGAAAACCCGCTTATTCTACCAAACAGGCTTACCAAAATCTGTGTTACTGTATTTTTTGCGCAGTTATGTTCTAGAGTATATGTTGTTTGTAAATTCGCCGTACGGGTCTTCTATGTACATGTTGGCTAATGTGCACCTCACTGTTAACAACATCTAAGGCCTCCAAGATTCAAGGGGTAACATGCGCAAAGTGGTATGTTTATGTAAGGTACACAGAGCATAAATGTTGCATAAGTGGGTTTTTCTTGCTAGTTTTGCTCGTTACTCCGACAGTCTTCTGGACAGCGTTGTGGAACGGTCTTGCCGGTTACTTACAGTCTTTTTCAATCCGGACTAGGCGAAACATCTCAAGTGGAGCAAGGCGTTCGCACCGCCACTGGTCCAGCGAGATAGATTAGAATGAAGAGACGCAGACTGCAAAGTGGCGGGAATCGTTGCGAGCGGTTTCCCGCCAGTCCAACTTTCGTTTAAATTGAGTCGAAACTTACTATACGCTTTCGCATCCGCTCTGCGTGAAATTTTCAGATGTCTTTGAGTAAAAACGATTCGTTGTATTTTATTGCCTATTGAAAAATCAGTTTCTGAAAGAAACGCACAGCAGAACACTAAATTATCTATGGGATAAGGTACCGAAAACCCTGCACACAGTAGAGTGATTTACACCAAAAGGATGCATACGCAGTTTTCAGGTGTATAAGCCGCACCAGGGTCCAGCAAGAGGTGGCATTTGAGAATTTTGGAAAAAGTCCCCGATGACATTGCAGAAGATTACAAATTAACTTTTGTGCTGTTTGTAGAAGTAGCTAATAACCCGTCACAAACGATGAGTAAATGGAAGTTAAGAAAAGACAGCGGAAATCGGGAAAGGGGGTTTTTATATCATCGAGGGCCGTAGCAAAGCAAAGGAGACGAAGCTTGTGCTAAGGTACAGGGCTCCTAAATTGCAGAGTCGTTTGCACCAGCGGTCGCGCGACGCGTCGCGCCCGGGCATTTTGCCGGCGCCGGCGCCATCGATCGAGGCGGCGCCATTGATGCCCGGGCGCGACGCGGTCGCGCGACCGCTGGTGCAAACGACTCTGCAATTTAGGAGCCCTGTAAGTGCTCAACGGTAGGGCTTCAACTGAAGATTAAATTCGTGTGAATTTGAAATTATGTGAAGAAGGGAGAAAATTACGACTTTGTTTGGTTGCGCGCAAATTAGGATGCTCCCAAGGGCTTGGCACGCTTTTCAATTTTTTCGAAACGAAGTCTGTAGGCTTTGCAACAAAAATCATTCCCTTTGACACCTCATGAATAGAAAAAAAAACGTGATTAAGGAAAAAGAATAGCGAAAGTACAGAAACTGCATTGAACAGAAGATAAAGAAAACTAGCGACCTTCGTTTTCTCCGAATTGGCGGCATGCTCAGGGCCCTGCACGAGGTGGGCAAATGGGGTTTTCCAAAACGAATTCAATTCCTCTTTGATCCCAAAAATTTTTACGAATACCCCCTTGAGCCCAAAAACAATGCTTTGTGCTTGTGCAACGAGAGCACCGGCCACATTTCGCCTAAAAGCGCTTGAAAGCGTCCAAAAATGCTCAAATTCTTCTAATTATTCCTCGCCTTCATCAAGATAGAAAGGAAGAAGAATAAGCAAGAAAAATGATGAAGGCATGAAGAAATACAAAGTAACGCAGTTATATTACTGAGAGATGCCGTTTCCGCATATCGATTGACTGGAGCGCGCTTTCCTCCTTAGGAAGCTGGGCTACTTATGCGATTTTGGGCTCTAACATAGATAAGAGGAGGAGTTTTGGAACCAAAACCCTACCATATAGTGAACTTTAGATGTAAAAGATATTTATATGAAAATTTTGAAAAACTTATGTGAATTGAAAGTTTTGCCTACCTCAGGTGGGCATTAGGTGGGCGATTGCCCACCTAATATGGAAAATAGTTGGGCACGCTCTTCATTCATACAAGTTCTTCATAATTTTTCATACATTGTTTCTTAGTGCTACTGCGCGTATATACACACACCAAGTCGCGCGATTTCGTTTTCTCTGCGCTGCAAACGAGCCATTTTTCCATTTTCTTGATAGTGGGAAATTTTCAGAAAAAAGCTTGCCACAACCTTCAGTCACATAATTTTTCAATGAAACTTCTCAGTTAAGCCCCGCAGGCCCGTGTTCATCTACCAGTTTCATATCGTATGGTCATCTGTGCGCTGCAAACGAGCATTTGAATTCACATCTTCGTTTACCACTTTTGCAAATTTTTTGGAAAAAATGCCTATTACACCTCTCATTCACATAAGATTCTCATAATATTTCATACTTTGTTTCTACTAGCCTCTCTTTCTTCGTTCGCTTACGTAATTTGGTGCTCGTTACGCCTGCATTGAGAACTGATCATGTAATCATGCTGTTTAACGGCATCGCTTCGCGCACGCGGCATTTAGCGGTGGCGCGGCGTAGCGCGCGCCAAATCTGCTGTGCGTTGAGGCTTATCAAGGCTACTTCCCAATGAATTAGATGCATAAGTTAATAAGCATGATTCGACTTTCTTTTGCTTGCACTTGGCATCTTTTCCGGGCTCCGCCGCGGACCTGCAAAAACGATATCCCCTTGCTTTTTCCACCAAAAACGATTTCCAGCTTGTCATGTGCCTCGTGCCGGACCCTGGGCATGCTGTATCCGGCGCGCATCACGGCGCACTTGGAGCATTGCCGCCGCCATACAAAATTTTTGGAGGGCTGTGATTAGGCGAGGAGGAGAGGATTTGGATAGGTTTGATTGCTCGTTTATAGATTTTCGATGCACACTGAAACTATGTAAAATTTGTGAAGAAATTACGTGGAGGGAAAGAAATTAATGGCTTTATGTGCTGTGAGAGGTGGCTCGAGAGCCACCTAACTCCGAAAAATGTTAGCCACGCCCTCAGTTCACATAACTTTTGCATATTTTTCATACGTAGTTCAAACTCCCTACTGCGCATCTACGCACCAATTTTAGAGCCATATCGTTCTGTATTCGCTGTTAACAAGCCTATTATTTATTTTCGGGCACATTTTTGAATTCTCGCGCTTGCAGAGAGAGCATATTGGGCGGGAGATTGTAGGTTTTGCACAGGATGGAATCTCTAGGGCAGTGATGAGAACTTGCAAGGGAATAAAAGTGTATGACTCATGTGACCATAGCTATGGGATGTTTTGCTTGTAGAGGGGTAGTCTGCAAAAATTTATTGGTTTAATGGACATAAAATTGGCCAAATCGTCAAAGTTTCTCACTCGTTTAATGTATCTAAGAACAGTTTTAGGTTGCTTTTTGTGATTAGAAGCTTCCCTAATAGATTTTCACCACTCCCGGTACTCAGTTTTGCACTAAATGGTTGACGTTTATTTCGTACCAGTCCAAAGCACCGCGAAGGGGCACTTTGGACTGGCTGTGTGTGAAATGGGATGCGTTTGGAAGTTAAAACTTTTGGACTTCGGGTACCTTTCCCTAGTAGAAGTATAGCAATTTTAAGCAAGCATAGTTTTCTGTAGAAAGCGAATGAAAATAAGTTAATCACCTGATACTAATCTCTTAAGAAAAACCCATGTACTCCTAGCTAATTCGGACTTGGATATGCTACATGTTGCTCCAGCCATAGCTCAGATTCTCCTGATGCTCACATGGTTTTATTTTGAAAATATGACGAAGAATGCTTGCCTGCTCTCTACAGGCTTCTTCTATGCGTGTCATACTACCTCCTAGCCCCCCTCCCCCCCCCTCCCCAACCTTACTCAGACAACCGACCGAATACTTCGGTGGGCAAAATGGGAAACTGCCGAGATCTCCCCAGCGGTCGCTTCACCGGATTCTTCCTTGTCTCCGGTAGTTAAGTTACAAAGTCCTATTTTAGCCCGTTAACCCCACCCAAACTACCCCTAGACACCGAATCCCCACTCTAAATTACTTTTTATCGAAAAAAACGAACACTGCTAGACATAATGCTATTTGTTTGTACTAGTAAAGTAGCAGACACAAATTCTGGTAATGAATGAGAATTTGAAAGATAACAGAAGAAGCACTCGTTTTGCAGCGAGAAAAATATCGTGACAGATCTAAATGAGATAAGACAATAAATTCACATATAGGAAATCTCGGTGTCATAACAACAAATACAACATGGGAATAATTAGGAGAGCCACAGAAGACATGAGGCAGAAATGAACATTCAAAAAATTAAAAGACAATGAAAATAATAAGGAACTAGCTGGCTTACCCGGCTCCGCCCGGCGCCACATACACTTCGGTAAAAAAAGCCGAAGTTGTATTCCTCAAAAAGAGGAGTACAACTTCGGCTCAAATGGGCCTCATCGATTTGGAGGTCCCCACGCAGAGCCCCCACTGTATATTTCATCAAATTGTTGGTCTTTCTCACACATTAGCAACACATTATTTATAGCTGGCTTACCCGCCTCCGCCCGGCCTCACATACACTTCGGTAAAAAAACGAAGTTATATTCCTCAAGAAGAGAAAACAACTTTGGCTCTTTAATTGTGGTTGTTTTCAACAGAGGCAACCGATGATTGTACCGATGGTTGTCCTCAAGAGAGGCAACCGATGGTTGTACTGATGGTTGTTCAACGGAGGCAACCGATGGTTGTCCTCAACAGAGGCAACCGATGGTTATACCGATGGTTGTCCTCAAGAGAGGCAACTTGTACCGATGGTTGTCCTCAACAGAGGCAACCGACGGTTGTGCCGATGGTTGTCCTCAACAGAGGCAACCGACGGTTGTGCCGATGGTTGTCCTCAACAGAGGCAACCGACGGTTGTGCCGATGGTTGTCCTCAACAGAGGCAACCGACGGTTATACCGATGGTTGTCCTCAACGGAGGCAACCGATGGTTGTACCGATAGTTGTCCTCAACAGAGGCAACCGATGGTTGTACCGATGGTTGTCCTCAACAGAGGCAACCGATGGTTGTCCTCAACGGAGGCAACCGATGGTTGTACCGATGGTTGTCCTCAACAGAGGCAACCGATGGTTGTACCGATGGTTGTCCTCAACAGAGGCAACCGATGATTGTCCTCAACAGAGGCAACCGATGGTTATACCGATGGTTGTCCTCAACAGAGGCAACCGATGGTTGTCCTCAACAGAGGCAACCGATGGTTGTGCCGATGGTTGTCCTCAACAGAGGCAACCGATGGTTGTCCTCAACAGAGGCAACCGACGGTTGTGCCGATGGTTGTCCTCAACAGAGGCAACCGATGGTTGTACCGACGGTTGTTCAACGGAGGCAACCGATGGTTGTCCTCAACAGAGGCAACCGATGGTTATACCGATGGTTGTCCTCAAGAGAGGCAACTTGTACCGATGGTTGTCCTCAACAGAGGCAACCGACGGTTGTGCCGATGGTTGTCCTCAACAGAGGCAACCGATGGTTGTCCTCAACAGAGGCAACCGATGGTTGTCCTCAACAGAGGCAACCGACGGTTATACCGATGGTTGTCCTCAACAGAGGCAACCGATGGTTGTACCGATGGTTGTCCTCAACAGAGGCAACCGATGATTGTACCGATGGTTGTCCTCAAGAGAGGCAACCGATGGTTGTACCGATGGTTGTTCAACGGAGGCAACCGATGGTTGTCCTCAACAGAGGCAACCGATGGTTATACCGATGGTTGTCCTCAAGAGAGGCAACTTGTACCGATGGTTGTCCTCAACAGAGGCAACCGATGATTGTACCGATGGTTGTCCTCAAGAGAGGCAACCGATGGTTGTACCGATGGTTGTTCAACGGAGGCAACCGATGGTTGTCCTCAACAGAGGCAACCGATGGTTATACCGATGGTTGTCCTCAACAGAGGCAACCGATGATTGTACCGATGGTTGTCCTCAAGAGAGGCAACCGATGGTTGTACCGATGGTTGTTCAACGGAGGCAACCGATGGTTGTCCTCAACAGAGGCAACCGATGATTGTACCGATGGTTGTCCTCAAGAGAGGCAACCGATGGTTGTCCTCAACAGAGGCAACCGATGGTTGTCCTCAACAGAGGCAACCGACGGTTATACCGATGGTTGTCCTCAACGGAGGCAACCGATGGTTATACCGATGGTTGTCCTCAACAGAGGCAACCGACGGTTATACCGATGGTTGTCCTCAACGAAGGCAACCGATGGTTGTCCTCAACAGAGGCAACCGATGGTTGTCCTCAACAGAGGCAACCGACGGTTATACCGATGGTTGTCCTCAACGGAGGCAACCGATGGTTGTACCGATGGTTGTCCTCAACAGAGGCAACCGATGGTTGTACCGATGGCTGTCCTCAACAGAGGCAACCGATGGTTGTCCTCAACGGAGGCAACCGATGGTTGTACCGATGGTTGTCCTCAACAGAGGCAACCGATGGTTGTACCGATGGTTGTCCTCAACAGAGGCAACCGATGATTGTACCGATGGTTGTCCTCAAGAGAGGCAACCGATGGTTGTACCGATGGTTGTTCAACGGAGGCAACCGATGGTTGTCCTCAACGGAGGCAACCGATGGTTGTACCGATGGTTGTCCTCAAGAGAGGCAACTTGTACCGATGGTTGTCCTCAACAGAGGCAACCGATGATTGTACCGATGGTTGTCCTCAAGAGAGGCAACCGATGGTTGTACCGATGGTTGTTCAACGGAGGCAACCGATGGTTGTCCTCAACAGAGGCAACCGATGGTTATACCGATGGTTGTCCTCAAGAGAGGCAACTTGTACCGATGGTTGTCCTCAACAGAGGCAACCGACGGTTGTGCCGATGGTTGTCCTCAACAGAGGCAACCGACGGTTGTGCCGATGGTTGTCCTCAAGAGAGGCAACTTGTACCGATGGTTGTCCTCAACGAAGGCAACCGATGGTTGTCCTCAACAGAGGCAACCGATGGTTGTCCTCAACAGAGGCAACCGACGGTTATACCGATGGTTGTCCTCAACGGAGGCAACCGATGGTTGTACCGATGGTTGTCCTCAACAGAGGCAACCGATGGTTGTACCGATGGCTGTCCTCAACAGAGGCAACCGATGGTTGTCCTCAACGGAGGCAACCGATGGTTGTACCGATGGTTGTCCTCAACAGAGGCAACCGATGGTTGTACCGATGGTTGTCCTCAACAGAGGCAACCGATGATTGTACCGATGGTTGTCCTCAACAGAGGCAACCGATGGTTATACCGATGGTTGTCCTCAACAGAGGCAACCGATGATTGTACCGATGGTTGCCCTCAAGAGAGGCAACCGATGGTTGTACCGATGGTTGTTCAACGGAGGCAACCGATGGTTGTCCTCAACAGAGGCAACCGATGATTGTACCGATGGTTGTCCTCAAGAGAGGCAACCGATGGTTGTCCTCAACAGAGGCAACCGATGGTTGTCCTCAACAGAGGCAACCGACGGTTATACCGATGGTTGTCCTCAACGGAGGCAACCGATGGTTGTACCGATGGTTGTCCTCAACAGAGGCAACCGATGGTTGTACCGATGGCTGTCCTCAACAGAGGCAACCGATGGTTGTCCTCAACGGAGGCAACCGATGGTTGTACCGATGGTTGTCCTCAACAGAGGCAACCGATGGTTGTACCGATGGTTGTCCTCAACAGAGGCAACCGATGATTGTACCGATGGTTGTCCTCAAGAGAGGCAACCGATGGTTGTACCGATGGTTGTTCAACGGAGGCAACCGATGGTTGTCCTCAACAGAGGCAACCGATGGTTGTACCGATGGTTGTCCTCAACAGAGGCAACCGATGATTGTACCGATGGTTGTCCTCAAGAGAGGCAACCGATGGTTGTACCGATGGTTGTTCAACGGAGGCAACCGATGGTTGTCCTCAACAGAGGCAACCGATGGTTATACCGATGGTTGTCCTCAAGAGAGGCAACTTGTACCGATGGTTGTCCTCAACAGAGGCAACCGATGATTGTACCGATGGTTGTCCTCAAGAGAGGCAACCGATGGTTGTACCGATGGTTGTTCAACGGAGGCAACCGATGGTTGTCCTCAACAGAGGCAACCGATGGTTATACCGATGGTTGTCCTCAAGAGAGGCAACTTGTACCGATGGTTGTCCTCAACAGAGGCAACCGACGGTTGTGCCGATGGTTGTCCTCAACAGAGGCAACCGACGGTTGTGCCGATGGTTGTCCTCAAGAGAGGCAACTTGTACCGATGGTTGTCCTCAACGAAGGCAACCGATGGTTGTCCTCAACAGAGGCAACCGATGGTTGTCCTCAACAGAGGCAACCGACGGTTGTGCCGATGGTTGTCCTCAACAGAGGCAACCGACGGTTGTGCCGATGGTTGTCCTCAAGAGAGGCAACTTGTACCGATGGTTGTCCTCAACGAAGGCAACCGATGGTTGTCCTCAACAGAGGCAACCGATGGTTGTCCTCAACAGAGGCAACCGACGGTTATACCGATGGTTGTCCTCAACGGAGGCAACCGATGGTTGTACCGATGGTTGTCCTCAACAGAGGCAACCGATGGTTGTACCGATGGCTGTCCTCAACAGAGGCAACCGATGGTTGTCCTCAACGGAGGCAACCGATGGTTGTACCGATGGTTGTCCTCAACAGAGGCAACCGATGGTTGTACCGATGGTTGTCCTCAACAGAGGCAACCGATGATTGTACCGATGGTTGTCCTCAAGAGAGGCAACCGATGGTTGTACCGATGGTTGTTCAACGGAGGCAACCGATGGTTGTCCTCAACGGAGGCAACCGATGGTTGTACCGATGGTTGTCCTCAACAGAGGCAACCGATGGTTGTACCGATGGTTGTCCTCAACAGAGGCAACCGATGATTGTACCGATGGTTGTCCTCAAGAGAGGCAACCGATGGTTGTACCGATGGTTGTTCAACGGAGGCAACCGATGGTTGTCCTCAACAGAGGCAACCGATGGTTATACCGATGGTTGTCCTCAAGAGAGGCAACTTGTACCGATGGTTGTCCTCAACAGAGGCAACCGATGATTGTACCGATGGTTGTCCTCAAGAGAGGCAACCGATGGTTGTACCGATGGTTGTTCAACGGAGGCAACCGATGGTTGTCCTCAAGAGAGGCAACCGATGGTTATACCGATGGTTGTCCTCAAGAGAGGCAACTTGTACCGATGGTTGTCCTCAAGAGAGGCAACTTGTACCGATGGTTGTCCTCAACAGAGGCAACCGACGGTTGTGCCGATGGTTGTCCTCAACAGAGGCAACCGACGGTTGTGCCGATGGTTGTCCTCAAGAGAGGCAACTTGTACCGATGGTTGTCCTCAACAGAGGCAACCGACGGTTGTGCCGATGGTTGTCCTCAACAGAGGCAACCGATGGTTATACCGATGGTTGTCCTCAACGGAGGCACCCGATGGTTGTACCGATGGTTGTTCAACGGAGGCAACCGATGGTTGTCCTCAAGAGAGGCAACCGATGGTTATACCGATGGTTGTCCTCAACAGAGGCAACCGATGGTTGTCCTCAACAGAGGCAACCGATGGTTGTGCCGATGGTTGTCCTCAACAGAGGCAACCGATGGTTGTCCTCAACAGAGGCAACCGACGGTTGTGCCGATGGTTGTCCTCAACAGAGGCAACCGATGGTTGTCCTCAACAGAGGCAACCGATGGTTGTACCGATGGTTGTCCTCAACAGAGGCAACCGATGGTTGTACCGATGGTTGTCCTCAACAGAGGCAACCGATGGTTGTCCTCAACGGAGGCAACCGATGGTTGTACCGATGGTTGTCCTCAACAGAGGCAACCGATGGTTGTACCGATGGTTGTCCTCAACAGAGGCAACCGATGGTTGTACCGATGGTTGTCCTCAACAGAGGCAACCGATGGTTGTACCGATGGTTGTCCTCAACAGAGGCAACCGATGGTTGTACCGATGGTTGTCCTCAACAGAGGCAACCGATGGTTGTACCGATGGTTGTCCTCAACAGAGGCAACCGATGGTTGTCCTCAACAGAGGCAACCGATGGTTGTACCGATGGTTGTCCTCAACAGAGGCAACCGATGGTTGTACCGATGGTTGTCCTCAACAGAGGCAACCGATGGTTGTCCTCAACGGAGGCAACCGATGGTTGTACCGATGGTTGTCCTCAACAGAGGCAACCGATGGTTGTACCGATGGTTGTCCTCAACAGAGGCAACCGATGATTGTACCGATGGTTGTCCTCAAGAGAGGCAACCGATGGTTGTACCGATGGTTGTTCAACGGAGGCAACCGATGGTTGTCCTCAACAGAGGCAACCGATGATTGTACCGATGGTTGTCCTCAAGAGAGGCAACCGATGGTTGTACCGATGGTTGTTCAACGGAGGCAACCGATGGTTGTCCTCAACAGAGGCAACCGATGGTTATACCGATGGTTGTCCTCAAGAGAGGCAACTTGTACCGATGGTTGTCCTCAACAGAGGCAACCGATGATTGTACCGATGGTTGTCCTCAAGAGAGGCAACCGATGGTTGTACCGATGGTTGTTCAACGGAGGCAACCGATGGTTGTCCTCAACAGAGGCAACCGATGGTTATACCGATGGTTGTCCTCAAGAGAGGCAACTTGTACCGATGGTTGTCCTCAAGAGAGGCAACTTGTACCGATGGTTGTCCTCAACAGAGGCAACCGACGGTTGTGCCGATGGTTGTCCTCAACAGAGGCAACCGACGGTTGTGCCGATGGTTGTCCTCAAGAGAGGCAACTTGTACCGATGGTTGTCCTCAACAGAGGCAACCGACGGTTGTGCCGATGGTTGTCCTCAACAGAGGCAACCGATGGTTATACCGATGGTTGTCCTCAACGGAGGCACCCGATGGTTGTACCGATGGTTGTTCAACGGAGGCAACCGATGGTTGTCCTCAAGAGAGGCAACCGATGGTTATACCGATGGTTGTCCTCAACAGAGGCAACCGATGGTTGTCCTCAACAGAGGCAACCGATGGTTGTGCCGATGGTTGTCCTCAACAGAGGCAACCGATGGTTGTCCTCAACAGAGGCAACCGACGGTTGTGCCGATGGTTGTCCTCAACAGAGGCAACCGATGGTTGTACCGATGGTTGTCCTCAACAGAGGCAACCGATGGTTGTACCGATGGTTGTCCTCAACAGAGGCAACCGATGGTTGTCCTCAACGGAGGCAACCGATGGTTGTACCGATGGTTGTCCTCAACAGAGGCAACCGATGGTTGTACCGATGGTTGTCCTCAACAGAGGCAACCGATGGTTGTACCGATGGTTGTCCTCAACAGAGGCAACCGATGGTTGTACCGATGGTTGTCCTCAACAGAGGCAACCGATGGTTGTACCGATGGTTGTCCTCAACAGAGGCAACCGATGGTTGTACCGATGGTTGTCCTCAACAGAGGCAACCGATGGTTGTCCTCAACAGAGGCAACCGATGGTTGTACCGATGGTTGTCCTCAACAGAGGCAACCGATGGTTGTACCGATGGTTGTCCTCAACAGAGGCAACCGATGGTTGTCCTCAACGGAGGCAACCGATGGTTGTACCGATGGTTGTCCTCAACAGAGGCAACCGATGGTTGTACCGATGGTTGTCCTCAACAGAGGCAACCGATGATTGTACCGATGGTTGTCCTCAAGAGAGGCAACCGATGGTTGTACCGATGGTTGTTCAACGGAGGCAACCGATGGTTGTCCTCAACGGAGGCAACCGATGGTTGTACCGATGGTTGTCCTCAACAGAGGCAACCGATGGTTGTACCGATGGTTGTCCTCAACAGAGGCAACCGATGATTGTACCGATGGTTGTCCTCAAGAGAGGACAACCAATGGTTGTACCGATGGTACCGACGGTTGTGCCGATGGTTGTCCTCAACAGAGGCAACCGATGGTTATACCGATGGTTGTCCTCAACGGAGGCAACCGATGGTTGTACCGATGGTTGTCCTCAAGAGAGGCAACTTGTACCGATGGTTGTCCTCAAGAGAGGCAACTTGTACCGATGGTTGCCCTCAACAGAGGCAACCGACGGTTGTGCCGATGGTTGTCCTCAACAGAGGCAACCGACGGTTGTGCCGATGGTTGTCCTCAAGAGAGGCAACTTGTACCGATGGTTGTCCTCAACAGAGGCAACCGACGGTTGTGCCGATGGTTGTCCTCAACAGAGGCAACCGATGGTTATACCGATGGTTGTCCTCAACGGAGGCACCCGATGGTTGTACCGATGGTTGTTCAACGGAGGCAACCGATGGTTGTCCTCAAGAGAGGCAACCGATGGTTATACCGATGGTTGTCCTCAACAGAGGCAACCGATGGTTGTCCTCAACAGAGGCAACCGATGGTTGTGCCGATGGTTGTCCTCAACAGAGGCAACCGATGGTTGTCCTCAACAGAGGCAACCGACGGTTGTGCCGATGGTTGTCCTCAACAGAGGCAACCGATGGTTGTCCTCAACAGAGGCAACCGATGGTTGTACCGATGGTTGTCCTCAACAGAGGCAACCGATGGTTGTACCGATGGTTGTCCTCAACAGAGGCAACCGATGGTTGTCCTCAACGGAGGCAACCGATGGTTGTACCGATGGTTGTCCTCAACAGAGGCAACCGATGGTTGTACCGATGGTTGTCCTCAACAGAGGCAACCGATGGTTGTACCGATGGTTGTCCTCAACAGAGGCAACCGATGGTTGTACCGATGGTTGTCCTCAACAGAGGCAACCGATGGTTGTACCGATGGTTGTCCTCAACAGAGGCAACCGATGGTTGTACCGATGGTTGTCCTCAACAGAGGCAACCGATGGTTGTCCTCAACAGAGGCAACCGATGGTTGTACCGATGGTTGTCCTCAACAGAGGCAACCGATGGTTGTACCGATGGTTGTCCTCAACAGAGGCAACCGATGGTTGTCCTCAACGGAGGCAACCGATGGTTGTACCGATGGTTGTCCTCAACAGAGGCAACCGATGGTTGTACCGATGGTTGTCCTCAACAGAGGCAACCGATGATTGTACCGATGGTTGTCCTCAAGAGAGGCAACCGATGGTTGTACCGATGGTTGTTCAACGGAGGCAACCGATGGTTGTCCTCAACGGAGGCAACCGATGGTTGTACCGATGGTTGTCCTCAACAGAGGCAACCGATGGTTGTACCGATGGTTGTCCTCAACAGAGGCAACCGATGATTGTACCGATGGTTGTCCTCAAGAGAGGACAACCAATGGTTGTACCGATGGTACCGACGGTTGTGCCGATGGTTGTCCTCAACAGAGGCAACCGATGGTTATACCGATGGTTGTCCTCAACGGAGGCAACCGATGGTTGTACCGATGGTTGTCCTCAACAGAGGCAACCGATGATTGTACCGATGGTTGTCCTCAACAGAGGCAACCGATGGTTGTACCGATGGTTGTCCTCAAGAGAGGCAACCGATGGTTGTACCGATGGTTGTTCAACGGAGGCAACCGATGGTTGTACCGATGGTTGTCCTCAACAGAGGCAACCGATGGTTGTACCGATGGTTGTCCTCCAAATGAGGCAACCGATGGCTGTCCTCGATAGACATCCGATGTTGTCCTCCAAGTGAGGCAACCGATGGTTGTCCTCCAAGTGAGGCAACCGATGGCTGTCTTCGATAGACATCCGATGTTGTCCTTTAAGTGGGGCAACCGATGGTTGTCCTCCAAGTGAGGCAACCGATGGCTGTCTTCGGTAGAGACAACCGATGGTTGTCGTCGATAGACATCCGATGGTTGTCCTCCAAGTGAGGCAACCGATGGTTGTCCTCCAAGTGAGGCAACCGATGGCTGTCTTCGATAGAGACAACCGATGGTTGTCGTCGATAGAGACAACCCATGGCTGTTCTCAACAGAAGCAACCGATGCCGATAGTCGCCTTCCGTTTCGTTCCTCAAGAAGAGGATGTACCTTTCGTTCCTACCCTCAGACGGTTTGGCTAAACAGGTCCTCGGCTTTCCCCGGAACTCATCAGTAAGGAGGGAAGCTCGACTGGATCTGTCCAGCTTCTTGTTTGTCCCACCCACCTGCCTTGACCGCCGCTGGCCTCCGTTTTTTTGGGTTTTCGTTTTGCCATTTTTTTGGGTTTTCGTTTTGCCATTTTTTTGGATTTTGTATTTTCCAATTTTTTTGGATTTTCCAATAGAATGGCATGCAACAAATAAATACTGTACTACACTACAGCATGCAATTAAGTTAGCGCCCTGGGATACACTACGTTAGCCGTGCTCCCTTCGGGCGCATATATGTACAGGTTCGCCGGACTCCCGACCCTCGAACACGCCACGTACAGTTGACCATGCGAAAAACAGGGAGTTTCCAGGTCTACTCCTACTGTTCGCAGAGACTGACCTTGCGCTTTGTTGATCGTCATAGCAAGTGCAGGCCTAATCGGAAACTGCACTCGCCTGAACTCAAAGGGCATATCGGAGGGGACGAAAGGGATTCGTGGAATATGAACGACTTCGCCTTTGAACTTCCCCGCCAATATGGTCGCTACTATGACGTTTGGCATCAGATCCCTGATGCAAAGCCTTGTACCATTGCACATCCTCGGTGGGTTGATGTTACGAAGGAGCATGATTGGCAAACCAACCTTCAGATCAAGTCTGTGAGGTGGTATCCCATTGGGCTGGAGTGAATTCAAGAACTCAGTGGGAAAGTAAACAGCCTGTTCACGCTGAACCATGGTATCAAAGGACGTGTACGTTGATACCGGTCCAGGTAGGCTGTTTAAAATCTGAGCATTGATAGAATCCACTTGCTCATTTTTGGGTGCCAGAATTGCTCGCTCGCAAATCCAGTCCCCATTGCTGAAGTTGGTGGCAATGTTTGGGAAGACCTTTTCGATCAGTTCTCCCACCGATTGAACCATATTGCAGAAGTCTGGAGGAAAGGTAATCCAGCCAGAACTTGGTTCAACCGGAATTCTGCCTTCGCCAAGAAGCAACAGCTGTTGCGCAAAGTTTCGGGCAGTCTCATCGCCAAGGAGGTGGACTCGCATGTTCGTCGTGAGATTCAGCGATCGAACATGTCTCCAGAGAGGAGAAGCTTTGAGGCAAGCGTTCAGCTCATCTGCTGGAGTCGATCGCGGAACCACTGGCAGAGTTTGACGAAAGTCGCCTGCCAGTAACACGACGACCCCACCCATTAGCGTGTTGCTTTCTCGTATGTCCCGTAGTGTGTTGTCAAGAGCTTCTAGGCACTTCTTATGCGCCATGGTGCATTCGTCCCAAACTATGAGTTTGGCTTCCTGTAGCACCTTGGCTTTCCCTGTGCCCTTGCTTATCCCACACACTGGGTGTTCTACATGAGCAATATCTAGAGGAAGCTTGAAAGCTGAATGGGCAGTTCGGCCTCCCTCTAGCAGTGTTGAGGCAATCCCCGAGGATGCCACTGCTACTGCGATCCCTCCTTGTCTGCGAATCTCGGCAAGTAGGAGATTGATGAGAAACGTTTTCCCTGTTCCACCCGGAGCGTCGAGAAAGAGTAGCCCACCTTTGCCACTGGAAATCGTGTCCAGAACAGCACGGTAAACCAACTCTTGATCCTCCGTAAGAAGAGGTCTGTTAGACTCTACAAACGTGGTCAGCTGATTGGCATCATAGGACCTCTCTCGGAGAACATCGCTCTCGAGTGCCTGGTCATCTCCGCGTACTGGCGACGGCAAACCGAGGTCTCTGAGAGTTTGACCAGTCATCGACACGCACGTATCCTCAAGCAGTATCAACGCTCAGTTGAATATCTCGGGAGAGTAACCGATGTCTACAGGTGCCCCTCTGCGACATTCCCTGAGTACGTCTTCACTCAGAGCCTCTTTGTACTTCTCCCAGAGTGCTCGAGGATTTGACGGTTGACAGACTGTCAAGATGATGCCGAAGAGAATTCGCAGTTGAGCAGCGAAACTTGTCGTAGCTGCTTCTGCGAGAGTTCTGTCCCATTGCTGATCATCTTCAAGCAAGCCAAGTCTTTGGCATGCTTCTCTGTAGGTCTCACATTCCTCTCCGTCGATGGTCCTCAATGCTGCGAATGACGTCGGTCCTCGGATTGTGTGAAGCAACAATCTGAGGTAGAAGCATTCGGCCTGGTTAGGGTGTACAGTATATACACGCGCTAACACATCCGCAGCACATATGCCAGGTTGTCCGGGAACTTCGGCTCCTTGCTTCCTTCTGGCCCACTTCTTTGTTGACTTGTTCCAAGTATAATATCTTGGAACTTCTGAGTACAACAAAGTCCGTGCGAACGGATCATGTTGGCACAGAAGGAAGAATGCCGTCAAAGTTGTTTGAGGTGGTTGCGCAGCTCTTTCCTGCGCATTATCAGCCGTGAAGTAGACGCGTTGTCCATTCTCTAGATGGACATGTAGATGGGTGACAGGTGGGTAATGTTCGTGTATCCTGAAACCCAGGATACGCCAAACTGCCTCGTTGCTGCTTATGTACCTGCCCGTTTGATATCGTTCGATCTCATCAAACGGTGCAGTGGCATGCTCGAGGCCGAATGTTGCCATGTCACTTCCCTTGTTCACATATTTGCAGATGTACTTAATCGACTTCACCGAATTACAGTACTCCACATTAATATGTGCTCGAAACATTTTCGAGAGCAAGGGAGTGTATGGCACAACCCAGCTGTTGTCCACCACGACGTCTACGGTCTGATGGTCCACCTTCATTTGAATGACGGCGGTGTGTCCTCCATCATCAGGCTTTCGCCTTCTGTATAGAGGATAGCCATCAGTTCCCGTTTGGGTTTCGCGGATCAGCTGCCGAGGGTACCTTTTGGTGCATTTGCCGTCCTTCATGCAAGGCGACCTCGGATTTAGTGGTCCGCATGGCCCATGGATCATGTTTCTGAGGACAACATCGAATAGAAGAGGATCCTCTTCTCGACTGGGAAGCTCCGCCGAGATGATGCTGTCGATCTGATCTGGGCGTATTTTCTCCTTCAGCCACACTAAGATGTGGGCATGCGAAAGACCGCGCTTCTGCCATTCCACGGTGTACATCCAGCAGCGAGTGTCTCCGTAGACGTGGCTCTTCGTTAGCACGTCTATAAGCTTCGTGAGCTTCTGTTTGAAGACTCTCGCCGTGATGTCGTGGCGGTCAGAAGGCGCTTCACCAGGGAAGAGCTCTTCCGCAATTTCGGTCCACGCCGGGTTGCACGTGAACGTGATGAACAGGTCAGGACGCCCGTACGCTCTAACGTAGGCCATTGCGTCCTGAGTGTACTCGTGCATGTGGCGTGGACCGCCCGTGAAGGAGGATGGCAGTATGACCATTTGCCCGAGGTCAGTGACATTTCCATCTCCGGCCACGGCATCCCGCAGGTGGATGTAGTCGTCTGCACGCAGCTTTAGCTGATTGCGTCGAATGAAGAGGAGCCGTTCACTCTCAATCTTGGCGTACATGTCCACGATGAACTGGTGAAATAGTTGGCGACATTTCACGACGTGGTTGAAGGACGTGGACCTTATCATCATGCGATGCGCATAGAAATCCATAGCCGATACCCTCTTATTGATAGGGGCACCAGTGCTAGGATTCCTCTGCCATAGTTCGAAGTGATACCCGTCTACCCCATCCCAGAACATGAGTGGGTATTGCAGGGCATCGTACGACCTATGGGTTTCAGAGATGCGCTGCAACGTTTCGGAACGTTTCTCGATGATAATGTCACGCCCGTCGCTGTCGTCTTCGCCAACCAAGACCACCGCCATCTCGCTTACAGACGGAGCGTTGAAGCGTCGTTCATGCTGACCAGCAGGCCTTCTGTCAGCACGGATAACGACCTTATACTCGTCTGTAGGCATTCGATCCAGGTTGGTCTTGAAGTCCTTCACCAGCTCGTTGTGCTGATGCAGCATTCTTTGCAGCTCTAGCACGACGTCCGGCCTTGTGCCACCGATGATGCCGCAACGTTGATCCGCTTGCAGCTGCTCGTCGCAGACGAAGTACAGCTGCAAGAACTTGGGGCTATCATTGCCATTAGGTAGCAGGGATCCAACTCTATGATAGACCTGTCCCTGCACCTTAAACGTTGGCATGAAGCCCTGTTCTTCAACGTCTGGCGTGGCAACTGTAGTGCCGAAGGACGTCATCTGGAAGCACGCATTGTACTTCCTGATGTTCTGCAAGAAATGCCTGGACACAGCACTGGTGCCGGACATGTAGGAACGAAGCGGCTCAGGCGGCTCACGTAAAGGCGGAAGATCGACCTTGCCGCTGGAGCAGCACATGCCAGGAGGTTCGGCTCTGAACTTCTTGGCTTGACACTTACCACATACGACATCCATCCTTCCGATTAGTACCTTCGGATGGGTCGAGTAGTCTACCTGGGCATCGTAGTTGAGTGCCGCGAGGTGAAGATCTACTCGCCTGGATGTCTGTCGAGCGTGGACTTGTCGAGCACGATCACGTTCGAGCCTAACTGAATGCGCTGCACCAGTTTCCGCTCTTCGTGAGGCCTCAGTCCTCATTCGACTGCTGTTGAGGCGAGACTCGCGCTGTTCAGCCGTCTCCTGAGATCTGGCTTCAGCGTTTCTCGACCGCATGTCTTCGAGTCGAGATTGGCGCTGTTCAGCCGTCTCCTGAGATCTGGCTTCAGCGTTTCTCGACCGCATGTCTTCGAGTCGAGATTGGCGCTGTTCAGCCGTCTCCTGAGATCTGGCTTCAGCGTTTCTCGACCGCATGTCCTCGAGTCGAGATTGGCGCTGTTCAGCCGTCTCCTGAGATCTGGCTTCAGCGTTTCTCGACCGCATGTCTTCGAGTCGAGATTGGCGCTCTTCACCCGTCTCCTGAGACCTGGCTTCGGCGTGTCTCGCTCGGTCGTCGTCGAGTCGAGATGTGCGCTCTTCAGCCGTCTCTTGAGATCTGGCTTCAGCGTTTCTCGACTGCATGTCTTCGAGTCGAAATGTACGCGCTTCAGCCGTCTCTCGAGACCTGGCTTCGGCGTGTCTCGCTCGGTCGTCATCGAGTCGAGATGTGCGCTCTTCAGCCGTCTCCTGGGATCTGGCTTCAGCGGTTCTCAACCGTTTATCCGCGAGTCGAGAATCACGGCTTTCTTGTGTTTCTGAGGCTCTCAGAGCAGCAAGCCGCAGGCGAGTCTGCGAGAGACTTGCTTCACGCTGTTCCAGCGTTTGCGTTGCTCTCGCCTCGGCTATTCTGGCACGATTGCCTTCTAGCCGTTCCTGGCGCTGCTCTGAGGTCTCAGCCTCTCGCTGATCCCTGACCTTTTTGGCCTTGGGATCAACTCTTCCGATGGATGCACGCTTCTTCGGCGGCATCCTGTAAGCTTCTCGAGATATGGGAGCCTCGGCTTCTCGGTACTCGAGGTAGAGCCGGCTTCTCGATGCTCGAGGTGGAGCCTGTTGGCTTCTCGGTACTTGAGTGGAGCCGTTGGCTTCTCGGTTCTCGAGGAGGAAAGAGCCTTTCGGCTTTGTCGCTTGGTCCTCAGATCCTAGGTCCTTTATCAGGTCCTCAGGTCCCTAGATCTTCGGTCCTCGCTTGGTACTCAGAGCTCTCGGTGGTTCAGTGGCTGCCGGCTAGCAGAGGTGAGTGACCGACAATGGCGAGATCGGCCGCCTTATATACCCCTCGAAAAGGGGCGGGGCCGGCTGTGATTGGTCACACCAACTCGGAAGGGGCGGATAGTTTTTGTATGGAAAGCCTATGCTTAACCACACGAATTGGACCGCCCACTTTGGACCGCCCCTTGCCCCGCCCCCTTGGAGGGGTATATAAGGCGAGGCGTCGCGGCACCGGTCATTTCCGGTGGTTGCCTCGTGCCGGACGGTGCCACACTCGGAGGACAACCACCAGATGCCTCACCTGGAGGACAACCATTAGAAGCCTCACTCGGAGGACAACCATCGGATACCTCACTCGGAGGATGCCTCCACTCGGAGGACAACCATCGGATGCCTCCTCGGAGGACAACCATCCGATGCCTCCAATCGGAGGACAACCATCGGATGCCTCACTCGGAGGACGCCTCCACCCGAAGGATGCCTCTTCGGAGGACAACCATCCGATGCCTCCAATCGGAGGACAACCATCGGATGCCTCACTCGGAGGACATCCACCAGATGCCTCACCTGGAGGAAAACCATCGCCTCCAAGGACAACCATCGGATGCACTCGGAGGTGCCTCACTCTGAGGACAACCACTCGGTTGTCTTCATTCGGAGGAACAACCACTCGGTTGTTCTCCTCCATTCGGAGGTACAACCACTCGGTTGTTCTCCTCCATTCGGAGGTACAACCACTCGGTTGTTCTCCTCCATTCGGAGGTACAACCACTCGGTTGTTCTCCTCCATTCGGAGGTACAACCACTCGGTTGTTCTCCTCCATTCGGAGGTACAACCACTCGGTTGTTCTCCTCCATTCGGAGGTACAACCACTCGGTTGTTCTCCTCCATTCGGAGGTACAACCACTCGGTTGTTCTCCTCCATTCGGAGGTACAACCACGCGGTTGTTCTCCTCCATTCGGAGGTACAACCACTCGGTTGTTCTCCTCCATTCGGAGGTACAACCACGCGGTTGTTCTCCTCCATTCGGAGGTACAACCACTCGGTTGTTCTCCTCCATTCGGAGGTACAACCACTCGGTTGTTCTCCTCCATTCGGAGGTACAACCACTCGGTTGTTCTCCTCCATTCGGAGGTACAACCACTCGGTTGTGAGGACAACCATCGGTTGCCGCTGTCGGACAACCGAGGTTGTAACAAAAATCGAACCGCTGGCTCAACACCTCCGTCGAGGTGAGCCATTCGGCCACCTCAGTCGAGGCGGAACCCGCGGTTCACTCGGTGAAAACGCACGGATATATCAACACTCGGTGAAACCGGAATTTTTACAGAAAAATCAAAAATGCTTGTATCTCGTTTCAGAGACATCCTGGGACCTTGCATCAAAAATACGTATATGCTAACTTTTGATGGCCAATCCAGCGGTGCTACTCAATTAATTTTTCTCCTTCTCATTCGAAGACGCCATCATGATTTCCTCCCAATAAATTTAAAAAACCCCTGGAAGAACGGTTTTTTTCTCAAAATATTTTTGTATGTTTACCCACATATACAATGTATGCATGCAAAAACTCAACAATTTGTCTAGGTCTATTAGAACCTGAAATCCAAAAGAGTGTTTCATAAATAAGACATTTTTCAGAATACGCCAAAAATTTTCAAATCCAGACTTCGCCAAAAAATCAAAATTGTTGTGAATTTAAATGATCAATGTACTCTTTCAATACATTTGATTGGCATTAGCACTCAAATTGTTTTAGGGAGGCTGTTTTGTTATCAGCGCACTCGCTTATCCCTTACCGAAATCCAGTCCCAGATGACAGGAGAAATGTTTTGATTCAGGATTGAGGATGATAAATAAACAATAGCTCGCTTGAATGCATGACCAAGTACACTTACATCTTTCCAATCCAAGGCTCTAAAAAGAAAGTATTGGATATTCTCACGAACCGCTACTACATTCCGTAATCAGCATGCTCAGTTACCCCACTCTGCCAACTCCCACTCCCGTAGCTTGGACTTTGCGAAAAAATCGATAAAATCGATAAAAGTAATGGACGATTTCAAAAACTAATTTTGTATTCGTAATCAGCATGCTCGATTACCCCCCTGTGCAAACTCCCAGCCTCGCATGTCAAAATTTACAAAAAAAATCGATAAAATCGATAAAAGTAATGTACGATTTCAAAAACTAATATTGTATTCGTAATCAGCATGCTCGACTACCCCCCTGTGCAAACTCCCAGCCCCGCAGGTCAAACTTTACAAAAAATCGATAAAATCGATAAAAGTAATCGATAATTCTGAAAACTAATATTGTATTCGGAATCCCCATGCTCACTTACCCCCCTTTGCCAACTCCCAGCCCCGTAGGTGAACTCCGCAAAAAAATCGATAAAAATCGATAAAATCGATATCGATCGATGACGAAAAGTAGCCTATGACACGCGCCGGGGCCCGAAGTGTATGTGTGCCAAGTTTGGTCCGGATCGGTTCAGAAATGGAATTTTCTATTCGGAACATACGTACACACAGACATACAGACATACATACATACATACAAACAGACATTCAGCTTTATATATAAGATAATAAGTGAAGTCGGAGGCCGGGGAACTGAAAAGAAATCATTTTTCCTGGAATGCAGAGCCATCCCTTGTAAAACAGACAGCTGAGAAATAAAAATCGGCGAAAGCCTAGACACATAACGGTATATAAATTTGAGTGATGTATACATCGATGACTCACCTTTTGTAGATGGGTCTTCAACTCCCTTGAGAGGCACCGTGCAAGGTCAAACTATCGCAACCTCACTTCACGGAGCAAATCCGCATCTCTACACAAACAAGCCACCAAGCGGAAACCAGCTGATACGATTCACACAGCTACCTGTAATCAAATACGGAACATTGCGCTGGCGCTAACCAAAATAATAATGCTGCGGTAGAAAGTTTGAAGGAAGAAAACTTGTTTTCGAACGCCTGAGAAACTTTAGTGCCGCAGTAACGCTTTTAGTAGTAAGTTTGCAAATGAGCGCATGATCGCATGATCAGATAGAGGACTGCAACAAGACTCGGAAATTTGATGACAAATCACAAACTTAGAAGGAATTTGAGGTGGTTATCTACTTGAGAGAAAAAGTGAAGTAGGAAGAAAAAGAGGGAAAATTCCAAAAAGTGCGGCTATCAAAAGTCACTCCTATGAGATATGAGAAAATAAATCAGAAATTAAGAAGACATATAAAGAAAAATGTATGGAACTCTTCCAGCTATACATCGATGCCTTGAGTATGCCAACGTTCAACTCCTTGATGTGGAATGTCCTCGTGGCCATAGGTGCGATAAGGTGAGAATGATTCCTCCAGGGTGAAGGGGTCACAGTGGTCGCAGCCCCTCCAGGGTAAGGGTGTTTCACTTGATCGAGTATTTGTAAAATGTCGACCGAGGGGAGGGGGAGGGGAGAGGAGTGATGGTGTTCTCTCATCATTCTCCCTAATCAACCGTTTTATCATTTTCAATTCTCTACCATCATTTGCTGTCTTTCTTGTGAAGATTGAAGTAGGATTGGAAATCCTACAAAAATGTCTGTTTTCGAAAATACCTTAGAGGAGAAGATGTGTATGCAAGAACATCTGTTTCGGAAATGAAGTAGACAATTTTTGAGCATTCACAAATTTTTGAAAGAAAATATTTATAACTGCTGTAGATGAACAGCATGGGTAGTACTGTGGGTAGTGATTCTTGGATATTTTCGAGTTTTTAGCATAACAAAATTCATAACTATTTTAGATGAAAGGGTAGTACATGGAGATGGTCACCAATGGAACCGACTCGTCCTCCGCTTTCAGAACACATATAGCATGTCTGAGATGCGTTCCAAAAAGTGCCTAGGTGAAGGGTGTGCCTAGTGATTTTTGGAGATTTTCAATTTTTTAACATAAAAAAATCCATAACTTTTATAGACGAACATCTTGTACGCCGGGATAGCCAACATCAGAGCCGTCTCGTCTTCCGCTTTCAGAAACGATATACTTTGCCTGGGGTACATAAAAAGTGCCAGGTGAAGGGTGGGTGAGACTTTTATAATGGGAGTGCTCAAGTAGACGTCTTTTCACAATGGTAAAAAAGCCTCCACTTGAGCACTCCCATTATAAAAATCTCACCCAACCTTCACCCGGCACTTTTTTCAACGGACCCCAAGCAAAGTATGAATTTTCTGAAAGCGGAGGACAAGACGGTTTCAACGGTGACTACCTCGGCATCTAGGATATTCATCCACAAAAGTTATGAGTTTTTTCATGTCAGAAACTCGAAAATCTCCAGAAATTACTAGGCACACCCTTCACCCAAGCACTTTTTTGAACGGATCTCGGACATGCTATATATTTTCTGAAAGCGGAGGACGAGGCGGCTCCGATGGTGGCTATTTCCGTGTACCAGCTATTCATCTACAAAATTTATAAATTTTTTTATGTTGAAAGTTCGTTAGTGTCCAGAAATCACTATGCACACCTTTCACTAGGTACTTCTATGAACGGACTCTCAAATTATTTATTCCCTGAAACCAGAGGGGAACGTTGTTTTACGGAACTTTCCTCGCTGACGTTGCTGTGCAACTACAGAAGCTACATTTTTTTCCTTTTTGAAGTTTGTGAGTCCCTGGAAATCTTTTTCCTCTTTTCCGATACACAAACAATTTCCGTACAAATATCTCCTTTGCTTAGCCTACTTACTGTGATATTTTTCTCGGCTCTGGTGAAGGGGTGAGGGAACTTAGGAACCTGAGCCTAATTACTCGATTCGGGGAGTGCCTGCAGGTTACAGTCATGCTCGCTGGCTCCGATTACTCACTAGGACATAGCAACAATCTAAGCCCCGCCCCCTTGAGAGCCTGTTTGGAACCTAGCCAAGGAATGCTGAAAATCTCAATTAAATTTCAGAACTGGCTCTAAGCCAAAAACCTTCAAAGTGATCGTACGAAGGTGAAATTAGGCTCAAACGAAAGAGAAAACCCGTGCCATCATCATAAAGTATCTACTGAATTAAACTGATTGAACACGACATATTCTTGGTTCAAAACTTTATTTAAGTGTTGAATTACTAAGAAATTATTCAAAAAACCGTCAAGTTTTAGAAAAAATTTATTTGAGTGCTAAATCCGGGCAAAAGACTAGAATATCATTCGAAAAATGACAGTTTAAAAACTCTCAAAATTGATAGTTAATTAAATGCTGAAATTTAGGCGAAATACTAGAAAATCAAATGCGAAACGACAGTTTATAAAATTCACAACTAAAAGTTTGTTTGTGTGCGGGTCTGGGCAAAAGACTCGAGTATCAAGAAATGACAGTTCAAAAACTTCACTAATGGCATTGCTGAGTCTGTCAACGACAGACGATTCTGATGTGCGAAGAACATCCTGCTAATATGCTGGAAGCAATGACCTCACCTACCAAGAAAAGGTTGCAATAACAGTTTGAGGCGAAATTTCCCTTATAAATAGAAGCATAAAGGGTAAAAACTATTTGTCGTTACTACCGATATCTCAACTTCCCATGTCTTACGACGATTATTTTTATTACCACATGCAGCATCTGCTGCAACAATTTTATTCATCGGCAGACCCCAATTCTGTTCCTGCACTGAATTGGGAGCCTCAGGTGATTTTGATAAGATCAGCTCAGATTGAAAATAAATTTATATATTTCAGCCGCTGTACACTTCGTCCGCTGGCTTGAGCGAGCAGTACTATTCTGATATTTTACCGAATGCTATTCAACCGGGACAATTCACTACAAACTACTTTTTATCCTGAAATTAATTCAAATGCTACACAAACGGAGACGTTACATACTCAAGATACTGATATGTCGAATACTGTGCCAACGGCAACGCGGATTTCTCTCTATTTTAAAACCAATCCGGATATCGTCCAAAGGGAGACGTTACCTCAAGATTCTGATATTTTACCTAATAATGTGCCTGCGGCATCACAGCCTTTTTTTGACACTGAAATCAATCCAAATATTACCCTAACGGAAACGTTGCATACTCAAGATTCCGATATCACTCCAAATACCATCCAAACGGACACGTTGCAGACTCTTGAGGTAAGCTTGAAATAATCAACGGCCAAGAAGATTTTTTTATAACAATTTAAAGGTACCAGCCAACATTCTAACACACTTCTCTGTAAATGACAGCGAAAACTCGCAAGCTCAGCCAATTTACAGAGGCGAAAAGCAAGTAAGCAAAAAGGGTCAAATTTTGTTCTCGTGTATGAGATTCCCGAGTCTCAAAATTGCTATATTTTTTCAACACCACAAAACAAAAAACGGCATTGTCTATCGCTGTCGTGGATGCAAGAAGAATGGGACCTACAATTCCATCAGGGTAATGAATTATTCTAGCTAGCAGTTCAATCTAAATTAGGAATTTTGAATAACGAATTTCAAAGATGGAAAAATGCAAATTTAGGCACAAGGTGATATTTTCAATGAAGATCCATGCATGGTTTCTCATAGTTGCTTGCCCGTCAGCCGCTATGGCGATAAAGCAAATCGCCACGGTCATCAGGTTATTTTATATATTATTAATTTCATATTCCATAATAAACCTTTTTATAGGCTTGCCAGGCGCTACGTAAAGACAAACACGCCTATAAAACAACCCCATACCATCACTTTCGGAAACAGCTCAAAATATTCTGAATGAATTATGGAAAAGTGAGTTTATTTTTCAAGCATTATCTCATGCACAAATCTAACGATTTTAGCAATCGGCGATAGGAGAAAAGTGTTAGGTAAATTTCATGGGGATAGCTATGAGCATAGAAGGAGAACATTTGCCAAGTAAGCCATTTTTAAGAATGTAATTTTCAATATTTTCTGAATTATTTTAGGGCTGCGACCGCTCTGAAAAGAACTTTAGAGATGAATGACGTCCCGGAAAATCTTCGCCACATTCCTGGAGGTGATGTTTACATGCAAATACAAACAAAGGACCTGCATGTGTATTTTTCTAAACAGCTTATTGAAGTTAGCTTGCAAAGTTTTTTATTCTAGATGAAACTTGTTCGAATAGCATTATCTAAGATGACGCATGATAACGGATTGTACGCCCTGATCGGAGATGGTGTTCATAAATTGAATCCCGTGACAATCCCAAACAGAATGGATAAGGGCCAGTTGTACGTCATTCATGCAGCCATTCAAGGAGGAATAGAAGTAATTTTTCTTTGAAAAATGACTAAAATTCGGAAATTATAGCGTATTTTTAGCTGCCAATTTTGTACGCCAACGGCACAAAAATCTGGAGACGTACAAAACGATTTTCGAGAGCCTTCGCGAAGTTTTGGGGGGGGGGGGGGGATACAGCGATAGAATCATAATGGACTTCGAGAAGGTTCGTTAGCGCTCTCTGAAATATCTTGATTTTCTACAACTTTATTTATAGGCAGCGATTCGAGCAGCGCGCGAGACGTTCCCCGAGGCAAGGGTTCAAGGATGCGCATTCCATCTTGCGCAATCTTGGAATAGAATGGCTGTGAATTTGGGAGTTAGGAATTTTGCAAGGGGGCCGAAATCAATTCCAGAAGTCAGAAAGTGGTGGGAAAGTTTGAAAGGGGTGGTGTTTTTGCCAGAGGTACTTTTTGATAAAGTCACAGCCCTTCTATATCCACCGATAAGTGAGGGACATATGGCGTATGTGCCATGCCTAGATTTTTTGAAATATTCAAAGTCCGTATATTTTGATGGTCCATTTAAAGGCATCTGGTACAAATGGGATATGGAGGATTTTAGAACAACAAATGCGGCTGAGGTATTCCACAGGTAGTTTCTATCAAAATTTATATCAAATTCAATGATGTATTTTTACACCAAACTCCGAGAATGCTGTCTAGGCGAATCAGTCCACCGTTTGAGGAGTTACTTCAGTGTTTGCATTCTATCAACTCGGTGGCATTTGGAACGCTTTACATGTAAAAGAGGTAACGGAGTTTTTAATTCATGAATGTTTTACTATTTGATCTTTTTAGAACGCACAAGCATCAAAAGTACTGCGCAGGAGAGATCAACAGCGCCGAGACAAAATTATTCAGGAAATGGCTGAGTTTAAACAGTTGTTTACTTCAAGTAATCATTACATACATATATAATTATTGATTATTGCAGGAAAATGTTTCAATTCGTCGCGGAAAAAACGATATGAATTAGAATTTTATTTTCAGGATGTAAAATACCAATTAATGTGTAAGAAATTCTCGTGAGCCATCATTTGTGTGCGATGGACACAAATGATCACCAAATTTGATTTAGAGTCAGCACATCCTGCAGGCATGCCAGCGGCTGATCACAGATAGTTTGATAATCCAAATTCTGCATTTTTGTACTGAACGCGTCCAAAAAGTCGATAAAATTAGGTCGATAAAATAAAATTCAAAAAAAAGCACACATTTTGATTCACCCTCAAAGTTATCGGAAAAAATCAAACGAAAGGAAGAGAGAGGCAAAGCCACACTTAATCGAGCATAACAACATTATTTTTTGATGACACGGCTCAGTAAATCTTTATTTTCAGGCAATTGTGGTAGTTTTAGCTACTGAGTGGCATTTCTTGATGTGTTTTGCTCGAAAGTCAGCACTCAAAAAACTATTATCTCTGAGAAGTTCTTGATTTTTCATTTCTTGATATTCTAGTCTTTTGCCCAGACTTCCGCACACAAACAAACTTTTATTTCTGTGAATTTTATAAACTGTCGTTTCGCATTTGATTTTCTAGTCTTTCGCCTAAATTTCAGCATTTAATTAACTATCAATTTTGAGAGTTTTTAAACTGTCAGTTCTCGAATGATATTCTAGTCTTTTGCCCGGATTTAGCACTCAAATAAATTTTTTCTGAAACTTGACGGTTTTTTGGATAATTTCTCAGTAATTCAACACTTAAATAAAGTTTTGAACCAAGAATATGTTGTGTTCAATCAGTTTAATTCAGTAGATACTTTATGATGATGGCACGGGTTTTTTCTCTTTCGTTTGAGCCTAATTTCACCTTCGTACGACCACTTTGAAGATTTTTGGCTTAGAGCCAGTCCTGAGATTCAATTGAGATTTTCAGCATTCCTTGGCTAGGTTCCAAACAGGCTCTCAAGGGGGCGGGGCTTGATTTGTTGCTATGTCCTAGTGAGTAATCGGAGCCAGCGAGCATGACTGTAACCTGCAGGCACTCCCCGAATCGAGCTAATTAGGCTCGGGTTCCTAAGTTCCGTCCCCCCTGGTGAAGGGGTTATCTTAATCCCGGTTCAGGGGTGAAGAGGGGGAGCAAATTCTCACACTATCGCACCTATGCTGGTGCCATCGTATGCTCGCTTGTCCTTCTCCTTGGAGGCACACAGCAGTCCTCCCTTGAAGCAGTGTTCCTCCAAGCTGGTGCAGTGTTCCTCCAAGTTGGTGCTGGTTTGAAGATTGATCCGCAATTTTCTACCTGAAAAAGAAGTAGGATTGAGATAAAAAAACTGCGGAAATGAAGAGCCACTCCTATGCGATATGAAAAATAAATAAGAAAATAAAAAAGACATATAAACAAAAATGTATGGAATTCTTCCAACTATACATCGATACCTTGAGTATGCCGACGTTCAACTCCTTGATGTGAAATGTCCTGGTGGCCATAGGTGCGATAAAGTGAGAATGATTCCTCCAGGGTGAAGAATATTTATTATATCTAATATCCTATTTATTATATTTAATACTTTACTCATTATATTCCTATCCTATTTAATATATTTAATATTTAATTTATTTGATATTTTATATGTTTGATATCCCCTATTTTATTTTATTTATTTTATTTAATATCCTATTTCATCACGTATACGGCGATATTGCTCTTCATAAAAGAACACGATGCAAATGGAGTCCGCCAAAATTTCTTTAGCTATCAGGCAGCTCACGATTCTCCAGCATATATCTGCTTCTAGGGGGTTGTAGAGAGATTTGCTCTGGGCTCTGGTAGCTGTCGACGCGAAATTTGAACACGAAAGGAATTCGCTCACACGAAATTGTTGAAAGGGAAACGCATCACATCGAGTAGCGCGCATCGATCGTGGGGATGGACTCCGCTTTCTAGATGTACTTCGTAGGCTACCCTATCCAGGAATTCGATGAAATCCGGATGCGGCTTGAAGGCGTATATAAGGACGCAACCGGAACGGCTCGCACGTTGACGAGAACGCTCTTGATAGCTTTGAGAAAAGATTCGCATTACGGAAGCACATTGCGTGCGGCTGCAGTCGGTGCCTCTCCGATGTAGACGTGTGGATCATTTGCAAGCGCGAAGCCAAAGGTTTCAAAACCGGCTCTGGTACCTGCGACGATTCATCGCAGATTAACACTTTGAATGGATACACGAGCATTGCAAGGTGGCGAAAAGAATCTTCGGCTTTGCGGAACATGGGTCGAACAACTTTTTTTCATGCGTAATGCAACCGTCGAAGGTCGCAATCTTTTCCTGCGCGAATCAATTATTGAAAGTTACTTAGATGAGTTGTAAAATTGTGCAAGTGATTGTTTATATTTGTAAATAATTGGAGCAAGTTCTAAAATTTTTCAAAAATTCAATTTAGCTCCATAAAAATATTTCGTACCCGCGGAAATTTCAGGAAGCATTCCAAAATAATTTTCTGGAGTGCGTGGCTAATGCCCTGAAACCTTTATCAGAAAGAATTTTTTTGCCCCACCCCCCGAGAGAACATCCTGAGTACGCCACTGGCGGAAGGTAGAGAAACTTACCCTAGACTGTCGTTGCTGTCGATGCAAAATTGCTGAAGAGAAAGGAATTCGCTCACAAGGGAAACGTATCACATCGAATAGCACGCGTCGATCGTGAGGATGGACTCCGCTTCTCAGATGTCCTTCGTAGGCTATCCTGTTTGAGAATTCGATGAGTTCCGGATGCGACCTGGAGGTGGTGCACGACGACATAACTGAGACGGCCCACGCGTTGTCAAGAACGCTCGTAATACTTTTTGCACCGAAAATAACAGGATTTGTATTACACGAACATTTCGCGTGCCGCTCCAGTTGCTGCTTGTCTCCGATGTAAACGTGTCGAACGTCTGACAAGCGTATAACCAAAGCTCCTAAAATCGGCTCCGATATGCGACGCTTCATCGCAGATTAACATTTTTTTAGACACATGTGTGCATCTAGAAAAAACCTCTACAGGCAGCTGTTTCAGTACAGACGAGACGGTGGCCAAAAGAATCTTCGGATTCCGCAGGCAAAACATAAGTCCAGCAATTTTTTTCATGTTGCGTATACAGAATCCGCGATCAGCGCGTGTGTGATGTGTCGAAGGTCGCCATGTATGATTGCGCGTCCACAATAATGTAAATTTTTCTGGAAGCTATAAAATCGTTCTAATGAGCAGTGTAGTGTGTGCCTCTAGAGAGACAGCATTCAATGACGATCCTCTGGAAAAAGGCATATACGCCAAAAAAAAAAACACTTTTCAGTGATGGTTGGCAATCATATGTAACCGCGTATTGGAAAAGTCACCTTCTTCGACGAAACAGTCGATGAGTCGAAGTTCTTTATCCTGTTGATGGCGGCAAAGTGCAACCACAAAGGTAAATTTTCATAATTAACTGCATGGAATAGTTACCTGCTTTGACAAAGTGTCTTGTATTTGTGTTCAGTATCTGCTGGTGATGGCAAAGCGCAACCGCACTATAATCTTGTACTAAAAAAAGTTATAGTTGAGAGGCAGGAGGAGACAGTGAATGAACAGTTTTCTCCAACTGCACATCAAAAGAATTACTTTCTCCGGTGAAACTTTCCAAAGTTGAAATTTTTTTGAATTTTTTTCTTCTTCTTATACTTTGGTGGCTGGAAATGTGCAACCACATCAAAATAATAGGCTGGTAAAAAATGAGAGCTGAGAGTTGTATGACAGTGGTAGAAAGCAGAGGTATGATGATGATTGAACACAGGCTGTGCAAAATTGCTTCTATACCGTACGAATAATCATTTAATCTGAAAAACAGAGCAGTAAAATATGCCCACGGAGGTACGTTTCAAAATCAAGTAATTTGTCATCTCATATCTTTATTACAGTCGTTTCGTTAGTGCTATATGCAGGCTTACAGAGTGGAAGAAAACATTTTGTTTGTGATCTGCAAAAGAGGGACATAGGAATAGTAGGTCAATATACCTGATCCGGGCAGCCAAGGGATGGACCTCAGCCGTAATCGTAGACGCACTCACAACAGATATCGATCCAGTTTTCCAGGCGTTGTGAGTAGTGATGGAATCGGCACAATAAACGAACCTGCTCCAGCTTTCGATATTCTTGAGACTCTGCATTGCCAAGAATGAACCGGCAATGGTGACAGCGCGTAACTGCCACTATTCAATCGCCGATGATCATCGATAAATTTCGTGTCCCCATTTTTCACTTCAGTCCGCGTTGGACCAAAATTGAAGTATTTTTTCTTCCCTTGAATTGAATCTACTTTGGCGATCTCAACATTTGATCGGCCTAACTCATCATGCATATGGCGATATTGCTTCTCGATAAAACGACACAATGGAAATACAGAACCTTTATATGGGCACATGTGCATCTTAAAGAAAGGGAACAACGGTGACCAGAAGAATCTGCGGATTCCGCATGGAACATTGATATTTCTTCTTTATGTTGCGTGATACAAAACGGTTCGCGTGTACTCTTCCTTGTCGTCTTCCGCTATCTGCCGAGCAAAATCCGGGTTGCTGACGCTCTCGATCACTTCCCTTCCCTCGCGAAACTCGCGGTATAATTCCAGCTCCTCCGGGCTCATGTGGTCACGGGACCCAATATATCCAGCTGCTTTGAAATCACATTCAAATCCACTTGTGCTGTGTAAGCGTTCTCCATCGCTGCTAAATCGGACAGATAGAGCACAGGAACGTCTCTTGGCCGCCATTTGATTGAAAAATGTTGGTGATGCGAGCAATCGCTGCATTCGTTTGCGCTACTGCAGTAACTGGTTCACTCATTGCCGATATAGCTGCTATCAAAGCGCCGACTAGAGTTTTGCCTGTCCCAAAAGCTGCTTGGATTTTGATCAGTGAAAAACAGCTTAGACTAAGTGCTAAAGCCCGACGTTCTTCCAGAGTAAGCTTGACTCTCCTTTCATTCACCACACATTCAGCGAAACCATCGTCCGAATCGTACATGACGGAGTCATCCTTACTTCTACATGTCAGATTGCACGTCCGTACGCAGCATCAGCGGCCTGATCTCCGGGGCCACCAGGTGTTAGCTGTTCGAGGACTACGGGAAATAATGGTGTAGAAAGGGTTAGTGGCCGTGAGCAGCTGCCCCAATTCAACGCAAATCCCCAATTCAACGCAAATCTCCACACGCCCATCAACGGCGTGCCGGGTAACGCCACATGTCAAAAGAATTGGCTCCAGTGGAATGCACAGACGGTGATGGAATGCACAGATAGTAATGGAATGATCAGATGGTGATTATGAGCATCTGCTCGAGTTCTCGATGTTCAAGAGCATGCACCTCGGCGTGAGTGATGTAGTTTGTGCCTACCACGTGAACGATGACGGGTCTAGTGTTGGTCCACCTAACTTCGTTGATCATTTCGTAAAGCGGGAGATCTGCTTTGGATACGCTGAGCTGTTTGGGGTGAATGCATTGACACGATGGCAAAAGCGGTCTTCAATCAGCGTGGCATAAACCCCAAGAGCGGAGCATGCTACATTAAAAACCTTCGTCATCCTATTACAATGTGGAGCGAATCATCGATCGCTTTTCATTACTGTGGGATTACAGTGGGAACTTTAACAAGGACTTTGGACCATTGGAGACCATACTCTGTAATGGACCCGATACCGACAAAACACAAAGATTTCGAGGTGATGCTTCGGCTCAGAAAAACAAACACGACTCCGGCTCACGTTTATTGCCCGAAAGCACGACAAAACTAAGATGACAAAAAAAGCAACGAACGCAGAAAGCACAACAAAAAGAAAAAGTGAGGATCAGAACCAGGATGTACACAAAAAAAAGAGGCAAAAAAAACGAAGTACGCGGGGTGACGGCTGGCTGAGACACGAAGCAAATGAATTTCGACACACACACACCACTGCGACTCACGCGACTCGGTTCCCGGCGGGACCCCTCACGGCAAAGCCGTGTCCATCGTGCCCGCACGGCGCTTGGAAGGGCGCTCGAAGGTGCCCCCCGACTTCCACAACTCTGCCTTGGAACAAAGCGCACGTGAAAACCCTAGTGCACGATTTCTCAGATTTTTTGAAAAAATTTTCAAATGGCATATTTCACAATGGATCCACATGTTAGTTCTTACCGTAATCCTACAGTAACGAAGAGCGATTGGTGGTTCGCTCCATATTGTAAATCTAAGTTGAAGCTCGCCCTACAGCACAGTGCCTCAAGCTCACCCTGGAGGAATCATTCTATTTCAATTTTTCTATTTAGGATATTTATTTTCAGTGCATATAGATTGTGTTTAAACGCAAATCGTGTGCACACGAGTCTAAGCACTTATCGTGTTTGTAATATGTTGATCTACCTGTTATTTGTGAAATGACGTTAGAGCTTGGGATTAGGGCGTACTAAGGTTTATCGTTGTGCTTGCTAATATTTTGTCGGATTTCCGGTAATCACCCCTAGAAACTTTACGAGTTCCCTTTTGCTTTTTTCTCAAAAAGTGACATCTAGCATGTGAAGGCGCTGCCTCTGCTCACAAGGGAATGGTCAGAAGTCGAAGTGGTCAATCCAAGTATGCTGCATAACATTTGATGCAGCATTCAATGCTGATTTCGAATCTCTATTCCATATCTGCTTAGCGCCTTTGTGGACTTATGAGCAGTTTTATTACGAAAAGACCGCACATAAACATTGCGAAATTGAACACATTGTTGCACATTCAGCTCCTTTTTAAGCTTTAAGAATATGAAGTAACCTAGATGCATGCTTTGGTCCAGCTTTAAGCCGAACATGGCTATCTACTGCCAAGTTTGCGCTTTGAATACACGATTTCTTAGCAAAATAAAAGCGTCTAACAGTTCACAACTTCACCCACATAGGCGCTAGGCAGATATGGAATACAGATTCGAGGTCAATGTTTTATGCTGCATCTAATGGTGCGCAGCTTGTTTGAATTAGGCACTTCGATTTCTGACCATTCCCTTGTGAGCCCTGAGCCGCACTTTTTTCGAATTTTCAAACGAGCTGCCTAGCCGCCCACTGCGTTTCGGAAAGCGGTCCCTTATGCCGCACGATTCGCTAGGCAATAACCAGTCCGATATATGGTCCTCTGGTCGCGAAGTTCTTTGGTGTGTTTGGGCTGGTCGATTTTGGAAAAAAAACCTCTCGCGGCTTATAAACCTAAATAGAGTACAAAAATAGGCAAACAAATAGAGATTGTGGAATAAGAATTCTTTTTGAAATGGCAAATAACACAAGTCAGGAATGATAAACACGCATTCCGTCGACGACGCATCACTTGCTACGAAATTATTTCTTTCCATGCCTGGGTAGGTCATGACGCCACATTTGGGGTCAAAGGGTGCCGAAGTCTTTGCGTCTCATCCTTGACACTCATTGTTTCACTCGTTCAAATCTAAAATATAAGGCTCCAGGAGAAACCTGTTCTCATCGTTTTTGCGCACTAGAAACTGGGTTTTTGTAGCGGATCCCAGGTAAGAGAAAAACAGAAACTGAATGTTTGCTCGGACATCACCTTCTATCGATAGATATTCTTGACAAGATGTAAAAATGTGGATATAATGAAGTAAGTATCGTAGGGCTTTGCCCTAGTTCAAAACTGCTCAAATTACTAAAGCAACAAAGAAAACGGCAGCAGAGTTTTTATTCATTATATTAGGTTGTCCGGAAATTAATATCCGTTTTGAATTTCAACCGCAATATGTCATATATTTTTCATTTCTGAATAGACTTCAAGATACCATTCCAGAGACCAAAGCAAGCTCTACAAGATGGCAGTTTTGCTTTAGCGACAGCTCTGACCCATCTCGAGTTTCGAGCCAAAAACTAAAAAGATTCAACTGCCTGAAAAATCGAGAAAAATCATAACTCAGTTCAGAAGAATCCTACAGAAATTCTAACCTGCTCACGTAAACACTATCCACATAAGACATATATGTACGCCGTTGCCGTATTTTTTCCTCTGTTAGAAATCAAGAAAACGAAAATTTCCATGCTTTTGCCAAAGTGATGCTGTGTCGTCCCCACATAAGTAGATGTATACTACAAACCTGTAGAAGTGCAAACGTGAATTTCCTGCTCTCTACAAGCTTTAGTTCTCGAGAAATTTGAAATTTAGCTTGGACCACCTGACTAATGAAAGCTATATTCGATATTTCTCGAGAACTAAAGCTTGTGGAGAGCTGAAAATTTACGTATGTACTTCTACAGATCTGTAGTACACAGTTACTTATGTGGGGACGACACAGCATCACTTTGGCAAAAGCATGGAAATTTTCGTTTTTTTGATTTCTAACAGAGGAAAAAATACGGCAATGGCGTACATATATGCCTTACGTGGATAGTGTTTACGTGAGCAAGTTAAAATTTTTGTAGGATTCTTTTGAACTGAGTTATGATTTTTCTCGATTTTTCAGGCAGTTGTATCCTTTTAGTTTTTGGCTCGAAACTCGATGTGGATTAGAGCTATTGCTAAAGTAAGACTGCCAATTTATAGAGCTTGCTTTGCTCTATCGAATGGTATCTTGAAACCTATTCAGAAATGAAAAATGTACGAATTATGGCGGTTGAAAATGAAAACGGACATTAATTTCCGGATAACCTAATAATTCGAAAGATTGTATAACCTAATAATTCGAAAGATTGTATCTGTAACACAAGAAATGTAGAGAAGGGAAACGAAAAAACTTAATACGACTCTTGACTTTGAAATTAAAGCATAAAACTAAGTGTGTTAGTTAAGATCTATTTGAATGACTTCGAAGAGCAATGACAATATACCATTAACATCGCCTTTTTATCCATTTTTTACGCTTTTTTAAACGATCGCTGAATTTGGCAGAACACCGACTGCGAAGCATTCCAAAATGCATGCAGTGCAGCCCTTTCCCCTCTTTCCCATAGTCTTACTATAATTTTCCGTTTCCCAATTTACTAGCCATCTTGCCAAGTTCGGAATTCCGCTAATTGAAGAAAGCTCCACTATCATTTCGGTTTTTGGAAATGTTACTTGGTCTGCTTTTCAAGATTTTACGCAAAAAAGACTGTAGCCAAAAAGGATTCTTCTGTAATTTAAACGAGTCAGTCTTGATCGTCATCGCATGTTCAAAAATCAAAACAGTCAAGTTGATCGCTCCAAAGTGTCAGTTTTCTTTGGGTTACACGCATTTTACGAGCACTGCTCGTTTAGTGAGCAAGCACATTAGAGACCTAGAGTTGATCCGACGAATCAAGAGTATCGATGTCAGTGCAAACGCTGCATTTGAAGGAATGTGGACGTACCTAAAAGAGAGAGGAGAAAAAAAGTAACAAACGAAGGATACCCGGTGACGGTGACCTGTTGCAGTGAGATGTACACGAGTAGATGAAGCGCTGATTCCAAATCTATGTTCATTATCTGCGAAGTTATGGACTTTTTACCATATTAATTTTACAAAATCACGCGGTCAGAATCGTTAGTACCCGGGCTTTTTAGACTGGTGAAGAAGGAAAGCGCTTGACCGATTAATATCTCAACTCCACCAGAGAAGGAATGACTGTTGTGAACAGCATACTGATTACCGCCACTATCGAAGTCACAGCCAAATTTCATTTCTCTATCTCTTACCTTGCACATACGTAAGATCATTAAAGAAGCTCTGTTTGTAAATTGGAGGCATGCTTTCCCTCATGCCAAATTACCTCTACAAGCTCTACAAACCACCACCTGTCACATATTCTAAGGTTTTAACGTCTAAAAAGCATGATTTTCAAACACGATTAATTTGGTCACAAAATTGAAATATGTCAGTTTTCGGTATTTATAACGAAGAATTACTCTTCGTTATTTTATGGCAGAAATTGGATTTCATATCGCCTCCAAATAATGGATCAAGAAGTGCTGCCGATATGTTAGTTACCGCGTTTTCTACCTCGAGTGCTTCAACTCCACCGATCTACAAAGCATCAAGTCGAGGTAAGCTCAAACACCTACTGTAGAATCTACAAGGTTTATGCTAGCGAATCGTATAAAACTAAGGTGGAAAAGCTTCTTCGTCGATAAAGTTAATCGGGTCAGGCGCAACCCTTCAAAAGGTCAGGCTGCCTGAGCTTAGGGGTTGCGCCTGACCCGATTAATTTGTGTTCAAAATCCAGGAACGCTTCTTTTTTGGTATGAGTATTAAGCTCATAGCTACCTCTTGCTACAAATGGTAATTTGGAGCCAAACGCCCCACCCCTTTAACATGGCCAGGGCCCGGCACGAGGTGGGCAGACGGGGTTTTCCAAAACGAATTCCCCTTTGACCCAATAGTTTTTACGAATACCCCCTTGAGCCCAAAAATGACGCTTTGTGCTTGTGGAACGAGAGCACCGGCCACACTTCCCCTAAAAGCGCTCAAAGCGCCCGAAATGCTCAAATTCCTCCAATACTCCTCACCTGTATCAAGATAGGAAACAGGAAGAAGAATAAGCAAGGAAAATGATGAAGGAATGAAAAAATATTAAAGGAACGCAGTCATAGGACTGGGAGACGCCGTTCCCGCGCGTATCGATTGACTGGGGCGCGCTTTCCATCTTAGAAAGCTAGGCTGCTGATGCGATTTTAGGCTGGCTCTAACAAAGACAAGAGGAGGACTTTCGGAACCAAAATCTCACCGTATAGTAAACTTTAGGTGAACAACAGATTTATGTAAAAATTTTGAAAAAATTGTGTGAATTGAAAGTTTTGCCCCTGCATTTGAACTCTTGATAGTGGGAAATTTTTAGAAAAAAGCTTGCCACAACCTTCAGTCACATAATTTTTCAATGAAATATCTCAGTTAAGCCCCGCAGGCCCGTTTCATCTACCAAGTTTCATACCGTATGGTCATCTGTGCGCTGCAAACGAGCATTTGAACTCACATCTTCGTTTACCACTTTTGCAAAATTTTTGAAAAAATACTTATTACACCTCCCATTCACATAAGTTTTTCATAACATTCCATGCTTTGTTTCTACTAGCCTCTCTTTGTTCGCTTATGCAATTTGGTGCTATATCATTACGCCTGCAGTGAGAACTGATCATGCTGTTCAACGGCATCGCTCATGCGACGTCGCGCACGCGGCAGTTAGCGGCAACGCGGCGTAGTGCGCGCGAAGTCTGCTGTGCGTTGAGGTTTATGAAAACTATTTTCCGATGAATTAGATGTATAAGTTAAGCATGATTCGACCTTCTTTTGCTTGCACTTGGAATCTTCTTCCGGGGCTCCGCCCGGATCCCGCAAAAACGATATCCCCTTTGCTTTTTGGCCCCAAAACGACTTCCAGCTTGTCATTTTGCCCACCTCGTGCCGGGCCCTGAACATGGTCCTTTCAATAGGCCCATTCAGATCAAAATCAGCCGTCAAATTACGTGTGATTGTAAAGTGCAGCCACAAAAAATCGGGCATACAGTTCTCAAGAATCTGAAAACTCTCTAGAAAGGGATGTCACACTCTGAGGGGTTCGGAGGTCAAGAGGAGGAGGAAGAGTCCTTTGAGGGCTTCCATGTGAGAAGCGGGGGGGGGGGTTTGTTTCTGAAAGACTTGTGCCTGACCTCTTGCCCAACTCTGCCTGTCAGTAGTAACAAGGAGGAAGAAAGCAGAAGCCATGAAGCCCTTGGCAACATTACGATAGTATGGATTATACGATTGAGAGCTGTGTGTAACACATGCAACAACTGCCAATGTAACCACAATACAAATGATTATCAAGACGAAATGCTACCACTTGTATGGCTAGTCTTGGGTGGTTTTATGTTGAATATTCGTTCCTTCGGATAGCCACTAACTATCAATGTCAGATGCGCTTATACTATCAGTGACGAAAATCAAGTTGATAGTTCTAACAAGAAAGAGTAAGAAGAAAGTTGTAAGAAAGAGCTGCTGTGAAGAGTGACCAGGTACACTGGGTACAAGGAAAATGAAGGAAGGTTGATTTCCAGGAGCCAAGCTGCCCTGGCTCGGTATCAGTAACAAGTTAAACCAGCAAATGAACATTATCAGCGAATGAGAGTCATGATGAGATCCAAAAATCTTAGAATTAAATGATGCCACACACATCCCCCTTCAAGTGCCAACATTTACTTAGCAGCAAAGAATAGTAAGCATTTGACTACCCAACTGTTGCAAGGCTTAAGCTGAAAAATGTTAGTTCAGGTTTGAAAACAAATGTAATGAATAGCTAGATACCCAACTATAATCACCAACAATGCTATATTTCCAAAACACGAAGGAATGGTCCACAGGATAGCCATTTTAAGACTGAACATTTTTTCGTAATTAGAACAACCCTTTACTCTTTACTATAGTCGTCCTCCCCCCACTAGACACCTAGTGGACGAAATCGAATTTGAATTGGAGCACGCCGGCTGCGGCAGAGCGCGGCACCGTCAAATGCATTTCAAACTAACACAGTTTTCTTTTGTGTTTCACTGTCGTTGCATAGTGATTTCTTTCTGTTTTAATGATGATTGTGATCAAAATTGAAGGATTTTTTTGCTATGCGATGTTTCGTAATGCTATGCTCGTTTCTTTACTCTGTTTTCAGGAAAGGTTGGAAAAACGATGTATATGGGGAGTTTTTGACACGAAGTATTTGATGAATCACCACTTCGAGACCTACCGAGAACAATTCCACCAAATTTCAAACTTGGGCGTTTTTCCAAACTCAACTTGGAATCGTAGTCAAAGAAACGAGCATAGAAGCACGATCCAATGCTCAAACAAAAGCAGCAATTTCAGTACGGATTGAGAGAATGTCAGCATTCGAACATGAGGTTGTATCGTCGGGAAAACACAAAAAAAAATTGTTTGAGATTGAAGTGACAGCTGCAGGTGCCGCGCTCTGCCGCAACCTGCGTGCTCTAATTCAAATTCGAATTCGTCCACTACTCAGAGCATTGGGTCGTGCGGGCGGGCTGCGAAGTAGCGCTTCCGTGCGTGCGGGCAGCCTAATTATAAGGGTCATTCGAGCCCCCGTGCGAGCGCGCCGCATGAGTTTAGGCATGCGAGCGGGCAACCATGTCTTTTCTGCGGCAGCGCGTAAAGGAACGCTGCCCATACGCGCAATTACGGACTGTTTCAAAAAGAAAAGGCACGGTAATTGATGCGCAGATCTTCTTAACTTTCTCCTTTGAGATTGTTTTATTTATAACAAAAGCTTCTATACTTGAATCTTCTCTAGCTTATGTAGGACTTCTCTTATGCTGTATTTGTCATCGTTTTGGATGCTATGCTGCAATAGTTTTATCGCCCTCCCATGCGTATTTCTTTTTCAGTATTGATGCTAGAGCATTCTGGGATACTGTGACCCCGTCTTTTTCCATGGTATTTTTGTTTGTTTGAGTTTTTTGTCATCCGTGTCATTCATTGATTGACCTTTGCCACTGATGTTTATTATAGAGACTTCGCACCTCATTTCGATGTGTGACATTCTGCCTACGCTCACTTGTGATGATCCGACGCTTTCTATAAATGGAACCCATAACATCGATTGCCACGAACACTCAATTAAATTTTCTACTACCTCAAGGTTCTATTGGACTACACGACAAGGTATGGTTCCTTGACTCGCTTGCCTTGATAATATGCCCAATTCTTTCAGCGGATACGAAGGATAGGTGTGATAGCACGACGTTTTATTCGAAGTGGTCCTACGACATTAATCAGAAAACCCTTCATTTCTAGATCCTCAAGGATGTCTTTATTGGATCACACAACGAGGTATGATAGCAATCTTATTTGTTCTAATGAGATGCGCAATTACTTTCAGCAAAATACAAATGGATAAAGGCTGAAGATCGAAGCAAAGGTGATTCCTTATATCACTGTTGGCGTGCTGTGTTTGTTTGACAGTTTTATTTTTCAGAGCATGGAAAAAATAACTATTTTGGATGAAGGTTACCTTTAAGAAACGAGAGGAAACGCAGAATTTGAAGCAACCTTACGGACTATTGTTTTGTGTTATATTTGTATATAATATCAAATGTTATATGAGAGATTGTAACGCGCAGCATAGGAATTGACAGTTCGTCTTGTCTCTTATCTTGCTTTCTGTTCTTGTTCATGATGTTAGTTTGTTCTTTTACAGGACAGTTATACATTCTTGCTTGCGCGATTCTGTCGAATTGTAATGTTATGATGTTCTGGTTTACAAAATAAACATTTAACGCATTAATGGAGTACATTCAAGCACCACACATAAACAAGCAACAAAAATAACCCCGAATAAGTGTCCAAAATTATCAACCCCCGTGCGTGCGGCAACCCACTGTCATGCGGGCGCGCTGCGATACAGCTACGGCCCGCAACACCGGCGCCCGCTCGCTGCGGCGTGGCAACCCGCCCGCACGGAGCGAATCCCTGAGTAGGTGTCTAGTGGGGGGAGGACGACTATAGCAAAACAACATTTCTGATGCCACATTCAGTTTTCTGCACAACACACAAGACACTTCAGTTAGCGTGGGCTTTTTGAAGCAAACATTACGGTAGCATGCGTTATCCGTTGAGCAGTGTGAAGTTTACCAAACCATATCATTGAGATAATGACTCTACCCAGATCGCTTTGTAAGGTTTGAAACCAAAGTTTAGAAACGAAAGCAGTTCATACGTTGGATATGGGCAAGTGTGGCACTGTGAAATGTTGCGTGAATACATAGGCGAGTCGAAATTGTCGCTCAGAACACGATTTAATTGAAATGTCTGCTAAGATATGTACATACAAACTTCGTTAAGATTGTGCATCGACTCGTAGTGCTGGAAATAAGTAAATATGTCGTATCTGTTCTTGCTTAGGCACCTTTCATATGAAGCTGAAGTGGCTTAGTTTCCTTTCGGAGGTCAATCACAAGAAGAGTTAATTTGACCTCAACAACATCGATTTATGAGAAATCATTCATTTAATTGTCTTTAGAAGTACGTCAATGATTGTTTCATCTGGAATACAGCAGTTTTCCGACTGGAAAAAGGAAAGCTTCTCCAAGAAAATATCTTTTGTCATTAGATTGCTTCTTGGTTGTATTATCTTCTAAAATGAGCGTTTTGTAGCTTTTGTTCGAATATTCTACATTGGGTTGCCCTAGTAAACGTCAGCTTTACTTCAACTGCAGATATCTTTGCATTATAATCTTGCCATAGAAACATTGACTTACGCTCCGTCTTCGACCAATTAAGAATGAGCAGGCTGCTGCTTGGCGACGGACAGCTATCATACCGTATACCGCTCGAGACAGGTAATTTCTTCTAATCCGTCTAATCCTAATTGCAAGCAGTATTGCTCCATCCTGACAATTGAAATTGAAGACCATCAATTGCTGATCATATAACATTCGCAGACAAGTTCGTTACAAAGATTTTCTTTGATTTGTTTATTCACGTTTCGATATAATCCAAGTATGCTTCGAAATTTATTTACAACGTAATTGTTCCTCCATTTTCAAGCTTAGCTTTCTTCTGTTTAAAAAGTCAGAGAGTTATCCGATTCTAAAATCAAACGTATCTCATCAAGCAGAGATGTGATTTAGAACAATCGTGCCTCTTACTCACTGATTCAAACATTCTTACTCCTGTAAGAACCGATCAAAGTGAAACAAAATCTTCTCGTCCTCCTTTTGAAATTCAAGCTAGCAGTATTCATCACTCCGCTGAAAAAGACCTTTGTTGAAGTTCTTAGAGTACATGCGTCATAGTCAGTGAGTTAAATTGACGTATGGCTATATGCTACCGTACTCGCCAGCGATACCGTAGCCCTAGGACGTTATTTTCTATGTACGCTCTTCGAAATTGTAGCTATTGACTCCATAAAATACAATTTGACACGTTAATCCTCGTTACGTAGTCATTCATATCATACACATTCTTTTGATTTTGTTGTGTTTCTACAATGGAGTTTTGGAGTAATAACATCTGCTAGGATGCCTTCGAGTTAAAGGCTTGCATATTTTGTCATCCTTGATGGCTGTTCTCACCAATCGAGCTTTTGTTTGGGTGAATCCGATCTTCACCGGTCGTGGCTGTAGATTTCGCAGTCTCTAGAGACATGCTAATTTGTCCTCCATGAACAAAAAGTTGGCGGTAGAATTTTTGAGCCGTTTGTAAATACCTGTCCAACAAAAGATGGCATTTTTTTCCTCATGTTGGATTTGAACGCATTACTTTTATGACTAGGATGGAATTGTGATCACACAAAGTTACATTTCTTTCCTATTTTGCACGTTCAAATAAATTGTGACTATAGTGAGCCAAAATAACGCTAGAGAAACTGAGTCTTGCTTGGTGATCATACAAGGTGTCACAAAGACTACAATACCGCTTAATTCGCCAAAAGTCATCGACTCCATCGGAAGTCACCGAAATTGCGTCGCACTGCCTTTTCTTAGTTCAGAGTGCACAAATCAAGGGCACCTGTTATTCAAGGGCACTTTCAATCAGCTCAACGAGGCGCATCTTGGGATGTATAGAAGTACCCGTTTGAACACGGTGAATGTACGGTAGGCGCTAAGATATCACGAATCTTATAGGTTCTAGCTTACGGTAGGTTAACATAAGTTCTTGTTCTTGAGTTACCTGTGGTGGCAAAAATCTATGAAATCTGACCTCCGCGTTCAAACGGGCGCTCCTATATATCAGACGATGTGCCTAGCCTAGTTGAGTTGAACGGTGCCCTTGCATCCAGGATTCGTGCACTCTGAAGCAAGTGATGCACGGTCGGTGAACTCCTGTAGAGTTCAGTAACTTTTTTGACCAATGCGTATGTACACACTGCTTCACCGTTGACGTCTCTCTTCCCATTATGTATTTTGCCGAATTTTAGGTACAATTTTGTAGAGCTCTGTTCAGCTTAGACTCACAGTATGAAGCGACTCAGTCGCTCTTTATTACTGTAAGGCCTCGGGCATTCTCCACGCGATCTCAGTCGCCATGCGATTTGGCAATTTGCCATTTTCTTCAAATCCAACACTGGCAGAGTACAAATGCATAGCCACTATAACTCTCGTAGACTGATATAATGCCATACTTTTTACATTTAGAATGCGTCCACGATGAGTTATAAACATTTGGAATATTGCCAAATCGCGTCGCGACTGAAATCGCGTGAAGTATGCCCGAGGCCAAAGATGACATTGGGAATTTCCAGCATACAGCGCCATTGTGAGACAGACCTTTTTCAGAAAAATTTACCATGATTTCAGAAGTACAAGACGCACCCGTTTTTTTTCCAAATTCGACCAGCCTAAACATTCGCAACCAGATAACCCTCTACCGTGCGCTCCGTACTTAAGAGAATTTTTGGGAGAGCTACCCTTTCTAGGCACAGTGGTGCGGCCGAGCTGCTTGTCTGATAAATTGAAAAAGGTGCGTCTTGTACTCGTGAAATTAGGGTAACAAAAAAATTCTGGACAGTTGTAGTAGGCAGTGTTTTCATTTATGCTGATATCAACACAACCTTTCACGAGTTTTTTGAGCTTTTCTAAGTTTTAAGGAAAATTGAAAAACCGTTGTTACGGCATGACTGGCGTAAATTATAAATGTGCATTATGGTAAAGTGCGGACTCCACACTCGATTGAGGAAGTGGGTAAAGTCAGCGACTGAGGATATGCTGCTAAACAGCTCAAAACCCTCTTCAAACATTTTACGTTAGTTCAGTAATGAAGAGTGATCGGTATGCTGCTTTATGCTGTATTAAGTTGAAGCCAGCTACACATTTGTACGCAGTGGTCAGCAAAACTCGTAAGAGAGATATTAACAGTGCGCACATACTTTTCGAACACCCTGTACTGTGCTGGTTACTGTTCCCCCGTAAGTTGGCGAAATCATGATTAGTCAAGTTCTCAAATCATTTGGAAAGTGGAAGGAGACTGAGAGGAGAAGAGTGCACGAAGACTCTTGTAAAAATTACTGGCAGATATTGTGCTGCGAAAGCAGCGAAGCTTAGAGACGTTTAAGCCAGTGCCGTTCACAAGTATTATCCAGTAGCATCCTCTCTATGAACCTGGTATGCTATCGGCAGTCAAAAACCGTCTTCGAACAGTAGACGAAATTCATTTTGTATAAAATCAGCTGATGCAGAAAAGGCTGTTCTCCTGCATCATCAGTGCATAGCAAAACAAATTGTGGTTCAACTGCAATATTCCGTTTCTTCGCTAAGTTTTTACCAAGTTTTCTGATAAAGGCGATGCCCTCATTTCCATTTATAAAAGAAAGCCTTTACTTCGTTGACCTGCGTTTACAGGTTAATGTGCATAATCTACTCTGGAAACAACAAGATTTTATTACAACTCAGAAATCATTATATAAGTGTGTGTGGTGTAGATCTGAAGTATCTAAAATTATCTGAAGTATAAGAGCCATCATTTTGGATTCGGTAAGTTTAACGTATGACGCAGATTTCGACATCATCCTTGCCAGTGTGGCAAGTAAACTCTTTCTCAAAATTCGGGACTGTAAGGTTTTTCCTAGATTTTGCGGATATATATAGCAAAAGGTCATACTGATTGTAACTGTCGCATTCGTAGTGCTTTCTTGAAAGATAGGAACAAGAACTCAGTTTCAAATATTACTTAAAAGTATCTGTGTTGTACACTGTTCACATCATTATTGAAACCACAGTTTTTTACTTTGAAATCGAAGCAAAGAAAAGTTGCGACGTCGCACGCGTCGCTCGCGTTGCCGCACTTCCTTGCAACTGTTGTTCGATTTGTCCTCATATTTCTTAAACGGATACCGGCGGCAAGGTCCATAGAGTCATTTGAAAAGCAGGAGCTTAGACCTTTGACTTAATAACTTTGGACTAAAAGAAAACACCTGTAAACGTCAGAAAGATCATTCAAAGCAGCGTGCTGCACCATGTGCAGCACCGGTCCGAAACGTGTTGATAGCATGTGTAAATTTTTTTTCATTAGTAAAAGCAATAAAATCTAGTATATGGTAACTTCAGATTTCTAGCTATTCAATTCACTTTGTACGGCTTTTCAAAAAATTTTTAGAGTGCGTTGCTGGTGAAATGTACCCGAAAAGAAAGTTTTATGTGGTCTGATCCGCGGTCGATATGCTGAAAACATTGGGGAAATAATGGTAGTGAATACATATGAAACTCTAATATCGTTCAAGATTCTCTGTTCCTCACTATGCTTGAGCAGGATTTACAGTGGGATGAAGTGGTGACGTTTCAATCTTTATGGTATTTTTTCGCTGCCTATATCAATTTAGCTTTTACTATACATAAGGTACTTTATATGGAACAATATTTGAAAAAAAAAAAAAGAATCTGAGAAACTTTTATTAAAGAAATCCGATCATAATGTCATATTGACTAAAAAGAGTCGGCCATAAAACTCAAATTAAAAGTAAACTTATGTCTGACTTTCTAACAATGTTAGCAACTTTCGGAAAGTTATTCAAGTGTTTGTCTTTCTTCAGCTTTTTACCACCATATGTCAACAGTAATTTTTGCAGATATTTCCAAAAAGCGCTCAATTTATTCTATCTAATTTATATCATAATGAATATGTCCTATTGAATCTAGAGGAGCTTACGGGCTCAATTTGGTGCAAGGCTTTCACAATGTATTGGCGGTTGCTTGAACTTGATACTGTTAAAGTAGATTGCGAACCAAATGCTAGCAGAAGACGCTTTGTCAAGAAGAAAAAGAGTTGATTGTTTTCACATGAGATGAAACAAGTTGAACAGTAGCGTTTTTATGAAAATACCGAATATGTAATCCCCTAGCACCTTCGAGTTTGCTAAAGCGACATTTACGCCTTAGTTTATTTCATTCAAGTGCTCCGCAAAGCTGCCACCTTTCGCCCTTAGGTCGTACTCGTTCATCATTGCGCTTTTCCCACTGTTTCCATGGACTTGAGAAAAGCGAGGCATGCCGTTTGGATACGTGCGTCCTGATGAAATCAGCTACTCAGAGGACTCCTCTCTATATTCCATAGGTATATCTATTCAGTTCTTCTCATAATGCCCAATTTTAACTCTTTAACTCTAAGGGGTTCTCAGCATATTCTGATCAAATTAAAAAAAAATACTTTCACAGTCCGTTTTAATGAGCTTAGGGTCCTAGGTAATATGATTTGCGCTTCCAAAGGAGTTGACTACTCATGCAATTTTGGTTCTGAAGGAGCGATTTATTTGTTTCAAAAGCAATGACAGTCTTGCCGCTTTTCGAGATGTCTTTGAACACTTAAAGGAATGATTCGAAAATCAGCGTTTTGCAAGTAAAAGGTGTTACTGTGTTGAGCGTGCAATTACTAGCAGAATTATTACAGTTTTCCAATAATCTGACGTTTACATCGTGCAGCGATTCGTGTTCACACTTCGCTCTTTTCCCGCGATCCTACAGGTCATATTCATTTACGCAGTTACTGTGATCAACAATCTGTAAATTCTCGTAATGCTTTCCTTTTGCCGCTGTTATTTAGAAGTTTTTATTTGTTGCCGTTAAGCAGCACTGTGCCATGGCAGAAGTGCTTGTGAGCTAGAAAAAGTCTAATAATTTTGAACAACCGTGGGGCATTACTTGCGGGCCAGTGAGAATTTTGTATTTTTTATGTAGACATTAATCATAAGGACCAGACTAACTGGAACAAACTGCAAATTTTCGCTCAATTCAACTAAGCTATCAATAGCGAGATCCTCCAATATGTAGTTTCTCTGCACCTCGTAATGGTGCGGACTTCCCAGTTGTCTTTTTAAAAAATATTGTTGAGCTGTACTAGAAGAAGTACTGCTGAGAGGTTGAAGCAAGGGAAAATTTGATGAAACACATTGGTCCAAGCAAAAAGAAGAGCATTGCTTTCACTTTTTGCTTGCTTATATGTCGAAAATTTCTCAATAAGTGCATGCTGAGTTTTTTTTTTTGAAAGAAAAAGGCACTAAGTTCATGAAAAGCTTCATTACAACTGCTCACAAGGAACAGTGAATGATCAGTGACTTTGTCATTGCATTTCCGCAATACCTTTCGCTTCAGATACAATCTCACCATCTACAAATCGTCACAGAAGGATGAAATGTATTTGAGAGTTAATAACACTCTAATCAAATAGTGCAAATTTTCATAGCCCCATTCCTTTTTTTATAAGAGCAATTACAGAAAATTATTTCACCAAATACGGGCCATCATTACGAAGATGTACGTTATCATTGAGCTTGTCGTTCAGAGATTTCACTACAGTCGATGCTCAATAATTTTGAAGTAAATAGCCGTCCGCACTAACTGGAGTTTTGTTTTCATATCACTGCAGTAATATTGCCGTACTTCGGATATATCGGTTATCATGTTTACACCAATAAAGGAGGTAGATGTGATTTTGAAGCTAAGGAGACGCCTGAGATTTTTCTGCACAATTTGTGCTCGTTAATGCTGTGGGAAGCATTGATTTAGTACTTGAAGATCCCAAGCACTACTCAGAGCCATTTTGTAACGAAGTAGGTGGATAAACAGACAAATCCCGTTTATATCCATATTTTGATCAAAACGCTATGTGATGTTGCAAAATCTGCTCGCACAGGTTACCGTTTCCTGCTTTTGTCAGAATCGTACTGCCTCTCGCTATGACCACGCTGCAAATCTTTTTGCACAAAGAGTGAAAGTCCAGGGTTTTTTTTATATTTCAAGAATTCTGGAAAGCGAACGCAGATTACTGAAGAAATTGAAAACACATTTTTCCTCCAGACACTTTTTAGCTTCATCTTGAGATGTTCACAGGGAATGTCGTCGCTAATATTACTACAATGTAGGAAGTTAGCATGAATGGCTATCTAGGTTGCCTAGTTACCTAGTCTACGATATCCAGGCTCAGTTGATGAAGGAGCGCAAAATCCTGCATTTGTGGAAGCTCAGTACCACTTCCATCTGGAAGCATGTGAAACGTAATCAAGAGAAAAAGGGATAATGTCAACCCCATTTTTTCAAGAACATATAAAGTGGATTAGATGCGGTCCTCAGCCGTCTTGTCTTAAGTGGTTTGATGATGATATGTGCCAATAGACACCGAAAGTGATGAGCTGGAGAGTTTGAGGTTTCACAAGCGTGAGACTGAACTATGAGCAAAGTAGGCTTGCACGTAGTTCAATTGTGAGTAATTCGATGGCCTCGAGACTTTAGCGGAGCCATTCTACTTAGTTGGCTTCAACTTCGAATCACTGCGAAACGGATCACCGAGAGCGTCTTTAGAGTAGGAGCACAGTGGAATATTAGAATGATTTCAAGCCATCAATGCACATAGTTTGCCCATCAGAGAAGGTACAAATAACCAAGAACTCTAACATTGCACTAACAAGGCTCCTTGATTCTAAATATAAAATTTGCACTTTGCTGTAATGCTTCGTTCATAAGTTATGCCATACCGTAACAATGTTTTCTCACTCTTCAAACGTAATTATCATTTGGAAAGCTTCACAAATTTGTAAGAAGTCAGTATAGCAGTGCGTGGAAGCCGCTACACAGCTATTCACTTTCCGGAATTTTTTTTTTGAAATGGCATAATTCACAATGATTGCTCTACGCTGGAGTTTCTACCGTAATCCTGGAGTAAAAAAGAGTGTCCAGTGAATTATGGTGTATTGTTAGTCTTTGCCAGCTTTACAGAATGTAGCGAGATTTACCTTTCTTGAATTTCCTTCGGGGCACAATTGGACCCCTGTGTAAAGGCTCTTGCCTTCTAAGAATTTACTTTCTGTAAAAGACCTCACAGCAAAAAAGTCATCTACAACCAGACTGTATAACATGAACACCCTGCATAAGGGCTCCTACTGGCTAAAAAATTATCTTTGTTGGATTATCCTTAGAGCAGCATAGAAAACAAGCACAGTTGCAACAGCGACACCAGTAGCAACAACAACAACAACAACAACAACAGAAACAATAAAACAGCTTAGACCTTCACGTTCTGCAATGAAGCATATGCAGTTTCAAGCTCGAGTTCATTTTTTCCAAGTTTTCACTGATGTCGTTAATTTAAATGAAAGTGGTTAAAGTGGTTGAGTATTTATTGGATTATTTTTCCCCGTAAACAATTTCTGTTATAGCATGGATCCCCGATCGTTCCAATGGATTTCACCATATCCTCACCCTTCCGAGTTGATAAGAGAACATCAACGACCGACAGTCCTTCAACACACGCAATTCGACCACATCGAAACGGCGTCCAGTTCAAATTTCTTTTCTCCTTTCACCATTACTTCAAGTGTGCCATTTTTCCATTTTTGACGCTCCCAACTCATAAAGTTTTAGTGATGTTCAGGTTTCCCCTTCCAAGAGCTCGATTATCGCCTTCATGATGGTTCGTCTATGATTCATCCACCGAATATCGCTGAACCTGCCGTGGTTGAGCCACCGCCGATGGAAGTGGCCGAATTGCAAAAGGATATTCCAGAACTCAAATCATTCACCTTGCAAACGCCAAGGAGGTTTGTGCGGAATTATGAGGTCTATCATGACAATCACATTTATTTTGTTTGCCAATTAGTGACAGTTGTCAAATCGCACATTCTGTAACATTAGTCGATTTGGAAAAGAATACCAATGATTTTCAGCGTTACTGATCACGATTTTTCCTTATTCAACCCCTCTGTGTTTCAATACCCAGTTCCGAATGCAGATCCTGGGCAGTTCCTGTCTAAAAAGGACATAAAGGTATAAGTTCTGTTGTGTGATTAAAGTTCTGTTCAAAGAATGTGTTAATTCAGGATGACTACAGCAACTATTCAACACAACCTTCGCAGAACTACTCTACAAATCCTCCATCTGCTCAGATGTTACGAACGTTTACGTTCGCAAAACAAAGCGATAATGCTCCTGGTACGACGCAAGACTGCCAGGTGTGAAAAAAGCATAGACTTGCTGTAGTGACCGTACTTACAAGGAAAGGATACTTTGTGACCATGGCCATCTAGAATGCGATGTATACCGTAAAATGCACCTGGAAACGCTGAAATTTTAAATCTGTGCTTGATAACTGCGAAGCGACCCTTCGAAGGAAGTTACGAACTTTTTTCGTAGAAAATTTGCTTACTTTTGGATAGTGAAAATCACCAAACTTGTTCTAGGTTACCATTTGAAGCTACTGAAGAGAATCTTAGAAGGAGTACTGTTACACCTATACTTGTCGAAATCGTATTCAGCATTTGAAAAAAAAGAAACTTTTTGTTGATGGTATTGACCCTCCGCAGTAGAGTAATTTATTCAAAAAAAAATCATAATTCCCTCCAGGTTATCGTTTCGCAGATACGGAAGACAGCATTCGAGCAGAATTGATAGGTGCATTTTTTTAATATAAAAGTCATTAAGAGTGGCCACGGTCACCAAGTATCCTTTTCTTGTTAGAATGCAGTAAGAATCGAGATTTCATCTCCTTTATTACGTTAGGAATGTACATTTTCTTGATGTAGACAAAAGTCTTCTAACGCGCGATAGGCCATATTTCAACGTCTTCGTGAGAGTATGCATCCATGCATGATGTATATATACATACAAAGTATACATACAAAGTAAGCGGTGCAGCTCCGCCCCTATGGCAAACTCCGCTCACTCGGCCAAGGCGAATGAAAGTTCATGCAAGGAGCTTCGTGAAATTCTCCGTCTTTGGACTAAAGGGACACCAGTCACTCCCACTGTCACTGAGACAGACGATAAGTAGACTAGGCATACAGTTTAGTTTAAGAACAACTAGCTTCCTAAACCAAAATCATGCGTGAAAAACATTGTTTTTAGGATGAGTTATTTCTATAGGGTGACTAACGTCACACTCCTCTCTGTCTCGCCCCTACCTCCTAAAGTACGTCCGTAACTGCATTTTCATCTGAATTCAGGTTTGTCACTCCACTCACGCCAATGGTCTACATTTTGGAGCCCGCACATGCGCTGCTTGTGCAGCATTCTTCCGTCGCACAATCAGTGATGGCAAGAAATATGTATGCAAAAGGAGCCAGCGATGTAACAATCCCAGCCGAGATGGTGAATTTTACCGTTAAAGCCTTATAATAGCCTTGACGGTTTTTTTTTGTTTCTGTATAATTTGAAAGTGTCTGTTATAGATCTAACGTAACGTCTTGTAAGGAAATGTTGAGCCATAGCGTTAGCGGAGAATCGCACGGTCCGCCACGGGGACGGGGGGGGGGGGGGGGGACAAATGCCAAGAAATCGTTTTGGGGAAAAGCAAAGGCGATATCGTTATTACATGGCCATGTGACCCCATCAGCAACTTGAGCAAGTTGCTACACGTGCAAAAACGAAACGCGATTTTGCTCGCGCATCATCCTCAATTATCCAAATTTCTTTCCATTTGATAATACCAGTGCCTCGTTACACTTCTCTTTTCTTAAGGTAGCATATGCCAATCTAACGCCATCCTGAGGTGGCAACTTTCAGTTTACATAATCTCATTTCATAAATCTGTTCTACATACCGTAACATTTCGGTTTCAAAACTCATACTCTTCTCGCTACCGTAATCTAAAACAGCAACGAGGACGGTGTCATCAATGAGGAAAGCGCGCTCCAGGTGAACATCTCACGTGGCTGGCGTAATGAAGTGAAACATCGAAAATTCGAAAAAGGCAAAGGCAAACCGTTTCTTGAGTTTCCATTTGCCACCCTCATGCCATTCCCTGGGTAATGCGCGTCTGGGCAAAATCTTTGTTCACCTTGATTTGTAAGGCACATAATTGAATGAGCATGTCCTCACCATATAGCAGCCTGCTTTATTACGAGAGCGATGCGCAAACTCCTGATTATTACGCACAGCCTCTAGCATTCGCGAACGGATTCGAGAGTCTTTGTTGTAGGCACCGCCACCCAAATTGAGGTCGATGAGATCTCAATGTCTAACAGTAACGCCACCAAGTGTATATTTTCCCAACTCGCGCTGTCAAAAGTAGCTTCCGAAGCGAGAAAATTGTTTCGAAAATCGCTTCGGATGACGGTGCAACGTTGGCTCCTCCTCTTTGAGCGGGCGTGACGTTCGTCGCGCCCACCCGTGCGCACTCAACCAGTCATCGTACCGAAGAACTCGTCCTCAAGGTTCTGTGAAATGGGGATTGTCCGGGTTTTTGCGGATTCTTGACTTGATATTCGGAATCAGGATCATGAGAAGGCCAAGGAACGACAAAAGTATGAAAGTTGAGATTTGGGTGGACGGTGCCCTTGTCTCCTTTCACGGAATAGTGAGTAATATCACATTCGTGTCCATCTTGAACGACCCTGCCCTTTGACAAAGCAGACAGCATAATCAGAAGTGAATGTACGAATGATATTTTATCAATACCTCAAGTAATTCAAACGATTGTCCTGCTGTTCTCAGTTGCCCAATTTCGTGATTAAGCAGTGGTAGACATAAGTCAAACAATTTATGTTTGAGCCGCACGTGTTTGAGAACCAAAAAGTTATTGGTTGTTTCAGCAACGGGTTACCGCAAAATTTGCCGAAGCTGTCGATTAAAGCGATGTATGGACATTGGGATGCTGCCAGACAGTAAGTTTCAGCAAAAAATCAGCTTCTCAACGTTTAATGACTGTCCTTACCACCTTGCAGACGTCCAACACAAAAGATCCCGTCGTGAAAGCCCGCCTCCTCCAATCACGAAGTCCTTTAGTGCTATTTTTCAACCGTTCTACGAGCACATCCACACGAATGGTGGATCAACTATCGCATCCTCACTTTGAAGGGCTCTACATCTTGTACATCCCTATGAAGCAGGAGGATTTTGATGACCGCGGGCTCACAGAGTTCAGACCCTTCGTCACTAATGTCGAAACATTCTCCTATTCTTTCTTACAATCTATTGATTCATACAAATAGACCGCAATGTACAGTATAAACGCAAGAAGATGACTGCTAATTTTTTGTTGGATAAAGGATTATTCTTCATTAACCGAGTGTCGTTGAAACAAATCCAAACAATTCAAGAGTAAAGAGAACTGCATCTTGCAAAAGGTTGATCAAGTGGAGATTTCTGAATACGAAAAAGCTACGAAAGTTTGCGCTTCGCATACATACCTATGACTTCGAGGCACCCAAGTAGTAATGCCTCTCTTTTTCGCTCTGCCCATCCCCCCCCCCTCCCGCCTTCTGGTTCACCCAATATAAGTATTTTCAAAAATAAAAGAAGATACACGTTAATAATTTAACTTTCAAATAATCAAAGAAATTCTTTGGATTTCTAGAAAGTTACTACAGCTGTCAAACATCATTAACGTCTTGATTTAGTACCTTTTGTAGACCTTTACGTGCCATAGGGAAGTACCAAAAGTTAATCCCACCGCCTAAAATGACCAATGTGCGGCAGCCGCAGGTTTTGAGGGGGGGGGGGGTGCCGCAGGCCATTAACTATATCAAAAAAACATTTTTAGCGGACAATATTTATATGAATCAATAGCCTAAACCTCGTAGATTCCATAGGGATGTTTTGAGATTGATTCGTCTTCTTAGCTTTGAGTAATATTTGGTGAAAGCACAGCGATCAAAAGCGAAAAATGGGAAAAACGAGATTTTGGTTGGCTTCTAATTCCACAGTTTGGAGGTCTTCTGAAGCGGGATTCCTGAGGTGGACAAAGAAGGAGTAGTGCTTTGTCTTGAGTGCGAAAACGGATAGCTAATTCACCTTTGAAACAAAGTTAACCATGTTGGAATTTGACCATTTCACTTAGGTAGCCTAGTATCTTGAATCTTCAGAATTCGCTCAAACTTTGTCTACAGGGGTTAATTGACATGCTCATTATGGATATGTTGCCCATTATGTTTGACAGGGCCTCCAAGTAATGCTATCTTAAGGGTATAGTCCAGGGGGGGGGGGTCTTATTAAGACAGCAATCAGGGGGGGGGGTCGTAACCAGCGATCGTGTGCCACACCCCTTGCTTGACCCTGGCTCTGAGTCCTCCGATCTTGCCAAACCTTGGCGATCGTCTGTGCTTCTGGCAACAAGCGATCAATGCGCTCATCAAACTTTATGGGCAACCGGTGAAAGCTTAGTTCAAATTCAGGAACCTCTTTAACATTATAAGCGACAACATTGACAAGACTAATTTTTATGATCCCAAAAATTACACTACGGCAAAACAAATAAAAGAGATTCAATGAGAGGCAGTCCAACACACAGAGCTATGGTTCACAGTAATCAATAAAACTCCTGAGACCTGCAAACAAACTGCTGTCCAATCAAATGAATGGTTCTTTTCTTCATTGTTATCACTGCATAAGAACCAAAACATCGCGACATCCATACTGCAAGAGCATGTGCACAGGTGATTCTATTCTTCCGCTTTCTAACCTGCTTCTGCAAGCGACTAATTGATTCTTTGTATGTATTATCAGCACTGCTACCACAATGTACGCAAAAGTTCAAAAACCTCAGATTTTCATTACATCTTTTGGAGGGTTGTTCCGCAATTTGATTAGGAATTGTTACATAGCCCACAGACATAATTTTATGGTATGGAGCTTTGCATACGAGGATGAAGCTAGAGATCTACAACATTTGGTTACATATCACTTCCAAACGACAAGGTGCTAAGGTAAGGTAGGTAAGTAGCTTATGTATGGTCAAGCCCCACGTTCATAATAATGTATAGAAGACATTCATAAAATTGTGACGATGGTGGCGGTCGCATGCGACACGTACGCAGTTTCGGCAACCCTATTTTCTTCACTTCCGTCTCTACTTCAATCATTTATTTGCATACATATGATGGCTTTCAAATACTATCAGGACTAAACCGATCACTCAAGTGATCTCTTTTGCTTGAGAGTTTTACGCTTGTGTGAGTAGGTGGGCGCAGACCGCAAATCCGCCTCAACTTTTATAAAGGCTCTATTACAACGATGTTCTCTTGAAGGGATATGGTCTCAAAAAGCTTGAAACGGACGAAGTCCAAGGGCCCCATGCATAAATCCCCGCTGGAGGGGAAGAGCAGCTCAAAAGAGGGCTTCATGTCCTGTAGCTCCAGAGACCTCGACTTCACGCCCCTATCCACCTCTAAGGTTTCATACATACTTGACGATGGGTGACTGTAGCTGACGATGTGTCGCTGCTAGCCGCAGCGTTTTTGTGCATATCGATTGCAGCCAAGCGATGTGTTGCATCCAGTTATTGCAGAAAACGTGATACAGCTAGCGATGTTGCGCTGCTCTTCGCTCCTCGCTGCTCCTCGCTGCTGCTCGTTGCTGCTCCTTGCCGCTACGCGATATGAACTCAACCGTTAGCTTTCGGCTGCTCCATGCTGTTATCCGCTGATTTTGCTGCTATCAGCTGATTTGGCACCTTTTCACCATATTCTGTGTTTTCAAAGGATTTCTAGAGCATGTTGCAATATTGAACACTACGACAAATTGCGGGATTACTGAAAAGGCAATGCATGGGTGAATAAAGCAATCCGAACGAGGGCAAGTGCATAGCTTCTGGAGTCAAAAATAGAATACAGAGTAAGATTAACAGCTAGCGGCAATTTTTTATCCAACGAGAAGAATGTCATGTTGCCAGCTCGGCTTCATGAACCGTCAATGGCTAGTTCAATTATCGTGTGATATCTACAGTAGATTCAGCACGTAGTTTGCTTACAAAAAAACATTTTCTATTTTTTTTGTGAGAACAGTACGATATCTCCCATTCATTTCAGCTATAAGATTTATTCATTTTTCTACTGATTTAGATAAGCTGGGAGGGGAATTCAACTGTGTCCTTGCACCCAAAATGTATATATGCCAACAGGTACGAGCAGCCTGTAGCAGCGGAGACAGTAGCAATTTGCCATACCCGCTATACCTCGATCATCAGGTATATATGAAGCCTAAGTATTCCTAGTTGTTTACTATTTGTATATTCAACAGGAGCGTATGTACTCGTATAAGCCGGCGTAACAGCTTTTTGTTTGACTCCCTTGATCCACAGCGACCAACAGCGTCTTCGCAATTCATTTTTTTTTCGTTAGAAGTGATAAAGTATCTAACCCAACACTGCTGAGCATGTTTTCGAAAAAGCGAATGAGTTTTAAGAATATAGAAAGTTTCGACAAGCCCCAAGTTTCGGCTTGTGGTTCGACTTTTGATCACTTCGATACTTCATCTGTACTTATCCGACAAGCTTGGGATGTTAACTCCGAAAATGACCCTGAAGAAGATTGCTGGTGCCCTCGCGTGAACTGACTTACTGTCTACTCCGGTTATGTAAAAAAAGAAATTTCTTGTGAGGATATCCATTGTCCACTTCCTTAAATTAATGGTTTTCAAGTTTTTGTGTGCTGCGCGGCTCTGATCCTGTTCGTGATATCACGCTAACCCTCTCTATATCAAAAGCGATGTACGTACCTCGTAGTACTTGCAGAAGCAGTAGTTGACTTGCGACAGGAGATGACGTGGGTTGTTGGAAGCACGCATAGGTAGTACCTAGAATACATTCAGTCCTATCGCTCTTCTAGCTACGATGTGAGGTATTGTCACATAGAGATAGAGCATTGCGACAAGGGAACGATCCCAACTTAAGCTGGCGAATTGGAATGAACCGCATACCATTAGATGCGTCTTGACGAGCTGATTCCAAATTTGTCTTCCATTTGTCTTTCTGCGACACCTTTATCTGCAAGAAGTTATGAGCGGTTGAAGATGTGAAGTTGTCGGGATTTCAATGCATAATTTGCTTTAAAGGCAGCGTCCAGGCAGATATGGACCTATGGAGGTTTTACGTGGAAAGTACTTTTGGGGCCCTAACTAAGGCAGTGCCCAAGCGGCAGCGCAGGTAGTGCTCTAACGGCTGAGAAATTCCCCTCGAAACTGGACCCCGCGATCGTATTCGCATGGATTCATGGCAGTCTCGCGCCAGGACCCACGCTTTGCGCCATGAATCCATGCGAAATACGATCGCGGGGTCCAGTTTCGAGGGGAATATCCCAGCCGTTAGAGCACTACCTGAGCTGCCGGTTGGGCAGTGGCTTAATTAGGGCCCCAAAATTATTATCCGCGTAAGATCCCCATGTGTCCAGACTTGCCTGGACGCTGCCTTTAAAATCCAACCTGGAAGTGCACGACTAGCATGATATTGTGTGTACTGATTCCAGGGAATGCTCAGATTCTAAAGAAACGCAGATAAGTGTTTTTGAACAGCTAAAAAGCAACTAAAGTTCTTTGGTAAAAGCTATGAGCAATGAAAACTCCAAATTTGGCAAATGTACAGCGCCATAACTCGAAAATTAGTTGTTTAAAAACACTTATCTGCGTTTCTTTAAAATCTGAGCATTCCCTGGAATCAGTACACTCAATATCATACTAGTCGTGCACTTCCAAGTTGGATTTTAAAGCATATTATGCATCGAAACCCCGATAACTTCACGTTTTCAACCGCTCATAACTTTTTGCAGATAACGGTGTCGCAGATGTGGAAGGCAGATTTGAAATCAACTCATCAAGACGCATCTAATGGTATGCGGTTCATTCCAATTCGCCACCTTAAGTTGGGATCGTTCCCTTGTGAGTCACACTGGCGTTCAGCAACCGTTTTCCAATTCTGCGAAACGATTCTGAGAAAGAAGTTTTGGACTCCTGGATAGGCTTTTTCCTTTCTACAGGCACATAGGAGTAATCAAGCATCACTACTGCAGTACGAATGTGTTTCGAAACTCATTGTCAGTCATAATGAAAAACTGCTAATATTAGTCATTTGGATGTTTTTGAAAAAAAAAAAAAAGAAGTTTTGCACAAACAAAAGCAATGGCTGGCTATTATCAACGTGATTTGAACCCGGTACTTTATGGCTGAAAGCCAAATGCTTTCCGCCTGCCCTATCAGCGTTTCTACCAATGATGCATCATTACTCGTATTCTTTCAATTGTAGACAGGGCTGAACCTGGAGATCAAGGAGTCCACAACTTCTTTCAAGAAACCGTCCCGCAGATTTGGAGAGCAGATATGTTATCAGCGTCCCGAAGGGACCTTAATGATATACATCTCCTTGCTGAACGCCAGTGCTCGTTATTCATTCTTTGTCAACACAATAGGTAGCGAGAGATAGGTTGTCAAGTCTCCGCCCGCACCAACACTGCGAGTCGCATCAGATTCGGAAATTTCGCTGACAATAAGAGACTATAGAGGCTTTTCGCAGGCTGATACGATTATGATATCGACTGGACATTGAAGAATAGTTCCTGTGCATTCGAAGTATGTAATATATTCTGCGATCCCAAAAGCGTGAAAGAAGCTACATTGTTTTCGGAACCACTTAACAGATCCCCATGCGCACATGCAGAATTCGATGTCATATCCATTGCCTGTTGGCTGTAAACTAAGCATTTTCGAGGGCACTAAAATTCTTCCCTGTGCAATATCGCGTTGGATAAATGCTGTCCTTGCTTTAACAAGTTCTGGTGGTGAAGTGTCTGAAGCGATTTCATCATAGCATGACGCTGATGCATATCTCAGTGAATACTTCTAGGCTTCACCCAAAATCCACAAGGCCACTAGACCCTCTTTTCATTTTCTCTTGAAATTAATACGCAGCTTGCCCGTGTCACTGCCAAACAATGCAAAAATTATTGATGACAGAGCTTTAGCGAAATCTGTAAGTTCAACATATTCAACTAATGTGGAAAAGCACTGTGAAATCACATACCTGGAAAAAAGGAGAGTTTGAATAGAGGTTTGTGCGGCTAATCTTCGTTTGGTCGACACAGGAGGAGTCGGATGGTCCACGACAAAATGTCATTGCGAGTGAAGGCTGTAATGCTGCCAGATACCGTTACCTACACAAATACCAGTGGCGGTCACAGGGTTCCCGCTCGGAGGAAGGGGCGATGGGGGGAGGACAAGAAGTTTTTTCAAATGAGGGTGTGTGGCATTAACCACACACCCGCGAAACTTTTTGGGGTACTTCGAAAAAACTTTTGCGGCACAACCTAGAAATTCAAGAGAAAGAGGAAAAATTTTAGGCAAATTATTTTGATTATCAACAAGTGTGGATAGCTAATTTTTTAAACTCATATAAGTAACTTCAGAGCCAGCCCGGGTGCCTCCCCCCCCCCCCCCACCCCACTGTTCGTTACTGACCATACCCATACTGAACTGAAAACCTTAACAACAGTGAACCGATGCAACTGAAGCAGTCGATGCAGTCGTTGGATGAAAGTTCTAACGGGGAAGCATTCTTGGTGACCGTCGCTTTTGATATGTGATTTGAGTCCTAAGTTCGCCTTGAGCTGATTCGCGACTGTGTTCTTTCTCTGCGAAGATTTATTGAAAAGTGTTAACAGAGGCGTTTTTGTCGTAATGACGTGTTTGCACAAAAGTACGAGTAATGTCGATACGAGTTGAAGGCAGTGTCTGGAGAAGAATTCGTAAGGGCCGCGCATACTTCATGCGATTTCAGTTGCGACGCGATGTGGCAGCGTTCCAACTGTTTATAAGTCATTATAAGCACATTTCAATTCAGGAAGATGGGGCAATCAACTCACGTAATTCATACAAACTATGTATGTGCAGTTTGCTAGTGTTGGATCTAAAGAACCCTGGCAAACTGCCAAATCGCGTCGCGACTGAAATCGCGTAAAGTATGCCCGGCCCTATAGGTCGTTCATAAAATCGTGACATATTTGACTTTAGTCTACTCATACAAAAAGGCATCACCTCAACTCTCAGCTGTCACTTCCATTCAAATACTATCATATGTAAGCAGAAAAACCATTTGAGTAGAGATGAAAACGAATAAAATGCGGTCGCCGGGATTGCGTGCGTGTCGCGCGCGGTTGCGCCATCGTCACGACTTTTCGAATGCCCTATAACTGGGGGTCTATTCGCTATGCTGAGTCCGAAAATACACATTGGAAAGCGCGAAAACGACGAAAAAGGGCTCCAAGGGAACGGTCATAGGTTGCCGACTATGGGTGTCGAGGTTGTCGAGGTTGTCGGATTGCCGATTGTCAGCGTTGCCGGGGTCAGAGACAGCTTAGAAAGCGCGCGAAACGTCGAGGCACGACCGGCAACCTCGGCAACCTCAGCAACGCCGACAACTTCGGCAACCCTGACAACCTCGAAACCGTTGCCGGCAATCTATAGTCGTTCCCTAAACGCTGCAGGGGAATCATCAGAAGGTCGGGGCCTTTTACTCCGTGAAGTCACTTCCTCCGCTTGAGGAGCGATCTGCTCGCTTTCGCTAGCCGCCATTTCATCGCCATCTGCCAAATGCGACCGCGTGACTTGAAACCGGAACCGAAAAGATCGCTCCTAAGACCGGGAGAATGAGTTTACAGATTGGAGGGCTCCGCCCATTAAATGATTTCCCTGCTGCGTTAGGCCGTGGGCATATCTTACGCGATCTCTTCAATTTACATACCGGCAAACCCCAATCGCACAGCATGTACAACTTCCGTAGGTTGATGAAACGCCCTATCTTCAGTACATTCAGAAACCCCTTACGATGATTTTTGAACAATTGGAGTATAGCCAAATCGCGTGCGACTGAAATCGCGTGAAGTATGCCCAGGGCCTTAGAGCCCTTTTCCGTTGTTTTCGCGCACTCTGGTGTGAGTTTCGGAATCAGCATAGCGAGTAAGTCCACGTAAACGCAAATGCTTAGAATCAACTTCTTGCCCTGGCACTGCTTTGAAAGCAGCGGCGTCCTAGTAAAGTGGGATGTCCTAGGATTGCAGAGCCATATGAAGTGCAGTCCTCGGCCACGCTACCACAAATGTGAAGCAATAACGTTAGAATAGAAGCGAGAAATGCGCTCACAAAGTCAGAGAACTTACGCTTTTATAAGATTGGGGCCAGCCTGCGATTGTCCTCTACAGTGGCAAAGTGGTAGATATGCCTCGGGTGGCGGTCAAGAATAACGATAGCTCTGCCAGCCGCTAGCTGCCAGCTGCTCGCGCGTGCAGACCAGCGACGACCGGTAGCCACACGGCGCTGAAACGGCTGGATTCGCCGTGGAGCGCGGCTGTCGAGCGGAGCGCGTAATTGGCATGGAACTTTACTTTTTAGCGTTTGACGAAAGATGATTCAAAGGGTTTCTTTTGACTCAAGTGGTTCTTTTTCGCATGTTTACTTACAAGGATCCGCTCCGGTTAAGCACACATATAAGTATCGTTCATTCGTTGACCGTACGAACTGCCGACCGCGTGGCGACTGCGACGCGTGCCTTCTAAACTTGCGAAAAAGTGACAAGTTGGACCGTGGCTTAAGATGAGAAGAATTCTTTGTTTCTTTTCTACATTATAAAGATGAGAAGAATCCTCTGTTTTCTTTCTATTCATCTTTTCTACGAAAACATCATGCACGCGCAGCGGTCGCCGCGCGGTCAGCAGTCGTTACGGTCAACGAATAAACGATACTTATTTTGCGATAATTTCCGCAGTGAAGGTCCTCCCAACTGAGGCTAGATGCATATACTGACTACAGAAACGGGAATTAGTTGTTGCAGAAAGGTGAACCAAATATAGGTATTGATATTTGGAACGTATAACACATAATCAACATCTCTTCCATAGCTTGCAACAACTAGGCGAAAGTGAAGAAGCAGAACAAAAGAGCGATTATACGGAAGTGGCGCATGAGATGTGGTCGTTATGATTAGCAAGAGAGTACTCCCTGGATACTGGATCAAAATAAGCTTGCAAGATAAGAGAAGGTAGACTGAAATTAGTTCTCCTAATGGCACTCTTGTTCTTGCACATGCTGTCATGTAATCCAATGTTGCTTTCAAGTACGCTGGCTTGTTCACTGTATGGTTTGTGCATCATAGAGGTTCTCGTAGGTGCAGTAAGTTTCGGCCCGCTTTAGGCGGAAAATGGATTGGCGGGAGTCCGTTTCGCAGCAGCTCGCACCGTCTCGCAGCTACAGTATATCCTATCGTGCTGAGAATCCATGTCTGCGTCTCTTCAATCTCCTTGGTCTTTGCTTGGCAAAATGCCAGCGCTAGGCGCTCGCGAAGCCTCCAGCGATGCGCATGCGCTGCTCCACGTAGAATGTCTCGCCTAATCCGGGATGAAACCGACTGTACCGTCAACGTGGCTGCCTTTCGATCGTTTTGACACGTTAACTACAGCAAACTGAAGGCGCTTATTCGACTTATACGTTGAAACCATCGAAAGGCAGCCACGTTGATGGTACTGGGAACCCCCTTCGGGCACAAACGATGCGTGAGTCTGATCACAGTAACTTCCACTACAGCTTTCAACTTGGGTCGAGTCTTTTTTGTTGGACTCAATTTCTTCGTTACTTTTGATCTGAAGACCAAGTAGAGTTTTTCATTGAGTTTATCCCTTCCCAGAAAATGTAGAATTCTTTGCATCTCTGGCCGGCATACTTGACTCCACCCTTTCCTTCGATACGCTATAGTAAAGTCAATATTCCATCATTAAACAAAATTCCCCTGTCCATGTCCCACTCCCGTATGTTAGATTCCCTACCCCAGTATGTTTTCTTGTTCAGCATACATACTTATTCATCTGACCAACTCCACCCGTGGCTCAGACTCAAAAATCAAAATAGTTATTGAGCGATAACAACAAGTAGGCTAACACACCCTTCCCGCCCAAAGTACTGTGAGCATGGTTTGGTCCGAATCTTTTTTGTCCAAGCTGAAGTCAGGTGAGGAAATCCGCTCTCACAATCCGCGCTCCATGGCGAATCCAGCCGTTTCAGCGCCGTGTCCTTACCGTCGTCCAGACCAGCCCGCCCTCACTCATTCATGAAAATGAGAAAAATGATTTAAACTTCAGTTCTTTTCGTTGAAGTTCGTTTCCTACAACAATCAAAGAAGCTTACATATTTCACATGCTAAATTGAGCCCAAGACATTTCTATCGCGTGTTTATGGCGATGCGATTTCTGATTATTTCCATCTTTAGAAAAAGCAGAAGCCTCAACATAAAGCATATCTTGAGAAGAATAAAGCTTTGGGCATTTACTGCTCGAAAATGTAGGACCTGCGTGAGCTCGTCCGCTGCTAAGGCGGTGCTATCGAGTAGATTTTCCGCTTAATATAGTGTGCTCGCATTGAAGGTGAAATGCGGTAAAATTTGCGCGTGAACAAGTAGCCATGCCAGTAATGCCAACATTTTGCGCGCGCAAATGGCCGGCGTCACAGGCGTATAGGCTGCTGCATGACGAACTCAGACACTGGGACCGGCCGAGCCGCGGCCTCAAAACGCCTTTCCGGCCCGTCCGCGGCCTTAATTTGTGGGCGTGGCCGGAGTGCGGCCGAGCCGCGGACCTTAGTTCATGTCACTATCATCGCACCGGCCGAGCCGCGGACTGATTATGGCTTACCGGCTCAGCCGCGGCCTTAATGATGGGAGTGGAGCATTGCACCGGCTGAGCCGCGGACCAAAATCTTTATAATGAAACTCCGGCCGAGCCGCGGCCCATGTCAGATAAGGTCCGCGGCTCGGCCGCTCCCAGAATCACCATAAAGAATACTTGCGTGATGTACGACGCATGATTAGGCTGCCCTCAGTGTCCATAGCCTTCGACGTCCTTCCAGTCTCCAAGGCGGAAACAAGATCAATATGTTGTACATCCTTGGATAGCACCCTGTGTTGTCCAACGTTGAAGTCGGACTTGGTATCCGAAGCCGCTATATGGGGTGGCCTCAGTTTTTGTTCTTTTACTGTGTAATTCTAAGTGCCAATAGATTAAAAAAAAACGGTTCTACTGTATCCGAGCTGAATGAACTAGACGGACGGACAACCAGCTCCGGCTGAGCCGCGGCCCAAAAGCGGACGAGCCGAGGCTGTTTTCCGGCCGAGCCGCGGCCCATCTCCGGCCGGGCCGCGGACGCTGCGAAATTCCAGCCGGAAAAGGGCCGCGGCTCGTTCGCTCCCACTGTCTGAGAAGGCGCAATATCTTTGGGTGCGAACGCGGTTTCATTAGCCGCAGAGCGCATGAGGCGCAGGATTTACAATGGTGAAGACACGCACGCGCAGCGTTCGCGCCCGCTCAACTAATGCTGCTTTTGCGCCTTCGTCATGCAGCAGTCTTTAGCTATTTCTTTACGCCCAAATTTTACCGCATTCCACTTGCAGTGCAAGCACACTAAATTGAGCGGAAAATCTACTCGACTGTACCTGTGCACCGTTTATTGACACCCGGAGGACACTCAAAAAGCCACTATTGTCAGCTATCGTTATTCCTGATATGTACCCATATGCCTCCACGCCTGAAATCATAGGTTCGTGCAGCGACACTGAGACCTAGCTTCGGCAAGAATGTTTTACTCGTCCAAACCAAGTCATGGACTTTGAAAAAAAATGCCGTTTTCGAGCTTACTAGGATGGATTTCGGTTTCAGTGTGACGGGTAAGTTCAAGTAAGCGAAAAAACAAAGGACTGAGTTTTCGCCCGGACGCCATTAAAGTCAGTGAATGGTCTAATGATTAATGTGTTGGATTATTACACAGAGGATGGCCGTTTGTTCCCCATTGGTGCGGCTATCATTGCCTTCATCTCGTCGAGCCTACTCCGTTTGAGAAAGTCGTTCCGCATACAGCGAACAGAGTAAGATCAGAGTTTCAGAGCGAGCATTTTGATGACACATTCCGAAAAACCACGGTCACTAAGCCTCCCTCCCTCGTAAGATTACAGGCAGCACTTCAAAACCAAAGATAAGTACCCCGATTGAGAATTTGTTGCCGAACTTCTTCTTCTTGGCTTTCGCTCTTGAATCAGCCTCAAGTTTACGAATAAGCCCACACTGCTGCCAACGCACAGCGTCCAAAACAGTCTTCCCTCCTAGAAGTCCTACAAGACTTTCCAGAATAGGAAATGACATATCTTCTTCTTCATCGCTGAATTCATCAATCTGCGTCTCTATCGAGTCTAGCAACATTCGGAAATGATTCGGCACCAAGAAACGCAGTGGAGACTTGAGATCATTTCGTCTCTTTCGTCGCTTCATAGTTCTGAAATGACCATTAACGTTGGCAACGGCGAAAAATTGAAAGTGCGGCGGTGCATGATCAGAAAATCCGCGAATTAAAATTTCCGGGACATTTTGAAAAAAAGTTAGAAAATATACGCAACAAAGAACGAAAAAAAGCACTATCAACTTCTGTAAAATTTGGCCTAAACGAATTTTTCATTCATAATTTCACAAACCTTGAAAAGAGCTCATTTTTTAAACTTGAAATTGAAGCGCTCAATCAAGGTTTTTTCTCTGTCCAAATATTGGATGTGTTGTCAGAGACCAAGCTCTAGGAAATTCCGTTAAACGCTTTCCTTCTTGGCAATTAAACCGATTTCCGGTCGTTTGACGACAATAAGCCAAACGCACAAGCCATGTAAAAACCAATAACCGAGTGTAAAAACCAATAACTGCCTTGAACATCGGCATGCGCGAGTGATTATGACTGACCATAGAGATCACGTTCGTTCAGAAAAAAATTTCCGTCAACAGCGTTGTTTTCAACATTGCAGAGTATGTTTTGAAAGAAAATGACTTCAAAAGTATTCAGAAATAAAGGCTACTGCCGAACGAAGGCGCACGATATTAGACGAGCGGGCCCGAACGTGGCGCGCGCATATTTTCATCATTACAGTCGAATGGATGGAGGAACGAACACCTCAATTAGGTACCGCTTCCGCGGGCCACTGTTCCCAACGCGATGCACAACAGTAGGACGAAAGGACCAGCAGCCCGCGGAGGCGATGCCTAATTGAAGCGTTCGTTCCTCTATCCCAGTCGAATCATTCTAGGTGATCATGTGTGTCATTGCACACAGCCTCCACCTTTGGTGTCCTCTTCCTGGATTCTAGGAATAGGCAGCTCTTCTGCTGAGTGTTTTCGATGTTTCCTTCATGTTTTTCCCCTTTTTACGTACCAATCTTCGCAAAGTGATGTAAGCGATAACAATCGGTTCCAGGATGGAGATGTCAAAGGTGAACAGCGTGTGCAGTGGCACACATGATCATATGAAATGATTCGACTGTAAACCCTGCGCCTCTTGCGCTCTGCGGCTAATAAACCCCCCCCCCACCCTAGTTTTGCGCCTTCGTCCGACAGTAGTCTTCACTTCTGATGAGTTTGCGCGTTCACTATGGAATATGACAAGCCTGTGACGCTTTCAAAGCCAACGTTTCCGCCAACTGCGGGTTTGTATCCAAGGCTAGGCGCTGGCAATCAGATTTTACGTTCTATCCAGTGGGGCCGGAGCATTTTTGATGGAGCGGCGATCCGCTTAGCAGAAAGCTTTGCAAATGCTCACTTGGCATTCTGCTCATTCTAGCCATCGAAAAAATGAGGCGACGTATGGGGTGCATCAAACAGCATTGATCATGCGACATCGTGCCCCCGGCATTTAGTGACAGTGTCGCTAGCAAAGGAAGGATACTGAGTGACCGTAGCCTTTTGAGGTGAGGTGTGTACCGTTACAATCGGCTTGGAACACTGATTCAAATAGGACAATTATAGGAAACACTTATGTAAAAATGACTCTTTGTTGGATTTTCGAAGAGCTTTTTCCTCGCAATTGTCCCGCTTATGCAGGGTCTTCTTTCCTTGTCAGATTTCTCCATGCTTTCCTGTCTGAGGCAAGGCCTTCATCTATTCCAAGTTCTCGCAGGTCAGCCTTGATTTTGTTCATCCATCATCTTGGGTCTACCTCTGGGTCTTTTGCCTAGTGTCCACCGCCAAAGCTAATATTTTGATGTAACTCTGCTACCTTCACCTACCACTGTAATCTCTTCTCCTCTATAGATCATACCCAGATAATCGCCGGGGCAGGCGGTCCGCAAACTCGCGCTTTTCTGCAAGCGGGCAGCAGAATTTTGAGGCGTGGCCAAACCTTCAGCGAGCGGTACTTTCTTTACTGTCTAATGTTCTGCCAGCGGGCAGCAACACAGAATTTTCTGCAGGCGCTCGTCAAATAATCTCTTTCAGCGAGCCTGGTCAAATTTTCAGCTGGCGCTCGGACGGTTTTCAAGCAGTTTCGGGCGTACGCCGAGAAAGGTGAGACTCTACATGGCAGAGGTGTCATCGACGGTTTAATTACTCAAGTTTGAGGTACTTTCTCTCAGCGGAGAGTACCTGGGGGCTGCGCGGTCCTCCACAAAGCACCGTGCGGCCCCCGAAAATTTTGCACATTCTCGCGGAAAGTCCGCGAGAATGCGGCCACTGCGCCGCAGCTAATCTGTAAGGAAACCGCGATTGTTCTCCAAGCATTCGTTCCAAATTCGCTCAAATTCTTTCAAATTTCTGCAAGCGGAAAATCAGCAAACTATTTTTCCGGTGCCCTTCCGCCCATAATTCGCATGGCCGCCTGCCCCCGGTGATTATCTGAGTAGGTGCCATGGGGTGAGCCGGGACCCTCCAAGGTGAAGGGTGGCTCGGCTGATTTTGACCCTCAGAAGTGAAGGATGTCTAGGACCTGGGGGGGGGGGAGGGGTAGTGAAAAAATTGTCGCGTCGACCGGAGGGGAGGGTATAAAAAATGGCGAAAATCATAGAATTATCCAATCTAAATAGTCAAATTTTCTGAATTGGATTTGTATGGAATACAATTAGTAAAATGTTTACAAGTACTTTGTTTTCGATTTATATAAATAATGTTTTATTTTTATACACCATTTTTCGGTAAAAAATGCATGTTTAGGTGGGCTGAACGTGTAATGTTGAAATATGATTTCGACCGACAATCACATGAGCAGTGGAAACTGGCAGATACTCAGAGGCTTGGAAGGTGCTGAATGAAGTTTTACTTGGAACTTACAGATGTGGATAATGTTAATAAGAGACTCCGTGATGATTATGGAATTATTGTTGCAAGTAAATCCGTAAGTCTTTATCTATGGAGTAAAATACAATAAAAAAAAATTTGTTGGTCATTTGTGTCCACTGTGTCCGCTTGAAGCACAATAAACATATACAGTGTAGCACAGTGATAAGAATAGTATAATTGATGTTGGAGAAATTTCCTAGGGTAGTAAAGTTGAAACTTGAATTTTAAGCAATGTCAGCTTTCGTTTAGTATAACTTCAGTCTTGCAGTAGCTCGCTCTCCAGTATAACTCTCGTATGAGTGGGCTAAAGCCAATTCTGAACTAGATTCGGACTCTGGGCTTTAGAAGCTATACAACGATATATAATTTGTGAGGTTCAATATTTTTGCCAGGTGAGGTAGTTTCCAGAGGTCCAACGGTACCCCTCCCGCCCTCCACATCAGAGCCCCATATCTCCACGGTGGGGGCATTTCACAGTTTAATTTTTTTGCATCTCTAAGAGGAAGGTCCATTTAGTATTACCTATACCCTCGCAAAGAGATTCCACAAGACCGACTAACTTAAATTCAAGATTTACTTGTGTTTTTCAAGCGCATTTTATTCCTTGCTGTAACTCTCCTTCAGTACGTCCGACCTCTCTGCGAGGGTATAGGTAAGACTCAGTAAACCTCCCTCTGATGCAAAAAAATGAAGCACTAAATGCCCCCGTTGCCGAGATATGAAGCTGCAAAAAAAACATCAGAAATCGATTTTTTCAGTATAACTTTTGTATAAGTAAATAAATCAAAACGTGACAAGCATAGGTGGATTCGTCCCCTCAAGAGCTTTCGAATGATATATAAAATGTGAGGGTTTGATGCTTCCGGATTGCGGGAAGGGTGGGTGAGCGGCCTCAGTGATGCGTGCTCACCCCCCGGCGCCCCTCCAGTGCATTAAAGGCAGCGGCTCGGCAGATTGACCTACCTCAGATTTTGACACAGATGGATAGGAGGCCCTCCAAGTGAACCAAAACAGCAACTCCGCGCCGAAAATGTGAACTCTGCAAGCCAGGGGGCGGCCCAAGCGCCGCTCCCCTTCCTCCTTTCGCTCCCCTAACACCTTGTTCGGACGAGTATTCTCCGCTAACTGGCGCGGTACCCCCCCCCCAACCGCTTCCCCGCATTGTGCATGCTATACAAAGCCAAAATTACAGGCAGCAGGGTCTTCGTGCCAGAGCCTCCCGACTTTCCTTTGAAATTCTCGTCCGAGCTGCCTTTTGGAAATTGAAAAAAACGCCCCGAAAAAGGCCTTTTCACCCCTTTTAAAGCTCAGATTCGGGATATACGGGTCGAGAAGGCCCAAGACATGCAAAAAGATGGAAATGCAAAATCTGCCGAGACGCTGCCTTTAAGGTGGCGGGGGGTGAGCACCCTGAAGTGAGGCTGCTCACCCACCCTCGCAGGCTCAAAAAACATAGGACCCCCACATGCTATAAGTCAATCGAGAGCTCTTGATAAGTAGAATCAACCTATACCCTTCCCACTCAAACTCGTTCACACACACAAGTTATTTGCGAAAAAACGATCTTTGGAGACGTGGCTTCTGCTCTAATTGCGACTTCATAACTCTATGAGGAATTCTTTTTAAGATCTCCTTTTTGTATGTGATAGAGGAAAGGTTCCTTACTATCGACTATACTCTCGCAGGATGACATTCTGCAACTTACTCAAGCTATACTAACTCGAAAACTGACTTTCCTTGAATATGGCCAACATTGTGACTTCAACTGTACTGCCCTGGAAATCTCTCCTGACATCATTTATACTATTTTTATCATTGTTCTGGACTCTATATGTTTATTATGTTTTTAGCGAACACAACTGAACAACAAATTCTTTTACTGTACTACATAAATACCGACATAACAAGTTATTTGCACAAAAATTAATGATCAGTACAAGGTCTCTTACTAGCATCATCCACATCAATATTTCCCAGGTAAATCTGCTCATCAGCGTCTTTCAAGCCTCTAAATATCTGCCATTGTCCGCTGCCCATGTTATTGTCAGTCGAAACTACTTTTATAAGATTCCGCGTTCGATCCTTTGAAAATGCATTCTTTCATTGAATATTTTTGTAATTTCGTGTGCAATAATTCCTCACCTTGAAAAAAAATTTTTGTACGTTTTAGGTGAAGGGGGTGGGCCGACTTCCAAAGAGACGGGAGGGTGAGTTGCTCACCCTATCGCACACCCTATGCTATAGATGGCGATTCTGATATCGAGTGGTAGTAGTCTATGTTGAGGAATGCAGTTCTAACGGGAATGACTTTGCAACCCTTTATTTGAGGTCACGCTTTCCGATTGCCCAGAAGTCTATCTGCGTTTGTCGGTTGCCACTCGCATATGTAATGAGGTGGTCATTCTTTTTATATAGTACTAGCTGGCTTACCCGGCTCCGCCGTATCCGGACCAAACTTGGCACACATACACTTCGAGCCCCGGCGGGTGTCACAGTCCACTTTTCGTTATCGATCGATGTCGATTTTACCGATTTTTATCGATTTTTTTTGCAGAGTTCACCTACAGGGCTAGGAGTTGGCACAGGGGGGAAGTGAGCATGGGGATTCCGAATACAATATTAGTTTTCAGAATTATCGATTACTTTTATCGATTTTATCGATTTTTTTGTAAAGTTTGACCTGCGGGGCTAGGAGTTGGCACAGGGGGGAAGTGAGCATGGGGATTCCGAATACAATATTAGTTTTCAGAATTATCGATTACTTTTATCGATTTTATCGATTTTTTTGTAAAGTGCTGGGAGTTTGCACAGGGGGGTAATCGAGCATGCTGAATACGAACACAATATTAGTTTTCAGGATCGTCCATTACTTTTATCGATTTTATCGATTTTTTGAAAATTTGAGCTAGGGGGCTGGAATTTGGCACAGGGGTGTAATCGAGCATGCTGATCACCCCCCTTGGGAGTGATCAGCATGCTCGATTACCCCCCTGTGCCAACTCCCAGCCCCCTAGCTCAAACTTTGCAAAAAAATCGATAAAATCGATAAAAGTAATCGATAATCCCGAAAACCAATATTGTATTCGGAATCCCCATGCTCGATTACCCCCCTGTGCGAACTCCCAGCCCCGTAGCTCAAACTTTGCAAAAAAATCGATAAAATCGATAAAAGTAATCGATAATCCTGAAAACCAATATTGTATTCGGAATCCCCATGCTCGATTACCCCCCTGTGCCAACTCCCAGCCCCGTAGCTCAAACTTTGCAAAAAAATCGATAAAATCGATAAAAGTAATCGATAATCCTGAAAACCAATATTGTATTCGGAATCCCCATGCTCGATTACCCCCCTGTGCCAACTCCCAGCCCCGTAGGTGAACTCAGCAAAAAAATCGATAAAAATCGATAAAATCGATATCGATCGATGACGAAAAGTAGCCTATGACACCCGCCGGGGCCCGAAGTGTATGTGTGCCAAGTTTGGTCCGGATCGGTTCAGAAATGGAATTTTCTATTCGGAACATACGTACAGACAGACATACATACAGACAGACAGACAGACATACATACATACAAACAGACATTCAGCTTTATATATAAGATGTGTTCGCCAAGACCAGGTCATGGGCTAAAGCGAATTTGAGGAAGCGCTCACCTTCTTCGTCGCATGTTCCGTACCCGTGGCTTCCGTAACATTTCCCAGCTCCTTCTCGCCTTCCTCCCACATGTCCGTTGAGGTCCACTCCTAGCAGGATTGTCTCGTCCAGTGGAATTGAACGGCTGTGGTCATCGAGCCCCTGCCAGAACGCGTCCTTTTCTTTATCTTTACATCCGACTTTCGCACATAGGCGACGACTACTCGTAGGACTTGTTTCCCTATATCTATCTTTATGCTCGTCAGACGGTCGCTTAAGCGCCCAACGTCAACCATATTGCTCCTTAAAAGCTACGCCAACTCCAATGTTGCCACTGGAACCATTGTAGAGGGGCCTATATCCATCTCCAATTCCTCGTGACTTTACTCCTCTCCACTTTGTTTCCTGTATGAGGCTACATCGACTGCCGTCTCTTCAGAAGATCTGCCATCTCTCAAGAAAGCTGAAAAGCTTGCGATGCCTTGGATCACTGCCTCTGGTGAACTAGCCGCTTTGGCCGTCCCCGTCCACCTTAATGAGACGGTAACCTTCGCCCACTGTTCGCATTCGTCGGGCTCGAACGCGCGTCGATTCCGGAGGACGCCCTAGCCTTTACTCGACTACTATACGAGACATGTCTGCTACGTTGATGCGACGGGGTGTTTCTCAGCCGAGTTGTCGCATGCTCTTCTTCCGTAGGGCAGCCTGACGCTGGATTTGTAAGCAGAATTTTTTCCGCAGAAATCAGGCTCAGGGTGGAATCGAACCCTCAGCACGGTAGTAACACGTAGAGCACTAACCATTAGACCAACTCTGCTATTGAACTTTTAAAGGATAAGTGTACGCAATCTTGAGGATGCCACTCTTATAAAAAGAAGCTGAATGGAGGCGATGCAACGCGCAAAACGATTTGAACATACACTGCTTCGTCTTGTGAGGCTATCGCACTAACCACCACACCACAGCGCACCGGCGACATTGGCGTTTCAATTGTGATTCGTTTTGACGGACAAACACAGCGCAAAAATCCCGCATAAATTCTTTCAAAGAAACGATTAGCAGAAACGAAAGTCAGGTTTGGAATCAGTGCTCCAAGACGACTGTAACGGATACACATCTTATCTCAAAGGCCCGGTCACGAGTACCCTTCTGTAGGACACGGGGTAGGGGAACGAGCTCCGCCACTTTGGGCCGCCTTCGTGGGCAATTGCTCCTTATGCGATGTTGTTGCGTGTCGTTCCAGGACCAGTAGTCCGCAGAGGCGGCACAAACTGGCGGAGTTCGTTCTCCTACCCTAAGACACATCGCGTGGACAATGCGTCGTCGCGAAGCATAACTGCGCGGGATCGATTCCGAACGGCAAGCCTATAGAGATGTTTATCAGCGCGATACGAGTAGTGCAGATGAGATACGCGGACAACTGCGAGGCGTAATAGCGTGCCCGCCACTCCAATTTCGGCCTGAACTGAGTTGGCACGAACTGCATGTAGCCTGTACAGTCTCTCCCAATCGAGATGAAGCCGCAACGCTGGCCTTAAAGGCAGCGGCTCGGCAGATTTTGCATTTCCATCTTTTTGCATGTCTTGGGCCTTCTCGACCCGTAGATCCCGAATCTGAGCTTTAAAAGGGGTAAAAAGGCCTTTTTCGGGGCGTACGAGAATTTTCAAAGGAAAATCGGGAGGCCCTGGCACGAAGACCCTGCTGCCTGTAACTTTGGCTTTGTATAGAATGCACAATGCGGGAAAGCGGTTGGGGGGTCCCGCGCCGTCTAGCGGAGAATACTCGTCCGAACAAGGTGTTAGGGGAGCGAAAGGAGGAAGGGGAGCGGCGCTTGGACCGCTCCCCCTGGCTTGCAGAGTTCACATTTTCGGCGCGGAGTTGCTGTTTTGGTTCACTTGGAGGGCCTCCTATCCATCTGTATCAAAATCTGAGGTAGGTCAATCTGCCGAGCCGCTGCCTTTAAGTCACCCGCACTGGGCATCTGCGCGCTTACTGCAGTTTGAGAAAGAATGAAAAAATGAGGTTGGATCAGACAGGTATCGCAATACCTACAGCAAATCGTAGATGTGTCGCGAACAGCGGTGCGGACGTTCGCTACTTTCGGCCTAATTCGTATTGAGACAGACTGAAGGTTAGGAACCCTAATATTATACCGCTTCAAATAATCTAACCTTCAGTCTGTCTCAATCTCACCACCGCCAATCTGGGTGGATGGTGCCTTTAAGGGATCGTTCATACCGCGCACGAAGCCGGACAAAGGCGGACGAAGGCGGACGAAGCCGCACAAAGGCGGACGAAGGCGCACGAAGGCATGTGTAAGTGTGGTTGTGTCGAGAGAAACGAGACGAGGCGTGTGTGAGTGTGTGTGTGTGTGTGTGTGTGTGTGTGTGTGTGTGTGTGTGTGTGTGTGTGTGTGTGTGTGTGTGTGTGTGTGTGTGTGTGTGTGTGTGTGTGTGTGTGTGTGTGTGTGTGTGTGTGTGTGTGTGTGTGTGTGTGTGTGTGTGTGTGTGTGTGTGTGTGTGTGTGTGTGTGTGTGTGTGTGTGTGTGTGTGTGTGTGTGTGTGTGTGTGTGTGTGTGTGTGTGTGTGTGTGTGTGTGTGTGTGTGTGTGTGTGTGTGTGTGTGTGTGTGTGTGTGTGTGTGTGTGTGTGTGTGTGTGTGTGTGTGTGTGTGTGTGTGTGTGTGTGTGTGTGTGTGTGTGTGTGTGTGTGTGTGTGTGTGTGTGTGTGTGTGTGTGTGTGTGTGTGTGTGTGTGTGTGTGTGTGTGTGTGTGTGTGTGTGTGTGTGTGTGTGTGTGTGTGTGTGTGTGTGTGTGTGTGTGTGTGTGTGTGTGTGTGTGTGTGTGTGTGTGTGTGTGTGTGTGTGTGTGTGTGTGTGTGTGTGTGTGTGTGTGTGTGTGTGTGTGTGTGTGTGTGTGTGTGTGTGTGTGTGTGTGTGTGTGTGTGTGTGTCGAGAGAAACGAGACGAGACAAGACGCGCCTTCGTCCGCCTTTGTGCGGCTTCGTCCGCCTTCGTCCGCCTTTGTCCGGCTTCGTCCGCCTTCGTCCGCCTTTGTGCGCGGTATGAACGATCTCTAACTATCGTCGACCCCGTGCTTTTCAAAATCGCTCCAGGTACAATGCGTTTGACAAGGCCGGCGCCGCGCAGAGCAGTCACCACATAAATCAAATCTTTGAGCGTTTTTCCTCATGACATCTTTCATTTCATCCAGGCCTTCTTCGGATAGCTGGTTCCGAATGTCATGATTCATTATATCGACTGTTTCAGCGGACATAATTGTACAGGATGTCCCAAAAAATGTGAACTGTTTGATCGTTAATAACTCTCCTGCTTTCATGTCTTTCGCCGAGCTTGAGGCACCATTCTGTAGAGCGAGGTTCAACTTAGATTCATAGTATGGAGTGAATCACCAATCGCTCTTCGTTACTGTAGGATTACGGTATGAACTTCTAGCATGTGGATCCATTGTGAAATAAGCCATTCGACAAAAATTTTTTCAAAAAATTTGAAGAATCGTATACTAGGGTTTTCGCGCACGCTAATTTCACTACACTACTTTTTAAGAGTGTTTTTAGCTTTTTGACGGTGTAACCACATTTCTGACAAATGCTGAAAATTCAATTATTACGCTTTACCTGGGATAACTTTGGAAAGAAGCATCACAGTAAAGTGGAAATTTCATATTCGAAATCAGCGGTTTCCATTACCACAGTGTAAGAGTTTCTGGCTTGTTTGGTTTTGTTCGAGGCAGAATATAGCCTCCAATGGCTTAAAATCCATGTCGAAGTTCGCACCGTAGTCCTACAGCAATGAAAAGAGATTGATGATTCGCTTCAAACTGCAAATCTAAGTTGAACCTCGCTCTACCAAATGGTGCCTCATGCTCAGCGAAAGGCATGAAAGCAGCGGAGTTATCAACGATCAAACAGTGTTCACATTTTTTTGGGACACCCTGTATATCGTCCAGGTTTGAGTGAACAGTAAAACTGTTCTCGCAACTTTTACGATATACGAACACTTAAACTGTGCAACCTATACAAGCAGTGATCACACCTCACATATTCATCTCTAGCTGTAAAAAGGAAGAGCACCAGCCGTTCTCAGAATTCTCGAAATAATTTAGATTACTTTTAGACCTCAAACCTCCATTCTTTCTTCCAATTCGCGCAGTGATACTTTGAGAGATCTCAGGAAGAGCACCGAAGTAGAGTTTTAGACAGGAAAAGCTCAGAAATTGGAAGCGGGACAACGAAAAAACTAAGAAAAAAGAAGGAAGTGTGCTAAAACAAGGAACGCCGCTTTGCGCGGCATGGTCCCTGCACGCTGCAGCCCACGGTAGCGCTCACGCACAGGTGTGTAACTGCAGTACGCGACGCTGGCCCCGTTAAACACATTGTAACTGGAAGCTCATCTGACAGCAGTAGACCGTTTGACAGCAAAACGAAACTAAAGGGAAGGATTCCAAGTCGCCGTGGCGAGGACGGTCAGGAGGTACGATCGGCGCGAATTTTTCGCGAAGCGACGGCGCAACGTACTTCAACCAATACAACAGCAGCACTCCAGGCGCAATGTTTGAAAAAGCTTGGGATTGCGTATTAACTGGCGCTGAGTCTACTGAATAAAAAAAGAATGTACACATAAACAACAACCTAGATGCTTTTTAACCATACTTCTTGGAGTTGTATTGTGGCACCGCAAAATTCGGACCTTGAAACGCTCACAACTTCTTCTATGTAGAGGAGCGCGCAGCAGATAAGGTAGGTGCCAGAGTAAGCGAATATTTCGTTCAGCTTCGTTCAGCTGCAAAAGGCGCACAGAATTAATGTCTGCTGCATAATCTCTACTGCTGCCAAGGTCTGCTTCAGCTGCAGGTTCCGCGCAGAATTAACGTTAATTCTGTGCCCCTATTGCAGCTAAACGAAGCTGAACAAAATATTCGCTTACTCTGGCACCTACCTAACTGCACGATTTGGACTCAGCGCAACGACACGCATCTAATGATATTCATCTCGTTCCAGACCGCCGCGGCCACATGGAATCCTTCCCTAGCAAGGAGAATCGCGAGCAATGGCCGCAAATCACCGACCTTCACGATCACGCACAGCCCTATAACTACAGTGCGCTCCGATAGTTATCGGAGGGCGTGCAGAATGTTCCCAAGCTGTCGTCGCTGGCAAGGGAAGCCGCCTGAGGCCCTGGGCATACTTCTCGCGATTTCAGTCCCCATGCGATTTGGGACGGGAGGGATCTCATTTGAAATCTAATTCTAATATAAAAGATTCGTAACGCCCATCAAAAATCTGCATATAGCGGGAAACCGCGGTGCTGTCCCGAAGCGCGGTTGCAATCTAGCCCTTTAATAAGTGGTTCACTAGTCTAGTATATAAAGAATCATTAGCTCAATTCAAAAATCTTCCAGTAGCGGGAACTGCGGCGGGTCCCGGAGCGAACGCTCTTCCAAATAGCACCTTAAGATTACTGGTTCACTAGTAATTGTAAAGAAAAACTCAAAGACGCCTCTTTCATGATGGTTGGATGACCCGGTCCTCGAACAAATCTGTAGTGGGCGCCATCTGTCTAGTCACACGAAGGCACTGACGTCTTAGTCGATAACGCCAAGACGTTCTTTTTGCATTTTGAAGTGCTTTCTGCGGAAAACTTACCTGGTCGGCCATATTTCGTCGAATCAACACTTATCATGTTTCGCTATCCACATACCCTCGATATCATCCCATATGTCTTCCCTCAACATGACATGGATTACGTGGCTCGATGAGGCGCCGCCTTGCCTCGGGCTTGCGCCACGTTGCGTGCGCATTTTCGGCGTGATGTGGCAACAAGAAGAACGTGGAAAAGCCTGCGCCACGTTGTGTTGAGCGCCACGTCGCGCCAAATGATGCGCTCGCAACGTGGCGCGAGCTCGAGGCGAGGCGGCGCCTCATCAAGCCACGTAATCCACGTCATGTTGAGGGAAGACATATGGGATGATATCGAGGGTAAATACAAGGTTTCCTTTATGATACTAGTCAGCACGAAACGGTTATGTTTGTTTTGCTATTTTTGTTATTCGTCTTTGTTTTTGCATTTGTTTTTACTGTGCTTGATTTCCTCGAAAAGACAGTCAACGTAAATTTTTGCCAAAGTAGTATAAATCCCGCGTCATTTTCTTTTTTCTTGGTTCTTTGTGCTTGTGATTGCTTGTGATTTGCGATTGCTTGTTCTGACAAAAGTTTGTGAAGAGTGTCCTATGGCTGTTAGCTTTCAAAAAGATTCAAAGGCAAGAATTTGCCAAAAGCTGGTAAGATTATAGGAAATTGAATCGCTAAAAAATGGATGAAGTGTAAAAATGGTTGTATAGGCGCCGTAAAACCTAATTGCCCGCGCCGTGCCTTCAACACCAGCGTAAGCGAGCGGTCGTCGCGAACGACTGTCGGCGTTCACCATATTCCAGGAAATCTTTCTATAATTTTCATGTTGTTCTCGTCAATGCAAGGTAAATCTTGACGAAAGCTCCCTTCAAAAGTTTAAAAAAATATGTGTGGAAAGGATGCGCGCTCATTGTCGCTCGCAAAAAGCCTGTAGCGCTCGGGACCAAACGTTTCCAACCGCGCTGCGCGTTGCTTTTCAAAGCGATGCGTGGGCACAATTGGATTTTACGGGGCCTATACAGTCGAGTAGATTTAGCGGTAAATATAGTGTGCTTGCACAGAAGGTGAAATGCGTGAAATTTGCGCATGAACAAGTAGCCACGTCAGTACCGCGGGCATCTTGCTCGCGCAATTGGCCGGCGTCACAGTCGAAACTATTTCTTCACGCGCCAATTTCACCGCATTTCACCTTTTGTGCAAGCACACTATATTTACCGCTAAATCTACTCGACTGTACTCGTATTCGTCACGATCGGCGTGAGCAGAGATGCTGAGAGTGGAGTGAGTGGAATATACCGCTAGAACAAATTTTAGAATGCCCCCAGTTGCAGTGTGGGCAAAGACGTGGAATCGCGTTTATTATGTCCATTTTCTTGCGATGAGGTTTCGTCGTTGCGTTTACATCGCCGAAACCGTCCGATTCTCGGCGATGGAATTGCTACGGCGAAATCGCGAGTACTATGCCCGATGCCGTACGGTTTTGCACATAGCCGACGAGAGGAACAACATGACTTATGTAAACTTTAACCAAGACAACGTGAGAAACGCTCATGGTATACTGTACTTTAGGGTGCTTCATAGTGCGAGTGACTACATATTTGGAAGAAGTTACTCTTTACCAAAAGCAGTCAGAATTGTTTTGCTGCGCAGGAAGAGGAGTGACTGATACGAAACGACCTCACATGTATAAGTGATTCTCATGCGTTTAGCGGGCGTGGCCCTGCAGACATTTGAACACGTTGAATAACTTGATGAGCTTACATTTCCAATCATTAGTTTTTGTATCTTGCTATCAGAATGCGCATACCATGGCAAACTCGGCAAGGCTCCGCGCTATACTGTGTGGAATGGCGATGCCAAATCAAGAATCCACCCAACAGCTGATTGCCTGGGTCCTCCCAATGTAACTTGAGGAGAGAATAAATAAAACATGGGAGCACTAATGCAAAGCATACAGACAAATGCTCTCTGACCACTTTGTAGGGCCGTATGATCAATTACATTGACGACTATCTATATATTTATATAATACCTTCTCGTAAAGTAATAATCGGCGAGATTACCTGAAGGCAGATCTTGCATGGTTTAGTACTACGCAGTATAGCAAACCGAATGTGGGCCATTGGGACATCTAATGCTTATTCATCTGCGTGCTGTTGTAGAAACTATTTAAGGGTCTCCATCCTTACTAGTTTCACAATACATAGTCTCTGTGAGCTTCCTGCGCTTTTATAATGCTACCTCGCATCGCTAAACGTGCTTTTTGGGTGTCCAACGGGCTATCGCAAGTTCACCATTGGGTCGGCGATATACGGTCCCCACTTGCTGTCGTTTTCAGAAACCATTATTCGTCGTCCGGCGCTGACCTTAGCTACAGTATATAGCTAACGCGACCATAAAAGGCTACCTCTTACTTTTCCATTGATCTTACTTATCAGATCATAAAGTGGTCCTGCATCTGATATGATTTGTTGTTTATCCTTTGGGTCTTATATATAACTAATCATTTCGCTATCCGTATTCAAGTAATGATTGAGGACCTAAGTTTGCTAACAACTGATAATGATAGATGATATCATTTACGAATTCTTTTTGTTGTTAAGGATTTCAAAATAAGACTGTCATTGGTAAGGATGACTTCATCTCTCTGAATGTACATGTTTTGGGAAGCAGAGGTTCTTCTAACTTCATCAAATAGAACCCTTGTATATTCTGGCGAAAAGTTATTGGGGTATCTCGATAATGATAAATTCCATGAGATATCTTAGAGAAACGTCAGTTCCTTAGTATTCCCACCTTATGGTATATTGGGAGAGTATCCAAGATGAGGAGAATTTTCAATACCGTAGCAAGACCAGAGAGTAAACAAGACAAAATATAGTTTCAAGATGACCTGATGATGTGGTAAGTAAGACTCATATGTAATAAGTAAGATTCATGACCAAAGGAAAGATAAGAGGCAGCTGGGTCGTCTTTTATGGTCGCGTTAGCTATATGCTGTGCTAAGGTCAGCGCCGGATTCCGACGGATAATGGTTTCTGTCGTTTTCCGAGTAATACCTTTGAGATGAAGCTGGCGTATGTCCATATCTGTTCACCGTACCCTAGGGAATTTACTTTGCCGCTTACGTGTAAAGAAAAGGGGCAAGCGGTGGAGGATGATGGCGAGGACCGGCCCGCCGCCCGTCACCGTCGGCTCAGTAAGCGTCGCGGCTCAAAGGCGACGCGTGCACTCGTATACTTGTTTCATTAAGAACGTGAGAATTTTGCGCAACTGTGATAAGCTACCAAACAGAAAGTGTTTTTAAACGTTATTTCTGTGCGTAGATTTCGTTATGGCTCCGTTGGGCGGAACTGTTGGCCAAACAAGTCGATCACTTTGCCTCGTTTGCTTTTGTGTCACATGGTAGACGCCAAACAATTGCTTCTACCACAACTATGGGTCAAACGTAAAATATGAGCAGGCAGTAAGGAGAGACCTATGCAGTGAAGATAGGCATGAGTCTACGCAGACGAAAATTTTCCTCCATTTTTGTGTCCGCTTCTTATTATCAGGCTGCGTTCATACTGATCCCGAAGTTCGGGAACAGTTCCAGCATAGCGCTCAAAGTTAGCGTTGTGCTGAGACTGTTCCCCGATTACGAAATCAGTATGAACGCAGCCTTAGGTGGATAAAACATGTATAAAAATATTGCAATCTCTTGCTGAGATCACGACCTTTTTTTGCGCTGTCCGGATTAGACTGACTCTGCACACCAAGAAGACAAGGCCTTGTGGTGGACAGATTGGACAGATAGGATGTCACTATGGGTATGGTATGCAAATTTAGAGCCAGTAACTCTGTCCACTCACATGCTTGTCCAGTCACGGGAAATATGGCCTAAGCGGGATTCCAAATTCGTCAATAAGTTCATCAGCTTCATCCGTGGCAGAGTTCTGGCAATAATACCAATCCAAAACTATTGGTTTACATGTCGCTAAATGTGGTTTTGAGGCGATACCTTCCTATCAAACGAGAGTATCACATTCACTAAGTCACACTAATCTCACTAAATCCGCTACGAGAAATTTTCGCAACAGACATCGCAACAAGGATGAACATCTACGACTTGTAGGCTTCACAATTCACGCTCATTGTCTGATGACTAGTAAAGCGATGTGGAAATATAGAGTTGCTGTGCTGTTTAGTCTGTTTTCCCTGGTAGGATCACGTGTTGTGTAGCCTCTTTTCCCGCACTAGTCTTAAGCGGATGGTGGGGTTTTATATACCAACTAGTTGGCGAACCCGGATCCGCCCGGGCCTGTCAATAATATATTTGTAATCAGCATGCTCGATTACCCCCCTGTGCCAACTCCCAGCCCTGTAGCTCAAATTCTGCAAAAAATCGATAAAATCGATATCGATCGATAACGAAAAGTAGCCTATGACACGCTCCCTGCCCCGAAGTATATGTGTGCCAAGTTTGGTCCGAATCGGTTCAGAAATAATTTCTATTCCGCACATACGTACAGACAGACAGACAGACATACATACAGACAGACATTCAGCTTTATATATAAGAATGTGCAAGCATTCCACATCTATGAGATTGGCGCTATTCTGACATCCAGGCAAATTTCAAAGCTGTGATTTTTGCTGGAACAATAGATGGGCTTCTCCCACACGTTATTTAAGAAAATTTTCCGACAACTTACTTTTTTTTTGCATTGTGTGTCGGGAAAACCGCAGACTTGGCTTTGATTGGTCTAAGAGGGTTATCTGGTATGCGAAACACAAACAGCATACTTATCTTTGCATAACGAGGCTTCTTCGTAGAGTTCTGGAAGGTGTACGGCATGAGGCCATGGATTTGCCGTGGACCTCGTCCTTTTCGGGCAGATGTGCCTATGCTAGGTGATTACAAAGTGATGAACAGTGGTGATGGGTACTAGCATGGTGCTACACTTTTTGCATATTTGCAACGCCAGCGCAAAAACGCGCTTCAATGATCAGTTTCAGTGCGACGGGACTGCGGCGCGTACCGAGCCGACGGTGACGGGCGGCGGGCCGGTCCTCGATGATGGCACGCCGCCATATTCAAATCCCACTTCCTACAGAACTCTTTGAAAGTTTCAGGTCTAGAAAGCACTAGGTACCAAAGTTTGAGTCATTTGAGATGCTGCGCAGTGTTGAAAAGAAAAGCAAGACTTCCAAAGAAGAAAATAACCAAGTGTCATTAATTTGTCTGCAGACTGAGAATAGCCAAATTCACGCTGCAAGGGCATGTGCGCCTTGCCGAAGCGAAGCCATGCGAGCGGTTGCGTAGCACTTGCCTATTTCAAGGCGCGCATGCTCGCTTGAGCTATATAACGCTAATTACTTTCGCAGAGATACTATTGTTTTTTTTCGCTCTAAAGTAAGTATGATAATGAGATGATGTAATTGCTTGAGAATTGAAACACGCATCAAGAATTTAGCATGATTTCCTACAGATGAGACTGAATGTTTGGCCAAATCATTGAATTCGTACTGAATGTTTGTTATTCTTGACCCATTTCCTATGTAGTCGTGTCTGCATCATCCGCGTCTGCAAATCGCCCGTTCTGCATGAAATCTCGTGGAATTCGTGCATAGGTCCGTGAAATGTTACAATTCTGACTCTTGATTTCTGGTCCTGGTATTATTCAGGTCGAACATGTTTTGAGTTTGGATCCGTGCTTCATTTGCTAGACACTTTTATCTACTTCATCAAAGCAATCGGTTTACAGATATGGCTGATGCTGTAGCTGCTCCTGCAGCCCAGGTATGTATTATTGATGCAGTTTCCTTCCTCAAACCAAGACTACAATAACAACTTGCGCAATTTCCTTTTCTTGGATTGCGAAACAAACGCATCCGCGGGCTTTTGGTCTTCAGCACAATATTAGCAGCCATCTTTTCACTCTGACGTCAAGTTTTGAATAAGTTTGCTTGTATTTTAGGATGAGGGTGGAGGAATGTGGGCAGTCGTTAAAAGTTTGGCTTCTCGAATTCTACTCGTCTATTTTGTATCATCAATCATCAAGGTGAGTGGGCGTATTTTTAGGGTGCTGTCTGCTAGATTGCAGTTGCATTCAGAGTTTTTCTGGTGGTCCTCCACAAAGTACTAACGACGTCTCATCGAAAGGAGCAGTTTTCCAACCATCAAGAAATCTTTTTCCCCCTGGTCAAATGTTCGATCTACACTTGTACCTCGAAGACTCGGTTAGCGCTGAAGAGTTTCATTTTCTATCATTCTATCCTGAAAATACCGTAACCTTGTTGGTTCTTTGAAGCTCATCCGTAACATGATGGTCCGCTCTCGAATTCGCAATTTTTTAAATTGTCTTACAAAACGTTTAAAACGCCAAGGCGTGCTCCTTTTGCAATACCAAGAACGTGAAGCTGTGGTATTGATGTTTTGTGAGTTCGAGGGAAGAGAACTTGTGTTTTGTGGTCAACTGTATCTCAAAAGTCACTTGCAGTTAGTATAATGTTTTGATGATTATGTATGAATCGTAATCGCTTATCGCGCAGTTACATCACGTGTTGTTATTACTCACATGGTATCATTATGCTCACTTCGAACTCATTTGTTAGCATTCTTTCTTTAGCCTCTTGCCGTCAATCACTTTCTTAAGTTAAGGAACAGCGTTTCTCGAACTTCGAAAGCCACACCCCGTTTTGGCAAGAACTCAACATCAAATATGGTGATTACTCGGCTGGTCCTGACAAGGTGAGATTCTCTTCTTTAAGCGTTTTCCTTATACTGTACCGTAGACTAACGCCACAACATATTTTATTCTACCAAGTTTTGTCTTTGTACACGAAGTATGCCTTCTAGTAAAAGAAAAAGGAACAAGAGGCGTAAAGCCGCTTCAGCACTATGACACGAATAGGTAGAGAATTGACCTATCGCATGGGGAGTTAATGTGAATATTTGGTGTTTCCCATATGTTATTTGAGTTCTGCTGATTTGTGAGCGACATTTGTTCGACTAGTTTCTATTAATCTTCGGACATCTAGGTGCACCAAGTCCGGAGTCTTGCGCTAGAGCTTATAAAAACGTTTGCAATTTTATTCAATTTGAAATATGTAAAGGATATTGGTATGCATAGCTTCCTGTGTGATACTTATCGTTTTACAGGATGGAACTCTCGTCTTCGAGAAAACATTGCCAACTCCTGAGCCTTTGATGCGGAATCAATCACTTTACTTGCATGTTTTCATAACAAAGGCAGGACACTCACCCAACCCAAGGGAAAGAAGTTTTATCAAACGTGAGGTATGATCGCCCTCGTTTCTTGAACCTTTCAGGCACTACAAATCTAAAGTTTCTTATTTCGGGTAATTCATGGAGTGCATCGACTCAACAAGTATAAGAAGAAGCACTACAAAGTCACTGCTAATCTGCTCACCGGGAAGAGCGAACAAAGCGAAGACGATTTGAAAAAAGCCTCCACAATGAATTTTGAGGTGAATTAAATAGCTTTGATTGGGATTCAAAAATAATGTTTTAGATCCTCAATTTCTGGCATCCCAACCTCACGATAAACTTGGTTGACGATCAAACAAGGTGGACTAAAGGTGGGACCAAAACATTATCTGTTTTTTAATTTAGTTCGATCATGCACAGGTTCTCTACCTCCACCGCTGGATCAAGCTGTCGAATTTGACAGTATAGGAGGATTCTATCTGCCCATATTGTTTTTCAATAATTACTGGAATTTGGGTTCTGAATACATGCCCGTAAACGAGACGGTCAAGGTAAAATATTTATCAGAGTGACTGTGATTCTGGTAAACAACAGTCGGATGTATTATGCATTGATGGGAAAATAGTTTAGGACGTTTTTCAGGAAATAACGTTGCGTATAAGCTACCAACCGTTGTCGCTCTTCAAGTACCAGTTGTACGCGAGCCAACAAGTGGGCGTGTTTTGTTTTGCTTTTTATCTTGTTCATTTGCGCACTATACATAATGTCAGATGCGAAATAAATGGACCTCCATGCTTGGTGGAGAAGTATTTGAGCAAGATGATGACGACCAAGATACCATAAAAAGGGCTCTTATAGAGACGAACCCTATTTTGCTTGGCAAGTCTTACTTTATCCCTTCTTATTCTTTGCTGTGACATGGATCACAACGGATCTTTTCCATTCACGAAATTTTGCAGCAGTCACTGTTATTGTTTCCTTACTGCATACGGTATTCGAGTTCCTCGCCTTCAAAAATGACATACAGTTTTGGCGCTCCAGAAAAGATCTTGTGGGCCTCTCTGTGCGATCTGTGTTATTCAATATCTTTCAAGTTAGTTAAATTTCAAATTTCGGTACGTCTGGCAAAGAAACTTCTGCCAAATTTGTGCTTGAAATTTAGTCATTGATCGTTTTCCTATATATCTGCGACAATGACACCAACTGGGTGGTCAAAATGAGCGTCGGAATCGGTCTTCTCATTGAATGTTGGAAGATACCGAAGGTCGTCAATGTTGAGGTGCGCTTTTATCCACACATATTCTGTCGTGAAGAGAATTTAATAAATGTATCTCATACAGATAGTTCCATCGAACAAATATATCCCGTTTTTACCTTCGCTGAAATTTAGTGACAAAGGTTCATACGTAGAAAGTGCTACAAAAGAATATGATCAGGTATGTCGTCATTAGACAGGTCACTATGTCTGCATACAATTGTTTCTTCAGTTAGCATTCAAATATCTCTCATGGTTGCTTTTCCCTCTCCTTGGTGGCTACGCCATCTATTCTTTAATGTACGTTGAACAACGTGGATGGTATTCGTGGATGCTCAGCATGTTTTATGGGTTTTTGCTTATGTTTGGCTTTATCACCATGACTCCACAGGTATGTTCTTCACGCTGAGTCAGTAGTAGCGCGACTAGCGCGGCAGCTGTGTTGAAGCAGTCTTGAAGTCTCTGAAGGCTAGATCTCGTTTAAGTATGAGTGACGGTTGAAGAGGTGTATCCCATTACTTATGAGTGTCAATTAATCAGACGCCGCGCGCGATGGACTGGTAGTGACCTGCGCGAGGAGAAATAGGACAGCAGAAGTGTAGTGCACAGTCTTACATACCTCCCCACTCATCTCCATATCCTTCTATTTATGGAGATGAATCAAAAACTTGTAAAAGTAATTCGGTGAAAGGACAAGAAAACGCACACTATTTAGTGTTCTACAAAGTGGTTTTTTCATGGAAGTTGTTCTAAAATGTGTCCTGTTGCAAATAAACAACACTGCGACACATCTGAAGAACTTACGGTGATCAAAGATTGATGCAAGATCGTAAAGACTGATCTCAAAAATTTCGATGTGTCTATTGACAGGATGTGTATAGCTCGTTTGCAAAATCGCGATGACGGATTTGACTGCGGTCCTTGCGCCACATGAGCAAAAAACACTCGTATAAAACGGCGTCATCACCTCACTCTCCGCTAAATCTCTTCCCATGTCTAAATATTTACTTACTTAGATACTTAGATGGCCCGTCCTCACTTGTCTAAATACTGTCATATGTGAGCAGAAACTTTATTTGAGTGGAGATGAAACCTAGAAAATGCGGTTGCTGGGAAGTGTGTGCGTGTCGCGCGCGGCCGCACCATCGTTACGATTTTTCGAATGCCCTACATTGTTTGAGCTTGCTAAGTTGGACAATATTAAAAGCCCTACATTGTGTTTACTGTAATAAGTGGCCCAAATGGTTCCTTTGGGATTTTGCGATTCTTTGGAAAATGAGGCTGTCCCATTCAAAAGCAGGTATTTCGCCACTATAATGCCGCGTCGCGGCACTTTCTAATTGAGTACTCACAAGTAATGCCCCTCCCCTTTGGTTGAAGCATCTGGAATGTTGTCGATTGCTGCGGATTGGACTGCAGTTAGTTTTAGTGTTGAAAAGGAGTGCAATGGTGGAAAGGTGCCGCACTGCTTACTGCATTTCTTTCAATGAGTGACTTTCCACATAATAACGAACTATGCTACCGCATTACAAGTCTAATACTATCCTTGATCAATTCTCGTTATCTCTCTTTTCAGTTGTTCATAAATTATAAACTGAAGTCAGTCGCGCATCTTCCATGGAGAATGCTTACTTACAAGTTTATCAATACCTTCATTGACGATCTGTTTGCTTTCGTCATACGGATGCCATTAATGTATCGCATAGGATGCTTCCGTGATGACATTGTCTTCCTTGTAAGTGCTTTTTTTATAGACGGAAGATAATATCGACGTTTTTGATTGCAATATTGGCATTTAAGATTTACTTATACCAAAGATGGATATACCGTGTTGATCCTAAACGCATGAACGAATTTGGCACTTCGCTTGCAAGTTCCACCGAAGCTAATGGTCAAATAGACATAGCTTCAGATGCTAATGCTAATGGGGAGATCCAGGAACAGGAAACGAAGAAGGATAGATAATTGTTCAACTCAGATTGTTTGTTTTCTCCTATTTGTTTCTTTCAGCTTCTTGTTTTGCTACGAATTGTTAGTATAGTAACGATTGATAAAATGTTTGAAAGGTTTTTCATGGTTCTTTTAGGCGTTGCCTTATGAGAGTGGGATGCAAAGTTCCAGAGAGTTCTTCTGTAGTTACGGTTTAGAGTTTACAGCAGATGTCAAAGTTCTCCAGCATAAAATTCCCCTTAGGCAACTAGTGTTCCAGCACAGTGCAGTCAAGTTCAATGTTCCTTGTAGGCTTATGCACATTATACCTATAATTCATTCGAGACTAAGAAAACGTCAAGAGATGGAACGCTGATTCCGAATCTGACTTCCGATTCTGCTAATCGTTGCTTTTGTAGAAGTTATGAAAGATTTACACGCAAGTCTGGCCACCGAAGGGAATTACGATAGGAACGCCAACACCGCCGGTACGCTGTCGAGCTGTGGTCAGGCGATAGTCTCACAAGTTGATGCAAGTGTAGGCTCGTCCTTTTGTGTTTTTCAGTTTTGCATAGCCTTATTAGGATTCTTTTCAAGAGTTCGACATTCTTGAGGTAAATGCATGACCTTTCCCTTCAAAAATATGGAAAATAGGGAAGAATGGTTTCTATTCACATTAGAATCTACACATTCATGCATGTATCGTCTGCGCCCCAGAGAGGTTCCCATAGGTACCACGTCATCTCGCTGCCTTTCGCACTTTTGAACGTGTTAACCTCGGGCACTTCCGTTGAAATCTCAGGAGAAACGTGTCAAAAAGAGCGAAAGGCAGCGTCGCACCACGTACGCATGCTGGTTCACATGGGAACCTCTCTGGGGTGCAGACGGTACAGTCGAGTAGATTTTCCGCTTAATATAGTGTGCTTGCACTGAAGGTGAAATGCGGTAATTTGCGCGTGAACAAGTAGCCACGACAGTTAGCATGACGCCAGCCTTTTGCGCGAGCAAATGGTCGGCGTCATGCGCGCAGCTTATTTGCTGCTGCTTACGCGCAAATTTTAGCGCATTTCACCTTCCGTGCAACACTATATTAAGCGGAAATCTACTCTACTGTACCTCGAGGATGCCTAAACTTTATAAAGAAGCTTAATTGAGGCAATGCAAACTGAAAAACACAAAGCGTTCGAAGTTACAACTGCATCAACTTGTGAGGCATTAACCGCGACACCACAGCATAACGGGGATGATGGCGTTCCTATCGTATTTCCCTTGGGCGGTCAAACTTGCACGAAAATCCTCCATAACTTCTTCCAGAAAAACGATTAGCACAAACGGAAGTCAGATTCAGCATTAGCGTTCCAAGACGAGTGTAATGGTATAATCATCTCAAAAGGCGACGGACGTTCGAGTATCGTTTCCTTGTTAGCAGCCGCGCGCTGGGCATGCTCGCAGGCGATTCGCTTACAGATTCTGGGCTATTTCGTGCAATTGACTTAATAAATAGCAGGTTCGGAACTTTGTACCAAATCACCGTAGGCGACGTCAGAGGACCAATGCCGTTTGGAACAGCCTATAGTATCGAACTGAGTGAGATTGCTTGTCCGTGCATCACTTCTTCTGGTAGGTAATGTGGACTAATGTGGGAAGTTAATCATAGCAGTGCCCGAAAGCATACCACAAAAAGGCCTGCGTGCAGAATAAAATTCGATAGCGTATTATCCGTCTGAGGTTGATATATCACTTTGACCGCTGCTCACACGTTGCCTAACAAACTCGAACTGCCCACAAGTTGTTTAACAAACTCGAGTCGTCATTCCGTTCATTCCAAGCATCCACCCGAAATGAAGTAAATAGCAAGTGCTAGTTACTCGCGTGGAATTGTTTCATCTCAGAACTGCAGTTTTGAATTGAGTATAGGTTCTTTCCTTTGGAGGCAGGTGTCTTGCTTGAGTATCTCGCGCGAATATGCAGCAAACACGGACTTCTACAGGGTAGAGGAGTGTATGTCGCCGAAAGGGGGTGGCCCCATGCGGACATCTGAGACAAAGCGTGCAGCTCCATACTTGACAGGCATACAGATTTGTACCAGCTGCCTGCGCGGGGTGGAGCCTATCGGCAGCATATGGTCCCTTACCCACTTTTACACATTGCAAGCTCGCAAGTTGTCCGCCAGGGTGAGGCCTATGGCGGCATACATAGTTGCCTACCCAAAGTAACGAGCTAGGCCGGGATTGTACAGTGTGCCCCAATCGGGATCAGGCCGAACCGTTGGGGTGAATTGCGCGCTCGCAGCGCTAGGGGTTCGCGCCGCGTATGCGCACTGTCGGAGAGAGCGAAGAGGTCGAAGAGAAGGCAGACAAAAGGCCGTGGGCGTGACGCAAAACCCTAGCGACGCGGGCCCTGCCATTTGGCCTGATTAAGATTGGAGCAGATTGTAGTACAGATGGTAGAGGTGGAGCCCGCTGTAGCACGTAGAGCCGACACCGTGCATCCTCATTCGACACGAGATCTGACACGATCGTCCTCATTCGACACGAGATCTGACACGAGTGACGACAGCCATCGCCAATGGGCCCGCCCCGCTTCAGGGAAATTGGATTCCAGCATACTGCATACTGTACATATCAGGAATGCTAGTCCGCAGAGGCGGCATCTGTCAGCAGTGCATCTGTTTTTTTTCGACGGGGCTAACGTCACGGTTTCCAACTCTCATGCGCTTTGTAGCCTTGTATTCAGCATAAATGCCGGCTGCATAGAAGCCAGCGTTTTGGTTAGATGACGCGATGACCATTATGATACTCTATGACTAAAACTTCTACATTTTGATTCGGCCTAACAAATGTGATCCCGCATACGGTAGCTGTTTTGACGCCGACCTTTCAGTCATGGGAAAACGAGCTATGTCAACTCGACCTCTAAATGGTACTAGTTTCTGCATGAATCCTACATGTCCCATGAGTAAACATATTGAGAACCTGCTTTCAAACCAATATCATCTATACTGTGACTAAGAGACTCGAAACTGCTTTGCACTCATTGTCTAAACATGTTTGAACTTGTTTTTGATTGGTCTCTAGTAGTGAATAATGCTAAATGAGATAGATCACAATTCTGGACCTGTTAACACGTTTCGGACCCCGAAATCGCGCGGCGAAACACAGTGTACTTTCAACCGTTAGGCAACTAAAGGACTTATTTCGTAGACCGTGTACTACGTCTGTAATCAGCATGGCAGATAAGCTCCCATATTCAAAGTTCTGAATGAATTCGAAGTGTTTGAATTTTGTCCCATGAGGACCTCTATGTTTTCTGAAAGATAGGAACAAGAACTCGATTTCTGATAGTATCCAGAAGTATCTATGTTGCACGCGGTACACATCGTTATTGAAACTAAAGTTTTTCTTTTCGGAATTGAAGCAAAGAAAAGTTGCGACGTCGCATGCGTCCTTCGCGTTGCCGCACATTGTTGCCTGTTGTTGGATTTGTCCGCATACAAACATCGGCAGCGCCGCTCCACAGAGTCATTTGAATAGTAGGAGCTTAGGCCTTTGCCTTGATAGCCTTAGACTAAAAGAAATCCTCCCGTAAAAGTCAAAAAGATCCTTTAGCGGCGTGCTGCACAATGTGCAGCACCGGTCCGAAAGGTGTCAAACAACGTCCAATTTTTAGACAATGTGTACAAGGCGATACGAATCCCTTAGTCTCAGGATGAATGATAATTTCATCATAGGTAGGAGGAAAGTGACAAACATTGAGGACGAAGCAGCTCTCGCCTGTCGCACGAGGCGTTCGCGCGTGGGCGCGACGTAGGTATAGCGATGATTGGATCTGCTAGGATTTACGGAATCTGCGAGCAAACACCAGTTGCTGGTTAGATGACTACGCACACTAAATTAACTTTACTCGATTGGTAGGCCATCGACCTCAAGTCTTCCACGGGGATTTTATGGATTCGCAAGCCTAGGCCGTCTCACTTGAACAAACGCTGCACTGCGAACAGATGGTGTAAGCCTGCACCCGAAATGACTCAGCAGCTGTGTTCCGCAGCGCGAATATTGCGTCTACCCACAATGTGCGCACACAACGTAGGCGTTACCAAATTGCTCGAACCCTTCATTAGGCTTGCAGTGGATATCCACACGATGGTGATGTCTCTCCATCTTCGCTCTGCGCTGAAGATTACACAGTTCAGTGAGGATCATCTTGTTTACCCAGCTCTTGCAGCGATCGAGCTGCCGCGCGCGACCGCGTCACTTTCCCCTTATTACAACCACAATTACCGGCTGTTCACATCGTCCTCGATCTGCGTTACTTACGTAGCAACTCAGATTTTTATGCTTTTTTTTTCTCCTTGCCTTTTCAGTATAACTCTGGATCTGCCACTCCGTAAGCGAAGGGTTCAAATTTCTAGATGTTTTACCAAGTCTTTCCAGTCAGATGCATAGTACGCATAGACGCTTTGTCCAGCTCAACCATGAGCTAACCTATGGATTGATGTTCAAAGCAAGCTTTCTACTAAGAATCTCTTCGATATTGCTATCTGTAAAGCACTTGTGGGCACAGCTTTGTAGTTTGTGGTGACCTCCCTTTCCTTAATGATGTGATTTCTCAATAACTTTGCGGGGTGCCTCTCAACCTGCTTGCTATTTCGGGTTCATAGCGTATGTTCACTAGGAAAGTACTTAGCTAGAAGATGTTATTTTGAAAGTGATTTACATGAGTAGATACAGCATGAAATGCTGATTACAAATCCGTCTTCGTTACCTGCGGATACCTTCCTACATGAAGTAATGAGCGATCTCGTGGGCGAAAACGCGTGCTAGTACAAATATAAAATTATTTACAACAATTTTGCGAGTTCAAAAAACGGGGCAGTAATGCGCATTGGAGCATTCTCAGCAGAGAATGCTTTCATCTAACTCTCATGCTCAGGTGCTCCATTTGAGCGCTTAAAAAACTGTAGCAATGCTTTTTTTTCTGATCGCGCTTCCAATCTTTTCTATGGAAGACGTTTATAACTTCTTCTAGGGAGACAGAAGATAGTTCATACCCCACCAAGACATGGTCATCTCATGTTAGTAAGATGTCTACAAGGGTGCGACGTCACCTACATCTACGCTTGCTACCTTCATGAGGCTTATCGTTTATGCTTGTGGCATTTGGAATTCAACTCATCCTGACAAAATTCAGCGTACATATGCTAGTTTTCATAGCGCTCATGGCAACTAGTAAGAGCCAGTTCCTGTGTGTGGTTTGCTAGATGTGGAGAAAACGAATATTTGATTGATGTGTTCCTTTTTATATTCTCTATTGTCATCTGGAATGGTATCTAATTTGTTTTTTCAGGAGGAGATGGAGAACCTTGACAAGCTGGTGTCTAGGCTTGAGAAGGTCACCACAAAACTAGAAAGTCTGGGGGCTTCAAGACCACAGCTCGCTCCAAAACCTGCACACCTCGGTGGAAATGGCGGTATGTTCCATCTGGTTCTGTGTTTTTTTTTTCTTTAACAAGCTGTGCGATCCCGAAGCTTTCTGCGGGGTCAGAGACTTAAACTTAAACCACAATAAGATCGTTCTTTGCTGGCAAACGAGGGGGCATGGGTACTTTTCCAGAGAGTTTCTCCATAGGGTTCATGCAAGTGCAAGCAGTATTACTTCTCTACGCGTTTACGCCTGCTTCTACACAATTTTTTTCATACAAGCTTAATCTGGGCTTGGAAAATTGTGGCGAAATGTTCGTTATTGTTGTGTTCCATGTATGACTAACGCATTTTTGTCGATGTTTTGAAACGCGCAGAGCGTATCTAATGAAAATGAAATGAAATGAATGATGGAATGGGCATATGTTGTTCCTTTGTTCAACCTTCACCATATTGCGTACCTTTTCCATATCTACAAAGCTGTACGCTTTTTATTCTGAGCTTTGATCTTGCATATGTAAACGGAGAAATGCATGTGGAGGAGTTTGGTCCAGCGCTGTAAATTGTCCTTGCATTTCCTATGCATGTTTAATATAACACCTATTTTAGAATCCCTTACTCCCACAGTACTTGTACATATGTCAAAAACTGGTCTTTTGCGCTTAGAGGCCATTTTTAGTCTTTTTTAGTCTTTAGATTTACAGCCTCATTCTTTCTAGGTTTTGCAATTTCACGTCTGCGTCAGCCTCGGTTTTCTCTGATAAGCATCCTTCTTATTCGATTATGCTATAGTGACAAATTTTATAGACACATCTCCACTTCTGTTATCAGTGCTCTGTGCAAATATCTTCCTTTTTCTCCGTCGCATAGTCGTTCTAGTCTCTTGGTGTGCGCTTTGCCTTCCTGACTTACATGGTGGATTTTCTGAGCAGCCTTCGGAACTTTCAATCTGTCCATTATTAACACTCTTTGGGTATCTTTGATGAGGTTAATACCTTGATTATGATCTTTTGGGAGAAGTTCCAGTTACTTTCATAGCCATCTCTTTGAGCTGTTTTTACAAGAACCAAGGATGTTTGAAACGAGCGCGTCTAGCTTGAAGACGCCCATTACTCTTGCGCGCCAAGTTATTACCTACGGGAACTTCTCTCACACTCTGTACTTGAAGTCTCACTAAAACTACACTTTCTGAAACTCTGCCATCGGAGAAGGAAGTGCGAAGAAAATATTATTTTGTAGGTATTGGCGACGAAGGAAAGAAAACATGATGGGATTGTGCATGTCTGATTCAAGTTCACGCTGTAAGACATTCTGTTATGTTAAATTTCGCGTCAAGAGGGAAAATCTCGGTATCAGTTAAGGCAGCGTCCACTTGCATCATTTATATTTTCATCAGTCACAATCTAAGCATTCGGAAAGTGTGGGAAAACTCTCCAAAGCGGAAACGAGTACGCGGCGGTAATTTCGTTGAAAACGAGGCTTAGATGCACAGTATGCGTAGCATAAGTTTGTCGTGTCCGTACTATCGGGAGAAACACGTCAGTGGGCGAGGACGCGCATATTTGGAAGAATTTGAAGGCCTCTGCGCCTCCATTTTCTTTCCATTGTGGTTTTATTCATTGTCGTCTCGCCTTTTGAGCAACCATTCTCAGCGCATTCCGGGTCGTATTTACAATTTCACCATCTTGATCTCGCCTTATTGCATTAAATCACTACCAGGGCCTGGCGGATGTCTGCTGCATATCATAAGTTCTCTTTATATTCAAAGTGCGAAGTCTCCGTTGGTAAACAAAGTTTTCCATGGTTCGCCCTCTTGTCAATCGCGATCCTCGCCTTTGATTGGAAATTGGATATCACATCCACCTGAAACGCACTAATAAATATAAAGAGTAGCAGATTTGACAGTTGTTATAGTGTCCTTGCCGTAGCAACCTTTACGCATGAAAAGCGTGCAAAACCTGAAGTGTGCACTGCCATTTTGCACACGCGAATTGTCGGCATTGAAGGCATAAGTGTTCAAGCGCAAATGTTGCTAGCAAGTCCGGCATCGCGGAGACACTGCATATAAACAAATCTCCTAGGGAGAGCACTTATACAGCATTATCCCATCCAGATAAAGGTTGTGCCCAAAGGGTAGCGCAACAAATTACTTCTGAAGAAGAAAACCACTTCGGAAGCTTTGGCATGGATGCTTTTTTGTGAACAGGTACTTCGTACTCGCCATCCATCGATTTGAAATTGCAAGCCAGAGTGGAGTATGGTGAACGAACTCCCAAATAGGCGCCGCGTCTGCGAGCTACTGGTTCCTTGCACATGCTGCTGCATACCAGTAGTCAGCGAAGGCGCGCCTAATGGCGGAGCCTTCTTACCCACAGAGTGCGTTTGCGCACACGGTTATGACCATGGATCCCTCAAGACTCGCCTCATACCTAATCCCTTGATCACATGCTCTATCATCCATTTAGCTATAAGCGAACTGACCAATAGCGAAGCGGATGCCCACTTGGTGCACTTGCTTCACTTCATCCTCTCGCTATCGGTCATTTCACTGATTTGGCCAGTAGGTTAGTGGATGAAGTGGATCAAGCGGGTCGAGTGGATCAGGTATGGCGTGTGCCTAACGTCGCTGCGTCTTAAAGGCAGCAGCTCGCCAAAACCGAACATCCCGAAATTTTGACGAGCAAAGTTGCTTGCACCCCAAACATGAGAACAGAGCAGGTCCGAGCGCACAGCATGCTGCCCTTGCCTAGAAAATCCCGTTACGCTGCCATTCTAATACGCGCGGACGAGGTTGCGATTATCCCTAACCCGTCATAGAAGGTATGCCGAATGTCATAATTGCGAGTGTCCCGCAACGACTGCATCTCAACCATGGCGGGCGTGCTCCACTCGTCCAAATTCAAAATTGGGCCTTGGGAAATGGTGGTTTTTGCCATTTTCGCGCTCTTCAAGGTGGGTCTTCGGAATCAGCGCCTCGAATTACCCCAGGTAAGCAAAAAACTTCAAGTTGAGAATCTGCCGAGCCGCTGCCTTTAACTTTGGCGTGCTTCGTGTGTTTCGGAAAAGTCGGTTTCCGACATTTTCGCACTTTTCGAGGTCTCCACATCAGAAATCACACAGCGCACGGCGGCCGCTTTGTCGCACGCAAATCTTGTGTCCCACGAAACTTTCCACTGCTAGAGTGTGCGGCGGGAAATAGGAGGTTTGGGGGTGAAGGCAGATACATAACCCGATCTGACATTACGTTAGGCCTAAAGCATACTTCGCGCAGTTACGTCAAATTGCTACATCTTCCTTGGTGATTTGCCATATATTTACAGATTAACCGTGCGGTCTAAAATGCGTGGATGCTTAGCTTCTGTAAGTTGTCGCAAAAGCATGAAGTCTGAAGCACGCTTGCAATTATTTATGAAGAGTCATTGCAGTGTCATATCGCGCAGCGACGAATCACGTAAGGTATGCCTTAGGTCTCGGGCAGAGTTCACGCATTCCATCGCCTCGCGGTCTTCTAGAAGACAATAGTCACGAGTCCATTGCATTCATTTTGCATTCCGATTGTGATAGTTTTCCGAAAGGACTAATCGTGACAAACTTATCATGACCGAAATGCAAAATGATCGGCATGCAACCTCTGCCCGAGGCCTTAGAGTACCGGCAGGAGGTGGCTCTTGTACTGGTTGACGTCCGGGGCATCGCCGAAAAATTTGCGCCGCGTCTCTCCTTGCCCCCCTTCCCTCCCCCCTTCCTCCCCCACCATATTGCGCTTTGGTAACTACCACCGGGAAGCATCTACTCAGGTAAGGAAAATTCTTTCAACCGGCATTTTGCTCGGACGCTGCCCGCGAGGACTAACTGTGCATGCATTTCGAAGATGATAACGTTTCGTTGCCTAGGCGCTGCAAGTTATTACAAATTTGACACACATTTGTGGTAAAGTGTAAAGGTCATGTATATCCGAATAAGTTACTTTGCTAATGGGTGCGAATGCATAATCTTCACCATTATAGCAGTGTCCCGCCAGATTTTGCATTTCCACCTTTCTGCATGTTTTAGGTCTTTTCGACACGTAGATCTCGAATTTGAGCTTTGAACGGGGTGAGAAGACCGACTTTGGGGTGTTTATCAATTTCCGAAATGCAGCTCGGGCGAGGGTTTTTATGTATTGAGAGACTCTAGCACGAAGACGCTGTTGTCTGTAATTTTGTTTTGGATAGCACGCAGGGGAGGGGAACGAACGCTGCCAGTTCGGGCGCCTTCACGGACTACTGGTCTCGAAACGGCATGCAACAGCATTGAAAAGGACCAGCTGCTCGCGGAGGAGGCCCAAACTGGCGGCGTTCATACCCCTATTCTAGCATGCATAATGCGGGAGCAGTCATGAGGTCGCGCCGAACAACTAAGCAGAGCGTCCGAGCGTGCGCCTGTTTGAGGGTTAATTTCTTGGCGCGCAACGGGAACATCAACCAATTTTGCTAGCCCTGGAGGTTAGTACGGTGACCAGGAACCCCACCACGGTTATATCCTCCACGACTCGATTCTGTCGGGACACTGCCTTGATGGTGGTGCATTTCGGCGTGTCAGGTAAGCAACGTTCCAAATGGGAACATCAAATAATAAGTACCCTACACAACTCCATTATTTGTTCTGTGCCATTTCAGAATAAAAGGACTATCAAAATAAGTACCCCAATTCCACGCCTACAAGGCGCAGGGAGTCTTTTTTCAAAATCGACTAGACCAAACACGCCAATGGACTTCGCGACTAAAGGGCCCTATACCGTGTTATGTATCGCCCAAGAGAATCGTGCGGCATAAAAATCGCCTTCCGAAACACAGTGGAGCGGCTGAGCGGTTTCTTGAAAATTCGAAAAAGGTGCTCGCGTGAAATTAGGGTACCGTTTTCCAATACGTTTGTTCTCAAGCACAAAAAGATATCACGAAAAACACAGCAGGACAACATCTTCCAAATTCTATCTTACACTTACACTCTTGAATGTGCGGGTGCACACCATAGCAGCGAAACCATCCAACTGTTTGCATATGCATCTCATGTTCACACGTTTATATGCAATTAGCTGTCATGCCCAGTTTCGCCTGCACCGCTATTTTAAATGGCTCAACAAAGAGCAAACTCTAAAGGTCAATTCATCTGCGTTTTGCCTTCCTTCTGTATCTCGACGACAGAGGACATATTACTGCTGACCGCATTGCCGTGAAAAAGCATCTTCCCCATCGTGGAATGAAAATGAGTTCTACCGCTATTGTTTACACGAAAATTGTAACTGGCTTGACAATACTTGATAAGAGTTCATTTTTCTTCAAAATCAATAAATCGATAGAAGGAGTGAGTTTTTTCGCCGCCGAAAGTAGCCTCCGGCATGGGCCGCTGTCTGCAAAGTTTGGTGCTGATCGGTTCACATAAAAAAGTTTTCGTAAGGAACACACTAACTGTTAATTTACCTACACTCAGCTTTATATATGTATAGATGCATTTCATATTTATAATTTTCACTCCTCTGTTCTGCACAAAAATAAAGTTCTGCTTAACCCAGGTCATACGCGGGACTCTGGTCAGTGTGTTTTGGTGGATGTGAGATTTGCAAGGAGTAAGGGACTTTTTTAGATTTTAGTTTTTCGCTAAAAATGAATTCCATTGCAGAATATTGTGAGTAGTTTGCCGTAAGGCGAGGATTCAACGGTCTTGGTAATTAAAGTCTTGATCAACCATCTCACATAAAAAGTCTCTGGAAATGTGAATTGAGCATATGTAACGCAACCTTTATGGATGTCTAAATTTGAACGTGAAGAAAGGTAATCGTGACAAGCGAAAGGAGTTTTCCTCTGCCTTTGTCAGACCCAACAGAAAGTCCCCGCCTTACGACGGTCTCACAAGTGAAAGGGTCGGGCATGCACGCTTGACCATAACGCTCAGCCAGTATTGATATACAGGTTTGTTCTAACCAGCATGATTTAGGTGGATCTTCGGACGCTCCTCCTCATGTGAAAGCCTATGACACCGCGTTATCAGATGTGACTGAGAGATGGTCTGCTTTATCGAAACAAATTGGCGGCGACGTTTTAACCATGGTGGGTATTTTTCCAGCCGATATCATGAGTCGCATCCAAACGATTTGTTTCTCAGCATGACAAAGTTACCCATGTGTTTGACACGCTGAGAAACTTTCTGTGGACCGCTGCAGGTCGAACGGAACCTTCAGCTGAAGAAGTTCACAAACTCGTTGCTCCCATGGTCAGTCTTCTGTCGGACATCACTTCTTTCAAGGTAATCAATTAAGTCGTTTCGCTTGCTTCTTTCATTCTATTCAATTAGGATTCAAAGCGTAATACCCCGCAATTCAATCATCTGTGTGCGGTTGCAGAGGGAATTCCAGCTGTCGGTTGGGTTCTTGTGGTAAGTTTATTCGTGTAGATTAGATGCATTTACAGTTAAGAGGAAAATCTTGCCTTCAGAAGAAAACGCCGGCTCCATATGTCAAGGAAATGTTGGAGGCAGCCATGTTCTATATTAACCGCATTCTCAAAGAGTTCAAAGTATGTCAACCTTTCATAGAAATTACTGGTTCATTCACTCGTACATAGCTAGCATCTATCATATTTAGGATGGCGATCAGAAACATGTGGAATGGGCTCGAACATGGAAAGAGTTGCTGGAAACAATGCAGACATTCGTTCGGCAGTACCATACAACTGGCCTTACTTGGAACAGCGCTCCGGTATTTCCCATCGCTTGTTTCTCAATTTCAATAAGTCTAGAATTACTAAATTGCTCATTAAGGCGTCCTCTTTTAGGTCTATAACAGCTGACGTATAGAATTTGTTCGAGGTTGACGTATAGAATTTGTTCGAGGCTTAATTTCACTGTTTTGCTCATTTTAGAGTCTACTCTTTAGGATGTACAGTGTTGTCCGAGAAATTTTGTTCGGGGGGGGGGGATCCCGACAGGAAGTATCTTTTCATGAAAGCGAAGATTTTTTTGGGGTTAAATTGAACCTGATCTTTCTTCCAGCCTTTTATCCTTTTTCTAGTTCAAGCATGCATGGCTCTTTAGGCTGCGTTCATAGTGATCTCGAGGTTCGGGAACAGTCCCAGCACAGCGCGCAATTCGAGCGCTGTGCGAGCGCTGTGCTGGAACTGTTCCCGGACCTCGGGACCGGTACGAACGCAGCTTTTGAATCTTGTACTGCGAATAAGCTATAGCTGCAGAATGCTAGCTGACATGGACGGGAAACGCAAACGCCAAGAGATGTTAGTATTGGATAACAGGAATGAGAATGCGTCCTTCTTGTCGCCCAATTTGAGTACTCCGAAATTGTCGCAACTTTTGTAGACCACTTTCGTGAAGAAAACTATACAATTCACTGTTGAGGAGAGTTATAAACTGGTACTCAAGAGATCCTAACAAAAATTATTCTTGCCGGCATCGCCGCTTTTATTTGCACTCACATGTAGCTGGTTGGGATGTCACAACCGTGCCTTATCTTGACGCTATGCTGGGGCTAACAGGCGCTGCAGGATTGATATCTGCCGTGGTAGCGCACGAATCATAACTAGAGCAAGTAAAATCTGATCCAGTATGTGTATGTGTGACTGCACTTTTGCCTATTTCTTGAATAATGACACAGTTGTTTAGGGTTGCGGAACGCCGCCATCTGAAAACCGCAGCGCAACTGCTGACCATGCTCCGACCGGCGGTCCTCCTGCTCCTCCTCCTCCGCCTCCTCCTTGTTGGTTTTCCTTAAGTGTTGTTCATGAAAATGATGTAGATGCTACAAGTTGACACTGTATGTGGATTTTGAGTTTGGGTGCTTATAACTCGGAAAATCGTGAAAGCGTCTCCAGAATTGCAGAAAATCTTGAAATAGCAGTCTCATTTCTATAAACCATCTTAAAGGCACCATCCACCCAAAATGGAGGTTGGCGAGATTATGATGGCATACTAGTGTGGGCCCCCATACTAGACAAACCTCCAAGCTTCGCCACAAAAGACTGCTTCTGGAGCGAGAAATCCGCTCGGGAAGTAGCAAAGTAGGCGGGGCGACCTCGGTCGCCCCGCCCACGTGCATGCTTTATCTCGCCTGCGCTTGTTGTAGAGGGTTCTCGAAACAGGGATTTTTGGGGGTTTCGCGGATTTTCGACTCCATATTCGGAATCAGGGCTTTCAGAAGGCCTGAAGGCGACAAAAACATTGAATTCGAGATTTTGGGTGGACGGTGCCTTTAAGGGAAGGACGGGACTTGATGTGATTTTGATAGTAAGATGAACGCTTTGGTTTATACCATAGGACAAAACTGCGCAGAGCTCCTGGTTTTGCGTTTACACTTTCCTTATGTTTGTTTGTGTGTTTGCAGCTTTCCTTATGGATACGTCATCGTCATCTCCTTCCTCCGCCGATAGCAAAGCAAGCAGGGACGCATTATTTGCCGAGCTCAATAAGGGTGAAGCCATTACTGCTGGGCTCAAAAAAGTGACGGCTGACATGCAGACGCATAAGAATCCTACTCTGCGTGGACATGAGGTAGGCGGCTGAAGCTTTTTCGTTTATGAATAGGTTTATTTTGGACATCTTGCATGAATTTTCGATCGTCTGAATCTACATCGCTCCAAGGCATAATGAGACACCAGCTTCAGCGATTTCTGTGTAGTAGTATCACAGTTGCCTAATCCGACTTCAATCCGGACTGCGTGCGGGAAACATAGGCATAGCCCACCTAGACTGAGGATCGTCAGATTTTGTTGCTGTAAAATAGCGGGGCCGCTACAGTCGAGTAGATTTCCCGCTTAATATAGTGTGGCTTGCACAGAAGGTAAAATGCGGTAAAATTCGCGCATAAACAAATAGTTTCGACTGTGACGCCGGCCAATTGCGGGCGCAAGTTGTCGGCAGTACTGGCGTGGCTACTTCTTCACGTGCAAAGTTTACCGCATTACCTTCTGTGCAAGCACACTATATTAAAGGCAGTGTCTAAGCAGAAAGTCGATTTCCAGATTTTGTGCTTACCTGGGCCTATTCGCTATGCTGAATCCGAATATCAACACTTGAGAGCGCGAAAATGGCGAAAAAGGGCTATAACGGAGGAGGGAAATCGCAGGTGGGCGGGGCCGTTCACACTGTGACGTCACTCTCCCAGGCTTCAGGAGCGATATTCTCGATTCCGATTTTATGTCATGTGTTTCGCAGTGGCTGGTGGTGATGCTAGGACGACTAGAGGAAGCGAGAAAATCGCTCCTGAAGCTGGGAGAGTGACGTCACTATGTGAACAGCCCCGCCCACCTGCAAATTCCCTCCTCCGTTAGAGCCTTCTTTCGCCGTTTTCGCGCTCTCCAGTGTTGATTTTTGGATTCAGCATGGTGAATAGGCCCAAGTAAGCACAAAATCCCAAAACTGAATTTTTGCTTGGACACTGCCTTTAAGCGAAAAATCTACTCGACTGTACCTGAGTGATCGTTTAAGTCTCTTTGCTAGAGGTGAACTCCGATGCGAGAAAGTCGCTCTAGAATGTAGAAGCGGAGAGGGGGCTCTTCGCACAGATGTAGATGGTGTGATGAATGATGAGTTGAGGGAACTTTGATGTATCAAGAATTGCCATAAATCTGCCCTCATTATATAATCAGTACTTTGAAACTCACTTTTGGACCCATTATTTCCACCACTCGTGTTCTTCAGCCACCATCGCCGCTCCAACTTCTGGAGCAATTTTCTCGCTTCAGTTCTTATGCAGCGGGCTGGCTGTCGTTTAGTCAAGGGCTTCACTTTATACAGCATTCAAATCTCAGCACCCTCAGTCTATAGACGGTGGCTTTGATGCAGCATGGTCATGCATAAGTCTGCATCTCATTCTCCTAATCGCAAACCATCCTGAAAATCACCTGCATTGTACAGGCTGTTCAAAATCTGGTAGCCGCGTCCTATGTTCCGTCAATTTTGGTCCAAACTGGGTTGACAGAACGTAGGGCTAGGTTGCGTCCAAAGTTGCCGAGGTAGCATAAGCTAGTAGATTCTCGGCTTGATTTCGATTCTGGGCTTGATTTTTTCTTACATGTCGACATTCGCCGACAACATTTATGTTGTGCTTGTATAAATAGCTACGTCTGTAACGCTTGCTTGCACACTCAAATTGCAGCGCGAAGGACACCAATCAGATTTTCACCGCTTTCATGCCAGCGGTTTCACTGGCACACAAAGCGCAAAGTGCGTTCACTTCATTGTGGCCGATAATTACAAATGCGTATCTTGTATCCTACTTAAAATCAATTCATTGGGTCTAGTAAAACAGTTGATTTGATGATCATGGTGAACTAGAACTTGTCCTTACTCATCTCTTTGTTTACAACCATTTTAACCCTTTCCTCAACCTTACTGAAGCTACGGATGATTTAATGTGCATGTTTTTAGCCTCCGGTCGTACATCATGGTGCACATTCTCAGCAGAAGCAGGTTGCTGCTTCTGCACCGATCCATCATCCTCCAGTGATTGAACTCAAGGATGGCAAAAAATGGGACGTGGTCAGTAACTTCCGCCTAGTTTCGAATTGTACTACGTTTGGACAAGTGATTGCTGGAGGGAATTTCAATATGTCAAGAGAATCTCAAAGTTTTGTCTCGAAGAAGACTTGAGCTCGTATACGCTAAGCATCCTATGCACAGGCCGCTTTCGCACCGTGTATTGGATTTTGAGCACCAAAGCGACAAGATCTTATTTTAGCGGATGCAAACATAGTAAGCTAGATTACGTAGGACGAGGATGCGCGGTCGTTATCGCCACTCTGACAACAAAATACTTTGACGCAAATTTCATGATTCTAACATAAGACTCAAAGATTTTCGAAACTATATAGTAAAAGGACAAAGAGATACAATTTGTGTTGCGTAGATCATAAATCAAATCAAATAAATATAATTGATCAACCAACGTCCGAAATGCTTTCATTGGCCGGCCATCTAAGCATTTTTAATCCCAATGAAATTTGACAGTTATAGTTCCAGAAAATCAGCTGGAATCACTCTGCTTGTTGAAAATTTATTTATCTGTTTAGGTGAGGGTATGCCCCGTACCTAAGGGAAGGTCAGAGGTCGTCGGCAACTGTATCCGAGGTTGCCGGGGTTGCCAAGGTTCCGGTTGTAGGACTTCGTGATAGCCTCTACGTTTCGCGCTCTCCAAGCTGACTCTGTCCCCGATAACGCCGGCAACCGGCAACTTCAAACACAGTTGACGGCAACCTATGGCCGTTCTGTTTGCATCCCTGCGAGGAGGAGAGGGGATCTGAGAGGGGACGCGTCATATTTCGCTACTTTAGATATCTTTCTTCTTCTTCCCCTATCTGGCTCTCGTACACTTATATCTGCGCATAATGGATGCCAGGTCACTTCCATACAAGATTGGTTCTTTGCCATTTTATGTGATCCCCGGAGGATCACCTATCTTTTTCAAAGTGAATTAACTTCTTGTAAAATCAATGAAAACGTTGTAAATTGCTGAGGATATACTATGGCACTGCTGAGCATGTTTATAGTAGAAATAAGTGAGATTTCGGGATGAACGAAATCTTCGATGAAACACTGCTGAGCTAGGGATTACCGAAAAATTTACAATCCTCAGATTCCATTTCTCCTGTTGAAAATATGTCAGCAATGCCGTAGTATATCCTCTGCAATTTTACAGCGTTTTCATTGAGTTTTCAGAAAGACAAAGGACTTGGAAAATTTTCATTCTTTTTCATTCATTCTTCTTCATTCTTTCTTTTTTCATTCATTCTTTTCATTTTCATTCTCATTTTCCAAGTCATTCACCTCTCATCTATTTTGTGTGATCCCCTGGGGATCCCCTGGGGATTACACAAAATAGTGACCTGTCCTATGTCAGTACCCTGGCAACCAATATGTCAGGTATCAGGGTATGAGAACCTCCATAAGCCAGATAGAGAAAGAAAGAAAGATACAAGGCTTATCATTTGAAGTGTCTTGTGCACCAGCATCTCCATTCCCGCGCTGGACGCGTCTCTTCCCCGGAACATGCTCTTCAATCACTATTAATCAATTGAGGCTCCGCCTTTCCCACGTCGACCTGGGAAAGTATTCAGAGAGCATATTTCGTGGAAGAGACGCAGAGTCCAGCGCGGAAATGGAGATGCTGGTGCACCTGACACTTTATTTGATAAGCCCTGTATCTACAGTAACGAGATATGCGCGTCCGCTCTCAAAATCAGATCCCTCTCCTCCCGCGGGGATGTACAAGGGCTTTCAATCTGAGGCTCGTATGCATTAACATCCCTGCGGCGAGGGGTGCGACGTTCCCAATGATGAAGAAGCCGCAGCGGCGTCCGCACGCGGCCCTTTCATAACGGGGACGCCGCTCCCCTCGCCGCAGGGATATTAGTGCATACAGGCCTGAGTGTCACTGTCGACGTTGTTCAGTTCCTCGCGAGCCGCCTCGCTCGGCCGCTAAGGTCTTCGCGGTATCAAATGCTGTATTGTACCACATGAAAGACCCAAGCGAGGCGTCTCGCGAGTACCTGAACCACGTCGACCGTGACATTCAGATTGAAAAGCCCCTGTACGTGCATACGGGCCTGAACGCTAACATATGTCATGCGCCATCATCCGGTAAGCTGCTGAGACATTTCTTGATTGGTGAAATCACTGACTTGACCAATAAGCGAGGCGGCTAATGGGAAAAGTGTGGTGTTTGCCTATCATTCTTGGCGCACCTGGGGTGCCTGTTCCCATATGATAGCTGCAGGTGCATCAGGATCGCATGTGCTTAGCTCGTACGTGCATCTGTCCTCGTCTGGATAGACGCTTTTTTCACTTACTTTCAAATTTCAGGAGTACGTTGTTGGTAATCCTAATGTGGTCGTGAACGCTACGGACAAAAAACAAAGCATTTATATCTATAAATGCCAGGACTCCGTGATTGTAGTGAGTTCATGCTCTTTTCACGGTTCGAGCACTCTTTGCCTACGTCTGATTAACAATTTCAAGAGTGCGTTTAAACGCGTTTTGTTATATTACTATCAAAATCATGAAAGGACATGTACAAACTCGTTTAACGAGCTTGCATAACGAGCTCCAACTTTTTTTCCCACAAATTCCTAATAGTAGTTTATCAAAACGCTCAAATGCATTCATAAACTTGTTAATCAGACGTACGCATAGCGTGCTTTCGTCTCTCAGTCAGAGAATGAATGATAAGATGCACCTTACGTTCTTTAGGTGAAAGGTAAGGTAAATTCCATCACACTGGATAGTTGCAAGAAAACCTCCGTTGTGTTTGATGCGATTGTAGCTCAATGTGAATCTATCAATTGTCAGAGCATTCAGCTCCAGGTATCATGTTACCATTTCTTCTTACCATTTCTTTCTTCCACTTTGCGCCACCATATAGTTCAAGAAGATAACCTTCCAGAGCCTTGGGGAGATGCCTACTCTTTCCATACAGAAGACCGATGGATGTCAAGTATATCTTAGCGAAGCCTCGAAGTGTGCAGAGATAGTCACTAGCAAGTCCAGTGAAATGAACGTGCTGATCCCTACTTCAGATGGTGATTTCGTGAGTTTTTTTTACTGTTTTCGTTTATCTCAAGTATCTATACTGCGGTCAGGCACAGAAGAAACTCTTTGTGGGTTAGAATATATAGTTTTAAGATAATCAATGTATCGCAAATGCTGACTTTTTAAGTCAGAGAACAGAAGTGCTTTTGATATGCAAGCACGGTGTGTATATTTGTTACCAGTGCTTCATGAACACTCGTTCTTGCATCCATACGTTTATGGTGGATGAGATCAGCAAAACAATCGTCATAGTTGTTTGCTTATCATAGAGCTCACAGTTCTAGAGGGTGGTTCTCTAGCGTTAGCCTGTAGTAGTGCAGCGGGACCATTGTTTTGAGATAGGCGTACACTTCAGGAACACTGTTTTGTGAAGTTTGTGAGTAGTTGTAGAGGCCCGGATACTAGGCTGAATATCATTTGCATAGAAACTGTTGTCAGACTTTCTTCTATACCTTCTTATAGGGGGATACCAACGTTAGTTGGCGATTGTAGATGAGATGTATATCAATAGGCGCGCCTTTGAACGCTGATACCCAATCTGCTTTCCATTTTTGCGGAATAGATTTCCGATAGAAGTTATGAGCGTTTAAACGTCCAAATTTGTTACGGTTAAGGTGGCTTGAAATTGGCGAAAAGCTGTATAAAACCACCGAAAAGTGGAAAATCAGTTTTGTATCGAGCACATTGTCTGCAAGGAAGGAACAAAGCCGGTCGAAATCGCATAGGTATTGTTTTAGAGCTTTCCGCTAATTTTAAGCTATTCATTGCTTGCAAGTTTGGACATTCAAACGCTCGCAGCTTCTTTCGGAGAGTAGTTCCGCAAAAAAGCACATTTAGAATCAGCGTTCAAAGATGCGTCCACTGATACGCATCTCATCTTCGGTCGCCGACTATGTTGATATCCTTCCCTTGTCAGTGTCGTCTCATCCCCTCCCCCTGCCCCTAAAATGCTGTGTTGCTGCTTCGTAGAGATTTGTGACTCATTTGCGATCTCAGCGATTGGGACGCTAATCTGATCTCATTGATCATGTCGCTGAGCTTCCTCAATGTTGCAAAGCGGCATGGAGAAGAAGCCGTTTTTGTCACTCCATTACATGATCTGAAGCTAATTGTGGTTTTACAAGCACGTTTTGACATAGCTTCACTTCACAGATAGATTTCATCTACAACTGTAGGGGCCTGCAGGATCGCGAGAGTCGGACGTGCGTACGGCCATTGCGCCGCGCACGTCAGATGTGCGCCCGGCGACTCAGGTAGGTGCCAGACTTATCCTGTTGAACAGGTTCATTCGGTTCACCACCTTTGCTGTTGAACAGTGTAGTGATTTGACCTATGAACCGAACGAACCAGCTGAAGCGGATAAGTCTGGCACCTGCTTTAGTGACATCGGATGTGCGCGGCGCAATGGACGTACGCACGTCCGACTCTCGCGATTGCAGGCCCCTATAGACATTGAAGAGTAACTAAATAAAAAGAGGAAGGAGCATATTGCATAGATGCATTTCTTAACATTTAACACATTTGTACAAGACTGTTGCATGAAAAGAATTAGTATTACTCTGAGAGGCTGCTTTGTGATATTCCATCTTCTTGTTGCAAATTCATCTTAGTGCTAACTGAATTCATAAGCTTAACAGAGTATAACTATAGTCGTTATCAATAATTTTTCTCAAACTGTCTCACATGCACTTTAAATTTGTCACAGTCAACAAGCTGAACCAGGTGTTGATATAATATTCATTCTATGACTAAGAACTTTAAAACGCTTCGCCAACGTTGTCTAACTAGTTTGGACTCGATCTTCCTGTTTCCAGTTAATACAAATATTCTTATATGAGGTGGAACATAGGTATAATAAACCACAAAAATCGAGCTTTTACAATATCGGCACGGCGGATCTGTGCTTTTTATATTGACTCCTGCTTATGATTTCAGACGGAGTTTCCTGTGCCAGAGCAATTCAAAACTACATTTGATGGGAAGAAACTGGTAACATGCGTGTCTGACATTGTCTGATGATAAACTCTTCATCCCGTAATATGTGTGACCTTCCTTACTCGTAATCTTTATTTAATACTACCCTTCGTTTATTTGTCATATTACTGCTTGTGCCTTTAGCAGCTTAAACTCAATTTACAATTCTTTCGGTTTCAATCCCAAAAGAGATCTGAAGTCTGAGGTGTGCGCCTAGCTTTAACATTAACTCCTGGTTGGACATCTGGCAATAGCATAAGCATAAGCGAGGTACTTTATCTACTTGCATTTGTTGTCATGAATCGCGTTCCGTACTATCCATGCTTGTATTTTGTGTTAGATACAGATTCGCGCTCAATTTGCAATTGTTGTTATTATCTATCGCTATTGTTTGTAAATCTCAGCATTGTCGACAGGTAGCTAATCCTGTCTTTAGTAAATGGTTTCTAATCGGTCTTTTGTTTTTGATTTATTTTCTACAGATTAGCATTCGATTAAACCCCGGTAGGGGTCCAGAACTGACTATAAGCTAGTATGTTTCACGGAAGAAAGGGCGCGTAAACAAAATTAGTGTGCGCTTTATAGCCATTGCCTTGCAAGTCACAAGCAAGTTGTCGGCATCCGCAAGCATGATGTTTTTGTACCATCGGCTTCCAGTTTGCGGGATCGGGTGAGCGTATCGACATGCTGATCACGACTACCATACTCTTATTGCACAAAAACATCATTATGGATTACGGTGGCTATGGCAGGGGTCTGGGGGAGGGGAACGAACTCCGCCAGTTTGAGCCCTCTTTCGCTGGCAATTGGTGTGCTTTATTATATTGTTGCATGTCGTTGTAGGACCAGTAGTCCGCGGAGGCGGTTCAAACTGGCGGAGTTTGTTCCCCTACCCAGGGGTCTGAATCACGGATCTGGTTGAAATTTGGTCTAGGGAGTTTTCCAACAATGCTAATCACGAAAATTAAACTCTTTCTTCTAAATTTGCTCAAAAGTTTGCCTACTCAGACAATCGCAAATGACTTCCGGGGAAAACTGAAGTTTCAAAACTTCCGTAGGGCACTCCTACTGGAGCTGCTAGGTAGGGCGAGGCCACTAGGACAGGGCCCACCCACACGGCCAAATAGGAGCCAGTCATCTGCGATTGTCTGAGTAGAGGGGTTTTGAAGCCTGATGATTACGAATATTAATCTTGCTCGCTGCAATAACCCTTGCTGAGGAGTTGCGCGTTTTGGGCCAATTTAGATAACACAAATTCGCCTGAAGGCTATATCATGCGAAGTAAGCGCGATATTCGTGACTAGCAAGTCAGATAACCCTCCTGCAAATTTTCAGGCAGGTCCATGTTTCTGATTCCTACTATATATATATATATATATATATATATATATATATATATATATATATATGTATATATATATATATATATATAATATATATAATATATATAATATATATAATATATATAATATATATAATATATATAATATATATATATATATCAGTGGCGGTCCCAGGATTTCGGACCGGGGGGGGGGCGCGACAAAAATTTTTTTAAATGAAGGTGCGTGGCGTCAGCCACGCACTCCGAAAAATTTTTTGGGGTGCTTCTTAAAATTTTTGCGACTCCCCAACCCCCCCCCCCCTAAAGTCTGAAAAAAGGGGGCGTGGCGTCAGCCACGCCCCCGAAAAAAAATTTTTTTAAGGCTAATTTGAATTTTTAAAAAATTTTAAAAATTATCAAGTCGTTTGCACATTTTTATAACCCATAAGGTAATTTTCAAAAATTTCGCGACCCATTCTCGGGGGGGGGGGGGGGGGCGCCCCCCCCCCCCCCCCCGCCCTCCCCCTCGGACCGCCACTGATATATTAGGTCGTTTCAAAAGTAATTTCGCCTTTGTCAAACGGGCACTACATATGATGGAACAAAGCTTTCTAGGAGATCTTGGAGGTCTTGGAGGCATTAGATGCAGAATTTCATTCTCTTTTTCACGGTTATGAAGATGTTGCAAAACAGTCGATGAGTTTTCAGAAAATAACCAAATTCTGCGACCCATGCTTTTTGAGATGGTCAAGTTTCACGATTTTTTAAAACTTTCATATCAATCCCCAAGAGGAGTTCGAGTAACGCCTTTATAGAGCAAACCCTAAAGAACGCAAAACTACTTTTTTCTCCTTTCCATAGCTTGTCCTACATTTTTAACAGAATTTTAAGTGATGCTACCGATTTCCATACTAGGGCAGCTAAATCCTCGTAGAACATCAAAAGAAGAGCAGTTTGCGCACTGTTTGATGCAGCATTTTCTCCTTTTTCTAACAGGTGTTTTTTGTTTCCGATTCGTTCAGTCTTCGAAGCTAAAATCCTCATAACTCATTTTTCCAACAAGCCCCAGGCTGTACCCGAAAAACTCGAAATCTGATATTTCGAACCCGTAAACTCTCATTTGCATTATAAAATCAATATTGAGTCGTATATCATTTTGAAAGCTTGAAACTCCGAGTAATTACTGATGTTTGATGCGATTGTGGCTGAGGTGGGCCTGCCGAAATCCGATGGTTCTGTTAAAAAATCTTTCAAAAAATTACGGCGAGCTACGGGAAAGGGAAAAAAGTAGTATTGTATTCTATAAGCTTTACTCTATCGAATCGTTACTTGAACTCTTTCTGAGGATTGATATGAAAAGTTTAAAAAATTGTGAAACTTGACCATCTTAAAAAGCATATGTCGCAGATTTTGGTTATTTTCTGAAAGTACATTGATTGTTTTGCAACAACTTCATGACCATTAGAAAGAGAATGAAATTCTGCATCGAATGGCTCCAAGTTCTCTTAGAAACCTTTGTTCCGTCAAATGCGGTGTCCGTTTGAAAAAAGCGAAATTACTTTTGAAACGACCTAATATATATATATATATATATATATATATATATATATATATATATATATATATATATATATATATATATATATATATATATATATATATATATATATATATATATATATATATATATATATATATATATATATATATATATATATATATATATATATATATATATATATATATTAGTGGCGTACCCAGGATTTCGGGCCAAATATAAGACTTTGCCCCCGTATCGTGAACTACCATACTCCATGAAAACAGCCCATCATGCAGAAAGAGTATGATATTCGTGATTAGCACGTCGAATAACCCTTTGGGCCAAGTTTCAGCAAAATCCGTGACTCCTTACCGTATAGCGATATCGCGCCAAATAATATGACGCATCAGCTGGTCGAGCAAACCTTCTAGACCGAGCTTGATCAAAATCCACGACTTCAAAGGCACCGTCCCCCCAGATTTTGTCTTCCATTTTTGGTCACTGTAGGGGGTGGTGACATGGACTGCCGAAGCGATTTTCTCGCTTTCGAAGCGGCATTCTGCACCGCGACTTAGGTACTGGTTTGACAGCGGGTCCTACTATCGTAAGCTGCCAAAAGCTCAAGATCTCTAACTTCGGGTGGACAGTGCCTTCAAATTGTAGTGCCCGGATACTGGAGTGGCGCCCAATCTCTATGAGTAGGTTTGTTTTCGCGCAAATGTTGCACTGGCAACTAAAGGCTATCTCGAAAAACCACATGGATCATGGTCTTATCGGGTGGTTAGCGACATTTAGCAAGCTGTAGCGTATGGTATGCATGAGATAGAGGCTCATGGCTTTCGCGAAGCATTCGCATGGGCTTACCTCATATGAGGCATCCGCCTCCGTTTGATACTAGTGTGTATTGTATGAAGGTTATGGTTGTATGCAATTCATTAATTTGAAGTGACCACCTCAGTGACAATTTGGTTACGTCGAAGGTTTCCATTTCGCGAAATCCGATTCTCAGCGGCATTAATGTGCTCTAGTCAGACGTAAAAGCTACTGCCGCACGAATGCCGCAAACAGTCCGTGTGTGAAGTGGGATGTGTGCAAAAGTTTGGCACAGTGCCTTTCCTTAGCCAAAAATCGGGTTTGCAAACATTTGCTAATAGTGGAAGCGGGAAGTAAGTGAAATTTCTGTAGGTTTCACAGTAGAGGCTTCTGGAAGGAGATGTTTGTCATTCACATGTTGATGTGAATGAATACAGCAAAGCTTTTCCTAGCTCCTCAAAGGTTTTCCATGTCGAAGATTTACGCTATTTGCAAGGTAAGGCATTACCTTGCTGGGTCCAAAATAGCTTTTTTTGATGAGATTATGCAAATAGCATGGACTTACAGTATGCGAGTTTCTAAAAGGTCATCAGGAAAACTTTTGGAAAAAGTGGAAAGCTCCTGTGTTAGGGCCGCATGCACTAACCTCCGCGCGGGGGAGGGGATCGCAGCTCAAAAGAAAGCTTTATATTTCGAAACTCCAGATACCTAGATTTCACGTTGTGTAGTACTACACATCTAACACAAAAGTGCTAAGCATGTTGCTGTTGAGAATAAATGAGTTTTTGAAAAGTTGAATTTTTCGATAAACCTCCAATTTTGACCCGTGGATCATCGAAAATTTCATGACTTCAAAACATCATTTGTTCTTATCAGCAACGTGCTTAGCACTGTCGGGTTAGACAATCTGCACAACTTTGGAGGTTATTCGTTAACTTCAGAGAAAGAAAAATGACTTTAAAGAAAAGCGCCGGGGATCATTAGGGATCATACAAGCTGGAAGATGCGGTTCGTACAGCTTTTCGCTCCTGTTCAACATGTTCATAGTGAAGGGTAGTAGGAATACTTACGGATAGGTACACAACGTGAAATCCAGGTATCTGGAGTTTTGAAATATAAAGCTTTCTTTTAAGCTGCGATCCCCTTCCCGCGGGGATGTTAGTGCATGCGGCCCTTAGATTGCGCTGTAACCTCCTCCCTCCCTCCTCCTTTTCCTCCTTTCCCTCCTCTCACTCCCCCCTACTCTGGACGGTTTATCAGCATAAGTGTCTTCTTTTTCTCCAAAATTCTCTCCAAGAAGTGTTCATATAATCCTATTTCTTATTTTCTTCAAAATTATGCTACAATTACAAACATACCTTTAAGCCCAAATTAAATTTTTGTAAAATTCACGCATACCCAGCGAGAGTGATCTCAACCTTCCAACGCAGAATCAGTCATGCCTAATTTTGGCCTGGTTGCGATTGAGACAGACCGTACCTATCTTAATTCAGTGTATATAGTCGTGTTCGAGTCTCTTCATATGGTCGTGACTGATGTCCAAAATGAAAAAAAAACATAAAAAAACACAAAACACTCATAGGCTTTTCGTGTGAGACGGTCAAGAGGCGCGATTTCTCCGGTTGTCACTAGCTTAAAACTTGTCTGACATTACTGATTGCTGAGTTTGGTGGCTTTTGCTGGAATATGGGCCGAAAAATTTACGAATTTGTTCTCCTGCATTTTCATGGGTTTTTGACCTTCAAAGTTGCTGTTTTGAACCGACTCCAAGGTATTAAGATTGAGCAACCCATGCAACTATCTAATATATCTCCTTTTAATTTGAATACTTTTAGAAAGTCATAAACACTTATTATGTGCTATTTGGTGTCCATCTGGCAATAAAAATCGCGCCTCTTGACATATCCCGCGTTTCATCACGCACAGACTATACGCCGTTGCGTCCACGAAAATAGTTCGTGCATGGGAGAGACACCAAACGGCATGAGATGTCGAGACGCAGACTAAATAGATGGTCCGACAGTCTCCACGCCAACTGGGCGGTGCCCAGGATCTCCAGATGAGCTGGCACTCCCCGGGTGCTCGGTGGTCCCCTCCCCAGTTATGTTCCCCCACATTTATATAGGTCGTATTTAAAATCGTGACGACGGATTTGACTGCGGTCTTTGCGCCTACAGGAGCATAAAATACTTACACAAAGAGGCATCACCTCAAAGCTCAATTCAGTTACTTCCAGTGTGTAAATACTATGATCATATTGAGCAGAAAAACCACTCAAGTAGCGCTGAAAACCAAGAAAATGCGCTTTCCGGAAGACGTGTGCGTGTCGCACGGTCGCGCCATCGTCACGATTTTTTGAATGCCCTGTATATATGTTATTATAATGATAAAATAATCTAGTCAGAACTGTTATGTTAGTACAAAGGAAAGAAACTAAGGGTAGAGGGATCAAGTCAAGAGAATAGCTAACTCTTCGAACTTGACAGAGAAATGAAAGAGCGCTCGATTAACGAGACGCTAACAGCATCCGTAATGACCCCTGTCTTTGCGTGCGAAAACTGCTCATACCTGCATGGGTGTCTGCTCCAAGAATCTGGGATAGGGGCGACGAAGATGGACAGCGTACACTGACACACTTGATCAAATGAGACAATTTGACTGTACAGAGGATGCAGTTCTGAGTGTCGCGATCGACGCGGCTGAGCTCTCGCGAGCCGCCTCGCTTGGGCCACTTGCAGCGTTCGCGAACGTGTCCCGGGGCATTTGCATACGGTATTCCCAAGCATGATCGTGAGAAGCACCGCATATTTAGGCGTTAATGGCAGACAAGGTTTGGGAATACCCCGAGGCATGTTCAACGCGGCGAGTGCTCCCGGCGAGGCGGCTTGCGAGGACCTGTGCCGCGCCGAAAGCGCCACTTGACATCCTCTGTAGTTATCGTGCTCACGCACAAGCGTTGCGTCTGATGGGGCGTACGACGCCTATTTATCGCGGCAAAATATCCTCATGTTGTTTTGCTTCGGCGGCATGTGACGCTTTGTGCTGATGACGAAATGCGCGGAATGAACCGGTTGTTTTCGCAATGATGGAGAATTCCATAGTTTTGATTTCTGAAATTACCTGGAGCTGAAGTTGTTGATTTGTGGATGCTGGTTATCACGTATGTTATTAGATAGTGTTGCTTGTTTTGCTACATGCACTGGCTGTATAAGGAAGCGGCAAACATGCATTTTCAGTGTGATTCACAAAGCTTGACGTAAAGTTTGGATATATGTGTGATGCGTTTTCTCCTTCCTTCCTATCTTGTTATAGGTATATCAATTTTTAAAATTCGTCTCATTCTTCTGCTATCAATGTTGTTCCACCGCTTAGTATTTTCGTTCGATACAGATTGCAATCGGGCATTATGCAAATGGATTAGCGGCGAAGGAGCAAGGTTGAATCATCCTTTTGCGTCATGTGAGGAAGGGGGAGGGGGGGAGTACGGCCTGTTCTTCAGTGAAAAAATTGGCAATTTTTTTGAAGAAATTTTGGTCTGGAAAGGGCAGGAGTGATCCGCTACATTTCCAAAGCGCTTTCACGTACATATTTCGTTGCCTATATATGTGAACTAGCAGCTTTTCTAACTTCTGTCGTTTGAATAAATAATGGCGAGGCACACCTATGTATGAAATTGTAATTGATGACTCAGATTGGTTGCTGGAGCTACGAAAGCGCGTGTTCATTTTTATCGTCTATTGTATTAGTAGCAATATGCTCTTCGCTTTATCAAGCCTCCATTCTTATGCATTCACGTTCTTCTTTGTTCTATAGTTTGTCGGCTATTCTCTGAGAGTAGTTCCACACGGGGAAGATCTGGTAGTTTTTTTGCTTTTTTTGCTGTTCTGTCCGTTGCATCACGTCATCCGTCGTTAACGTTATAATCCCGCCTCTTCGTCGTTACCATATAAAACAGGTTTATAAGTAGGGCGGCGCAAGCTATTGGCTATTGATTCCATGTTGCTGTTGACATCTAACCTTTAACTGATCTTGCTTTACCGGCTGTTGCCGAGTATCATGTTTGTCCCTGCTTTCGAGAACTCATTGCTCCTTTCGTTACGAAATAACAGTCAAGCTAAATTCATACCACGAGAAGGAGAGTTGGTTATTGTAGGATGCACGTGAATACAGAAGATATCACGGTAATGTGGGGCCAACAGCCACATCAGTTGGACTCCACCTATGGAAAATGGCGTATAGCTGTATTCCAAGATGTTCAAGAATCCATCGACATGTCCAAGTTGTACTTCCTGTATGATCCTATCGCTGATGAAGGGAGTGGCACCAGGTTTGTCTTTGTGAATCATAAAGGCATGATGCCCTTTTTCGTGTAAGAAATGCATGGCCCTATGTTATGCGCTGACTATCTGTTGATAATGTTGTTTTTGTTTCAACTGATGTATTATGGAGCCTTGCTTTACGTCGAAAGTAATAGTAGTTCAGAATTATCTAGCTTACTTTCTCTTGTTGTTAAATGCCATAAATTCGACGTATACTCGTATTTCAGTGGCACACGAAAAGGTTACCCTGGCTTGGTCATATTCGACGTAAACATAAGATGTTTTGCTGGAGAAATACCGCTGCATGCTCAAGGTAATTGACTGTATCTACATTTGCTGTAAAGTTGCTCACTACAGTATTATCTCTAAGGGCCGCATGCATTAACATTTTCGCCGGGAAGGGGATTGCAGCTTTAGAAGGAAGCTCCATATCCTGAAGCTCCAGATATCTGGATTTTACGTTTTATACCTGTCCGTAAGTACTCCCACCATCCTCTACTGTGAACATCTTGAACGGGAACAAGAAGCTGCACAAGCCGCATTTTCCAGCTTTTTTGTTCGATCCCCAGATGATCTCTGGCTGCCAACCGTCTTTTCTATAAAGTCGTTTTTCTTTTTTCGAAGTCAATATAAACATTCCAAAGTTGTGCTGTTTATCTAACCCAACAGTGCTAATCATGTTTCTGGTAAGATCAAGTAATGTCTGGAGTCATGAATTTGCGATGAACCTCACGTCGAAAGCTGGGGTTTATCGAAAAAATCGATATTCCAGAAACTCACTTGATCTTACCAGAAACATGATTAGCACTGTTGGGTTAGATAAACAGCACAACTATGGAATGTTTTTATTGACTTCGAAAAAAGAAAAATGACTTTATAGAAAAGACGGTCGGCAGCCAGGGATCATCAGCTGAGGGGATCCCCTAGGGGATCGAATAAAAAGGTGGAAAATGCGGCTTGTACAGCTTCTCTCCCGTTCAAGATGTTCATAGGAAATGATGGTGGGAGCACTTACGGATAGGACAGCGTGAAGTTCAGATCTGGAGCTTCGGGATATAATTTTTTCTGAAGATGCGGTCCCCTCCCCGGTGGGGATGTTAATGCATGCTACCGTAAGTGAATATGTGCTTAGCAAATAAACTTCCTTTTTGGTTTCCCGTTCTTTTAGATTGTCTTCCGTTTTTTTATGAAAGCGTCATGAATTTAATAGCGGGTAGTTAGCTGTAAATCATGCTTGCAGGAACGATGAAGTTTCTGTTTCAACTAAAATGTCCTTCTCCGCAAGGCGGTTCTGCTTTTGTACTTGTGACGGAGGAACAGATTTATGGTCAGATACGAGTAAGTTTTGTCAATTCTCGTGCAGTTCCATTCGTGCATTCTATTACCATATTTTGTGCGATGGCCAGACTATTAGTTGACAAGCTCAAATATTCAGCTGCATGTATTTCGTCTTGATCTTGCTGCTGATGGCCTTTCTGTGAGCAACTGTCGTCCACTCTTGAATCAGCCTCTCACTATCGGTGGAGAATACATCGCTTCTATGCGAGAGGATGCTCCAGAAATTGTCGTTATGGCTAATCCGGGTCTACAGGTATGACTGAATTTGGTTTACTCTGCCTCTACCAGCATTTGAAAACATCATACAGCTTGTATTTACTCTTTATACTGCGTATATTTGACGGGCATGTTAGCTTGCATTACAAATGTCAGGTATGGCGAATTAATGCTATGGCGGAACAGCCCACGGAGCCCACGGAAAATTTCACTGTGCCAGGTGCCGAACTAACGCATTTTTATGACGGATTTTTGAGCAACGGGTAAGCAATGTTTATTTGTTGATACCCTAGTTGTCGACTTACTTGAGCAGATGGCGCGAATAGGTCGTTCTGTATTCAACAGCTTGAGGGATTATGCGTATCTTGGTTGCAGGGGGGAAGGGGGGGGGCATTGTTTTTCGCTTTACTGTGTCATTCACATGACTCGTGAGAAATTGCTGTTTCTGAGCAAAATTGAGTGAAAGTTCTTTTGCGTTTATTGTATTGCACTTACATAAATATATGTGATTCTTCTAATTGAATGATCGCGTACTGTTTCCATCATGACCTTTTTTTGCTCTTTCAGAAGCGTTCATTTATTATCTTCATCGCCCGATGGTCACCTCGACCACTCACGAGTTCATGTTCTTAACCTGGAGAATCCAGCTCATGTGGTATGTGCTTCCATATTTTGTTTTTGTTTTCAAAAAAGCAGAACTTCGTTAAGATCACCACACACAACTGCACACCCGATCCAGAACGAGGAATGCCACGACCGAGAAAGAACGCCGGCATCGATGGAACAGCTGGTCAGTCGCTAGAGTTGCCTTCCAAGTTAACTGGGAGGAATTGCTTAGCCTTGTAGACTTATTAAATGGACACTCCTTTCACGAGACTGATAGCAGTATACTTAGTTTTGTGAAATACATCGTTTTGTATCAACCAGGCAGTCATGATGATATGAAATTTCGAACCTTAAGCGTTTGGGGCGAATGAGTTGCAACTCGTATCGATTCTGATGTGAATTGAGTTATAGTTCGCATTCAGATGCAATACTCATTGCTGGAGGTGAAATCGACCATGGAAATTACAACGTGGAACGCTTAGTTGACTACTGGGTTTTGAACACGAGAACATTCCAGTGGCTGCAGATACCTGCTCAAATGCCTTGCCCTTTGATCGAGCCAAGGTTGACCGTTTGCAACTCAGGTAATTTAATAACTATGATTCTTGTGAAGGATTCCTCTTCACCACTATGCTCCCTCAAAGGATATGGTTTAAAATTCTTTTGCATTGGTTATCTTCGTCATTTTTCGCAATATCTGCAGTGGTTTCGCATTCCAATTCTGGTTGACCATCAGTGCCACTCCACCAATCGAACGCAGCCCATGTCTAGTTACACTGTTGGTCAACCTGTACCTTGCTAGAAATGCATGTATCAGTTTATCGGCTGTCGTGAACTAGATGCTTTCTGCTTACCACTTTATGATTATCAAGTAACACATCTCTGTCAGCTTGTATCAGTGCTTCGCAAAGTGATAGATCTAGACCGCGTTTCATCTGATGAGTTAAAGACTTCATGCAATCTAACTTTAATGTTGTCATCCAAAACCTTCGCACAAATTGATCTGCACTTTTGCAATCTGAATTATTGTCGGTCAGATTTTTCTTCGACTTTTACCTTTTTTAGTGGGTTGTCCTTGTTGGAGCAGTCTTAGCAGCTCTTCAGATTATCAAAATGCTAAAGAATTTTTTTCCAGGAAACATCTTCCTCTGGGGTGACTTCGATCAGCCACTACCTGGTATGCCTCCTGGTGGCACTCATCTGCGCATCATGAAGGTTTCGGGAATGGACAAAGCTGGGCATCCTCCTCCATACGACGAGTCTGTGTCGCAACCGCCGCTTTATCCTGCGCTGAATCCTTCTTATCCCAAACCCGGTGGTGCTGCTCCGCCATACCCTGCTTACAATCCGGCTCAGACCAATCCGGGATATGGAGCACCACAAAATCCTGGCTATGGAGCTCCACAGCCTGGATATGGTACCCCTACTCCGGGTTATGGAGCACCACAAAATCCAGGTTACGGAGCACCACAGAATCCAGGTTACGGAGCACCATCGCAGCCATCGCAGCCATATCCATACGGTGGTGGCGGAAGTGGTTATGGCAGTGGTTTTGGTGACGAAAGTCACGGCACCGAGGGATTCCAGCAAGTTCCCGCTGGACCGAATCAAACTGCCTTTTATCCTCCACCGAAATCGAAGAAAGACTGCTGCATTCAGTAAGAAAACGGCTTCCTTTTTTGCGGTATCTGTACATAGTTAACTGAGATTTAACTTACGAATCCGTTTAAGTAGACTTACAGGCCATTGCTTACCTTTCCTTTTGGTTTTTCGTCAGTGGTGTCGACGTGTTTGTATGCATACTTCTGCTTTGATATCGATGTTACCATGTATGCGCTTTCCATTTTGCAGTACATTGCTACCTGTATATTTATAAAAAATCCTATAGAATATAATAAATGCATCTACTCTCGGATACACAGAATTTCAAACATTAAGTATTTCGAGGTAGTTAGTGTTGGAGTTGGAGTGAGATTTTCACTTCGGTAACAGGTCTCATTTCTTTTTTGTTATCAACTGTAATGCTCTTCCTTGCCCCTCCAAATTCTTCGTCATTCATTGAACCATCAAAATCCTATTTTGGGCCTATTCATTACCTTGGCACTTCCATTCTCTGAAATCGTATTCGTTCAACTCATGCATTTCCTTCTTCTACTTGAAGGCACTGTTGCATCAAAAGTTGCGTCTTGGATAGTCGTCTACTCCTACACGTGTTCAAATTTGTACGAATATTTCGAAAAACGAAGGCTCCATAGGATCAACGCCGACGAGCTGTTTTACTCTAACCTTGCAGGGTCACACATATCAAAAAAGGAACGTAGCCCTGTTACGTACGGCCAGTCGTATGCGCGAGCCGAATCTCCCACTGACTTTAGTGGAGTTCTTTGACTTACTGGACGTCTCGCAATGGGTTTCCTTCAAAATCCGCAATCATCCAGTTTACTTCAATCTTGGGACACACCTTCAAATCATTAGTCATCTTCGCACCATAAAAGCACTCGCAAATTCTAGAAATCTCCACGTTATTGTGGAATTTTGTTTCATTTTCAAAAGGATGTTAATTAGCGGTGGAACTTTAGTTTTAACACGTTGACGACCGCGCCATTTTGGACGAAACTCACACTAACGTCCTTCGTGCATTTGGCCCGTGCATACGCGCGTATGCACGAAAACATTATGTGGGAGACTTTGTCGCGCTTACTCATAAAACATGCAAACTATGTTCAGAGAAACATGTATATCATAGAGTCTTACTAGGACTTACACAAATCAAGGTGTTTGCCTCGATTTTCCCTTCAATAAACCATGCAATGGCTATACCTGAGCAATGGTTTTTGCCTCGATTTTCCCTCCAATAAACCATGCAATGGCTATACCTGAGCAATGGTTTTTGGAGAAAAGCGTTGTGATAACAGGTTTTTTTTGCCTGATTCAACCTTGTTTGCTTTAAAAACAGCTACACAGAGTTTCCACCTTCTCCTAAAAACGTAATTAACATGTATTTACCACATCAAAAACGGACATACTACCCAATTTTGCGGCCAAAACTTCTGAACAGCTGCCGCGATGCCCTGTATTCTGTAACACAATCAGGGCACCAGTAGTATTACTGCATAAAAGTTACCTTAAAACTTTTCGTTTACACCCAAAAAAACTAGCTTGCATATGCGCGGATGCACGAAAATGCTAAACGGGAGTCAGGGCGTGCGAATGCACAAGGTCTCAACGTATTAATAGTGTTCTGAACAAGATCTTAATTACTGTTGAATTTGTTGTGTACATTCAGAAGAATCATCGATTACAGCGTCAAAAAATTTTCTGGATTGAAAGTCTGATGAAGAATTTGAAACATGAAACTTTATGCGAAGCAAGTGTTTTTTTTTGTGCCTAAGTTTTTTCTTTGTTAAAGCAATTTTGAATTTTGAGTCATTCCCAAGCTGATTGCGCCTCCGCTGATCTCAAATCTATCTTCTGAATTTTTTCGAGATTCTCTTCAACAGAGTCATAAGATTGTTAGTACAAGTGGGTAAGGGACCATGTGCTTGCGATAGGCTCTAACCCGCGCAGGCAGCTGGTGCAAATCTGTATGCCTGTAAAGACAAAACAGATTTCGCAGTCGTTGCACCTTTTGCCACAGTACTCCAGTTGCGTCTAACAGGGCATTCGTGGTAGGACCCGTCGCATTTTCGAAGCAGCATGCGTATTTACGACTCTCTTAACATCATTTAACACGTTTCGGACCGCGAAATCGCGCGCGGCGAAAAAGAGTGTACTTTCAGCCGTTAGCCTACAAAGGGACCTTATTTCGCAGCCTATGGGCCACATTTGTAATCAGCATATCAGATAAGCTCCATATCCAAAGTTCTGAGTGAATTCGAAGTGTTTGAATTTTGTCGCTTGAGAGGGACTTTTGTGCTTTCTTGAAAGATAGGAACAAGAACTCAGATTCTAATAGTACTCAAAAGTATCTATGTTGTACACGGTACACATCAGTATTGAAAATACGGTTTTTCTCTTTGTATTCAAAGCTAAGAAAAGTTGCGACGTCGCACGCGTCGTTCGCGTTGCCGCACTTCGTTGCAACTGATGTTCGATTTGTCCTTATATCTCCTGAACAAATATCGATGGCACAGCTCTACAGACCCTTTCGAGAAGTAGGAGCTTAGGCCTTTGACTTGATAACCTTGGGCAAAAAGAAAACCTCCTGTAAACGTTGAAAAGATCCTTCAAAGGTGCGTGCTGCACCATGTGCAGCACCGGTCCGAAACGTGTTAAATGGTACCGTTGAGCGATTTGCGTTCATAAAGGAAGTTAGTCACGCCAAGTAAAGGTTTAGGAAGTATTCAAATCTCTCGCATTGCTTTTGTCACTTTTATAGGTCTGTTGCAGAGAGGTACCTCAATAGTAGTTCCTATTCGGTCAATTTAATTGTAAACGTGCGCTTCCCACCTCATTCAAACATAGCCAAAACAATTCCTGCTATCATCGGCCCTTGGAGAGCTGCTACTATAGGTTGATGCATTCTTCACGCTGATTTTGCTAGTTCAAGGTTTTGTCTAGGTATGTACAGCGAACGATATATGGACTCCTAAGCACTTATGGTGCTAGGACATAAATTGTTCTTCCTCTTGGACTCTCTAACACCATGTCGTCACCTCAGTCTCCGTCAGTATTAACCAGTCATCTTTAGAGAAGTTCTCCACAATGTTAGAAGAGAGATGCTTGAGTTAAGACGTGAAAATGAGGCAGGGAAAGCCATAATAGCAAAAAGGACAAGCTGAGCAAGGATCTATTTTCCCATCGAGCCTAACTAATTCAAATGCAAGGAGTCTTTGTCGCATTGAAGTGAAGCATGTCTCTAGTTAGTTCCAACTGTCCACTCGAAAAGATTTCGGTTTATACAGCGGTTTTTGACTGATGTGCCTAAAGCGGAGGTATAAAAAGGCTAAAATGGCATGTAGATAAGTGGCACCAAGTCGAAGTATGCCGTTCTGAAACCATCGCACAGTGAGCGATAGTTTTAGAACGGCAGCTTTTCTGACTACAGGTAGTAATGCTGAGCTGGAGTGTAACATAAGTCACTGTATGTCGTAATTGGAAAGGCAATCATAACTCCGATTCCAACTGCAATTGTCTATCATAGATGATCCATCTAGAAAATTTAGCTGCATGAAGGAAAAGCAAAAGTCATATTTTGTAAACCATTGTGTCGCTCTCAGAACAAAACGTTTTTTGTTAAAATCCAATATTTAGTGGTCGTAATTGGAACAACTGGTGGTTGAAATTGAGTGATTGCAAACGAAACTAAAAATAAGTGTCTGGAAAACGATTTTAGTTCGGTGTGTCAAAGGGCAACCAAAACGCAATGCGCTGAAACAGCGCCGGATACACAAGCAAATGAAGATCTTCTCCGCAGTCTGTTCTGATTTCTTGATTTGAACATTAACCGCACTGTTATGAGGACGAGATCTCTGCAGTTGCAAAGAATCAGCCTTCCGCATAACTTGGACATTCTCACGTTCAGAGGACGGAGAGCAGTAGAAGCATTAGTTGGTCACCACGAATGCCCTGTTAGACGCAATTGGTGTTGTGGCAAAAGGTGCAACGACTGCGAAATCTGTTCTGTCCTGTAAAGTATGGAGCTGCGCGCTTTGTCTCAGATGTCCGCATAGGGCCACCCCCTTACGGCGACTTATTGTCCTCTACCCTGTAGAAGTCTGTGTTTGCTGCATGTCCGCGCGAGACACTCCAGCAAGACAACTGCCTTCAAAGGAAGGACCTATACTCAGTTCTGAAACTGCAGTTCTGAGATGAGACTATTCGAAATTCTTTGCACGCGTGTTATTAGCACGTTGCTAATCGTTACTTCATTTCGGGTGGATGCTTGGAATGAACGGACTGACGACTCGAGCTTGTCAGGCAACGTGTGATCAGCGGTCAAAGTGATATATCAATCTCGGGTAGATAATACGCTATCGAATTTTATTTTGCATGCAAGCCTTTCTGTGGTATGCTTTCGGGCACTGCTATGATTAACTTTCCACATTAGTCCATTACCTACCAGAAGAAGTGATTCACGGACATGCAATCTCACACAGTTCGATACAACTTATAGGCTGTTCCAAACGGCATCGGTCCTCTGACGTCGCCTACGGTGATTTGATACAAAGCTCCGAACCTGCTATTTATTAAGTCGGCTGCTAACAAGGAAACGATACTCGATGTCCGTCGCCTTTTGAGATGATATGTATACCATTACACTCGTCTTGGAAAGCTGATGCTGAATCTGACTTCCGTTTGTGCTAATCGTTTCTCTGGAAGAAGTTATTGAGGAATTTTGTGCAAGTTTGACCGCCCAAGGGAAATACGATAGGAACGCCATCATCTCCGTTACGCTGTGGTAGATATCGTGGTCAGTGCGATAGCTGCTCAATAGCTGCGCGCGTAACGCCGGCCATTTGCTCGCGCAAAAGGCTGGCATTACTGCCGTGGCTACTTGTTCACGCGCAAATTTTACCGCATTTCACCTTCAATGCAAGCACCTATTGTCGACTCCCCACCTTTGGCGAGGCGGGATCGTGATCTTCACCAAAGATCGACGGATCAGGTATGCCTCAGCAGGGGGCAACCGCAACGCAGGGCACGCTAGCGCAGCTCCGCCTCGCCAAAGTTGTGGAGCCGCTCATATATTAAGCGGAAAATCTACTCGACTGTACATCCAAGGAAGGTACAGTAGGAGGTGCTGCAGAACTCATCAGTTGTAAATGGCTCGACCACAGCAAAATAATCAGGTTGATTGAGGCCTTTTTTTGGCTTCAGATATGCGTTCCTTTTAATACCTCGGAACGAATGTATGCAGGTTTCTTTGCACCAATCTTGAATTTCTTTAAATAGCTGAAATCGTAGTGGATGTGAATTGCTTCGCAAGTTTTCCGGGGTATATTGCAAAAAATCTCCAGAGATCTTACGCGACAGCAGAATTGAAATGCATTTGGAGTTTTGAGGACATCTTCTTTCTTGATTGTTTGAACAAATCGTACACAAACCGCTTCCTCAAAATACTGTGTCAAGCCGGCAGGAGACTGGTTTTTTTGCAGTTACTATGGATTACGATTTTGTTGTGGTTCGGTGCTGCTGCATTTCTTTGCATTAAATTCGTATAGTTTACAAGAAAGTGAGTAGTTGCAAAATGCTAGCTGGTAAACCCGGCTCCGTCCGGCCCTGTCAATAACATATTCGTAATCAGCATGCTCATTTAAGCCCTGTCCCAACTCCCAACCTCGTAGCTCAAGCCTTGCAAAAAATCGATAAAATCGATACATCGATAACGAAGAACAGTCTACGACATACACCCGCCCACCCCGAAGTGTACATGCGCAAAGTTTGATCTTTCAAAAATGAAGTCTATTCGGAACATACGTACGGACAGACATACAGATATATAAACGGACACTCAGCTTTACATATAAGATCAAAGTTCTAATCCAGAAATACGTCTCAGAGCTGCGTTCTGTTTTGAAAGCACCATATCTTCTATATCAAAGTATTACGCAACGCTTCAAATAGGCTTGTAGAGGATAAGGGTTGAAAATTTTGTTGAAGTTTATTTAAGACAATTATTGAGGTTAAAACCCCAAGGGATTTCTCAGTACTTTAATTCTCTTGTGCAAAGAGCTGTAATTTCTCATCCAGGGCATGGTCAACATGTCATGGTTATCAGTACGCTTCACAATGGATTATGTGGATAAATCTCCCAACCAACCTCTCAAATAATCGTTGATCACTTCACTGCGTTTGAGCTTGCTTCAACATGTTGAGAATCTGTCAGAAAAAAGAATAACGGACCCAGCACACGAAAACTTGGGTGATTGAGTTCGTTGCGGAAAAATCAACTATATAACGAAACAAATAACGAAATGGCAATGGAGTGACAAATAATTACGATGTTAGGGATAAGGATAGTTTAACCCTTAGGACCCGGTGGTGGCAATTGCCCCCCCCCCCCCCTCAACTTCAGGGGAACGGTCAGGAATCACGGTCGGCGCGAATTTTTCGTGAAGCGATGCCGCGAGCGATGTCACCAAAACAGAAGCTAGCGCTCCTGGCGCAGTCTTACTTATGACACGAGCCATGTATCTGCCCCCACCCCCCACCCCCCCTAGACTGGCGCCGTGCCACTTTAGCACCGGGCAGTTCTGTGGGGTACAAAATTTAGACGCGACGTTCGCGGCGAAGCGGCGCGGGGCGCGGCGTGACTCCTGACATGGAGCCTCAACTTCAGAAGGCAGTAATACTTGCGCAACAGCAGATTTCCACTACTTACTGCTACATGCCGCTTGAGGCAACCTTTGCCTTTTTGATAGAGGTTTGCAACCCTATCTTATCTATGGTGATGTTAGCAATATAACAGTGGCGGTCGCAGGATTTCCGTCCGAGGGGGGGGGGGGGCAGAATTGTTCTTAGATGAAGGTGTGTGGTTAGCCACGCACTCCGAAAATTTGTTTGGGGTGCTTCTCAAAATTTTTGCGGGCCCCATAGCCCCTACAATCTAGAAAAAGGGGGCGTGGTTCTTTTACAAGGCTAATTCAAATTTTTAAAAAAAATGTTAAAGAATATTTTAATTGTTTACGAGAATGAACAAGTCAAATGCACGTTTTTATAACCCATGCAAGTAAGTTTCAAAAAACTCGTGACCCATTTTTGGGGGGAGGGCCTTCTCGGTCCGCCACTGCAATATAAATCTTTATGTGCAACTGAGTCGCAAAAAATCATATCGGTTGCAGCACCTGTTAAGAGCATGTCAGTTATCTCCCTAGATAATTAGAATATATTCGTACTTTTGAAAGTGTAAAGTATAATGTTTGCGAAACCAGCTGCTATGACGCGATTCCACGTTTTTTGCAAAAAATGAGAAAAGTGGAGGAAAGTTTGGAGAAAAAATAACAAATAGAACATCTTGTTGCCGAAAAAGCTCCAAACTTTGCTGTGTTGTGATTCAGATGGTTCCTCGTAATACACAGTAGGTGAGCACCTTTCTCTTAGCGGGAAAAATTCATGCTTCAAAAGGTTAAGGTACAAGAATGATATTCGTATCGAAGCGAAACAGCGAGAGCTAAAAGCGATTAACTCCGACAATGGACTGTCAGCCACTTATATGCAAGAGTCCACATCAACTAGCCAAAGCTTCCTGCTGATGATGAAAATCTGCGAAATGCGCATCTGGACCCATCATCCGTGCATTCTAATGAAGATGTCACTAAGTGGCCACATCACAAACTACATACCATTAGAGTGAGCTTGAAACGCAGATTTCAAATCCTGCTCTCCCCATCTCCAGAGCTCCTCTGAAAAAAAGTTCTGCGCAATTTTGAGCGAAAGCATCAAAAGGACTGGAAAAAAATAAATCCTCAAAGTTTTTTAGACGTCAAACGGAGCAATGAAAGGTAACATGCTGTCGAAGTTCATTGTTTGAAGAATCCGGACACTTGCCACTGCTTCATTTAAGTTCTACAGAGGGTCTAGCGACTGATTTTGTCCTGGCCATTAGTTCAATCTTAGACTTCAAAAAATGCTAATATCCTTTCTAGAAGCGTTCTGCAGATGCGGACAGCAAATTTGGAGTCAGCATCCCAAGCTCTCAGTAATGTTATGCAGCTTGTGGTGACCGACTACTTCGACTTTGCGACTCTCCCTTGTAAGGCCCTGGGCATACCTCTCGCGATATTAGTCGCCACGCGATTTGGCCATTTGCAAGATCTCTTCAAAACCAACACTCGCAGATCACAAATGCTTGGTGTATTCAACGTCTGTGATCGGTAAAATGTGCTATTCTCCGTGTGCTCAGACTGAGTTTGCGGCGAGTTATAAGCAACTGCAGTATTGTCAATCGCGTCGCAACTGAAATCGCGTGAGGTATGCACGGGTCCTAAGAGAAGAAATGCGATAGGAAATGTTAACTTATACTTACAGAAAACTGATTCCAAACCATATGTGCATTCCCAAGTACACGAGCTTGAAGACAGCCAGTGTGGGTGTAGATTTTTAGATCCCATTCACTTTTTACTGCAGCCAGCAGTACCCAGAAGTCAAAGCTTCTACGAGCTTTGTCCTCCCACAAGAAAAAATGACTTGTGACCACGACGATGTGCTCAGTTCCAAACCCCGCTCTGCATTGTTTCCATCACAAAGAGGAGTGCTCCAAGAATGGGATATAAATCTCAGAAAATTCAAAAATAGTCAAACATCCCTTCTCGGCATAGCGCTTGAACCAAGCGTCGCTGCCACTCGAGACTGCTTGCGCGCGGCAGCAACGCGTGGTTCCAGCGCTATGCCGGGAAAAGTATGGACGCAGGCGGAGTCAATCTGGCTTAAAATCGCGCGCTCGCAACGCTATAGGATTGCGCTGCATGTACGCGCGCATCGCTGAAGTTATGAAGTGTAGAGGACATAAGGTCGCCGAATGGGGCGGTCGCGCGGACATTTGCACCAAATCGCGCCTTCGCTATTACTGCCTTATGCTATTGTGCGCGTGGGTGAGCCTATCGGTGACCTAAACTCCTCTACCGTTAGGCTGGGTTCATACTGATCCGTAAGTTTCAGAGAGTTCACCACAGCGCACAATTCGAGCACTGTTCTGGTACTGTTTTGGAACTTAGGATTGTATGAACCCAGCTTTGTGAAAGAGAAGAGGGAGCAGGCAGGTCCTGCGACGACCACTCACGGCAAGCAGACGTGTGGCAAAACCATAGCGGGGCAGATGGGCATAATGCTAGTTTTAGCTCCATTCGGATTGGGGCAACTGTCGTTGACTCGTGTGTGACTCATTATGTGCGAGCTCTCGCCGCGCGGGTCACTTATAGGTTTAGTATCATCGATGAAGTTCATTGGAGTGGTTTATTATTCAATTTCTTTCCCAAGTTTTCTCCTATGTCTTTAATTTACAGTCCGCGTCAATCATGCGCTCCCTTTCCCGTAAACGTAACGAGCTTTGCGCCAAGTTCGGCGCGTATGACTCGGGCATTCATATAGGTTTCATCGGTTGGAGGTCCGCACGCAGGGCCCTTCCGTTCCGCATGCGTAGTTCTCGCGAGAGGGAGTAATAGACAGTGATTGTAGACTCCACCTCATATCCACACAGCCACTGATTCATGCGAGCAGTCTGAACGGCACCTCGCTTTGGGTGGAGGACTATATGTCGCCGAATGCGGAAGAGTCCCGCGCGGATTTCCTGCGGTAACGCATATCCGCGCATACCATTTAATTCAACTGTGGCTTGGCTCTCGGAAGGCGGGGCTTCGTGACCTGACTGAGGCTAGCTAATGATCAGTGAGCAAGCACTCGAGGGAGAGGCAGACTGTGTCGTGGGCGCGAGCGGTCCTAATTGAGTCACAAAGCCCCGCCTTCTGAGAGCCAAGCCAGTTGAATCAGATGTTATACAAGGCGTATTTGTCGCAGACCGCGGAGACCGTCTTTTTTCGGCAACATATAGTCCTCTACCCCTTCGGTTTCGCTTTGAGCACTTTGTTTTGGCGTGCGGATCTATTGATTAGTGCTACAATGAAGATACAGTCCGTATACGCTACCCTCGGTGCGTGACTAAGCACCCGTAGTGTCAGTTTACGCGCAGGCTATGGCTGGGCGTTTTGCCAAACTCGGTTTATAAGATCGCTGAGGACTGGAACCTCGATACTGACTGAAATCCCTTTTTTTCTTCTTGGTTTTGGCACCTATCACATAGCTAGGTAAACCAAAGAATGCATGGTCGAATCAGTAAGTTGACTAGTAGCGAAATGGATGAAGTGAATCGAATGGACATCCACTTTACTATTGGTCAGTTCACCGATCTAACCAGTAGCGAAGCGGATCATATGGATCAAGTGGATTGAGCGGATCAAGTATGGCGCGTGTTTTAGAGGACTAGGTGTCGTCGAAATTGGACGTTCCGCGCGGACAGTTGCAACAACTGTGCACCTCATGAGTACGTGCAGGAGGTGCGTATTTGTTGCACCAGTCCGCGCGGGACCTCCGCTTTCGGCAACATACATGACCTTTGATTCAGGCTGCGTTCATGATGCGGAAGTTCGGAGCAGTACATTTTCGTCTCTCTTCTTAACAGCCGTTGAGTTACCGTGGAGAAGCCTTGGGCATACCGCAGGTGAACGTAGTCGCCACGCGATTTGGTAACGCTCCAAATGTTTGTGATTCTCGTGAGTGCAGTATGTCTACCTACGTAAGGCCTAAGGCATACCTCACGCGATTCGGCCGAATCGCCACTTTCACGCGACTTGGCGATTTGCCAGATTTCTACAAATTTAACGTGCGCGCTTCTCGGATGCATATTTGGATAGCTTGTGTAAGTTGTTGCAAACGGATGACGTTCTGCCCAAAGACAGCGCATTAGCGACGAATTACGAAGAGTCGCTGTTGTGCCAAATCGCGTGGCGACCAGAATCGCGGGAGGTATGCCTTAGGCCTAAGTTGGTCGCACGGAGCAGTAAGATTCTACTAATGGTTTGAAGAATCTGACAAACTGCCAAGTTGCGTGACAACTTGCTCCGTTTGCTCTATCGCTGGGAGGTGGTGATATGCCTAGGGTCTAAGGCCTCGGGCATACCTCACGCGATTTCAGTCGCCACGCGATTTGGCAATACTCCAAATGTTCATAATTCATCCTACGGGGTTTCTGAATGTACGGAAGAGGGGGCTTTTTATCAACCTACGAAAGTTATACATGCTGTGCATTTGAGGTCTTCCAGTATTGAATTTGAAGACATATGGCAAATTGCCAGATCGCGTGGCGACTGAAATCGCGTGGGGTATGTCCCTTGCGTAAGGCCCAAGACATACCTCGCGCGATTTCAGTCGCCACGCAATGTGGCCATTCGCTTGATGTTTTATTCAATACTTGTAGAACCCTAATGTCACAGCATGTAGAATTTTCATAGATTGATAAAATGCCCTATCTTCCGTGCATTCAGAAACTCATTACGATGAGTTGTGACCAAATGGAGTATTGTCGTATCGGGTCGCGACTGAAATCACGTGAGATATGTTTTGGGACTAATCTAACCCAGCATTGCTGAACAGATATCGTGTGACTCAATTTCAAGGTTTTTGTTACATATTCAGAAACCACGGGTACTTTTTCAGCTTGGAAACGCTCAACTTTCATTCCACTTTTGTCTGAAAATGGATAAAACGTTGATGAGCATGATCCTTGACGAAAGGTTGGTCGTAACAGCGGTGACTCTCAGCCGCAAGGAGAAGATCACGACAAGCGAGGCTTACAGGTATCTGGTATTTCTTTGGTGTCGTATATTGCTAGTATTACACAGGAGGAAGGGGGGGGGGGGGGGAGGGGGAGCCATTCGGGCTTTTTTTTGGTAATCTTGATGCAGCATGCATAACATCCTGCAGGGGAGGGGTGCTGGGCTTGTATGTAGATTTCATATCCAGAGGCTCCAAAATTCTGGATTACACGCTGCCTATTCATATCCATGTGACTGTGATTACACCCTCATAGACATAATGAACGACAAATTTGTTTGCGTTGCTGTATGAGCCGCTTTCTATACTGCATGGTGATGGGCGACCAAAAGGCGCGCTTTATTTGTCTGTTACCAACTTAAAACTCCAGTATAGTGCTAAGCGACTATTCAAAAAGTACCAGGCAAATGCGTTACCACTTGCTCAGTTCAAGTTCGCATGCATTATGCGATTTCATCGCCTCGCGACTCCCTCAATTAGACAACTGTTACGAGTCCATTGCATGCCGATCATCTTACAGTTCGATTGTGAGAGTTTTCCGATGCGACTACCCTATTTTCCGGCGTATCAGCTGCAATTATTTCCATCGCGAGCTGGCTACCTGTGCTGTGACGGTCGCGATGCGTGAAGCTGCGCGGCCAGTTGCTATCTATGGCACGCGCCATACTTGATCTTAATGGCACCGTCCACCCAAATTGGAGTTGGTGAGAGTATGATACCTAGCAGCTGCGAGGCCCCCAACTGTACGATTGCCCAACTCGCGCTGCCTAAAGTTGCTTCCGAAGCGAGAAAATTGCTTCGGAAATCGCTTCAGGTGACGGTTCGCGACGTTGGCTCCTCCCCTTTCGGGTGGGCGTAACGTTCGTCCCGCCCATCCGTACGCGTCCAACCAATCACCGTCCCAAGAAATCGCTCTGCGGGTTCTGAACGGGGGTTTTTCGTGGTTGTCGCGGATATGACCTGATATTCGAGAACAGAGGTATGAGAAGGCCCTGGTACGGCAGAAACATAGAGGTCGAAATTTTGGGTGGACGGTGCCTTTAATCCACTTGATCCGCTTGATCCGCTTCATCATTGGTCAACGCAGTGAACTGACCAATAGTGAAGTGGATGAAGCGGATCGAGCGGATCAAGCGGACAACCGCTTCGTTATTGCTCACTGAATCGACCAATGACGAAGCGGATCAAGCGGATCAAGTATGGCGCATGCCTATCTTACCTGTTAGACTGCTTTAACTTTCTGCTTTCGTTCTTTGTTGTAAAATTTTTGAAAGCACCGTTGAAAGATCAGCAGTATCACTGAAATCGAACGATAGCATTGCTTCAACACCAGTGACATTATTAAAAACAAAAGAAAGCGTCATCAACTCCATTGTTTGTATATTTGAAGAAAGGAAATACAATTTAAACACCCGCAAAATCGTCCGGGCTCTAAAAGGAGTAAAGAAATACCTGACGACATGGAGATGCGCACTGAAGAGCAGTCACAAAATGCACCGAGGTCTTTAGTTAGTTAGTTAAGAGCATTCTTTTCAAAGGCGCTTTCGCGCCACTGATCGCTGCGGCTGGTACGGCTTATAAGCTGGAAAATAGGGTAGCTGACCAGTAACTATCATACCCGAAGTGCAAGTTGATCGTGTTGAGAGAGTCGCGAATGAAATCGCGTGATGTATGCCCGACCATTTTGTTGACTTTTGTTGGAAATCCGACCGAGATGTTTACGAATTTGCTGATAGTTACATTTTTATGGGTTTTCGCCCTTCAGTATCTCTGTTTGCTCGATGCTAGGATATTAAGACTGAACAGCCCAAGCAACTAACGAATATATCCACTTTTGAATCATAGATACTTCAAGGATTTGAACTCATCTGCCAATGAAAATCGCTCCTCTTGACACATACCCCCGGTATTCCCGAGGCTGATATTCTTTCTGAAAGCTACTTATCTTTCTATGCCGCCAATGAGAACATTGCAGAATTGTGGTACTCCTAGTACCTGCAAATCGAACTGACTGTATCCAACCTGTGTATCAGAAGTCTGGCATTCGCAACAGGACCAAATCTGGTAGACGCTAACAAGAAGTAAAAAGTTCAGAAGTTGCGCGGCTACATTGCTATCACAGCAACCTACTAAGGCTAGGTTCACACTGATCCGTAAGTCCCGGAACAGTTCCAGCACAGCGCTCGAAGTGTGGCCACTGTTCTTGACTCGGTGTTCATCAAAAATCTCATTAACTTAACTTCATTGTTCGTCGCAAATACGCAAGTTGCTGTTGGTTTCGTTAGTCAGCACCGGTGTCTTTGTTAACTTTATAGAAGGATAAATTAATATTCACCGGGGATTAAGAAAAGTTGGGATACGCTGTACGCGACATTACGCTTCTGTTCAATACCTATAGTAAAGATTGGTGAAGTTTTCCAGAGCACCAGAGTATGAAGCTTTTTTTGAAGCTCCGCTTTCCCGCGGCGGGGCTTTTTATCCATGCAGTGGTTACTGTCTCAACCATTGAGATTTGAACAGTTTCGCTAAAAAGTTAAGGCGAAGCGCTCCTCCTCCCTCCCTCAACGCCGAGATTTAGTATTTACATGTGCGATAGGTGCAAAAACATTCGTTCATCCTTTTTCACTTCGAGTTGGAAGCAAGGTGACACTTGACGAGAAGAAAATGAACTAGTCAAGACTTTGTTTAAACTCCACCTAGTTACTTGTCCTATTGAACAAGCATTTCAACTGGAATACGTGCAGATTTTCTAATTGTCAGGTAAGTCGAAGAAGACCTTGTTACAGCATCCATTTTACTTAGAAGTAATCACTAACATTACTGTGTTGTTTGCCATGAAATTATCTTTAGGTCCATAACTACTGGTCGGGAAGTTGGTAAAAACTGCGTCAAACACGGAGTTGGGGACTTTTTTTAAAGTATAATCGGACCTTTGCTTTTTCAAAGCACCAGAATGCCCTTGCAGCAGTGATCTTTGCACTCATAACGCAGATCAGTATGTGGAAGTTTTTTTTTCATGAAGAAACAGCAAGTAAGACGGTAGACGCACGATTGCTCAGTTCTTTTTTCCCAAATATGTGCTTCGGGTTATGTATTAGGTTGAAACATAAGTTTTGCAACAGACTAGGTTAAAACCGCAATAACTCATACTTCTCCTACATTCCATATAGGTTCTGGGGTACCTTTCGACAGAGAAGTAATCTCTACAAGATACTAAAACATTCGTACCATGTTTGTTCCACACAAAGTTCGAAGCCATATAGAGAAAAAATCCCCCGTTTGAAAAAAAAATCAGTTTGCTCAATCATAAACGTTATACATCAACCAATCATTTATATATGCAGTTGCCGTAATTCTGATTGCCTAGAAATTGAGAAAAACGAAGATTCTCATTTTCTTACAGAAGCAAATCTGAGCTGTTCTCGTACTAGTAATTGCACACATGCCTTCAATCGGTACTCGTTAATCTTTAGCCTTCTACAGCAGCCAGTTTTCACGAAAAAGGTCAAAATTGGCATCAAAAACCCGAGCTAGAGGAGCTAGACACAGCCCAATATCACCCTGGCAATGGTAATTAATTTCGTCTCCTCGATTTCTAGCCAAGGTAATTGCACATACGAAAGGTGTAAAGTCTGGCAAAGAGTATGTTCTCTAAGCAACTTGTAGATTCGCAGGAAATGCAAATGGAGTCATTATCTTTTCTCTATTTTTTCAAGCGGTTGGATTTTTCTGGATTTTTTTTCTGGTTTTTGGCTTCGAACCTCGTGTGGATTAAACTTGGTACAAATCTTTGAAATCTTGCTTGTAGAGCTTACTTTGCTCTATCGAAAATGGTACCGTAGAACCTACATAGAATATAGGAGAAATATGGGTAAATGCGGTTTTTACCCTTTTTGGTGCAAGACTTATGCTCCAGTCCATGAGCATTTCATTTATTACATAGGGTAAATCGGCAAAAGATCACATCAAACAAACAAGTATATCAACACAGTACTGTAAAATTCAGGTGGTAGTACTCAAACCCGTGTTAGTAACGATATCATCGTATGACTGTGAATGATTCCTTAGAACAATCTTGAACGAAGACAACTTTGCAGGAATTAATCATTTTTTTTGAGAAGCTTGTGCATGTCATGGGAGACACGGCAAGTGAAGAAATTTCTCCGAACCTCAAAGGCAGCGTCCGGGCGAAATCTCAAACAAAATTTTTCTCGCTTGCTTGGGCTTATTCTTCCCGCTGAGTGCAAAAATGCAGCTTGCAGAGTACGAAAATGTCGAAAATAGGCTATTCCAGAAGATGTTAATTTTGAATATGGGAGCTTGCCGCCGAGGTTAAGACGCAGAGTCGTGGTGGAACCCTACGCCTTGACTGTATGCGGCATACGTTCTCTGGCTATCTATTGAGAGGGCGGCCGGGGCGTCCCGATCGCCACTTCTGAAGCGTATTTCTCGCTTCAGAAGCAAATTAGTGCACTGCCAGTTGAGCAAGGGTTTTATCAGAACGGGAGCCCCTGTACGCTAAAATTTCATATACGCCCGGACGCTGCCTCTAAGCTTTGGTCTGAGGTCCAAAAGATGAGGCAGACGTTGCTGGGGATACAGCCGAGCGGGGCACAGATCATTTGAAAGCTGGCTGGACTTCGCTTTCGGAGCAAAAAACGAAGGGGTATCGTTTTTGTGTGTATGAAATAAAGCAAGTTAGGTTAGCTTTTTTAGTCGATGTTTTCGATAAGGTCAAAAGGGTACGGGTAAGGAGTTACGATTTTTCGCGAAGCGACGCCGCGCGGCGTTAAGCAGCACAGCCCTCGTGCGAAAGTCGGGGGGGGGGGAACCTCGTTTTAGAAAAACCTAGAAACGGACTCATGCCGAGCCCTGGACAAGCGTATAACAGCGACAAGAACTTGTAAAGTACTTTGAAATTGCTTGAATTGAGTGAAGTCCACTGATTTGAGTGGCACTGGAGACTGATAGTTTCAAGAATTCCAAATATCTAATGATATGGAGGGCGAAAACGACTAGGCTGGAAATGTGCTGTGGAAGAAATAATCAAATCTATACTTACACTAATTTGCAATAAGAAACATTTGATTATCCCTCCATCCTTAGGCCAAACACAAGTTAATACCCTTCACCGCACGCAGCCTGGTAAAAACTATAAACATAAGAGCACTTTAGTTGATGCATGATGACATATAGCCGGAAAGATTGCAAACCTTCAATCATGACGTGATTGAAGGTTTGTTTATCATCGGCTTCCGGATTCGTACAAAGGCCGAGTCGTGGCAGCCAAAGCGTGGCACGTTTGGATAGCGAAGCAAGATGCTATGTTGCGGAGGGTTACAAGTTTATACACGTTATCATTAGAAGTTCGCAGTCCGCTATTATGCTAATTTGGGAGCCGGTCATACTTATAGTGATGTTTAGGCCCCCCGAAAACTGATAACTTTTCAAGATCAGAAATAGTGATATATAACGGATGGCAGGAGGAGGAGGAGGAGGGGGGGGGGGTGGGACTCAAAATAGTCTCGTTGTCGGATATACATCACTCACATTCCCTAGATTAAGCGTTATTTTGGAAAGAGATATGACTTTTTTACGCGCGGTTGACATACATATTATTGAATAAGACGGCCTGTGGGGTCTCCTTGAAAAAAAAAACGCTGAAGTTTAAGATATAAGGGTGTCCCATGATTTTTTTTTACCGTTTTACCCTAAACATCTGCATTTCTCGAGAACTGGGCACCTTCGAAGCTCACAAATACATGGTTGTACTTCTGTATGTAGGAGCTATACGATCACATGCTTCGGAAGAGTTCACAATGTTTAGGAACAGAGTTTGCCATTTTACCCCATTCAATTCTTTCTTTGCTTCTAGCCGTGGAAAAAATACGGAAATAGTACAACTGAGTGTGCTATATGTCAAGCATACGCTAGAATAAATGGGGAATTTTTAAGACATGGGCGGAGATACGATTTTTTAAGGAAGATTTCGTTTTCGGCTGCTATCAGATCTCAGCTCAAAACTTCCGGTGAAATACGATTTGGGCGGATTCTTCATAGCCATCTTGTAGAGCTTGCTTTGCCCTGTCAAATGATTACTCAAGCACGTCAATTAGGAAAAACACAGCGAGACGACGGTTACGGTAAAAACGGTAAAAGTTTATGGGACACCCTAATATCATCAGGTCAAGTTTCCTAATGCTAATAAGTAGCACTATACAGCTGCATCACGAGACTGTTGATACCTTAATATCAGTAAGTCATAAGCATGCTTGCACAGAAAAGAGCACCTAATTCTGTTCAAGATAATGTTTTGCACCTAGGAACAACAAATTTTGACTCAGCGTTTCGAGCTAATTCCGATGTACGTGTCGTTTATCAAAAGGCCAGACAGAGTTGATTTTTTCCTTATCGACGTCCACCTTTCAGCGGATTGAGTTGATAAAACGGATATCCCATTCACCTTGGACATTCATATTTACCTCAATGTGCTGTGCTCATCTTATATATAAAGCTGAATGTCTGTCTGTCTGTATGTCTGTCTGTCTGTCTGTCTGTACGTATGTGCGGAATAGAAATTTTTATTTCTGAACCGATTTGGACTAAACTTGGCACACATATACTTCGGGGCAGGGAGCGTGTCATAGGCTACTTTTCGTTATCGATCGATATCGATTTTATCGATTTTTTGCAAAATTTGAGCTAGGGGGCTGGCTGGCAAAATTTGAGCTAGGGGGCCCCTGTGCAAAATCCTAGCCCCCTAGCTCAAATTTTGCAAAAAATCGGTAAAATCGACATCGATCGATAACGAAAAGTGGACTATGACACGCTCCCTGCCCCGAAGTGTATGTGTGCAAAGTTTGGTCCCGGGCGGAGCCGGGTTTGCCATCTAGTACCTGCTAATCACATGATTTAGAGCGATGACGGAGTTCTACAAAAAGCACACGAATCATGGTGGTATTTGGGCAACGGTGATTGTCTCAGGATACCGCGAAAAGTTTGGTATGTTTCAAAGTGTTTCTTCGACTTCTTAATCCTGAAGCATTTTTGTGTAGGTGTATCTGTCAGATCAACTATTGTTTGTCGTGAAGAACAATTGGAGACCGTAAAGAAGCAATTTCTTAATGTTGATTCTGTCGAGTTGTTCAGTCTTCAAGCAGTGCCTTTGAAGGTAGTCACTTGAAGCTTTATACTGCGCAAGGCTGGAGCGCCCCTTCAAAATTACGGTTTATCAAAAATGTGCCCTAGAATGGTCCTTTGAGCTGACCATTAAGGGCGCATTTTAGAAAATTCGTAAGTATTCCGAGATCCGAAAGACCTTGATTATAATGGTTAGAGGAAGAACCGAAGCTGTGCGCTGCATGTTCGTACATTTTTGTATGGGATAGATAAGATGTAATATTACCCCTTTTCATGAGTGCAACGCATTTCTATGCTAATCAGTTTGGGGGTAGAGCGTTCAGCGCACCGCAAGCGGTAGCCAGCTAGTGACTGGCACATGCTATTGTATGGAGTACCTCACCCAAAGTATTTAGAAAAAACTCGAAGCCATCGTCCACCCAAATCATGTCGAAACTATAGTAGCGATGTTCCAACTAACAACGGAGGCGTGCTTAGTCGAAGTGGCCTTTTTGGATGGGATGTATGCCATATTGAAGGCACAAACACTGATTTTCAAAAATGCCTTCCTTACCTGCAGAACTTATGCACGAGGAGTCATGAGCGTTTTTTGGAGCGAGAAATTGAATGTGCATTTTGGATAGTTGAAATCTTACTAGCCCTCAAATAATGCAACCAGGTGTAAATAAACTTTTCCAAGTTTTTTTTTTGAATAAAGTGCTGATGATTATCTTTACTTACTTACTTAGATACTTAGATGGCCCGTCCTCACGTAACGTGCGGGCCCCAGTACAGAAGTCGCCATTGATCCCTGTCCCTCGCTTCGGACATCCACGATCTTCTTGGTCGTCGTCGGTGGCTGCGTCCACGAGTTCCAGGGGATGGAATCGTATCTAGCTGATTTCTCAGCTGGTCCATCCGTTCCACGAACACGTCTGCCCATCTCGTCGGTGGTCTTCCTCGAGGACGTTTGGCTTCGCGAGGAATCCACTCTGATGTTCTTAGTGTCCATCTATCGTCCGTTCTTCTCATTATGTGACCGGCCCATCGGTGTTTCGCTTTCGCAACGTATTCCGCTGGGTCACGAAGACGGGACATTCTTCTCATATCCGTGCTGCGAAGTCCGACTAGATGTTGCTTGTGTCGGGTCATCTTCAGAAGACTGCGCTCGAGCGCTCTGTGGGTGGTCCTTAAAGCTTTCGACGTGGCTACGGTGTCGGCCCAAGTCTCAGCTGCGTAGCAGAGCGCTGGGAGAACGGTTGAGTCGAACAGGTGGGCACGAAGCTCCGGGTCCGTCAGTTGGTCGGTGGCTTCCTTCAGAGGCCCGAAGGCGGCCCAGGCTGCTCTTCTTCTCCTGTTAAGTTCTTCCCTCAAGTCGTTCTCCATGTTCATCGAACGTCCGAGATACACGTAAGAAGACGTCTCCATGCTAGGGGTGCCTTCCAATTCCATTTCTGCATCTTCGCAAAGGGCGTTCTTCATGAACTGAGTCTTCTTCCGATTTATTCGCAGTCCGATCTTCTTCCCTACTTCGTTTAGTTCCTTCAGCATCGCCTCTGCTTCAGTGATACTGCTCGAGAAAAGGACGATGTCATCCGCAAAACGAAGGTTGGATAGGAATCTCCCATCAACTCGTATGCCTCTCTCTTCCCAGTCTAGTGACTTCATCACCCACTGCAAGGCCGCGGTGAACAGCTTCGGCGAAATAGTGTCGCCTTGTCGAACCCCCTTCCCAATTGGAATGGTTAGGGGGCGATGGAATAGCTGCATCGTTGTTGTACAGTCTTTGTAGCAGTCGGCTAGTGTCCTCACGTAAGCTGGTTCCACTCCTTGATCGACTAGCGCAGACAGGATGGCGTTGGTTTCGACGCTGTCAAAGGCTTTCTCGTAGTCACGAAGGTTAGGACGAGAGGCAGTCGGTACTCCCGGCAGACTTCTATGACCCTCGAAACCGTCTGGATGCGGTCCATGCAGCTGAATCCTTTGCGAAATCCAGCTTGTTCTTGGGGTTTGGCTTCATCCAGTGTCCTAGATATGCGTGCGAGGATAATCTTCGTGAAGAGCTTGTACAGCACACTCAGCAGGCATATTGGACGGTAGTTTCGAAGATCTTCCCGTTCACCCTTCTTAAAAAGAAGGACGGTTCTTGACGTTCTCCACTGGTCGGGAATCCTCTCCTTCTGAAGGTAAGATGTCAGGTGCGACGCGAGAATCTCGTGTAGACGTTGTCCTCCGGCTCGCAGAAATTCGACGGAAAGATGGTCTGGTCCTGGAGCCGTGGATGTCTTCATGGTCTGAATCGCCGTGCGCACTTCAGCAGGTAGAATTCGTGGTGGTACTTCTCCAGTGGGAACAACGGGCATCGGCACGGGTGTTGATGAGCGGAAGAGGTTGGTATAGAAGTTCTTCGCGATAGATTCCATCTTGTATCGGGAAGAAGTCGGAGTCCCGTCTTCGTTCAATAGTGCAGCCAGCGGTACGTGATATTCACAGAGGTCCCTTCGGCATTTCTTGAGACTTCGTCTTTCTTCGGCTGCTTCCAGTATCTTGGCTTGCCTGTACTTCCTGAGATCCTCCTGCAAAGCTGTTCTGCAACTGGCGTTGGCTATCAGTCGCTCGAGATGGGTTGCATTCGGATCCTGCCTCAGAAATCTTCTTCTTTCGAGCAATTCCTTGGTGGTCTTCGAGATACGTTCCAAGTTCTTCTCAGAAGTCACTGAGGCACATTCTCCGCAGGCTCGCAATCCTTTCAGAAGCCGGTCGTAGTCGTACGTTGGGTCCTCCTCGATGGGCCAGTCACATCTTGATATGAGCTCCTCCAGCCTGTTACCGTCGTAAACGACTTCCTTCCTTCTCGCGGCACTGTGACAGACTTTCTTTTCCAGCCTTCGGCTGAGTCGTATCTTCGCTCGAAGGAGGCGGTGATCGGAGCCACTGCAGAAGGATGGAACTACTGAGACATCGAGCAAGCTCCACCTTCGGTTGGCGAGAATGTGGTCGATCTCCGCGTGAGTCGTTCCGTTGGACGATTCCCATGTCCACCGTCGATGTTCTTTCTTCATGAAGATGGAATTTCCATGGAAAAGTCGTGCGGCGGAGAGAAGCCCAACAAGACGGTTGCCGTTTTCGTTCCGGAGCCCATATCCAAACTTCCCGATCCTATATTCCTTTTCTAGTGGCATGCCGATTTTCGCATTGAAGTCGCCCACAACATACTTGTAGAAGGACTTTTCGTTGCGGACGACCTCCTCTACGTCTTCGTAGAAAGCATCTAGTTCTGAGTCGTCAGCTGCTGATGTTGGAGAGTAGCAGTTGATGATGCTGATGCTCTTGTGACGTGGAGGGCGTAGTCGTAGGATGGCTAGTCGGGGTGATAGGATCTCGTGCGAATCGACAAGATGGACGATAGATGGGTGGACGACAAAGCCAACACCTCCCACGTTTCGTGATGGAACCTTCTCACCACGAATGATGAGTGTTCCATCATTCATCTGTCGCACGTCCTTCTTCCTGGACTTCGTTTCCTGCAGAGCGATGATGTGGTACTTGATGTGCTCTGCAGCGTCGAGAAGTGGAGGTCGGCGTTTGTGGAGACTGTCCTGGCGTTGTAGGTGCAGAGCATGAGGCAGTCTCCGTGGCGTGTCGTCCGGGCAGACGTGTCGTTTTTGTCCAATCCAAAAGGCGCCCTGAGGACCCTGACATCAGTCTTGCTACCACCCGGCGCCGTAGGCGGGATCCGATGTACAGGGTTTCTTTCAACTGGTAGAGTAATGAAATTTTTCCCCTACAAGAGCAGACTTACTAGGCCAACTCTTGATTTCCACGGGGCGATCGCTGACCCCGGGCTTGGAGCGGGGAGAACCGCCTAGCGACCTGAAAACCAGACGGCGGCGGATCTGGCCTGGCCGGCTCTTAGCTAGGCATCCGGCTGAAACCGGAAACGTCGAACTCCTTCACAGCTTGGGAGGCCCTGCCAGAGTATACACTCGGCTGTGCATCGCAGTTCGACACCCAGTGTCACCCCCACGCCACGATGAGGCGGCCAACCATTCTGGGGGGGGGGATGATTATCTTTAATCCATTGAAAAGCTAGAAAAGTATCACGGCCGCTTTTGTCCTACTTGCACATTAATTTTTTGCATTAATAAGCCCTCATAACTCCTCGTCCATGAATGTTCTGCAGATAAGGAAGGCAGATTTGGAGTCAGCATTTTATGCCCTTCATTATTGTTTACATCCCATCTAAATGCCACTTCGACTATACATGCTTCCCTTGTAATTGCTCCAGTCATGCTGCAGAAAGTGAATTCTGAAACCAAAAATCATCTCAGCAATGGAACTGTGGCGGGGTGACCTTGCCGCATTTACGTGCTAGGGTTATCTCGCTTTAGGATGTACCTTTTGCAGCGGGATTCGCACAGTATCCTTAGTTTCACTGCGAGTGGCGGCTGGAGCGGGCTTCGATCGCTAATCAAGCGTAAGAAATGGTTAGAGAGCACGCTCGCGAGAGAGACGCAGGTTTTATTAGGATCGAAGCCCCGCCTTCCACCCGCCACTCCCTGTGAAAAGGGTTTAGTCAGTGGCCCTGGTGTCGTGTGAATCAGTCTCGTCAACTTTTGTGACGTGAACGGTGCATTTTACGTGTTTGCTGGCGCCGCAATCATGGCAGACATCGTGAGTAAACGCAAAAGGTCTTCTTCGTTTTGCGCTTTCGGAGTTAATATCGACCTTTGAAGTTCCGTACGACTTTGGAGTTCTTTGATTCCACAGGACTAAGTTGTCATACTCTTTTAAAGGACATCTCTTCAATTCTGGCTCGTGATCGACTGGAGGATTTAAAGTCTTTCCATATTGATACCAAGGAGAATGCACCGAATCCGGTGAAATACTGTGCTGAGGACTTCGAAGTGCTACGCAGTGATCAGCATGAGGTATTCAACGCTATGAAACGTATGGCTGATGGCGGAAAGGTGGGTTTCTTTCTCGCATCGCGGTTTACGATTATAGTCGCTATTCTATCACACTCCATTTTTATTAGGTTGTCCGGAAATTAATGTCCGTTTTGCAAATTTTCACTTTGGAAGGCTATGACTTCGTTCAGTCTTCATATTTTCAAATGCAGTTAAGATCATCAGAAACAGCAAACCTTTCGTAATTTAGCGCGCACCTGCTCGTACTGATATCGCAAACGGGAAGAAAACAAAAACAACAAAGTAGAAGTTTTTCTTTTGAAAACCTTTTCTTTGAGAGCTTACAACTCCCTTCAAGTTCTGTTCGTATGGCTGCCAATCAGCTTATTTTGTAGCCGCAGGCCACGTGTTTACGTATGTATAGAAAAGACTCCAAAGAAGGAGTTGTGCGAAAAGAAAAGATAAAAATTCAAAAATGTTCACTTTTTTGAGCCTATTTCTTGTAGGCTCGTGAGTGCCAAATTATGAAAATGTGGAATTCTTCTTGCACTGAATAGTCAAGTTTCTCTTCAGATATTGTGGTTAAGGTGTTCTTATCTCAAGCTTACAGAACTGGGCAAAGCTTTGGCGATTGCCTTAATTATGAGAAATTTCTGACCCATAGAATGTCAACAATAAGTATCTATTTCGAGGCGTCAATTTCTCAGTCCAGTTATCTCCAAAAATCTAGATGAGCACACAGTAGGTAAACAATCTTCATCTAATACAGTTGCTATGTTTTCAGAAGAATTCGTTTATTTGCTCCTGAAATGTGGTCAAGAAATAGAAAGCTATGAAATTTCGATTTTGAGTGTGGATGTGCAAAATGCTGGTGAAATTCTCACAGATGAGGATAGCAGCTTAATTCCACCACCGTTAGAAAGTACATGGAGAAAGCTTTCCAATGATGTGCGGATTCTGTATCGTAGTAGAAAGTTTGACGAAAAAAAGTTGTTTGGAATCTAGGCCTAGAAAAACGGACATTAATTTCCGGACAACCTAATATTAGAGAAAGGTAAGCAGAGGTTTCTGACAACTTCCAAAAATTGTTGTTTCTTGAGTATTTACTGATCATTCAATGAAAATAAGAAATGAGTGAAGTTCAGACTCTGTCCACCTTTGGGTATGGAAGATTTGCGATAAAATTAGTCCTTGCGTGTCGCCGTACAAAATGGACTTGTTTTCAGGGCTCTCCTGTCAGTAATGAACAGACAATTTCATCGCAGAAACAGCAAACTACCCAGGGGCTGAGTACTACCCAGGGGCTGAGTGTATTGGAAAGATCAAAGTCGCAGTAAGCCGAGGACTAAGATTGGGTCTCTAAATTCAAAAAATGGTTGCACCAGTTCAGTAGAGTTTACAGTAGATGTCAAAAATTCCTTTAGTTCCTGAACATGAAGTTACGCAATTATACCTCTTTAGCCTGTCAGTTGTGCTTTACCCGGAAGTTCACAATAAAGCTGTTTCGCTATACCAGGTCTGAGGAGGTTTGAATAAAGTTTTGGCAGCCCATCTGGTAGAATACTGCTTCCACGGATAGTCAAAGGAGTGCGATGAGGAAACAGAAATAAGTTCAAGATAGGTTCCGAGCTTTCCGAACAAAGTTGTAGTATATTGCAAAAAACACTTTGTGACACGACACACTCTCAAGATAATCATTCATTGAACGCAACAACACTATGGCAGGACTAATCGATGTTTGAAATTCCCGATCTTTATTTTCGGAGTGCTAGGCAGTGAATATAAACCTGAATATTTGTAAAAAAAAGTTTTGTTGGAGAGTTTCAGGATGTCGCAGCAGCTGTTACAGACTCGTCGTGTGAAAAAAAAACTCATTTTCATTCTCAACTGGGCCCATACTCACCATCTTAAACCTGACGCTTTGTGCAAAAGAATTATATGGGAAAAACACCAGTTCTGCATTCTGTTTCCCAAGTTTTTTTGCCGTAGTGTAAGCGTCAAAAGGCTTGCGACTTTGAGAATGTGCATGTTGACGTAGAGATCATAGAGGTTCGGTAACTCAAAAAACTATAGAATTTGACAAAGTCAAACGTACAAATACTTCTGCAATAGGAGCGCCCATTACACTTTGTATTTGAATGAAAACAACGCAGGGTATGGCACATAGGCTAGATTGACGAGATGGGGCTATCAGGGCCCGGCACGCGTTGGTTTGGAGGTTTTTAGGAAACGAAGTCCCCCATGACTTCGCGAAAATTTAAGAAGTCCCTCTCGACGTGAAAATCAGTAGGGAACCCCTTATTCAACCAAAATAGCAACAAAAAAGCGAAAAAGCGCATTTTGAGGTATGTAACTTAACAAAAAAGCAAAAAGAAAATATTTCGAGTCGATTAAAGGCTCTGCCATTGGGTATAGTACCATTTTGATGCTGGAAATGTCGAAAATCTCCTGGGCCAACCAAATCTGTAGCCTCAACAATCCTGCGATGCATTTTAGCCATATTTTTCAAAGGACACCGCAAGTGGAGCGCGATAACTATCAACGCGTAGAATTATACTACTTTTGACTCAAAAAGGGGGAGAGGCAACGGTTTGATCCGCTCTCTTCACTATATGGTAAATTTTTGACCGTTTCAATCGTCCAAATCAAAAAGGTCCAAAACTTATGTGAACTCTCCGATATTTATGCTCCGAACCAACCCAGTTGGTTTGGTAGTTGGTCTAGAAACCAACAAATTCGAGAACGGATATTAGGACACATAAGTTTTGGGAACTTTTTACATAACATAGTTTGGAGTAATACTGTATACACATAGCCCAAATTCGGAGCCATCTGCTTGTTTCTGCGCTGTAAACAAGCCATTTGTTTGTTTGAGTCTCGTATTTGAAATTCGCGCGCTTGCGAAAGAACACGTTCAACTCGTAAACCTGACATGTTTGTCGTGTTTTTTGGGCGCTTCCTCCAGGACCTCATAAAAACGATGTCCCCGTTGCTTCTAACTCCAAAAACGAAGTCCAGTTTGACCCCGAACCATCGGTGCCGGGCCCTGGGGACTATTCTAGACGTAGCATATGTAACAAAGTCTCCAAAAACCTCTAGTATTCATTACATACTCAGCAAAGCAAATGTTATTCAGCGGACTGTTGGAGACGGTCAACTCGCTTTCGTATCTGAGAAATACCGTCAGCATCTATTCCACAGCAACCTCCAATAACGGTTGCTCCGAGCTGGATCCATTTCTCAGTTGACATCAGAATCACATCCAAACCATCCTCTACACTCCTATAAGTGACTATATTACCAAACGATGACATAAAGGCTACTGCAGGACGAAGGCGCAGAAGCGATAGTAGTTGAACGGGAGCGAATGAGGCGCGCGTATCCTCACTGTTGTAAATCCTGCGTCTCATACGCTCTGCGGCTAATAAACCGCGTTCGCGCCTAAAGACATAGCGCCTTCGTCATGCAGCAGCCTATATTTCACGTTTCTGGGAGAAACATGATCTGGAAAAAAGAGTGGTGTACAGTATAGAATTTGATGGTCGATCTATGGCTCGGTAACAACAGCAGTTGCACGGAACAGTGCCATGCTTATGATTGTCAGCATTTTGCTTGTGACTAGCGGGCAAAAATGGTTAGAAAGCGCGCATTGCTATTTGTTTACGCGCAGATGTTACCAACAACACAAGAGCATCCATATTGATTGTCGAATTTAAAGAATACGTTTTCTCGCATTTCAATAACCTTACTGTTGAGTTGCCACATACAAAGCTTGATCACACTTACGCGCTCTGTTCGTGCTCTCCACCATTTGGATAAACGAAAATCTCGTTTACGGGTAAGAACGACTGCACAGATTCAAGCAAGGGCGTCACTGCTGTGGGATCCGTACAGTTGATACCAAATCCAATCACCTGCAGCAAAGTCGATTGATCGCCGTATCTGATTGACTTTTGCTGCTTACATACCTTTGGATTAGTAAGCACTAGCTGTACAACGTCAGCAAATTTTTCTCCATGGCGCAGCGTCGTTCCATCCTGCAATAATCCTTAGTTATTAACATATTTCACAGTTGATTTCGAACAATAGTTGCTAAAAGATTTTCCAAGGAAACGTATAAATGTTTTCACTACAATCAAGTTTGTTTTTCCGTTGTTTTTTGCTCTAACTTTCGAAGGAGTTGTTTGCTTTGCTTTCAAGAACAGTTGGGTCTGTACTGATCAAATGTTTATGAAAACATGCTATTCTTCGAAGTAAAATTTCAATACACACAGTAAACATTATGTGTAAAGGTTGTTCCAAATATGTTTACACCGTTTGATGGTTGATATTTCTTCCTCCAAGAAGCCTTTTGCCTACCGCCAGGTACAGTCTTGTAGAGCAGATAAACTGGTAACTACAGTGCTGGCCATAGCTATAAAGCCACCCTAAAAATCACCGTATTTTGCTCTCTCTTGTTCATAATTGCCTAGAAAACCACTATTTTGTGCGCAAACTAACGTCATACCATTGACCAGCACGGCTCCCAATTTCATGGATTTTGGCCGGAGAAAAATTGAAAAATTTGAAAAAACGGGTTCCGAAGGCTGGTCACAGCTATAAAGCCACCTCTCATTTTCAATCAGTACTACGTTTTTTGAATCTCAAATTTTTTGGACATATACAACATCAAAATGTGAAACATTTGTTACACTTGGAAGAAGTCGCCTTTCAGAAAAAAAATTTCGTACTGCATTTTTTGCTCTAAATTGCATAATAACTCACATATTTGCAAAAAAATGCTTTTTCACTAAATTTTGGAGCACTTGTTTGACTCGGGTGAAGGTCCTAGGATTTGCTTAGCCTTTGCAATGAACGAGGTGAAAAGTGCTGAACTCAACATTGCGTAGTCGCTAATCTTGATAAACGAGCCTCATCTTACCGTGGTGTAAGCACGCTTCTGAGGCGCAAAACTCGATTTCTGACGCGCGAAAACTTCTGACTGGAAGTTGACCCTTGTCTGCATGGCGACGTACTCATGCAGAAGCTGTCAGGTTTTTTTGCAAAGACTTATTTGCCGCATTGAAGTTGGAACGCTTTGTCTGCAGTTTGGTTGTGCGCAGTGTATCTCACAAGACTCCAAATTTCACTGCTTTGATCTCCTCATCGAGTCAAATCTTTCTAAACTGTCGGGAATAGTAGGATTTTGAAGTTTTGAGCGCTTTTCCGCTCGAGGTGGTTAGAGTGGGACATGATCAGACGGAGTGCACCACTCATTTTTGGAAAAAAGTCCAAAGCGGAACCAGAATCTTCAGAGTTGTAATGACGTACAAGCTATGCACACGAGTCTATCGTTGTACAAGCGACGTGCTGAGCACGCGACAGAGCTTTTCGGGCATTAGAACTCAAATTCCGCGGTTCAAAAACTCGTCTACCTGGAGGTGCGGTTGGGGCTCGTTTATAATATCAGCGACTACTCAGACAATCAAAGGCTATGGTGAGGCGGCGATAAATAGCAGTTTCACTGAGCGAGCGGCGATACTGCAAAAGTGGCAGTGAGCGGGCGATGACATTGTAGGAAGGGCGGTGAGCGGACAGCAACGGGCTACCAGCGGGCAGCTATAATCTTTCATGAGTCAGAAAATAGCTGCAGAGCGCATACGTTGCTACAAAAGCAGCCAAAAGGAGACGACGAGGCAGCGACTCCGCTAAGCTGGCAGCGACCGTGAAACGATGGGGATGCGAATGCAAGATTTCCGTCAGCGGGCCGCATAAATGCTATAAGAAGGCACCCTTAATTCATAACGCTGTATTGTGGCTGCCAACTGAAAGCCATATCGTTGCCCTCTCGAGACCCTGTTGATCGCACTAGAAAAGTTAGATGTGCAGGCAAGCGATGCTAGCAGTTCAAACTGGCGTCAGTTCTGGTTTAATTGTTGCCTCATTCGTTTTTAACATATTACAGTGTTACTCGCGCATTGTTCTCTTTACTTGTTTCCTAGGCTGCAATTGCTCTCTTTCGTTTTGTGCTATCTCATTATTGCAAAGCATTTCTGTTGATGTTTTCCTTTCTCATCCAGCCTCAAACTTCGTCTCGTATCTTCATTGCATATACAATCGCTGCAACTATCATGCTTCTCTCGTATGCTAAAAAGAACAGTAAGTAGAGGATCACATTTCACACCGCGAATGTATGCCACAATGAACTCGGTTACTTGTACTTTGGCTTACTTGTTGTCTATCGAAAGCTCATTGGAAATCCATGAAAGTGTAATCAAACTGCTGGTTTCAGCATTTGAACCTCAACAGTAACATTGCACAGCTTCTATAGATACGAGAACGGCAAAAGTAATAAACTTAACCAATTTCTTTTTGACTTTTGCAATGGTTCTAAGTGCTTGAACAACTTCCCACTTTGAAGGAAGCCGATCACGAAAAACTATCAAGTACCAATATGATAAATGAGATACCACTGTGATAAATAGTATAATTGACAGTGATCTTTTGGCTGACAGAAGTAGGTCTCATGAGGAGTTTGATTGTTCTGAATGAAGATTCGTACAAATATATAAGTTTATTAAGGTTTTGTTACATCGTCGTACACTGCGAAGACAAACAGTCACTAGCTACTCATATGAAGTCAATCTGTTGCCTTTCATTGCGTTTTCATATGCTTTTTCAAAGCCCCTTGTAAGCGATTCGATTCTCATATCGTGTATAGCGGTTTCCCACATCGTACATCATCCTAGATTAAGTCATGAGTTATGTACCATAGGTATTAATTCGCTCTGGTGTTTCCCGCGCCACATTGGTTTGGTGCACACGTTTTGCATCGCCCCTGCACGACGGGGAGGCGTTCACACCTGGCGCATTGCCAGTTGTCATCAGCTGATTTTGCAGCCCATCATATCGTTTTTGGCTAGTTCTTCTATCTTCGCTTTTCTTGGCGGGATTTCCGCTCGAAAAGTGATGGGCCGGCCCCAATCAGACATACGTACATGCCGTTTTTGCAATAACATCTAGAAATGTGAATATTCCATTGCCTAATATTTTGCTTGATAGGCCAACAGTGAAAATGCACTCTCGTAGGCGTTATTGCAAAAACGGCATATACATCTGTCTGATTAGGGCCGTCTCATCACTTTTCCAGCGAATCCTGAAAAGAAAAGCGAAAATAATAAATAATTAGTCAAAACGATCTGATGGGCTGCGAAATCAGCTGATGACGACTAGCGAAGCGCCAGGTGTGAACGGCGACCCGTCGTGCGTGGGCGATGCAAAACGTGAGCACCAAACCAGTGCGGCACGGAAAACACCAAAGCGAACTGATACCGATGGTACATGACTCATGACTTAATCTAGGATGATGTACGATGTGAGGAAACCGCTATACGCGATGTGAGAAAGTCGCTCACAATGGACTTTGGAAAAGCATAGAAAACGCAATGTAAGGCAAGAAACTGACTTCATATGAGTAGCTTGTATGACGATGTAACAAAACCTTAATAAACTTATATATCTGTAATTGATTTGAAACAATCAAATTCCTCATGAATTTACTTCTGTCAGCCTTATCGCCTCACTGTCGCTTCTCGCTAGCAACCGTAGAAGCGAGCGGGCTACAAATATGGCACTGAGCGGGACGCTAAAGCTGGCAGCGGGCGGACTGCCATGAGGGCTTCAGCGGGAAGCGAAAGTGGCCGCGATGAGGCCACGGCGCTTTTGGTGGGTTTTCGCGGTGGCTTTGTGGCTGCCGCCTGATAGCCTTTGATTGTCTGAGTACGCAATGTTGGCTCAAGCGCTTGTCGCCGTATTAATTGCAAAGGCTCGGCAAAGCATAGGGCCTTCATCCGAGTCAAACAAGTGCTTCAAAGTTCAGTGAAAAAGCAGTTTTTTTTGCAAATGATGTGACTTATTATGCATCTTAGAGCAAAAGATGCAATACGAATCTTCTTTTTGAAAGGCGACTCCTTCCAAGAGTAACAAATGTTTTATATTTTGATGTTGTATATGTACAAAGAATTTGAGGTTCAAAAACGCAGTTCTGATTGAAAATGAGAGGTGGCTTTATAGCTGTGACCAGCCTTCGAAACCCGTTCTTTCAAATTTTTAAATTTTTCTCCGGCCAAAATCCATGAAATTGGGAGCCGTTCTGGACAATGGTATGACGTTAGTTTGCGCACAAAATAGTGATTTTTCAGACAATTATGAGCAAGAGAGAGCAAATTACGGTGATTTTTAGGGTGGCTTTATAGCTATGGCCAGCACTGTAGCAACTTAGACTTATAAGGAAAGGCACCTGACTTACAAGGCAATGGCCAGGAATTGAAGTGACCAATCCAAACAAGCTGCATAGCATTAGGCATACAATGCTAACTTCAACTCTGTGTTCCGTATCTGCTTAGCGCCTATGTGGGCGAAATTATGAGCCGTTGAAGGCTGTTATTTTGCCAAGAAGTCGTGCATGCAAGGCGCAAATTTGGCAGTACAGAGCTCTTTGGCTTAATGTTGGGCCAAAACATGCAGCCAGGTTACTTTGTATACTCAGCCGAAAAGATGAGTCGGAAATGCGGCATTGTGCTCAATTTCGCAAATTTTATGTATAATTTCCGCAGTAGAACTGCTCATCTTTCCACAAAGGCGCTGAGCACATATGAAATACAGATTCGAAATCAGCGTTGAATGCTGCATCGAATGGTAGGCTGCTTGCTTGGATTGGCTACTTCGACTTCCGACCATTCCCTTGTTAGCTTGACCTTTCGGAAAGAAACATAGATATTCTGAATCCATGAAGCGCTGGCTCCAAATATGCTATTCCTACTGCGGCGCACCATTTTGAAACAAATTATGAGCTTTACACCGTGCGAAATTGGCATGCTACTCCTTGTCAGCATAAAAAGACTGCCTGTAGGCAAAAATCTGTCCGAAAAGGTGCTGGGATATACAAATAGCATCAAATCGAATTCTTACTGACAGGAAGTCTAACGCAAGCGTATTAGCACTTAGATGATGTTGCCGCTAAGTCGTATGCAGATTCTGCATAGAATAGAATCAATAATTCGCTCCAGATGATGCGCCGCAGCTAGAAATAGCGTATTTGGAATCGGTGTTTCAGCTGATGTAAAATAGATGTCTCTTTCAACAAGGTCGAGCTATGCTAAGTGCCTTCCCATGCTGGATACAGTATGGTGCGAATCCATCGCTTTTCGCTACTGTAGAATCATGTTAAACTTTAAGAAGGGTCTAAGTTCCTGAGGGGCGTCTCAGTAAGGAAAACCAATAAAGCTCAAAATTTTACGTTAGATCAATCAGGGTCGCTGATCCTAAATATAAATTTTGCACTTTACCAAATTTCATTCGTTATCTCAAGTATATCTGAGAGCTATTTCTTTAGTTCGTCAAGAAGGTGATTACATCATTCAAAAAGCCTGAAAACCCGTAAAAAACTAATTATGAAATCAGCGTGCGCGAAAACCCTGCTGCAACTTTTGAGATTTGACTTTTTTGGATTCTCTCTCATTGAACATCGCAGTCAAATTGCCTACAGCTTCGGTTCTGCTAAATTCTGACGTCGTCGTGAGGGTTCGGTAGACATACGGTGCACAACAGGAAAACTTTATCAGTATACTTTTGGCTGAAACATGGCTTAGGGAGGATACCTAACATGCTGATCGCGAAAACGTTACTGCTTTTGTGTGGTAGGTTTTCTTAGTAAGGTCTCAATAAATTTACGGAATGGAGCATTATCCTGTAAACGTAAGGAGGCCTTACTTCGACAGTGATTATGATATTCGTGTTCGGCAGGTTAAATAACTCCACTTGGCAATGTTTCGGCGAAATCTGACATCTCGACTCCCTAGTTATTAACCGTTGTCCCTCAACAGCCGGGTACAGCCTCCACCAATTGCGAGGGTGCCAGAACTCAAGTTATCCTCAAATTCCATTCCTTTCGACTAGAGCTAGATAAATCAACTTCTCGCAACAAATTTGTTCAATTTCGGATCGTTGTGTTTGGTCTGGGTTGGAAATGGCTTCATTTTTGCTTACAACCCATAGTTCCTCGAAATCATTGATTTTATCTTGAAATATTCCTGATTTTTAGTTTATAAGCGGTTTGAGCGAGTCTGTAGATCACATCATGATGTACACAATAAAAAAAATGACCGCACCAATATCAAAAAGCGAAAAGTTACAAGCAGTTGCAAAAACTTGGTTAACAGCCTATTAATAATACTAGCAACTATTTTTCGCTCGGAAAAAATAAGACAGATTGGAATATATGAAAAGATCGCAAACCTTTTTACAAGTGAACGACACGATAGCCTTTATATCATTACAGTGGCTCATGCTTAGAGCCTGTGAGATTGCTTTTCCTTCAAGCAGGGAGCTGACCGTCTCGAACAGTATATTAGTCAATCCAGCTTCCACCACAGCTTTGATTTGCCCAGCATGAAAATCTGTCATAACCTCAAAGGTTTGGTATTGATATTCACGGCTTGAGTGAGCCATCAAGAAAAGTACCGCCAGAATTTTGTCTGAAGGTAAGGAATCGACGTAGGATCCTGTGTATTCGGCAGCTTGACCGCGAAAATTGATGGCATAAGATCCTAAGGCAGCCCAAATCCTTCTCCCTTCTTTAGCATGATAAGTTGGAAGTAGTTCCTTTAGTAGGTCAACAGCTTTCTAAAAAGCTGATCATAGTTCCTGACGACGACCGCTTGTTTGATCCCAGCGCAGACTTCTGATGACTCCTTTAATTCTAAGGGACTGCTTTTTTACGAATGTGAACGCTCACGTCAGGCCAATAGAACTGTCTAGTGACGACTCTCAAGTGCAACTGGAAAGCTATAAATAGGCAGAGAGGCAAACCTTTCAAAAAGTGCATAGTAACAAAAGAAAGGAAAACTGTAGTGATCATTGTTTACATACTCTTTCGATATCTTAATCCACTTTGATTCAAAAAATTCTGCACTGCAAGAATCAGGTACAGCTTGAGGAGGACTATTCAAACAACCTAAACTTTCGATCTATAAACATGCGTTTTTTTTTTGTCAAATTGAACGAGATGGATTAAAAAAGTATCAGTTGCGGACCGAAGGCCCCCCCCCCTCGCCCGAGAATAAGTCGCGAGATTTTTGAAATTTACTTACATAGGTTATAAAAGCGTGCAAATGAACCAAGTATTTTTCAGGGCGTGGCTAACCCCACGCATCTTCATTTAGAGTTTCTCCCCCCCCCCCCCCTCCCGGGAAAGGTATGTATAGCAAAAAAGACACATTCGATATGGGGGTACCGCAGATTCAAACCTAAGTGAGAGTTTGGCAGCTGAAAATTAGTGAGCTTGCCTACAGAGAATTACTTCTGTATGGCCAAGATCAGCTCTCCTGTCGCTGCTCACAACAAACCGTTCGAAAATGAGCCAGGGAGAAACTCAATGTAACACAGCCTCATATTGTTGTACCTTCGAATAAACTTCTACTAAAGTTGTACACTAATTCCTACCTTAATCAGTGCTCGACCGTCCAGCCCCTGTTCCTGTAACAATGGTAATGAGGCATGATAAGTGTTGGTCGTTATGTCGTCAACTCCTGCATCAATGAAGCTGAAATGAAACACCTACTTTCTTTCATCTCAAAAAATCACAGCTTGTTTCCCACGATGTTAAGAATAATGTAAAAAAGAATCATAATTGGTCAAAATCCATCGTCCTGTGCAAACATTTACGTCTATCATAAGATACCGGTTGAGGGGCAGTGTACTCAAATTCACGGAGTAGAAAAATCGAACATCGTTTTTTTTATTAATGTAGGCTTACGGGAGGAAGTCCATGTGTACACGAGCGCCATCGTAGAAGTGGCCACTTTAGTTTTTCAAGAAATTGTAAGCTCGTCTTATTAGGCTACTCTGCCACGCTGACACTAACAATAAACCTTGTGTCCGGTCATGCAAAGCTGTTTGTCTAGTATAACAAAACTTTTGAAAATTACGAGAAAATTGCCGCTATAAGCGTACTTATGGCAAGTTCTAGAAGAAAAAAGCGGTTGAAAATCAGATCTAATGTTCTTAAATGCAGCGCTTGTGGTTGTTTACCAGAGATATGGCCAAAAAACTGGAGGCAGTTTGCTCTCCGTAATACCATACCCTCTTTAAAAATTCGGAATCCCAGAGTGATGGAACCACCGGTGTCTGCAGTATCCTATATCTAATGTACGTAGGGCTCGCGGTCGATATTTTGGTTTGTGAGAAGCAAAAGGCAAGAAGGTCAAAAGGTTGGAAAACTCCGTGATCAGACAGTACATGGATATGTAGATGAACTTTCTCAAAATGTTGCCATGCTCCTTATTCGGACCCACGCTCGCTGAAAAAGTCTTTCTACTATAAACAAGCTCAATACTCCACCCTACACCAGTTTAAAAAATTCCAACATGTTCTCTAGCTGCTCTGCATGATTCATCAAAATTCTTCAATTTATCTAGTCCATGTGAAGACCAACTCCCATTTGTTCTTCACTTCAAGACAACCACTAAAGCATTATTACTCATTTCCCATTACCAATCCATTTTCAAATAATAACTGCATTTGTATGAAGATAGTGAAAGAGAGTGCTAATAGTTTTGATAAAAATATGATAGTTAAGTATAAAGAGTATTCAGGAGCGTTGATTGACAAACAAGCGTCACTGAAGGTAAGAAAAGCATTTAAGCAACAAAATTATTTCTAAAATTACGAAAAACCACAGGTATGTTCCTGAGATTTATATGCCGATAAAAACAGTCATGTAATCCACCTAAACCAACAGTATGAGAAATGAAACCAAAAAAATGGAAAAAATTCATATGCACTGATTTTCACATGTTTACATAGGTGGTTTGCAAATTCATAGAGAACTTTGTTGTAGAATTTAGTATACAGTCACTGTTGCAAAGGAAGAAAACTAACAATTTTCGCTGCTTTTCGGCTACGCCACTTTTTTGACAAATTGCAAGTTATGAAAATGTAAAAATTTCAAAAGCATCTAAAGCTTTTTTCGGAGGTTGTGGCTTAAGCTGCTTCAAATTAACCAAAATTTTCTTGTCGTCCCCCTTGCCGGATCCGAAAATCGCTAACAACATCAGTGATATAGGAACGGTTTGTCACCTCTTGTGTACCTTCACGACTGCTTTTGGTTGATGAATGACTGCATCGAATGTCCAGTTAGGGCATTCCTAGACAAAGTTAACTGTATTCTACACTTTTGGAAAAGGATGTGTTTGTAACTAGTTACCTGCTCAAAGAAACCAGGCACTACCTTGGAGAGTTCGCTTGCAAAAGATCCATCGAGTACTCGTACCTTTTTGGCCTTGCTAGGCATCAGCCCTTGAATATATGCGTGAACGTATGTACTATAAGTTCCATGAAAAGTAATGGTTTGGGGCAAGAATCCGATAAAAATCAATAAACGATAGATTGGCACGTCTGCTTTAATAAAGCTTGCCGGAGGGTAACTGTCTAAGATGATTTCAAGGCGATTATAGCACGCAAAGACTGCGGACATATCGGCGTCTCCGTGATCGTGCGCTCTTTCATTTCTCTTACCGTCTGCTGTCTCTCCTATGCACAAACTATCTTCGTCGGACGCAACGGCGTCCAGTCTTTGCGTGTCATGAATCGACGATACTTCAAAGTCATCAAAGTCATCTTGTAGGATACAAAGTGAATTGCTACAATAGGCGAGTTGCTGCTGTAGTTTTTGCTTACATAGCACAAACAACAACAAAAGTTATGTTGGTCTAGACGATTGGATAGTGAGATGGCCTGTACGCGTAATGTGCAGGCTGCAGCTCAGGCTTTTCCATCCAAGATCTTTTGATTATTCGGTGGTGATGGCATTGCGGGAGCCACGTGTAAGTGTATCCAGCTTTTCTTTTCTGATTCAATCGTCCGACAGGTCTGGCTATCTCACTGGTGGTCTTCCTCGAGGGCTTTTGCTTCGCGCGGTATCCACTCTGATGTCCCAGAGCCTATTTAACGCCTGTTCTTATAGGGAAAGGATACAGAGCCTGATCGGACGTCCTCCACATCTTTCGCGACGTATTTCGCTGGGTCACGCCGTTGGGAGTTCACCACATAATGGGTGCGAATTCCAGCCAGATTTTGTGTGGTGAGTTCCAGAGAATTACTCAAGCGCGGTGCGCCTTCCGTAGAGTTTTAAACGTAGCTGCAGTGCCGTCCAGATCTAAGCAAGGAACGCTGGGATATGAATGCCTGAAATAGGCAAGTTCGTAGCTCAGGCTGTTTAGGCGACCGATGGCATCCTTTGAAAAGCCGAATTCGGGCCAGTCTTAGTCCATGAACTGAGATCATCCACTATTGACTCGCAGTCCAAACTTTCCCCTTCCAAACTTCTTCCCTAAATGCTTTCATTCCTTCATAATCGTCAATGCTTCACGATATTGTTAAGGAAAAAAATGTCGTCTGCGAGATGAAGATCTGAGAGGAGCCTTCCACAACACTATCGCCTTAATCTTGACTTCGTCATTTGCTGCAAAGGCGCAACGAACTCCTTCGGCGATCATTGTCGCCTCACTGTACATGTAACAAAACAATTACATCAAGCTCTGTGGCATCAAGACAAAACTTACTAGTTCTTCTGCCAATTAACTTAAATCTTGAATTCCAGCAGGATTTGTGGTCACAAAAGTCTGAGAACTATTAGGAGAGCTTCTTTACCTGGGTTCAGCAGCAGAAGGCCAAAAATGAACGCGCAACAAGATGTGAGCAGAAAAGGTAGAACTTCTGCTGGCAAAACTGAGATCTCTTTTACAAGAGTTAAAAAAACCCTTCCTTGAAATTAATGTGACTTTTTCTCGTTATGCGAGAAGACTGAGAGGAAGCACATCAAGCAATGAGATCCCCGTAAATACTGATGACTGAAGAATATGATGACAGAGTTGGAATGGCGCATAGCATTCCTATTATAAATGGATTACTTGCCAGCGCTCAAATTCTGTCCTCAGGACTACAGGTCCAGAGAGAAATTCATACTTTGATATCATCAGGTGCACTATAAATCAGCAAACTGAGAAAAACAAGGTATCGGGGAGTGGCTATAAGACCACTTGCACCGAAGAATGTCATTACAGTTCTTACACAAATACCATGAAATGAATTACCGTGAAAGTTGATTGTGAGCTACTGCCAAAACACTACAGCATAAGATAAATTGTTATACTGTCTTCGTGTGATGGTGTGCCTCTGCATAAAAGGACATCGTCCGTACTATTTTTGGCTCACATGACATGGTATTTATTGGATAAAGGAAGAAGAAAAAGCAACTTTTTAGTATAGTCCATTGAGGATATGTTCGAAAACTGTTGTTGACAGGCAACTCAGCGAGTGGCATTAATAAGCGGTACCGGTGTTCAATGCCAGTCGCCAGAGGTTGGGACGCATTTCAGTGACCCGCCCGACGCAAGCTCATCGGAGTTCAGGATCCGGTGCCATTCCAATATCGGGGCCACAAGACATCAAAGTCGCGATTTCGCTCAAAGAAGTTGGGAGTTATTATTTTTTTACGAAGACCGTACTCTTTCAGCATAATGAGACCTTTCGTGAAATTACGGTAGGTCTATGGTAGGGTGCCTAAATCCCGGATCCGCTGTAATATCGTTCAAGGGGTATTCGACAGTGCTGGTCGCGAATATCTTAATGTTTTAGTAAAATGAGAACTTCTAGAGAAGTTACGTAGTGTACGGTAGGGAGTACAGGCTATACCGCGCCGGTGACCGCTTCTCGAAGCCCATACAAGCCGGTAGCGAATGGAAAACTAGAGTTCTGTTCATAAAGCGGGCTTCAGAGTAAGCATTTGGTATCCTAGCTCTTTCTGATTTTGGTACATTCTATTCAACCAAGATACTTTCACTGTCTATTATGTTGTTGAATCTTGTCGCTACAAATGAAGCTGTGCTCAAGGAATGTTAATAGCATAGAATCACTTTAAAGAAAAAAATGCACTACAGGTACGGCAGCATAATACTCAAACGCGCGCTGATGCCAGAGGAATTTAAGGAAGCATACATTTTGATCCTTGTAATTTCCATAATTTGGTTTTGGTTTGGCAAATGTTCTTCTCGCAAAATCAAGATAAGAGCCACACCTCTTCTCGGATTATTTCAGCGAAGTGCGTAAGCGAATGCCCTTTAAAATCCAGTGTTGTCGCGTCTCGCGATGCAAGGCGCTCCTCGAAGTACGGAGGCCGGGGGCATCGGTTACCGCGCTATCCGGCGACGATTACGGTAGCCGAGACGCGTGTTGCCGCGATCGTCTCCGGACCTCTCCTTAATTGGCTCGTTGCCAGCCAGGCGGCTATATAAAGCGGCGGCGCCTCATTTGGTTGCCTTGTTCGCCTTCGTCCTATTGATTGATTTTGAATTTCTTGTTCGAATTACGTTTCAGCCGCCATGCTCCTGTCCTTTTTTTGTAAGAGCAGTTGAGCCGGATGTCTTTTGGATTAGAAAGCGGATTCCTTTTCGTCAGCGCAGTCGACGCGCTTAGTACTAACCGGAAATCATCTACAGGAGCTGGAGGGGACGTGCCGTCGTCTACACCTTGGCGTTGCGCGGTGGATTTGTTGCGCGAAACCTCGGGAGCCTCATGTATTTTTGAGATTATCTGTAGACGCGCATCGGTAGCATGGGACGGGCCCTCGTCCCGTGTTTTAGTAGTAGTAGTATTTGCTTTGTTTTAGTGTAGTATTCTTTTTTATCTATTTTAACTGTAGTTTAGTGTCATAAGGATAAACTACTTAATTAGCCTTGCGTTCAGTTCGGTCGCGCGTTAGTGCGCAGTAGGCTAGGTACGTCGTTTGGTATCGGGCGAGCATCAGGCCTCGGGTTACATCTAGGTGCCATGAGCCCACCGAGTCGCCACATGGTGCATCGACGCCGAGCGCATGGTGGATGCGGTATTCCGTCCGCGTGTGGGTTTTTGTTTGGGTAGCCGCGTTCCTAAGTCGCGATGGGTAGGTAACATCACAGCAGGTTTTCGCGCAGTAAGAGCGCTTTTTAGCTATCCCATCCTCCATGCGTGCATAACGATCCCGTAGTCTACCACGCTCCGCACCTAGTTTGCCATCAGGGAAGTAGTTGGACAGGGCATGCTCGTCGCGTCATCTAGGTTACAGGTAACACATAGCATTGCAGCCGCGCAAAGTATAGCCAATGCGTGGGGTGATTAGTAGTAGTTGGTGGCAGCAACTGCTGACTATGAGCTCCAGGCGCCAGCGCATTGTCTTATACGGGTATGGCGGTGAACTCAGAAGGGCTATCTGGAGTGGTGTGAGGTCGTTGTTCTGACCTTTTAGCCGCAGGGGCAAGAATTCCGCAGGGGTATCCGCAGGGGCTAATTCGCTGTAGGGGCAAAACCGTCGTAGGGACATCCGCAGGGGGAGGCCACTGCAACAATCCCATACCCATGGCTCCAGGTAGTTCTTTCTGGTATGCAACCGCTTTGCTTTGTTCGTGTGTTATTCGCGTCGCTCTAAGGGGAACGCTTTGTCCCTTCTTGACCACCTTGTTCAACTACTTGCCTCGCGCCTACTGCTATCCTCCTAACGTTGTGCGCCAGTTGGGTTGTCTCCCTCCTTAGGGTTCGTAGTTTAGGTATTTAGTATTTAATAGCTTAAGCTCAGTTTTGAGTTAATTTAGCGGGTTGCTCCCTAACATTTTTGCGCAACGTTTGTTCTACGTGTGTATGTTTGTCGTTCAACGTTGTTTAATCGTTCCGGCTGTCCCTTGCATTTTCAGATATGTCTGCTCTTGGCTATCAAAAGGCTCAACTTACGAAAGCGGCTAACAGACTGCGCAAGAAGATCGCGGAGGTCGAACAGGCCAATATTGTTATGGAAAGCCCTACATTCGAGCGAGCCAGGCAAGGACTACGAACTTGTTAAAAATCATATTCGTTTTCTTTCAAACTTGTTTTCTTTGATTAGTCGCGCTGCTTCTTCCTTACGCACTCAGCGGGAGAAGGCTGAGGAGTTTGCTCGTCAGAATCCAGACGAGCATGGAGAGTTTTCCCTTCTCCAGGAGATTCTCGCGCACTGGGACTCCAGTGAGATGGATGATCTCTTGGATGAGGCGGACACTCTGCTTGACCGTTTGGGTAATGAGATCAAACTCTTGCCTAATGCGGATATGCTCTACGATCATCACGTTTCTTCGATTGCTTCCATGCCTACAGTCCCCAATTCCAACCTGTCACCAGCGTCTTCTAACACCCTTCAACCCTCTGTCCCCACCCACCAGCTCGCGCAAGATGCGGATGTCGAGCGCGTCACCCATTCGTCGGAGCAGGATCGTCCATCTGATCCCTTATCAGCCGCGCCTGCTGTTCATCCCACTGCGAGCGACTCTGCGATCCCAGCACAGGGTGAGCAGCCCTCGCTTCCCCTTGGATCTGGCATTCCCCCGGGCAACCCATCAACGGACCCCATTCTTTCGGCAAACCCTTACCCCCCTGGGATCCCCATCACCTTGCCATATCCTAGCCCCCAGACTACTAACTCATCTCCGTCCCTAGTCCCCCATCCTCCCACCTTGGAGCAGTCGTTCACCATACCCGCATACGATATACCAGCATTTCATGGCGACATTGCCAAGTTTCCCGCATTTTGGACCATGTTCAAGAAGGCTGTGCACAACAACACCAGTGTACCCGTTTCGTTCAAGTTCATGTACCTCCAATCGCGCATGAAGGAAGAAGCAGCTGAAATCATCGCGGACTTCGAACCTAATGAAGAGGATTACACAGAAGCAGTACGCATTATCGAGAGCACTTATAGCAGACCCGAGCTCCTTCGCAACCGTCTCTGGGAGAAACTCAAGCACCAGGCACGCGCGAGAGATAGTGCTACTTCTCAGCGCACCACTCTGTGCAGTATAAGAGCAACTTGGGCCCAGATGAAAAGACTCAACGAGGAGTCTCGCTCTATCGCCGTACTGAAGACCATCCGTTCGAAGTTCCCAAGGCATACGTGCGAGAAAGTTGGCGAACTGAAGAAGAAAGGAGATGCGATGTGGACGTCGACGAGCTATTGGTAGCCCTCGATGAAGTGATCGATCAGCAAGAAACCATAGAGGATACCGTTCCTGAGTATTATCCCACCTGCAACTCTGACTCTGCAGTTCGTCAAGGTTCTCTTTCCTCGCGCAGGTACCCTAGTGAGCAGCCGAGTAGATCATCATACCATCAGTCATCTTGTGCTACTTGTTCGCGCAGCTTACGTTCACCATCTGGATACCATTCCGTGAGAAGTCGATCGCCAACACCATAATATTCACGACGCTCGTCGCGCAGTCCAGCATGTCCACCACAGCACCAAGAATATCGTTGCGTATTCTGCGAACGGGAAGGACACCGACCGGAGAACTGCTTCGAAGTAAGGAGCGTCAAACAACGCAGAGCCATCGTTAACGAAAGCGGACTTTGTTGGTTGTGCTTGAACCAAGGTCATCAATGCAGATTTTGTTCAGCACCTACGTGCGGATACTGTGGCAGAGCTCACCATCCTGCTCTGTGCTTTGATAGACCACGAGCGTCTTATTACAGGCCATTGACATCTACTTATCACCATGTACCGCCTAGACGCGTCCAGTTCGAGGAAGAAGCGTGTAACTGTCATCGCGTACAACACAGTTCACGCACACCTTCGCCGAGTGTAAGCAAGTCAAGGTCGCCTTCGTCATCCAGGCGCCAAAAGTATTCACCCAGCACAAGACGTGCAGGTTCCATTCTACGATCGTCTAGCGCGCCTCCCGTCTCTCAGAGCTCCATCTGTATGAACCAGCAGCCTACCCACCCGGAAGCCTCCGCTTCGACAGCGACGCACGAGAGCAATGACCACTGAGGAAGGTAAAGGCGAACCATTAATCTTGAACTAATATTTTTTACACTTTTCAAGTATAGATTTAGTTAAATCATTTAATTTCTTATGTGTTTTCCTTTTTACTTTGTTACTTTTTGACTTTTCCCTTCTTGTGTTCGAAATTTAGGTCACTCTTTGCCTTCCTGCCAGTCCATTGCCTGCTGGAGCTGTTGCGTTGAACCGTCTCTCTTCCACTCTTACGGCCAATACAGGTGGCTCTCGGTGCGCTAACGCAGGATGATACTCAGATGAGCTTATAACTTATTTTTCAATCTTTTGCTCGCTTTGGTCCTTTTGCTCCTTACTCGGACGGTCGCGCGTAGGATGGATCTCACTTTCAGCTGCGCTCCAAACGTCTTTAGCATTATCGCATACTGCTTCACCTAGTCCACGTTCAATTACTCGCCACGTAGAATTCAGCTTGCGCGCATTTGCTTTCGGCAATTTACCATGGTCGCGAGAGGCCTGACTACATCCATTTGCCAGTAGTTTTTACGATTTTGCGTTTTTGCTACTGAAAAACAGCATTGGTCGCAGTTTGTAAGAGTTTCTTGCACGTAGGTATATATATATATTTGGCCCCATACCATCAGGGAAGGCTTTTTTTTCCTTGCGCCCCAAACATCGGCAGTAAGCTCGCGCGTCCTCACGTGTCGTTTAGGTGCGCGCACTGTAGGGTTTCGAGGTGTGTGGCTGTATGCTGGACCTTTCCATCTTACTACGAACTTTGTATAGTAAGCATGGTTCCTTTCTATCGCTCGTTGACCATGTAAAGATCATGTGTTACAGTACCGTTCCATCATTCGTGACGCATCCTGGTCAAATGGAGCTGTGTTTATCTCGCCTATACCGAGGAAATGGCCCAGGTCTCCAACCCACGAGCAGCAGCCACTACCCGTCCTACGTCCTCTATGATCATATCCTAATCACCTTCATAGCAGTAGTTTTTCGTAGTAGTTAGTAATTTTCATATAATCATTTCTGAGCTCAGTATTTACTCACATCATATGATACTCATTTCATAGATATTTTGAGTTTTATCCTGGTATTACAGTGTAATTGCGCTTCGTGCGCCGTTCTTCAAGTCGATTTTCTCACGGGACGGGTTGATTCCTGAATTTCCATCTTTCTCGCGCGCTCCTACTATGCTACCGATGACTTTCTTTTACTTTTTACCACCTAAAACTTCAGGCAAAGGTAGTAGCCGCAAATCCCCGGTGTCATCACGTAACCACCATTCGAACGCTCAAGCCACTGCTTCGGGGGGGGGGGGGAGTGTCGCGTCTCGCGATGCAAGGCGCTCCTCGAAGTACGGAGGCCGGGGGCATCGGTTACCGCGCTATCCGGCGACGATTACGGTAGCCGAGACGCGTGTTGCCGCGATCGTCTCCGGACCTCTCCTTAATTGGCTCGTTGCCAGCCAGGCGGCTATATAAAGCGGCGGCGCCTCATTTGGTTGCCTTGTTCGCCTTCGTCCTATTGATTGATTTTGAATTTCTTGTTCGAATTACGTTTCAGCCGCCATGCTCCTGTCCTTTTTTTGTAAGAGCAGTTGAGCCGGATGTCTTTTGGATTAGAAAGCGGATTCCTTTTTGTCAGCGCAGTCGACGCGCTTAGTACTAACCGGAAATCATCTACAGGAGCTGGAGGGGACGTGCCGTCGTCTACACCTTGGCGTTGCGCGGTGGATTTGTTGCGCGAAACCTCGGGAGCCTCATGTATTTTTGAGATTATCTGTAGACGCGCATCGGTAGCATGGGACGGGCCCTCGTCCCGTGTTTTAGTAGTAGTAGTATTTGCTTTGTTTTAGTGTAGTATTCTTTTTTATCTATTTTAACTGTAGTTTAGTGTCATAAGGATAAACTACTTAATTAGCCTTGCGTTCAGTTCGGTCGCGCGTTAGTGCGCAGTAGGCTAGGTACGTCGTTTAGTATCGGGCGAGCATCAGGCCTCGGGTTACATCTAGGTGCCATGAGCCCACCGAGTCGCCACAAGTGTCCCAGAATAATGCGCATTGTTTGATCGTTAGTAACTCGCTTGCTTCACTGTCTTTTGCCGATCTTTAGGTACCAATCTGTAAAGCTTGCTTCAGCATAGACTATCAATATGATTCGAAACTCCGATCTCTCTTCACTACTACTGAAATCAAGGTATGAACTTGCATACAGCGAATTTAAATTAGGCCGTTTGATGAAAATTCCACAAAAAACTTGGAAATTTGTGTAACAGGGTTTTCCAAACATGTTGTTTTCATTATGCAACTTGTTACAAGATTTTTGGCCCTTTGTGAGAGTTGTAATTACATTTTTGAAGAACACTGGAAAAGCAGTTGTTACGGTTATCTTGAAATAACTTACGAAGGGAGCCTGACCGATGTGCAAATTTTACATCTGAAAGAGCGACTTTGATTAGCCTAGTATGGGAGTTTATGGCTTTAGCTTTCTTTCTGAAGCATAATGCGACTAAGCTTAAAACCCTCATTAAAGTTCCTACCGTAATTCTACACTAACGAAGAGGGATCGGAGATTCGCCTATGCCAGCACTACAGAATGGTACCTCAAGATCTGGAAGGACATCGTAGCAAGCGAGTTATTAACGATCAAACAATTGCACATTATTTTGGAACACCTGGTATAGGTAATAATTGGAAAAAAAGCAGCAAAAGCGCCTATCCTAGCTCTTATTAGTGGCTGAGGACGTTCCAGATAAAATACTTCATGTGGTTCACGCAAGAGAAAAGGAATTTCAGAGTCCGGTAAAAAAGCCGTCGCAACAATAATTAGCAGAAATTCTACAAGAGAAATTCCACAATTTTTTGCAAAGGTCTGGACTATTCAGATCGGGATCAACACAGCAAAGGAGCTCGCCAACAGCCCTACTTGATAGGAAAAATTGGGGGAAAGTCAATGTTCGCATATAGGACTCAGGATACATTGAACGGCACTAAGATGACAGGATCTAGCGTTTGAAATAAGATTGCGGCTTCTATCCCAGCATTTCTAATGAGCTTAATTACTTCTGTACGAAATAAAGAGAAATGATTTATTATTTCTACGTAACATTCAGGGCTCATTTACAAAAATATACGGATTTCAACTGATCGCCGTTCGCAGCAATTATGATTGAATTGACCGGCTTTTAATCAGCAAAGAATGAGTGAGAACTAGCACTACCTGCTCAACCTCAAAAATCGCACTGCTCATTTAAACAAAGAACGAACAGAACTATGACACAAATGATTGTCCGAAAGATGTGATACAAACAAAAAGTGGTGATCGCAGAAGTCAGACTACAATCATCCACAGTAGCTCCTAATGATACACCGTACTCAGCAGCGTCATGAAACGAAAAAAAAATTCAGATATGATTTATACGTGAATCGGACGAATCCAACACAAAGGAGGCTGAACTAGGCAGATTTAACCGAAATGCACGGAAGTTTCGTAGATGAAGGACTATTTTGGTACAGGAAAGAGAGGAGGCATCTTCACTGTAGGTTTTGCCGGATCCAACATTGCATCCAACTCATCTGTCAGGTTTTGTAGCATAAAACCAATATCGGACAGGACGTTCCCGTTAGGACCGACTGGATGCGCCGACTTCTCACTGAAACACTAATTACAGATATGTTGATCAAAATTTCACGGTATTAGTAGCGTTTTGGTTAATTATTCGTCTAAACTCAGATTTACCATTGCGTAAAACCACTGCGCACAACCACGTAAAACTAATGAGGATTATAGTCTCTCCCAGACGAAGGCGGACTCTATAAAAGCGAAGCGTACGCAAGCGCGACGAGCAGGAAAATCGGCCTGAGTCTCTACATTTCACGCGCTCCAAAACTGAAAGGTGCTCTAATGCTTTGTTGTCCGAAACTACATCTTATCAATCATTTTCTAGTTGCTAGGAATTTCTAGGTAAGTAACCCAGGTTTCTGTTGATTTTTGACACCGTAACTACAAAAAAAGTGACTTCAATGTAAAATAAACCAACAAAACACACCAGCTAGACGCTGAGCAATCAGGAATCTTCATTGGCAGTGATTTTCGAGGCGTTTGCGGTTGCGATATGCTTGATTTTCTCGCAGATTCTTCTCTAGACCTAAACAATCAGTCTTAACCATGCATAAAATGCAAAATGTAGTGCTGCAGAGCAAAACTCACTTTATTGTTCCACAATTTTCATTGGCAAATGGCAGTTGTTCTAAACTAGAGGATGATCCACCGCTGCTTCCTGCAGATGACTGGAATGCATGTTGCAGACGACGAATGGATCCTTCGCAGTGTAGAGGGGCTAAATCGATTCATGCTTATTAGTTAAGAACTTAAAAAAACTTGCAGCACAATTTTCTGTGGTACTCTAACTTTTACGCCAGAAATCAGTAATTCCAGTATTTTGCATCACTTATATATGCATAGACTTGACGGTAGATACAGTTAGTTGCGATTGGCAACATCAGCGAGTAAATAATGGCAAGTGCGCTCTACGGCCATTTTTAAACGAAAAGTAACAAAGTTGTCGGTTCAAAAATGAAAATTGTCTTTCGCCCAAATGTTGTCGGCAACGCAACTGCACCATATTTAACGTCAGTTGAACACGGTACAAACTGAGGTAGCCTGTCTTTTCACTCTTTTTTTGTCCAATATTCAAAATATCAAAAAAGTAGAACTTTAAGTTTTACCAGGAGGTGGAGGGCAGTCAGCATTTGGAGCACCAAGACTTGATGGGGTGTCGCGTTCACGGCTTGCTTCACTAAGAATTTTTCCAGTTGACACCAAATTTAACCTTATCGGCTCGATCTAAAAGTAGTGATCATTGTCATGACCTTGTGAAAGGTAACTTGAGCAAGCAATGTTATGTATTAACTGACCTTATCAAATATAGGGTCATAAGATCCTTTTGAGGTTCTTCTCAACTCGCTGTAAGTTCCAGAGCTCTCTTCACTAGCCCTTGATGGAGGAGCAGGTGGGTTCTGGAAGTTTTATTGGATCAAAAATAGAAGTAGCAGTGAGTTGCTCTGGCAGTGGACTCACTTTCGATCCCCTTGAGTAGCTTATATAATCGATGTTCCCATTCAGGTTCGCTTTTGTCCGGTATAAACTGGAAGGAGCTGGAGGTGGCGGGTCATTTCTCCTAGAAAAAGCAGATTTATCATCGTACAGTTTTCACAGCAACAAATATTCTTACCTTGACGGGGGAACTGGTTGCTCCTGCGGCGATGCGACGGAGCGTGCAGAAAGCATTGGCGAGGGCACCTGCACTGGATGGACTTTGCTTGCATTCGCCACCGGGTCTACTGGATTATTCATCGAACGTCGATAATCCTGCAAGTCAGTGCTTTCGTCTGACTTCAACAGCAAATCTTTTCCAGAAAATGCTTCCAGCCAACCCTACCTTTAGTTTCTTGATCGCCAAGCCTAGTCGTTTCAGATGTCCCAACCTCTTCACTCCTATATCCTCAAAATCTTCCCAACTCAAATTCATGACTTCCTGTACTGTATCATATCCCTGTGAGTCGAAAACACTTATGTACTCTGGTAAAGCCAGCAACGTTAACCATTCACTGCAAAGCGGAACGCTTAGGCACATAAACAAAACCATAAAAAGTAATCCCACGAGGGACTGACCTCAATCCGCCTTGGGGAGGCACAGATGGCCAGCTGTCTGTGATCTGCCAACTATGAATATCCGTCATGAGCCGTTTTCGATGAGCCGGATTTGTGATTCCAAGAGTTAACAGGTCTTCCGGGGTTATTCGTGCTGAAACCGGAGATGCAAAGATTTTCAGTTGTTTTCGAACAGTTTTGAGTACCTATTGAGGACAGATCGTAGCCTTGTGTGAGGAATAGCGCCAGATACTCGGCCATACCAATCTTATCTAACCAGATGGCTAGAATTTCAGCCTCCGGCACGCCTTTCGCCACCATCTGTGTGACATTTACTGGCGCCTCCGAAGCCGATGAGTAAAACGACTCGTCAAGCGCATCAACCGATGACGAAGCGAGCGACGATGATCCACTGAATATTCATGATGATGCAAGTCTAGTTGAACTTTTTACACGAGTCAAAAACTGCAGTTAACTAGCTAACCTGCCACCACTTCCACTCGAATGTACGCTTATACGGCTAGGCGGTGAGTCTGTGTGACTAGGGGTAAGGAGGGAGGAGGTATGGAACGACGAAGACGACGATGAAGCAGAAGTAGTTCCATGCGACTGAAATGAAGCACGTCAAGCTCAGTCGATTCGCCATCGCTTTTTATCTGATATTGTCATCAGCATATGCTCGTCAATTTGTCACTCATTCGTGCGATCATGCGCGGAGCTGTTCTGCCTTTTGGATGGAAGATGTGTTCATTTTCTTTACGCCAGTTTCCAATATACAAATCTTAATATTAACAAGAGGCTCCGTAAAAAATTGAAAAGGAACACTAGGTACTTTTTAAAGACAACATAGTCAAAAATTCAAAGTGATATCATTTTCTTGCGAAATGGGTGCCTATGAGAAAAATAAGCAGAAACTACTCAGTTTCCCATTCGTATCAAATAGTTCGTAGGCTTAAACTGCTTATTTATTTAGGTCAGAGCTAACAACAGAAAGACTGAATTTGGCACAACGGTTACTAAGCAAATAATAAACATTGAGTGGATCACCGACAAATTAATAGGCCTTAAGGACTGGACAGAAAAAAAAGCAAACAAAGAAAAACAATGTTCCAAATGAGCCCTCACCTTCATGCTTTCGAATCCGGAGCTTCCCTGGCTAGAGTTCGAACCTGTCGAGATCCGATGGGACGGATCAGGTAGTACTGATGTCGAGGGATACGCCAACGACGCCATGCCTGCAAAACTATGACTCATCGAAAGTGGATGAAAGCTGAATCGTGGATGAAATGATGTAGAGAACAAATATGCTCTTTCAGTTATCAAAAGATTATTGAAAGGGTAGGAATTAGTAAAATGTTCGTTCATATGGTAGGTGTTTATTGGTATTGCCGTTTTCACTCATGAGCAGGAACGCTATCGGAGAAATAAGTACAGGAGTACGAGTGCAAGGCTATTCTGCAAATCTCAAGTTCTTCAAGCTGCACATGTATTGTCCGAGATTGCAATGATGGGGGAAAAGTCGGGACAACTCGATTTCACATTATAGAAGTGAGCACCAGCGCGAAGAACAGTTAACTTCTAAAGTAGTAACACATCAATAATGCATTGCTGATGCCATGTTCATTGCTAATAGTCACGTTCAATAGCTCTCACTAGAAGCGCAGACCGCACGGCAATGCTGAGGTAGTCAAAGCCTGGATTGCATATATGTGGATTCGGGGGGGGGGGGGTGCTTTGTCGATAAACTGCTTCACTACTGGAGTAGTGAGTGAATTGAGCAACAGAGGGCCAGTCTGTGTGTGAATAGGTCCCGATACAATTATGCGAAGACAATGAAGAGGTACGCAGTACTGGCGAGCAAACGATGATTGACGCGGCTGAGATGAGATTTCGAGCCATCTACTGCCAGAGCGATTGAAATCAAACACCGCGTAACACAACGAGATGACATGCAATGCAGTACACAAAACACATTTCAATGATGGAGTGGAAAAGCGAGATCGAGGGCAAAAATCTCGTAAAATTAGAGCAAGACTGATGGTTTACTGAGTAGCACTAAGTTGCACAAGTCAACACTTCCCTACGTGTTCCAGGAACAAACGAAGTCGCCAAGGCAAGCAAAGGTTTTGCATAACCCAGACAATGTTTTTTCAACCTTGTACAAATTCGCCAATCTTTCCATATCCCTGATCTTGCTCATATGAAAGTCAATCACTGACAAAAACGCGAATTTCTGCAGTGCGAGAGCCACTGATCCTGTTTGCGTGATTCTTAGAATGTTTACATGATTTTCTTGTAATGTTCTTAACAGGAATACTGATCCCATTTGCAAAATGATTCTCAAAGTGTTTTTCTTGATTTGTATGTTCTTAGGCGGAACACTCCATTTGCGAAGTGAATTTTAGTGTTTACTAATTTGAGAATTGTTCTTCGAATTATTTTGGTTATAACACGATTTTGGAAATGATCAACATAGCAATGTGAATACGAAAATTTTTTTCAAAACTCGTTTTCATAAATTAACGAACTCAGGCGATTAGAAATGGAAGCACCAAGGAAGCATGGTCGGAGTCTAGGAAGTTACGACAAAGATATCTAGAATTAAGATAGAAAATCATTGGTGAGAAGAACCTTTAGAAGGACGAACCAGGCGGAACTACTTATCGTAACGCACGCGAACAGCTCCAGAGACGTGCTATACTTTCTCAAGTCAAAGTGGCAAGTGCGCGAAAAAAAAAGCTTCAGGAATGTCCGAGGCCTCGCGCTATTATAGAGCGTGGTGAGTAAATTGCATAAGAAGTGCAAAAGGACAGCGAGGGTGTGTGTGCAGATACAAATGAGCAGCGTAAGTTTTACTATGTACGGGACACATCCTTGAAATGCGATGAAGACTACATCAAACTACAGCAAATTCATGCTGATGGCCTTTGTAATTTGATTTCGATTCAAGAATTCGACATTAGAGAAAAAACTGTTTGATTTTTGTTTGATTTAGTCAGAAAGATTCAAGATAGCTATACATACTATTCCATTTCAAATTGCTTTAATAGGGCCTCGAGAGCTCCCAAGTAATTGTTCGAAAAAAAAACCCATTAGAAGTTGGCGTGTTAGTGCTGGGAATAAGTTTGTACTTTCAGGCTATGCCATTATTTTTCAACAGAGAGTAGGTGTGTGAAAACATGCTTGACTCATCGTTGAACGAGGAATATGGTTTGTAGGCGTGTTGAACTTGGAGAGACTGTACGAGATTTGTTGCAGAAGACGAAGGTATAGAGCCGAGAAGAAAAAAACAATGAAAAAGTCCAATATTCACCTTTTTCATGTGCTCACTCAGGCAGATGAAGTAAGTTTTTCGATGGAAAATCCTCGCACCGGCGAAACAAGGGCAGGAAGGCAAATGCCAATCGGATGATTGCAAAGAGCAGAGCAGCAGCAGAAATCTAGTAGAATGGGACCCGTTCAATCGAGCATATTGTTGACCCCGAGGCACAGCGGCCAACATGAATAATTCGCCGATCCAGCCGTCATTACGACTGCTTCGCGGCTTCCACCGGCGACACAGCAGCAGAGTAGCAGCGAGCGAGCGACAATCTACCGGACAAGTAGAGGAACGATCGTGGACACGAAAACTGTTTATTTACAGAGACTTCGGCGGGTTTCATGCCTGAACAGCGTGATGCCCCATACCGAACACAAAATCTGGATAGTGGAGAGAACAAAACATCCACGTAATTCGCTGAAGCGAAATGCATCACGACGCTAACGCCACATTCAGCACACTACTAATCATTACTTACGCTTCAGTAGGATAAAACAGCACCATAAATGGCGCCAACATGTTGTGCACTACTGAGAACGACAGAGAAAGGAAAGCAAAAAGTTCATCAAGTTTTTTCAGGAGACGCTCTAGTTGTTGATTAGATGTGACTACCTCGACTAAAGCGACGAAATAGCTCAGAAAGAAATTACAGGCAATTATCCGTTTTCAAGAACATGCTTCTGGATTGCGGGACTCGCGAATAAACATGATAAGACGACGTTTCTTCGATGATTTTGAGACTGCATTTTTGAGAAGGCAAAAGCATTAGATTTTCCAATAAAATAAACAATGAAAGTAAAGACAAGCTCATAAATTCCGAACAATGAGCAGAACTGAGTTTGTCATTGCAAACATTGAAACTCCGGAAGCTACTCATATTATGATTAGCTGCATGACTCTGCAAAACCTTATATTATCCAGGCAATTTTTTGTAGACAAAAATGAATTATCTAATCTTGTTGCGCTATAGGAAGAAGTCACAAAGTTATAAAACCTAGAAACAATGAAGGGAATGGGGGCAGCTATATATACTTATATCAGGTCTAAACATAAAAGTTCTCGCAAGTTTCACTTTCCCCACTTGCTGTGCCCCATATGCACATGATAGTTTTGTCACTATAGGGAAGTCAGCAATTAAGCAAATCCACAGAAAAACTTTAGTACGATGGAAAAGGACGGCGTGTTCCAATAAATCTAATTCTAATTACAAGCATGCACTCTCCCCGCGATTTCTAGCGCAACACGCATCTACGACGTCCATGCTATCTTCGTTAATTTGGCGAAGGCAAAAAAAGAGAGGTGAATTGAATGTGCATGGCTCTGGACGAGAAATTCATGATAGTGAAGGGGTGAGCGCACTCTGAACGACTTCGTTCGCACTTGTAGGAAAGATGCTCAAAGATTTGTAGAAGGAAGGCAGAAGTAACGATAAGCCATGACTTGAGCGTTGAAATGAAATTGCTCGTTAACAGGACAACTCCGAAATACGCGACATCGGACGACACTTGCGCGGCCGCTGTCAGAAGAGACTTCCACGGCGAATGACTGCGCTGAAGCCGAGAGCACGATACGCTACGATGCGAGTAGCGATTTGGCGCTGGGCCCTATGAATGGGCGTGGGAACGAATTCTGGTGTGAGAACTTCATCAGGCGCAAACAACCAGAGCCGCACAACTGTCTGATGGGAACACACACACGACAATGCCTCCGTTCTCATAAAAGGCAGCTTGCAGCGGCAGATCGCTCTCACTCGTTGATGTCCGTCAATCAAAATGCGCGAATTTCAAAGCTAATCTGTAGTGAAAAGCCATGTACACGCCTCATTGATGACAAAAAAAGGACTCTTGCACTCCTCTCCATGAGTAGGCAAGTAAGTTATTGCGAGGCAGTCAGCGAAATCATGCGACAAAAAACCTGCACAAGTTGAGGAAGTCTTCAATACATCGTCAATGAGATGGAATTTATGGAATTCCTTCTCAGATTTTTCAAAGCATTGGGACTACTGAAGTGGAAGCAACCCATATATAGCAAGTGTGCTGTTTTGAGGAATGATATTTGTCCGCAAAAATTTCAGAAGAGGGGAAAGGTTAACATGGGGGATTGTGAGATGAGACAAACTCAATTAGAAATACTCTATGTGCTACGCCAGCAAACGACGGATTTCTATTACCTCAGAACCCACAGTGAATTAGATAACAAGAGGGAAAGTTGGCCTCCATAGGTGTCAAATTCATATGTAAGAAAATTGCGTGGAATACGACATTCGTACAATATACATTTGAACATACTAAGAAGATCATGACTAGCTATCTTACTTAGCTAAGAGGATATACCATAACAGTTACCACAACCAATTTCGTTCAAGCGCAATCATTTTCAAAAGAATACTGCGAAGCTTTGAAGAGTTACAATCTTGAGCCTGTTCAAAAGTAAGATTGCAAGGTGATGATAAAGAATCGGTATTCGTACTACATGAAAAAAATGTACATCGCCCATAATTTCCAGTACCGAGAACCTTGACGACCACATAGACGCGAGGGTTCTTGCCACGATTCTTCTTGGAAACATTTCCTGGGAAGCGCACCAGCAAATTTTCTACTACAAACACGCACTAATCCCATCTAGTAGAGCTTAGTATATATCACATAAGCGTAAATCGAGTGAATGTTAAACGGATCGAGGGATGGGATGTATGCGTTATATAGCTTCAGCGCCGCTTGTTGCCGGTTCTATACCTGGGTGGCTGCGTAATCGGAGCTGCACGGGAAATGAAACGAGAACACCAACGCTACCCGTTGCTCGTTGAGAGCTATCTCCACATTTCAATGAGCACTTCGAATTGGCAGAAAAAGTACGGAAAAGCAAGAACAGCATTATAAATTCGCTTTCAGACTTCAAGTCGATTTTTTGGTTGTTTAAAATGGACTGAACGCAAGTTTACTGTCTCACAAAGAGATCAAGAATTTTAACGGAAGCTATGGTAGCAAAACCCTTGTTACCGAGCAGTCAATGAAGTAAAGAATCAACGCCACAGATTGATGCGCGTGTAATCTCGCTTGTATAGTTAAAATAATTTATTTATTTATTTATTTATTTATTTATTTATTCATACGCTCTATGGCGTTCCTTACAAAAAGTTCCTTAATTCAATCCAATAAGTTCCTTATACTTAGGGAAAAAGCTGAGTTTTGTTATCCAGTCCGATTAGTTTAAGAAAATGCAATAAAAACCAGATGCGGCAAATGCTGAGTGGAATAGAATGCAAATGACACTTTCAAAAAAGGCTGACCACTAATAAGAATGAAGAAAATTCACAAGATGAAGTTCAATGTTAGACAACATCAAGCAAAGCTCTACCGCACTACCACATTCCATTAATCGTACGCTTCAAAAGCATTAAGCTTTTCTTCCGCGATTTTTTTGCCGTAGAAGTTAAGTGTGCAGCGCAAAACAAGAGAAGCCTGCAAGAAGTTGAATACGGTGACGTGGTGATCGTCAAGGAGGCCGAAACCAAATCGGTTTTCTATTGAGGCTTATTCATGAGTGCTGCTGGATGTCGCTTGGTGTTTGGCTACTAACGTCGACACGATGACAACGAGATGACTGAGGTTATTCGCATTATGTGGCTCCTACATCTGGCTATCGCTGCGATCGAGACGCATTGCCGCTCGTTTATTCCACATGACATTCTACAATTCGAGTCGTAAAGCGGCGTCCATTCTGCCCTCAGAATCACAAATCGGCGTTTATTGTTCCCAGATCTAACAACAAACTGATCAGCTACCTCTGTGAGCGGTTATTGCTTTGAATCTAGGATGACAACCAGATGAGAAAGAGTTTGAGGAATAACAAGAGTCTGAGGAAAACAACTCAGTATGGAAAACAGAAATCTAAGATTTCTGTACTTGCTCCATCAGGTACACACTTCTTCTTGAGTTTCTATCCTATTGCTTGGCAATCTCTCTGGGCGCACATGAGGATATAAATATGCGTTTGCTGTCACATAACACTTCCGGGAACGGAAAGGAAAGATGTCAGCGATTAGAACAAGTACCTACGCAGTCCCCTGCAACCAGAATCATTTTTATAACTAAGAAGTGCAAAGATTCTGGTGAATTATAGAAATCAAGACCATCTCTCGCTTTGTGTAACTGCACCACTTGCACAACTTCCTTGCAATAAAGGAGGACGAAAACGGTAAAGTCACTACCATGATTCGAAGAAACAGTATAAAAACATGAAAAAAAAAACAGCGAGAAAAGACTGCGCAGATTGAAAAAAGATTCCATATTTTTTGAATCTGCAATACAACGAGTTCATAGGGTAGTGCAATTGCACATGACGACAGTTGAAATTAGGACTAGTGTACATTTCTGCAATTTGTAAAGTGAACATGAAAGACAAAATTCATTGCAGCACAGATGGTGCCGCGAGGACTGCAAGAAAGGTCTGTTTGAACATGTGTCCGTATTATGAGATTAAAAATGATCCAGTAAGCAATAAACTTTTCAGAAAACAAGTTATAAACGAAAACATCCCAGAGTTTCGCAGTAAAGGGTTGAGCAGATGAGCAGAACCTATCTCTCTGCAGATAAGAGGGAGGAGTCGCGACCTGCTCGAACACTCAAAAATCCACAGAGGCATGAGTCGCCAAACTTGATATTCGCGTAACGAAGCGAGCGGAAAAGGCGATAACCAAATTCGAACACATTAGCGTACGCGCTGCCTGAGTGACCGACGAGACGCAGTCGAGCTGCCAAGCAGCTCAACAACAATCGTCGTTGTTCCTGCCGGTCCGCAGCGGTGTTTGCGGATTTCGCGCGTAAACGAGTGCGCGAGGATCGCATGCGATTTGGCGCTGTTCGCGACATCTCCACAAACAATGCGGGCAGTGCGCGACGCGGCAAAGGACGCCGGCTTGACGACGATTATCCCGATCTGAGTTTATTGAGTTGGCGGTCGTTCAAGGGTTCCGACACTAATTTATTCATGGCTACTGCTTTGTCGGCTCATACTGCTAGTGCGCTGAGCGGAACGCGCATGTAGAAGACCTCCTCTGCAAGGACATACAGGGAAATGAGAGCAGATGAGAGTACCGCACTTGAATATGTCAGAGGCAAGACGATTTGCTGCTTGACAAGGTGAGAAGCAAAAACGGCAACCTCAATTTGCAGTTTTGCTGCTTAATCCGTTTCGCATGCAACTCACCGCCGTTTTTTGTGCCGAGAAGATGGCCGACTTCAGTGCCGTAGCTGGCGAATGAAGACGATGAGTTTGTGCCGACGATAGGTGGCCGAGAAGTCCTAAAACACAAAAATACAAATAAGCTCAATAAATACTAAAATTTAGGAACTCTAAGCAAAATTTCTGTGGGATTTGAATTCGTTAGGTACACAGATGCGCTCTCTCTAGTTTTCGGAACCATAAATCTCGCACGTAAGCGGAAGCTAAACGGATTATTCTTACCGCCCTCATCTACTAAGACTTATAAAAACTACGCTTGAGTCAACAGAAAGTTTGATGAATTTGTCGCAAGCAAAGCAGTAGTCTAATTCGTAGGCCAAACTCCATTTAGCATTTCGTAAGGAATGCCAAATTCAAAACTAATTTTTTCGAGTCAAGAAATCAACAGCAATGCAGGATCATAACCGTCTGAGCACCTTGATTTTCGATGAACTGAGAGCTGCTTGTCTTTTATAGCTAGGGGCTAGTTTTTATCTTCCTACATTTTCCTGCGAGTTACAAACAACTGTTTTTTCCACAGCAAAGCAGAATCAATTAGTGGGTCCAATCTAAGAAAAAGGATTCTCAATTATGTGGACCAATCAGTCACAACTTATTACTAAGCAATTATTTCGTGAAGATGTGGCCTCTTCTGACAAAGGAAAAAATTAAACTTTTCAAAAACGTCATATCTTTGGACACATGCTGTTATATAAAAAACATGTCTTTAAGGGGAAACCAAAATAGGGAAGTTTATCTTAGTATGCATACGACGGAAGTTAAAAGAGTTCAAGAGTTTATCGCTTTGTGTAAAATGATTACGAAGACTATATTAGAAGTAATTTATTGTCACCCTAATCTAATTTCACGCAATCAATCAAAAAGCACGGACGTCATGATGCCTATGAAATATGTTCTTCCGGCTTACACTTAGTAAGTCAAACTTTAATACATCACTTGATGCACCTGATTCAATATTTACAGAAAAAAAATATCAAAAATAATTGCCTCATGCAACAATCAGTGCCGGTACGCATGGAAGCGAGACAAAAGACGAAATGGGAAATATTAACGCTATTCTCTCATCCTCCTTCATAACATTAATTCATATAGACTTCCGACATTCTTCAAGGTTGACTGTCACAAACATTGAGCTGTGTTACGCAAAATCGCATTCCTTCGCAAGTAAAAGTGACGCTGACTCGTCATGACAAAAGCCAACACCGATTCAACATTAGGCAAAAATATGCCTCGTTTCAAGCAATTTCGACTTTTTTCATTAGAAGATGCTATAAATGAAATGAAAAAGACCTCACAGTTGAGTGGTGATGTGTGCATTTGCACATGTTGCATCCAAAGAAGGGGGGGGGGGAGGAATCCCAAATTAGGTACATATGAGGTAGAGTTCTTTTTGAATTCAGCAGCATCTCAGCGAGAAAAGAAAACCGGAAATTATTTTCGAAAGTAGCACGTATGGATTATAAAGTTGTGCCAAGTTTCCAGTTGCTAATACTTTGGATAGTTCTTGAGTTTTTTTTTGAACAGAAAATTAGGTTACTTTGTTTGGTAATTTTTCAGGAATGTAGCTGCCCCAAGGCCATGAACCTGCAAGCAATCTAAGAAACCACCCTAAAAAATTTTTTTGAGGGGCGTGTCGCGGATCCCCTGCGAAAAATAATTATTAAACCGCCAAACTTTGAGCGCTAAAGGCACGCAATTGCACACAAATCAAACCTTTGAATTATAAAAGATACCAATCAAAAATACTATGTTGGGTAAATGGTCAACAGAAATGGATAAAGCCTCTGCTGTAGATATAGATAGGATATAGCCGATAATCAAAATTACGTACTTATGCAAATTTTGAGCAAATTTCATCCAGCTAGTATGAAATCAAAATCTACGGCCATTTTTGAAAGCAACCAAGAAACTATTGCCAAATGTAACTTTCACCATTTCACCTCCCCCGAGAAGCAACATTCTCCTTGCCCGATGAATCAGTAGCGGTCAATGTTACCACAACACAAAAGGAACGGGCTGAGATAACGGGTGCAGTTTGTAAAACAACAACGTTCTTACGCCGCGCGCTGCCTCCATTACGATTCCAAACAAAGCGAATCAGCGTTTGAAACTTCAAATTTCAACAAATTTCAAGAAACCTTGAATTCACCTGTTGCAGTTCGCAGAATCGCTGCTACATCGATCATCGCTTAGTTGGGAGGGTGAGGCCATTGAACGACAGCTCAGATTGCTTCTGACATTTCGATTTACATCCTCGTCTACAATATAAATAATATGATATGATTTTTAGATGCATGAATATTGCCAGAGGTGTTTGAAACCTACACTTCCTATCAACCATACTCATATCTGGCACCACAGGGACATTCACTTTTTTGGCTTGCCGTCCTGTAAGAGGCGCCGAACTTTGAAACGGTGCGACAGCGACTCGAGACGACATGGAAATCACTGCAATCAATCCAATTTTTTCACTATAAGAGCTGCCATTTTTTAACAGAATGTTTCAAGTTTGTCTCAAGAAGTGGTCTCAAGCGTTACTGGTTCTTACCGCTTAGTCTTCGGACTGTCGCAGTAGTTCTGCGATTTGGACGTAGAGTGGCGGACCTGGTCCAGTCTACATCCACCTCTTTCGGCTTTTTCGGACGTGGAAGCGACATTACAGCCTATCTTCAAATCCACAAATAAATTTCATTTTTCGCGGAAATACGGAAACTTAAGCGAGCCCTGCGACAGAAAAAAGTGGAGAATAAAGAGGGAAGAAAGTATATAGCAAGAAATGACTTGGCTCTGACTCTTTAGAAGGACATGCAATAAACGACGAACGTACAATGTTGCACCGTTCTTATCAGCCTCAACGAGCCCGTGTAGAAAGCATCGAGCACTGCTTTGAGAGAGTAATAAACGCAAAGCATTGGAGGGCAAGAGTAGTTCGTCGTAAAGAGTACAAGGTTCCCAGTCGTAAGCAACACTATACCGCATATGCTACGGAAGACGAAAGAACTGTGAACATAAGGTTGCGGTCGTACGAACACATACATACCACACCCGATAAAGGTCAACTGGCACGACAACACATTGTTCCCTGGTTTAATAGAACGTAAATGAATTCAAAATGGAATGAAAAAAGTGACAATACTGCGCTATGTGTTAGGTGGATGGTAGGGCTAATGAGAATTCTGACATGGGTTTAGTCGCACGTCCACGCATTAATTGTGAGAAACCTAAGAATAATCGGGACTCGCACAGTATTCACGTGGGAACGACAAAGGCGAACGAGGGAACTAATTGTTCAGACGAACGGTTCGGTAACTCGCACAACCTTGAAGACACAAACAATTTGTAGGCGCGATACGAATCCAGGAAGAGTGTGTACGGTTGAGAGAGTAAGCTACTACACTTTGTAAATTTCGAGGGCAAAATGCAAGTCTTCAATACATTCACGACGATACGACCCATCTGTGGGTCGTATCGTGTTGCCATTTCGGGCAATACGACCCGCCGGTGAGTCGTAAGTTTGACAACGTGGGAAAGGCTCTGGTTCGAAACGTCAGTATTCGAAAAATCGGCCTTGTCATGTATGCACTAAGTAAGAGCAATCAAGTACCTGAAATTCTAGGTGAGATAAGTTCGTCTACAGAAAAGTTCGCTAAAAGTTGGGTTCAACTCACAAAATCTTTGGCCTCTACAAATCTACAGGAATACAGAGCTTGCTACGAAATAGCGAAAGCTTTCATAAGCTTCTTCAAATATTTATAAAGGTCAACGATGCACAACACGAACGCATGAGAAAAAGTTGGAATAGAATGCCCCGTCAACACTGCTGCGAAATGCTAAGGCAAAGATCAAAACCACAAAAAACCATTGAAAATTGAGTTTGGCCAGCATTTCTATACCCATGGAAAGAGCATTTTCTATAGCTTTCATATGGCCTTCAAAACCACTATTTTCACAGCTCTGTCAAAAGTTGAATAGCCTGAGTTTGATTTACCCTGGGAATTATGACAAGATCTTAGGATACAGTCATAGCTCTCAAAATTCGGCAGTATACAAAACTCTTCAGCTCATGATTTCTCAATGCGCAAGCTATAGTTCTTATAACATTTGCTTTTGAATGTGATGTTTGCTTTCCTTTAACTATCGATAAAAGATCATCATTTTCTGAGCACTGCTCACGGCTACCAAAACTAACAAATTCCGTCACGACAATAATGATCCCATGTGTTTCATCTCATGACCTGCGGAAAGACAAAACAAAGAGATTTCCCAGCAGCCTAAAAATGTTCGTTGCTGAACACTAATTGGAAGTTTTTTCTAGTAAATGCAATTGCAGGAAAAAACACTAGAGATGCGGCGTTTGCAATGGTAAGAGAGGATAGCCCAGGGCTCAGCACAGCTAGCACCGGGTCAAGCTGGATATCGTTTTTAGGGCGGAAAGCAAAGGGGATATCGTTTCTACAGGGGCCGAGGCGGAGAACTACCGCAAAAATGCCGCCGGCATGCCACCGGCATGCCATTGGCAAGCTGTCCATCAACAAACAAAGGCGTTGTTTTCAGCCAAAACGCAATAGTATGACACCAAATTTGGTGTGTGCATGCGCGTAGGCGGACCGGAACTACGGGCCAAAAAATTTGTGAAAACTTATGTGAATGAAAGCTGTGCCTAACTTTTTTCTGAATTAGCTGGCACCGTGCCAGCTGGGTGCCAGCTGAGCTGGCACCGACACTTTGCTCACATAAGTTTTCATACTTTTTTACATAAAATGTATCTACACTGTAAAAGATTACATACGGAGAAGAAACAGTTTCATAATGTTCTCTTTTCAGCGTTTTATAGCAATTTGAAAACCACTCGGTACGCTCCGCTCGAAAAATTGGCTTTTTCTGCTTCTCAAGATGTGATTCGACCACTTAAAAAGCTCAGAAAGCTGTGAAAAGTTCTTTCATGAAATCAGAAATGCATGAAAACACTACTACATTTTTTGACATAATATAAAAATGATGACGGGTTTTCAAAACAGGTCAAAAGGGACTTCGTACGAAATTTTCAATATCAAACGGGACTTCGTTTTGAAATTTCCCTGGTGCCAGCTCGTGCCGAGCCCTGAGGATAGCGCTTGATTATTGAAAACCAGTATACTTTGATTGTTAGTATTGATGAAAAATCCATACCACTAAAAAAGTACTGCAGCAAGGGCATAGAATTCAGCAATTTTTCATGCGCTACGTTTCGCGATTCAACTACGAATCGAACCACTGGTATAGGTGGAAAATGATGGCTCCACAAAAAGCGAAGGTCGCTGAGGCCTTCGCAAGCGAGGCAAATGCTAAGAGCTGGCTGGCATTGGACAAAATGGGATAGGGTTTTACTTCTGAATAAAACTTACTGCCGAAATCACTCTTACTGATTTCTAAAGAAAATTTGTCTCACTCTCACCTACGAAATTCCAGGACCCATACCCATTCCAATCAAATGCAAGTACGGCGTTTGTGGCTGGCAGATGACTACGCGATGTATACTCACACATACATATTTTCGGCGCATGGTTGTCATTAATATGCGCTGGGACGCCGGTCATCCAAGGACACATGGACGTCCAATAACAACCTGTTATTCATCTCTCAGTTAAAGAATATTAGTTGTTGATTTGAGCAAAGGTGAAGTAGGCAAGCTATGGAACAGAAAACTAGCACTGATCTAGATAAAGAAATAAGTTTTTCCTTGTTGTGAAAGACCACCAAAAGCAAATGAGCAGTGCTGGAAGAAGGCGCAGAAAGCGAGAAAGCATTGTGCTGCAAGGCCCTCTCACACTCAATGAGAAGACATTCAAAGAATCAGCTGTACCCATTCTCTCGACCACATTCGCTAAAGGCGAGCATCTGCCGCCGATCATATACAAAGAACTACTTGCTGGGATGCCGGGTGTCGGCCGCCCGCCACGGAAATCCAACCGCACCAAGGCCGCGGATTAGCCTCCTATCAGCTGCCTGCCCGAAATTTGGCCTTTCAAACAACATCCACTCACTGGCGGCTAAGCGGCTTGACTGTGCGCGAACAGCAAAAAAGCCGATTTTTCGCAGAAGTTCAATGGAAGGCTTTTACTCTATCACATCGTGTAAGCTGATTTTTTCTCATAATGCAAGTCCGCTTATATGAAGTGCTTACTGCTCAGAAAACTATAAGAAATCACAGCCACAAAAAATTACAAAAATCTCAAATTGGTGACGACGAATGGATTACTAGAATTTCATTTTAGTATGTATTTTTGATGAGATCTGCGTCACCTCATGCGTTTGCTTTTTTGAATGCTTTTGATATTGGCAAAAAAAATCAAGATTATAAAAGTTGATTTTTCAAATACCAGTTCAATCGCAAAACTCTGGGAAAATAAATATGAATATTGACAAGTGTTTGAGAAAGGGTCGCGGTCCACCGTCGGCTCATACGGTCATCAATGGGTTAAAATTGATTTCAATATGTTTTTGTACAAACTTAAAAGTATTGATATCTATGTTATGACAAGTAAACAACTCATTTCACGCTCAAGCGACATGTATCATTCCGAACTTCTAGACATTATATGCTTCTAAAAATAGAAAAAAGCCAAAAATCAAAAAATTGCATAGTGTACTTATGTGAAAGACTAGTTGATACGTTTGTTAATTAAATCCAATTAAAAGAGCTTCTATGCGTAATTCTTCAAAATTGTACACATCGCAAAATTTTCGAAGTACAGCTTCCAACCCTCACAAATGATCTCAAGCAAGAAGAAGAAATACGTACCACCTTTTGCTTTTTTCAAGGTTATGCAACCATGATCCACATGTGCTCAATCTAATGCGACTAAGAAATGAATAAAGGTGGAAACACGCTGAAGATTATATCCGGAGATTACGACTCAACGGGAAAGAATGTACGGACACCTAAACCTAGTGACTCCAAACTAGCACACAAATGCGCGTTCCACCACTACGAACGAAAAAAAAAACAGCAGACCAGCAAATGTACTCAAATAAAACTGCATATATACTGCTGAATCAACACAAAGGACATGCATGCCTGTGCGGTACGAGCAGCTGGGTCGGTGAATGAGATATGAAGCAGTTAGCTGAGCTGCACTGAACGAATGGGGAATCCATGCGAAATTGTGGCCTTGACGCGCGTCGTATGCACCTTGCAATGAGGACCGGAGAACCTCCTAAGCTCGATGGAAACTTCCTCCACCATTGAGTCATGTCCCAGATTGATTCAGAAAAAAAAGGAGGAACTCTATTAACACCGCTCGAAGGAGAGGTGGTCTTTCTATAATTCAAAAACCTTCTATGAAATTATCGGTATAAAGGACCATACGCGAGTTTTGTGATATCAACGAGGCATGGAAAAGTTGTCTTATGGAAGCAAAAGGGACAACTGTACAGAACGATTGGACTCCAAACTACTGTAGATATAATATCCTCTGCATTACAATTTGAAAATAACACAGTTATCTCTGGGTTTTCGCACACCTGTAGAGCTTACTTCAAGTTTATAATTTTGTAGTTCACAGTTTTTCTATTTCTAGATGTAAGTAAGCACTATAATATGGCATACTTAAGATACCACTTAGTGCATAGGTTAAATTTTGATTTTTGGAAGAATTATATGAAGGGAAAACATATCTTCCGAGTGACTAGAACTAGCAGCTTTCTCCAATCATTATTAACAAACAAGATGAGAAAAAGACTAAAATGTATTGCTGTTCAAGTATGATGGAAGGCCTAGCCTTTCTCAATAAATTTGATGTAAAGTTTGCTGTCCCTTTTTCCAGACAATGAGATTTTCAAATCTACGATACTAAAGCAGCCTCGACTACCTGTTTCAGATACTCTCACTCAAAAGACGAAATCCACTTTCTACCATAAAACTTTGCCAGTGGTACCTATCGTACACATTGTCGGGTAAGCTACGTTGATGGCAAACTGCCAACGAAGCGTGAAACGGCGATTTTGAGCATATGAGGCAAACAGATTCTCTTTCTAGTTTGAACGAATAGAGAACAGAAAATGACAGAAGAATTCACATATAATCCAAATTGTTGTTGGGACACAGAACGATGCTGCAGACTTGAATAGCATGATCACTATCGCAAACCTTACTCGGCCACACAACAAATAAACAAATGCTATGCAAGAGGCACTTGTGTGCTTGGACCACAAGTGAAGAAGGGTAAGGGTAGCATGTGGGTTAGTCCACAGAAGTGCGGAATTTTGAATGGCTACGAAAATCCTCAAAAGAATGCGCAAGCAGATGTTGCAAGCCGTGAAACAGATCTATTGCCTGTCATCGTGATCACATGAGCCAAGACACTGAATATAAATTCGATGGCTTTGCCAAAAGGAGCCGAACAAAGTCTCATACAATGTACGCCGCCTTATGCGGGATGGGCTCGTCGCAAATCATCATTCCCGCTGAGAGGACATATCTCACTGTCCGGTATGCAAATGTGCAGTCGCTCTTCGTGGTCATATTCACCATCGATAAGATTCGGTATTCGCATGGATTTACAGTTGTTTGTGGACAAGGAGATGGTGTTTTGTATAAAGTTGGATTAGCAGGGTTACCATCAGAAAAAAAAGTTCAAAAGGGGTAGTATCACAGTAGCTGAATGGCAGAAAATTCGCAAGACAAAACTCTACCACCGGGTACCGCCACGACTTACCCAGAGGTTAAGGAGAGACCCCCAAAGCTCAAAAACCAAAGACTCACGAAAGGTAATCGTGAAAGTTGGAGGCAAGCCGCGTATCGGCATAACTGCCGTGATTGCTCATGAATGCATAGCAGCTTCAGCCGAAACACGCTAATATGCTCCACGAGATTTTCGCAATAATTAATTCTTATGCCAAAGGGATAAAGTCCACTAATAGATCTCAGCACTACTACTTAGCCGATTAAACGAGAAAATATAAGCTATACTGACAATGAGCGAGATAAAAAAAGGGGTTGTGAATGACAGTCTTTCAGCTCTAAATCACATCAAGGAAGAATAAGAAACACCATTTACGGCCTCTTTGTTCCAGAATGGAAGAAAACCCGGGTTCAGCGCGTGCGCATCATAAGTAAAGTAAATGGTGTGACGTGACCCTATGACCGCAATTCTTCCGTTTTCGACAGTTCTAAAAACGAGGAAACGTGGGTCGGTAAGGAAACTATATGTAAGAAAATTCAAACTCCCTAATGGCTAGAAATTCAAGAGAAACATGTACCCCTTTGAGAGGGCTACAGCGTCAAGGTGTGAAAATGCTGCTTATCGAGCAGAAAAAAATTCTTGCGCTGAACTCTTAAGCAGCTTATCGAAGATTATCTCAAGACTAGGCGTCGCGTTTACAGCCAGTCTTGAGAAGTCTTGCACGCTGTTGCTGAAAAAAATTGATTGGGGGAGGGCGAATGCTCAGAGACGGGTAGTGCGCTTTGACTGTAGACAAAGAGGTGATAAGACAAAACAGAGGCTGATCGAACGAATAGTGAAATGTGAAATTGTGGTTTGGCAAAAAGCAAGGAATGCTGGTGTGGCGCAGATGAGGCATACGATGGATGGCCGCGATCAAGGTTGTTGGTGCGTACAGTATGGTTTGTAGGGGAGGGGTTAGAATGCGCGCGCAAAACGATGGAGGCACAAAGGCGGGCGCCAAGGTATACGGGGGGGGGGGGGGCGAGGGGGGTCGAGCTGGTCCTACCGACGACTGCTGACTGTCACACGAAGCGCGTCTGTGATATATTACTTGGCATTGTCGCATCAGTAATGCGCAATCTGCCGGCAGACGTTCAACAGGCTGGCATGGTTAATCGTCTAGCGCTGTAACAGCTAGCACAACGACGAAGTATGTGCTAAGAAATCAGACAGGGTCTTTTCTTCCGTAAAAATCCTTCTCTTTTGGCATATCCAATGCACTCCTTGCCGGCGCGCGATTTGGCAAACTGCCAGAGTTCATACTCAACGGAATTATATGTGCGACTGCATGCACTGCACGCATTGCGCATTTCATCCTGGACTAGTTTGGTCCAGGACGACGCACCTATGGATTATGGATGAGTGCTTTTTTAACGTCTCTTCCTTACCTTTGTTCTTTACAAGCATTAGGAAAAACAACTACTCAGTCATCATATATGCAAAGTGGTAAACTATTTTGAGACGCGCAGTATGTGCAGTACCTGCAGTGCATATGTTAGGATATAAAATAATTAGGCCATATTTTTGCAACACATGCTTCGGCTCAAAACCCAGTAAAATGGCGCAGTACAGACTTTTGGTGCGCATGGTTTTGAGAACAACTGGCAAAATGCCAAGGAGTGCGCGGACGGAATATAGATTCAGAACTTCAAATGCAAAAGCAAAAGTCACATATTTCTTGAAGAATAAATTCGTACGGTATGTTCAGACTTCACCAGTATGCATGCACTATTCATTCAAACATTCACAACGCTCACCATTGCTGGTCAAAAATAAATTTCAATGTCAAAGTATACTAAAAATATTACTGTCACACAAAACAGTCCAAAGTCATTCTGCCTCTCGACAGTTGTTGTGCTGCGCTGCACATAGATAAGCCTGTACAAACATCTAGTGTGATACACATCAAGTTTTCGAGCAAAGAACTAGTACACAGTAGGCTTATCTCCAACGCAATTACTCTTTCAGCCGAATTCAAAATATTAGATCTGGCCTAAGATGCGAAGGTGTGAAGTCGGAATTTTTTCCACAGTCATAAAAGTCATGTCAGTAAAAGGTGCACTTTTCAAACGTAGCTTCGTTTTCCAAGAAATTTGCTTTGTCCTCCCTAAAATTACGGCCTTTAACCGCTTGCCATAGCGCCGCTCCTCTAATTGGTCAGCAGGTCAATTGCGATTGGCCAAATTTTATGTAAGGCCGAGAAAGCGTGGAAACCCAATGGACGAGTTGTCGTACAAACGCGCTATTTCATATCTATACATCAGTCATGTCCATCATAATTGTAGGTGTTAGCACAGGTGAGTTACACGCCTCAAGTCATGATTTTTGCCTGTTTGCCATGTGATGCAACTCGACCACTCTCAAGCTGTGCCGCACGCGGCGAAATGAGCACCGCGCGCGAACGGTGCATAAGAGCCCACGCCCACCCTCATACCGGGTTCCGGGTCTCTCAAAAAACAGCTGATCTTACTTCCGAAACTACACGATGACCGGTTCCAATCACTTCTACGACCACTTGTTGAGGCAAACTTTCTTAGTTTCAAATTCTCAAGCATATAACTGACCGGATTCTGGTTTGTCAATAATCTTCACAGCCGATGAGTGAAAATGTCCACTGCGCGAATTGCCTTTCTGCCCAAAAACCACGCCCTTCCACTTGCCTTCAGGTGAGTGCCTTCGATCGACTATCTAAACAGGTTTAAATTATATAAGCTGAATACAGTGGTCGTAAAAAGATTAACAGTTTCAGTTGTAAACGAAGGAGCTCTAACGCATTGTGAATTATGGCAGTTGTCTTCACATATCGTCTGATGACGAACTCTCTCCTCCCGATCGTGCAACTTACGCCGAAGTTTTCTAAGCATGAGCTGCTCTGAAGGATCCACATTTTATGGATTGGCTTGCTCGAGGAAGATGCACGAACGAAAATAACTACAAATTTTCTAAGCAAAGGAGATCTATGAAAAAATAGAAGAAAAAGTACCATATCAAAAGTGAATTTGGAATGTTCGAAGATGATATGTGAGGGATGAAGAACAGACGACGAGCTAAGGTTTTGGGCATTTATACAAGTAGAGCAAGAGTGTATATAGAACTAATATTCATATTCGAAACTTGAAAAAAGCAATAAAATCACTACAAAAGAAAGGACTTTGACCAGACCAATAAAAGAATAAGAAAAGGCAGATAGCCAAAGAGTTTTGATCAACAGTAGACAATGATATAGATTAGATGAGGGCCAGTATTTGGCCATAAGGTAATTTTTTTACTCTTGAATGAGATCGAAACGTCAAAAATGAGATAATCCGCAAAGAACTGAAAGGAAACATGAAAGATACGCCACCCAACTATAGATTAAAGTCAGTGAAACTAGCTGAATTTCAAAATTATGAACAATCACTTGGTGGAGATGAAACAGAGAGATAAAATGACTGGAGAGAAGATTTCTCAAAATCCAATGTATCTGCGAGCCGAGGAATCCTCTCGTGGTTTCAAGAAGCAGGCAGTTTATTGAAAAGTTGTCAACATGCGCATTATGGAATACGATAGCGAGAACATTCTCAGTCCCGTCTTAATGGGTCCGAAAAGACTCGGCATGCAGCGAACATCCATCAATTCTTCCTTGAATGTTCCTTTTCTAGCAGCTATAGCGCTGGCTTTGATCCAGAAGCCGAAATAAATTTTTGGCAAAAGCAGGCATAACTAACGAAATTTCCCAAAAAAAAACTTCTACCAAAAAATCGAGTCGTAAACATAGAGTAGACTGACGCGGATGTTATATGGAAACGCTATGCTCATGTCGCATTCGAAAGGAGAAGAATGACTTCGATTTTCAATTAGCAGAAATTAGTATGCGCAAGCGTTGGCTTATTTCAATGCGCCCTGTGCAATTTCATCCGAGCCGTTGGCTCCATGTTCCCGTTTCGGCTGGTGATGGGAAAGCTTTTTGACACCAAAGGCGACAAACACAAAATAGAAAGGTGTTTGTCAAAATCTTTGGTAGCACTTTGAAAAAGCCCTAAGTATGTGAAAGGATTTTATATCTTGTGGGAAAAAGAGGGGTGCTCAGACCTAGCCGACTGAGACAACGGTTGTTTCTCACATTTGTTGATAGATATCATCTACCTTCGAAGAAATAAAAACAATGAAAAGTCACAGAAGCTACCGACATCGTAATTCAAGAATAGGTGCATACAGTTGGATTTGAGCTTAAACAATTCTTTATAAAGCTTGGCAAAGCTTCTTCATTACACATAAATGGCCTCTTTATCAAAAAAGCTAACATTTTGGCACCAACACCTTCCATAGAAAAACGCTATAAGCACGGCTCTGTACTACAAGGTTAATCTATAAGTCTTGCAAAAAAACTTTGTGAGAAATGTTTTAACAATAATCAATGAAGCAATCCAAAATCAATGTTTCCTTGTATGATACACGCTGCTCATAATTCTACTCTTATGAGATTTCACTAAAAAGAAAATTGGATAGATTATAGCATAAAACTCGAAAATCATGACTTTTTAGAAACATTCAATATGCAAATAGTTTTATAAAAAAAAGTAAATCAAAGAAAAGATCAAAAATAGACAAATCTTAATGGATTTTTCAGCATGAAAAAAATATTACAAGTATATTATTACAAAAAAATATTACAAGTAGGAGAAGCCCAATCAGTACGAATACGTGTCACATAGGAAAGGCTAATTGTAAAACCCGAGTGGAATTCGAAACTAACAGGACTTTTAACATAGGAGACCGAATTCAAAAAAAAACCATGATAAGTGTTTTTCTTTATCAGCTTGTATAGCTATGCTATGACAACAAGTTTTTGCTTTGAGCACCACTAGAAGGTATACTTATTTTTTTCTAAAATATCCGAACATTTCCAGAAATTAATGCGATTTCGCATTTTCAAAATTCTCGTGGAAGACTGTAGATGGATAGACTTAGTTAGTATTAATGATAGGAAAATACAAGAACACCAATTATTATTTTGACTAACATGAATGGCAGCACCTATGTACCCTGCCTTCAAATTAAGAAGGTACAAGAGAAAATGAAGCTAACAGCGAGATCCTGCAATCTACCAACTCTCTCGCGGATTATCACTTTCATTACAGATACTAAGCAAGAAATCACATGGAGCATAAACAGATTCTCGGGGATACAAGAGCCGGAGCTTCCGTTACGTAACAGCAGCTCATCTCCACAGCCGCTGCAATGCAAGACACAGTGATTGGATCCAAATGTTGACAATTCTGAGCGCAGTGAGCGATCCTGCGGCCACGTGTGTTTCTCATAAGGATTACTTCAGGAGGTGCTCGTGTGAACACTTTGAGCCCAAACGCTGCGGTGAGCGCCCCCGGAAGCTAATGTGCTACTATGCCATACTTTATGGACGACTGGACTCAGCTGCTACCGAGCAATTTTGTGCAATCGCACTACTCCACGATATGCGCCCGCTCTCATAACATCTGACATGAACTTCGACGTCTGAAGCAGTGGATGTTGGTGGATGGGTTTAGGTGCACGTAAAATGCGTACGGATCCTATTTTGAAGTGCAGTGGCGATCATGAAACGCGTAATCCTTTGCCAGCCCATTAGTCGAGCCCGAAATCGCATATAAGCTGCACATAAACGTCATATTAGCCTCGTTCCCAAAACATCAAACTGCTTACGGCACGGAAGGTCGCCACTACTAACTCCATGAGTTGTTCAGTTGTTTGTAGGGCACTATAATAATGAAATATTAAAAGCCTTGTGGTGTTCTGCTAAATCAAAATGACTTCGCTTCGCACTTTCATTTCGTTCTGGTACATAGCTCACTACAAATAGGGCTATCGCTACCCATAGGACAAAATAATGTTTTGTCGCACAAATCTGTTAATTGCACTAGTGCGGAAATGTGATATCACAAAAGTGCGTAGATACAACTATGAAATTGTAGTAGCTTTTTTCCGCCAATTTGAAAGCGCATCCATTTTCGGGTGCTGCATCAGAAGAGAAAAAGGATGTACTTTCGTTTCCTATAATCTCACCTGGCTTACGAGTGTATTCGAACAATGGCTGATTATGATAAGTGCTGTGCATGAAGCAAAAAGAGGGAAATGGGGAACAGTGCAAGAGAGAGAGCGATTGTTGATCTAGTAATCCAAGGAACATTGAATAAATCAGACGTCAGCGTCAGCTGATAATGTCCTGCTAACTCCATGATTAACGACTGTTGTGTTAATTGTGCTGGAGTTCTTCATGGTCATTATGATGTGTAGGAGTGAAATCAGTTTTAGATATATCCTGCACTTCGGCGTGAAGCGGAAGCGACGTAAGCAAAAAAAGGTGAGCTGCAAAGAAGAGGGCTTCTCTTTGATGAAACCTTTGCACCATTGGAATCTTAAGGACCAAAGAGAGTGGGTAACGCAAGATATTACTGCCCAAAAGCAAGGCGGGACTTTCTGAACAAAAAGTCAATCAAAATAAGAGGGGGATGGATCGCGGCGACAAATGAATAATGCACTGCACGCGCTCAGATTGCTCGTGGCCGCGGTATGGAAGCAACGGGATACATGCACGTACATCCGAAAAAGAGAAGAGCACTTTAATCTGTGAAAAAGAAAGAAAAAACGGTAGGGCTTGGTAGGAAAGTAGAATTGTAAAAAGAAAAAGAAGAAGAAAAATACTCATCGGGATAGCTAGCCATATTAGCACATTTTTGTGCACAAGAACTTGAAAATATATGCGCTTTTTTTGAAAGACAATGCCAGTATGTGTGAGGGCAAAATCGACACACACACGCACACATTTCTATAAGACGGATGGAAGTGCACCAGAAAGCAATAGGCCAGGCGGGAGAATCATGAAGATGAGTCAGGCTTCTTTCCCTCTGTGAACACAACAAACAATCATTGGCAGTTTACGTTTTGACTGTGCAGATGGTGGTCGTAATCTCTAGCTGGCTGGCTGCTGCTGTTCGTAGGAGCAAGACGAATATAAACGAAACCACTTTGTTTGGTCATAAATAGATGTCTGCCATTTCTGGCACAACCACTCCACGAAGATGGCTTTCAAACGGGTGTAGTTCAGAATATGCTAAGCAAAAGAGAAGTCACTCACAGATATTCCTGTCGCTCCGTTATATATTGCCTATGGTAAAAGCCCCTCATGCAAAAAACAGCGAAAAAAACCTCATATAAACCAGTATTTTGGCTAGATTCCCACAGGTTTCCTTTCCTTTCCGCTTCACTCTTTCTCCCGTCCCTCAAAAGGAAAAGAAAAAGAAAACAGATTATTAATTATGCGACAGCACCTAATTGGGCGCAAAACCATAAAAGGGCGGTAGGAGAAAAGAAGCCGCGAGTGACCCCCTCAGGTCGCATTTCCTTCGCCGATCCCGCCCTCCGAGCAAATTAATTATTTATGGCCGCACTGTAAACAAGCTACCAATGGTGCTATACATGCAAAAGAAAGCTATAGCCAATGCAGAGGATGAGGATAATCATATAAAAAACGACATAATAAGAAGAGATAATGCTTGAATGTGATTTCAGCGGGAGGCAGCCAACACGAACGATAACTTGTGGCAGCAGCACGCGTTGCGTAGATCAAATAATTCTCGAAGCATCAGTGCGCTATGATGGCATCTAATTCGAAAAAAAAAAGGCTGAGAGCTCAGTAGGTCCTTACTGGTTATCATCACTGTTGCTAGTCTAGCAAGCATATGGTCCAGGATGTATACAAGTATATATAGGCGACATCTTAACAACCGTAGTAGTACAGTATGCTTGCTAACAGCTAGTTCACTGCCATATATCCGATTTCAGTGAAAGATCCGGCAAAGAAAAATTCAAAATGTCACCAGCAAAAACAAAATGCCTGCTTCTTGAAACTTTTGAAAAGCGTCGACTCACCAACACCAAGTCGCCGACGTCGAACGAGAGCTCGTCGGCGCGCACTCCACGATGTTGTTCGATGGCCTCGCCGTACACGAAGTTTTTGCACTCTGAAACAACAACGTTGTGCTGGGAGATTGCTATCAGCATCAATCATAGGCTCGATGAGAATTTTGCATGGGCCACTTGAGCACTCGAACGTAAAGGACAACGAAGAAAGGATAAAGGGACTATGCCACCTTTCAAATAGGAAAAAAAATCCTTTTTTCGGATAATGCTTTCCATAGATGTGAGGTGAAAGCAGCCTCAAAAAGCATGTGCATGGAAAATGTCCTAGTGTGGCAGAGCGTAGCAATATAAATAATAGCGAACATATGCGAAGTAGTTTGAAGACGCTGTCTCCATAGATGGTGCAAATCATTTTTATTGGCTCGTTCCTTACAAATTACTACGCGCTGTATCGATCATCTAGAGAGATTCCTCCGAATACGAGTTGCATCGCACAGGCTGAAACCATTTATCAAAGGAGCAAAAAGAAAAAATTCATTTAAGAACAGGTGCTTCCGACTAAAGCAAATTCACTTCAAATTCATTAGAAAAACCTAACAAGATATTTGGCGAAAAGATTTTTTTGCAGATTATTAGGATTATTTTTGACTCAACGTTTCCCTAAGAGTATATGCCAAGAACAAATAATGATTCATGAAACGACGTGAAGTCGCAATGCTGGGCTAACGCAATGCTTTCTGACAGCTTTCGGAAAAATAAAATGCCAGATATAATGCGCCTTGAAAGCCATAATGACTTCTATATGAGAATTATGGAGGAAATACAATTTTGTTGCATCACATCATGCAGAAAATCGGAAAAAAAGCGGCCGCACCTCTACCAAAGTCCTCCCCCCCCCCTTTCGCATTCAATTTTTCAACACACCAACTTACATCTATTTGCTCAGATTTATCTTAGGTTGGCTAAAAAATAATTTCGTCTTGGCATAAAGATCTTTATGAAAACTTCTAAAAACTTTATTTACGATTTTTTGGGGATGTAAAAGCTTCTTCTATTTACATCCACAATTCAAGACCAATTATCAGTAAGGAACGGTGTGCTCCAATACGACTGAAACACGAAAAGCTCGATTCTTCCACTTTCTAGGGCTTCGTTTTCTTGCTGTAATGGACGCAGAGAACACCAATATAGTATTTGGATACGGACTTTTCCTACTTGGCTTACAACAACAAAAAATTGCAACCTGCCATTTTATCTTTGACCAAAAAATTCAAATTTGTGCATATTAGCACACAATGAGAAAACTAGGGTTTCTCACTTCTTTGCGGATTTCTTGCATTGGTTGCATTTTGCTCAAATGATTTTACATTCCAAACCTCACTGAGTGCTCTTTCCAGATATACCGAATACTGGACAAAAAATTGTCTGCAGCATTTGTAGGAGCCGCAAAAGCAACCGAAATTATTTATTAGCCAACCTAATAGTCAGATTTCTTATGATTCGCGTCATCGCAGAAATTATTTGTAACTGTCACTAATTTTGTCAAGGAAGGAAACCCGTAAGAATATTTATCAAAAAGTCATCCCATCTACAGCTCTAGAGAGAGTATGAAGATTAGAAAGAGATTATTTGAAAATTACTGTGGGCCACCGATGGCCCAAGTGAGTTATCACTCTCTATTGGCTCAGGGGAACTTCTCTAAAGTCGAAATTGGCTGTGCAAACATTTTTCTTAATTTCGTTCTCAAAAGAACATCTTACTGTATGATAAGAACGATTCAAGTTTCCTAAGAATTTTCTGCAACCACCAGCAAGAACGGAAATGATAGTACAAGATCCTGTTAATCGGAGTTAAGGAATCTTAATACGATGATTCAATTAAACTGCAAGATAAGTTCTAGAGCGCTGCAGAAATTGCACTTTGGTTGTGAGTGAAAGTATATCAAGTCAATAAACAGACATTAGCATAACTGCTGATTAGCTGCATTACTTGAAACAAAAATTTACTATCTTCAAGTAGAAGAATCGAAAGTAAAGATTTGTAACAAGACGTACATGTCGCATGTTAGACCAAACCGGTTATAGCAAACGAAAAACAATCAAGCAATGCCATATGCTCGTTAGCACGACTGTAATCACACGTCCAGGTGAAAAAAAAACCATCGAGCAATGTTTGGATTACATAACAATTTTTCTCAAATACCTTCACAAAACCTCTAAGTTGCGATTGCACTGGAAACTAGTAAAAATTCACAGAACTTGAGCACTCCCTCGCGAAAGTCCGTCTCTGCGTCACTAGCATAAGTTTTCAAAGAATTTAACATTTAAATTCCTTCATACTATCAACTAAAAGTCCTAGAATGGGTTCAAGGTGCAGTTTAGCAACTGCCTTAATCTCTGGAGTAAACAAAATAAGGATAGAAGAGTAAGATCATCGGATCCAAAAAACCTTGAAAAATGACATTAGTTTTACGAAAATGCGTTGCGAAAGTTGCGGATAAACAAGAACTGCATCACTACATGGTACAAATAATGGTTCATGATATCTTTGTGGAATGGAAATATGTGCAAATGCACAACTACTCCTAAGAAATCAAAAGCACTCTATGTCTGCTATTTTCGATATTTTTGGCTTTCTTCATTCACTGAGCGAGTCAAAAGTGTCCGCCTTATTGTAGAAACCTGCAAGAAATTGAGCGCACTGTAAACGGATTGTTGTGCAAATACACACATTTCCACTTTCACTTTCGAATATATGTAATACGTATTTGCATGCATAATCTCACTGAATCTTTGCTATATATACATAAACACTATGTGATTGCATACAACCTTTGTCAAAACTTGTTTTCGTAGAACGGAATTCTACAAACAGCACTACGGCAATGGCGTTTGTATTACAGAAATTGAATTCGTTTGTCAGTCAACAGAAATGTTCTTGACGTATTGCCCAAGGACAACCATGGCAGGTTTAGGCATAACAACGAAAAAAAAGCTGATGGGGACAACTTATAATTAGCATGTGAAGACCCTGTCAGCAAATGTAATATTACACTGATAGAAGGAATGTGAATAAAACTTGTCAGGGGACTGCTTGGAAATACGAAATTCAAGGAAAACTTGCCGAAAACGGAAGGTTTCTAGAAGAGGAAATCGCAACTGCCTCGACTGTCACAAAAGTCCACTTCGATTCGCAAAACATGAGAAAAGAAGTCAAGAAACGTCATACAAGGCAGCTGCAGTCTGGTCACAGCAGCTGTAGGGAAAGAAAATCACGACTGTGTTCGAGTTTTCCACCTCAGTTTCTACATGAAACTGGATTCAACGATTGCACGGTCGTGAATTGCTACAAATTCACAAACACAGCATTCAAGCGAAAACATTCGTGGAATTCTTTCACGTTCCAGAATTCCTACTAGTAGCGCAGACTCAGAAACAGGCATGCGAAATTAGCAAGTTTTGAGCTTTGTTTCAGCGCAAGTTTTGTGCTCAAAAAATATTTCTCAAAAACGGCTACTTAGAAAAATTGTCAGATTCACTTTGCGTAATAACATGCAAAAAAGTACTTCTTCAGATGCTTTTATTATAGATTATAGGCTTCTAAGAGAAAATAACCGTCGAACACCAAAACACAATTTCACAAGTTCTGACATGGATGGCTACTGCGTAGTTCACATTTCTGGATCTTAGTTTCTATCTCAAGGAAAATCTAGGCTGGTGAGGATAGACGTTCCTGACAGGAGACATACATACAATCAAATTTATTGCCACTTTAGGCCTCTGGAGAACAGCTAGTGCTTCATAAAAACATATTTGATTGAAAGGCTTCCAGCATACCAACATAAAGTAGAGTTTGCTAGTGAATAAGTTTCGCTTTATTCTTTTGAAATTCATCGCTCACGATTCAGACACGATTTTCCACAACGTAATTGCAAAAACCAGATTTCGAAGAGTAATGCAAATATGGGGCGGAAACGTTCTCACACACAAAATGTTCATGGCGAGAAATAGAGGACAAAGCGGTAGTGCAAATAGTGTGAAGGTGGCATCATTGAAGGTTTTGCCTTCGGATAAGAAGATTAGCGGCTTCGAAACCTGTTTTAGAACGCGAAGCAGATCTTTCTCAAAAGGTACGGGGCAACACAAAACTTGACCTTCTCTCAGGCATGTTGACTAAGCGATGGGGGTGAGTTACAGCCCTGCATGCTTGAACGATTGTGGAGATTGAGAAAATGCAATCGGTATTGTGTTAGGGGAAAATGTACTGGAGAGGAAGTGCTCGATAGGCTATGAGTGCGAGATAAGAGAGTGAGATGCTTTCGACGAGGCAGTGACACAATGACATTTCTTCGAATTGAGTAGCGAGCAGGGAAGTCTCGAGCAGATTGCTCATCGTCCTGTTCCAGCCACGGCTCACATGTCTCCCCCATAGCCGACTTGATTTCCACGACTCTTACGGCTCGAGAGCAAAATGAGCAAGCAGTAGGGGATGAGCTAGCAGATCCAGTTCTGGACCCGCGGAAAACAATAGCCGTGCGTGATCCGCCAATGCGGTAGGGACGCGCAATGGGTGGCCGCGCGCCATCTGTCGCTTTACGCGCGGAGGCTCGTGTTAATCGCGTACTCCTCTTGAACGATCCGCGTTCATTCACACACCATAAGCCGCATCAGCGACAACCAGCCGTCTTAGTCATGCATGTCTGGACTCCAGCCATGTTTTCTTTTGCGGAACGCGCGAGCACTCGCGGTGCACAATAAGGCACTATAAATGTCTTGGAACGGCGCTGTTATACGGAATGTCACAGACTGCACTTTCCCAATGTGGAATTTTGTATCATATTCTAATGCAGAAAATTTTTAGAATCTGACACAAGCTCGTCAAATTTTTCTCCAGACTTAGTTCTTACCGTTATAACTAAAGCAAGCTCTACGAGGTGGTTTCTGAATATTTATACAGAATTTGCTCACATAATGTTCAGAACCAAAACAAGAAAATTTCAATGCTCGAGGAATTCGCAAAGCAGATGATATCTCCGATCAAAAAACTTTGAATCTTCCAACGTTTGCGAATAAACCCTCCAAATAGACTTCCACTATACTATGCATCTTTCTGACGGCTTGAAATCAAGAAAAATAAAAGTTTACCATTGACGGTTCTGCGTTTTTCCCACTCATGTAGTGACATAGCTTATTCATTCGGAAAAAACCATAGGTGCCTAATTCTCGAAAAATGTCAATTCTGAAGTTCTGGAAAAAATTATGAAACAACCCAATAACCAGAAAATCTAGGGTACACTGCTCTGCTGAGTTGATAGTTGGAATTGAATCGCCACATAGAAAATCTGACATTATATCGCTCAGAGGAAAATTCTGGATTTTTAACTGAGTTTGCATAGAAAATTCCTGGCTTAGGGTGCATTTTTACATTCAAGAAAAAACTCAAATTTTGAATTTAACTACGAAGCTTTTTGTTTGCAACCTACCTCAAATAACCAGAGTATTAGAAAATTCAAAACACACCTCAGTAAACAAGAAAATGAAAGTGGACGCCGTTCGTCATGAGATCTACATCATTAGATTGAATTCGAAGCAGATTCTCGAGATACTCGAGATAGCAGATTCTCGAGGTGGAGACGATGCTTACAATAGAATTAATTATTGATATGATTGAATTTTGAGCTTAGTCGTTGATGATTCTGACCGTATCACAGCCTGTAGACTGAACTCCAGAAAAAAATTACAATCTATTTAAAGTAGCGGTTAGCAGATGAAGGAGTAGATGTTATGGATAGGCGTCAAGGCGCATCTAATGGGGAATATCTCATCAGAAACTGCCACAGTTACGAATTATTTTTAGAATTGTTCCAAAGTAACAATAGAGTGATAATGCGGCCCACAGTAAGCAGATCTATTTTCGATCTTTACAAAACAACTATCAGGCTTGAAATGACGGCATTAAACTTCCACCTCCTCCCACCGATTCCTCTCAAAACTAGATTATTCTTTCTGTCAACGATATTTCAGTCGTCATTAGAAAGAGTACCAGAAAGAAATTGGAGTGGCACTTAATCGAAGCGAAAAAAAAGATAAAAAGTTGCAGGTAATCTGATGACGCTATCCTTCGAGTTGAGTGTCCTAATCGAAGACCACTTACCAAAGTAAAGATTGAATTTACTTCATCTATCCTACTGAAAAAGGTAATATATTGGTGCCTATGCCTAGAACTGCAATGACATGTGCTCATATGTAATTTGAAAGCAACTCTACTTCAGAATCTGTTCAACAGGAAATGATGTTCAAGAACAAATCTTGAACTTTTAGAGTCAAGTTTGGTGGACGATTAAAGTCGTCATTTCAGACTTGGCCGCTTTAGAAAAGAGTGTGTTCCATATTTCTACGATGTATCTCAAATCAATATTTCAACTTCCAATGGCTGGTATTAATCTCATGATGAAAGCTCACGCTTAAGTATCCAGCGAGATTTTGAAAAAATTCAATTTCAAAAAGATCAAATTCTTAACAGCAAATCATTTTGTAAAAGATTACTTTTCAGTTATCACCTCTTCATATTAATGCCACGAAGCTCACAAAAAATCCGACCGGTAGACTGAACAAAACCGGATGCATTTTTGGAAGGACCTTCAGAAATTAGTTGTAACTGTAGCATGATTATCAAACAATCGAACGATCGTGGCAGACTCGTCCCACTCTCAACTCCGCTGCGCCCATTAATGACCTTGGTCAATAAACCACTGGGAAAGAGCAGATGAATGAGTAGTAGCAACGCTTCCATATACACTGTCAGAACAATTGCCCACTTCAGAGCTGACAAGAGCAAGTATCCGTAAGGTCCACGAGCAGAACATATGTGATTAGCAATGTGAGTTCAGTATGAGGCCTAGCGAGCAGCAAAATTAATAAGTATAAATGGTGCTCAAAAATTTAGCAGTAGTAAGTCTTTACTGTTATCAAAAAAAAAAAGACCAGGTGTTAGAATAGAACTAGTGGAAAATTGGTAAGCTGCGAAGTTTGTGTGAACGTCAATGTTTATGTGAAGAGGATGACTATAGGAAATTAATGAAGATCAGATTTCCCGGTATGCTGCATATAATTTGAATGAAGATGAGGAAAGGTCAAGAAGACTATTAACCGCAGCTTCGACAAAAATGAATGATCACAAACAACAAAAGCAAAAATGGAAATGAAATTCCAAATGGATTACCGGAAACGATATCTGAGCATAGCGTGCAGAGAGAAAATACTCACTTACTAAAAAAGTGGATGTGAAAAATTGACGACAGAGTAAACTTACGAAATGGTGGTACAAAAATCAACTATGATTGATTGAGATATAAACGCTTTTTTTTGATGATTCAAGTTTCGAGTGTGCCTGGACAATTCTTTCAGAGGTTGGAAGAAACGTAAGCTCATTTTTCATGTTCCTTCGAATATAAACTTCATCCAGTTAGTCTGAAAGATTCAAAAAAAACTTGTCTTCAAAATATCTCGTGAGCTAGATATGATAGCCTTGATCGCAGCTACACAGAAAAGAGGAAACTTGAAAGTCCTGAAGTGAAATCTCATAGTTATCGAGCTCGTTCAAAAATAAAAAATTGCAAAATACGTTGTTAGTAGAGCATGTCATTTACGCAGATAGCAGATTATTAATTTTGATATGGCTCGATATTTTATCTTCTACACACCTCTACTAATGGATCAAGACAAATAACAACTCCGTACATACTCAATGGAACACAAACGATGAGCGTAGATTTGTGTAAGTTGACGACGGATGCGCGTCTACGCGCATTGCCACAGTATACCAAAGGTCATCGGACGTTCAACGATGCGAACACACAACATGAAAGAGCGTAGAGAAGTTAATGTGACAGCTGATGATAAGGGTGGCCCCGTTTGGAACGTATAATTTAGCCGAACTTAGGCGGATGCAGTTGCTGCGTGCGTTCGACCACACAAGTCGCCAGGATTGATCGCGGGTTTGACCCCATCAATTAGGCAGAGAGGGTGATCAAAGGAGCGATTTTGCTCTACAAAACCCCTATGCGGCCGCTGCGGAGCTTGTGAAAGACGGCAACACTCATAAAAAGCGTGGGTCATACAAGTGTCACATCAAGAAATGCTACCGATGAAAGATAGTTCACATCAAATGGACCCATTTTTCAATAAAGATTGCACTAGCTCGTTATATGGCTATTTAAGGAAATGAGAATGCAGTACAAGCGGTTTGATGGAGCACTGGCAAAGAATGATTACTTTTACAAGCTTGTATGTAATAGAACTCGAAAAAGGAGAAAACAAAGAGAAATTACCAGTTAAGTCGTGAAATAGCGCGCCTGTTGTGCAATAAACATGGAAGTTGCAATGACTTGACTGTCTAATACTACGGATGATTACATATGCTAATTGAATAGATTGGTGGATTAAGGGATGAGCGCAGTCTTCTCGAAACATGAATATCCGAAGAATAGTGTAGACATAACCGGAATGACTGCTGCTGGCGCTGACGTAATCCTTTGCAAGCCCCCTCGCTCAATGTGGCCCTCAAAATGCTGGGTCGTGTGGCCCCCGCTGTTCTTCATTGTCACCTTGATTTGTCTTCTACGAAGAACATATATTGAACGACACACGCATACCATAATTGCGATAAGATCTCGTGTCAGGTGTGTAGCCGGATGGAACTCGCTGTCGACATGACAGATGAGGTGAGGAGCAAATCGTTACCCGTAGAGCACGATCAAAACCCGAGCAGACGCGAATCCGGTTACGATATCAGTCAACAGGCAATTTGCGGCATCAAAGCATCAAAAAGTGTGCGCGCGCCAAACAGTGATCGGACTCGAATAGATGGATTTTTGAAGACGAGCCAGGAGAGGATGAGAGGGGCACAAGCCGAACACAGCCCTCACTAGACGTACATTGTTCCATAACATACGCAAATGCCACTGTAATGGCCGTAGAAAAAGCGGCGTAATCGCGTGTCTACTCAAAAACCATGGAACGATAGCCGGACCGTTTGAGACTCAGAAAGAGGCAACGACGAGCTTTTTTGATGTTCCCATGGAGGTGCCTTCCTCGCATGAATTGTCAACACAAGCGTTTAGGAATAGAAGCCGGTTGTTGTGTGACACGCGATACCGCAGAAAACATCCCCGAAAGGAGTCATACTATTAGAATGTTCCAAAGTACCATTGTAACTCAAAGAGAATCCTATTCCCGATATAATTTTTGGTGAAACTTGGATCACCATCCGTCAAAGCAAAGCAAGCTCTATACAAATGAAAGTCATCAAAGTAATCGCAGAAACTTTTATCCAATTCAGAATTGAAAACAAGTCTGAAAATATCCATTTGCTGCAAAAGCGGATCTTTGCCCCAAAAAATCCTGATGTCATCCTATCTACTTATTCATGTAATAGACATAATAAATTCATTTATGTCGTAATTTTTTCACTACTAGAATCTTAAAATGACAAGCATAGAATGGCAAACTCCGCCCCTACCAAATCTTGCTCATGCGTGCTGCTATACAGCACATTTTAAAATATAGCCATGAATTTATATCCTTGTATCAGTGGCGGTCCCATCCTTTCGGGGGTGGGGGGGGGGGGGTGGAAGGGGGGGGGGAAGTGGGAGCAACAAAATTTTTTTCGAATAAAGGTGCGTGACGCCAGCAACGCCCCAAAACAATTCTTTTACCACCCAAATTTGTATTTTTAGATTTTGCAAAAATCATTTTAATTATTACAAGTATAAAAAACCACTTGCACTTTCCATAACTCATATCAAAGTAATTCCAGAATTTTGCTACTCAATCTCGGGGAAGGAGGGGGGAGTACACCAACTTCTCAAACTTGAAGGAACCAAAGATGCAATGGTACAACCTTATACCACTCGCAAAAAGTAGAATTGTTGAATCTATATAGATCTACTTCGGATAACCCCAACTAGCAAAACCGCGCCGTATTACTTCTGCCAAAAATGAAACACTACGGTAATGTACCATGAAAGCTGCACTAAATGTTTTCTCACCTATGTAAACAATTGTTTGGAGATGTACATCAGTCCAAATAAACGAAATCGTTTCAAACAACGGCTGCAGAGCTTCACAACTGAGCAATCTCCGTATGCAGAGGGCCAAGCTGAGATGATAGAGCTACAGAACAAGTTTGTTAGCCTGAGCCTGATACGACAGTGTAAATAGAAGGTTTGAAAAAAATGGAATGCAAATGTGGAATGCTTTGCTTTATGTGCACTTTGGCAAGTAAAATTATGGGATGAATGGCAAGGGAAATATCAAATAGAGAATTATAGAAAAATAAGGTGGACATGCAAGAGAAAAGGAAAAATGGCCGTCACATTGAAAGAAGACATCAGATATCTGCGTTACTGACAGTATGACGGAGTCCACATAGAAAACCGAAGTTTTTTATTTTTCATTGCAGAAAATGATATAGCGAATTAACACCTCCCTCTCTTCTTGTATAATAATGATAATTGAGTCAATTTTTTTTACTAATGTTACTGTAAAGCATCATCAAACTATTCGCCTGAAAAGTTAATGTGCAGAACATGGGCTGGAATGCTTGTTGTAAACACTAGTCCATTTAATTAGTGCAAACCGCGTCTACTGTCTTTTTGGTAATGTACTTGTTACTTCAATTGAATTTTGACATTACTGAGAAAAAAAAGAAATCCGTTCTTTCTACTGTGGGGGATGGAGGTCTTCCGAAGTGAAAGTAGAAGGTGGAGGTGTACAGTCGAAAGGTTTCCATTGTCAATGTGTGCAAATGCACATTTTCTAGAATGTTGCTAGTAGGAAGCAGATCTCTCCTAGCATGATATTTTATCACTTACATTGAATACGACTGTGTGTATACAGCAGAAGAAAACCAACAAACAACAAAAAAGAACCAACGAAACCAATCAAAAAGAGAAGAATAATAACTTTTAACCAGCCCGGAAAATGTGCAATTGCAGACTTCAGTACTGACTATAGCAAGTTCTTTGTCATTCAAGTTCGGCAGAATGCATGAGGGCCCCCTGTACGAGGTTGATGGCGCAAACTATGAGATCGACTGGCCACACAGCGCTGAAAATTGTTGGACAACGGTAGGAGGTAAAAAAAACCAGGACAGGCTAAGCGATGCGGCAAAAAGGCAACCAGTGGCATGCATGAGTGACCATGACTTGATCGATAGCCAATGACCGCGCAGTCTACCGCACACATTGTCCGCTAGCAACAGCGGGGGGGGGGGTTGCCCTGGGAAGGTGGCCATCGGACCACTTACCCTGCTACTTCTCTCCGGGTCTTGGCAGGCGGGCGCATCGGCGTGGCCGAGCAGCACTTTCGCTATCAGTCATCTCACACCTCACCGCTGCGCACGCTACCTCATTTGTCCGCGAGGTGTCGCACAGGTGGCACTCGACCGGATCGAATGACTTGGTCATCCATATTCTAATGAATACGATTGTTAGAATAGCACGGTGAAGAACGCATGTGCTGATACAATAGCTCAGGCATTTTACTACAGTAGGGAATTGAGGTTTGAAATTTGTGTCATATCACGGATCCCCTCCTATATTTATTACTAAAAAAGGCAGTCCCTTACAAATAAAACTGAAGTGCCATAGCTCAAGTCTTCTATTCTGAAGACAAAAGTGTTTGCACTTGTTTAGAGTGAGTTTAAATTCCAGAAATCTATTCAACTCAAACTTTAGATCTCGACAACTCAATGATCGTTCATTTTCTTTACCGAAAAATATCGGATATACACAATAAATATTTTTTTGTTTTGCAGTAATTTGGCATGTTCCGCGAACCACTCAAATTATATGCTAATTGTAAGACGCAAAACATTTTCAATCTTCATTTTTACATAAAAAACAGGCGCGAATTGTACACTTTATCTTTGCAGGAATCTCTCATTTACTGAAAATGTTCTGCTGTAAATGTATGGAAAATGTGCGATAACACGGAAACGCAGCAATTTGAAAAGTTCATCTTTTGCGAAAAAAGGAAATATCTACTGCTTCATCTCAATGCTAATAAAGTCCATGTGAACATAAAAGTTGCGGCCAACATAGCTTTCTGCCATGGAAATTATAAAAAAGCGGAACTGCCTGCTATTTCTCGCGATTATATTTAGGCATAACGGTGGGATCCAGGCTTACGGTAAATCCCAAGATTTGCGATTAATGGAGCAAACGAGCTGCTATCACCTATTTTATCAACCCTCAGTATGAGGTGATTAAGAGAAAATGCGGTACAAACAGCCATCAGCGTCATCATTAGCAGCAGGTGGTATCAAACTGAGGCCAGCTAAGCGCGCGAAATCGGCCGATAATGGAGCCTAATGGATATGTCTGTAATGACATGAAATCGTGAGCAAAACTTGCACGAAAACTCAAATCTACATGATTCTGATTGCAACAGTCGCTTTGTGTAATTGCACCACTTTGGCAACATGCAGTGGAGCAGCCCAGTAACGGTAGCTTCATTACCATGGTTGATCAAGTAATATAAAAAATATGAAAGAGGAAAAACGAAGTCGACTGGTGAGGTAAAAGAGGTAAGGTAGAAGAAAAGGTTCACCTGTGATTGTAAAGTTCAATAGATCAGCAGCTATCCTCAAATCATTTGCACCTTAACATGCGTATTGCACAGCATGCACGCTACTTGACGACTTGTAAAATTAAAACCCGCTCATGTCCAAAAATTTCTCCTTTTCCCTTACTTCTTTTTGGTTTGACTGGATGTATTGATTATAGTATAGACTTGTGAGGTTCGCTACTAAAAGAGCTTTAACTGAAGAATGTGGTAAGGGTATGACGTCAGTCACCGAGCGTAACACGCAGGCTAACACATTAAGTCATTTAAATTGATGATACATATGGCGACTATTAAAGTGAGGACTACTGTATATAGGTGATTTCGCAGAGAATATCCCTATATTCTATATCCTAGAATATAGAATATAAAGTGAGAGAAGAAGTAAAGTTAAATTTATTCTCTGAACAATGCACGAGTGCGAAGAGGCTGCGATAAGATGCTGAACTTCACAAAATTTGCAGAACAACCCCACTTACCTTTGAGTAGAAATCGAATCTCTTTGATTGTAATCGGATTACGATGCGCGTTCTTCTTTGCGTACTCTGATGCTGTTAGACCAGCTGCATTCGTGAGTGATGCGTTTATTCCTGCCTAAACGGGTTACACCGTGAGAACGTCATCGTCTTCAACGAGTTCTGTGAGTACACTCAAACATCTCACGCTCGTTCCGTCTACGATAAAAAGAAGCAAAGTGAGGAGATAAAGAGTTCAATCACAAGAAACTGGAGTCCGGATACTGCTCGTAGGCACCGCTCCTGAGGACTACTGATCCTCGCAGGACCAGTGGTCCGCGGAGACGGCGACGGGGTCTATAGACAGCTCCGTTCCAAATGATTTGTGATTGATGCAGATCAAATGCTCCATTTGATAGCCTATCAATCGTGCACTTAAGTGAGCGCACTAATCTGTCCTTTTGCGATCAGTAACGATTCAATTACAGAAGAATTTGTTTAAATGAAAGGGTGGTAGAGGGGGGGGGACCTAAGTCTCGAAATCTGTTTAGCAATATTCATAATGATGAGGCGTACAATTATCCTTGCCAAAATTATAGCTTGCTCTAAAGTTCAGCTATTTTTCATTTGGTGCACATTTGTACGAATGGACTCACGGAGAGTAACTCAAATATTATACCAAGTTTCTACAATCATTGTTATTTTACAATCGAACTTGTTCAGCCACACAATCATGTCTACTAGTCTCGTCTAAACTTTCTGCAAAGTCGTCCAAAGCTTTGAGATAAAAATGCTGCAACCTATTGTAAACTTCTGTTGTCGAGAGGCGTCGAAGAGAAGAATAGATTTTTGAAAAATGAGAGGCTGCAGAGTTACTGTTGAGTGAAAGAGCTACACACATGTTTATTATCATGCTCAAAACGATATTATTTTGTAATGATCATAAATGAACCCATTGTGTTTGTCAACCTTCGAGTGAATTCTTCTTTTTCGAGAAATTTCAGCTAAAAGTTTGCGAAAAAATTGGGAGCGCAGACGAAATATTGTTTTTGTATGGTCAGCAGGAAAATGCGAAAAAAATTTATGGATTGAATGTAGCCAAGGAAAAATCCCCATGAGTTCCCATAATTTTGTCGCCCATTCCTCCCCCCCCCCCCCCACCCTCTCACATCCGCTGGTCACACTGGAATCCATATCAATATGCAATTCGTCTCCATATACACTCCCCCCCCCCACGCTCTTAATCCCTAGCTCTTCATACCTGAAGACGTCCCGTTTGACTAACATGCCTCAGCAATTTTACTCTCTCAAAGCAAGGATTTTAAGCTCCAATTTGCTTTCAGCAGAAACGCACAAATTTAGAACAGTGCCAAATGGCCAAATGGCTCGCTTACTAATATGACACGAAAATTGGATTGCACATGCGTCAAGAGAAGTTGAAACAATCTATGAAAGATAATGTAAAAGCTTTGTGAATCAAAGGGCGTGGCAAACTTTTTTTTACAAGTTAGGTGGTCCTGTGATACCTTGCAAGCCAATCGTGGTGGTCGCGAAAAAAACTAGATCAAAAAGCCACCCTTCCCTCACATGACTTTCATCCCATCTCAAATCCTGTATAACGGTCCTCAATTCCCAACCTCCATAGCTGCAGCTTAAATTCTATACGTGGCGCACTAATGCACCAAGCGCGTAGTGGTGCGCGCTCGAGAAAGATGCCGCCAAAACAGGTAATTCGAATACTTCTGCTGCCATGTGTGTTTCGTGCTTCTTTGTTCTTCTGTTCTGTTTTTTTTTTCTCATGTCTTTTCCTCTGGCATAGCCGCATAGGGTATGTCATGAATTTCTTGATGGAGCAAAAGAATTCTTTTTTAAAATCTATTGGTTTTAGCTTGTGCCGAATTCTAACGCAGATTGCGTTTTCCTATCAAACTCATTTAGTCAAAAAAGATTAGGACTTTTGCAATCTGCTGTGTAACTCTAAATTCGTCAAGAAGAACTCACATGTAGCAGGAAACGAACGACTTGAGCTCGACCATAACCAGCAGCTTCATGAAGAGCGCTACCGAGAGCGGTAGTTCGATTCACGTCCCAGCCGTATTCGAGCAGTTTGCACACAATCTGGAACAACATTTATTCACTTCGTGCGAACAGCACTTAATCTGTATAAAGATCAAACTGACGTGAGTATGACCATTTCGAGCAGCAAGATGCAATGCTGAAGCTTTATGCGCTTCCCCTGCATGTCGGAGAATGGAAAGGTCTTCCATCGACTTCAGCATGTAGTCCACCATCTGGAGAGAATCAGTGTACAACAGATATACTAAAGAGGCTTTGCCGCTCCTTTTTTTAAATGTCTAGCAAAAAAAGTGATAGAAACAGCGACGTCTAACACGATGATTTGAAAGTAAGAATTTATCGTACGCGCTGGCTTGGACAACGTTGCAGTGAAACTTAAAGACTACTTTATAGGATGGGAGCCTATAAAGCAAATTCATGATTTCCCTTTCAAACTAAAGCATTGTCCATGCAAAAAGTATTTGTGCTTCTCTGTAAAACTGCTCTGTAAAACTGCGGATCAATAGGCCTTTGCCCAAGAACTCTAAGATTCATTCATGGAAGAGAATCATCTCCTAATTCTTGCTCAAAACGCATATGGTGGCTAACCGGAAAAGAGTATTTTCTGGGCGAGAGTTCAGCGTTGAATTATTTGTTTTTCTACCGATTCATATCTATGGACTATAGTTAGTTTAGGCAGTAGCTTGGATAAAGATTCTTGCCCATATGAAGAGCTTATCCAGCCAAATTACCTGGAAGCGGCGTTTAACATACTCAAGACTCCGACAAGATTTGTTCAAGACTTATAATCGCTGGCCAGGCTTTTTGATCAAAAATGCTCTGTTCAATTTGTGTTTCTTTTCGTAATAATCGTTAAACAACAAAAAAAATCTTACCCGCTCTTTGCCAAATTCACATGCAAGGTCGAACGGCGTCTTGCCGAGTTTGTCGATGCAGAATGCATCTGCGCGGTGGATCATCAATATTTCGAACTGAAAGCAGTACTCGAAATTTGTTTTCTTATCTTTCTATCGAATAATGCAAATCGCTTGGTCAGCTCACTTTCTTTCTTTTATGGCATATTTAGAAACTGATAGTGAAGGAATCAAATAATAATTATGACTTTTCCGTTATCCAGAACCATTTCTGTGAGCAGGGTACTCTTTGTCCCCCATTAAGCCAAATTTAGGCAAACCGCATTCATAGGACTGCCAACCGACTGCCACAAGTCGTGTTCAACATGTTTATTACGTGTTCTTCACTCGTCAAGTGTATGCAGCTTTGATTCACATGTTTAGTCTTTAAAAAACTCTTCAACTTCTTCCCAAAACAACCTTGATTATCGTTCTCTGATCAAAGTTATTAGTTGTATTAGTTATTTCAGTTATACATCCGTACCAATTAAACTAATTCTTGAAACTGCATAAACCAATACAAATTTACGTATAGGTCAGAGGTGACCGAGAATTTTTTTCAGGGGGGGGGACGCGAGAACATTTTTTTTTCGATGCCTGGCCAATGCCTTCGAAATATTTTTGAGATGTTTTTGGGTATAGCTCAAAATCCAAAAAAAAGGAGCAGGGCCGAAGCCACGTCCCCAGAATGATTATTCTACGTTTTGTAAATTGAGTTGGTTAAAATTAGAAAGTACTTAATTACATCGTACGTTCCTTCGAAGCTTTACGCTGAATCTTTGTATAAATTACCGAATGATATGTGAGCCACCTAAACTGTTATGCTCTGTCAACGAAGATAAAATTGTTAATGAAACAGCTTTAAAATAATTCAAAAGTTGTCTAATTTCTAATACATGGCAAACAGACAGGCCTCGTGGTTTTACTACTAAGATACTAGTGTTAAACGTTGCGAATGTTACGTCTTCGATTCAAGACTAATTTTTGAATTTTTTTTCTGAGAAACATCAGCTACAAACATCCTCACCGCGTCGACACTTCCTTCTTTACAAGCCAAGTGGCAAGCAGATGTTCCTTGAAAATCCACGCAGTCTACATTGGCCCCACCGGCAATTAACACCTCAATAAGTTCAGTCGAGTTCTGTTCCACAGAGTAATGTAGGGCTGTTTTTCCTGTAATAGTATGATATTAGGAAGTTCAATACTCCAAAGTTTTTTAAGCTGAGTAATTTCGAATGTGATTGATAGAAAAATATACTAGTTGTCCATAAAGTCGAATGTTATATCTAAATGCCTGAGATGATATTCCAAACACCAAAACCATGAAACTTTTTCTATATCAAGTGATTCTCACCATGGCCGTCTTCTTCATCGACCCACACCGATCTATTGTCAAGTAGACCCTTCGCCATGATAGCGTTGCCCATCTGGACAGCCCTATGAAGAGCGGTACCACTACAAGAATGGCTATATATCTGTATAAGTATGAATAAAGATGAACCATTACGTACTTGTCGTTTTCGTCCACATTCGTTCGTTTCTGGATCGCTAGCAAATCTGTAAAATCAAGAACTTTTAGTCGATGCAGTATGGAACTTGCATTGTCGGATCATGTTGCTTAAGTTCATATATTTGCGCTGATATGATTTTTGCGTTACTTCGACTGTCTCTTGATCCCATTATAGATTTTAATGCCAATGAATGCGTACATAGATCATAAACACCATCATAGTGCCAAATGTTTGTGTTCACTCGAAAGTCTTTAAACACATGCTAAGATGAAACAGGGATAATTGCGGTAATGGTTCTAACAACATTAGAAGTATCAGCTTTTCGGACTATGGTATTATTATCCTACTTAGGGATTTCTCCTTTTTTTGTCGCAAGCTAGTCTGACGATGTATGATTTCAAAAGCAGTGGAAGCCTTACAGATGAGTCAGCTATCAAACAATAAGGACACTTCTGTATGTCTTCAATGTTTCCAGTGCGTTTCTAAAACAAGTAGAAGAATCTCAATGAAAACATTCGTCTGCAAGAAGAAGCTTTTAGCTGTGAAAGAAGCTAGACCTTTGAGAAAGTCAAATTTCCATAATATGTTTGATTTGAGTTCATGACCATAGAATAAGCCTTGGCTTATAGTTAGTGTTGCGAAGGATATTTGCAGAATAATCCTTTTGCGATGAGAGAGATTAGCGCTGTAAGGTCTCATTATGATAATCCCTTCTTGCTAAAGTTTGCATTGCTCCTCCAGTGTTCCAGGTAGCAAAAGTACTGCCACGTTTTCACTTATACATTCCCTTTGATCTACCAATCTCTAAGCATCGCATAAATTAGTTGACATTTCGCAAAAGTTGATTCAGACAAGGATTAGACGGAGATTTTGATCCACGACGATAAGTAATCAATTTTTATAAATAAAGACGCAACACCGTGTTCTTGCTGACTATACAGCCACATAATTGCACAAGTCACATTAAATAATCAACCCAGTAAGCCTAGCTACTATTTATGATCTATTGGGCATGAGATAATTCTACTTCGCTTAGACTTCAAATTTTATTTATTTATTTATTTGTTTGGTTTTTGTTTTTGTTTTTTACATGCGCATACTGTATCAGGTTCCGCTTGAGTTCATCCACTACATGACATGAGAAGTAAGATTTTACTTGTGTATATCGGGTGTCTTAACCCACCCTTTCCTATTTGTCTTACATTTGTCTTATTTGTCTTGTTAGTCGACCTCAGAGCGAGTTGAGTCAAACGAGTCCACTTGTTGTTCTAAGGCACCATTCTTTCCATATAATGTTGAAGAAGCGAAGCTCACCAAACTTGACGTTTACTATAGTGTTGTCGACAGCGTATGCACGAATACCATCGTGATGTTTGTAATGACATGGAGCTGCACGTAAAAATGGCCATAGAGCGCACATCTTTGAGGCTCTCGCCCTACGGCTATCTTCTTCGCGCAAGAGTTGCCGACACTGCATGGACACTACGTTGGTCGTAGGATCGTCTCACCACGTGTGTGCTTTTTTGCTTTTATTAAAGATAGAGACGGTTTGTCTTGACCTTTTGTGGCATGCGCAATTACCTCCACACTTCTAGGATTGTAAATATTGACAACTATATAAGTGAAGTTGTAATAAAGAAAGTAAGTCATCGGAACTCTCTTTTAACATAACGCATAAGTCCAAGTGTAAAGTCAGCTAATCAGATTCTTGCTCAAGTCGCTGAGCCTGTGCAAAAACAGCTGACATGGCATCAGGTCACAAGTGATTGATGGAAACCGCTAAACCGACAAATCGCTACTTTTGTCCGTCACCGTCGGCTGTCTTTGAGGACAAGACCACATGTGTCTAATTTTCAGCGGAAAGATATAAAACAGAAAAAGGGGTCTTAAGCTCGTATACAGTGTTGCATTATCACACAGCTTTCGAAAACGTTTTCGATAGCTGCATATTCAGAACGAGACACGAAAATATATTCCAGAAGATGCTCTAACGTTCTACCTTAGATTCAACCAAAAAGTTCAGCATTCTATAGAAAGTTCAATGAAGAGAATTTGAGTATAATTTCGATAATCGGCATGTGAATTTAGTAGTACATATTCATTACTTGATTTCTGGATAGCGTGAGACATGTTACAATGTTATCGCGATGTAGCTAACTTTGTTTATTCAGACAGTAAGTTTTCAGTGCTACATGATGTTAAATGCTGTTTTCGAATTTTTAAATGCTAGTGCTCCCAAATCTGCTCTCTAGAAACAGCAACTCTAAATTAAAAAAAGTCTGAAAATGCAGTTGCTTAGATACAGGGCTCGGCAGGAGCTAGCACCAGAGAAATTTTTAGACGAGGTCCCCTTTGATCTTGAAAAATTCGTACGAAGTTCTCTTTGACCCCAAATCCTAGACGTGAAAACCCCCAAAAGGCGAAACGCCGACTAGAAAACGTCACAATCTCTGTGTGCCTTTTCGACCACAAAACGATACCTTCTTTGCTTTTTGTCCCAAAAACGATATCCAGCTTGACCCAGTACCAGCTGTGCCGAGCCCTGCTTAGATATAATGACTACAAAAGATGTTTCCCAGGGGAGAAATCTCTTTTTCCAGTTCCTTTGTGCATACCAGAAAATAAAGCAAATAAACTTTAGGATCGTTCAACTGGGAAAGCAGATCTCGCGAGACCCTCCTCTTTCCAGTGCGATGCAAGTGCATAGGGGCATGTCTGGAAATTGAGGTAAGTGGCATTATTTTTAGAGGTGGGAAGCCTCAAGAAAGTGTCATGTCTTAACGTAAAAAAAAATCTGGAAGAGGACATGACAACTATTCCCTCTTAGGATAGAAGTTATATAAAATTCATGAAATAGCAGGGAAGCACTCCAAAGTAATTATTGGTAATAATATCCGGACTGACATGCGAGGAAGCTAGAAGCATAAGAAAAATATGAATACAATAAAAGCTTCTCAAATTGTGCAATCGAAATTATTCCACATGAATTGCAGTAAAGGCATATCTATGAATTTTCATTGAAAAGGCTAATTAATCAAGAACAATTATTTTAGTACCTATAGAACCCATCAGCCAGAAATAGCGCCAATTAGGACAGGTTTCGTTTCCATTTTCCAATTTGCTCCATTTTCTGCACCTTTGACACCTTTTGCCTAATTGTCTCACTACTCGTGCTGTCAAAAATATCTTTCAAATCTCTTACTTAGGAAAACTTTCACCTTTCTAGTAATCGATATGCTGCCCACATCGGTTCTGTGCTTTATTCAGAAATTACGTTGAAATGTTAGAGTTAATTAAGTATGTCAAACTTGTTGCAAGGATTTCTAAAAAATGACGCTTATGTTCAGTATGAGTGAGTAGGACTATACTCGACCATAATTATTTTTAGGTCATGAATAAACATACCAGAAATGCTTGAAGAAAACCGCCTTAGAATCTTCCTGCCTGACATGTTGCTCAATGGTCACGATACATCTGGAACAGTTTTAATTAAGTTTCACTATACAAAATGCGCTCAACACAGATCTCGCAAAAGTCCATGCGCACTGCTTCTATTGCGGTTTGCACAAGAATTGAGAATGTTTTGCAATTTCATTCTCGAGTTACACAATGGGGAACCGGTCAAGGGGGGTGGAGAGTGACCAGCCGGACAACACAGGTTCTTGTGCGGAATTTAGGCAATCAAGCATGGACAACGTAGACACCTTGAAAAGAGCAAGAGCAAGGAGTCTTTGGGTGTTTACAGTAGGATGAGGAGAACAATGCTAAAAAAAGGAAGACTGTTGAGAAATGGGAAATTACTAGATTTAAAGTATGAGTTGAACTTGGAAGTGTCCAAATGTGAGTGGGGTTGTGATGATAGAAGTCATATTCTGCATTCTATATAATGGAATATAAGAGCTATAGCGAGTCTCTACGGGTTGATCTACCTGATTGACACGGCTTGATCTATGTTAACGAGAAAAGCTGTTTTCACAAATGGAACATAGTGAATGCAGGTGCACATATGTGTGTTTACGCCATGTACGGGGCGGTATTGTGCGCGTCAAGGCAAACGGCACTTCCTTGCCCCTTTTCACTGAACCACGTAGCGACTCGAGCAAAACAATGCCAATTGCAAACGCATCGAGGACCTCCTCATCATCTTTTCCAGTGAGCGACATTCCAGAAGGCTATGGACGAGAATGCCTCGAGAAGAAGTCGGTGAAGTGCAGTTGATTGAACTTTTGGCTAAGAAGAAGCTAGCTAAACTTGTTTCGGTTCGGAGAGCACTGGATCCGAGGCTTCACTCAGCAAGTGCTGTGTCGTCACCTCAAGCACAGATCGTAACAGGGGCATCGCTTTGATTAGATGAAGACCTCGAGAGCTGTGAGCCGCGGTAAACGCCGTGGTAAACAAACAGTGCGCTTGTAAGGAAGCAGATTAGGACATCAATACTTCCGCGAGGCTCACTTTCACCATGTAAAAGCTTGAAGGTACGAAAATCTTGAAAAGACATCACTACAGTTTCGCTCATAATCTTGCGGAAAAATGAAGTCGAACGAGTTTCTCTAGTACGACGTATTTATCGTGACAGAAGGGTGTAAATGTTATGAGTTTTGCTAGTAATTTTTGGAAGATAAAACAAGTAAATTACTGTACTGCTGACAATTTAGCGATCCAGAATATCAGATTTTCGAAAACCTTTTGTTGATGCTGTCTGACGTAACTATCTCGAGACAAACGTCGTAGTGTGATATCTTTTTTATCACTATGTATAGTCATTTGTACTGAGCATGCGTACTGCACACCACGCGCACTACTTTACGACTTGCAGATTTCCTTTTTGGTTTGAATGGATATGTAGCAGTAAGTAGAACATATTTCTGCTATATTCTACTAGAGAAGGTTTTACAAAGGAGTTACCATTAAGCTGTCGTCGTGCGGACCCACATATTGAGTTGCAAAAAACATTCAAGGATACCTTAATTTGATGACCATTTCTATCAAAAAATATGCATTCCATATAAAAACCATTCACTTCAAATTTAGCACAGAGTAGTGGAAAGCAGCAGAAAAGAAGCCAGCCGTAGTGATTGTAAGCGCTGAATGTTTGTAGAGAGCAACCGGATTACTGCGAGTACCGAGGGTGTCACACAGGCTAACGCTCTTCAAGACACTCATTCAACCTCGGCGTGTTGGTCACCCAAATACAAAACGAGAGAAACAACGTTATAAATTCATAGTAAAACCAATACAGCAGACATTCGACTACGAAGATCAGAAAAAAATAGAAAGTCAGCGGGGAATAAAAAAATAACACGAGGTCAAGGCTCAGGAAATGGAATCAAGAGAAGATGAATGGATGCAATGTCATACTTCTTTCTCAAATGCCGCTAAATATTGTCATACTAAGAAACTCAGACAACATGATGAACAAGAGGAACAACATGAACAAGATGAACATGATCAAAAAATGGGATATTCAAAAGCTTAACACTCAGAGGTGAGGGTTCGCTGGCACGAATTTTCTCCATAAATATTTAGTATGTTTAACACGAAACTGATATGATAGACGGGGATAATCATGAGATCATATGGATGATTCCGCCTATAAATAGGTTCCCAACAGTTTGCATTTCAACCACAACATTATTTGTTTTCTGTGAAACTACAAGAGCTAGGGCTCCCTGTGTATTGATCAAAGCTCTTGAAGAGCCTTTTCGAATGACATTCAAATTATTTGTACGAAAAGGGTTGAGTAAAAAAGACCGCTTCAATAGTGTAGCGAATACCATAGGAAAGATCAAAATCAGAAAGTGATTGTTTTGACCAGCAACTATTTATCAAGAGCTTTAGACTGATGCACGGAGCCCTGTATTTTTGCATTTTGAGGGAGAATACATAATTTTGAATTTGCAGACTTCAAGGTAGTTAATGTTATGTAGATGATAGTAAAGACTTCGTAAAGTAAATTGTGTCCTTCATATAGTGCAAGTCGTCACCAAACTCACCAAACTTCAATTCCGGATTTTTCTGCTAGTTCCCATAGCATGTCTCTTCAGATTTCCAAACAAATTTACACTTGATATGAGCTTGGAAGAAGTTGTGTGTGGAGAAGCTTGTCAGGCTCCCAAAGCAGCATCCTACGGTCTTCCTTTGCTATCACAAAAAAAAGGAAGAGAAAGGGAAATGGAAGCAAATGTGAACGTAATATTGGAAGCACCATGAATTTTTTGATAGTGAAGGCAAAAAATACGAAGAAAACGAGGACTGAGGACTTTAGTCATATCTTCTGAAATGGTAACTTGGTACTGTGGAAAAAAACTTGGTGCAGATCGTTCTATAACCTGTCCAATTCATCAAGGCTTTTCGCAAGTTTTTTTTTGTGCTGCGCCCAAAGTTAATTAAATATTTACTGAGTTAGTCAAGTACTATTACTGCTCAGCTAAACATAATGCAGACCCACTGAGCAGGCGACGCATAAGAGCTTAACATATCTGCTACACATCCAAGAAGTGGAAGAGATTAACATCAGAAGCGATAGAGAAGATCTTCACCATGTCAGGAGTGGCAATTACAACCTGCATCAGTGGGAAACGTGCAGTGCTTGAAGTGTTGACAGAATACACGTTCAGTAATATTGAAGCTCAGTCGAAAATACTCAAGGAGATTGAGCACAACGAATAGAAGAAGATCTGAAAATGTTCAGTTCTCGTGCTGTCGCTCGTGGATGAAGTGCAGTTTGAAGAGCTCAAACAGCAAAAACGAGAAGCGCACACTCGCACACCACCCTCGCAACACACATTTCGAGCGCAGAATTGGAGTAACCGTGAAAGAGGTCAAAAGTTGGGTGAACGGCTGTTCCCAGAACTGGCAGCAAACCTTGAGGCTTTGCTCAACATTTTAGTAAATCTTGAATTCTGTGGATAACTGTTGACAGAGATCCTGGCTAACTAAATTTCTCGTAGAACAAATACGCCTTTACTTTTTTTGCTTTAAAAAAGCGATCAAGCATTTTCAGTGGAAATAATCGATGTTATGCTAATGTCTAAAAAATTGAAATATCAGTGTTTGACGCTGTAAAAGGAATTTGACGCAAACTTAGCTAAGCATTCAAACAATTTTGGAAATATCAGGAAGGAGATAAGACAAGGAACGTTGGCGTACATACATACCAGATTTACCACATGTCTTTTATGAAATGGATTATCACTGAACTGGCCGAGGTGTCAGAGAAGAAATGGATCAGAGAGAAAGTTCAGACGAAAAGCATGATGAGCTTGTCATAAACTAAAGACACGTATATATACGCTCGGCTATTTTGAGTTATAGCTTCAAAATAACCATCTAGAGGCAAAAAAGGACATCGAGTTGATACTTAGCACTTGGTTTGAGTGCTATGAAGACTCTAGTCTGTGAGATATGATATAAGAGCGCTTTTGTATCCTTAAGATGGCAGAAAACCTCGAGTGAAGTTAATATGACTCAATGAACATATATAGTCGAGTCTTAGTGTGATGTCTGTTTAAGCACAAGTTACACACCGTGTGAAAATCCAGTACACCACAGAGACGCATTTTTGGTTCGCAATTTTCCGAAGATTGAAAAAAATTCCAGGGCGTAGAGGTAAGGCTTGGAATATTTTGAATTTGCAAAACAGCAAGGAGATATGAGATTGTGTGCAACAGGCATACCTGGTTGCACAGTGTCTTGACTTATGCAACCCACCCGAGAACAGAAGAAAGTTAGCTATATAAAATTTATGTCGAATTTGAGACAGAAAGGAGGAGATCCCTGATTGAGATAGTCTACTCCTTATGAAAATGATTATACCCGCTTTTTCTGGTTTTTACTGCTACGCTGCATTCTTCTACTACAGCATCCAATCTGTTTTGATTTAAAGTTAAACTACGGATGTTCTCAAAATTAGAGCAGAATGCAAACAAATCGCAAAGGTAGACGCGGCTGCAGGTGAGAGAACACTTTCTGCACAATGCGCGCTTCTTCGACCTTTTGCGTTGTAGCAACAAAGTGAGAATAATCAGCGGCCAAAGTGAAGAAAGGAAAGGTCAAAAGCAGAAGGATGGGCCTGGTTGCTGCAATTATCAATGTGAGCCTTGTTAACAGACAAACAGGGGCAACGCGACTCTCACTTCCGTAAAATTCTGTTGTCACAGTTTTTTGATTCATAAAATACGTCACATTTATGAGTTCTGTTTTAAGCATGCGTTATCGAATATCAAGAACGCTTCCTTCAGACCTACAAAAATTTCAGAGAGAAATAATATTAGGTCGGTCCGAATGTTCCTGCGCATCATTTTCAAAAAATCATAACTTCCTTTCCACTTAGTGGATTTCCTTAAAATTATCCGTTTGAAAGAGAAATCCATGCTCTTTATAGTAGTGCCTCCGCCACGAATTTTCTCAGTTTGAGAAAATTCGAGAGTTAGAAGCAATTGAAGGAAATCAGTCAAGGTTGGCATTTTTCGAGCTGGGTCACGAAAAGTCCTGGAAGTATAGCATGCTCAAAAAAGCTTTGAACGTTGCAGCAGCGACCGAAACAGTCTCAAACATAAGTTTTATAAGCTCCCCCTATCTAGCTGATTAAAATTCTTGCCAATCTGGAGCGGATTTGATTTTCGGGAATTTTTCGGGTTTTCACGCCTGCATTTTTCACGAAAATCAAATCCGCTCCAGATTAGCACGAATTTCACTCAGCTAGATAGAAGAGCTTGTAAAACTTATCTTTAAGACTATTTTGATCGCTGCTGCAACGTTCGAAGCTTTTTTGAGCATGCTAAAAAACTGCAGAAGAAGTAATTTTGATTATTTGCTTCTAACCAGAGGTGCGATAGGGGGAGCCGGGTCTTCCAAAAGTGAAGGTGGTTTCAGCTACCACTGGCCGGCCAAAAGTGAAGGTGGTAGTGTCGGACACTCACCTCCCAAAAACGTCGACGGGGGGGGGGGGGGGAGGTGCGGGGGGAGGATAGAACGGACGAACGGAGCTATCTTTCTAGGTCTAACGTCGACCCAACGGCCCTCTTTAGGGCCACAGATACGATGAATATTAAAAATATCTATAAATTTTATTTATAAAAATTTAAAATAGACGTGTTTAGTAAATGGTGTATTTGGAAGTAGAAGTTTGTTGGACTGTACGGATTTTATTAAGCAAATTTTGTTATAACGTACAGCGAAGAAAGTAGATCGATCCAGGCAGTAACGGCCGAGAATCAGAATTTCGAATAAATAAATAGTGAAAAATCATGCAAAATTTCCACTGTTATAAATCTGTTGTTTGAAGATGTCAGCAGTTGCGACTTCATAGGTTTTAAAGAGTAAATGTTGCTCTATCAGCTAGTGAAGGAATCTGGTCGATTTAAGAGATAGTCGTTGAAAACCAGAGTTCTAAAACTTTACGCCATTTTTGCGTGTTTTTTGACTGTTGAGAGTTAAACTCTTATAAATCTTGAAAGTGGAAGTGTATGATGTTGCGACTTCATAGTTTTTATAGAGTAAGGTTTGCCTTATCAGAATATGTCTTGTCCGTTCCGATCCATTGAAACACCTCCGAGATCCAGAGTCATGAAAAAGCAGGTAAGAAAGAGCTTTTTGAACTTCAACAGCTCATAACTTCTTCAGAACTGCATGAATCATGTTGCGACTTCATAGGTTAGATTCTTCTCGTCAAGAGCTTTCAGATGATATATAATATGTGGGGGTTTCGCGCCTCTTACGGCATATGCCCGGGGGGGGGAGACTTTTTAGGCCAAAGTCTCCCTCGGCAGCCTCCAGCCAATACATTAAAATGGGCGAGGGGGAGACTTTGGCCTAAAAAGTCTCCCCCCCCCCCGGTCATAATTCGCAGGAGGCTCTAAACCCCCACATATTATATATCATCTGAAAGCCCTTGATGAGAGGAATCTAACCTATGAAGTCGCAACATGATTCATGCATTTCTGAAGAAGTTATGAGCTGTTGAAGTTCAAAAAGCTCTTTTTTACCTGCTTTTTCATGACTCTGGATCTCGGAGGTGTTTCAATGGATCGGAACGGACAAGACATATTCTGATAAGGCAAACCTTACTCTATAAAACCTATGAAGTCGCAACATCATACACTTCCACATTCAAGATTTATAAGAGTTTAACTCTCAACAGTCAAAAAACACGCAAAAATGGCGTAAAGTTTTAGAACTCTGGTTTTCAACGACTATCTCTTAAATCGACCCGATTCCTTCACTAGCTGATAGAGCAACATCTACTCTTCAAAACCTATGAAGTCGCAACTGCTGACATCTTCAAACAACAGATTTATAACAGTGGAAATTTTGCATGATTTTTCACTATTTAAATATTCAAAATTCTGGTTCTCCGCCGTTACTGCCTGGATCGACCTACTTCCTTCGCTATACGTTATAACATAATTTGCTTAATAAAATCCGTACAGTTTTGCTAAGCTTTACTTCCAAATACACCATTTACTAAAAACCTTTATTTTAAATATATATGCCGCCGTATACATAAATATATGCTTTCAATAATCTTTTTTGCGTTTGTTTTGCTTATTTTCCTTCTTTGTCGTCCAGCGAAAAATTTTTTATTCCAAAAGTGAAGGTGGTCACCCCGTACCAGCTCAAAAGTGAAGGTAGGGGGAGACTTGGCTCCCCCTATCGCACCTCTGCTTCTAACGTTCGAACTATGTCATACTAATTCGCGAGGAAGGCACTACAGTACTGCGCGAAATTCTTTCTTTCAAATAGAAATACTTTCAGGATTTTTCGTGACCCAGCTAGGAAAATGCCAACATTGACTGATTTCCTTCAATTGCTTTTAACTATCGAATTTTCCCAAACTAACTCATGGCGGAGGCACTGCTATAAAGAGCATGTCTCCGCCACGAGTTAGTTAAAAGAAATATAATGTATAACGTTATTAGATTTCTCTTTCAAAAAGAAGAACTTTTAAGGAAATCCATCGAGTGGGAAGGAAGTTATGATTTCTTGAAAAGGATGCGCAAGAAATTTGGACCAACCTAATAATTTTGCGACCAAACAGAGCTAATTCATGTGGAACCAGTTCCAGGAAAATTTCGTCGACGAAAGGAACATCTCGATTCCTCAATGAGTAAAGGTTATAAAGACAGCAAAGAAGTTGTGGCAGTCATTCGTATAATTCGATAATAGAAATGATTTTGTAGGATTTCAATATGATGGTCTAGAAATAAAAGATTGGTTCAACATTAGCAAATTCACCCAAACGGATGTAATTTCGATCAGTCATAGGCGATAGTGAGCTAAATTCTCATGTCTTGAATATTTGCGACTTATGGAATAGGACGAGTAGCTGAACAACGTTATAAGTGAAACCGCTGAGACAGACATTGCAAAACGACTCCGTGGAAGCAAAAAATGCTTTAGGAAGATTTCCACGACTAGCAAAACGGACACGACGGAATCTACCCGACGATTAGCACCATTCTTTGAATGCGAACACGTCAAACTCATCTTACTGGTTTCTCGAATTCGTCAATGAACATTTGGTGCTAATCGCAGGGAATTTACGACAGCAAATCAAAGGCGTGGTTTTTTGCGACAAGTCACATTTCATGAAGATTGATATCATCAACGCTGACGTTCATAAATCACTTGCACGGTGATGTAGACAATTGACAGCATTCGAGATGAACTAACAGCACCTGAAGGACGATTTGATTTAGAGAATGACAATATTCATGCAGATCACAGTGATCGGCTTGCATGTAGCTGTTTATTTGAAATTACTTAGCAGTAGCAATGGTTTTCGGAATGAAGTTTTTTCAGAGGAGATCAAGCGTCAGCTCAAATTCACATGCACCAGACGGGTGTTCAAGAGCTCTCGCTAAAATATGCTGAACAGCTAGGAAAGATTTTGTATTTCTTTGACCAAGAAGTAGTAATTTGATCTTCCCTCAAACATAGCTTACCTATATTTAGCAGTGACAGTGGCACTTCCTGGAAAATTTTCATGTGAACTGATTTCTCAAGTGTATTGATAAATATGTATCGCCCAAAGGCTTTTCTGGATGCTATGATTGGTGACGAAAACTACCTCTGGACATTGAGAGTGCTACACTAATTTCTGACTAGAGTGTCAGATCCCTTCCTTGTTTACTCACTATCAGATAGGCTTACATTTCAACGATTCGTTGATTTTGAATTTGAAATACATTCAAAAAGCAGCAGTCCGGTGTCAACACTCAAGCAACAGTGCACTGCTCCCCATTCCTAACCATATCACCCTAAGGACACAAGCTTACTCATTAAGAATAGAAATGTTAAATCTTCTTCTTTCCGGATTCAGGACTGTATTGCCTGTTGACAGGTTTACATTGAGTTTTACGCTGAATGTATAACTATATACTATCCTAAATTCTGATTTGAAGCGAATTTAGTCATGAATCAAAAGCCATTTTCCTCATGCTGATTTCTAGGTTTTTCTCCCAATACAGTAGATTGCTTGCGATCTCAAGGACTTACTGAGGTCAGGTAACGGTAGCTACTTAAAAACTAGTTTACTATGTTTACTCTATATAGAGCGTGAAGGGACACTGTATCCGCTTGACCTCGAGCTCTCTTCCGTTCCCAATCAAGCAAAAGATAAGTGAAAAGATTAGGTTCGCAATTAGTGCCGATTCAGCAAAAGTTATCATTTTTTAGACATGTTCTTGACGATCTTCGAAACCTTGGGACTATTTTGCGTAGTAAACCGGGCATGGGTTAAGAAAACAAAGTTACAATGTTTCAAGTGATCTAGATGCAGTGACATGATCAGTGAAGTAGAGGACTGGAAGAGCAGCAACTTGAAGCGGAAGCTGCGATGACGGCGATTAGAGGCGGAGAAAAACAAAGCGAAATGAATGCGTTATGATAATGTTGCAATTGCTGAGGTGATTAGAGCGAAGTGTGATCGCGGCGACGACACTCGGACGTGTGAATACCTGTTTGTCGTCATCACCGCGCAGCACATAGTCGCTGCGACTAATCGTAAATAATCCGACGATAGCTCGGTAACCGTACTGCTTCCGCTAACCGTCGACGTGCACCTGTCTTGGTTCGAGGCGTTGCGTACTGCAGCAAAGGCAAAATCCATGTTTTTTCGTTCGCCCATCCCCTCTACAAGGACATTCATGCAGTGAGTGGTAACAAAAATCAAGAATAGTCCACTCGTGACGGCTGCTTCGACCCATCAGAACGAAAATTCGCTATTCCGCAACATAAAGACTACTTCTGGACGAACGCGCAAGACTAGGGTCGCGAGCGCGATTTCGTTAGCCGCAGAGCGCATGAAGTGGTTTACAGTGGTATTAAAGGTTAGCGCGCCGCGTTTGCGCCCGCTCCTAATATAAATGCGCCTACGTTCGGATGTAGCCTTTAATTCGCTTGCTTGGGTTTTGCAAACTCCTATCGTACTGGTACCGTAATCCCACTGTTTAGCAGTAATGAATAAGGATAGCTGTATTCGTGTTTAAGTGAAACAACCCCAGATTAAAATATTCTATAAAAAACCTTGATGTTGAGCTAGAACAGAAAAAGTTGCTAGTTCCTCCAAATTTCTTTCAAAGAAAAACCCTACCAATCTGGACGATGCGACCCGCGAGTGGGACTGCATAAAACTGCAAGCTACTTAGCTACTACAGTAAGAATGATCTTGATAAACTAATGAGGAAGGGAATGCTCCATTATAAACTTTCACAGTTCAAAGCAGTCTTGAAGAACTATCTACTTTCTATAATAATAATAATAATAATAATAATAATAATATAATAATAATAATAATAATAATAAATAATAATAATAATAATAATAATAATAATAATAATAATAATAATAATAATAATAATAATAATAATAAATAATAATAATAATAATAATAATAATAATAATAATAATAATAATAATAATAATAATAATAATAATACTTGGTTCAAATGTGTTCCCCTCCCGGGATTGTTATACTGTAGGGAAAAACGGATAAGGCCCATTCCGTAACGATGTGGAGCCTATTCTCAGGACTGTTCTCTATATAACAATCACTGTTTTTTTTTCTTTTGAGGAAAGTTATTATGGAATGTTGCACAAAGCACTTCTCATACTCTCACTCAGACAGTCGGAGGGTTACCTCCGGCGGGCAAATGGCGCGGGTCTGCCACTTCGCGCTCCGGAGCGCGAAGTGGCAGACCCGCGCCTTTTGCCCGCCGGAGGTATCCCCTCGACTGTCTGAGCAGGATATGCAATTTCGGGGAAACATGTCTGACTGATGGCTAGGGGTGCTTATACTACTGGTTACAGTGTTAATCTATATGTCAAGCTTTTTACAAGACTTACGGAAACTGGGATTAGAGCTCAAAATACTTCTTCACAAAAGACTTACGCAGAAGATGAAAACGTAAGTCTTTTGTTCCAGAGGGTGTACTTCTTACCCATGCATAGTAATCATCCTTTACAAGCTCACAAAACATTTCAAGAGGGGACAAGATCGACGACGTCATGCACAAATGACGATAGGCAATATTGAAACAATGATTCACTTCTAGATGGAGATGCTCAGCATGTGGATGCAAACTCTTTCACCTTGTCTTCTGTTACGTCAGAAAGCGCTAGCATCGCTCTTCGAGCCTTAACATTTTTGAGGAGGTCTGACTGTCGCTACGTTTTGTTTATGTTCAAAATACTCAAATTTGATGATTCCTTGTAACTTGTTGATTGAAAAAGTTGAAGAAGTCGAGATTGCCTCGAGGAGAATGGAGCGTCGCTACAACAGCTGAGCTCTCAGCGAAGTCCAAGTCACCACGTTGAGCCCCCAATTGCGAAATCGGCCTGTTATACACAGGTCTGTGAAGTTTGCCTCCTCAAAAGCGCGGATCTTGTACACAGCTAGCAAGAAGATAGGTGTTTGCATATCAGTAGGAATTTAGAGATAAACGAATTGTTGGGTAATATCAATTTCATACAGTTTCTTGGTTCTATCCTCTGCCATAGCAACAGGCACTGTGCAACTGGCACTGCGCAACTTTTTTAGCCTTTCTTGTGCAGTGATGTTCCTGCATCGTCAGCTCCCTCAGTACCATTCGAAATAGCTCTTCGACAGCTTTAGATTAATGTACTAGTTTTTGCTGCAAAAATCCGGGCAATCTTGAATTTTGTAATCCAGGCTTCCGGTGGATTTGCTAAGGTTTTGACGCTTGTTACCCGTGCTTTCTGTCCTCCTCTTCATTTTTTTTCAGATTATGTTGCCGGACTGATTACAGACTCTACCATCTCTAATGTTGGTGCTCTGAGAAAACCATCTTTAATGTTGACACGTACTTAAATCTACACATGGCTGCGCAAAGCGCGCCCCGTGCCCCATTGCTAATCTCTCCGGCGCGCAGGGTCCTCACTGTTGGAACACGTTAGACATAGGTAGTGGACTTGCTCTCTATGCTTCTGACTAACGTAATTGTGAATGCTTTAGTAGTTTTTTCAGGTCCATATACCAATGTCTCAGGTCTAAGGTGAGGTAAAATTCCTTACAAATACTTTTTTTTAGTATAGTTGGAAGCTTAGAGTAGCCTAAAGGTCCTTTAAAGTTTCCCTCTTCTTGTGCAGTGTTAGAACGGTTCATCGCCTTATGTAATTATCAAAGTTTGTCTGTTTGAAAGCTGAGATACGTATCATTGTAATGTATTCTTCGTATGTACAGGCAGGTTGTCTGAAGTCTGAGCCTAGCTCGCTTCATTGAATGTGTACGGACTTAGATCTTTTATTTTATTACTCGATCTGTGCCAGTGTTGACTTTCAACGAAAATCGAAGAGGGTTTCTCCTTTTGTTAAACTTTACGAAGCTTTAGTATTCGACTGATGTCTGGAACTTGCATTGCAACAATATCAAAAGTTCCACTGACCTGAGAGTGGGTCTGGATCGGAAACGATTTTGGATGCATGCCTCTTCTTATGAGTGTGTCGCTGTTCAGCAGCTATTTGCACTTCCCAAAAAGTAGGAACGATAGAGTAGTGGTTGGTCATGATAGGGAGTTATCAAAGCAAAAAACTATATGATACAAAGCCTAAATGTATGCATACAACCTAGATTTTGATACGAACAGCTACGATTGATGAATAAAGGAGCAGTCCCTGACTTAGTATATTTGACCAGCTTTTGTAAGGTTTGTCGATAGCAACATCCATTTGTTATGCACTGCAATTTTTCGACTGTGAAAAACCTACGTTTGTCAGACAGCTCACAGCTCCACTACACATTCATCCCTACACCAGGCACCCATCAGTGATCAGCAATTCCTTAGTCAAACGTGCAAGACTGCCTCTATGATTTTCTTTCACAGGAAGAATTCGGTCTATATGTTCTGGTAAGAGATAAAATTGACTCACAAAACGAATGAAGCAGTTCTTAGCTAAAGACATTAGGATGGTTTTTGATAAAGAAAGTTTTACTCCTCTTTTTTGTCCTAAGTCGAGGTTTACTTGCGAAACCATTACTGAGGATTCGATTTTGAAAAGAATATATTGTGCGCTTGATACAATGATGATTTATTTCACTCATACGAGATGTCCATTCGCCCCTCAATACAGTTTAAGGTATGAACGACAGCAAAAAACGGGGGGCAGCCAACATGAACGATAGATTGTGCCAGCCATACGCGTCACGTAGGTCAAATATTTTCTAGATTCTATAATTACGCTATGATGATATTCAAAATTTTGAAAAAAACGCTAGGAGCTCGGTACCGCCTTATTCTTACTGCTCGACATCATTTTCAATCCAGTGAAGAACATATCGCTTAAAAAAATAAGACTTTAGGCGCGGCATATTGACAACCGCACGAGTACAGTAAGCTTATTTCCAGCTATCGTTCATCTTGTCATACACCCCAAAAAACGACATCTGTGTAGTGTCCGTCACTCTATCGATGGACTAACAAAACACTTTAGGATGTTTTTCGATTACGAATCAATAAGCAAAAGATTCAAGAACAGACATGCATTTGTTGATCCGACTCAAATTACCCCAGCATCATTAGGATTCTTTCTGTACAATATACCTCACGCTACAATTTGTGGCATGAATCTTGGGAAACACCAATACTTTTAATCTGCGATGGTCACATCACTTTCACATGCAAAGAACGCACTTGTTGGCATTTTACTGCAATGTACGCCAACAAGCAAAGAATAACAACTGTATGCAAAAATCACTTACACGGCAGGACCCTGTGCAAAGAATCACAAGTTCACTGTGTTTAGCGTGCTCCGGGAGCATAAATCTGTGCGGCGGCTAATTTCGCACTGGGTCATGGGGCGCGCTCTGCGCAGCCATGTGTAGATTAAAGTACGTGTCTAATGTTGCAGCTCTAAGAGCAAATCGGAACAACAAACAGACTTTTACTCGTTTATATTTTGTTTGTCGTGGCCCAGAAGATGGCATGCATGTCTCTTGTTCTGCTCGTAGCTTTCTCGCTTCCTGTTTCGCATTCAATTTTTTCGCACCTGCCAATCTTCATATATACCTCCCCGCTCGGAGAAGCTCCGCAGATAAGGAAGGCAGATTCGGAATCAACGCTCCATGTCCTCCCACATGTTATGCATCTCATCTCAAAGGCCCACTTCGACTCATCCCTCCCTTGTTAATTTTTTCTGAAGTGACAGCAGCAGGACTCAAACAGTGAAGTAAAGAATATTCTTCCAGTCTGACGAGGGAAGGATACTTGGTGACCGTGGCCTTTTGCAATGAGATGCATACACTAGATGCACCTTGAAACGCTGATTTCAGATCTATGTTCATTATCTGCTGTGCGACTCTCTGAACGAAATTATGGACTTTTTTCCATATCGATTTTACGAGATTTGGCCAGTCAGAGTCGTCAGTATCCACGCATTTTGGACTCCGATTTATCGGAAACAATATTCCCAAGCTTAACGTAAAGCCTTACTTTATTTGGACGCTCTTTTGTAGTGCGTAAGCGAAAATTCTAACGATATTGGTGAATACTGCATCAAAAACAGTGCAAATTTTGGTGGGAAGAAATGTTCCTAACTTCTTTCGGGAGAGCGCACAGCAGATACCGAAAGCAGATTTGGAATCAGCGCTTCAAGATACATTCAATGGTGTAAGTTTCATTTCAAAAGGCTACGGTCACCAAGTATCCTCCCCTTGTGAGTAGAACTTGAATTTTGTCGTCACGCAAATCGTCGCGCTGTCGTTCCTGCAATTCTTGCTCGTTTCCTAACGTAAACTTTTGTAAAGAACGTAGAATTCATGTCCTGAAACGACAAATTCTTTTCAAACGAATTTGATACTATTCCAGAAACAAATAATGAGCTAGATGCGCCGATAATATACAGTGATGAGAAATAACGGCGTTTCCTCACATGCACACGCGAGCGCGAGTGACGCCTTCAGCGTCGTCATAGGGAACGGCCATAGGTTGTCGGTGTTGTCGATGTTGTCGGTGTTGTCGGTGTTGTCGTTGTCGATGTTGTCGGGGTTGCCGAGGTTGCCGGTCGTTGTAGGACCTCATGATAGCCTCCACGTTTCGCGCGCTCTCTAAACTGTCTCTGACCCCGACAACTCCGACAACTCCGACAACATCGACAACATCGACAACACCGACAACATCGACAACACCGACAACATCGACAACCTATGGCCGTTCCCATATTGAACACACCTTCATTTCTCTAATCGACTGTGTTTCTCATAAACTCAAACATTTCGATCAGGTGCAACGAAGTGCAGTCTCTCTCACTGGAGGAATCTCCAAGTATAGCAATAAAATATTCAGGTTATTGCAGATGCTTTATTTGCAGGTTGTATGTGACCATCTTGTTGCATGATTGATCAGTGATGTTCTATTGTGTTCATATTATGGCCCATGGCCTTACTGAGAAGTTTGTTTTTTGTTTGAAGAGTCTTCGATCGGATTTCAACTGCCACATATATGTGGCAGTTGAAATCCGCTATTCGCGCTGATATTCTGCTAATATTTTTCTTTGCTGGTATTTGTATTGCTTTGAATACTGAACTTCTATAAGTAGAGCTACACCACTGTAAAGCATGACTGGAAAATCGTCTATTTTCTAGACGCCAAACCATTGGCAACCTGACCATCACACTTTATTGGTGTCAGATGAGTATGGTAAGCCTGAGAAAACAAAAAATTTGAGGGAGTACCTTTCTCCAGAAATTTATCCGAAAGTTATTAGGCTTTCTGACCACGAATCAATTTAGCATAGTAACGCCATTTTAGTGGTTCGTTCTCGATACTGAATCAAAGTGCGCTTGACAAAGTATACAAGAGAATGAGTCAATAGCATAACATCTACGGAACATAGCACAAGAGCTGCTTCACGTTAGTTGACCTCAAAATTTGTTGAAATGTCTGGAGGAGATCAAGAAAGCCGGCCACAGATATCTTCGCACGGTATGTCCAATTTGGGTTGATTCACGTTAACACAGTAGGAGGGATCAAACTCCAAGTTGACGCAAAGACCCACGTATGATTTAGGAATTTGTTTATGATCGTCTCCACGATTCGTGTAGAGGCGGGCTGTAGACTTCCCCGATTTAAGGATGAACCTGTTGAACCTCCACGTCATAGCATTGTTTTTCGGGCGCTATTCGGCTATCCGGACCCCAAAATTTTTTTGTCATGGTTCGCTCAAACTTGGCCCAGGGAGGTTATCTGACATGCTGATCACGAACATCACCTTTTCTCCACAGGAAAACGCCTCCCTGCAGGGTTACGGTAGGTATACGGTAGGGAGTCAAAATCATAGATTTGCCCAGAACTCCGTCTAGAGGGATTATTTGGCGTGCTGAACACGAATATGATGTTTATTTCGTGCGACAGCACCATCCGGTGGAGTTACGATAGGGCTACAGCAAAAAGTCAAAATCACGGATTTGCCCAAAACTTGGCCCAGAGGGGTTATTCGGCCCGCTGATGCCATATCACATTGGCTTTGAACCGTAGAGTCATTTTCTCGGGTCACGGTAGCTACACGATAACGGGTGTAAAACACAGTTCTGCCTGAAACGTGTATGCGGCGATTCGGACGATCGTGAAGCTTTGCATAAGCTTTGCATGAGTATACTCGACCACCGCCGCGCGCTACACACCCTGCTGCGGCTTTTGCCTAAGCAAAGCACAGGGGAAAGATACATCCGCTGATTTGTGATCTTGACCCCTACCGTAAATCTGCCGTAGCCATGCAGGGAGATGTTTTTGTGCGGAGAAAGTGTGACATTTCTAATCAGCATGTCGAATAAGCCCTCTGTGCGAAGTTACAGCGGATCTTGAGATTTTAACCTCCTACCGTATACCCGCCGTAACCCGAGAAAACGACGCTACGGTACAAAACCAATGTGATGTTCAGCGTCAGCGGGCCAATAACCCCCTGGGCCAAGTTTCATCCAATTTGTGATTTTGACCCTCTACCGCATATCTACCGTAACCCTGCAGAGAGGCGTTTTTTGCGGAGGAAAGGTGATATTCGCGATCAGCATGTCAAATAACCCCCCTGGGCCAAGAAGCGAAATCCATGACAAAAAAAATTTTGGGGCCCGGATAGCCGAATAGCGCCGTTTTTCGCACTCTCTCGCTATCAAAAACCGCCACGCATTGAGTTGGCAAAACCCCACCTCTACACGAATCGGAATCGATGATATGAATAAGGCTGAGCCCTACAATATGGTACTTGCAAAATTGTGCTACGCAGATGATATGTCGCTCATCTTATTCTACGAAAACGAACAACCATATCATATCTATATCCTGACATTAACACATGTTATTTCTCCGCGTTCAAAAAGAGTCCTGATGCTATTATTGCTGTGCAAAGTTCTGAACAAATAACACTCCTTCATCCTTTTCTCAGCACTGCGATGCGTGCTGCCTCCAAAGACGGCAGCTATTAAGATCTAATCAAAGTAAACTACAAACGACATACAACTTGCGAGCAAAATTTATTTCAATCAACTCTAAGTATCGTGTGCTTGAATGGGTTTGCGATGGGTGCTGCCAGACGAAACTATATCCCAGCTCCGCTCGATCTTCCACTTCCCTCTGTAACTTGCCTCGTTTTTCCGCTCTCACACATATCGTCAACCATCGACTACAAGTAGACAGCGGCCTAAGATGGGTTTTTACAAGATGGCGCGAACAACAGCCCGCCCCTTCTGTTTGGGCGGATTTTTCTTTCACGCGCAACGGAATACGACGTGCGCTGAAATACTGGCTACTAGGGACCTAAATGAAACCAGAGTTCGAATTTGGGAGGAAACTGGTGAGCTCAAATCTAATGTGTCCCTCAAACTTTTTATTTGTTAGCGTACAAAATCGATTACACGCTGACGCACGCAGAAAATGCTAAGATAGAGAAAACAAAAGGGGAGAAATACGCTTGGAGATGTGAACGCAAGGCTCCCGTTACTCTTGTGACTTGCGTTAGCATTATTCTTTCGAACTACTTTGCCAAACAAAGTCCGGCACCATTTTGTTTTATCGAGCCAGAACTTGAAACTACTACCTCATAAGAAACAAATCTATGTTAAACTCTCATCGAGGAAAATATATTCTTGATATATTGAGTGGCCCAAACACAGTGGTTAGGTTAGTCCGTATTCGATTAGTAAGCCACGCTTACTTGATGATGACCTTCGTGCCTTCGGGTGCAGCATGCTTCGCCAGTTCAGGCAGAATTAGGAGGACGGCGGTCTGGACTTCACGGGAGGAGTTGCTGCCATAGTGAGCGAGACAAGAGGCTTCCGCGACGATGGAGACTTGCTTCAGCACGTTAGATGATAATAAGGGATCTTCTGTTCCTCCTCTTCTCGGCTGACTTCGCAACCCTCCTACATTTGGCAGCCTTTTTCGCTCCTCTGACGACAGCTTCAGTTACATGAGAACTTCGAAATAGGATCGCCTTTCTTGGCGCGCGCTTTTATAGAAAGCGCGAAAAAAGCGCGCGAAAACCCCACCTGCAGGCAGGTGTGGCTCCGCGCAAGCATAACGAGAATAAGCTTGCTGATTTTAGTACTAGCACTCAAGTTGGAAATGTAGCGTATTGAGGAAAGGAAGAAATCGAAATCTGGGGAAAAGAGAGTTGCGACAAGCGCCATCTGGGCCGGTATGTATCAATCTCCCGTCCGGGTAGGGGTTCCCGCCCGGGTCGTTACCCGACCGGGCACGGGCGCCCGCACCCGCGATGCATCATTTTGGGATGTCAGTCGCGCAGGTGCCCGGGCTGCCTAGCTGGGGATCACTAACATGCGTGCTGACGCATATCTAGCACGTCTGCTGACGCGTTCTCAAAAGTGCAGCGTTCACTCGCTTCTGTGCATTTCTTTCTGCTGAATTTTACTTCGCGCATGTTCGGTTTGTATTCTTTTCCTCGACACCGTGGCGGACATTTCACGCATCACTTCGCGCTTTAGCAGCTTCTTCAGACGACCTATCGGTGGTGCAGGAGGAACCAAAGGGCTGCCGCCTGTATCCGCGGGAGATAATTACGGCGCGAGCGCTATGGAGAATATTTTGGCAAGAATCCAAGAAAACTTGGCAAGGACATCCTTTAGGGAACAAATCTTCATAACTTTGCCTGGATGACTTAGAAAAATTTGAAAACAGATTTGTAATGCAGATTGGAAGGCGCATTCACTGAGCTCAAAAATAAGTTAAAATTGGGAATTGTACTGGTAAGAAAAAAAACCATCCTTATAGGAACTTTTATTGTGAATCTTGAAGTTTCAAATTGTTGCAGACAGGGATTTTCATTCAAAATTCATTTCTTTGGATAAAGGATTTGCCTTTTGAGTCAATGAACCAAAGCAATCAAAATGTCATAAAGACACATCTGGGCTTGTGTCAAGATGTAATATGCAGTTTGTCTCTCACTTCAAACCTATTCTGATTCTAAATTTTGACACAGGGATTTCATAGGGTTTGATATTGAGAATGTTAGTAATCGTTTCGAACCTACACAGTAGCAAAAATATCACATGCAACTAAGTTAACATTATTTTTGTCACTCCCTACTTTTAACTTCAAATCCAGAAATTTCACTAAAGAAAATCACTTAAGTCTTTCACACAACACTGGACTTGGAATTCCTCAACATTTAATGGTGAATATTGAAGGCTCAGTTTTTGGTAAAAATAAAACTCGTGTAGCGAGACAGAGTTGTCTATCTGTCCGGTAGGCGTATTACTGAAAAATGCGCATTTCAATACTGATTCTAAATGTGTCCTTCGTATTTCTGGAAGTTAACTCCAAGAAGAGTTATAAGGGTTTGTTTCTGATGGATGTCCTCGCCAAGTTTTCCTAGATCCTCGCCAATATCTTCCCCACAGCGCTCGCGCTCCTAATTGTCTCCTACGGCTACAGGCGGCACGCCTTTGGTTCCTCCTGCACCGCATCCCATCTTTTACATTGTTCTCCAGCTCCCGATGGGATTTGTACATGTAATACATGCCAATGGAACATGCCTCTGATTCTAAGCAGGCTCTCCTAATATCGCCACTAGCGTAGCATTCTTTCACATGGTTTGATGTGCTTCTGAGTAACATTGCAGCTTATGACGACAAGACTCGCTTTTCGTCACCTCCGCCGGTCATAGGCAACGAGGACTTGCAAGATGTCTTCCGGGGTTACCGTAGCTCAAGATGGTATTCTGCTGAACTGCAAATTCTGGAACGGAAAGCTGCCTTGAACGACGAAAAAGATTGGTGTTCATTATGTTTCGAAATCTAAGTCTGCAATGAAAATCCGTCGATTAATTGCCTCAAGAAATTGCATCATAGTCAGTCTAACATGGTCCTCTACCCGGAGTTGGTAAGCAGAAGAGCGAAGAAGAACCAAATCAAGACAGCACGAGCAGGACTTCAGTTCCCTGTGGGAAGTGCGTATACAACGCAGGCTTCGTAAAAGAAATTCGTAGCTGCTGAAGTGATCTGGCAGGGAATGCAGCTCGCGACAATAAAGGGTACTATTCCACATGAGTTGACCCAAAAAATGAAAATCGTGAATTTCGCTAAAACTTCGTCTAGGGGGTTATTTGGTATGCTGAACACGAATATGATGTTTATTTCATGCGACAGCGCCATCCAATTACGGTAGGCCTACGCTAGAGGGTCAAAATCACGGATTTGCCCGAAACTTGGCCCAGAGGGATTATTTGGCCCGCTGATGCCAAATATCACATTGGTTTTGGACCGTAGCGTCATTTTCGCGGGTTACAGTAGCTACACGGTAACGGGTGTAAAACATAGTTCTACCTGAAAAACGGGTGTACGGCGATTCGAACGATCCTGAAACTTCGCACACACGACCACCGCCGTACGCTAACACCCTGCTGCGGCTTTTGCCTAAGCAAAGCACAGGGGAAGAATACATTTGTCGATTTTTATTCTGACCTCTACCGTAAACCTACCGTAACCATGCAGGCAGACGTTTTCGTGCGGCGAAAGTGTGACATTTCTTATCAGCTGTCGAATAACCCCTCTGTGCGAAGTTACAGCGGATTTCGAGATTCTGACCCCCTACCGTATACCCACCGTAACCCGTGAAAATGACGCTACGGTACAAAACCAATGTGATATTCAGCATCAGCGGGCCGAATAGCCCCTCTGTGCCAAGTTTCGGGCAAATCCATGATTTTGACCCCCTACCGTAATCCTACCGTAATTCCACCGAATGGCGCTGTCGCACGAAATAAACATCATATTCGTGTTGAGCGTACCAAATAACCCCCCTAGACGAAGTTTTAGCGAAATTCACGATTTTCATTTTTTGGGTCAACTTATGTGGAATAAAGAGACCCGCATCAACCCTGGTCATCTCCAACAGGCATTGCACAACTATCCATTCATCAATCCTTGCGATGCTTCGTTTACAATTTGCTCTGCCTCAAAGGTTTGAAATCTCTATAAGATACTATCACCTTGTATAATCCGGTTCCGTCCGGCCCTGTCAAAAGACTACGTCAAAGGTCACTATCTCTACTGTACAAACCTTTCCCTGTGCCCGCTTCTACTTGCCCATTCCCTATCGCCATTTTGTTTCCGTAATCAGCATGCCTCCCTCCCCACTTTCCCCCTGTGACTCCTAGCCCCGGAGATCGACTTGCAGAAAAATCGATAAAAGATGCAGATAATTCTGAAAACTAATATTGTATTCGTAATCAGCATGCTCACTTATCCTCCCGTGACAACTCCCAGCCGCGTAAGTCAAACTTTGCAAAATAGTCGATAAAATCGATGGATTCGATATCGATCAATGACGAAAAGTAACCTATGACACCGACCCAGGCCCGAAGTGTATGTGTGCCAAGTTTGGTCCGGATCGGCTTAAAAATTAAAAAATTTTAAGAACATACGTACAGACAGGACACAAACACATACAAACACACATTCAGTTTATATATAAGAATATAGCTTGCCAACTTCTGAGACAAATTCGGTAATCCATGATTGATATCCCTGGCATAATCACTTCTTACAAAACAGGAAAAACTGTGCACGGAGCAAGCCCCGCCCGCCGTGCTCCCGCTATAAAAGCGCGTCGAGATGCGAAGTCGGCACAGACCGAAAAGATCACTTTTCGAATTCCAGCATGGTGCCGAATTCGCTCGTGGCAAAAGACGTTTCGAAGAGGCAGACTGCAAACAGCAGGAAATTTGGCAAGTCAGGCGAAAGAAAGCGGAAAAGCAGAGGCAAAAGGGAGAGTTACTACATCTACATCTACCGAGTGCTGAAGCAAGTCCATCCGGAAACGAAAGTATCAGCGAGGGCGATGTCAATCATGAACTCCCTTGTGAATGATGTCTTCGACAGCATTGCTACGGAAGCTTTTCGAGTCGCCCAGTATACCCGAAAGAACACTCTCACCTCGCGTGAAATTCAAACTGCCGCACGCCTGATTATACCCGGAGAATTGGGCAAGCATGCTGTAGCCGAAGGTACTAAAGCTGTAGCGAAGTACACCTCCAGCAAGTAAGCCAAGCTGACTTGCAGCACAGATAACCCAACAGCCCTCTTTAGGGCCACATCATTTGCCAACTGTGTCTTATTGAATGAAAGTTTGAATGATTGTTTTTTTTACGTGCATCAAAAGGACTTTAGTACATGCAAAAGATCTCCTACTCCACGCTCCCAGCTTCCGGAGCGATCTTCTTAATCCTGATTTCAAGTCAGGCATTTGCACTTGGTCGGTGGAGATGTCAGGGTGGCTAGGGAAATCCAGAAGATCGCTCCGGAAGTTGGGAGCGTAAATTCCAATAAGGAAGACCCTGCCCACCTCTGATTTCCCTCCTGCTGTAGAGTCCTTTTCGCCATTTTCGCGCTCTTCAATGTGGATTTTCGAATTCAGCATAGCGAATAGACCCGCGTAAGCACAAAATCTCAAAATCGACTTTGCCCGGATACTGCCTTGAACATGGGCCCAGATCCAATCAACGCTTGTCATGTTCCACTCACTTGTTCTACTCGGATGCTAACAGTAATCCCCCTTTGGCCTTAGCGTCGAATACATGATCTGAGAGCTAAGCGAAAGAAGAATAAAGTGAGCGTTGCTTCAAAAATGGGTTATATCTTGTAAGGAAAGCTACCTAACTTAGCTCGGTCTTTTGCTAAAAGGCATATACAGGGTGTCCCAAAAAAATGTATCGAACGTTTGATCGTTAATATCTCTGTTCCCGAATAGTCTTTTGCCTTGCTTCAGGTACCATTTGTAGAGCTGGCTTCAACTTAGATTTGCATTTTAGAACGAATCACCCACCTCTCTTCATTACTGTAGAATTACGGTAGAAACTTGAAACATATGGTGCCAATGTGGAAAAAGCTGCCGTTCCAAAATTTTTCAAAAAATTCTGAAAACTCATGTTAGGGTGCCTTCATACCGCGCCGGCAGCCGCCGCTAGCAGCCCGTAGGAGCCGCCAGCAGCCCGTAGCAGCCGTCAGCAGCCGCCAGCAGCCCGTAGCAGCCCGTAGCAGCCCGTAGCCGCCGCTGGCCGCTTTTGTTATAGGAACGCAAACTCATCAGTACTTTGAGAATCTTAGTACCCCTGCCTGTTCTTTTCATTTTCCACGCTTTTCCTTCTGTTGCCACCAGTAGTTCGACCCACATATCATTTTTGTGTCCATTTCATTATCTTGACGCCGTATAGTTCATTCTTTGAACTATAGGTCGCAGGTTTCTTTCCTCTGTGATTCCCTCTGACTTTGAATGCTTTCTTTTCCTGCAGGTGTGCAATTTGTTCACTTTTTGAGTATGCTTTTGCTTCAGCCTTCTTGTTAGATATCGATGCATATCTAAATTGCATTCTACTACTTCGCAAGTTTGCAGAATTGATTCGCGGGTGGGTTCTTCTGACTTTGACAATCGCTGGCAATCGTTATAGACGAAACAGATTGAAAAAAGTGAAATGTAGGCTCCGATAGGAGGATGCAAAGTGCGGCAACAGAACAATGGAGCAAATGTAATGTGTGAAATCAAGCTTACATTCGCGGCAAGAGAAGAAAAGGCGTGGAAGATGAAAAGCGTAGGTAGAAGCACTTAAAGTAGTAATCTGATAATTTTTCGCTCCGGATCAAAAGCGGCCAGCGCTGCTACGGGCTGCTACGGGCTGCTACGGGCTGCTGGCGGCTGCTACGGGCTGCCAAAGGCGGCTCCCGGCGCGGTATGAAGGCACCCTTATAGGGTTTTTTATGGACGCTGAGTTCAATACTCAACTATTCACAAGATTACGAAGCTTTCTAAACGGTGTAACCGCACTTTTTTAGGAACATTGAAAAAATGGCCGCTACCTCTTACCTGGCATAACTCTTCAATGAAGCATCATAATTGGTTGGGAACTATACAGTTATAATCAGCGACTCTAATTAGCCTAGTGTAGAAGCTTCCAGGTTGTTCTGTTTCCTTTCTCAGGCAAAATATGGCCTTTCATTGCTTAAAACTCTCTTTGAAGTTTCTACCGTAATCCTACATTAATGAAGAGAGATGGGTGATTCGTTCTATAATGCAAATCTAAGTTGAAGCCAGCTTTACATATTGGTACCTGAAGCAAGAGAAAAGACTTCCTTAGAAGAGAGATATTAACGATCAAACGTTCGATACATTTTTTGGGGACACCCTGTATATTCCAAATCAGCTTCAAACGCTGATTCCAAATATGCTGTTCCTAGCCGCCACGCACCATTCCGAAGCGAGCTGCCTGCAGATGAAAATCTGCAAGAAAAAGGTGCTGACGTATCGAAATAGTGCAAATCCAATCTTTTCTCACTAAAAAAAGCTTAACGCAGGTGTATCAGCACTCAAATGAAGATGACGTGATGCCCGTGAGTTAATGAGCATGCCAATGTTGCGCAGGAAAAAGCCCGTAACTCGCTTCGGAATGGTGCATGGCAGCTACGAATAGCATATTTGAAATCAGCATTTAAAGCTGATTCAGACTATATTTGTCTCTTGCCAAAAGGCCGAGCTAACAAGGGAAGTCACTTAACACGTTGACGACCTTGTGTATCCGCACGTATGCACGCGCTGACTCCCGTTTAGCATTTTCATGCATCCGCGCATGTGGACGCCAGTTTTTTGAGTGTAAACGAAAAGCTTTAAGGTAACTTTTGTGCAGTAATACTATTGGTGCCCTGATTGTCTTACAGAACACAGGGCATCGCGGCAGCTGTTCAGAAGTTTTGGCCGCAAAATTGGGTAGTATGTTCGTTTTTGATGTGGTAAATACATGGCAGTTACGTTTTTCCGAGAAGGTGGAAACCCTGTGTAGCGGTTTGGAAAGCAAACAAGGATGAATAAGGCAAAAAACACCTGGTATTACAACGCTTTTCTCGAAGAAGGTGGTTTATTGGAGGGAAAATCGATGCAAAAACCTTGGTTTGTGTAAGTCCTGATAAGGCTCTGTGATATACCTGTATGGCTGAACAAAGTTCGCATGTTTTATGATTGACTGTCAAAAAGACTCCCACATAATGTTTTCGTGCATCCGCGCGTATGCACGGGCCAAATGCGCGAATGACGTTAGTGTGGGTTTCGCCCAAAATGGCGCGGTCGTCAAGGTGTCAACTTAGGTCGGCCTTTTGAAATGAGTCGCATGTATATTTAGAATCAGCTCGGAGCGCCGATTCCAAATATGCTGTCCCTAGCTGCGAAGCGTTCCTCTGAAGCGAGTTATGAGCTTTTTCTTGAGCAAAGTTTGCGTGCTAACCGACTTAGATGTACGATATCGTCATCCAGGTAGTAGTTCAAATGCATACAACACCCTGTCAAAGCCAAATGACTCAGTTTGATGTTATTTCGATTTCCCACCACTTTTTTAGGCGGATTTTCATCTAAAGGCTTTCTTTCTATATTCAGTTTTTCAATTACACATACTAAAAGCTCATAACTCGCTTCAGAGGAATGCTTCGCAGCTAAGAACAGCATACTTGGAATCAGCGTTTCGAGCTGATTCTACATAGTTATATGTGCCTCATTTCAAAAGGCCAAACTAAGTTAAGTGACTTCCCTTGTTAGATAGAACATGACCATGTTTATTCATCATGCAGCACATGATAAAGCGACGGCATAAGGCTCTAAAGAGGGCCGTTGGGTTAGCTTTTGATTCATTAACATTAATGCTCACTTTGCTTCCGCAGCGGTCTTTTTGGGAAGGAGGACGCTTGGTTGTTTGGCAGAACACCATCCTGAGCAACTGTGATGCCGGAGAGCAGCTTTGGTCATTATCGTTGTGAAGAGCCAAGTGAAGATGATGAGGGTTGATGCAAATCTTAATGTATCGAGCTGCCTTCCCGGTCAGTTCAAGGACTTCACAGCTCGGTAATCAAGGACAACTGCCAGATAGACGGGTGACCCACCTCCGATGTGATTGGCGTAATCTCTCGCCAATTTTAATTTGGCTTTTCCTCCACTCTTTAATTTGCCTTTTCCACGTCCAGGCATCGCTGCAACAATCCCAGAAGTGATGGATTGCGAATAAAGCTCATCTTGGTGAGCCCCGGTATAGTGGTGCGGAGTAAAAACCATCTACTCGGGCGCGGCTTTCTCGCGCTTCCTCTACAGCACAACATACATGTTTTCTGAATATATCCTTCTGCTCAAATATTAGTTATTTTCGCCTAACGTAGTAAACCGAGAATACCTGATCCTTCCCCAAAAGTCTTCTGAAAACACAACTGTCATTACAAAACACAAGAAAATGAAATTTAAAAATACAAGATAATTTCAAAAAAATTTGTTACCCCAGCAGATTCCCATTATCCTCCATCGAAACGTAGTAAACTGAGAATATTTGATTCTTCCTCAAAGGCCTAAAAATTGAGGGACACAACGTCATCACAAAACACAAGAAAATAAAATTTAAAAATACAACAAAATGATTTCAATAGAATTTGTTACCCCGATGCCCATTATCCTCCTTCGAAATTCTCGTGCCAGTCTAGAGCAGAAATCTGCAAAGGGCAATAAGGCTGGGAGGTAGTTAAAATCACGCGAATGCCCTAAACTTCGTCTAGGCGGGGGGGGGGGGTTATACCTAGCTTGTACATGAATTTCATATGTATACTTGATGATATCCTGGGGTATACCTAGCTTGAACATGAATTTCATATGTATATTTAATGATATCCTATGTTCTTGCCTATCTGTAGAAATTACGTACCTCTAAATGAAATACTCGACCTCCGAGAAAGCAGGCTTATGCACAAGGAAAAGTAGGGTAGCATCTGGCACGTAATTTCGCAATCAGGGGCGCAACGGGGTGACTTGAGCACGCCCGTGTATGTTAGGCTGCCGTAGTCGTACACAGCTTAGGCAAAACACCTTCTTGGTAACCGGAGAGGAAACTGATCGCCTCTTCAACTTCCTCACGATGACGAGGGTTGATGCAGCTCTTCTTACCGGCGAGCTACGCAGCTTGACAGAGTGGCAGGGGTAAGGGAACAAACTTGGGTGTAGGAACGAACACCTCACAACACACAATAGGTCAATAGGCATCGCCTCCGCTACTTGTCCTAGCGCGATGCACAACAGTGGGACGAAAGGACCAGCTGCTCGCGTAGGAGGTGTCTGATTGAGGTGTTCGTTCCTCTAGAACGGACTCTGCCAGTTTTGAGTCGTCTCCGCTCCTACTGATCCTTTTGCAGTGTTGGCTGCGAGGTAAACAGGAGCTCCACCTCCGAAGCGATCGGCATACCTTGCGGAGTTTGCGATTGATGCGTCCCACTGGAAACTGGATCCCAGCTCGGCTCGATCGAGTGGACTCGTTCTTCGATCCGCTTTTCGCTTTCCTTCGCGTCCAGACATATCGATGACTTTGCACTGCGAGTAGACTCACTGATACAGCTGCCTAGGGTGAGGGCTTTTATAGACTGCCGCGGAGTATAGCCCGCCCCTGTGGGCGGGGCTTTCTTGCAAGCGCAGCCGACTGCGATGTGCATTTCAACAGTCAGAGCCATCACTCAGGGCAAGGGTGAGATGAAAATGAATTCGGATTTGGGACGAAACTGAAGAACTTCATAATTCACTACCGTTCGAAATTGAATACGTCAAAAGACGTAGAGTATGTATGATCAGTCATTGGTTCTAAACTTTGTGCCTTAGTTCTGGCTAGCCCAACTCTGTTTATGCGCACCCTATTCAATGTATGCTTGTCTCACATCGGAGCACATGAATGACCCAAAACTTTTTAGAAAAACTTATTCATATTGACGTCCGCGCGCGCAGGGGACATCGAAGACTGCGAGAAATATAAAGTCGCGACGAACACGAGATAAACTCAAAAGCATCGATCCCGTGAAAGAGATTAACGTGCGATAAGACCAATCCCACTGGAGAATAGTATCTACCTGTTTACCAGCTACTCTGCTCAGACTGCGTCGCTGGCGTCAATAAGAAGAGGTGCACCACCCCTCTTCCTTCTCCAATTCTTCAACTCCGCAGGGTGAAATGAAAAACAAGAGATTGCACTGAAATCTACTGCAGCTTAAGGTGTTCTGCCAAATAATCACGCACGATTTCCCTTGGTACAATTCGTTATGCACCCACTAAAGTTTTCTGCATATGGCAACCTCCCATATACTCGTACCTATAGTTACAAACTTTTGACGCGAAGCAAGTGACGCTACACGAAAAATGACTCCTTTCTGCAGGAGAATCACAAAAAGAAGTGCAGTTAATAACGTGCCATAAGTACCTTTCATCTCTTGCCATCTAATCATTCTTTATTGAAATAGTGCCTCAAGCACGGATAAAAAAGTAATTTAGCTCAAAGACATCTATGTACCGTCATAACTACATCATCAATTTGTACATCTATCACTGGTACAATGGTCGTAGCCAGTTGGATGTCCTTGGGCATGATGGTGACACGCTTTGCATAGATGGCGCACAAATTCGTGTCTTCAAAAACTCCCACTAGGTAAGTCTCGGACGCCTCTAGGGCCATCGCCGCTGAAGACTGGAAGCAAAGATCGGTCTTAAAATCTTGCGCAATCTCACTCACAAGACGCTGGAACGGCAGTTTACGGATGAGCAGTTCGTTTGACTTCTGGTAACGACGGATCTCCCTGACAGCAACGGTGCCAGGACGACAACGATGTGGGTTCTTCACTGCTCCGGTGGCTGAGGCAGATTTTCGTGCAGCCTTCATCGCCAGTGGCTTTCTCGAAGCTTTTCCGCCGGTAGACTTGCGGGCCGTCTGCTTACTACGAGCCATTGCAAGTTGGACAACGATGGGAGTGCTAACAGCTTGTGCGCTTATATAATTCCGAGCTAAGGGGCGGAGCCTATGTCACGCGCGTGTCCCTCGACCGCGAATACAAGCGCATTTTTGTTGCTCATAAGGGCGCTATTTCAGTATACCGACCCCAAAAATTAGAAATCTCGGATTCCGCTCAAACTCGGTATAGGGGGGGGGGGGTCGATCCGCTGATGCCAAATATCATATCGATTCCGTGCGATAGCGCCATTTTCCGGGGGTTACGGTGGGTATATGGGTATACGGTAGGGGGTCAAAATCACAAAATTCTCTGAAACTCGGTAAGAGGGGGTTATCCGACATGCTGAACACGAATACGATATTCATTCGTTACGGTAGCTCCTCATTCCGGGGTTTTGATGGGTATACGGTAAGGGGTCAAAATCACGATATCCGCTGTAACTTCGTGTAAGGGGGTTATTTGACATGCTGACCACGATTATGATGTTTATCAGTTACGAAAGTGCCTCATTCTCACGTTACATTAGGTATACATTACCAATATCACCGCTAGATCGAGATTCAGGGCCTGAATCTCAGTCACACGTCGTAAATTTCCTCCCCCCGCTTTGCGCAAAAGCCGCCGCAGGGTGGTGTATCGCGCGCGCGGCGGTGGGTGTGGAAAGCAGTGAATCGGACCCTCCTACAGTATGCCCACCGTGACCCCGGAATGAGGTGCTACCGTAACGAATGGATATCATATTCGTGTTCAGCATGTTAAATAACCCCCCTGCACCAAGTTTCAGAGAATTTTGTGATTTTGACCTCCTACCGTACACCCACCGCAACCTCCGGAAAATGGCGCTATCGCACGGAATCGATATGATATTCGGCATCAGCGGATCGAGTAACTCCCCTATACCGAGTTTGAGCGATCCGAGATTTCTGATTTTTTGGGTCGGTATACTGGAATAGTACCCCATCGTGATGCTGAAAAGGTCTCGGAGGATGTGATTCGTGAGTTTGAGTTTGGTTCGAAATTGGAAGTACAGCGTTGGGTGATGCTCAAAAAAGGAATTTTGAGTGCAAGCACTGTTTCCACACTTCATCTATTGATCGAAATCATAGCAATGCCCAGGCTACTTAATCAACAGCGCAGACTACTGCATGGACACATCACCTCAACTGGGGGCCCAGCGGGGTGACCCGAGCTCCGTTTCTATGAGCAGCGCTTCATCTCATTTGTGAGTGCAAACGTCGTCGTCATGTCTTGTTGCCGAGAAGGAGACAAAAGGATTGGCATGGAGGTGCGAAGCCACATCGCAAGCGCTTCGTGACAACATCCAAGGCATCATTAACAGCACAAATCGGCGATCGCTCGTCATGGTGGAGCATCCCTGGCCTAGTCTACGAGGAGACTCGTGGTGTGCTGACAGTACGAAAAACGCATCACATATTGCATGCGAAGGGGAAGACCGTTACTGCGAGGGTGTTGTCTATGCCCTCAAGCGCCAAGAACGTGCACTTTATGAATTCGGAGGATATTGACAACTTCGAACTGATTGTGACCCAACGGCTTTCTTTGAGGCCGTATCATTAGAATTACAGATCGTCTGCTGAAATTGTAACGATCTTCTCATTGATACTTCGGTAAAAAAGAAGGTTACATCTACAAGAATATAACCATGTTTATTCATTACTACTCAAAATCATTAAGCTAGGAATGTGGCCCTAAAGAGGGTCGTTGAGTTAGGTTGAGTGCGCTAACAGTGCAGGCTTACGCCTTCTCCTCGACAGCGGACTTCTTCTGTAGGAGAATGGAGTGGATGAATACTCCTCCTTGAGCGATGGTCACACCAGTCAGCAGCTTGTTCAGCTCATCGTCATTGCGAATGGCGAGCTGGAGGTGACGAGGGTTGATGCGGGTTTTCTTATTGTCGCGTGCTGCATTCCCGGCCAGTTCGAGCACCTCGGCTGCCAGGTGTTCCAGAACAGCTGCGAGGTAGACAGGAGCTCCACCTCCGATCCTCCGATGGCATAGTTTCCCTTGCGGAGTTTGCGATGGATGCGTCCCACGCGAAACTGGATCCCAGCTCGGCTCGATCGAGTGGACTTGGCCTTCGATCCGCTTTTCGGTTTCCTTTTCCGCGTCCAGACATATCGATGACTTTGAACTGCGAGTAGACTCACTGATACAGCTGCCTAGGGTGAGGGCTTTTATAGACTGCCGGGAGTATAGCCCGCCCCTGTGGGCGGGGCTTTCTTGCAAGCGCAGCCGACTGCGATGTGCATTTCAACAGTCAGAGCCATCACATCAGGGCAAGGGTGAGGTGAAAATGAATTCGGATTTGGGACGAAACTGAAGAACTTCATAATTCACTACCGTTCGAAACTGAATACGTCAAAAGACGTAGAGTATGTATGATCGGTCATTGGTTCTAAACTTTGTGCCTTTGTTCTGGCTAGCCCAACTCTGTTTATGCGCACCCTATTCAATGTATGCATTGTCTCACATTGGAGCAAATGAATGACCCAAAACTTTTTAGAAAAATTTATTCATATTGACGTCCGCGCGCGCAGGGGACATCGAAGACTGCGAGAAATATAAAGTCGCGACGAACACGAGATAAACTCAAAAGCATCGATCCCGTGAAAGAGACTAGACCGATCCCACTGGAGAATAGTATCTACCTGTTTACCAGCTACACTGCTCAGACTGCGTCGCTGGCGTCAATAAGGCCCGTATGCACTAACATTTTTGCGGCGAGGGGAGCGGCGTCCCCCGTTATGAAGGGACCGCGTGCGGACGCCGCTGCGGCTTTTTCATCATTGGGGACGCCGCTCCCCTCGCCGCAGGGATGTTAGTGCATGCGGCCCTAAGAAGGGCTGCACCACTCCTCTTCCTTCTCCAATTCTTCAACTGCCCGCAGGGTGAAATGAAAAACAAGAGATTGCACTTAAATCTACTGCAGCTCAAGGTGTTCCGCCAAATAATCACGCACGATTTCCCTTGGTACACTTCGTAATGCACTCATTGAAGTTTTCTGCATATGGCAACCTCCCATATGAACAGCGGATCCCACTCACTGTTCGACGATCGTCACAAAGAGCGAACTGTGTAGTTATTTTGCGGGTAGAAAAGATTTGTGTTTATCAGTATACCTTCCTGTTGTTTCACAGATGTCCTAATCTGCCCTGAAGAATATACTGCAGTTTAACCCTTCTCCCTTCTTTTGCATCTACTAAAACCGAAGGGTTAGTTTCGAATACCGACTTTATCCGAGTTTAGAACCAAGCTCTACTTCATTTCACAGACTGAATCACTCTTTAATACATATGAACAAAACAACAGTTCAAGAGTTTTAATTCGAGAAACAGTACTGGCAGTTCGATGTGGCCCTAAAGAGGGCCGTTGGGTAGATTAGTTGTAAAAGTGCTCCATCAAGCTAGGCTTACCTGTTGGAAGTGTACTTAGTGACAGCCTTCGTGCCTTCGGACACAGCATGCTTGGCCAGCTCTCCAGGCAGGATCAGGCGGACGGCGGTCTGGATTTCACGATAGGAGATGGTGGTCTTCTTGTTGTAGTGAGCAAGACGGGAAGCTTCCGCAGCGAGGCGCTCAGGAAGACATCGTTCACGAGCGAATTCATGATGGACATAGCCCTCGATTGAAACTCCAGTGTCGGGATGAACTTGCTTCAGCACAAGGTAGATATAGATGGAGTAGCTTTCCTTCCTGCTCTTCCTCCTCTTGTCGCCCGATATTTTTCGCGGACTTCTTCGCTCCTTTGGCAGACGGCTTTGGTGGCAAGACGCGTTTCGTAAGACGATCGTATCAATATGCCGAGCTCCTCCTTCGGTACGCTATTATAGAGGTAGCGCGTAGAAGCCCCGCCCAAGTGGGCGGGGCATGGCGCGAAGGACGTAGCTGGCAGCAAGCTTACCAGGTGCCGCAAGGACAGTCGTTTTGATAATGTAGCTGCATTGTAGACTTGGAGGAGAAAGGTTGGAGGGAATTACACATTGCGACAAGGACAAGCTGCACTCCAGCTTTCAGTGGGACATACATGTGGGAAATGACGATGCGGCATATATTCAACAAGCCTATATTGTCCAAAACAAAAGTAGCATTCTTCAATGGTCTTGACTCAAATTGAGTGGGTAAAATAGCACGTAGCAACAAAAGGACTTACATGGACATTTGTCATCTTTAGCTGGCGCAACAGCGATAGAGAGATGGATGGGCTCTCTCTCCGTTACGAAGTGGTACCATCCATGCAAAACTTTACCGCTTTGATTCACCCTGTGATGTGGTGTCCAAAATTTCCTGTATTCTGTACATCTCGGTTTATTTGTGTACCATTATCAGCAGAACTATGAACCACTGAGTTCAGCCAATGCTGTGTCAAATTTCGAACTGCAAATGTCAGGTCATCACATCAAGAAACTATACAAAAAGTAAGACCTGAGAAAGGCAAACATGCGTTTTTTTGATGGAGTTTCTAGACAAAACTCCTGGTCAGTGGATTGTTAAATGACAAGGAATACTTTTCCAGAAGCGCCGTCGTCGGAGTGGGTAAGTGAGATCACCTACTCTAGGGAAGCACTGTAAATTCCTTTGCTCTCGGAGAGCTCTGTACCTAGTATGATCTAAACAACACTTTGTTAACCTACTCAGTTTCTAAGTCCGCTGCCAAACGATCATAATGCAATGGCGCTTTAGCGTCAAATTCATGTTATTTAGAACTTCGAGTGAAGAGAAAACGAATATGTACTATATACACGAACAAATGTGACAGCAAATCATCTGTGGTGTTTTCTAGCATTGCAAAACCTTTAACCTTTAACATTGAGACCGCTTTAAAAATGGAAAATGAGCGCCTTTAATTCAGTTTTCAACAAGTTAAATGGACTGAACCTGCAGTTCTTGTTCCGTATTTTGAGTCTTTTGCACATCAAAGTTTAGGATCAGCGCACTAAATTCCCAATTTTTCTGCATCCAACATCCATGAAATCTTTCAAAAAGTGCTCGGAGCACGAGAGGGTACTCATTCACAGCTAGAAACTGACTGTGAGATCGTGCCAAGTCATGCGGTGAAACGTCCCACGAGAAAGTGAAGCTCGACTCCTATACATCTCGAGCTGATTTTTCTTCCGCTCTTCTACTCATCTCCCTCATGTCCGGACACTTCCAACCCCCATCTCAACCTCGTCGATTGCTACTGATTTCAAAGAAGAATTTATATGCGCTCTGCGTGAAGCATGCTCCACCCTCCTGGGCGGGGCTTCGCCTTACTTCCGACGCGCGGTCTCTAAAAAAGCGCAAGCAAGGAGAAGCTTGTCACACATTGACGCAATCCTGCTATGGAGTTCGTCGAGCTTCCAGATTTGCTTCCAGAAGTGTCTGCCAACGGATCGAAGAAGCCTGTGAAGACTCGGAAGGGAGAGAGAGATCGGGCGACAAGATGAAGAAGAAGAGCAAAAAGAAGAGCTACTCTGGGTACATTTACCATATGCTGAAGCAAATCCATCCCGACCCTGAAGTGTCATGGAAGGCGATGTACATCGTGAACTCACTCGTGGACGACCTCTTCGTGCGCATCGCTGCAAAAGCTTCCCGTCCTACTCACCACAATAAGAAGACCACACTCTCTTCTGATGAGATTCAGACCGCCGTTCGTCTGATTCTGCCCGGAGAACTGGCCAAGCATGCTGTTTCCGAAGGCACAAAGGCCGTCTCCAAGGACGAACAGTAGCGACACGGCCCTGAAACGGCTGCATTCGCCATGGAGCGCGGATTATTGGGGCAGATCTCCTCATTTCCAACTCCATTTGGTTTTCCTTGTCGCTGTTATGCGTTCTACTACCATTTATATATGTTTGAAACTCAGTTTTGTTGACCACTCGCATTATTTCGACGTACTCATGTATTCCCATAGGTTCTAGTATATGTTATTTTGCAGGAGCTTATAGTGGCGTCAGTGTATGCGTGGTATTAATTGCTCATCTTTCTTCAGGAGTTACAGCTGGGCATGAACCTCGCTTGATAAGGCTCCCGCCAGAGTGCCGAAGTTATGCCAGCGCTACGCCAGCATCTCGATCGATATACGTGTATTTCGTTGGGGCGGGGCTAGCTCAGCAGGTAGATGTCCCCGGCGGGAGCCTAAGCAGTCAACTTGAACTACGTCTTCTCAGCTTTGCTGTATAGATTCCTCTCGAAAAAGGGTAATATTCCACATCAGTGCCCAAAAAAATGAAAATCACGGATTTGCCCGGATCTTCGTCTGTAGGGGTTATTTGGTACGCTGAACACGAATATGATGTTTATTTCGTGCGACAGCGCCATCCGGTGGAGTTACGGTAGGATCACGGTAAGGGGTCAAAATCACCAATTTGCCCGAAACTTGGCAGGGGGGGGGGAGGGTTATTCGGCCCGCTGATGCCAAATATCACAATGGTTTTGAACCGTAGAGTCATTTCCTCGGGTCACGGTAGCTACACGATAACGGGTGTAACACAGTTCTGCCTGAAACGGGTGTGCGGCGATTCGGACAATCGTGACTTTGCACACACGACCACCGCCGCGCGCTACACACCCTGCTGCGGTTTTTGCCTAAGCAAAGCACAGCGGAAAGATACATTTGCCGATTTGTAATTTTGACCCCTACCGTAAACCTACCGTAACCATGCAGGGAGACGTTTTCCTGCAGAATAAAGTGTGACATTTTCAATTAGCATGTCGAGTAACTCCTCTGTGCGAAGTTAAAGCGGATTTTGAGATTTTGACCCCCTACCGTATACCCACCGTAACCCGAGAAAATGTCGCTACGGTACAAAAACCAATGTGATATGGTACTATTCCACATAAGTTGACCCAAAAAATGAAAATCGTGAATCTCGCCAAAACTTCGTCTAGTGGGGTTATTTGGCATGCTGAACACGAATATGATGTTTATTTCGTGCGAAAGTGCCATCCGGTGGAGTTGCGGTAGGATTACAGTACGGGGTCAAAATCACGGATTTGCCCGAAATTTGGCCCAGAGGGGTTATTCGGCCCGCTGATGCCAAATATCACATTGTTTTTGAACCGTAGCGTCATTTTCTTGGGCTACGGTAGATACACGGTAACGGATGTAAAACATAGTTCATCCCGAAACGGGTGTATGGCGATTCGGATGATCGTGAAGCTTTGCACACATGACCACCGCCGCGCGCTACACACTCTGCTGCGGCTTTTGCCTAAGCAAAGCACAGGGGAAAGATACATTTGAGGATTTTTGGTTTTGACCCCTACCGTAAACCTACTGTAGCCATGCAGGGAGACGTTTTCGTGCGGAGAAAGAGTGACATTTCTAATCAGCATGTCGAATAACCCTTCTGTGCAAAGTTACAGCAAATTTCGAGATTTTGATCTCCTACCGTATACCCACCGTAACTCGAGAAAATGACACTACAGTATGAAACCAATGTGATATTCGGCTTCAGCGGGCCGAATAATCCCTCTGGGCCAAATTTCGGGCAAATCCGTGACTTTGGTCCCCTACCGTAATCCTACCATAACTCCACCGGATGGCGCTTTCGCACGAAATAAACATCACATTCGTGTTCAGCATGCCAAATAACCTCCCTAGAAGAAGTTTTGGCGAAATTCACGATTTTCATTTTTTGGGTCAACTTATGTGGAATAGCGCCTGTGATATTCAGCATCAGCGGCCGAATGACCCCTCTGAGTCATCTTTCGGGCAAATCCGTGATTTTGACCCTTACCGTAACTCTACCGTAACTCCACCGGATGGCATTACCGTGCGAAATAAATGTGATATTCGTATTCAGCGTGCAAAACAAACCCCTTAGCCGAAGTTCTAACGAAATCCGCAGTTTTCATTTTTTTCTGCTAATGTGGAATAGTACCCTTTTTCGAGAGGTACAGCAAAACTGAGAGGAGGTAGTTCAAGTTGACTGCCTACCAAGCGAGGTTCAGCCCAGCTGTAACTCCTGAAGAAAGATGAGCAATTAATACCACGCATACACTGACCCCACTATAAGCTCCTGCAAAATAACAAATACTAGAACCTATGGGAATACATGAGTACGTCGAAATAATGAGAGTGGTCAACACAACGTGAGTGTCCAAACATATATATAAATGGTAGTAGAACGCATAACTGCGACAAGGAAAACCAAATGGAATTGGAAATGAGGAGATCTGCCCCAATCACAATCCGCGCTCCATTGTCGTTACTGGTCGTCCTTGGGTGTAGGGGGGTGGGGGAACGAAAGCCGCCAGGTCCAGCCGCCTTTCGCGGCCAGCTGGTCCTTTCGCAGCGTTGTTGCATGTCGTTCCAGGACCAGCAGTCCGCGGAGGCGGCTGGACCTGGCGGCTTTCGTTCCTCCACCCGGTGTAGGGGGGTGTATGTCGGGGAACACGCGGAAGGCGACAAATGCCCTGGAACAGGCACGACTAGTGGCCACGCCCAGTCCGAGTTCGTCAACTCTCGTCCTTCCAATCTTTGTACTGGAGCGCGTCTGCACGCTTTCTACATGTTTCGGTTCTTGTGTGATTCATTTTTGTCTCTGTTCTTGTCTATCCTTTGCGGTTCTATATCTTTCACCTTAAGAAACATTTTTGCTTTTTGCTTTAGGGGTATGAGGTGTATTATTGCTACGGGAGTTCCTTCATGTAGTTGCACATATAAGCGAGCAAGAGGAGTCGTCACCTGACTCATCAGAGGTATGACCTTTCTTGTGTTCTGTGCTTTTCTACTTTTCCATTTCATCATTTTCTTATATGGATATAACCTTATGAATGTCCTCCCCCTATTCATAGCTAGCCTTTTTGTTATGATCAAAATGTTTGCGCGACTTAATCATTCCATTTTAGTTGAGATGCAGAAAAATCGCTTTCAACTTCGTGCGCCATAGCTATGGACTTATGAGGTAAGAGCTCTCACTCACTCCTTTTGCTTGACTTCGCCGATCGTTTCTTTTGAAGGATGGATCTCACACCTAAGTGCATTCGAAAGAGGCGAGCTCAAGGGCCATTGACGTGAGCATTTTGTAAACTCTGCTACTTACACTCGCGTTTCAGTGCCAAATTCTGCTTAAGTTTAACTTTTGTATATTCATATGGTTTTTTTATTTTAGCTATCCTAACGGTCCTAGGTTCTTGTCTTTTCTTGAAGAAATGGTACTTAACATGACTTCATTCACTTGTAGGCAGTATTTCTGTATACATAATGGTCCCTTGTGATACCGTTGTCGATAATGACTATGTGGAACAAATAGACTTACAAAAGAACTTTGGAATTTTTGTACAGGGATTTCTTGTTTTTGAAGTGAAGTTGCATTCTACATTGCTGAGTGATGGTATCATTTCCTTTTTTTGACCTATATCTGGTGCGATTTTGCTGCGAATAAAGCGGTTTTTCTCTTTGCCCTGTCAAACGAAGAATAGTGGACAGAAAAAATAAGATGAACTTGAAGTATTGACAAAGGCTAAATTCTGAAAGATATCGCGGCTATATTGAGTTCGAGGTGCGGCTGGATACAAATTGATGTTGACATTTTGCCTGAAAATAAGGATTCTTCTTACTTTGAGACTCGAAAGAAAACTGCTTTGCAGCGTTTATTGTGTTTGATTCATCTCTATCCGAATGACAGCTACATAACTGCATAGAACTGATGCAATTCCGTTATCCTTATTCAGTGCAGAAGCTAATCGAAATATCGTCGGCTTCCAGATTCGTAGAGGTGTGGAGGTGGAGTCTTGCCAACTCCAGCGGGGCGATTTTTGCTAGCGAGAGAGTACGAAAAGCAATGCTATAACATGGAGGTTTAACAAGTTTATCCTTCTATCAGGCAAAGTCTGCAACACACCTCCACACAAACCGAAATTTTTTTATGTGAAATGAAAATGAATGGAAATGCGGCGATTGAGTCGCGACGATCAAATCGCGTGAAGTCTAACCGGGGCCTTAGGCGACAAAACGTGCAAAACGCAATCAACGTAAAGCCCATAAGTCAAAACTATGCGCCATTTTTTCTATGGCGTCGAGTAATGTATCGGCCGCAACCCCCACCCCCCCCCCCCCTGTTTTTGGCGGAGGAGACGTTTTGCACGGGGAGTTTTTCGGGGTCGAAAAAATCGAGCTGTCGCCTACGCCCTACACCGGGAGACGGTCGTAAGGCGCGCATTTTCGTACGGCGGTCGCGCAGGGCCGCGTTGCGGTCGCCGCGGAGTTTGAAATCAGCCCGGTATACTCGTCCACTCTGCCGTTCTCGGTGGCACGCGCAAGGCGCGTCAAGTCGGCCGTGATGGCGCCAATGCGGGACTCTGTGTCACTAACTCCTCCAATCGATACATTGCTGGATTTTCCGTCGTCGATTAGAATTTTTCAACATGTTATGGACAAGGTGAGGATTTTATGATGGGCGATATCTCTTTTTTTCGTTCTCCTTATCTGTAATGATCTTTGTGTTCCGTTTGTTGCTGCAGAATTTGTGCAGATTTCGCCAGAAAGGTTTTTTGAAATTTTTTATTATGTTGATTGATCCTAATACTACATCCTCCTACTCATAGTTATTCTCAGATTAGCATCGTTTTAAGTATTGTCGCTCTACATCTCATTTACTACTCTCACGATGGAAAACTTTTTCAATTGCAGAATCCTATAATTGCAATCGCGTTGCTCTTTCTTCCTTTGACGCATTGCTCCATTAGCAATCCATTTCTCTCCGAGCCATTACATTACATGTATCGATTGCGTCGCATCTTTTTCGCCGTGCGTAGTAAGTTATTTGTAGATTTTCATAGTAGATATTCTATAGTGGGTGCCCCAGCCAGCTTCCCACAGGTACCACTGCAATGCACACGCAGCGCATGCCTTCAACGCGCTCCTCGACTCAGCCTGCTTTGGAATATTCCTTGATTTTTGTTTTGTTTGGTAGTGTTACCCTCTGATCTCCCTATTATAGGTTCAGCGACCATAGACAATTGCCTATGATGTTCTTATACGTGCACTGAAATCCCGAGCACCTTTGTTTTACGTAGTTCTCTCTTTTTTTAACTTTTTCATTATTTCTAACAATAAGCATGACATAATCAAAGGTTTCCCTTACGTAAGCGTGCTACTAGATGCAATTTTTGAATAATGGTTGCATCTAAGTCCATGTGAAAGCTTTCGAAAAGCCAGTTGTGCTTTCTCTTTCGACTGTGCTCGTGTTTCAGCTTACATTTTGACTTTCATCTACAGAGAAGTGAAAATTGTTGCCAGTGATGTTCGTCCTTTTTTGGTTCACTCATTACCATCTTCAGTGATTGGAAATCTTCACACTCGCAGCGGGCTGGAATATGCGATTAGTAGATGTATCACTTATTATAATCTTGCCTAGGCTTCTTTCGAGTTAGGCTTGGACATTTCCACTCCTCATTTTACTCCCATTGTATCTAGAAATGCTTACTACTCATGGGAGGAATGAGGAGCATCAGGCCGAGCGCGCGCTGCGTTTGCGCCGCGGAGGTACCTACGGGAAGCTGGCCGGGGCCCAGACTATACGAACATGCGATTTTACTGCACACCACACCTATTTACTATCGGAAAGTAGTTTCGCAAGTGAACTTTTCGCAGCCTTCTAAGTAAATTGGGTCTTATGTCGTCTTTGATACTTTTTTCTTAGTTCAAAATCGCTTAGCTCAATTCTCAACTCAAATCAATCCAGTTGTTCGCTTTAGGTGTGCAGCTAGCTTATGACGAGAGACTTGAGTACCGTTTTACCGCTTTATTTGGAATGGGATAAGCCCGGTGCTCTACGCTCTTGCTGATCCTGCCATGGAGAACGCAAAGACTTGTTGTTGAGTAAGGATTAGCAGTTTTTCTTTCTCTCTATAGTCATTTGTGCATGAGAGTTGTTCCAGTCGAGAGCGACATGAGCAACCATTCAATGAGATTGTGGAAAACGCTAAGAAACGTCGGCGGCTGTGGAAAACCAGCGAAGTATGGACAAAACCAAGTGACCGAATGGCGCAGGTCTGTTTTCTTAGAGCTTTTTTCTACATTACATTTATGATTCTTGTTCAGATGAGACAAGAGCTAGGCGAAATCGCCGCTTCATTAGACAAACCAAACTAAGTCAAATTGAAACAAGAAGCCGGTAGTGGAGGAATGAGTTTGAAAAGATTATGATTATGGTAAATGTGATCTGATCCAACGTTTTAGTCCAGTAGTAGTGATGTTTTATCCATTGCAAGTTGTTTGAAAACATTGTTGCTTAATATGAATCTCATCAATACGTTCAAATGAAACTTCTTCATATGCATTAAATCGTTGAAATAGACAAAATCAATGAGGTCATAAAACTGAGAACTGGGAAAGCAACTTCAATATCCTAATTAATGAGTCAAACCTAAAACTCTAGCAGAATCTTGGGACTTCAAAAACAACAAGTTAAAGCACTTCTGTACACCTGTAGCAATATTATTGTGGCAATGTTAAAGCGGAAAGGGGTAAGCCACGATATGAGAGCCCGATGATAACGATACACCGCACTTTACGAGATCTGTGTGTGATTATGTTCGACGATCTCCCAAAACCTGAGTTTGGAAATTTGATATTCATGAGCGAATGGATCATAGCTGTCGTACGGGTGCGTCTTATCATCTTGATGAGGATACTCCATTTTTGCAGATCGTCCAAGTCAATTTCCTCAGAAGGAACGCCCGTCTGTAAAACATACATTTCAGATATTCAACAGTAAAATACAAAAAAAGATTTGAAAAACTTACCGCTTGGGTTATATCTCCAAGGAATCTTCGATGTTTAGAATCTCGGGGTCCCTTTCGCGATCACATTCCTGCAGCGTTGCTGCTCGGGCCAAAGAATCCTGAAAAAACCTTACATGAAGACCTGTGAGCTCAATACCAGCCATTAAAGCATGAGCACTGTGATACAAACGACAAACACATGAAGCATAGGAATTTTATGAAAATAAATCGACAGTGAGAATTCTTGTTTGCAAAGACTGAACTAAAGTTTTAGTTCCAAAAAAATATGACCCTTCTTTCCATTTCACAGCTACTTGAAAATTCGACAAAAAACTCGCAACTAGACCAATTCCATATGCGCATACTTCAATTTTCTCTGCTGACCTCGGCTGGCACTAACTCTCCCATTTCATGCGGTTTCCCAGGTGCTCCACATGCTCTCCCTCAATACGTCTAGCCGAGGTTATTTATATGCAGGGAGCGCTATTTTTATTTGGCTAAGCGATCAAAGTTCTAGTAATGAGATGTTGAGAGGAAAGCATCAAAAGGTTGTGGGCAATGGCGAAAAAAGATACAGAATATATAGAGACATTTTGAAAAGAATAAAAATTACAAATTCATACACCATACCTGTCTCTCAAAGATACGAGCATCGACATTGTAGCGACCATCTCAGTGTGCGCGTCTAGCTCTTCTGAGAAATCGTACTGTGGTGAAGAACACCTGGCCTCTGAAAATGATGACAATCAAGCAAAGTCGCGTCACACTTCGCAATCATCTGATGAAGATAACGTACAGGGCTTTTCAACCTGAGAGTCGCAAGTTTCGCTTGCGCGGCTCCTCCAACGCGGCCGCCTCGCTCAGGCCGCGCGCGGCGTTTGCTGCGTATCGCCCGGATTTCGCCAAGCTTCAGTCGACGCGCAGCCAGCGCCACGAACGCTGCGCGGACCTAAGCGTGGCGTCCTAGCGGGGCGGGTGGGACACTCAGGTTGTAAAGCCCTGTAAACTCTCAAGAACATCATGAATGCTGTCGTAATACAATCGCGACGGAAAATGCAGCAGTATATCGATTGGAGGAGTTAGTGACGCAGAGTCCCGCATTGCGCGCCATCAGGGTCGACTTGACGCGTCTTGCGCGTCCCACCGAGGACGGCAGAGTGGGACAAGTATACCGGGCAGATTTCAAACTGCCGCGGCGACCGCAACGCGGCCCTGCGCGACCGCCGTACGAAAATGCGCGCCTTACGACCGTCTCCCGGTGTAAGGCGTAGGCGACAGCCCGATTTTTTCGACCCCGAAAAACTCCCCGTGCAAAACGTCTCCTCCGCCAAAAACAGGAGGGGGGGGGGGTGGGGGTTGCGGCCGATACATTACTCGACGATAGAAAAAATGGCGCATAGTTTTGACTTATGGGCTTTACGTTGATTGCGTTTTGCACGTTTTGTCGCCTAAGGCCCCGGTTAGACTTCACGCGATTTGATCGTCGCGACTCAATCGCCGCATTTCCATTCATTTTCATTTCACATAAAAAAATTTCGGGCTGGAAAAGTATCACAACCGAAATGCAAGTTGATCGGCATGGAATGATATCACAGTTGTCTCGTCGCGATTCAGTCGCGACGATCAAATCGCGTGAAGTCTGTCCGGGGCCTAACGCTTGCCCTCCGTCGTCCTTGGAGAACAGAACAGATTTGGCAGTCGTTGCAATTTTCAGCTACCGTATTCTGGCGCCATGTACAGGGTATTCGTGGCGGGACTTTTGTGTTTCAGCCAGTTCGGAGACTGTCTCCAATCGTTTTCCAACGGATCAACTTGATGGTGAGGGCTTTTGCGCTTTATGGATTACAAAAGGAGCAAGTACAAGGATAGTGAAAGTTGGCTCTGGTATACGCGCACTAAAACACTAACCTAAAGCGATGACAAAGTGAAAGTTGGACGATGTTCCAGGGTTGAAGAAGATTATTCGTTTTCCGAGCCATTGATTTTCCACCTAGGATTTTGGACATGTTATCACTAATCATACTTCCTTAAGCACGAGGTCACCTCATTATGACGAGCGTCAACCGCATACAAACGTGGTTTTTGACATGCTAATTAGAAATGTCACACTTTATCTGCAGGAAAACGTCTCCCTGCATGGTTACGGTAGGTTTACGGTAGGGGTCAAAATTACAAATCGGCAAATGTATCTTTCCGCTGTGCTTTGCTTAGGCAAAAACCGCAGCAGGGTGTGTAGCGCGCGGCGGTGGTCGTGTGTGCAAAGTCACGATTGTCCGAATCGCCGCACACCCGTTTCAGGCAGAACTGTGTTACACCCGTTATCGTGTAGCTACCGTGACCCGAGGAAATGACTCTACGGTTCAAAACCATTGTGATATTTGGCCTCAGCGGGACGAATGACCCTCCCCCCCCCCTGCCAAGTTTCGGGCAAATCCGTGATTTTGACCCCTTACCGTAATCCTACCGTAACTCCACCGGATGGCGCTGTCGCACGAAATAAACTATACAGCAAAGCTGAGAAGAGGTAGTTCAAGTTGACTGCTTACCAAGCGAGGTTCATGCCCAGCTGTAACTCCTGAAGAAAGATGAGCAACTAATACCACGCATACACTGACGCCACTATAAGCTCCTGCAAAATAACATATACTAGAACCTATGGGAATACATGAGTACGTCGAAATAATGCGAGTGGTCAACACAACTGAGTTTCAAACATATATAAATGGTAGTAGAACGCATAACAGCGACAAGGAAAACCAAATGGAGTTGGAAATGAGGAGATCTGCCCAATAATCCGCGCTCCATGGCGAATGCAGCCGTTTCAGGGCCGTGTCGCTACTGTTCGTCCTTGGAGACGGCCTTTGTGCCTTCGGAAACAGCATGCTTGGCCAGTTCTCCGGGCAGAATCAGACGAACGGCGGTCTGAATCTCATCAGAAGAGAGTGTGGTCTTCTTATTGTGGTGAGTAGGACGGGAAGCTTTTGCAGCGATGCGCACGAAGAGGTCGTCCACGAGTGAGTTCACGATGTACATCGCCTTCCATGACACTTCAGGGTCGGGATGGATTTGCTTCAGCATATGGTAAATGTACCCAGAGTAGCTCTTCTTTTTGCTCTTCTTCTTCATCTTGTCGCCCGATCTCTCTCTCCCTTCCGAGTCTTCACAGGCTTCTTCGATCCGTTGGCAGACACTTCTGGAAGCAAATCTGGAAGCTCGACGAACTCCATAGCAGGATTGCGTCAATGTGTGACAAGCTTCTCCTTGCTTGCGCTTTTTTAGAGACCGCGCGTCGGAAGTAAGGCGAAGCCCCGCCCAGGAGGGTGGAGCATGCTTCACGCAGAGCGCATATAAATTCTTCTTTGAAATCAGTAGCAATCGACGAGGTTGAGATGGGGGTTGGAAGTGTCCGGACATGAGGGAGATGAGTAGAAGAGGAGGGACCGTAGATTCGCCCGCAGGAACGATTACTTTTGGATTGGAACAGGAATCCTCCGTAGAGCACCTTACTCTTTCAACGCTGAATTTGAGGATGCGCTTGCCAAATAACTCAATGTTGCGTCTTGCAATTCTACTACTGCAACTCTAGTCTCCGTAACAAGCTTGTCGAGCCACTTTCTCTGGTCGTGATATGCACTGACTTATATCAGTGAAGCTTTTGCGCTCGGATGTAGTACTCAATTACGGCTAACACTTTTGCAGACGCTCTTGCCGCGTCTGTCATTTGAGCGGACTTCTTCTATGCCATGCTTGGCAACAGAAATCTATCCGAGAATATTGGATTGGCAACAAGTTTGTGCAAGTTGTGTGCATTATCAAACAATCTTCCAGATAAACGTGGAATAAAGATTGATTTCATGAGGGTATCGCAATTCAATGCATAAACACTAAAGCATGCGGAATAAAAAATACATCGCAGCGCTTTATGCTCCGAAAAGGAGAACATTTCACAGTCAAGCTCTGCCATGATTTGCTTTGTAGTAATTCAGATTTACTTGAATCATTCAGGCCTATTGTAGAATCATTCTCCTTTTGTCATTTTATCATGTTCTTGTAAATCTGAAACACTGCAAGGGCTGACTTGAAAACTGGAGTCATAGTTCAAGTTTGTTGAAGGTGACTTTGCAATTCTTATTGCAAACGGTCTCGGTTAATGGTGCCTGCATTTTCGACAAACTAAGTCGTAAAACCTAAGCATCAGCATTTCAGATTCTTTTGCAAACTTATATTCTTGGCGAGCTTTGAAAAATGAAGTTCAGTGGTCTTTTTTCCTCGCTTACATTTCTGAGGAAAGCTCTATGCACCTGATACTTGAATTAGCCTTTCAGGTCCAAGCAGCATTATGTATGGTGACAAAAATCTACAGCGTATCCCAAAATAATGTGCACACTGTATGATCGTTAATAACTCTCTTGCCTTCATGTCTTTTTGAAGAGGGCTGTTCAAATTTGACTCATTGAAAAAACAACCACTTCTCAAGAGGGAAGGCCATTTATGCTCATACACTGTAAACTAGGCATGTGCATATCTTTAAAAAGAATAACAACCTCGACAATAAGCTATCAACATGGTTAATATTTATTTATCTCCTTACCTTCGTACCTGAACAGATTTCAGATCGAAAAAGTGATATTCACTAAAGAGAAGAGGAAAAGGCAAATCAAACTTTCATGTACAAATTCAAACCACATCAACAAAGATTGTACTTGATGCTGATAGTAATGGAAACTTAGAGCTTGAGTAACTCATTTTATGCTGTAACTCTGCGCGGTTTCCCAAAATCAGTTCCCGCTGGCGATACCCTTACGTCCAGATTTGTCTGGACGCCGCTTTCAAAGAAAGTGGCTCGAAAGCTTGATACGGAGACTAGATGCAGTAGTAGAGTTGCAAGACGCAACATTGAGTTATTTGACAAGCGCATCCTCAAATTCAGCGTTGGAAGAGTAAGGTGCTCTACGGAGGATTCCTGCTCCAATCCAAAAGTAATCGTTCCTGCGGGCGAATCTACGGTCCCTCGTAGAAGAGCGGAAGAAGAATCAGCTCGAGATGTATAGGAGTCGAGCTTCACTTTCTCGTGGGACGTTTCACCGCATGACTTGGCACGATCTCACAGTCAATTTCTAGCTGTGAATGAGTACCCTCTCGTGCTCCGAGCACTTTTTGAAAGATTTCATGGATGTTGGATGCAGAAAAATTGGGAATTTAGTGCGCTGATCCTAAACTTTGATGTGCAAAAGACTCAAAATACGGAACAAGAACTGCAGGTTCAGTCCATTTAACTTGTTGAAAACTGAATTAAAGGCGCTCATTTTCCATTTTTAAAGCGGTCTCAATGTTAAAGGTTGAAGGTTTTGCAATGCTAGAAAACACCACAGATGATTTGCTGTCACATTTGTTCATGTATATAGTACACATTCGTTTTCTCTTCACTCGAAGTTCTAAATAACATGAATTTGACGCTAAAGCGCCATTGCATTAGGATCGTTTGGCAGCGGACTTAGAAACTGAGTAGGTTAACAAAGCGTTGTTTAGGTCATACTAGGTACAGAGCTCTCCGAGAGCAAAGGAATTTACAGTGCTTCCCTAGAGTAGGGGATCTCACTTACCCACTCCGATGACGGCGCTTCTGGAAAAGTATTCCTTGTCATTTAACAATCCACTGACCAGTAGTTTTGTCTAGAAACTCCATAAAAAAAAAACGCATGTTTGCCTTTCTCAGGTCTTACTTTTTGTATAGTTTCTTGATGTGATGACCTGACATTTGCAGTTCGAAATTTGACACAGCATTGGCTGAACTCAGTGGTTCATAGTTCTGCTGATAATGGTACACAAATAAACCGAGATGTACAGAATACAGGAAATTTTGGACACCACATTACAGGGTGAATCAAAGCGGTAAAGTTTTGCATGGATGGTACCACTTCGTAACGGGGAGAGAGCCCATTCAGCTCTCTATCGCTGTTGCGCCAACTAAAGATGACGAATGTCCATGTAAGTCCCTTTGTTGCTACGTGCTATTTTACCCACTCAATTTGAGTCAAGACCATTGAAGAATGCTACTTTTGTTTTAGACAATATAGGCTTGTCGAATATATGCCGCATGGTCATTTCCCACATGTTGATTATTTGGCGGAACACCTTGAGCTGCAGTAGATTTGAGTGCAATCTCTTGTTTTTCATTTCACACTGCGGGCAGTTGAAGAATTGGAGAGGGAAGAGGAGTGGTGCAGCTCTTCTTATTGACGACAGCGACGCAGTCTGAGCACAGTAGCTGGTAAACAGGTAGATACTATTCTCCAGTCGGATCGGTCTAGTCTCTTTCACGGGATCGATGCTTTTGAGTTTATCTCGTGTTCGTCGCGACTTTATATTTCCTGCAGTCTTCGATGTCCCCTGCGCGCGCGGACGTCAATATGAATAAATTTTTCTAAAAAGTTTTGGGTCATTCATTTGCTCCAATGTGAGACAATGCATACATTGAATAGGATGCGCATAAACAGAGTTGGGCTAGCCAGAACTAAGGCACAAAGTTTAGAACCAATGACCGATCATACATACTCTACGTCTTTTGACGTATTCAATTTCGAACGGTAGTGAATTATGAAGTTCTTCAGTTTCGTCCCAAATCCGAATTCATATTCATCTCACCCTTGTCCTGATGTGATGGCTCTGACTGTTGAAATGCACATCGCAGTCGGCTGCGCTTGCAAGAAAGCCCCGCCCACATGGGCGGGCTATGCTCCGCGGCAGTCTATAGAAGCCCTCACCCTAGGCAGCTGTATCAGTGAGTCTACTCGCAGTTCAAAGTCATCGATATGTCTGGACGCGGAAAAGGAAACCGAAAAGCGGATCGAAGGCGAAGTCCACTCGATCGAGCCGAGCTGGGATCCAGTTTCGTGTGGGACGCATCCATCGCAAACTCCGCAAGGGAAACTATGCCGATCGCATCGGAGGTGGAGCTCCTGTCTACCTCGCAGCTGTTCTGGAATACCTGGCAGCCGAGGTGCTCGAACTGGCCGGGAATGCAGCGCGCGACTACAAGAAAACCCGCATCAACCCTCGTCACCTCCAGCTCGCCATTCGCAATGACGATGAGCTGAACAAGCTGCTGACTGGTGTCACCATCGCTCAAGGAGGAGTCTTGCCATTGATCCACTCCGTCCTCCTACCGAAGAAGTCCGCTGTCGAGGAGAAGGCGTAAACCTGCACTGTTAGCGCACTCAACCTAACCCAACGACTTTCCTTAGGGCCACATTCCTAGCTCAATGATTTTGTGTAGTAATGAATAAACATGGTTATATTCTTGTAGATGTAACCTTCTTTTTTACCGAAGTATCAAGGAGAAGATCGTTACAGTTTCAGCAGAGGATCTGTAATTGTAATGATACGGCCTCAAAGAGAGCCGTTGGGTCAGAATCAGTTCGAAGTTGTCAGTATCCTCCGAATTCATGAAGTGCAGTTCTTGGCGCTTGAGGGCATAGACGACATCCTCGCAGTAAAGGTTTTTCTCTTCACATGCAATATGTGATGCGTCTTTCCAGAAGTACTATCAGCACACCACGAGTTTCCTCGTAGACTAGGCCAGGGATGCTCCACCACGACGAACGATCGCCGATTTGCTGTTAATGATTCCTTGGATGTTGTCACAGAGCGCTTGCGATGTGGCTTCGCAGCTCCCTGCCAATCCTTTTGCCTCCTTTTCAGCAACAAGACATGACGACGCTTGCACTCACAAATGAGATGAAGCGCTGCTTATAGAAACTGAGCTCGGATCACTCCGTTGGGCCCCCATTTGAGGTGACGTGTCTGTGCAGTGTCTGTGCTGTTATTGAAGTAGCTTGGGCAATGCTAATGCTTTCGATTAACAGATGAAGTGCGGAAACAGTGCTTGCACTCAGAATTCAATTTTTGATAATGCGCTGAACTTCCAATTTCGAACCAAGCTCAAACTCACGAATCACTTCCTCCGAGATCCTTTCACCACATTCACGATCGAACTTGATTAAACATTCTGCGCAGCAACTACCTTCTCTACTTTCAGAGAATGGATGGTACGTAACACTTATGAGCAGCAAAAATGCGCTTGTATTCGCGGTCGAGGGACACGCGCGTGACGTAGGCTCCGCCCCCTTGGCTCGGGGTTATATAAGCGCACAAGCTGTCAGCACTCCCATCGCTGTCCAACTTGCAATGGCTCGTACTAAGCAAACGGCGCGCAAGTCTACCGGCGGAAAAGCTCCGAGAAAACCACTGGCAACCGAGGCTGCACAAAATCTGCCCCAGCCGTCGGAAGAGTGAAGAAGCCGCATCGTTATCGTCCTGGCACCGTTGCTCTCAGGGAGATCCGTCGTTACCAGAAGTCAACCGAACTGCTCATCCGTAAACTGCCGTTCCAGCGGAGCGTTCTTGTGCGTGAGATTGCGCAGGATTTTAAGGGTTGTTTCATACTGCCGCACTGACTGCAGCAGTCTGCACTGACTGCAGCAGTCTGCACTGACTGCAGCAGACTGCAGCTGACTGCACTGGCTGCAGCAGACTGCAGCAGACTGCAGCTGACCGCACTGACCGCAACGACCGCAGCGGCTGAAGCCTGCAGGCGGAGAGGATAAATAGTTGTGGTTTGAACAAACAACAACAATATATACGTAAAAGCAAGAGACAACAAGGTTTAGATTGTCGCAAAACAGGTATATGCAATGATAGGAAGAATTGGAACAAATACGAACATATCAAAGAAAACTATCGCCAAAATTTGATTGGGAGAATTCTGATGGAACTTATGATCTTCTTATGCGCAAATCATGCTGTTTTGATAATCGCGGTTGTTTTTATTTTTAAGAAAAGAGGCTGCGGTCAGTGTGGTTAGTGCGGTCAGCTGCAGTCAGCTGCAGTCTGCTGCAGTCTGCTGCAGTCAGTGCAGTCTGCTGCAGTCAGTGCAGTCAGCTGCAGTCTGCTGCAGTCTGCTGCAGTCTGCTGCAGTCAGTGCGGCAGTCTGAAACAACCCTAAGACCGATCTTCGCTTGCAGTCTTCGGCGGTGATGGCCCTCCAAAAGCGTCCGAGGCTTACTGTGGGAGTTTTTGAAGACACGAATCTGTGCGCCATCCATGCAAAGCTGTCACCATCATGCGGACTGGAGAAGACGCGGAGAACGTGCATCAAGAACATCGACAAATAAGCAAATAAACTAATCTGAATCAACGGCCCTCTTTAGGGCCACAGCTCCAATAACTGCTTACAAATCTCATTGTATCAGTAAGAGGGACTGTAGATCCGCCCTTAGCTGGGGATCCCTCGACTGGAGCACGGATTCTGTTTGGAGCGCCATAGCTACTCCTTGTCTTTTCCAGAGATTTTGCCAAGCATATTTTGTTTAAGCTCTCTAGGACTTCCATTTGCACTTCCTAGCACATACTCAGGATGTGGTGCCAAAGAGCGCTTTTGGATACAAACTCTAAAACACATCTTTTTTTGACTAAACGGGTGTTGGCAAATGCGGCAACGTTACACTTTAATTGTTCCGCCTTGGAAGCGAAGCCGTTCTGAACGCAGAACTAACTACTCTTCAGAATGGCGTCATCGAACGGCCTTGTTCGGCTGAAAGTCGTGAAGATCGTTGAAATTTGATTCAGCATGTTCGTTACGTAGCATTTGTATGCCTTGAATACGCTTGTGCCCGAGCTAGCGATGGGAAAATCAGCAGTACAGCACCGCTGGAAAGAATATCCGACATTTTGTGATACGAGCTTTCCCCAGTACACATGCGATTTGATCAGTCCACTTCCAGCAATCCAATACGAAAAACGTTACAAATTTGCCCAAAACTTTGTCAAGGAATTTCTCCAATACGTGATTACGGATACCCTACTTCACTAAGTTTTGATACCTTCTCGCGGAGTTACACTGGGTTTACGAGCAGAAAGCGAAGATCTGCCTGGAACTCTGGGCATGAAAGGTATCTGACGTGCTAATCACATAAATTGCGTTCATTTCGCATGATAGATTTTTTTACTACTATCCCAGCCGACCCCTAATGAAAATCTCCGAATTCACTGGAACCTTGTGTGTGTGGGGGGGGGGGGGGGAGGTTGTCTAGCATGCTTCCCACAAATAACATATTCATCCGTCACGCTAGCACCTTATTACCGCGTGTATAGGCATAAGTTCGAAATCCTAGATTTTGCTGGAACTTCGTCCAGAGGGCATTCGACATAATGATCGCAAAATCGTACACTTTTCGCACAGCAAGCCTGGCGAAGTTACGGTGTGGAGGTGCGGTGAGGGGCAGTTACGCACTTGGCTGCAATGTGGTTATGATAGAGCATACATAGGTAGACCCTTATTTGGTTCATACAAGGTAAGGGTACTTGGTCGAAGTGGCGTTTTTATAAATGTATACTATCTTATAGAGCATTAAACTGATTACGAATCTGCTTTCCTTACCTGCAAAGCGCTTTTGGGAGGGGAGTGCTAAAAAATTTTCGAAGTAAAAATTTAATGTTTTGTCTAAGGTAAAAAACAGGCTTGAGTTAGTTTCGGCACTTAAAAAGAGTAATGACTGACATGGGTTTGTTAGATTGGAGGTATTTATTGCATATAAGCCCCTGTAGTAATCATGGCCCCATCTGAGCTCACGGATAAAAGTTTGAATGCTTGTAGCCTCGCTTTCGGATTTTTGTATCGAAACTTTTCATAACTCTCCTCCCCGAAGCGCTTTGCAGATAAGGAAAGCAGATTTGGAATCAGCATTGCATGCTTTACAAGGTAGTGTACATTTTATATAGACGCCATTTCGATCAAGTATCCTTCCCTTAATAAACCAATTTAGATCCCAAAAATCCACAAAGCCGTATTATACGAGGAGCGCAATATACGTGATCGAAAGGTCCGACAACCCCCCCCCCCCTTCACAAAGTTCCATGCGATTCAACCGGCTGCCGCATATTTACTGTAACTTTGCTAAAGGGTCTTCAAGAGCAAAAAGGCAACTCTTTCTTCAAATCTCAAGGTCGCGTCTAGTCGCTCTAGGCGAATTTCCACACAAATCTGCTACTACGTCCCCAAGTCGCATCCCCACTATAACTTGAGGCGCTACCATGACGACCGAACTTTTTACCCGTGATCCGCATAACTCTTTGGGCAAAGTTAGAGCGACCTATCTTAAAGAATGCACATGGTATTCGTGAAAGTATGCCGAATAACCCCCGTGCAAAATTCCAGCGAGATCTGAGATCCTGACCTACACGGCAAAGGCCATACCATGCGAAATGAATATCGTTTCCTAATCTGCAGGTCAAATAAGCCCCGAAAAAGAACTTCCAGCAAAATTCGTGATATTGAATTTTTGTTTGAACTAGGTAGACTGTGTTTCCACTGTTCATAGCCTACAGCATTCTGGAGCGTACCTAATGAAGTGCTTAGGATACAAAACATCACTCCAGTAGTGAGGGACAGCAAATGAAAGTTACAAAGAACTGGAAACAAATCCTGCATGTCAAGATGCTGTTAAAAACGAGCGGTAAGAGATGGCGCTCCAAACAAGATCCGTGCTCCAATCGAGAGATCTCCAGCTAAGGGCGGATCTACAGTCCCTCTATCAGTAATAGATATGACGATACACGATATAGATGTAACGATACATAGATAATAGTAGTAAATATGGCAAAGTTCTTCCAAGATTAAGCATCGAAACCTCATGAAGTCACTGCATGCTACCATTAGACACATATCTACCTTACGGGACAGTGTCGGTTCATATTCAGCAAACTTTATGGTTTGAAAGCGCTTGTTGGACCTTATGGCAGCCGGACTTGCCTTGTCTGAAGACTGACTTGGATAATGTGTGTAGAATTAGCGTTCCATCATGTAGATTTGGATGCGAAAAGAAATCGGTGTTGTTTACGCGGTAGCTATGAATGTCCCTACTTCTACGTTCCAGAACGTGGGATTAGGATAGCCGTATTCAGATTGTTTGCAGCAAACCTCAAAGTATCATGATATTCGCATAAAACAGTACCGGATGAGCTTGCATGTTGCCTTACTCACCTTGCCGAGATGGACAAAGCTGCGCTTTTTCAAGAATAAACTCATCTTTCTTTTTTGGTTACTCCTTACTTATTTATAGTATGGTGTTTTCATTTTGAAATGAAGGCATCTGATGTAGTGTAGGTAAAGGATCCCTCATGTCAGATAATCACCAAACGAAGTTTAGCTATAATCTGAGAGCTGCGATTTTTTGGGGTCGGTGCACTGGAATAGTATCTTTTCAGGGGCTCGCGTAAAAATAAAAGTAGCTTTACCACAGCTGTCGTCCTTTCACACAACCGTAGCGGCCACCGCTTGCGTACATGGATGCGGGCTGATCACAGTCGATAAACAGCTGATTTTTCTCCATTCATCCACATTGACAAGAGTGATCCCTCGCTACCAAAACCGCGCCGCTTCCGAGGAGCAACACCTATGCCCGCTATGGTCGTGTGATCAGGCCATAGCAATTGGGGTGGAGAATGAGACGATGGGAATGTCGTCACTATGTTAATCCACTAGAACAGAAAAATTGCTCAGATGGGTCCCAGTAATAGTGCTTTCTTCTAGCGCGCACTCTTGCTCTTCTCCCCGTCAGCGCTCTATCGATTTCTCGTAATCAGCACTGGCTGGAGTGTGAAAAACCATAAAATACCTGTACTTTGCCGAGTGCAACTTTAGCTATCATCTATTTCATCTATTCTATTAAGAGACTCAAGGCCGCTTCGCACACGTCGTTCAAAGAAACTTGGGTACTATTCCACATTAGTTGACCCAAAAAATGAAAATTGTGAATTTCGCTAAAACTTCGTCTAAGGGGATTATTTGGTATGCTGAACACGAATATGATGTTTATTTCGTGCGACAGCGCCATCCGGTGGAGTCACGGTAGGATTACGGTAGGGGTCAAAATCACGGATTTGCCCGAAACTTGGCCCAGAGGGGTTATCCGACCCGCTGATGCCAAATATCACATTGGTTTTGAACCGTAGGGATATTTCCTCGGGTTACGGTAGCTACACGATAACGGGTGTAACATAGTTCTGCCTGAAAGAGTGTACGGCGATTCGGACGATCGTGAAGCTTTGCACACACGACCACCGCCGCGCGCTACACACCCTGCTGCGGCTTTTGCTTAAGCAAAGCACAGCGGAAAGATACATTTGCCGATGTGATTTTGACCCCCTACCGTAAACCTACCTTAAGTATGCAGCGAGACGTTTTCATGCAGAGAAAGTGTGACATTTCTAATCAGCATGTCAAATAACCACTCTGTGCGAAGTTACAGCAGATTGTGAGATTTTGTGCCGTGTACCCACCGTAACTCGGAAAAATGACAGGGGGCCGAATAACCCCTCCGGGCCAAGTTTCGGGCAAAGCCGTGATTTTGACCCTTTGCCGTACTCCTACCATAACTCCACCGGATGGCGCTATCGCACGAAATAAACATCATATTCGTGTTCAGCGTACCAAATAACCTCCCTAGATGAAGTTTTAGCGAAATTCACGATTTTCATTTTTTGGGTCAAATAATTTGGAATAGCGCCTAAACTTGAACTTGTTCGCGGTCCCATGGAGTTTTTGATTCCGGATGAAATAAATTACAGGTATAAGCTGGCTAAGTGCAAGAAAGTGAAAAAAGAAAGAAAAGAAAGTGAAAAAAAAGAAAGTCTAGAAAGTGTGTGCAAAGCGGTTGTCCTTAGTCATAGAGTAGAGGATACAGCTTTTCTTGCTTAAAAGTTAATCTAGTGAGTATTTGGAACTTGGATTGAAAACATACTCAAGTTTGCAGAATAGAAAGATAACGTTTATGTGAGGCTTTGGGAACGTCTGGGATAATCAACTAAATATGGGCACAAAGAGGCAAATGCCAAAAAACATCCTAGTAGAATTGGTCATGAATGATTCTGTACCAGTCTAGGCACACTCAAGTCATTTGTGACTTATATAGATGATTTCAGGTTGACGTCAACCCAACAAATTTAGCGTCCAGAATTTGTACACGCGCGGAACGCTTTTGAGAGTACCAATTGGAACTGTGAAGTGAATACTGCAGGATTCTGCCATTTACAGATAGTCTAAGTTCAGTGCTGCATGATCCAGCACCAAAAAAGTAAAATTTTTGAGGGCAAGCACTGTTTGCACACATCTATCCATCGCCACTTCAATCCATAGCAGAGACTATTGACGGGTGGGGGAACGAAAGCCGCCAGCTTCGGTTGCCTGCGCGGATGCTGGTCCTGGAACGACATGCAACACGTTGCGAAAGGACCATTTAGCCGCGAAAGGCGGCTCAAACTGGCGGCTTTCGTTCCCCTACCAGGGCCCGGCACGCTTTGGTTTAAAGCGTTTCTGGGAACGAAGTCCCCCATGACTTCGCGAAAATTTACGAAGTCCCTCTTGACGTAAAAATCAGTAGGAAACCCTTAATAGTCAAAATAACATTAAAAAAGCGAAAAAAGCGCATTTTGAGGTAAGCAATACAATAAAAAAAGCAAAAAGAAAACATTTCGAGTTGATTAAAGGCTCTGTCATTGGGTAGTGTACCATTTTAGGGCTCAGAATGTCGAGAACCTCCTAGGCCAACCAAATCTGTGGCCTCAACAATCTGGCAGTGCATTTTTCGCCACATAGTTCAAAGGACACCGCGTGTGATTGGAGCGCAATATCTATCAAGGCGTTAGATTTGCACTACTTTTGGCTCAAAAGAAGAGGAGAGACAATAGTTTGATTCGCTCTCTTCACTATATAATAGATTTTTGAGCGTTTTAATCGTCCAAATCAAAAAGGTCCAAAACTTATGTGAACTCTCCGAAATTTATGCTCCGAACCAACCCAGTTGGTTCGGTGGTTGGTTTAGAAATCAACAAATCCGGAACGGGTATTCAGACACATAAGTTTTGGGAACTTTTTACATAACATAGTTTGGAGTAATATTGTATACTCATAGCCCAAATTCGGAGCCATGTGATTGTTTGTGCGCTGTAAACAAGCCATTTGTTTGTTTGAGTCTTGCATTTAAAATTCGCGCGCTTGCGAAAGAACACGTTCAACTCGTGAAACTGACATGTTCGTCGTGTTTTTTAGCGCTTCCTCCAGGACCTCGTAAAAACGATGTCCCCGTTGCTTCTAACTCCAAAAACGAAGTCCAGTTTGACCCCAAACCATCGGTGCCGGGCCCTGTCCCCTACCCACTATTGACTGGGTGACCGGGGGCGTAACGGGGTGACCCGACCTATTCCATAAGCAGATGTCGCATGTTATACACACTATGCTTTTGTAGTCTGTCAATGTTGGATTTAGAAAAGACATCTGGCAAATCGCCAGATTGCGTGGCGACTGAAATGGTGTGAAACATGCTCGGGGCTATAGGCGCGCATATGAGCGCAAAACAAGTAGCGTGCGAGGCGTAGCTCTCAAGCCAACGGTTTGGCATGATTCCGGCTCGGACAGACCATAGGGGCGCATGCCTGAGCTAAACTGCACTTTTAAGGACATATTCACGTGTTTTGCAGAAGAGACCTGGCGGAACTAACGGCGTCCCTTGCGGTGCCGACACCACTTGCGAGTGAACATGCCAGAGCCTTGCGGAGTGGCTCTAGTGCACATATCCAAGTTGATGCTCCATATGCATTTCATCACGAGGGAGTGTTGAAGTCATCGCAGGCACTATATGAAGTGTTGGGTCCACTAGCCCGTATGACGCTGTTGCATCACTTCTCACGACTGCCTCAGCTGGCAAGGGAATTGCACAGTAAAGACGATATCTATCTTGCTTCTCCGGCTAACAGTGCGTGAAGTCAAAGATATTTAGAATACGGAATATTGCTAGTGCTCCATCGCTCAAAAGCGTGGTTTTGCAAAATACTGAGGAATTTAACTAGTAGACTTTCTATTCGAGGAGCCAAATTGTGTGTTGCAATGTAGATTTTAGGACGGATTTGTAGCATGCTATATAGTTCTTCAGCGCAATAGTTTTTTGTAGCAGTGATGTTCCCCTGTCCATATAAAACATCCAGCTGTCAGCATAGGTTCGTTGGGTGGTTACGCCAAACTGTCTTACAAAAGAATGGTCAGAAGTCGAAGTAGTGGGTAGAGGACTATATGGGCGAAAAAGGGCGGTCCTTGCGGTCATTTGCGACAAATACGCACTGTACATGCGCGGACATGCGTTCCTGCAGGGAATCCGTGCGGGACTCTTCCACATTCGGCGACATATAGTCCTCCACCCCGAAGTAGTCAAGCAGAGAACGCTGACTGCAAGTTTTCCTTTCCATATCTGCTGAACGTTTTTGTGGATAGAATTATAAATCATATTTCACAGAAATCGTGAATGCGAGGTGTAACTTTGGAAACACGGATCCCTTGTAGGTTTAATGCTGGGCCAAAACATGCAGCTGAGTTACTAGTAAACTTTGGATCAAATCGCATGTTTATTTGATTATTCGAATAAACCATCTCAATGCGAATAATTCGAAAATTCGAACATTCAAAAATTTGAGATTTTGAATAATATTCCATAGTCGAATATTGGCAAATTTTCATTTTCGAATATTACTCTTAAATCCAATATTTGAAGTTTCGATTTTCGATTATTATTCGATAGTCGAATATTCGAGAATTTCAGTTCGAATATTATTCGACATTCGAATATCCGAAAAATAATTCAAATTTCCCCTATAGTTACTATTTCATGCCTATAGGTGAGCTAAAAAAGCAAAGATTGTCTCCAAATCATATGTATAATTTTCCTGGTTCTAATCTGCTTGTAACTTCGTATACAAAGGCGTTCAACACATATAGACGACAGATCTGGAGTCAGCTCATACCGCGTCCTATGGTATTTTGCTTTTTTGAATTGGTCATCTCGACTTCTGACCATTCCCTTGTTAGCACCACTGGTGCACAAGCGCAGAGTTGATTGTGAGCAACAAAATGTAATAAAAAGATAATCACTGTTTCTGTGTAATTCCTACCTTGATGAGTTTGGGTTGCTCTGTTATTATTTGATGTTATAGTGCTAGGCAAAAAAATCCAACTGTGCTTGCGTATCAGTCTTGAACATATGATTGGAATCAACTCAGTCTTGTGTATCAATCGTAATGAAATAAATGAGACTACAAAATTTGAATGCAAAAGAACCAAAGAATCTAATCACTTGTTTTAGGACTGCGAACAATGACAAGAGAAACATCAATGTCACAAAATTGTAGTAAGGAAAAAAAAGCATCACTCTATGATCAAGTTGAAAAAAATAGCAGTAACAATCCTCTCTCTATCCTCTGTCTGCAACAGCGAATGGTACATAAGAAAAGAAGGGATGAGTGGAAATCTTAGCTCATACCCAACATCGCTGAAAGCTCGCTCGGACGTGATTAGCGCGGTATAGGGCATATGATTTTGATTCTATTCATGACTCAAAAAAGGAGAGGGGCAATGGTTTGATTAGGTCTCTTTATTGAATGGTAGATTTTTGAGCTCCTAAGTAGTTCGAGACAAAATGGCTCAAATATGTGTACTCTCCGATAATGCTTCGCACCAACCCACTGAGTTTGGTGATGGTCTTGAAACCATATCCCGGAGTAATAGGAACATAGATATTGTTTACACATGCAATATAATACAATATACATATGCATATACGACATAGATGTACAAATAGTCGAGATTTGATGTCATATGATCGACTATGCGCTGCAAACAAGCCATTTTATGCATTAAGCTCATTGGAACGTGTTAGTCATGTACAAAATTGGTGGTGAAGCATTGGCATGTCTGAGGATGTGCAGCTAGTTTAGCATATGTTATAATAGCGTGCTTGTGTGCCTTAAAAATCAAGTCTGACTTCGCGCACCCGTGCGGGGTCCTGATTGAGCTTTCAGTGATGGAAGCACAACGCTTTAGAGGCAACGTACGCAATCAGAGGATGCTGTAGTGTAACCCAATCATAGATCCAATAAGTACTGAGTCAGCCTTTCAAATTTTTTGAGATTTTGAATGCCAAGAAACTGAGCTGTCATAGTCGAAGAGAGATTGCTATCAACACCGTCATAAATTTTGAAATGTCCATTGGAGGCGCACATTCAGTACAAGGGTGGCCAAAGCCAGTGGGTGCAGCATTCGCTCAGTCAATTGAACAGAATGCTGCACCCCCTAGCTTTGGCCACCACTACATAAATAAATGAATTTGACGTTTCATGTAATGCCCAACAATGTCGACAACACTTGCGAGCGAATTCGGGCATGGAGACTTGTGAAATGTGCGCTCTATTGCCATTTTACGCAAGCAAACGTCAGAGCAACGTCGTATGCGAGAAAACTGTGGCATTGAAGGGCACAAAATGAACGCCAAATTTATCGCAGCCTCAATCAATGAGCACGTAACCACACCTCAATTATTTACAACAACATAGAAACAACAAACACATATGAGTCCTCAAGCGAGCTTGTTCTGCTACGAAAACACAGGTTTACCTTCAGCTGATCTCCGATGTATCCACCAGGACAGCTGTCAGGAAGTACAACACACAAACACTCGCAGGATCTCATGTTTTGTTGTCTTTGAGTATTAATGCTTCTGTGCGAGCTCGTGAAACACCAATCACTTTTTTGATAGTAGAGAGCAAGCTTTACGATTAGTGAGTAATGCTGTGGTCAATGTCGAAATTTCTAAAATCTTGTTTATTTAATGAAATCCTATATTTTCAAACTATTATTGAAGAAAAATATAATGAGTACGAGCTTTGACACATACATAGTATCCAGAATGTACATTTGTACCTGTTCAAAAAGTAGAATATCATTTGGTGCGAACGTATTCGATGTATCCAACTTCTTTCTTCTATTAAGATAAATGAATTATGGGGGCAATTACTTGAAGCTGGTCTATCTCCACTGCCCTAAATTTTGTGAGCAATTTTTTTTATCGGATTAAGACATTTAGAAAAAATAATGTGATTATTAAATCTGTCACATTACTGCTAGGTAATATTACTATGCAATTAGAAATGCTGCAGAAGTCGTAAATAAGCCCTGTTCCATGAGAACATAATCCAGAACCGAGAAGTAATAACGCCACCCATTCTGCAGAATCACAAAAATGGCTTAGGGTTTCCTTCACTCATGTAGAAAAGTGGTCAAAAAACAAGCCTTTTCCAATAAACGTTGTCAAATGTTCCCAATTGATTCTCCAATTGCTATAATTGCTCTACATATTTGGAAACATATGGAAATTTATGCAATGTGCGCGCTAAACGTCGCCTTGAAGGTGACGAGGAATTTAACTACAACTATGGCAACAGCTTCACACGATCTATGAGAAAATCCAAACGATATCGATACTTGCTATTGCTGCTGAGTATTTGTCTGTTTGCTCAACCGCTCTAGAATTTTTTTTTACACAAGTGTCAGCGATGTGAGCAACAATCCGCAAAATCTTCAGAGCTTTGACGGTTTTTTACGATCGTCTAAGAGTGATTCCCGCTACGCATCAAGAGCAAACTTATTCTTTGAAGAATTTAGTAGTTGCTTTGAATTATTGTTTGCTGCAATGACTGACGTGACATCTTTTGTTAATGCTTCTATTCACTCTGTTATCAGTTGGCTTAGCACGTTTCTTAACAGTCCGCTCAGTTTCCTTATTTTGATCACCTATTTGCTCGGCCATAAACCACTAAGCATGACTCTTACGTTTGAGCTAGTGTAATTTTCCATTTTTCATTGTAGAGCCTTCAAGACGACTTTTAGCATCTTATTCATGGCTTCCGTTTAGCCATACAGATTTCGAAATCTTTAGCCGCAAAAATAGGGCTTAAATAGAACTAAACTTTTCAGGTTTTTTTCAAGACATCTTGCTTCGTAGTTTTTTAGTCAAATGATTTTTTGCTTGGCCCGCTCTGCAGTGGAATGCACATGCTAATGTGTGTAAGTGGTGTCTATGCATCAATCAGCTTGCAAAGCATAACATCTCAATGCTAAAATAGATTCTCTCAGTCCTCCATATTTCACTGAGAGTGCAAAATAATTATTATGGAATTTAAGAATTAGCTTCTCAAAACCAATAAAAATTCTACTGCATGCATTCTCAAAAAAACCACTGGAGGCGAGTCGACAAATTTTGAAAAACTTTGCCTAAGGCCGAGCTTGTCGTGTCCTGCCCATATAGTCTAACACCTGTTAAAACTTTCATTGCAGCTTTCTTGCTATCGCTACAATCTTTTCACTATCTATCGACCTGTGCCTTTCTTCTCTTGTTTGCATTTCTTGATGTATTATCGCTAAAAAGTCGCCGAGAAAACGTCCACCTTGAGCTGAACACAAAGATAAGATCTTACACATGTTAACTAAAATTACATGTGTAATCCTTCAAAACTTCACTTCAACGACAAGTTAAGATTGAGAAGAAAGATGAGCAAGAAAAATAAACGGTACAAAAAGGTGTGCAAAGACACTTCCGTTTTATAGGGAACTTGATTCTGTGCGGATGTTTCGCCACACAGCTGTTGTTGTTAGCGCTCGCTCATGTTTCACAGCTCATTAGTTTCACGTAAACTTCAGATACTAGTTTGCATAAGCTTTATTTGTTTTTTGTTTCTACTGCAATATAAGGATCTCCAGCCGCAGTGATTCTTGTGATCAAGTTTGGAGCTTTATAATCTTCAGTAAAGTTACGCGTTTAGATGAGCAGACTTCAATGCTGTTTGAGCAAGAGCAGGTTAGGGAAGCACAAATGTTTCACTAGTACAGTGAACACCTTTTTTCAATGGTGAAGAAACTACAGAACTAGTCACAGATACAAATATCGTGAGATTTTTTCTTTTGACAATCATATTTTAACTTCTCATTTGTTTCATTATAGCAAAGAGTTTATCCATTCACTCAACTTTGAAGATAGCTGACGTGCTCTGACAGTTAGGTTAATGGCTAACTGAAAAATTTTCTAATTTTATTAACTGCTTTTCATCGCGCAATTCCCATGAGCTCCCATGGAATGTTTAGAGTATATGACACACGAACCGATTGAATAAGAAGTGTGTCAGTTCCTAGTCCAAACTCAGTGATACTGTCTGAGGCTGATCCAATGCATTTCATCGTATAGATCTCATTTACTCATAACATGACAGCAAAATAAACTGAGCAACATACTATCCTTTGGAACTATGCGTCGCTTACTCTAAGCCTTTGGTTAAATAATCAACAGCTTGCTTCGAGACCTACTATAATCTCTCGCGCACCGAAATTGTTGCTTCTCCGATGATCTAATGTAGAAATGCGAATACGACTTGTACGGTGGCATAACAAGCCTTGAGCATGTTTTTGGGAAAAAGGATGATGTTATAATAAAATGAGAGTTTGGGATTATTGTGGAACTGGGCTATCATATCGTATCTCTACTGTATGTACGTGATGTCAAAGCTTCAAAACTCTTGACTAAACGCTTTTCCTCTATTATCAATAGTAACAACAGTTAATGCGTTTTTGCCATTTACGTTTTGATTGCCATCATCTTATAGGATCTCTCAAACTTTACATACGCATAGATTATGATGTTCGAATCGCTTAGAGATGTTGTCCAAACTCATCGTTCATTTTTCGAATTCCGTCAAAAAGAAACATCCGAAGAGTCTGAGATTTTTTCATTCGTTGTGCCAAGTTAGAAACTGTTGAATTCCACCTGTCTTAATTGTCTCCACTTCCTTTGTCTATCAATTCTACCTTCTCAAAGTGCATAGAGAGGTCACACGGTAGACATCTAATTTATGTTGGTTTAGGCAAGATTCCTGTTACTTCTCGGTCTTGTTCCGCCCTCTTCCAGTCTAACAAGATTGTAAATTACGAAGTATAGTACACTAGCGTTAGACCTTTAGTTCGTACTCAATAAGCATGCAAGAGTAAAATTACTATAATTGAGCATAGTTGCGTGCATCGAGAACTGTGCCGATTTGTTTTTGAAAACTTATAATTCTATTATGTACGATTTCATTTTGATTTTTCTAAAGTGAAATACAGCTGTTGAGCCTACTGAGGATCTAGGACAAATGACTCGTGAAACTGAAGATTTCGTATCACATGATTACTGGGCCCCTTTTTTCCAGATTCAAACTGCTTGCTGTTAAGCAGGAAGTGTTCGAAACATAGCCAGGAAATCCAAATAAGCATATCGTCGGACTCGCCTTGAAACGCTGATTTCAAATATTCGTTTATTATCTGCCGAGCGACTATCTGGAATGAGACACGAGTTCGAATGTGCGGATTTCTAAAGAATTCTGTAACTCACGTTCCACGAAAAACGTTTTATAAACATTCTTCAACTGTGAGCCACACAGTTTCTTAGGTTGTCTTTATTTATCCAATCACGGCCACATTTCAGGCCTCCGAGGAAGACGAAGGCGTCGAAACGTTGAGCTGTGACTGGATAAATAAAAACTATCTAAAAACCTGTGTGGGGCTCAGAACACTTGAAGAATATATAAGACGGTTAGGTTTGAAGTAAGCGAAACATGGAAACTATTGAAGGACGCATGAACACTTACTTTTTCTTGGTAAATGTGCTTCTTCCTCGTAACTGGAATACTCCTAGTCACTTATTACGCTCTCAGGCTGTTTGCAACAAATTTTCGTTGGGACTCGAATAAATTCTCATATCAAAGGCTCATAATAACTCCTTCCAGATAGTTCGGCAGATAATAAACAAGTATTCAAAATCAGCGTTACAAGGCGAGTCCGAATATACAGGTTTGAAATGGCTGAGTCAACTAACCATTTCTCGTAAGTGCGGTAAATAAATGTTTCGATGGTCATGTGCTCTCCCAAACATGGTGTTTTACAATCGCCCCTTCTTTATTATGCTTACATACTCAAAGGTTGATGTGATGAATAGAGACTTGAACCTTTTTTCACATAAAGAATCTTTGCTGGATAATAGCGAAAATTCCCAAATTTCGTAGCCGATCTAAAAAATTCGGCAAAATTTTGAGTGGTGCGAAGAACTAGAATTAGGAAGTTCGCATTTTTTTGAGTATCAAGATTACTCGTACTGAGCAACATCTGCTTCTAATCTTCTGTTTTGTGGAACTCCGTCAAGAGTTATCCATAACCTTCCGCTAAGATCGGTGTTTCATCGTTTCCTAGTCCCATAGCAAGGAATTTACTTCAGTTATTCAAGAAGCTTGTGAACAAATTAGCGGAATTGACTGCGTTGAGTTGGACCTGACTTGCGGGAACACCGCTGAAGGGTTACTAGAATAAAACTCCACACAGCAAGGTTGAGTTATGTTCCATCAAAACCGCCATTGCTGTGTACCGATGGATGATTCAATAACCAAACAGGGCATCGCTTAGTTGAGTACATATTTTGTACCTTTTTCATGTATATGACTTTAAGAAATACTCTTTAAGACAGTTTCATCTCCTCAGTGGTGTTGGTGGTGGTTCGTTCAAACAGGACTTGCTGTTATTGTTCAAAGTGTTATTGTTTGAGACGACAGTCTTGAATGAGTAATATCGCGCCTAAGCATCAAATGCCAATCATAACCATCAATCGTTCTTTTTTTTATTGGACGATTCGAGTCATTTGATCAACCCAACGTTTTTTCTCGATTTCTTTTTTTTTTCGCCCTTCGGCACGTAGGTTTCGCGCAAATATTGCGCAGTGTTTTCCGCAAAGATTAAAACTTCACCGCCTACTTTTTGCTTTGCGGAGGGAGATCTAAGAATAAGTCCTGCTCCGCACACGTGATACGACTTATAACGAAATTCTAATAAACTTTGCCCCGCCTTCAATCAGCGTAACCTCTTCCTCACCATTGTTATTTGCTTGCATTCGAAGAATAGCCTGCTCCTTGTCACCAAGAAGATTTCGATAAATTCTTGCTCTAACAGTGCGCTTGGCTGACGCTCCAACGAGGAAGATTCCAGTAGAGCAGAACGTAGAGCGTGACCACCAGAATGTGAATTGTGGTTTTCACGTCACCTAGCCTTTGATGTATCTTATCATCACATTCCATCTACACGCGCCTCTAACTGAGAAGCTCTTGCAAGAGTCAGGCGCTCATGGCTCGAGCTGTTTATTCCTCTGAGTGCATCCTCTGGTTCATATCCGCTTCTGTAGGTGGAATTTAGCTCACAGAAGTTCACCTAGTCGATGGCAATTGAAGGTGATCTGCCAGCGGATAGAGCTTAAAATGCTGATCTTAGATATACTTTCAAGAGAAATGCGAAGCGATCTTTCAAAAGAGTTATAAGCTCTTCTTATGTCAATTTTCCGCATTTCAAATCGCAAAGTCACGGTAATTCCCTAGAAGTATGTAAGGTCTATCCCTGGTGTAGATCATCTTCCAATCGACAAAAAAATTCCTCTTATCAGATAAATGAAAATCAAGACATAGCCAACTTCGCATTGGCTGTTATTCTCTGGTTCATTTTCTAAGTTGGACTAAGTCTTGCATCACAAAAACCCCAAATGTCTGCCAGTCGCGTAATGTCATGAATTTGGCTTGGTGGGCCTGAGGAGAGAAAATTGAGGCTTCCAAGTCGCTTACTTGCATATTATTAGATGTGTCTTGTTGAGCTGAACTTAAATATAATTTCCATATCTGCTGGCTGTTCTCCAGAAGAAGTTAGAGCGTTTGTGTATGTATGGTACCTATGGTAAAACAGTGCACACCTTCAAGAACTGGTTGTCAAAACACTTGTATATGTTTCCGGTGAATGTGTACATTCTTTGGAGTCAGTACACTCACTACCATGCTTGTATTGCACTCCCAAGCTGAATTTTAAAGCGCTTTGCTTTACATTCCTTATAACTTCACACTTTAACTGCTCACAAATTTTTAAAGAATAGCTCAGCGGTAAAGAAGGTAGATTTGAAACCGCTTTTCAAATAGCAATCAAAGTTATATTTTATCAATTGGCCACTGCAACTTGGCATGCTCCCCTCGTCAAAATATAAAATCGTGTTCGTGACCCGCGATACAAGATCATAAGCTTATAAAGAGAAACATTCGATAGTATTCGTCAAATTTTGTTCGTTAAAAAATGCAAGAAAGCTCGAAATTATCTATCTTGTGTTTTCAAGCCGTTTTAGAAACTTGTGCTGATCAAATGTTCCAATGATCGGCTCTGATTCTATTTCTTCTAGTTTTTCCATTTGATTTCTGAGTTTGTTTTGAACGAAATCTAACATGCAATAACATATAAGGTCCATTCATTACATATTTTATGAAATGGAGCCATTTTTGAACATTTCAAAGTAGATGTTCTATATTTGTTATTGCAAATTTTCTATATTTGTCGAAGATCTCGCGTTCAACTAATGTATCAATGCCTCAATTCTGCGAATGAATTTGCAATAACGCAGTCATCTTGCTTCAAAAGCTCCTAGTACTTGGACAACCTTTTATCTGTCTGTCAAGCGTTTATGTTTTCAAATTTCTGCGGAATAAGCATATTGCCCACAGAATCCTTCTTTCGAACACTCACAAAACCATGACCATAAACATTTTCTCCGAACTCTTCTTTCCAGGGCATGATGTATCGGATACTGTGTAGCGTTTCATGTAGTTTTCTCGTTTTTTCACTTTAACTTTTGATATTTAGACGTGAACAACAACAACAACACAAAAATGTCGACGAAAGCGGTGCCTAAAGGTGGTAAGTATTTTTGTTATTTCGTATCATACTTCAAAACTGAGGCTTTCTCTTATCGTGATTCTCATGTCGTTTCTTTTCTTGGCACGATCAAAAAAGAAAGCTTAGACAAATTCAATTATTGCTAGTATGCCATCCATTTACAAGTTTGATAGGCAGTAGAATATAGCAGCGGGAAAACAAACATTCGTAAGATTTTTAGGAAAAGTACATGAAAGATAATTGCAGATGACTCATCCCAGCTCATGAGGTTGAAACGATTCATGAAATTTGTAAATTTATTTAATGCAAGAAGTTTGTGGGAACGGTTGCCAAATCTTTGGAGAGACTCGGTTTTGTCCGATTAGACAAACAACACTCTCTAAGCTTCTGAGCTGTGAAGGTTTGGATGTTTCAAGTAGATAACACCCCCAAACTCACTAGGGCAAGTCTGGTTGCAAAACACCCTGCGCTTACTTGTATGGTTCTGTTGAGATACTTTTTGTTTATTGGTGCATTTTTTGGGTGAATGGCCTTTGATGCACATAATGAACATCAAAAACTGCCTATGCGACTTGCCCACATCATGCGCACAACTGTAATTGGCATTATGCCCCATACAATAGGATTATAAAATCCCCTCACAGGAGGTGGTGTACTTGTAGGGAGAAGAAGACAGTTACAAATCATAAAGCGCATGAAAGGCTCTCAAAATGAACAGTTCAACATCTAACAGTCAAATCAAGTACGCGGCTACGCTACAGGCCTGAATTTCTCGAGCAATGGGAGAGAAAACATAAATTTCCTTCTAAGTAAAAAGACGAGGTCCATAACATTTTTTCAAATTTTCGAATTTTTCCACAATTTAAAACAACCCTGTCGAGGCGAACGATGAATGGTTAGCTGCAAACTGGAGTTTTCCAGCTCATTGTTTCTCCAGTTGAAGAATTTTAAGCGAAAACAAGCCAAGCATTTCCAAGCCATCAAAGAAATCTCAGTTTTGGGGTGACGAAGAGTGGGGCAGTACTGGAATAAGTTTCGGCATAGTAAAGACTTCTCTAGAAAGTAGTCAATGTAGGTTCTTGACGCTTCTCCAAATTGATGGTGTATAAAAAAACTGTCTACACTACGATTAGGTTTACCTTCCTGTCTAAGTTCAAGTCGGCGAAGGATAAGACTTGAAACTCCTTCATTAACAAAATCAAGCATGTAGAAAGCATACTGAAACATGCAGCCCTCTACCTCTGCAATTGACTGTTGAAGCGATGGAGAAGACATGGCATTACATTAGATTAACTCATAAGCTCCACTCATAAGTTTAGAGAGTGTTGCCTTATCAATTCTGAAAAATTCGGAAGCATATGTAGCTGGTAAGTTGAAGACATGTAAGCATATCGAATTTGTCGTTTTTTTTTCTTTGGGTCTAGTTCTGCTTCTTCTTGTAGAATTTCATTTACTGAGCGGGACTATCTTTCAGGCCTCTGAGGAAGGCATTATTGCCGAAACGTGCTGAATAAATAAAACTTATAACAAACCTGTATGGCAAAACGTCATGGAAAATGTGATTCTTCCCTCCCAAAATTTTTTGGAACATACCTTCGCACTGCCTCTTTTATAACAGCACTGTGCCGTTGATACGTCAAGAACGAGAGGTGAAAAATAAATCGAAACGCTGAAAATTCTTTGAAAATTTTGCTTTATATGTACATCGTGTAGGATTTGATGAAAATAATTTTTGGAAACTTCAAAAATTTCTATCTTAAAGCTACATGGTGTGCTGACATGGCTCTGGCTGTACCGGTGAGGGACCTTTGCATCCCGTCAACACTCCTTATACACAAGAATTTTTGAAAGTTTCTTAGATTTCAACAAAATACAAATAAAAATGTAGAAATCTTCCGCCAACTAATACTAGAAATACAAAGTAATGACATCAACTCAAATCGAGCACTGGCACTGCCCTCAGAAAGCGACAGCGATTTGGAAAGATTGATATACCGTACCGCTCTGTCCTTTCTGATACGTGTTTGACTTTCCAGCAATTCTCATGCGAACTCTGCTCTAACAAAAAATGTCGAATGCGCATTCCTGCAAACACTTGCAGAAAAACTTTTGCAGAAAACTTAAGATATCTGAAAGCTTGTGGCCGACAGAGGATATGGGCAGTAATACATTCGTTTTAGTCATACTTTTGAAAACGACTACTTGGTGAATTTGCGGACAAAATTTGAAATTCTTTTTCGACATTCGCGGTCCAATAGCAAAGTGATAGTAGTGATATCGGCAAAGTTTCACTTGGGACTGATAGAGTAAGTTCACGAATTGAAACAACATCCTCTCAGCATTTTACTCTACTTTCAAGGGGTTCTAGAATACTACAATAAACGATTAGTGCATCCTCATAAGGGCGCGATAAGAGTGGCACCTTTTAGTCTGCTTCATATCACTTCTTGTGGGAAAATTGACATAAACACAATCCATGTAGAATCGTCACCAAAGATGGAAGCGAATGTTGAGGGCTATGGAGCGTGTGGTCTTGGAAATTTGGAAGTGATTTTTGGGACTTTCTAAGCTGGGTCAAGTGGGAACCTCGAAACTCAAATACGCTTGCAACTGAATCGTACAAAAATCGTTTTAGAAGTTGCAAAGGACGGTTCTGCACGAAATTTAGCACTTCAAACACAAACAACGAAAAAACACATTACACTTGCATGAATTCAGTGTTTACTTTGTGGAAAAATATGCTTACCGGAAGCTGGAAGATCTGGATAAAAAGCAGTCTGTGTACACATCATAGCATGACTTTAAGAGTGTGAACGCGAAGTCGGAACTACCCACAAATGGGGATGGAAATGCTTCGGAATAGATTCTAAAGTCCTAGATGTGCGCATCCCACCTGCGGACCGCTGAGCGTAAATTCAGAAGTGTATTATTTGAAGATGTTTTTTATCGATTTTTCCGCACTTCCACATCACTCTAAAAAAACCTAAGCAGCTAAACCCTGTCCTTCCCTTCCGCCGCAGCGTGTCCTAAAAGCTGCAGAAAAATGTACCATCTCCAATTTTCGCGTTGTGGAGTTACATTTTGTCTACGGCAACGAAATGGTTCAAAAGGCAAACTATAGGTTCTGAAAGTTTCTTCTTTTTTTTTGAAACCGCTATAAAACCACGCACAATAAAGCCTAAATGAGTTTCAACATGCATTCGATGCAGCTTTTCCTTCTCTTCCTTATGGTTACATTTCTTAGCCAGAACTATATGCTTTTTTTTTGATAATTGCCACATTTCTTCATCCGTCAATTTTATCTGCACAAAGTTAGGCTAATTTTCCAAAAATTTCATTCCAAAGTTTCGGAAAGGATTAAGTATGGCTCAAATAGAACAATTCTCGTCCTATATGGAAGTATTCTTAGATTCTCTTAACCCGCTGTTTCTAGTTTAAAAAATATTTAATGCTTTAAAAAATATAAAAAATATCTCTTCGAAGGTCTCGATTTTTGGCTAAGTCATGAAACACGCAGCTGCAACAAAAACATGAAAGCCTTTGAAATTTGTGTGAATTGAAACTTGATTGCTAATAAACATTATTTATGCAACGTAACCAAGTTTAATTTGCTTTGAAAAATCAGTTTTTTGGAATTCTCGGAAATTGTACGTGGTAGACGTAATCAAAGAGCCGCGGTTTTTCTTGAATAAATAATTATTTAGGCTTGGTAAACGTGGCCCCTGTAATCTAAATAAGCACAATGTAGCTAATCTGCTCTACATACCAGTTAAGGGCACTTCAAAAATAGCGCGAGAAGAATTTTTCAAAATTCAAGGAAGATTTGGCGTTACTGTTGAGCTGCTCAAAAAGCCATGGAGATAAGACCGCAAAGACAGAGTAGATAAGAGAGTAAATATAGCTGTAAGGAGGAATAATATGAGTCAAATGATACCTAGATCGTACATGGATTGGTGTTTTGTGGGCTTTAGTGAGCAATCAAAGAAACCGACAAAACTTTCAGGACAATCTAATATAATGAAGTGGCACAATGCTAAAATTCTAAATCATGACCACCCAAGTATTGTAGCGAAACATCACTAAGCAAAAGATCAAATCCTTCAGTCTAAAGTCCGGGTGTTTACCACCACTATCAGGGAGTCCACTATTTAGTAAGATGTCAAGTCATTTGTCTGACGTAAAGGCCTAAACTTGAAATGTGATTGCCCTTCCTGGTCAGTCTGGCCATTATTTTGGATAAACAAACAGTATTGATCTTTCTACACATCAGACACGATATAGGGCTGTGCTTGAACGTGAAGGTCGGGTGAGCTTCGTCCATTTCTCGCGCAGTATGCCATTACTATTTCTATAGCTTCTCGTTTCAAATGCTACCCTGCTATCAGATGTTAGCTTCCATCATTCGAACTACTTAAGAATTTCGGGGTGATCTTATTTGTTTAAGTGGTTGAGGGTTTTGTGGCCTTCTGCACAGGCAACGTCCAGTCGACACGGCCTTCACGATCTGGCAAACCCCTATAATAATCCTTTCCAGTAAAAGCAAACTTTGTGTCTGAGAGATCTTGCTTCCTTGGCTGCAAAGGAAAGGTGCAAAGCGGTCAATCCAGCCATTACGAGCTCCACCCTTTTTTCTGCAAACATAAGCGCAGGCCCTATCGATACAGAGAGTACCGGTCGTTATTTAATTGAATTTTTGCACGGGAACGTGTAGTTCGTGGAATAGGCAAACATGTGCATTGACAATTCGAGTACGTTTTAGTGTACATGTACTTGTATTTGTAGTAACGCTACGATAAATACACAACTCAAGACACTAGCATGTGTTCATCAACTACAAGCAAACTTTTCTTCTCCTTGACCTTTCTTTCTTGAAGGCAGCAGCTGGCCAAAACCGAACATCTCGAAATTTTGAGATGAAGGTTACTTGCATCTCAAACATGAGAATAAAGGTGCTCCGAGTGCACAGTATCTGCCCCTGCCTAGCAAATTGCCTTTAAATCCGTGCATGCAAGTCATTTTTACATGCGCTCGGACGAGCTTGCGATTTCGCTTCCAGCGTCGGAATCGGCACGCCGCAATCTTATCACCATGAGGGTCCCGCAACGACTCTGCGTCCCAGCCTTGGCGGGAACCGTACCAAATTCAAAATGGGGGCCTGGAGACGCTTTTCGCCATTTTCACGCACTTCAAATTATATTTTGGGGATCATCGCCGAGTTGCCCACGTAAGCAAAAAAAAATTCTGGTCGAGTATTTACCGAGCCACAGCCTTTAAGTGACATTGATTATCTTGAAAAGATTCGCAATTTTCACTGAATTTATCCTGGTGAAAATTGAAATTTTTCTATAATGATTAGTCAACGTTTAGTCTTTGTAGAAATTGCGCATGCAATTTCTATAGGGTTACAGATTGATGAATTTGACGACTGGTATATGGTCCTAGTGATGGTGACAGAAAGTTCCTAAAAATTGTGGAAATCCCTATGACATATCTTGCTCAAATTCCATACTTCAAAATTGCAAAGTAGACTTTTCAAGAATGAAGCTTGGATAGAGCAATTTTTGTAAAGTTAATGCTATAGATTACAGCTTCCAATGAAAGGATGGTTATTCAGAGTGACGTTTTTTGGTGAAATGTACGCAGTCTAGGAAGGATTAGAACGCTGATTCCATATCTATTATTCTTATCTGCGTGACTTCTTCAAAGGAAGAGTTTTGAGCCTTTTTTGAATTTAAGGATTGAAAGGGTTGCGGAATGACCCCGAACTTCCTTATGCTCGAACATAGCAGTGGCGAATGTCAATTTTTTGGAATAAATGGTCTTTTTATACTACATTCATAAACACTATTGCTTACCTGAACTCCAGAAACATTCGATTTCGTGCAACGGAAAACGCTATTACTTGACGCATTTCATCTGAAAAAGCTACTTCGACCAAGCACCCTTCCTTTGTGATGTGATGTTATAGGTGCAATTATGCTGCATAATAGATGAAATGCTGCCTTGTTCCGTTCAATAATATGAATAAAGTGAAAAAACCTTTAAAAAGAACCGGAGTTTATGTACACTAGGAAACAACTGTAGCTGCACAGTCGTACTGAAAATACGAACAAATGAGAGAAAAGTTGCGAATGCGGCGAAGACTGCTCGCCATTATTTTATGAAAATCGTGACCGATACAGCAAATAACGGAAAAAGGGAAGCCTGCCAATCTTAGCAATCAGCGAAACTACTATTATACATTTTAGATCCATCAAGTAATTAAGAGACGAATGAGCGCACTAAACAGATATACATTTTTGGGACATAAATAGCCGAATTTAACAAATCCTAAGCAAATCACTGTAGAAAAGGCTAGCTTAGAATTCAGTGCTTCATTTGGAGTTCATAGTTGTTTGGAAAAATCTACGCTTTTGATATCTGTTATTGCAGCTAGCGAAAGGGCACCGTTCTTGGAGGATGCCAAGACGATGACGCCGCCCAGAGATAACGTAAGTTATAATTTTATAACCATCAGCTTTGAAATCTTCTGGAAACAGAGCGAAGTGGTTCTGGAATTCTGAAAAATGTTTTACTGATACTACTGCAACATTGCCCTCTCGTTCATCATCAGTGGAAGTGTCCGATCAGTGCGCGCTTTTCCGTCAAGCTAAAAATGTGCTCATACCTGAATAAAAAATGGACCATGTACTGTCACTATCTGATAGTTTTCGGCATAGTTTTCAGCTTGGTGCACTAAAAGGGCGAAAAATTAATTGTACGTGTTAACGCCAAATCATCCCCTAAATTGGCACCGGGTGGGCAGATGCAACCTACTTTGGTAAAAACTGGACTTGCCAATGTTCAAGAATTATTCTACATACTTGATTCCTGCTCCTCTAAGGTAATTGTATAATCCCAATTGATTGATTGTAACATATCATTGGCCGTTTCAGATTTTTTTCTATGTGAGCGGAGGGGGGGGGGGACACAACTTTTCTTATATTAGGTAAAAGGGTCCGGCTACATTACAAAAAATTGATTTGCTCCCATATCAGCTTAAAAATCTGGATATAGCTACGCTTCAAATTGCTGATTTCATACATTGAGCACTCTAAGCGTTATGAATTACGAAAGTTTTTACTTACCATTCTCGCACTTTTGAAATCTCAACTAGTGTACAAGGCATTTTTAGCTCTTTTTCTGCAAGTTTTTGGCCTCATACTATACCGATATTTAGTTTTTCTGTGAATTCGCAACCCTCTGATGTTTATGTGTAGCAAATGTAGTATGCCACCGTGATCTGAGAAAGAACACCACAAGCTGAACTTTTGCTCACGCCATACTGTATTATTTGCTTCATAATCTTCTTTAGTATCTTCTCGTATATTTCATTGCACTCCTTCATGGTATAGGAGTTTTGATGCCATGGAATATGTTCATCACCATAGCCCCTCAGGTGAGAGAACTGCCGTTCCTACGTCTGTACCACTACCTCTATTGTTCCAGTATTACGTCGATTATTGGTTTTCTCCAAATAACACACCTACTGACTATTCGAAGAACTTCATGAGCTCACTGGGGATCGCCTCACAACTGCCCAATGTGCTCATTAACATCATCAACACTTTTGCAGTAATAGGGTACGGATAGTACTTTTGGTTGTAATTTCAATAGTCTTGATTGTCAGAGGTGCTCTGCTTCTACGCATCGCAGGTCCAATCGTGATAAACTGCATCAGCGTTTTCGCAGTGGTGATGTTGATCACTTTTGTTCCGCCGACAGAAGATGGTAAGATTCTGTTTATCAAGCTGAAACATAAGGAATCCGTCATACTGCGCCGAAAAAAGCCCAAAAAAGCCCAAAGGGGCCAAAGAGAGCCGGAACGCCCCTTTTCGCGCGCAAGTTTTGGCAGGGTATGTGTGTAGATTTTTTATTTCATTTTTCGTCTGCACATCAAAATAATGTCAGAATTCTACCAACCAAGCCGGATGAAACTGGGTTCAGTATAACTTAGCAACTATATTTTAGGGAACTGCATTTTATTTTAGCTTCCCATGCAGTCTAACAATTATGTCTTTGTATTGTTCATGATTATCTGATTCATCTTGTCTAGCTCTTTGTCTAGTTCAAAATTTCTCTTTTGTAGAAATTGGCGCCAAGGACTTACGAGCATGGCTCCATCCCGTATCCATCCGGCTTGGAACTTTTGGATTCTGACATTTTTGATGTCAGACGACAGAAACTGAAGCAAGATACGCATTAGCGCGCGAAAGGGGGCGTTCCGGTCCTTTCTGGCGCTTTTAGGCTTTTTTGGGCGCTTGAAGGCTTTTCTCGGCGAAGGATGACGGTTCCTAAATCTTGCACCAAGAACTCTCAGCAGTTTGTTTGAAAGCTATGAATCACACTAATCACATTATATGTATGTTAACTTTATCCCGTACAATGGTGACTTCATTTCGAGAGAATAAAAATATGCGTAAAAATAAAGTAAGAACAAAGTGGAAAAAGATTTTCAAATACTTAACACACTATGGAACATCTGAACTCCGCAAATTTTTCACTGTTTTATGGAGTAGATCATGAAATCAAGCAATACTAAAATCAGCAAAATCTATTCAATCTTTGAGCACAGCAAGCAATTGAAAAAAAGACTAGTGAATTATCAAACTTGTTTCGTGATATGCCAGCAATGTTTCTATTGTAGCTACTGTCAGAAAGCGCACAATTTCCTCTCTTCCAAAGTAAAGAAAAATTACATACTTTCAATTATTTGGTGCAACATTTACGTTCTTCCGAATATGCCTATCTTCAAATCAACTCTCGTTTAGCCATGGGCTGGTTCTACATTCTCACTCTGGTCATCGTAGCCATCCTCAACCTTTCCAATGGTCTTTACCAGAACTCCACATACGGTCTCTTCGCCGACTTTCCAGCAAAGTATACCAATGCTCTCGTGCTCGGAAATAACCTCTGCGGTACTTTTACCACGGTGCTATCGATTATTGTGACTATGAGTAAGTTTCAACCAACTGCAAAATTCAAACATCCAATTTATGAGAACGCTTCTAGTCCTCAGTGACGTACGATCAATCGCTATCACCTACTTTTCCATATCTCTCTTCATCCTCGGCTTGTGTGGTTTATCGCTTATAGTCCTTGTTAGACAGGTAGGCAAAGGCTAGCTCCTGATGAAGGGTCAAGAGTTACCGTCGCTAAGCGGCGCAAGCGCGGTGGTCAGACACTCAACGCCCTGGAGCGCATCAAATGCACAGAATAGGGAGGAACGACCGCTCTCAGGCCGCATTTTCATTACGTATATAACGTCCGCTTTCGTTCGGGACTAGCCTTTAGTCGTAGTGGTAATAATTATGACTCGAATGGAAGGATATTTTAGAAGTTCTACACTTACCACATCGAAAAAGGAATAGCAGCGAGAAGTCAAGCAGATACATCCAAACCAGGATTTTCGCAATTTATAGAATGCTTCAAAATGGTTAATACTTCATTTGGTACTACAGCTTCCATAGACGTTTCTGGAGACTTGACAGAGTTGCAACTTTCCAGTGCTGGGTGCAACTTTTCAACGTCTTCTTCATTTTCTTCGTCAGTCTCACGATATTTCCTGCTATGATGGCCGCCACACCTTACTACATGGAACCAGGGCAAAAGTGGAACTCGATTTGGCCAGGTGATCCGTTCAATTTGATTTTACGTCTTGATTAGCAGTACAAGGACTACCGCATGACCATAATTTCTTATTACAATCATTTCTTCAGTACACCTTTGCTATATTCTAATTAATTTATTCCAGAGCGTCTCTACACTTTCATCACGTGTTTCCTCTCCTTCAATCTGTTCGCCACAGCTGGCTCAATGACTGCCAACTTCATACAAACAGTGAGCAACGTCATAACTGAGTTACAGTCTGTCTCAAGGCAGTGCCCGTTTGTTCGCGGTTATGCATCCGTCCCGCTGACCTCCGATCAATGACGCATTTACGTACTCAAGCCATGCGCGAGCCAGCGCTATGCGAGGCTTCAAAACAGATTGTTAACGTTCATTAATTAACTAGCTTTCTTTTAGCCTCGTCCAAAGTACCTCTGGATTCCGGTGCTCCTTCGAGTTCTCTTCATTCCCTTCTTTATGTTCTGTAACTACAGACCATTCGATAGGACACTACCTGTAATATTCAAATGTACGTTTAGAGTAAGCGGATTGCTTCGTGTTAGACAAATATGTTCCAGCTGAATTCCTATTCCTAATAGGAGGCATTTTGATGTCGTATACATCCGGTTACTTCAGCTCTCTCGCCATGATGTACGCTCCAAGGTAAAAAGCCCGTTTACTTTTTCAGAAGCTGGTCCCGGACGGAGACGGATGCCCATATGAACTAGCCGCATAGAACGTGACGCACGAGTGCTCACGTCTCTTCTGCGAGCTTATGGGTAGGCGCCAGACTTATCCGGTCCAACCTGTTCGGCCTGCTTCACCCGTTTGCTGTTGGTCATTTCAGTAATTTGACCAATAGCAAAGGAGTATATCGCATGAACCGACTGGACCGGATAGATCTGGTGCCTAACAGGGTGTATGTCGAAAGGCGCGCGTTCCCTAAGCCTTCATTGCCAGACTGGGTCAGTTCTCTGCAAAAGCGAGGTTTCCACATTGCGAGATTTTTGTCAGTACATCAGAAAGTATAAAGGAGGATAACCAGTTGAAATCCAATAGTATTAAAATAAATTTTAACTTATTTCTTGCTTCTCCCAGTTAGTAAAAACCGATCAGTGCGCAACTTACGACCGTCTCCCCGCCTAACATGCGCTCTCAATCATTGCTCGACCGCCGCATTCGCGCCGATGGGGCATCCACCTTTGTCCAGGGCTTGCCTTACATGTGTTCAAAGTTCTAAACGCATCTAGATTACGTGATATGATTTTGAGTTGAAAAATCTTTGTTGTTTGCAGGGTATGTCCAGAGCGATACGCAAAGACAGCGGGTATGATGGCAGCCCTATGTTTGATTCTGGGTAATTTTCGTTTCGTAGGAACGTACTCCAAATGACTTCTTTCATTTCAAGGTATATTCTCTGGTGTGTCATTTACGCTAGTTGTCGCGCAGATAACAACATCGTCCTGATCACGGTTGAAGAATGTGCTGGAGAACACTATTATCGCAACTCCGAAGAGCTCTTAACTCTATGCTTTCAATAAGGACTTTAGAGATCAGACATCAAACATTAACTCCTTTCACTTGCTAGCATAGTTTCTATTTTTCAAGTAGAAGCAGTGATGAGAAGAACTTGTAACTATAAAATCAAAATCAACGAAAAAATAAAAATGATTTAACGATTTATAAATGTCATGAGTTTTGACGACTGCGTGATGTGCGCCATCATATAAAAATGGAAAACAAAAAAAGCAAAATTTGTCTCTATCTTCCTATACAACGCAGTTCCCTACTACTCTTCCATCAGCTTCAGTCTGTAGCAAAAACAACACTTCTGAGCGTAGAAGTTTTCCTGTCTCCGATCGTGGGATGAAATCTACGAATACAAGCTTGGTGATCGTTCCCATATTTAGGTCTAGAATATTGTGAAGTTCTCTTTATTTGAATGTCATTCAGTGAACAACCCATTACCGCTAATCAGTTCGTTGAGTTCGTACAGTGTCGGAGGCGATGCATCCTCCGCCAAAACTACGCCTGCCGTCAGTTCATCGTCCATAAGAGAAATCACAACGTCTTCAACACTGGCGTGGCTGAGCAGGACATTTTCGAGTAAAGGCGAGACAATCTGAAATTTGAAATTGACGAGAAAACGCAAAGCATGGAAACAGATACTCATATGCTTTGCGATCATTCAGTCGAGTAGATTCCGCCCAATATAGTGTACTTGCGGTGCCCAGAATTTCGCGATAAAATTTGCGCGGGTAAAGATAGCCACGCCAGTAATGCCAGTATTTTGCGCGCGCACGCAATCGACATTAGAGGCGTACGGTCGATGTAAATCACATGCACCCTTTTCCGTAAGCGCATTGAGTTTCGCGTCACGTTCGCGCGCCTATTGCTCCAGCATTCAAACTGGTCTCATCGATTAGAGGTCCGCGCGCAGGGCCCTTGCGTTGCGCATGCGCAATCCGCATGCAGGGAGTACGTAATTGACTTTGACTGTACCTATTAGTTCACGCACGAAGTTTACCGCAGTTTTTTGGCATCGCAAGTACACTATCTTACGTGGAAAATCTATTCCATAGTATGAATCTGAAACGCACATTAATCAGAAGCTACTCTGCAATGAGCTGCAATTTCAACAATCACATCAGCTTCTAGTCTATTTTCCCAAATCAGACTTGTTAACCCGTCCTCGTACTTAAAAGCAGTGGATCAGCAGAATGGACCCTTCTCGGATTTTGGTGGGTTTAGGTAGTAGACCCCCCCCCCCCCCAGTACACTGTGGCCCAAACCCCACTTGCCAAGTCATGCGCTAAGTCCTGAAAAATGCGCTTCAAAACTCCACCAGCCCCTCGCCCCTTTCCATTGAGTGGGCGGGGCTGGTGGACTTTTGAAGCGCATCTTTTAGGACTTAGCGCATTAATTGGCAAATACGGTTTGGGCTACAGTGTACTTGGAGGGTCTATTACCTAAATCCACCAAAAACCGAAGAGGGTCCATTTTGCTGATCCACTGCCTTTAAAGGCAGGTCCAGGCAAATCTGGGCGCATGGGTTTTCGTCTGGAAATCAATGAGAGGGCCCTTACTAAGGCACTATCCAATGAGCAGCACAAACCGTTCATTCACGGCTGAGAAATCAGTCCCTGAAACCCCTCGCCTGCGCCATGACCGTAACTCAAAACCGATTTCGTTCACTTAACACTACGCGCCGGGACCCATCCTAAGTGTCACGCTACTGCGCAGGTGCGAGGTGTTTGGGATGGATTTCTCAGCTCTGAATTAATCATTTGCGTTGCGGTTTGGGGCTTTAGCTGCTCAACAGCTTCCAGACAAAAAGTCCATATGCCTGGATTTGCCTGGACACTGCCTTCAGATGGGTGACAAATTCAATCTAACCATCATTCAAAGCAAATCATTATTCACCTCAGCGGTGAACTTTTCAAAGTATTCAACAGTAGCTATTAACTGTTACGTAGCAAGTGTATATTTGTAACAACTAGGTTTCGCACTTGAATGAGAAGTGGAGAAGTGAGGGGCTGCGTGCACTAGGGCAGTTTTCAATGCGCAAGCCACAAGTGGTGTCCGCCTTTGAACATGCCATTTGTCGCAAATGCTGTCGTCACTTATAAGCGCTATACCAAGGGTCAAATCTAGAAGACTATGTCCATGCTTGCGATCATGAGTACGTGTCCTCACTATCATGTATACGCTGCTGCATGACGAAGGCACAATGTGCCACTATAGGGCAACTTTTACTCTGGGAGCAAACACAACATGTCGCTAACAACGTTTATTGTGACACTGAGGAAGCTTACAACAGAAGAGCCCCGTTGACCCCCGAACCCGCCCGCTTTACTGCGGGATGATTAATGTATAGGTCGGTTCGGCCACAATACGTAGCAAATGGCCAAACACTCTTTGGCCGATGCACCAGAATTGTGCCACTATAGGGCAACTTTTACTCTGGGAGCAAACACAACACGTCGCTAACAACGTTTATTGTGACACTGAGGAAGCTTACAATAGAAGAGCCCCGTTGACCCCCGAACCCGCCCGCTTTACTGCGGGATGATTAATGTATAGGTCGGTTCGGCCACAATACGTAGCAAATGGCCGAACACACAATATCTTTGCGCGCAACCGCGGCTTTATTAGCCGCAGAGCACATAAGGCGCATGATTTGTAGCGGTGAGGGACGCGCGCGCCGCATTCGCGCCCGCTTAACTAATTCTGCTTGTGCACCTTCGTCATGCAGTAGCCTTTATACAGTCTGCCCCAATCGGGATCAGGTCGAACCGTTTGGCTTTTGCGCGCACGCAGCACTACTTTGCGCTGCATACGCGCGCTGTCGGAGAGAGTGAAGAGATCGAAGAAAGAGCAGGCAAGCATGCCGTAGGCGTGACGCAAAATCCTAGCCACGCGCACTCCCGCCATGCTAATTTTGGTCTGATGGGGATTGGAGCAGATTGTAGGAGTTGAATCAAATCATAACAAAGTATGTGATTGCACAAAACATGCACTCTGCGCGTCTCGTTAATCGCTCCGTACGGGGGTATTGCAGGAGGAATCAAAGAGCTGCCGCTTGTATCCGCAGGAGATAATTGGGAGCGCGAGCGCTCTGGAGAATATTTTGGAAGATTCAAGACTTGGCAAGGACATCTTTTAGATGCCTGGAGATGACTTTGAAAAATTTAGAAAACAGATTTGTAATGCAAATGGAAGGCGTATTCACTGGGCCTAAAAGTAAGTGAAAATTAGGAATTGTAGTATATGAAAAGTCGGCTTTCTTATAGAAAGTTTTTGTTTTATAAATTTGAAAGGTTCAAATTGTTGAAGATCGGAATTTTCATTCAAAATTTGTTATTTCTTCTTTGAGACAAGGAATTAGTAGCCTTCTGACAAGGGAAGTCACTTAACTTAGGTCGGGCTTTTGAAATGAGACACATATATCTAGAAACAGCTCGGAACGCTGATTCCAAATATGCTATCCTTAGCTGCGATGCGTTCCTCTGAAGCAAGTTATGAGCTTTTTTAGTATGTATCATTGACATATAACTGAATATGGAAAGAAGGTCTTTAGATGAAAATCTGCCCAAAAAGTGGTGGAAAGTCAAAATAACATCAAATTGAGTCATTTGGCTTTGATAGGGTATGATATGCATTTGAACCACTACCTAGATGATGATACAGTAGCATGCCCAAGTCGGTCAACACACAAAATTTGCTCAGGAAAAAGCTCATAACTCGCTTCAGAGGAACGCTTCGCAGTTAAGGAAAGCAGATTTGAAATCAGCGTTTCAAGCTGATTCCAACCATATGTGTCTCATTTCAAAAGCCCGACCTAAGTTAAGTGACTTCCCTTGTGAGTTAATGAACCAAAGCAATCAAAATGTCATAAAAACACGTCTGGAAGCTCATGTTAAAATGCAATATGCAGTTCGTCTCATAACTTTAAACCTATTCTAATTCTAAATTTTGACACTAGGGTTTTTATAGGATTCGCCATTGAAATTATGGTAATCCTTTCGAGGTTGTACGCAATAGCAAAAGTTCATTATATACAACTTAGTTTACATTATTTCCTCATTACTACTCCCTATTTTCAACTTCGAATCCAGAAATCCCATCAAAAAATTCACTCAAATCTTTTACACTACATTAATTTGATTTCTAAGCTTTTAATGGTGAATTTTGAAGGCTCAGTTCTTAGTAAAAAAGTTGTTTATCTAGCCGGTAAGCGTATTACTGAAAAATGCGCATTTAAATACTAATTCCAAATCTGTCCTTCGTATCCTTGAAAGTTAATTCCAAGAAGAGTTATAATGGTTTGTTTCTGATAGATGTCCTCGCCAAGTTTTCTTGGATCCTCGCCAAAATCCACAGCGCTCGCGCTCCTAATTATCTCCTACGGCTACAGGCGGCAGGCCTTTGGTCCCTCCTGCACCGCATCCGCTCTGTACACTACGTAGAGAAGATCTAGTGAACTTTGCTTAGTTGCTTTCATACATAAAAACTAGGAAAAGAAACTGATACCACTTACTTCGATGCGTCCTATGATCAATACATCTTACGTGAGATATGCACGTTACAGATAGGTTACATATTGAGCCGAGTGTTCTTCGAGCTTCGATGGAACAACGTAGAAAAAACGAATCGAGCAAGCACGTACCGTCTGATTGTTGAACTTCAATAATCCATCCGCTGGCCCAGCTACGTAAAGACGGTTTTTACTATCTAACATGCCGATATCACCTTAACAACTAGGATTATTCGTAGTACTTCAAGTTTATGGTGAATTCATATGATGAAACAAATTTATTAGTGAATATACAATTTAGCATGTAGGAAGAAAATAATGGCAAACCCATGTACCTGTTCGCATGTATTTGTTTTTGGTGAACATGTCGTTGATGTTCCCGCCCATATAGCTGGAGCACCTAACAGGAGCTTGAAGCAAGATACGACCCCATTCACCGGCTTCCAGTTCCACATCTTCGTCAGAGTCGGTTATCTGTAAAGATTAACAACATTATTGTTAATTCCCAAATAAATGGAGTTAACGTAATTTTCGATCTCGACCTTGACATTGATTCCTTCGCAGGTAGCCCCGCAACTCAGTGAATTCGCATCGTCAAAGTTTTGCAGTCCACATGAGATTAAGCCATATTCGGTTATAGAGTAAGCTACAAGAAAAGAAGAATCTATTTCCAAATTCGCAAAAGACAATATTCTTACATTGGACGACAGAAGCGCCAGTGGCATCGTGGAACTTTTTCGCAACAGATACCGGCAGTGGTGAACCACTGTACGAAACCACCTGCAATCCTTATTAGTGAATAGGTGTAGCATTTAATGCAACAAATTTGCTTTTTAAAAAGTTGATATCGCACTGTGGCGAGATTACTGACATTGAAAAGTGGAAAGACACATGCAAAGAAGCGCTCCTTCGTATTTTAAGCATATAGGAAGTTCTATGCATTTATAAGTGAGTCGCTGATGCAGGAAACGCACAAGCTACGTATACTCGGCGATGCGGTTGCAAAAAAACGGCTGAAGATAGTCAGGATCAAAATATGACCAGCATTTGTAGTTTGCAGCTGATTCTTAAACAGAAAATCCAGTTCCGCAAAACGAGCACCACCATCACCACCACCACAAGTTTTTATCTCACACCACTCAAACCTACCTTCAAAGAACTGATGTCAAACAGTTTTTCCGTCTCGTACTTGACGAAGCTTTTCAGGAATTGAGCGTTGCATGTGATCAACGCTACCTGAAAACTGGTCAGTTAGATCTCAAATTTTGCGTGGACAGGCATTGCGCTCCGAGTTAATCTCAGAGCAAATAAGCCGGCTGCTGCGTGAAATTGAGAAGTCTCGATAAATTATAGGGGCCTACAGGATCGCGAGAGTCGGACGTGCGTACGGCCATTACGCCGCGCATGTCCGATGTCACTAAGGCAGGTGCCAAACTTATCCGCTTCAGCCGGTTCGTTCGGTTCATAGGTCAAATCACTACACTGTCCAACAGCAAAGGTAGTGAACCGAAACTGTCCAACATGATAAGACTGGCACCTATCTAAGTCGTCGGACGCACATCTGACGTGCGTGGCGCAATGGCCGTATGCACGTCCGACTCTCGCGATCCTGCAGGCCTTTATAGCAACATGCGTAAGCAAACAAACAACAAACAAACATCGTATAGGCGTATCAGCTCGGCTATTCGATCAAGCAAGGAGACCGCCCAAACTTCTGAATTCGACTCGGTGATGATGACGGTCTGATCTGATATGAGCGAGTAGATGAGCAGTGACCAAGCATCGATGGTGTGAAGGCCACTAGTTATGAGCAGATGTGTTCGCGACTCAGCTACCATGTCAAAGAGATGCGCCATTAGAACGTCCAAGTGCTGTGTGCATAGTCGATGAGCACTGATGGAACCATGTGCCACAATTTTGCTCTTGTGCGAATTGGTACCACTGAAAAGCGTTTGAATTACGTACAGTCTGTTTCAGGCCGATACAACCCGAAGCATTTCATAAAGCGACGCTCCCCCGTCGTTGGAGGTTCGCGCCAGTCGGGGAACCCACAGCGCTGGCATTTTGCCACACTGTGATCAAGAATAAGCAGACATAGGTCCCTCGACGATGTGTTACTGCTGCTGTCGTGATAAGCGACCGCTGCGAAGCGGATGCGTTGCAGGAGGGACCTAAAGCCTGCCGCCTGTAGCCGTAGGCGATAATCAGGAGCTCGAGCGCTGCTTAGGAGATTTTGGCGAGGATCCAGAAGAACTTGGCGAGGACACATTGTCAGACAAACCCTTATAGCTCCACTTGAAAGTAACTTACAAGGATACGAAAGACATTTAAAATCAGTATTGAAATGCGCATTTTTTTTCAGTAGTATGCCTACAGGATTGTTAAACAACTTTGTCTTGCTACTGTAGTTCTATTTTTACCAGAAACTGAGCCTTCAAAATTCATCAAAAGCTGAGAAATTTCAAGTTCAATGTTGTGTGAGAAACTTTAACTGAATTTTTTAGTGAAATGTCTGGATTCGAAGTCGAAAGAGGGAGTGGTAATCAGGAAATAATGTTAACTAGGTTGCCTATGATGAACTTTTGCTATTGTCTACGATCTCTAACCGAAATAGTTTCAAGGGCAAATCGTATAAAAACTCTAGTGTCAAAATTTAGAGTTGAGATTTGAAGATATAAGACAAACTGCATATTGCATCTTGACACAAGTCTCCGAATGTGTTTTTATGACATTTTGGTTGCTTTGTTTCATTGACTTAACAGGCAAACTATTCTTTCATCTCGAAGAAAAACGAATGAATTTTGAATGAAAATCCCGGTCTTCAGCAACTTAAAACCTCAAAATTCATGAAACAGAATGTCCCTACAAGAAAGCCGACTTCTTACCACTACAATTCCCAATTTTCACTTACTTTTAGGCCAAGTGAATGCGCCTTCTAATTTGCACTACAAATCTGTTTTTCAAATTTTTCAAAGTCATCTCCAGGGATATTATGAAGAATTGTTCCTAAAGGATGTCCTTGCCAAGTCTTCTTGGATCCTTGCTAAAGTATTCTACTCTCCACAGCGCTCGGGCTCTTGATTATCTTCTGCGGATACAGGCAGCAGCCCTTGGCTCCTCCTGCAGCACTCCCCTGCGGAGCGAATCATCATCGTTTTGGGGTTTGTGCCAATGTGAACGGTAGAGATAAGTGTGGTCCAGACCGTGTTGTAGGGTTCCTACCGTATTTACCAAAGCTCCGCATGCCTTTCCACCTTTGCACCGACTTTCACCCCGGGCACTTCACTTGATTCAGTCGCCAATGTGGCAGTTTGCCAGACGCCTTGAATTTCAACACTCGCAGATTACAAATCCATGATGTATAAATCCTCATAGATAAAATCCTCTACCTTCCATACATTTGGAATGCACCTACGATATCTTATAAACGTTTGGATTTTGTCAAATGGCGTCGCGAAATTGCGTGAAGCATGTACGAGGCATTTGGTCTTCTTCAACCATTCCTTGTTGCTTCTATGCCCACGCGTCGAAGTCAACATATGGCCTGCGTTGCAGGTAACGAGGGAAAAACCTCAGGACACAGAAATAGTAACAAAAGATGCTTTCTGCTGAACTAGAGATGAGGTTGAGAAGCAAGATCAAGTGTCGTTGAGCTTTTTCTTGGAAAGAAATTGAAGATCATTATCAGATACATATAGATTCTGATGAGGTGATTTGCGCAAACTGTGGTTGACAGAAGTGGCTTCAAATTTACCGCCTTACGTTACCCTACTCTAGGTCAAAACAGACTATACACCTTCTTCACAATAACTGCTAAAAAAATCTTGAATTCAGATTTGCAATATTATATGGAGAAAACTCCTATGTACGAAAGATAGAGAGAGTATAAAGAATCTAGAAATCTAAGATAACCTTTCTTTAGGACCTCCCACCAACAGATCAACAAAAAATACTTTAAAGTTACTCTGGTAACAGTTCATCACCCTCGGAAGGCAAAGCACCCAAGGACGAGAACCTTACATGGATCCTATTGGTCATAAAGCGCTTTATCACTAACAATAAGCGACTCTGCCCTTTTTGTAGTCGGGGGGGGGGGGGGGGGTGCACATGTAGGTTGTGCTCTATCTGCATCTAGTAATTTGATAATTCATTTGGGTGATAGCGTTTTGGTGAAATTTCATCAAATACCGACCTTGTAGAGAATGCAACAACATCGCGGTCGGCGCTTTCTTCAGGGATGACATAAGTATCAGCGGGAAAGTCCGCGTAACCGGATCCATCGATAATCCAGACAAAATGTGGAATGTACAAGCTTGCCAGGTCGTTTGTGAAAACAAATATTTGCTGAAAAGAGTGCTTCATTGTGAGTGAATCAAGATCAGTTGTTTTTGTCGCCGACGTCAACTCGTGAAAGTGCTTTATGCGTACCTTGGCGCTGACGCCATGCAAGCACTTACCGGATGACCGCAAAGCAAAACTCAGCAAACCTTTGCTCCAACAAAATGATCGAATAGTTTCAGAACGTGAGCGTAGTGATACTTGTCGACAAGCACAGCATTGCAGTTGAAGCGAGGAAAACTTCCGGATCCTGAGAGTGACATTTAGCTTCTCACTTCAATCTCTGTGCTTTTAACCTACCTACGCGGCCAGGATTTAGCAACACTGGGGCTGCACCAATGAGGTACAGACCGATTTGCATGTAAACGAAGTCCATGCTGTTATTCAAGCACATGGCTACATGTGACCCTTGCTCGATACCATGATGGTGAAGAAAGTTAGCAGCCCTGTTCACATTCTTTACCAACTCATTGTAAGTGATATATCTCCTTTCGCCAATCTCATCGATCTAAATGAGGAGAATATCAGTTTATAGATTATACCAAGAAAATTTGCAACCAGTTTCATGAGCAGAGCATCATGTAGTGTTCTGGAGCAGACTAAATGACCTCCGTTATGGATGAAGTTTATAGATAGAGCAATCCCACAGATGATGGGGCCTTTTAGTTTTTTTAGCAGGATTCAAGCAGCACAGTATTAAGTGCTCGAAGAATCGACAAAACTAGATCGTTAAGAAAATTCAGGTGAGCAGGAATAGTAAAATCACAAAAAAGACGTATACCGGTAAAACTGGAGAAGTGAAATCACTAAAAAGACGTATATCGGTGAAATTTGACAAACTTCAATTACGTTTTGATATATGAAGTAGTCGTGTTAACGACACAAGGGGACCCTTTGGGGTGCAAGTTAACATGCCGAAAAATTTGTTTCTTCACAATACTAAGCCAAAAATGTAAATCAGGTTTCGATTGTAAGTAGTTAAGGGATACGAAAAGCTACTGCAGTCGACGGAATATGCTGGACTTCTTCTTTAACAGGCTTTTATGCCTTCTGTCTTAACTGAATCTATCTGCTGCAAGTCGAACACTTTGCGACTACTTCTTTAGCAAGATTCATGCCATCCTCCATTTCACTTGAATTCATAGACTATCTTTTGTCACATTATGAAACGTTTGGTAACCAAAGTTCACAGTGCAAGTCCAAACAAGATGTTTACTACGTATTAGTCACGATAATGAGCAGATTATGAGGATGTGGGGGTTTATACATATAGGTCGTCGTACGATGTATGACGATCAATCAAACAATCGGGGTGTATTGTAGAAGCTCTGAAGTTATTACATTCTACGGATTACGAACGGCTTTGAAAGAACAAGCTCTCTAGACTAAATATCAAAGCAGCGTAACACTATGAAGCTGAGGCTCATGTAAAGAAAAACAACCAGGCTTGGTAGGAAGGTTTTCGGCCGAACCACAGGAAGTCGTAAAATCATAGGCCATGGTGATGCAAATTCTGTTGCTGATTGCAAAATGCATGGAAAGCAAGCAAAACTCTTGAACCAGCAAATTGCTAAAAGACCTTATGGGTATTCCTTTACACTTCCCAGAAAAGCATATCGTGCAGACATGTGGAGCAAGATATATGTGCAGAGAAGATACCTTCTAGAAAACAAAAGTGGCAAAATTGGCGAAATAGATCATATGCAGTAGATCATATGCAACAATGATGACATCATCCACTTTAACAAAGAGAGTTGGAACACGAAATGTGGAAATAAGGCAGCTGAGATTCGTATTAGATGCTTACCAGAGCGACATGATCAGGGGTCCTTTCATAGATTTTCGTAATCTCACTGGATAACCATCGACTCCACGAACTGCAATCTTCACGATTAGCTCTAGTCAGTCTCAGGATAGGAATATTGGTGATTTTGGGTGAGGGTGGCGATTGCTGCGCGGCTCCATGATGCATCTGTGCGAACTCGCCCTGTAGATGTGATTGCTGTTCCGATAAATTCGCTCGGTCGTCAGCATCCTTTGCACCAATATCATCGATTTCTTCGTTTGCTTCGGTCCTGAGAGGTTCTACGTCAGTGAGTGTCAGTTTGTCTTCGTCGTTTTTCCCCTCTAGAAAGCCATTCGGAAGGCTTGGGCTTGCTGAAGAGAGGTCTTCTGCATCTGCTGCGACCGTACTCGTCAGATGGACCACTGTGACGAGGTCTTCACTGTAGGATGCATCGTCGCTATTCACATTATCTGCCGCAGACGCGCTAGCATCCCTTGTTTCATCAGCAGCATCTCCATCTTCGGACGGTCCACCGCTGGAGTGAGCGTTATCCGTGGTAACGGAGACCGAGTAGTGATTCAGGTCGAAACTGGGGACTTCCATTATAGTAAGGGTGGAGTTACTTTTGGGATAGGCGGCAATGGTTTCCATGACAGCTAGGAAGTGATTGCGCTGAACCGCTCCAGAAAGTAGGAACGTGCAGTGATAGTGTACTGTTTGCTCGCTGATCTTGGAGAAAGAGGAATCTTCGCGGCACTTGCCGAGGATACTTATCTCAACCATCGCAGCTCGCTCATTTTCTCACCGTTGACACTAATCGTCAATTTGTTTGATTACCACCGGTGGAGTACCTAATCCAAATTTGGAGTTTTCGATACTACTCGACATTCTCGGAAAAGAATACAGCTTTCGGGTATTCAAATAAGTGAGAATCTGCAAATGGAAGAGTTGAAGCCGCGGCGGATACTTGAGAACTTGTTTGTGTTAGATGGCATGTTGTATGAAACCTCCAAAGTAAACATTAGCAGCAGAATACTTCTCAATTGTGCCACTCAACGGAACTCATTCATCACGTCTAAATCATGTGTTTGCCTTCCATTTGCAATTTGGTGACGATTTCATGCACACGATACACTGTTTAAGATGAGTTTTACCTGCTTCTAGAGAGCGCGAAGTGAAGGAACATTGTGCGAACAACAATTGCAAATATAATCAAATAATCAAGTAAAAACAAACGGAACAAGATTTCAGTACATCATTTTCACTCAATTATGGTATCTCACAGGTACACTAGGAGAAAAACGACAGTTTTCGTTATTGTGGGCACACTATACAACAGAAGTGCGCTTTTACAAAAAAAATGGGTGTTAACGGTACGATAATTTAGTATCGATCACAAACCCCGCTGGACAGTGACCAGTAGAGAAGCACTTTAGAAGGAACCAAAGCAGATTAGGCACTCGAACATTAGCTCTGACAATGAGATCTTTGTATTAAAATCTCGACCATGCACCATGTTAACGACTGACTTGGCAAATTAATTACAACACGAATCATTTCATTTTGGTTCCAATGTTGAGTATCAACGCTTTGATTGCCCAGCTTAAGACATCTGTGGAAGAAGATGGTTGAAATTTTGACAACCGGAAATTATGCCTGATTAGTGTACTTCCCTCATATACAAGACCACACCGAATATATTTGGCAACAAAACTGTTCTTAGCATTGTATAAAGATACATATAAAGCAACTGCCACCAATTACAAAAAGTAGAAGTCTGATGCATTTGATATGCTTTGCTTACTAGTTGTACACGGCATTGCAGGTTCACTCCACCGGCACACTTTTCCTTTCGTTATGTTATCTATAACAACTTCGGAGTGATCTTTCAGCAGATTTGAGTGCATAAGTGGTCAGCGTCTAAAAGCGATCAATCGTTCACTTTGCAAGTCGCTACTACGATTTTCTGTTCTTCCCTGTCTAAAAACAGGATATTATGCACAACTACCTGCTTGACCCAATTACTAACGGTGTTTGATTGATGGTTTGCTGTGGGCCCGGCGGCTGGGTAGAGGAACGAGCACCTCAACCAGGCACCCCCTCCGCGGACTGCTGGTCTTTCGCCCTACTGTTGTGCATCGCATAAGGACCAGTAGTCCGTGAAGGCGGTGCCTGATTGAGGTGTTCGTTCCTCCACCCCGGCGGCTGGCTATAGGAACATAAAATCGAGAATGGCAGCATATATTCGTTACCCGCATACTTTCGATACAAGAGCCATGTACTCTGGTGACCTTCACTGTGAGCGATAAAAGAGAATACAACCTTCACCAAAAAAAGAATTATTTGGGGCGAAGATTAAGATCAATTATATTGAAATTAATGTGAATGAAATGAGTGTTGTGAGTAATATCTCAAAAGTATCCCAGCAAAACCGAAAACTCGCTTTTATGGCTTTCTTTTTTGACTAAAAACGAGGTTGTGTAGATTTCCATAGAAAGCAGGACAACGTTTCTCAACTAACCTCTTTAGGTTATGGTCGAGTTTCAAAAACTAAGGTACTAAGGTGAGCTATTGTAGTTCAATAGAAACAAGAAACTGCTTTTAACTATTGTGCAAAGAGTCGCGCACGTAAATGCTGGTTTATCTCATTTAGAAGTGATTCTCAAGTCTTGCGACGCTGTCATTGCTCCTAGTCGTGTCTTGAGGATCAGAATGATATATTATTGTAAGATCTCGTTGAGATCCCGAGGAGATCTACGACCAGAGTCAAATAACCCGTCGGCTCTGGTCCTTCTCCTTTGCTCGTCTAGGTCTCCGCGCGTTGCGGGCTACCTCGCCCCCAATCGCGGGGTACGGGGCATTGACTTTGGTACCCTTTTTTCCTTGTTTCGAAATTGATTGCAGCAAACATATCTTATTGAAGCTCTTGACCTCTACTTTCATGCTGACAACGTCGCAAATCCCATTTTCTGATTTAAACGAGAAGTATAACAATTCACAACTCTTGTTCTAGTATTTCTTTCATAGATCAATATTTGTTTTTGTATTTTCTCCGATTTAGTTCTTTTCAAGCGATTTTTTCGTGCATTCGATACATGTTGCTTCTGTTTATAATGCAGACAACGTCGCGGGGCTAACTTCTTCGATAATGGTGAGATATCTGGCAAAAAGCAGCAAAAGTGTGCTTTTGCTCATAGGCCTTGATTGGACTCATTGACCGATTGACGACGATGTGGACCACCGGTGGCCTACAGTCTGCCCCAATCCTAACCAGGCCAAAATTGGCATGGCGGGATTCCGCGTCGCTAGGGTTTCGCGGTCACGCCCACGGCCTGCTTCTCCGCTCTCTCTTCAATCCTTGTGCTCTCTCCGACAGCGCGCATATGCGCGCAGACCGTTAACGCTGCGAGCGCGCAAATTTACGCCGACGGTTAGGCCTGATCCCGATTGGAGCAGATTGTACACCTCTTAAAAAGTCATATCTCTTGTAGGTCTAGTATTTCTTTCATAGATCAATGTTTTTTCCAACTTTCCATTCTTGGGATCCGTCGTTCAAAAAAATGTTCATAGTTATCTACAAAAACCCTGCATTTCATAAATAACCACAAAATATTCCCACGCCGAAAGTGTCGCGCAAAATCGCATCGTCCCACAACGCTGCCACGCAAAATTCGACGTCGTCGTCAATGGGTTAAGCAACCATTTCTCGGACGTTTGGGGGCGACGCTCAGGATTATAACAAGACTGACAACGTCGCCAAATACAGAAACAACGAACAACCACAACGAAAACGCATCGAAAACTAGCTTAACACGTTTCGGGCGAATTCGCGCGCGGCGAAAAAGAGTGTACTTTTGGCCGTTAGCCAACAAAGGGACCTTATTTCGCAGACTGTGGACTATATCTGTAATCAGCATGACCGATAAGCTCCATACCCAAAGTTCTGAGTGAATTTGAAGTGTTTGAATTTTGTCGCTTGAGAGGGGCTTTTGTGCTTTCTTGAAAGATAGGAGCAAGAACTCAGTCTCAAATAGAATCTTAAAGTATCTATGTTGTACACTGTACACATTATTGAGACTACGGTTTATCTCTTTGAAATCGAAGCAAAGAAAAGTGCGACGTCGCACGCGTCGTTCGCGTTGCCGCACTTCTTTGCAACTGCTGTTCGATTTGTCCTCATATCTCCTAAACAAATATCGGCGGCACAGCTCTACAAGGTTACTTGAAAATTAGGAGCTTAGACCTTTGACTCAATAACCATGGACTAAAAGAAAAGTTCTTGCAAACGTAGAAAGATCCTCTAATGCAGCGTGCTGCACCATGTGCAGCACCGGTCCGAAACGTGTTAACTTTGAGTGCATTTCGACTTAGTCAAAACAAAATTTTACGTTTTTGTAAGTGATTCTTTTCTTGTTTGTCTTCTTAATCACCACTTCCGAAATATGTTCGTTTTAAGAACAATTGCAAAGAAGAGACTAGCGTCCCCTCGTTTTCCCTGTGTTGTGGATTGCCTGGTCCCGGAGCAAAACTGCAATCCGAAATGAAATGCCTCCAAACGGAAATTTCAAACTCATTGCAGCGTTTTCATCCGATTGTTCTTCTGCTTCTGCCATTTGTTTCGCATTTTTCTTTCTTCTCTGTTTCCCAAACCTTCACTTTTTATGGGTAACAGATATTAAAACAATGTTTACTTTTGAGGCCTTGTCTCTAGGCTATCGAAGGTGTGGCTACCCGGGTTCAGCATCAAAGAGTTCCCATCATCCGCTGGTGGTATTGTGGCGCTACTTAAAGGCAGTGGATCGGCAAAATCCAACAACTCGGGATTTTAACGCGGTAGGTTCCTTATCACCCAAGTATGAAAACAGTGCAATCCCGGTTGCACAGAATGCTTTCCCTGCCGAGAAAATCGCTCTCAAACTTACACGCGCAGGCCAATCTTACACGCATCTGGACAAGTTGGCAATTTCCTTCTCACCAATGGAGGCTGCCCGCCGCAACGCTATAACCATTGGATCCAGCCACGATTTAGCGTCATCGGCCTTGCTCCACTCGTCCAATTCCAAAGGGAAGAGCATTAAAAACGCTCATTTTCGCCGTTTTCAAGCTTTCAAAAGTGGATTTTCGGGATCAGCGTATTGAAAAACCCCAGGTAAGCGCAGATTTGACTAGGTTGAGATTTGCCGAGCCACTGCCTTTAAGCCACGGACACGATCAAGGCCTTCCACAACATGTTCAAAATTCACCACTCTTTCTCTTAGCTTTGAAGAGAAGCCTCCGCATGATTTTTTGTCGAGAAATGTTATGTGGACAAAGCTGTATTGAAAAATACTTACCAAAGCTTTTTGTGTGCACTGCGCGCTCCAATATGCTATGGCAAAAACACGTGCTCACAAAAATATTGGTTACTGTACACTGCTAAATCACGTAAGCGCTAAGTGACTACCACGGTCAAGCGTGGGGTGTGACACGCCACACCTGGGGGGTCGTATTGAGGAATCAGGGAGAGGGGGGGGGCCGTAATCAAGGCGTCCGCTATTCGCATGGCATGATATTCGTTAACAATGTTAAATAGGCCCGTCATGGAAAATGCAAGCACATTGATATTTGATTATCGTATACGCACAGTAAGCATAATTAAAGATCTATAAAGCATAAGAGCATCGTTTTGTAATCAGCAAGTAAAATAACCCATCTGGTCCAAGTTTCAGCGAATTCTGAGGTTTCCAAATACAGGACCACCTAAGTGAGGTGGTCGTTTTCAAACATATTACTTTGTTTCAAAGGTAAGTTAACTACTTCTTTTTGCGCTTAATACAAAGAACTACTATTTCTTTGCTCACATTAGGAATCCTACTTCAAATGACCTCCAAATGAGGAATTAAGAGCAAGCCAAAATCTCGTTTGTTCCATTTTTCGTTTTAGAAATCTCAGGCTAAAGAAGACCAATCAGGCTCAAATCACTTGAATGTAGATCACGAGGGTTGCCTTCCCTTGCGATTCGCGTAGTAGCGCAGACTTAGCATGTTACCGTGTCCCAATATTTTCGCAGAATTTTACGAGTATTACACATTTGCATAGGTAAGGAAAAACGAATATACCTTGCTCTTGAAGAAACATTTTCATATGAAACTTTTGCAAGGTAAAGAAGAAGGTTAAGCAGTAACAACTATATAAAAAACGCAGCTATTTGATCTGTTTGAAGGTAAGTTAATGGGGTCTGGCACTACCCCTTTTTTGAGGGGGGGGGGGTGCCACACCCCATTAACTTACCTTCAAACAGATCAAATAGCTGCGTTTTTTATATAGTTGTTATTGCTTAAGCTTCTTCTTTACCTAGCACAAATTTCATATGAAAACGTTTCTTCAAGAGCAAGTTATAATCGTTTTTCGTGGCAGTCACAGCTTTTTAGGGGTGGTGTTACACCCCATTAACTATATCGAAAAAACAGTTTCAGCACACGTTACCTATATGAATCGATAGCATAGACCTCGTACATTTCATAGGAGTGATTTGAGCCTGATTCGTCTTCTTAGCTCTGTGTAATATATGGTAAAGAACCGCCATTAAAAGCGAAAAATAGAAAAAACAAGATTTTGGTTGGCTTCTAATTCTAAATTTAGAAGGTCTTTTGAAGCGAGATTCCTGAGGTGGCCAAAGAAGGAGTAGTGCTTTGTCTTGAGTGCAAAAACAGCTAGCTACTTCACCTTTGAAACAGAGTTAATCATGCTGAAAAATGGCAATTTCACTTAGGTGACCCAGTATCTTGAAACTTCAGAATTCGCTCAAGCATTGTCTACAGGGGTTATGACGTGCTAATTATGGATATGTTGCCCGTTATGTTTGACAAGGCCTTCAAGATGCTATCCTAGGTATATAGTTCAGGGGGTCTTATTGAGACAGCGATAATAGGGAGAGGGGTCGTAACTAGCGATCGTGTGCCACACCTGTTGCTTGACCCTGATTATCGAAGAACCCATGAAGTGGTTTCCTGACACGAGTGTCATCCTGCTCTGCTATCTAAGTGTTCTAAAATGATGATGACCCAGCAGGCGTGACCTGGTGATAAAAGCTGCGCGCGCGACGCGACTGCCCGCGCAGCTGACTATGTAGATTTAAAGGCAGTGTCCAGGCAAAAACTGGATCTTGAGGTTTTGTGCTTACCCGGGCCTATTCGCTACGCTGAATCCGAAAGTGCGCATTAGAGAGCGCAAAAACGGCGAAAAATGGCTCTAACAAGGGAGGGAAATCAGCAAGTGGGCGGGGTCCTCCCCACCGTGAATTCACGCTCCCAGCTTGCAGAGCGATCTTCTCAGTTCCGATTTCAAGTCATGCATTCGCACCTGGCCGGTGGAGATCTCAGGGTGCTAGAGGAATTGGGAAGATTGCTCCAGAAGCTGGGACTGCGAAATTTACAGCGGGGAGGACCTCGCCCACTTCCGATTTCCCTCCTGCGTTAGAGCCCTTTTCTGCCGTTTTCGCGCTTTCCAATGTGGATTTTCGGATTCAGCATAGTGAATAGGCCCGGGTACACAAAATCTCAAAATCGACTTTTTGCCCGGACACTGCCTTTAAATGGGGCCGTGTATTGCAGTACCTTTGATACCTTCGACCCATTCTCGGGGGGGGGGGCCCCCCCCCGAGAATGGGTCGCGAAACTTTTGAAACTTACCTGTATGGGTTATAAAAGTGTGCAAACGACTTGTTTATTTTCGTAAATAATTAAAATAATTTTAAAAATTTTTTAAAAATTCTAAATAGCCTTATAAAAAAATTTTTCGGGGCGTGGCTGACGCCACGCCCCCCTTTTCCAGATTTTAGGGGTTGGGGACCCTCAAAAACTTTGAGAAGCACCCCCAAAATTCTTTCGGAGTGCGTGGCTAACGCCACGCACCTTCATTTGAAAAAAAAAATTTTCGCCCCCCCCCCCGTCCGAAATCCTGCGACCGCCACTGAAGAAGGGGTACTGAAATTTGAGACTGTTATTTTCGTAATCAAATTATATCAGCATACCACAAAACCTATATATGCAGGGTGTCCGTAAAGTATGTATACACTGTTTGATCGTTAATATCTTTCTTCCCAACAAGTCTTTTGCCTTGCTTCAGGTACTTTTTTGTAGAGCTGGCTTCAACTTAGATTTGAGTATACGAATCACCCATCTCTCTTCATTACTGTAGGATTACGGTAGAAACTTCAAAGAGGGTTTTGAGCCATGAAAGGCCATATGCCTCAGAAAGGAAACAAAACAGGCTGAAAGCATTTACACTGGGCTAAGTAGAGTTGTTGATTATAACTGTAAGTTCCCAACTTATTAGATCGTCCCAAAAGTAAGCTCCTTTTTTGAATAATTCTAGCTATTTCTGTTTTCCTAGTATGTTTAGGGTATCATTCGATAGAGCAGATCAAGCTCTACAAAAGAACCATCAAGGCCCGCCTAAGCCGCATACCATGTAAAGTTTGAAGCCAAAATCGAAAATAATTTTGTCACCTGAAAACTGGATTTTTGCGAGGAAAAATCCTACGGACCTCCAAACTCAAATATGCCTTTACTGGATTTTTTCCATGCACAGGAGGCGAGAAATCGAAGCGAGTCCAAAAATGGCAAACTCCGCCCCCAGTCCATCCCACATATGTCATTGTATACTACAATCCTTGCTTATCATAATCTCAAAACTTTATCCCTTTGAGAGCTCTTATGATCGAGAAATACTAAGTTTTACATGAAAAACCCGAAAAAAGCGTCATTTTGGCATATTCGGACCACCCTTATTTCAATTTTGAGCTTTGGAAAAAATCCAGCAAAAACATTTTTGAGAACTGGTATGTGTTCACTACATACAGATCAAGTTGGAAGTCCGTAGGAATTTTCTTGCAGGAAATCCGATTTTTGGGATAGCTGAAAGAACTTGACTTTTGGCTCCAGATTTTGTCTGAGTTACGACTTAGGTGTGTGCTTCATGGTTTTCTTGTAGAGTTTGCTCCGCTCTATCGAATGGTTCCCTGAATCTATCAAGAAAAAACAAAAACAGCTCGATTTATTTGAAAGTGGAGTTTACTTTTGGGACAACAATATTATGATGCTTCATTGAAGAGTCATGCCGGCTAAGATGCAGCGCCATTTTTTCAATGTTCCTAAAAAGTGCGGTTGCACCGTTTAGAAAGCTTTGCAATTTTGTGAATAGTTCAGTATTGCTCAGCGTCCATAAAAACCCTATTACACAAGTTTTCACATTTTTTCTGAAAAATTTTGAGACGGCAGCTTTCTCCACATTGACACCATGTTTCAAGTTTCTACCGTCTACAGTAATGAAGAGCGGTCGGTGTTCGCTCTATACTGCAAATCTAAGTTGAAGCCAGCTCTACAAAACGGCACTTACCGCTTCTCGAAAGACCTCATAATAAGAGAGTTATTCAAAATCAAACAGTGTGCACATTCCAATTACTTTGCTGTGCCGTATACAGGCTGTTAATGGTGATACAACTTTATTTCCTGATGTTTCGGCACGACGCCGTCTTCAAAGGCTGAAAAGGTGTCAGTTATAGTGATACACGTTCTGAGCCGCCAAACACCTCATCCTAGCTGCCATTCGATTCGTCTCAAGTGAAAATAGAGAGTTCAGGAGGAGCTGTGTACCCACCAAATGTATCACCGTGTTGCAGCGGATAGCCACTCGATGTGTCAGCTGTTGTGACCGAATGCGACAGATGAGCTGACCAAGATGACACAATGTTGCTTATATATGGGCAAACATTCTTGTAGTTCACAGAACGACAGATACGGCAGTAGATCACTCGTCAAAGATGATTTCTCATTCTTGCTGTTTAGTTTCGGGTCTCGGACAAGAATGTAGGATGCTTCTAAAGCTTTTCGTGCAGAAATTTGTTGTTCGTAGCCCAGAATTTTGCACCTAATTTCGTAATCGGCACCGCCATGTTCCATCATTCTATGCTTTCCCAGCGGACTTATCATGCTTTGCCTCTTTTTACTAGCTAGATGTTCGTTAATCCGTACACTCAATGGTCGTCCGGTCTCACCGATATAGATGGCAGAGCACTCCATGCATTCAATTTCATAAACGACACCAGATTTTGCACAATCGCCACGTTTTCCGTACGGGCATACTACGCAATCACGAGATATACATTCGGTATCATACAGCCTGTTACGGACTAATTCCCTTCTGATGTTGTCTCGCGGTATATTGACTAATACAACATCATCGTCAAGCTGAGCCTGTACCAGACACCGTTTGATCGCAGTAGTTACTCATTCGGATATAAAAGGCAAGCACAAAGGTATTTTGTCCATAGCTTGTTTGCTTGTCTTTACTGTAGCCCTTCTTGATTGTCTGGGCCGTATACCATATCCATTTGAGGTCATAATCTCGGCTGCCAACTTCAGTGATTCCTGCCTTTCACTACTGCCGTTACAAATGCTTGTCGCTGATCTTAACATGGCGGACAACGGCGCGTTTGACAACCATTGGGTGTGCGGACTTCGCATGCAAGATGATATTCTTACTACTCTCTTTACGGAACCATTTTATGCGCACCGTGCCATCAACCACCATCAATTGTGTATTTAGAAAAGGCAGCCAACCGTTGCGCGGTTTCTCTCGTGTAAAGCTTATGTATTGCGACTGTTGATTCAGTAGTTCAAAGTACTCGTCCATCTCCGACTGTGTAGATGTAGCTATGCAACAGTAGTCGATGTAGCGGCAATACATAAGTGGACCTCTGGATAGCACCGGTTCTTCTACTTTGCTCATAAAGCATATGGCAAGCACGGGTGCTAAGCGTTGGCCCATCGCCAGTCCTCGTATTTGTGCAAAATATTTTCCCGACCATTTGAAAATATTGCAAGCTAAGCATTCCTTGATAAGCGTCATGATGCGCGTCTTGCTGAGGCCATATGTCAAGATTGTTCTACCATGTGTCTCGAGCATCTCAGCTAACGCTTGTAAAGCTTTTTCATTGGATACATTAGTATACAATGACGTGACATCAAAGGACTCGATCGCGCAATCTGAGGTGAAATTCGTTTTGCGCAAGAGACCAAGAAAATGATTAGTGTTGCTCAAATGAGCAGGTATTTTGCACAAAAGTTGGCTGATAATTTTATTGAGGAACCAGGCTATACGGTCGGTTGGTCCGTTGACACAACTGACAATGGGTCGTATCTTGTACGAACTAGCGGCTTCGGATTGCATCTCGGACGTAAGGAGTTTGTGCGTCTTGATCAAACTGTAAAAGACAGGGCATGCGGGTGTATCTATTTTAAGCCGACTAAGAAACTTCTCATTCAAACCAGCTCCTTTTCCTATCACTGTCCATATGTGGTTTAACCGTTTGCATTGCGTCAGAAACTCTTTCTCATTCGAGGGTTGGTAAACCGTTTTATCTGACAAATGTAACTCGGTTATCTCACGATCTAGGGCCTGAGGCATGACGACGAATTCGCCGCCTTTATCGCTGACCGACAAGCGGATGGTACCGTTGTTGGTCAGTTCCTTCAACTCTTTAAAACCCTGCTGCTGTGCGTATGTCAAGTTGAATTTTCTCACACTTTTATTGTCATTGAGAACTTTCAATATGCTCAGTGACAATATCCGGAACTTGATGTCTGCGGCAGCATAAGACTCGGGCTCTTTGTAGAACGATGATGGAAATGGAATAGATGGTAACGTTCGTCTACTCAGAGTATTGGCGGGTTGTGTGTTAGCATGCCTTAGCTTGACCCGAAGCTGGTCTCTCAATCTTTGCAATGATCCTACAACACCAACACTACGGTATGTTCTCGCGTTCACATTTTGTGTAGGTGCAAAGGAAGGTCCTAAACTCAGCAATTCAATGGCGTTTTGCAAAATCTGAGCATTACCTAAGACCGTGACTCTTGCTGTACTTTCGTTCTGAGTGGCGTGAGTTGCTGCGCTAGTAGTATGGTGATCAGTTGACGATTTTCACCAACTCCAACAAAACTCCGCTTACCTTCACTTAAGAGTTTTTTCGAATTTTTGACAAAGCGCGGACTTGATATTAGACCGCAGAGAGTCGCATATCTTTCGTGACGCAATCTCAATCCTCCTCCATTCAAAATCACTTATATATCGTCGACATGATTGTTCTTTTGCTTTGCACTTCAGCAAGCAAGAGTATAACATGCGTTGTTTTTCTTTGATCACCACATTGAGCATGTTCTTGTAAAGTCCGCGTATTTTTGGATGATCTTCCGATAGTCCGCATGTTGCTCCTAATTTCTTATTTGTGATGAAGCGAGGGAGCGTATCGGTCGACTTGCATCGTTTGAGGAAGATTAGCTGTTGGCGGATGACGACAACCTTCTGACGAAGCGCTAAGGCTTCGCTTAGTAGTGAGGACAGATTCGTTTGGCGATACGTTTGCGATTATCTTGTAAGTCCTCTTATCTTTGAACCTGGGCATGGTTTCTCTTGGTATGAACAATTCCAATTACAATTAATTTCACTTGAGACGAATCGAATGGCAGCTAGGATGAGGTGTTTGGCGGCTCAGAACGTGTATCACTATAACTGACACCTTTTCAGCCTCTGAAGACGGCGTCCTGCCGAAACGTCAGGCAATAAAGTTGTATCACCATTAACAACCTGTATACGGCACAGCAAAGTAATTGGAATTGTTCATACCAAGAGAAACCATGCCCAGGTTCAAAGATAAGAGGACTTACAAGATAGTGTGCACATTATTTTGGGACAACCTGTATTTGGTAAAGTTTGAAGAAAAAAATGGCTAAGCGGTACATCCGGCATACGTCAATCTAAAAACCGTCTGGAGGTGGTTTTTGTTTCAAAATCCGTGCGAAAAGATGGTCCAGAATTCACCCAATATCCTCGACATGCGGACTGACAATTTGTGACTAGTTTTACAAGCGCTACACACGTATTCTACAATGGTTCAAAATTTCCCGTGCCACTTCCTGAATGGGGGACGACTGTCGAGATCTTCCAATTTTCGTTTTAGAGGTGTTCAAGATTTTCTTTCGCAAGATTTACTTGTAGATGTTCTTCTCCTGGCAGAAACTTGACAGGACTTTGGTTCCAATCTAGTGACGTCTTTTACTTTAGCTACGATTGTTCAACGGAAGAATTCCATCTATATTACAAAATTCGTCCTAAACAGAAGAAGTGAAACATTTTTGTGACCTTCATTCCGGCGACCATTCTATTCTAAAGCGGTCGAAACTCAACAGCAAAAGCGTTGAGTAGACGCGTTTCTACTGTAGTGCATTCATATTTGCCTTTTCGCTACAGGTGAACTACATAAGTTATGGGAGCAGTACATGCCCCTGAAAGACACTGGGAGGATTACGTCAATCCTATTATAACAAGCTCGGGAGTATTGAGGATCGCGATGCAGTTGAAGAAATTGGAATCGATACAGATCATTTTTCTAATCATAAACGTGTAAAGTACTTTAACATCATTTTTATGAATTTTGTCTTATAGTTCTGCACTCCTTAGTCCGAGCAACTGACGGCGCTTTTTCAGCGCGTTCTGTTTACCATTCTATAACTCATATTCAGATCCTTTCTTTATCGATTTAAAATCGTGTTCATGCAGGGTTACTTCTAACAAGGGAAGGAAGGTCGGTCAAAATGGCCTTTCAAGATGCTATGGATACCATCTCGTAGGACTTCGAACGCTGATTTCAAATCCCGTCCTTATCTGTGGCGCTTTTTGGGCGAAGAATTATGAGGGGTTTTAGGGCGTGATCGAGACAAGTACAGTCAGCAACGTCACATCGCTATGTACTGTCTGGTGTAGTATTTAGTATGGTGGTCAGGCCGAAGCTACCAGGTTCGATTCCACATCCTGGTTTTCGTTCTGCTGGTCTATAAAAAACGTGTATGAGCAGGGGCATTGTCTATACACCACCCCTGCCTTCTTTTAATTGCAAATTTCTTCAAAAAAAGTTTAATCACTCGATGTTTTCAACAGTTTATGTGCACTGACGAAAGGAGAGGACAAGAAAGCAACGAATGAAGACTACTTCTGAACAGTCCAAATGGTCTATCAAATTGGCAGGGAATCAATACTGTGCGGCGTTGCTGGGGACCAGGAATAAACCAGGAAAGTGAGACGTGATGCAGTATCTGATGGTATATCAATAAGTAGCTGGCTTACCCGGCTCCGCCGTATGTTCCGAATAGAAAATTCCATTTCTCAACCGATCCGAACCAAACTTGGCACACATACACTTCGAGCCCCGGCGGGTGTCACAGTCCACTTTTCGTTATCGATTGATGCCGATTTTATCGATTTTTTGCAAAATTTGAGCTAGGGGGCTGGGATTTGGCACAGGGGGGTAATCGAGCATGCTGATTACGAATACAATATTAGTTTTCGAAACCGTGCATTACTTTTATCGATTTTTTTGCAAAATTTGAGCTAGGGGGCTGGAATTGGCAGGGGGTGTAATCGAGCATGCTGATCACCCCCACGGGGATGATCAGCATGCTCGATTACCCCCCTGTGCCAAATCCCAGCCCCGTAGCTCAAATTTTGCAAAAAATCGATAAAATCGATATCGATCGATACGAAAAGTAGCCTATGACACCCGCCGGGGCCCGAAGTGTATGTGTGCCAAGTTTGGTCCCGATCGGTTCAGAAATGGAATTTTCTATTCGGAACATACGTACACACAGACAGACATACAGACATACATACAAACAGACATTCAGCTTTATATATAAGATGATAGGAATCTTATGATGGAATCGCGAGCATAAACAACATAATGCAGGTCATGGACGAACATTTCTACCTCCATTCCAAATCACTTGTAGAGACCTCCAAAGAGGGCAGTTATTGCCTTGGAATTCTGATAAAACAAAGAAGGGGTGGTGTATAGACATGCCCATGCTCCAAGTTTTTTGTAGACCAACAAGACGAATACCAGAGCAAGGGAATCGAACCTGTGAGCTTCTGCCTGCAAGACCAACACGCTAGCCACTACACTATGGGCGGTATTTGTCAATCTCCCACTCGCTGTTCAGGCCATTGGGTGTGGTGCGGAAGGCGACAATCCCCTATTTTGTGCCTATCAAAAACTCTCCGGTGTCAAAGTGACACCCCGGGGACTACAGGGGTGGAGGGTGGGGGCAGATACATACTCAATGCCACAAGCAGAAATCCGTGAAAGTCATTGAGACGGATGATACACAGCCTCCATTTTTCGCCAATTGTCACCTTCCGCGTGCCCTCCCCCCCCCCCCAGGCCATTATCAAAGAGTTCCCGGACAGGCGAGAGCGCCAATCCTGTGATTTATCAGAACTTGGAATGTGGTCCGATCTGGCAAGTTTGGCCATGTCGGGCAGCAGAGCCCGCTCTCGACACTGTCGGGCTCCGCTGCCTGACTGCCGAGCCCACACGGCCAAACTTGCTAGATCGAATCATATTCTCCACAGAGAGGAGCCCGAACCAGCTTGGCTTCGTATATCGCAGGTGCCAGTGCCGGCGACTGTGCGGGCTGTTACCCGTACAGGAGCCCCTTTCTATATAGGAGTTTAATCAACACCGCCTCAGACGACACATAGCGTTGTGCCGCTCTTGTTTGTATTTGTGTCGACTTCCGCCCCTCAAAAACCCTCATAACTCCTCACCCAAAAACGAGCCGCAGATAAGGAAGGCAGATTTGAAATCAACGTTCGAAGCTGTACAGATGTTATCCATAGCATCTTGAAAGGCCATTGCGACCGGCCTTCCTTCCCTTGTAAGACAATGAAGCAACACTGCCCCAGGGCCTCAACACTTATCTCTTGTAGCCTTTATCTACTGTAATAAATCTGATTTACTATGTTAGAATTTATAGAGCAGCAAGGCAACTAAATGAGGTAGTTCTGAGAGGTGAGAAAAATCAGAAACACAAGCTGCTCTAGAAAAAAAAGACATCTATAGAAATCTAGAACACCTAACCAATATATCACATCATTCTCCGAAGAAAGCATGTCAAAATATGAACTAATGATTTTCCTGATAAAACATTGTACCAAGTACTGCGAAATCATTGACAGATGTTAAAAACTACAACTATAAACCTGGATAAGCTCCACACCGGAAACAATCTCGGACACATAGTTGAACGTCATTTTAAATGAGCATATCCCAAAGACAACTAACTAATAGTTAGAAAAACTACGCATAAGAACTCTGTAACGACATTTCTGGCAAATCTCGAATCATCAGATAATTACCGAGGTAAAGAGAAAAGTAATGTATGCAATGGCGAAAAGGGTCTTCAAAAGTGCGATGGAAAGATGTAAAAAGCTTTGGACTACATTGGTAAAGGAACACCGAAGACAAACACCTCGTCGTACAACAAATAGAGATCATTATCAACGTCAAATTCTCCACACCAACACTAAGAAATCGAATGGCTACAAGAGGACTAACAAAAAGATAGGATTGGCCAGACAATAGTATGGCGAATAAGACAAAAAGGCGAACAACTTGAAGAAATCTTGTACTAAACTTCGTGCATCAACTCGTCCAGATACTGGAAAGCCCTGCAATAATTGAATTAGCTGACTTAATCTCTGCTAGGCAATGAAGTCAATATTCAATAGCGACGCACTGAACAACAAGGGATGGGTATACATCACGCGATGTCATCGGCTCGCGATTCTCCCGACAAAACAACTGTTACGAGTTCGTTTCATGCCGATAATCTTACACTTAGGCTGTGATAGTTTTTCCAAGCCACTGATCGCGAATAACTATCAAAACCGAGATGCAAGATGATCGCCATAAGACTCGTAACTGTTGTCTTGTTGGGACAATCGCGAGGCGATGAAATGGGGTGATGTATACATGATTCTAGAGGTGATGTCATAGCGTCATAGTTGCCCCCTAGCCCGAACCGCATTCGATGAGGATCTGCTCGAGATACCCGCAGCATTTTAGGTAGACAAGGTTGAGTCCCAGTCAACCGTATACTCCCTTTTCCATCAGCCCAAGCGCAACCCAGGACCTCGCTCACGCGCTTGTAGCTAGTCACTCATTTGCCTCATGAATCGGAGTTTCCACGCAAGGCCGCACTGCGTGCGAGCAATTTTTGCAGAAAGTGAAGCAACTTGTTGCACGGATTTTAGGCATGACCATATGCGGCTAGTACTCGATCAAACTAGCTTCGAGCCGGATTACTAGCGAACTATGCACCCCGAGATATACCTTCAAAAAATATACCTGTTCATTTTGATTTCAATCCAGCAGGGACACTCGCTTATAGTTTTTCTGCTGTAATCCGGTCCCCATCCTTTGACGAATGAAATTCGTGCGACGCAAAATCGCTTCATGTCATCAGCACCTTTCTTGGCTTCCTAAACATACACAGCAAACTCGCGTACAAGGTATATTATAAATGGGACAGTCATATTTTTGTCCATCTGTTGCAACTATTCAGAATTTTCGCAAAATCTCCAGCTTCACCTTCCATGCAATGGTCAATATTCAAACGGCGTAAGCAAAAGAGCTACCAAAGCATCGCCTCAGTTCCGTATATTGCACCAGGTGAAAAAAAAAGCCACAACGACAAGTCCAAGTACTACGAAAAAATAGTGATGACCAACAATTTACAAGCAACATCACAACTGTGTCAACACGCCATCTGAACTTACACAAGCTGTGTATTCCGCCACCAGTGATCTCATGCCGACGTCAGTATTCTGAGACACCAAGGCGCATTTTCTTTCGTATGAATGCAACAGTATTGCTATTTTTCTTAACGCACAATAGCTTCAATATGAAAGAAAAAATGAGGATGGAGGAGGAAGCTGATAAGATGTTTATGCTCTCTCCATACACCTCTTACTTCCAAAAATCTCTGCTATTTCACAGAAACTGTGATCAAAATTTGGTCATTATAGACAACATGCTTCATTGATTTAGTGAAACTGTACCAAAACGTTGCTTCTGATAAGGATGACAATTTTTTTCAAAAAAGTGCGCATACAATACACCCATATCAAATATTTAAGACAAGAAAAATCATGTTCTGCTGTTTTCGGTACTGGAATGCGCGTATTGTTCCCTTCATCGAGAATGGGCGCATATTTTTGTTCAATTTCACCAAAACTTCCAAGTAACCAGTATAAAATCAACAAATAAAGAAGTTCACTTAGAAAAGTATGCCTAGGCATTTGACTGTAGATACACAACAACTGAGAGGACAGGTCTTCTCATGAAATTTCCATGACAACTTTCTATGCTCCGAGAAATCCTACGAGTGCAACTTAGCCTAATACAATAATCGAATGAGATGATTCGCTCAGCGCCGAATGGTGCAAAAGCTGGCAATCAGTGATGTTACGCAGAAAATGGGATCACTATAGAACAAGTCCTTACAATTTGACACTAATGCGAACTTTACAAAACGAAAGTGAGCATTAATCACGGCATACAATTGATATTTCTTTCCCACGCAGTTATATTGAAGATTGGGAAAAGTATCACAATAAAGGCTCGATTGAGAGGCTTTTCGAAACTCTTACCTCGTCGAGTTTGTCTTTTTTATACATCCTGAACAAATCGTCCATGGGAGTTTTCTGACCAGCTAAATACTCCTTGGCCATTTGACAGGCGACCATATGCTGCCGGAGAATGGCCTTTGCATTATTCAGGTCGAAAATCTGAAAGATACATAAAAGATGATGCTGAGGGCACGACCGCTCATCGCAAGCACATATCGATAGCAATTTTATGCAGATGCCAAAATTGTAGAACACCGAACAACTACTTCTCACTCGAACACCTCCTCTTCAATTAACAACAACATTCTAAAGGCAATCTCATCAAATAGCATTGAGGTGACGGGCAACTTTTATTCTACTGCTAAACTATGTTTTTCAATCAATGTACGATTATGCTAATGACAATTCATAAGGAGTGTGGGACGGCGATTGATAGCGAGTTTCCATGTCAGATTCTACCTGTTGGAGTATTTCAAACGATTGCCACTCAAAACAGGATCTTCACTGATAGTAAGAGATCTTCTCCAACATGCTATGAATGATTTCCTTGGATACGCAACGCTAAGGGCAATAAATTCGTTAGAAGTCAATTTATTGACTTTGAACGAATTTATTGGACTATGTTACACTGGTCTTGCTCACATGTTGCCCCGCCACATCAGACACTTACTGAAGAAAAACCTTTAACACTGAAAAGGATCGCCAAGTATCACACATTTACTGAATCGTTGAGGCCCGCATCGTAACTCACTCACATTACAAGTCAAAAGCCTAGTTAAAGGCAGTGCCTCACCAAAATTAGGGTAGTGCGGGTCTCTAATCCTGTTAAAGGACCCCTGGATAGGTGACCGATGCAAGTCCGAATTCATTTGGGCCCTCTTACGCCGAGTTTGCCCTCGAAGTGGCCAGCAAAGCACGATTTGGCCCGCACGGCCGACGCTCGCGTCCCACTTACGTGTTTTAACATGCCCTCCACTTGGCATCCACTTCATATCGTTGCTGTCACTGTGGCGAAGACTAGGCTAAGAAGGCACAACTCGTTCGCGTTGCTTGCACGGGGCTTCCAAAAACGGGGTTTTCGTGCATTTTATGCGATTCTGGACCCGCACTGGGCTAGACAGGAACGAAAAGGCTTGCAAAATGCAAAAATCTCGACAAGAAAATTTTGATAAGACAATGCCTTCAAGGTTCACGCTTGAAAGATGTTGCCAATATATAAATCACACATCAAATTCAAATACCACCATTACACATTAGTTGTGTTCCAAAGAGCACATGATGATAGACAAACTTTCTCTCAAGAGCAATTTGTCTTTTTTGACACATTACTGACACCGTGCAGAAAATTCCATATTCATTACCTTGATTTTTGCTCCTGGATACACTTTATGTACAACATCACCGGTACTCCTCCCAGATTCTCTGTCTAGATAGTGAGAATGGACAAATATGGCACGTCCCGTATAAACTTGAACCCATACATCACCATTTTCTTTGAAAGACAGACGGATGCCATCTCCTATGGTTTGCCTGCGAATCGAGTTCATTGGAGACAAACTTCAAAACTGACCGTATCACATCACCAAATAGCCCAGAAATTACCTGACAAGATGGCAATCTTGTTCCCGTAGCGGATTATTTTCTCGCCCCAGACAATATCGGTTTGAAGCTTGGCCAAATCCACCATCTATGTACATATCGCTGTGTTTAACCTGAAACTAGACAGTTCGTAATTCATATGTTCGCTAATTCAGAAAACAATTTTCTCACCTGCAACCGTCCAATCTGCACTTCTCTTTCATAGTACACAAAACATCCCCAGTTGGAGTCCACTAAATGCAATATCAGTCGAAATTTGGTAAGTAGTTATAATCAAACATAGGTTTTGACAGATGCAAAGCCATTAACATCGTCTCTAATAAACATTTGCTGTACAAAATAGCTATTTTGCAATGGGTAATACCGCGCTGGTCAAGCTTAAAGGAGCGCTGAATTCGAAATTCAGAGCTGATAAACCACAACCATACCAATCCGGGAGACACGCTCTCATTTGGAAAGAAAAGAGGGGAAATGAATTTGCCGAGATACTAATTCAACAGAAAAAGCATTCTTTTGCAAAGCAAAGCAAGCAACAGATGACTGAATCACACAAGCGAGTCAAGACGTATAACAAATCCCTCTACCGAGCCCAACAAAAACAGGAGGTAACAGATGCAACATCGTAGCGAGATGCATGAACACAGACATCAACCACAAAATATGCCCCTCCCCCTCCCTTCAGCCCATTAAAAAAGTCAAATTGAAATCTAAATGCGCTATCCAAATTCGTCGCCAAAGATTCGCGAGGGTTCTCCGATCAGAATGTGAATGTCGAGAAAGTGAGGATAAGCGGGAGACTGTCAAAACTCAGTAGACAATCTACTGATTTGTTATGTCGTACAAGTTGTAGTGACATACTTTACTTGTCATATGTGAGCACAAACAAATCACTTAAATTGTTTACTGTAGGGAATGTCGTGGTTTTAGATAAGAGGGCAAATAATATACCAAAACCCTTGCTTGCAACGTTCACAAGTGTGATGAAACTGCTTACCTGGGCAAGATGGCGGCTCGAAACTGTTTACCTTCAGCTTGTTCCCAAGGACAAACTCCGCATTTACTGAAATGGTATGTGGGAGACGTTTACTTCGCTTGAAGTGACTACCCTTGACAATGAGAACAAACGTTCCACTACAAGTTCTGGTAGACTGAAACAAGCAATACTAAACTTACAAAGATTGCTGTATGGTTGTCCTGGTCCCGGACGTGACAACAACTTCTTGTCCGCCTCATTTGCAGCATTTATGAGCTGATTTGATTGCGAAACATTGGGCTGTACTTGTACTGCACCATCACTGGACCTTGACGGTTGCACAGGCAAGTGAAGATGCGCATGCGGTTGGCCGAGCGCATTCTCCGCAAAGGGCATTTGCTGCGGATGTACAGCTTGCGAGTTTTGCATTTGAGATGGTTGACGCATTTGCATTGCATGATTCTGCATCTGCTGATGCTGCTGAAACATATGCTGCTGAGCAGATGACATCTGAGCAGGATCGGGAGCAGGACGATTCGTTTGATATTGCCCTTCGAATCCACGGACGTGCGAGAAATCCGGAGTTTGCTGGTGTTGCTGCAGAATTCCATGAGGTGATAGCATTTGCGAGGGCTAAACGTGAACATCTGATGACACTGACTAGAAATTCCAATCTGTGAGTGATTGAAGCAAATAGAAAAGTGACTACCACTACCGTTGTCACGAAAGAAAATCGAAAATGGAAAAATGACTACCACTACGTTGCTACGAAAAAGAAATCAACTCACAACAACTGCCTTGTCAGATACTCCAAACATATGACTATTAGGAGGAGCAGTAATCTGTAATCAAGAAATCTGGACACTATGCATACTTTTATGATTGTGAAAGTGAAAAATTACAGCTTTTTGTGCCCAAGGAGGTTGGGGATATGGAGGTCCAAAATTTGGTCCTTAACATGTAACTCTCAATTCGCAATAAACTAGCGTAGTGAGTAGGACTAACCTTGAGGAGAAACTTTTTGCTGTTGACCAAATGGTGCTGGGTTCCAACCTCCTTCAGGGCGGAAATCTCTGTAAAATGCATTTGGATGAACACTCGCACATAAAAAGGACCCTAAAAATAATTTTGTGTTTTACAGAATACATAAGGTGTAACGCTGAATTTGGTGTTGCAGCGCTTTCAGAGTGCTAGTCGATGCACTTTTAACTCATATACGAGAAGATCGACTGCGAAAGATAAAGAGAACTAGGTGAAAGAAAACAATGAAAACCTGTAAAGTGTAGTAAGCCGGTCAACGTCAGGATCACCATCGGGAGGAGAACGTTGTTCCAGCTTCAAAGACGCAAGATCCAAATTGCTAAGGTTGCTCAGAGTAGGGTTCATAATACGTTCGCAATGGTATGGGTTAACGCACACCTTCAATGTGATGTGGTAATAAAGTTCTCCCAGTAAAATCTAAGTAGCCCAAGCCTTTACCGAATCACATTTCAAGTCGAAAGCACACTCGCAAATGCTGAGATGACGCAACTCATTTTTGTGCAAATCCGGCCACCGAAACACGCGAGCATAGACCACATGCGGGAAGCCTTTACGACCAGCAACCTAAAATTTGTCAAAACAGGATGATCAGACAATAGGTGCTGCCTAGGTCACAACGGTATCTGGTAAAAAATCAAAGAGAAAATATCCAATAGCACCCTAACTTATTCATCCTCTCTCTCCCCTCATCTCGCACCAGAAAGTAAATTTGAACAAAAAAAAAAACGTACTTCTAGAAATTTGCTAAAATTCGATTAACACCACCAAATACTCTGACTAAGCATCGTCCTTCGCCTTCTAAGAAAAATTGTGCAAGTAGTTCTCTCTAATCTATTCCTCCCTCTAGTTCCTTTCTCAATCGCATATGAGACGAAAGGACATTGTTACTGTACCGCGTATAAATCCACCCACAATGACGAACTCACTTGTAGCCGTCCGTCGAGTGTTCGCGCTATGGTAACGCATTTGTCTGCTTCCTTTCCTTCACTTCCGCAACAAGCTATCAAAGCATCCAGCTCATCTCTTTTGTCCTTCAACTTCTTCGTCAACGATTCGATTGCTTTTCGTGAAAATTCTTCATCCGCACTCTGCAAGTAAATATTCCACAAAGCCGAAATGCGACAGTGCACTCAACACACTGAGAAAAACTACTACCAAGTGACTAGAGCCCAACACAGTAGTAAAGTCAGCGTACTTTATTGAATTGCATAAGATAAGCGACGATTGTTGTGCATGCATCACTCGCGCATGGCCGCGCCAGTGGATGTGACGAACTGGACGAAGATCTGTTTTCCGTGTTTATCCGACCACGACGACGTGGTTGTTCTGTGAAAGTAGTCGCTGATGACGCAGAATCGGAGAATGGAGAAGCACTCGGTCGTTCTGCAGCTGCAAAATGTATGGGACTCAATCATTCACTGGGACCATTGACTTTTGACAGATTGAAACATGTTTTTTGAAACTTTTAAATTATCTACACAGAGTTTGTAGGTGAAGAGTGTTGAGAAAAGAACAGATTAGGAAAACTCTAAAGACTGACAAGAATCTGGACGACGCCCCAGCATCCCAAACTTGAACGTACTGATTAATTCACACTATGTTTCTACTTCTCAATTCTCATTGATAGTTCGAAAACTAAACCGGACTTCGCTAGCTAACAGCCTATTAGTAACTAGTTGGCTTCCCCAGTCCAGCCCGGGCTATTGTTCACAGAGGACGAAGTAGATGCTATGGTTGCTGCAAGATTACCGCATTGCAAACCCTTTCTCTTCCTTTTCCATGTTATGGATGATGCTTTTCCATGTTATGGATGACTTGTGTTGCGGCATCCACTTCGATTCCAAAATGAGCTTCACTACCCTCCTTTACATGACTATGGGAAAATGCTTGGTTAAACCTGGTACGCCTTCTTCTCCTCCAAAAACATAAACAAATCAATGAATCGATAGAAGGACCCAACAAACCACCGCAAAAATAGCCTATCATCTGCGAAGGTGTCGGAAACATATGTGTGCAAAGTTTCAGCTTGATCGGTTGAGCGGCACGCGTTTCTATAGCGCGCACTAACAAATCTGAGTTTTATATTAATATATATAGGGTGTCCCAAAAGTATGTATACACTGTTTGATCGTTGATATTTCTTTTCCCAAGAAGTCTTTTGCCTACCCGCACGCACCGTTTTGCAGAACTGGTCAACTTAGATTTACAGCATGGAACAAATCATTGATCATTCCTCATTACTGTAGGATTACGGTAGAAACTTCAAAAAGGATTGTTAGGCTGATCACTCCTCATTACTGTAGGATTACGGTAGAAACTTCAAAAAGGATTGTTAAGCATTAAGGGCCCTATTCCGCCCCAGGAAGCAAACCAAACAACCTGAAATTATGCCAATGAACCGCAATAGCTGCTTTTACAATGTTTCCTAAAACAGTGATTACACCAGAAAAGCTTTGCGAACTCGTAAAAAAGTTGAGTTATAAAATTGCGTGAAAACCCTGGTACACCACTTTGTAAATTTTTGGGGAACTTTTTTGAAACACGATTGATCCACAATAGCACTTCAAGCTGAAAGTTCCTACCGTAATTTTACAGTAACGAGAACCGATCGGTGGTTCGCTTTATATTGTACTAGCTGGCTTACCCGGCTCCGCCGTATCCGGACCAAACTTGGCACACATACACTTCGGGCCCCGGCGGGTGTCACAGTCCACTTTTCGTTATCGATCGATGTCGATTTTACCGATTTTTATCGATTTTTTTGCAGAGTTCACCTACAGGGCTAGGAGTTGGCACAGGGGGGAAGTGAGCATGGGGATTCCGAATACAACATTAGTTTTCAGGATCGTCCATTACTTTTACCGATTTTATCGATTTTTTTTGTAAAGTTTGACCTGCGGGGCTGGGAGTTTGCATAGGGGGGTAATCGAGCATGCTGATTACGAACACAATATTAGTTTTCAGGATCGTCCATTACTTTTATCGATTTTATCGATTTTTTTTGTAAAGTTCGACCTGCGGGGCTGGGAGTTTGCACAGGGGGGTAATCGAGCATGCAGATTACGAACACAATATTAGTTTTCAGGATCGTCCATTACTTTTTCGATTTTATCGATTTTTTGAAAATTTGAGCTAGGGGGCTGGAATTTGGCACAGGAGTGTAATCGAGCATGCTGATCACCCCCCTTGGGAGTGATCAGCATGCTCGATTACCCCCCTGTGCCAACTCCCAGCCCCCTAGCTCAAACTTTGCAAAAAAATCGATAAAATCGATATCGATCGATGACGAAAAGTAGCCTATGACACCCGCCGGGGCCCGTAGTGTATGTGTGCCAAGTTTGGTCCGGATCGGTTCAGAAATGGAATTTTCTATTCGGAACATACGTACATACAGACAGACAGACAGACAGACATACAGACAGACAGACAAACAGACATTCAGCTTTATATATAAGATAATTTAAGTTGAAGCCAGCTCTAAAAACGGAACCTGAAGATGGGCAAAAGACTTTTTGAGAAAAGAAATATCAACGATCAAACAGTGTATACATAGTTTTGGGACACCCTGTATGCCACACCAAATGTTCATCTCTTTCCCTTACAGTGAGAGCTTCAAAAGTTCACAGTCATACCATAGATGCATTTCAAAACGATATTGTCATTGCCGTGGCAAATACAGACGATAAAGTACAGCCTCTACATAAACTCATTCGATTCGATGAGACTTGAGAGCTCAGTCAGCATATGTGAATCCCCATACATAATGAGCATCGCGTGTCAAAAAAACTGGTGGTTGTGTTGGGAATATATACTTGAAAAAGCGCTCCAGTGGATGAACTAAAGTGATACAACATAGTCAAAAACATTTCACACTCTACAGGGTGTCTCAAAAGCATAAGTGCGATAGGGGGGAGGGGCGGGCCCTTTCTAGGTGAAGGGGGTTCTGCTACTCCCATCCTTGTAAGGTGAAGGAGGGTGAGTCCTGAAAGCAAAATGCCCTACAAGTTACATACCATTCGAAAGCTAAGGTCATCTATATATAAAGCTGAATGTCTGTTTGTCTGTCTGTATGTCTGTCTGTCTGTCTGTCTGTATGTCTGTACGTAGTTCCGAATAGAAAATTCCATTTCTGAACCGATCCGGACCAAACTTTGCACACATACACTTCGGGGCCGGGCGGGTGTCAGAGGCTACTTTTCGTCACCGGTCGATATCGATTTTTTCGATTTTTGTCGGTTTTTTGCAGAGTTCACCTACGGGGCTGGGAGTTGGCACAGGGGGGGGGGGTAGGTGAGCATGCTGATTACGAATATATTATTGACAGGGCCGGGCGGAGCCGGGTTTGCCACCTAGTGTAGAATGAACGTAGACCGTCGACTTTTTTAAGGTCTTCTGTGTCGCGAGATATGAGGGACTTTATGTACTTCATATAACAAGTGATTTTGTGCGCTCACTTTCTGCTCTCCAAATGAATGCTACGCGAAAGTCGACGGTCTACGTTTGTTAATGAAGATTTGCTCTGTAACAAAGATAGATAAGCAGTGATTAGGTCTTCGTTTGGCAGAAATTTGCTGTTGAAAATGGAATGATTTCAGATAAAATGCAGTGTATCTCTCGGTAGAGGGAGGCTAAAAAGGAATCGTCGGCCTATGTCGAATCCGCTTTTCCAGAGCTTTCGAATGGTATATAGAATGCTGGGCGAAAAAACTTGCCAATTTTTAAAAATGGAGTGGAGATATTTACTATTAGCTTGCTCCACCCAGCTCCTCCAACCCCCAATGGGGAACGGAACTTACCTACCCGAGATAATTTCGCACCTCATGGGTGTGTGTCTGCGGGGTATAATTAGGCATAGCGAGCTCGCTGATTCCAGATGCTCCTTAGGATACAGCGCTAAGCTAAGCCCCGCCCACACATTGCACCTTTTTGGCATAAAACCAAGACATGCCAGAAAACTTGGCAATACCTGAGGACATCGAAGCTGGCTCAGCGCCAGGCTAAAAGATGGCTGCGAGGCTCAAAATGGAGCTAATGGAACGAAAAAAGATGGTGATAATTAGGAGAATTAGGCATATGAATGGAACATGTTTCGAGAAATTTTGTAAGTCATATAAAGCTAACTCATAGTCATAAATACATTGATTATATAGATAGAATATTTAATTCACAAAAAATGTGCAGCGTCCTGTACACATTGATCGTTTGATAGACTAGCCCACCTTCATAGTCTTTTATCAACAAGGTTACATCCTCAGAGCATGCTGTTCTCACTAGAAGAATGAGTCATTTTATCAGACGTTCCGAAAGAAACAGTGAAAAAGCACTTTTACACGCGTTCTAAAACATGCCTTATTTTGTTTGTCGGGATTTCTTAAGCTAAAAGTCGAATTCACCAAATTAAAGTTTCGGCTCTGTAAGAGAAGACAGCGCAAAACCAATAGCATATTTGAAAAGAGCGCCTCAGAAAACCCCTAAATCTGCATCTTAATCGAAATTGAGCAGATAGTTGCTGAATATCAGTTTTTTGATTTTACTGAATTCCCGGTTTCATGATTGATGGATGCATCGCGAAAGCGTCGATGGATGGGGGCGGGGCTTAGAATACACACAGACTAGGCCCTGTACACTATGCTAATTGCGTATCTGACTGCTCATAATACCTAAGGTATGCTGCGGCAAGCCTTTCGGGTAGGTAAGTTCCCGCACCCCCTCCAATGCATTGGCTTTTGTGGGTCACCGGAGCAAGCATATTTTGCAGCCGGGAAGCTCGATGGGTCACCAAGCTATAAAGCATTCGAAAGCTGAGATTAAGGAGAATCGACCTAGGCAGTCGGCTTTTTTCTACCTCTTCTTAGCAGTAGGATATAAGGGATTCATCTGACCAATATATCTACTGATTCGCTTTACTGACAAAAAATGAATTTAAATCCCTTCCATCTCATAAAAAAAGTTATCTTACTATCGTAGTCATTCATCATTCACGGTAATCACTGCGTATCACATTGAGCTGTTTTTGCAATCTTTAGCAAGACCTTTCTGGTTTTTACGAGCATCGACAACTTGGTAGAACTTACATAGATATAGACTTAATTATTAGTTGTTTTTTTTTCTTCTTCTCTTACAAGCAAAGGCGTCTGTCTGTTTATCTATCTTAAAACTGTGAGAAGCCTTAGAAACTTTAAGGCTTGAAAAATGCTCGAAAATTTTTTTCCAAAAAACGTGGAAGAAAGAGGCAACGAACAAGCATCAATCATTTAGGTTCTTGAAAAAAAAATTCAAATGTTTTTTGACTCTTACGTTCGTTTTTTGTGGGTTTATATTTCCAAGTTATTTTTTCTCGAATTTAGTTAATTTTTTATGCTACAGTATCTATTGTAGACGCCATTGATAGTGCGAAAAAACAACTACTGTAATAATTCACATTGTATATGGAAATTCTTATTTTCATGGAATATATGGCTGTTGTGTTTCACGACTGAAGTGAATCTCCAATAGCTTTTTGATCATGATTCACACTCAGATTAACTTCCCAGATCAGCCTCAAGTGAAGGGAGTCATCCGGGTTCTGGCCCAAATGTGAAGGGGGTAAGATCCATTGCTCCCCCTATCGCACCTCCATTGAAAAGTGTGTACTTACTTTTGAGTCAAAAGTAAGTACACACTTTTCAATCGGTAACTCTCTTCCCACAAAGTTTTTTACTTGGCTTTAAGCATTGTTCAGTAGAGCAGGCTTTAACTAAGATTTGCTTTGTAGACTGGATCACCCACCGCTCTCCATTACTGTGGGATTACGGTAGGATGTTTGAAGAGGTTTTAAGCCATTTTTGGCTACATTTTGCCCCAGAATGGATACTCGACAACCTGAGAAATTTATCGTCAGGTTAAACTGAATAGCTGACTCTAAATATGAAATTTGCGCTACACCATAAAACTTTTTTTTCGTTAACTTATGCCAGGTAAACCGCAGTAAAGTTTTTCCGTTTTTCAAATATGAAAAACCATTTAAAACGTTTGAAAACTTGATTCAAGTGTTCAATGAAATCAGCATGTCTGAAACAGAGTTACGCAACTTTTCAGAGATTTTTAGCTCTTTTTGATTTCATAATGGCGTTGTGTGCTGAACGTTCCTACCGTAATCTTGCAGTAATGAAGAGTAATGGGTGATTCGCTTCATACTGTAAGTTGAAGTCTGCTCTACTGAATGACACTCAAAGCTAAGCAAAAGATGAAAACAACACAAGCAAATTCAAGGGAGACTAAGACAATGATAAGGTAAGATAAATTTTGGGGTTATTCGTAGTACTCCCCGCTACTTTTGGACAGAGCCAGAGTATGAAGGAAAAAACACCCCAAACGAGGAGCGCGAAATGGAAGGAAAATGGCGCAAAGTTGAAAAGTCACTTCTCAAACAAGGGATGAATGAAGTGAGAACCCTTGAGAGTCAAATAGTAGAAGTACAAAAAAAATGAATTTCAGTTTTTGCTATTTCTCCATGCTTCGTTTTATAATGGAATCTCTCGAAATGAGGTCTAACAATTTTTCTTCGGGTATATTTCTAGCACTAAAGTGAGCTCTAACAATGATTTGAACAAACATTGGGTGGTTGAAAAGGCTTGCATCACAAGTTCATTCTCAACATTAGTTCATCTGATCATACTAGGAAGAACTAACTGGCACAATCAACTCCGCAAGGACGTCAATCAATATAGCAATCGAATTGATCTTATTTCCCACTTCCATACCATATTTCTCGGCTCCTGTTCCCCTTCCAAACTTTATTTGCCTACAAGGTGTTTTCCTAAGCAACTTCCATACTCCTACCTCCCTACCAACTTCACAGCTTGAGAAAACCCAAAACTTCACTCAAGATGCGTAATGTCCTTGTAATATCTGACAAGGAACGAATGAATATTGTACATAAAAAAGGTGAGCATGAATGGTGCTCTAAAAAAACTTCTAGTTCTTGTCGAATTCGCGAAAAAGTCGAAAAACGAACCAGAAAATTCTTCTTTAAAACTTCTTCCCGCTAAGCGCCTCCTCAAAAAATGAGGAGGTCAGGACTGATTACTGAAGGTTTTGAAACCATTTTAAATTCATCAGCTAGAATCCAAGCCATCTGTGACCAATGCCGTATGCGGTATCCTTTGATTCAACTGGCTTGGCGACTGGAAGGCGGGCTTTGTAACCTGATTAAGGCTAGATAATGATCAGAGAGCACGCGCGCGAGAGAGACTGCGTCGCGAGCGCGAACGGCTTCAAATAGTTCACAAAGCCTCGCCTTTCAGCCGCCAAGTCAAATGAATCAAAGGTTATGTCGGCCGCACGCAACCTCCGTTGACATACTAGCAATACCTTTTACCTTGTCGAAAAAGTCTGTGTTTCGCTGCTCTTTTCCACACAGTTCGCTTCCATTACTTCCGGGGCATGTCTACCAGCTAAAAAAGGAGAAGAATCAAGAATAAGGCAAAAATTGTGTGCATACGCGCAATAGTTTTCATATTACCAGGGCTCGGCACGAGGTGGCTAGATGAAAATGCAAAAAACGAAGTCCCCTTGACTTTTGGGTATTTTTACGAACCCCTTTGACCCCCACCATATTCCCTAAAAATCCTCCAAAAAACGAAACGTCGACTAAAAAAAAACGTCCCCAAATCGCCAATTTTGCGTGTGTCTTCGGTCACAAAAACGAAACCCCCTTTGCTTTTCGTCCCAAAAACGATACCACCTCGTGCCGAGTGCCGAGCCCTGCATATTACTCAACTGCTATTAGCGACATCCTTCGTTTCCTCAAAATTTTCGTTCGCTTTTTGTAAGACTATTTTGGGTGAAAAATCAGTAAAAATTACGAAAAATTACGACAAACATAACCAGCGCAAAATGGAGTCCCGCACAAAATGTTTGAGATACTTGAGTTTCTAAATTAGTGTAATTAGAACAAGTGGATAATTGCCAAAACCAATCTCTCATCAATCGCAATGTCAGTTAGTCCAGTGATAAGATAGAGAACAGAGGAAGATACACGAAAACAAAAACCAAAGCTGCTCTAGGCGTCAGAGCTGAGGACAACAAGCGGCACAAAATCATGATGTACGCTTGATAATTAGGAGACGGTACATATGTTCATAAGAGAAGCAAATTGTGATTAAATGAGTAAAACAATGTTCCCGGAAAAGATTGTCCTCGCATTTCATTTATTCTGAAGCAATGGTACCAGGTACAGCAAAAGGACCCCGCTTAGAGTGTCGTTGTCAAGTTAGTTTGAGAGCGAAGTAGAATGCAAAGATAGATCACACCCTGCTTTATTCGAAATTTTTGCATCTCCAACATATCTTTTAACAACTTAAATTTACACAGCTAACGCACACTTAGCCGCACGAACATCTGCGGGAAATCATGGAGCTGCATACCGTAAGATGCAGCACAGAACGCTGACTCTGTCTGCCTTTTCTATCTGCTAAGTGCCTTCGAGGACAAACTTATAAGTCATTATATTAGCCAAAGATTGTATGCAGTGTGCAAATTCGGAGATAGAGAGCCGCGTTTGGGTTTACGTTGACCAAAATGTGCGCTTAAGTTAATTTATAAAGCCTATAAGTGAAGGTAAGCTAAAAAGGCAATAATGTGCCCAATTTCTTAATTTATATGGCGGTTTCAAATATTGACTGCTCATAACTTCGTCTACAAAGGCGTTCAGGAGATACGAAGGCGGACCTAGAGTCAGCGTATTTTGCTACACCCAAAGGTGTGCTGCTTGTCTGGACTGGCCACTTTGACTTCCAACCACTTCCTTGAGAGCAAAAAAAAAAGAATGAACGGGTACAAGCGAAATGGCGACGTATTTCGATGAAAGGAGTAAGGCAAAGCTGCGTTTCTGTACCTGCGGCTTTCCATGCACTTGAGCCGCGAGAAAGCTACAGTCACCGCTGCAGATAAACTATGAACAAAGTGTTCTCAAGACCTATGTTGGCTGCTTCGATTATACGATGTTCTGATCCCAAATGTGACGGCAAATTTACTTACTTTCAAAAGCGTTCTGTTGATCTTCTTCTCAAAGTAAGAAACTGATATGGACGCAACTTTGTAGTTTGTCCTGCACTATAGCCATTGAGAAATGAAAGGCAAGGGATTTTTTTGCTGTGTGAGTGTAAAAAGGCTTTGTCGACTTCCTATGTCGCCGTCGAAGTTCAAAAACTTTTTATCATCTGCATTACCGCGCAATTTCTATTGAGTCTTATAATGTAAACTTATCAAAGCAGCGGACATAGAAAGTTCCTTACAGATAGAGACAGGAAAGAAAAAAGTCAAACAACGCAATGCCGTCAAATAGTTTGATCATCCTCACAAAAGGTATCAAAAGCTGTAAGATAGCAGATGGTAGAAAGTGAGATTCAATCGCTGTGGGTATGCAACTGGAGGACAGAGAGCAGCATCAAAATTTATAAACTGGTAAAAGCACGATCTCGGCAGCGATGCGAAGCTAGTCCGATCGATCAGTAATACTTTGCAAAAACGAATAATTAAATAAAACCAAGCTAGAGATGAGGTGTAATGTACTGTAGGAAACCCATACAGAAGAAGAAGAAGCAGAGAACACTTACGAGTATCAAAACTTGCTGGTGAAGGCGTTAGTGGTGCCTGCGATGGGGCTTCTGATGCACTTCGCAGTTCTGAAACATTAGAGTTTGGAAGTTCAAAGTGATATGGCCCATACAATAGCCAATTTGCAGAAGTATAAGCCAAGGGAAAATTTCTTTTAGAATCGACCAGCCCAAACACGCCAAAGGACTTCGTAACCAAAGGACTCAATAACGTGCGTATTGCGTGAGAAAATCGTGCGGCATAAGGATAGCCCGAAACACAGTGAGGTGGCAGAGCAGCTCGCTTGAATATTCAGAAAAGATGCGGCTTATACACCTCAAAATAGGGTACCATATAAGCCTGACTAGCAAACAACTACAGAATGTTTGTGTCTGATGTGCCAGCACTACCATTGATTGTTCGCTTCTCAATCTTCTCAATCAAAACAGTTGCGCGAAAGTAGTGGTTTATGAGGCTCCGAAGCTAAGTAAGCCACACACATCAGGGACTATAAGGAGTATGGGGAAATTGAACTATGCGACAAGAACATCACAACCGTCGAAAATTGTAATAAAATGTTCAAATGAGTACAGTAAGCACACAAGGCACTGTCGGGCTTGGACAGCGCTGCGGTTTTCCCCACGAATGGTGCACTGCAGCTCGAAACTGTGGACTTCAATACCCTCTCCTTCACAAAAATTGTAATATACCGTATACCCAGCTTAAGAAGCTTTGTACTGCTTGACCCAAGACGAAAACTCATGATTTTGCAAAAATAACGCTGGTCTCTAGGTAGCAAATAACCCCAGTGGCGCACTAAAATACTGAGTTGAGCGTATCTGAAAGTCAAGTTAAACAAGTTGAATAAAATTGAGACTCTACTACACGTATTGGAAGTCCACCTTTTAGGATGGTACTGCGCCTATTCAAAATGATAATCACTGCCAATTCTGAGTTGTTTGATTGTTAGTAAGATGTCGATCCTTCAATCTCATAGCTAGAAACCATTTGTAAGAAATACATAATTGTAGTTTGCCAATTCGATTCAGACAAAGGAGTGTAAAGCTTGACTTGAATATAAGTTGTGGTGCCTATTCAACAACATGAACAATGGAGTAAATTAGAATAGAGCTAAAGAAGTGCTACGTATCAAGTCTAACAAAACTGAGTAAGTTAAAAATACACCCTCCTCCATTTCAAACTTAGACGAATATGATGCAAAGCAAAAGTTACAGTGAGATCATGCACATTATTATTGTGAGAATACAAAAGGACGATTACGCTGAGTGAGTATAAATGAACATCTATTTTCCTCAACTGTATGTTATCTAAGGAGGATATCTTATAACCGTTTATTCAAAGTGAGAGGATCCCAAGTAAACTCCTGCAAAATACATTGACGAAACTACTCCTTCAGCGGTCATTCACCCCCCCCCCCTCTCCACGGCCGAAAGCGGGCAAAAACATTCGCTTTGCATAGGCTAAAAGATTTCAAGTATAAACAGCAACTAACAAAAACTAAGAAAAAAGCAGCAAAATCAAAATCATCTCATCACAACGAAAAAAAACAAACAAATGAAATCTCGTATAAACATGCCCAGATGCTAACTTGCAATTAACACATCAATTTCAAAAAATCAAACCGAAGCAGGGTACGTACCTGATGAAGAAGAGTAGTGAGGTGTGCTCTGATGTGAGTTAAACTCAAACGAATTCAAGTGGGCCATGGACGAGTCTAAAATATCGAAAATAGAATAAACCATAATTGAGAAGAGCGGAGTCCTACCATTTTGCGTCAAAGGTTCGGAGTTGCATTGTCCAACAGCTTCAAATATTATATCGTCCATATTGTAAATTTACTCCTAAAATGAGAAAATCGAAAATTAGCCTGACACACAACAAAGTCGGATAAGACCGAGTAAATATCACAGCTAGACTAGAACATGCAAGTAAGGGCCAATATGAAGTAGCATGATGAGAAAACTATAATCTGCCGACTTCTGCAAAAAGGTGTTTATACCCCCGTTACACTCTATGATTACTGCTTGGTGCAGTTGATCGATAAAGAGACTGTGAACGACTGGGACTGATCTAGCAAAGATCGCGCGCTATTGAAGCAGGCGAAAAAAACAGCTGAGCCCGTCGTGCGCTAATCAATGGGGGGAAGGCGACAACTAGGCGTCGTCAAGTCGGGCACGTCTTCTTCATCTGCAAGTCAAAGCTTTTCGCTGACGTCACTGGCGGGTGGCGAGGCGCCGAGGCGAGACACGGCATACGAATGCCTCGCCCCACGTCACGTGCACCTCGCGCCGGCAAAAAAAAGTCGCCGGGCGCGTTTGGGGCGGAAAACCATTTGGCGAAGCGTTCACACCTAGTGAAGTCCTGCGTTGCAAGATAAACTGAGCTAATGGAGAACCTCTTTGTGTGAACAGAGGCTCCATTCGTCAGCTGTGGAACCTACGCGCCTTAAATTGCCTCTCTAGCCATGTTTTGTTGTCCACTTTGAGTCCATCACCTATAGCGGCGATCAATGTTGCAGCGAAAAACAGTCGAGTGGTTTGATGAGAGAAGGAGAGAGAGAGATAGAGCGACAGAGCTGCCGAGGTGGGCTGTTCATGGAGGTAGACACTCTCTTGCCACCGCATTTTCCGCCTGCTAAATGAATGAAAAACAACGCAGAATACTAGAAATATGACAACGGTTCCTCGCATGTTCTAACACACCGCGACGACAGCTTTGCGGCCATGCTGCAGCTTAGTGAGGCTGGTTAGACAGGAAACAGACGAAGATAAAATTTCTCTACAATCTCGACCAAATTTCAATGAAGAAACACGAGAAACTCTTGGGATCTCTGGACTCCATGAATTCACGAACAATGGAGAAGGGATCCTGGGACAATAACTCAATCAATTAGCGTAACAGTAATTCAGGGTTGTTGAGTGAACTAAATCTGTGAAGAAAAATCAACAAAATAAAGCTGTAACACGCATGTTCCTCAGTACACTAAACAATTATCATGCACATTTCATCATCAATTTTAAAAAGAAACGGAAACTAGAAATCTCTTTGTTTTTAGAATTAGACCAAACCAATCCGTACTGTACCATACTGTAGCCGGTGTGAGCGATTGAGAGTTCAAAAAATGCAGTGTAAGTAATCCAATTTAAGATTAGTATGAATCAAGTACGCAAGATAAGCACATATTCCAAATTTGAAAGGCAAAGGTTATCTAGGCAATAATTCATTATACAGCTAATTGCTGCTGGTAAGAAAACAAAATGCGATCTAATGATACAAAGGACCCCATTACTTTGCAAAATATGAACGAGCTTTGAAGGTTCATCGGGTCCAGCTGGCAAAAAAGTCAGTAAGGGAACGGCCATAGGTTGTCGATGTTGTTGGTGTTGTCGGTGTTGTCAGTGTTGTCGGTGTTGTCGGTGTTGTCAGTGTTGTCGGTGTTGTCGGTGTTGTCGGTGTTGTCGGGGTCAGAGACAGTTTAGAGAGCGCGCGAAACGTGGAGGCTATCATGAGGTCCTACAACGACCGGCACCTCGGCAACCCCGACAACCCCGACAACACCGACAACACCGACAACACCGACAACATCGACAACACCGACAACACCGACAACACCGACAACACCGACAACCTATGGCCGTTCCCTAACCCAAATTTCCGCAATCAAAATTTGCCCGAGCGCTGCTTCCAAGTGTCGCGCAGCAAACGTTCAGATCACCATCAACATAGCATTTGTTGAACTTAAATGAACTTCTTATGATAGGGGGAGGGCTGGAAAGGCTTATTTATTATTTGCTACACAACACTTTATATTATCCGAAAGTCTTCTCGGTAGCACGCGTCGGTCCCTCTCACATCTTGCAAGCTTCAACAATTTAGTCGGCTGCACAGGAGAGAAAGCAAGCTTCGAACATGTTTTTCCAAGCATAACTTCTATACTGTTGCAAAGACCTGTTTTTTTTTTTCAGTATATAACTTCTGACTTGTTGCAAGGCCCCTAAAAGACATAAGCACTCACAGGAGCATGTTCAAGCATGTTTCTTCCTTCTGGAAAGCTCAAAATTCACTGTTTGTAGATAATGACTGATTCTTCCCCTTCCAGAAATGCCTCTGCTACCCAAAAAGCGGTGATTATAGGTTGTTTATCTCGCTCCTTCATATCCACTAGAACAGCGAAAATGTAGCTGATGTGGAGGGAAGCCAATACACAGCCGTAGGCAGATTTTGTCAATCATAAGTGAGCATATCACCAGAAGATTTTCAGAGCAATTCTTTTTATCTCTCATTTTCTAAGAGGAGAAGTGGTAACTTAGTATAACATAGCTTTAACTCGTCAAAAACTTGCCTATTTTTCAGAATCTATGCGTTGTTGCTCTTGTGAGAAACGACTTGTTGGATGAGAAACACTGGGAATTAACGCTCTTAACCCATTGACGACGACGCCTAATTTTGCATGGCGGCGCTTGGGATGACGCGATTTTGCACAACACTTTCGGCAAGCGGAAGTTCTGTGAATATTTACGAGATGTAAAAGTTGTTTTGTAAACAACTACGATCACCTTCTTGGACGACGAAGTCTAGGGATTCAAAGAGTGCAAAAAATTGGGAGAAATACCGAAGTGAGGAAAAAATACTAGACTTGAAAAGAATATAATTTCGCAAGGGGTGTGGGCCACCGGTGGTCCACATCGTCGTCAATGGGTTAAGATGTGCCGCCATTGTCTAGTGCGGTCATGTCCTGGGCAGCAGAGTCATCCAAGAAGCAGAGGAAAATCCAAACAAATGCCAAAAAGTTGAACGTTTCCCCTCTGCTCTCTCTCTATTTCTTCACGGGCAAGCCCTTACCGGACGCTCTCGACGCTTCTCCGAGCAAACGCACACTAAGTTTCACCGTCTGCCGTCTCTTCTAAACACGCACACGTCTTTCTTGGACGCAACGGCGTCCAGTCTCTGCGTGCGATGACTAGCCTACAGATATGTGAATAAAAGTAGTGAAACATAGTGACGGAGCAGTTCTTGCCTTACTGGAAACAGCTAGAGAATAAGCGAGAAAGATTGGCCTTTTCAAACGTGACCGTCAGCAAGTCTGGAGGTTGTAATCAGGAATAGACGTACAGTCTATATCTAACATGCCAAATCACAAGATTCAGAAGTTTGATAAAGCAACATTTCGTACTGATGTCGTTGAGATTACGCAACCACGTGTCTACCCTCATATGTCTATAACATTTTCTAAATGTAGAACGCACTCCAGAAAAAAGCTCAAGCACAGAGGATGGGGTCGAACGCTCGAGGATTGAATTGTTCCAAAAAATCCCGCGCACAGCTGCTAAGGTTACGGTCCTCACAATGTCCCCAATGTTACCATGTTCATTTAGTAGTCTTATACGATGAGCTGGTCCATAAGTTCACTAGCCCTATTTTGAAACTAATAGCTACGTCCAACCCGTTGGTTCCGAAGATTTGGAAAGTTGCATTGATACCCGAAATTGCCAATAACATGAATTATATGACCCACTCGTGCTTATTGAACGGTTTTGAGCCAATATGAGTTTTTTAGAAAATGCTGAAAACTGATTTTGATAATTTGCATTCTCTGAAAAGAATTATAATTCTGTAGAAGATCGCCAGAAACATTCTTCAGTCGAAAATAGTGGGTTTCATGCATATGTTACTTCTTAGTTCGGAATTTGCTGCGAAGTTTCTGGTAGTTGGCGAGTCAAAACCACTAAACTCACATGATCTTTTTATTCTCTTACGTTGAAAAATTTGAAGTTTACAAAAAATTTGAAATTAAATTTGAAAGTTTAAAAATTACAAGGTGGTCAGAAAAGCCAGAATACTCCTAATTTCTGAATATATGTGAGCACTGAAATTATCGGAATAATTGATGTTAGCGTTATGATAGATTAATCGTTTTGAAAACTTGATTTACCATTCAAAGGCAGTGTCCACACTAAAACTAACTCCTTCCGATTGGTGCCGATCCGGAATGTAGGCCCCAAGGAGCAGCGTCTGCGTCGGTCCGGTTTTCTAATGTTGTTTCTGAATGGTGATAATGGACCTGGAACAGCGAAAGTGCTGTCAAGCCGCGCCCAGATCCAATCAAGCCCCGCCCAGCAAAGGACTGCCTCGCGACGTATTGACATCGTAGTGAGCAGAAGCTGCAAGGTGGACACAACCTCCACGCTGGCACGCCGACGAGGACGAGTAATCCAAAACTCGTCCGCTCTTTAAAGAGAGGGAATCCGGGAGCCTAGTTTTTGTGGGTTTTGGAGAAGCTGCTTCGTAACTGCAATGAGGTCCACAAAAAGCCCCAGAATGGAAAAAAAAACATGGGAGGCGAGATCTGAGTGGACGCTGCCTCTAAACTGCTTTACAAACGTGTAGAGAATTATTTACTGGGTACAGTGGGTACATATCCCATTAAGATCACAGGTGTTATAGAAATTTATCGAATTACAGCCAGTATTGTAACAGACGTTTCTTCCACAATGGCTATGAAGGACGATTGGTGTTTTGCTTCAACATGTACATGGCTGCGGCCAGCTCATATGGTACAGAAGGGCACGCGAGATGTCGACGCAAGAGAGTCTTAGGAAATCAAACATTAGCCAAACTTTTTTGGGAACCCCGTATAGAAGTGGAACATGAAGAGCGAAAAGTGTTATAGGGACGGGATGGTGTGTGCCGTCATAGTTTATCGAGCGAAGACACTTGCTAGCTGGTTTAATCATATAGTAGAACCATTAAAAAGGGGGATATCTCTTACCGAAAACAATCGCATTACATCTGCACGAAAAAATTTCTCCAGGGTGTGTGTAACGCCACACACCAATATTCGAGAGAAACTCTGCCCCCCCCCCCGGAGCGGAAATCCTTGGACCGCCAATGGTACTCACAGAGGCTGCGTCAGTCGGTGCTATTTGTCCTTCTACAGCAAAAGGAACAATCAAGGAACGCGATATGTATGTTTGATATGAGCAGAAAATGAGAAGTTATTCGATGTGGTATTTATACCAGTATCAAGTCTATAGGCCCAGTTTCCTTCTCACAGGCCACATTGGAGAAAGGGTGAAGACATTGGGTCGCCGAAATGCACACTTTTCTACATCAGGGCTCGTGTTAGATGCCGCGAGGATGGAGCCTAATGGGTACCCAATGTCCTCTACCCAAGGACCGGGCCAACGCAGATGCCTCACTTCTAGGGCCTGATGTAGAGTTCTTCAATCAAAGAGGATGGATTTTGTTTTGTCGCTGGCTTCAACCTAAAAGACTCTAAAACATGACTGGAAAATAAAATTTGACCGCCACTAAAGCAAAACCAGCGCTTGATTTTTAAGACAATAGTGCAAGGTTTTCTTTCACTCTACGACTCTACGAGATCTCCGCTGTCTAGCACTCACCAAGTCTAGCTGTGCGTAAATGTATCCTGGAAAAACATCGAGATTATTTTCTGCATTGGTTTTGATCACGCATTTGGAGACTAGACCGTGTAAATTAAAGCGTACTGGCCATTAGATATTCTGAGTACTCGAGAAATCTTTAACATAAGTATGGATGGAAAACATATCACAAGAAGCTCGGTCATCAAAGCGGATCTTCTCCTGGTGTCGTGTTATCCTATTTTAGTGCCAGAAAAACGAAAAGCTGGTGAATTCTGAGTGCTGACCGGTTATTTCGCTTTGAAGTGCATCTAATCTAAGTCCCTCTAAATATAGAGATTATATGAGAGTAACTAAATCAAGTTCTTCTCAACCTGAATATGAAAACCATATCTCGAATTGTACAATCCATCCCTCATCTCCAAATCATCTTATACTTACATACAGCAAACCTGAGTGCTGTGACCAGCATAAGCTAAGCCGACACAAAGACTACAAGTACATGTATGTGTTAGCGCGTAGCAGAGGGAATAGAATAAGCGTCAAGGAAGTGAATGAATGAAGGAAGTGAACGTTCCCTGACGTCCAAGCTTTTTGACAAAGATCTTTTTTGAATTTTCATAGACTCGTGTGCTTTAATTATACTTCAGGTTCTGAGCAATTATGGATTGAAAGTATGCAGCATATAAAGTTGCGGCTGCGCCATAACTGCTCTTTCCTCGTTGATGCGATCTTACTCTCTGTAGGCGTTCATACACGAACCCTGAGGAGAATGTTTATACTTGGAATAGAAGCCTTGTACCGGGGTTAAGAACTAAATACATTCGATAGTCAAGCTGATATGCAAGGAAGCAAAGTTTTTGTGGATACAAGCAGTGATTGATAGCGGAACGTTTGAGCGATATGCAGTGGAAGCTGTCTACAGAAAACAAATAATTTGAGGGAAAGGGAAAGTCGGTTGTACCGAGTATATTTTTCCTGTCTTGCACATGACGCTTACTTCAGTTCCTCGAGAAGATTATTGGAGATGAACACTTGGGAGGCGCCCCACTTTCAATCCTAGTATTGAAAAAAACGCTCTTGAGATCAGGGTCAGAAATAGATAGAATTACGCAAAGGACCATGAGTACTACTCACATAGAACCTTGTTGTGGAAGATGAGGTTTGCTGTACGGGTAAAGGCAAAAGCTAAATGATTTTTGATGAAGCATACCTTATTAGAATAGATCTAGACCAAATTCACATTCACTTAAAGTAGAGGAGCGACACTCACTGATTGCTGTGCGCTCTACACAGGCCAGGAATGCAGCTGATAGAGAGACGAGAGAGCGAAATCAGCTCGCTAGCTAGGTGACGTTCCGACAGAATAAAAACCAGAGAAGTTGTCTAAAAGAGCGAGTGCAGTTGGATACGTAGAAAGGATGCTAAAAAACCTCAATGTCTGGTAAAACCCGCCTTCAACAAAAACCTTTCCCCAATTATTGAGCCTGCGCTGCATTAACCTGTAGTGAGCTTCTCTAAGTAAGGGTAATGAACGCAAACAAATCTGCTGTTCTTTGTGGGTGCGTAACTAATGATTCTGTTGACCAACTTGGAGTTGACGAACGTCGAGAGCGAGTATTAGCATTACAGATAATGTATGTTTATATGAAAGGAAAATATTACGCATAACTGTAGATGTACGCGCTCACTTTTTGACTTACTCAGACTAGATTCGATTTGTCTTACTAATGAGGCAATAGTATATCTAAAATTGAAGTAATGGGCATCAAAAGCAAAGAATGTTCGTGCGTTTGTTGATTATGTACGTGCAAAGCAGTCTTTTAGGGCTGCCATTTCAAGGAAGACTGGTTTGTCCTACTTCGCTTTTTTTAACTCAGAGAACGACTATGCACTCAGATAATGTATTTGTGGAGCGTGTATGGATACTAAACACGAAACAGAATGGGATGCTTTGTCTTACCTATAGCAGAAGGGATCTGTCACCAATAAATCTTACGAAAAACGAACCAAATGGCAAATTACGATGCTAATCAGCTGACGCTCATATACTGTAAAGTTCATTTCGCTAACTGACGCAAGTTTCATATAATTCGCATTCAATGGAAGTTGCGTCAATCCAGTCTCCCCGATAACTCGCGAATTAAGGCATTCTGACAAAAAAGTTCACGCGGTCCCGAAGCAATGGAACACGGAGATGTCTAGGCCTAGGAGAGAGGGAGGAAAAAGGGGGGGGGGGGAGTAGAGGACAATGTATCAACTGGACAGAGAGGAACGGGTACGAGCTTGTAACGTGGAGGGGTTTGTTGGGGATGAGCACTTGAGACCTTCCTTTTTGGGGGCATGATAGCCGGTACCCGACCGTGTGCATACGTCGTGCGATTTCGGTTGCCGCACTTTTACTTTATTTTTGGAATGTCTCCAAATACAGCAGATACTAACTATTTTCCAATCATAAATCAAACAACAGTCAAACAATTGATTAACGGCTGGATATACGAGGCTGGATACACAAATAAATGGGAATAAAAAATTCGCATTCAAAGGCCATTGGCTCCCTGTTTCCGGGGGGCGTATGCTTACGTGCGGGCTCCAATTTGGAAAACGTCGCGCGCGACAGGCTGCCAGTGATCGCACTCGAGGAATTTCAGCCAGCATGATCCGCAGCACATGGTTTTTCAGTTTTCCATCCTTTGTTGAGATTCACAGACTATTCTCATATTAGTTACTGAGGGTTGGGAAAAGTACCCTATAGGGGCATGAGTGTTGCCGCAATTAACGTTATCATTATCATGGGCCGACACTTTTTGTCGACTCTCGCAAACATGTGGAATTAATCATTTAGCATAGATATACGGTAGCAAATTGTAAGCAAGCTAACAACATTGAGATACAAAGAAGTTTGGAATCAGAAAAATGCCACTAAACTAAAATAAAAAATTTCTTTGTGCTTTCCAATAATATGATTCTACTAATTGAACAGCCTTACGGTCTTGTGAAAAAGAAGCTTGGCAATAGAACCAGGGCTCTATAAAAACGCACCCCAAAGGTTTGCGACTGATAGTTAATCGACACCGGCGCTAATGGGCTGAAATTATCTACGAGATTCCTAGTGGAAAAGAGGGGTTGGTGAATAACACTGTGAGTTAAGATCAACTCTCAGTTCGCTATATCTGGAGCAGTTTTAGACATCAAGACAAGAGAGATAACGAACAAATTTGCGTAGTAACTTTTGTGATAGCCTGCATTGTGAATACCGCCAGAAGAACTCTTTTGGCTGCATTTTTAAGTTTGAAAGCTGAAGATTTTTAAGCGAGAAGTCGCTATAAACCTTTTTTGCGCTGCATTTGTTCCGATATCACGAGTATCAACTTTCTAAGTCAATCTTATCTTCAAAAAGCTGCATGTGTTTAAACTTGTGAGTGTGAAACCAGTATTTTGAAAAATTTCTTAGTAATGGAGATAGCAGGTAATTCTCCAAGGTGTGAAACAAACGAAAATTCAGCAAATTCTTTCGTGAGCTGGACGGGGATACGCTTAACAAATCTTTTGGGAATGAGGGATCAGTATCCGATTATAGTCATGTTACTGAGATTTTGAAGCTTGCTTTCAGTCATCACATGTAGAGTCTGTGTATGCTAACATTTGAGCAAAAGGCGCTTTTCCAGCGAAGAAAACGCTTTTCAACAGTTTTTCAAGTTCTCGATTACATAGATTTATGGAAATGATCAATGCTTGGACTTTTAGACTATTGGTCAAAGTTCGAGCACTGCATCGCGCTTGCAGCTGTAAGCTGATTCCAAAACTGATCTCAGCATTTTTCTAAACTTAGCTTTTTAACAATGAGTACAACAACGAAATTTTAGTCGGCTTTTACGATGAATGTGAGTCGTGTTACGCATATGTTTCTCGACGCAACAGACAAGATATAGTGAAGGATTCTTTTCACTTCTGGGTCACAACCATGGCTATCTCAAAGTAGATGCAAGATTCGCAATCATGCAAGATATGTTTGGCATATAGAAGCATTTTGTTTCATGACGCCCACTGAAGCGATGGAGAGTAGGCAAATAACGTTGACGTATATCGGCATCTCCACACAAAAAGAGCTTGGAAAACAAAGATAAATGTGACCAAAACATTTGCAAGGCAACCTTAAGAGATACAGTGAACGCTTAATCATGCATTCGCTGCTTGCAAAAACTGCAGAAAAACCTTGCATTGAAAAGAACGAAGAAATGTTATGGAAATGAAGAGCAAAGTACGTGGTATTCAAGCAGCACAGAAATAATGGAAAAAAGGAAATTTCTTCTCTTCAACGACAAGTGAGTTTTCCACCACATTCCACCTATCTTGATGCAAAATTTGCGCCAGAACCTTTTGCATACCCCAATGTAAGGGACGAACAGAAGAGGGAGGCGGGGGCGAGAGGGGGGAGTGGGGAGGGGGAGGAAGGAGGGGAAAAGGAAATGAAGTTTTTGATTGCATAAGTCATAAAATCACGCAGATGCTTTTACCTTGGAATGATGTAAATATTAGAAAATTTTGAAAGTAGAAATCAGCCTTGCAAAAAATTAATCCGGCAGCATGGCTGCCGTCGCGTCCAATTTTCTCGAAATTCCAGGAAACATCTCAAGATTCTCCAAAGGAGGTAGGCCGAACGCCCCTACATTCAACAATTCTGTAGCCCCCCCCCCCTTTGAAAAAATTTCTCAGACCGCCACTGTCTACTGATTACATAATGCTCAGAATTCTTACCGCAAGTCTCTGAGAAGTGGCCTCATTCTAATTGAATACGCCAAGTCTACTTTTCATTTTTGCTGCTACGCTATTCTCGAGATAATCTATCAGCTCAATAAATAAGTAATTTTTGACATGTAACTTCAAAGCTCTATAACACAAGTGATTGTTATCCAACTATGATTTTTGTGAGCGGGTAGCTTCAAATCTCTATTATCATTACTCATTATATAGATTTTCTATAGTGATAAAGGACAGTTATGACCTTATGTGGCTAACCTTCTAAAAAACCACTATTCTGAATTTCCGAATTCCACTTAGAAGCTGTAGGAAGTGCGCAGATGATTTATTTGCTAATTGGTTAACAAACTGTTGGCTATATATGGATATATGACGAACCACAATCAAGACTGAGACCTGCTGTGAGGGATTTCTATAGCCGAAAATGTGATTTCCAAGCATTCCAGCGAGCTCAATTTTTGGAAAGTCCAGATCGCGTGATTTTGGTCATCTATAGCCATGCAAATTTTTGGAATATGAAAATTGTACGTGTGCGCACTATTCGTGCACTTTATACTCAAATTCGGTTTGCTCTTTGGGACATGATTTTTCAGAAATTTGACAAAAAAATCTGGCTGTTTTGCTTTCCTGAACCGTCTTGTCATCAAGAAAAGAAAAATAATTTTTGAGCAAACAGAGTTAACCCTCCGATTCTTCTAAATTAACTCTCTCCAATGGTACCATATGTTTATACATTAAGTCATCTGCGACGTTTATACAAACCGTTAAAAACGACCGAGATTTTTTTTAGCCAACCTAATAACTTCCATTTCAATATATTGGCTTGATTTTTACACACATCAAAGAACTCACGCGCTTTCAAATACCACTTTGGACACAGTTGTTCGAAAAGAAAAATGTCATTTTTGGGATAAGCGGAAGTGTGAATACCTGTCATAAAGACATAGGCACTAGTCGATAAAGTAAGGCGCTACAATGTTTTACCGTTATCCACATGGATCATGCTCCTGAAAATAATGGATTCAAAACCTAGAAAGACATAAATTGAACATAGCAATTCTTCTATCTGGTGGAAGGCGAAGCTGATCTTTGAGCTATTACGATCTTTGAACAGTTTTCGCAGTAAAACACGTGAGGTCAAACTATAGTGCTACAGTTTGGTGGGGGATTGTCACCAAACCCAGCACAGCTTTAGAGTACCAGGGCTTTAGTCAGAAGCTATAACCGTGAGCAGCTACTTGTTACAGTCTGTGCCAATCGGAATCAGGCTAAAGCGTTCCGCGTGCTGCATGTGCGCGCTGGAGGAGAGAGCGAAGAGATTGAAGAGGGAGCAGAGAAGCACGCCGTGACACAAAATCGTGGCGACGCGTACGCGCGCCACTCCAATTTTTGGCCTGCTGCGGATTGACAAACTGTACTTCTATTTTTGCATAAAAACTCATGATTCTTAGTCATGGAGCTTTTTGATCTGGATCCATTCATATGCAGCTTACCCGCTTTTCTTCCATCATTGCAAATTAAAGACTGAAACATGATTTTTGGGGTTTTATTGCGCTAAAACGAAGTTTTCGCACTATAGCTAATTTGAAGGAGCTTGGAGAGCTCCTTCAAAAGTTGTGCTACTCGCTCAATGATTTTGCAGCATAACAGCACAATTAAAATATATGGTTCTACCATGTGAGTGATTTTTAGTGGCTGTCTGGTGAAAGAAGAAACAAAAATTCAAACATTTGAAGGAAAACAAAAAACAAACAAACAAAGATTTCGAAACAAAAATTCATAGACGAATATCAAGCTTTCCCATTATACACTTCCCAATCACCAATTTCCAACTAACCATCTGACTTCACAGTTATTCATTCCTCTGCGTTCGAAAGGAAAAGTCATGGAAAGGAATGAGTGTAAATAATTTTGTGGGCAATTGAGATTTGGTCAAGTAGCTTACTTTTCGCGTTATCACACTGGAAAGCTATTGAAAATGGCTATCATGCGATGATAGTATAGAGCCTGGGGTCCTGCCATACTCACCATTGAGGCGCATCTCGGATCCAATTTCACTCAAGGCAAAGTAAAGATTGTTTTAACTGTCAGATGAGGTAGTTGTATGATGAATGAGGAAGTTACATTGAACTCTATTCAAGGGGCCCATCATAGATGGTTCGGGGTCAGACTGGACTTCGTTTTTGAGGTTAGAAGCAACAGCGATATCGTTTTTATAAGGTCCTGGGCGAAGCACCGAAAAAAAACGACAAACATGTCAGGTTTTACGAGTTGAATGAACGTGTTCTTTGGCAAGCGCGCGAATTTCAAACATAAGACCCAATCAAACAGATGACTTGTTTACATCGCAAAAACAATCACATCACGCCGAATTTGGGCTATGTACATACAATATTGCTTCAAACAACATTATGTAAAAAGTTTCAAAAACTTATGGTCCTTATACCCGCTCCCGAATTTGTTGGTTTCTCGACCAACACCAGCGTAAATATCGGACAGTTCACAAAAGTTTTCCAAAGTATTGACAAATATCGCGCTCCAATCACATGCGGTGTCCTTTAAACTATGTGGCGAAAAATGCATCGCCATATTGTTGAGGTCACAGATTTGGTTGGCCTAAGAGGGTTTCAACGTTCCGAACACTAAAATGGTATTATACTCAAGAATTGAATCGACTCAGAATGATTTATTTGCTTTTTTGTTATATTAGGTACCTTAAAACTTACTTTTTCGCTTTTTCATCGTTAAGTTTTGTTATGTTGATTGAACAAGGGTTTCCCTACTGACTTCTACGTCAAAAGGGACTTCGTAAATTTTCGTGAATTCATAGGAGACTTCGTTCCCAAAAATGCTCCAAACCAACGCGTGCCGGGCCCTGATTCAAGTTGTCTATCACGAAAAGTGAGATGACACCTTGAAAATTCAGTCACAGCTAGGAGTGTGGTGGAAGAAGATTTGGGACCTGAGATTGAGCGACATGGGGAAAAAATGAAAAGGCGAAAGAAAAAGGAACCTCCCGTACCTCCGCAATTACGGAGCGGTTTTTGAAGTGTGTCAAGACTCTGGAGAACTGCGAACGCTAGAGGGTTGGGATCGCTGCTGCAAGTTCGGTCTTCATTATCTGCAGGAGCAATATATTAGGTTGTCCCGAAATTTTGTCCGTTTTTTTCATCGCTCATTAAAACTCACAGAACACCAATCCATGGATGTCTTAGGTATCTTTCGATTCAGATTTTTATTCTCTTTCTTGTAGCTACATTTGCTCTTTGATCTACCCTGTATTTGCGAGGTTATCGACATGGCTTTTCGAGCAGCTCAGCAGTAACGCCAAATCTTTCCTGAATTTCAAAAATTTTTATCCTAATGTTTTCAAGGAGCGCTGGTAACTGTTATGTAGAACAAACCTTTGGCTACATTTTACCTATTTTAGATTACATGAGGCGCTTTTACCAAGTTATTGCTGCCTAATGTTTGATTTGTATTTCTTCTCATTTCTTCCTTCAACACTTTGACGACCGCGCCATTTTGGATGAAACTCCCACTAACGTCCTTCGCGCATTTGGCCCGTGCATATGCGTGGATGCACGAAAACATTATGTGGGAGTCTTTTTGATGCTTATTCATAAAACATGCGAACTTTATCCAGAGATACATGTATATTACAGAGTCTCACCAAGACTGACACACAGAGTTTTTGCTTCGATTTTTCCTCCAACAAACCATGCAATGTCTATATCTGAGCAATCCTTCTTCGAGAAAAGCGTTGTAATACCAAATGTTTTGCCCGCATCCTTGTTTGCTTTCAAAACAGCTATACAGAGTTTTCACCTTCTCGAAAAATGTAATTGACATGTATTTACCACATCAAAAACGGACTGATTACCCAATTTTGCGGCCAAAAATTCTGAACAGCTGCCGCTATGCCCTGTGTTCTGTAAGACAATCAGGCCACCAGTAGTATTACTGCATAAGTTATATTGAAACTCTCCGTTCAAACTAGCGTACATATGCGCGGATGCACGAAAATGCTGAAGGGGAGTTCGGGCGTGCATACGTGTGTATGCACAAGGTCGTCAACGTGTTAATCAGTGTTGTTGAAATATTTTCCCTTTCTCAGATGTTGAAATGCAGCAAGCCTACAACCGTACCAAATATAATAATAAGTGCGTGTGTTTTGGTCCAAAACTGCGTTGGCTTTGTTATACAAGGTGACCCAAAAATAAGTACAATGTGTAATCGTTAACACGTTGACGACCGTGTGTATCCGCGCGTATGCACGCCCTGACCACCTTGTAGCACTTTCGTGCATCAATTTATCATGTGTAAACGAAAATTTCTCAGGTAACTTCTATGCAGTAATAACACTGGTGGCCTGGTTGTCATATAGAACACACGGCATTGCGGTAGCTGTTAAACAGTCCAAACCGCAGCCGTAGATCATTAGTCCATTTTGAGGTGGTCAAAAATGGCTCGGTCGTCAACGTGTTAAGGAAAAGCTGAAGTTGCTACAGCAGTTTATTGAAACCATTGGTAGACTCCTTTGCTGCGGCTGCTGCAGCCAGTGCGGCAGTACGAAATAACCCTAAGGCCGTGGGCATACCTCGATTTCAGGCGCCACGCGATCTGGCAATTTGCCAGATGTCTACTGGCAGACCCCAAATGCACAACGTGTATAACTTCGCAGGTTGATAAAATACCCTATCTTTCATACATTCAGAAACACCTTGCGAAGAGATATGGACAATTGAATTACTGCTAAGTCGGGTCGCGACTGAAATCGCGTGAGGTATGCACAGGGCCTAAGGGGGTTGCTAAATTAGCAACTCATAATCAAACAATGTCTGAAAGCAGTCTGTATATGATGAGCAAAAAGCCGGGATTAGTTCACTCTAGTGTTTTATGCTCGTTGCGATCCTGAGTTACTACTGTCGAAACTTTAGAGGTGGATGGGTCGTTTATTACTAAGAGAGCAAATTTGCAACGAATTTTCGTCTGTAATATAACGGTGCCTATGGTTGTTTTGTTTTGCGTAGAAAAACGCACCTCGTTCGAACAGATCATCGATCTAGTGATCTCTAGTGGGCGTGGAAGTTGAATTTCCTTACTTACAAATGCAGCTCGTCTTAATCACCTTTATCTTATTCTCCCCACTCGATACAGTCAAGCACACACGTCCAGCAATTTTCCGCTTAACACGTTGACGACCGTATGCATCCGCGCGTATGCACGCCCTAACTCCCGTTTAGCATTTTCGTGCATCCGCGCATATGCACGCTAGTTTTTTAGGTGTAAACGAAAAGTTTCAAGGTAACTTCTATGCAGTAATACTACTGATGGCCTGATAATCTTACAGAACACAGGGTATCGCGGCAGCTGTTCAGAAGTTTGGGCTGCAAAATTGGGTAATCAGTCGGTTTTTGGTAAGGTAAACACATGCTAATTACGTTTCTCCGAGAAGGTGAAAACTCTGCATAGCTGTTTTGAAATCAGATAAGGATGAATCAGGCAAAAAACATCTGGTATTACAGCGCTTTTCTCGAAGAGGGAGTCCTCAGATATAGCCATTGCATGGTTTAGTGGAGGTAAAATCATGCAAAAACCTTGATTTGTGTAAGTCCTGGTAGGGCACTGTGATATACCTGTATTTCTCAACGAAGTTCGCGTGTTTTATGAATAAGCGTCAAAAAGACTCCCACATAATGTTTTCGTGCATCCGCGCGTATGCACGGGCCAAATGCGCGAAGGACGTTAGTGGGAGTTTCGCCCAAAACGGCGCGGTCGTCAACGTGTTAATACAGTGTGATTGCGGTGCCCAGACTCTGCGGTGAAATTTGCGCGAACAAATAGCCACTTTTGAAATGGCGGCAATTTGCGCGCACAGGTATCGTCGATTCGTTGACCGCACGGAGTGCTTTAACGCTGCGGACCACGCGCGTCGCGGCTGAAATGTTGCGAGAGCATGATATGTACAATGGCAATTTGTACTGAAGCAAGCGTTTTACCTCGCGGCGCGTGCTCCGCAGTGATGCCCAGTCCGTGCGGTCAACGAATCGACTATATGCATTTCAAGCGTAGCTATTTCTTCACGTGCAAATTTCATCGCAAACTCTGGGCACCGCGATCATACTATATTGTGCGCAAAATCTACCACACATACCATTGAGTTTTCTACAAAAAAAAAATGTTGGATGAGCACTTTGCTTCAGACATTTCGATAATGTCAGAGCAATCCTGCATTGTAAGCTTGTTGCCAAGACCCATCTTCTGCGCAGAAAACTTCAATCAAACGCCACAGGTTCTAACATTTTCTCAGGTTCGAAAAAATTACACAAAGAAGACTGGGGTATAAAATGCCATCCTTTTCTTCCGTACCGCGAAAAAAATAGTAGACAGATGAAATTATGCTCGTGAAGTGTCATGATGGGTCCGTTGCAGATGTCCGCAGACATAAGGACACCCACCCACAAGAGTGAAACTAACTGCCGCAAAAAGAAATAAGAAACATTGTCATTGTGCTAATCACTCAGAATTCATATCGGTCATGTCTATATTACGATAGCGACGCAAATAGGGCTGCATGTCAGGAGGAACGCCGCGTGCAGCGGCCGTCTTGCTGCGTTCGCCGCGCTGAAATTTTGTGTCCCTCAAAACTCTCCGGTCCAAAATGGCACGGCGGGGAGACAGGGACAGGAGTTAGGGTGATACATGACTTCATGACATATAGGCTGCTGCATGACGAAGGCGCAATATCCTCGGGCGCGAACGCGGCTTTATTAGCCGCAGAGCGCATGAGGTGCGGGATCTACAACGGTGAGGATACGGCGCGTCTCGTTCGCGCCCGCTCAACTAATGTCGCCATTGCGCCTTAGTCATGCAGCAGCCTTTAGCTAACATTGCAGATGGAGTGCTGGATAATGTGCTGTTGATATCGCGTTGCGACTCGCTTCGCGAAAAATCCGCGCCGCCTCCCAACCTTTTCCTTGTCGCGCAGCGTTCGCCGCTCGACTATAGTGCTTTTGCGCCTTCGTCCGGCAGTAGAGAACAATCATGTCGCCGATAGGCTCCATACATATGGACTACTGGCACGAGCTATAATGTGACCTATGGTCTGTCAACCTGGATTAAGCGAAACATTTCAAGTGGAGCAGCGCATCCACATCGCTGGAGGCTTTGCTAGCGCACAGCGCTGGCATTTTGCCTGAAACGATCTGACACGTCGTACGCAAACTCCAATGAACTCAGGTTTTGACCTCATACTTGGTCAGCCAGTATGTTTTGTTCAAGATGAATGCGAATGTCACTTAACAAATTGCAGCAATTTCAAAGTATAAGGCCCTGACCAGGCTTCGCTCAAAAGCGGCGAAAGGCGCTCAAAAGGCCGAAAAGCGCTCAAAAGCGCCCAATCTCTCTCTCTCTCTCTCGTTCTCTCATCTCTCCTCACATGAGAAAGTGAAGAGGCATTGGAGAAATCTGGGCGCTTTCGAGCGCTTTTGGGCGCTTTTGGGCGTTGAGCGCTTTCGGGTGCTTTGAGCGAAGTCTGGCCGGGGCTTAACTATAACTGTCTCTGGACTCAATCGAAAATCAAGGAGAACTACATAGCAAAAACTTCTATTGTATCTTCGAGTAACATAGATGCAATCAAAAGACGAATACTTTAGTGAAGAGATGAAAGACGTTAAACTGAATAATTACGCAACTACTAGGAGAGAGCAGTGCATGTATACACTCTTCCGTTGGCATAGTAAAACCAACCAATCCGGAGATTCCAATGAATGTTAATGAACAAAAGTTCTTACGTGATCCCATCTTCTTCGACGATTGCAGTCACACATATGCAAGCGATCTTCCTCATGTATCCTTGACAAAATGTTAAAGGTAGCCCACACATCCTCCCACACAGCGCACTGTATAGGAGTTTGTAACATGCTAGGTGGATGTAGCAATGCCTAAACAACTCCTCCTCACCTTGTATTACACAATAGAATCTCGTCACATTGACAAGATGTCTTCAGATCAAAACAACAGTCGAATGCGCGCTTTGCAGGGATTCCCTTCAGGACCGGCCATATTGCCGAACGCGCTTGAATTCAAGATCCCTCGTAATGTGAGAACGCGACTTCATTTTTGCTCAGTTGCCATAGGCAGCGTCTGCTCATTTCAGTTGTAGCAATCATGTTTTTCTCTGTGCAGCATCTTGTTGGGCCGGATGCTAAGTTTGCATTGGTCTGGTGAGTGTTTGAGATTACAAATGGTTTACTATATAACTCAAATTTGTTCGCTCTGAACCCTTACTTTAGGAGAGCCGCAACTTGCGGTTCAACGACGAAGCTACCAAGAAAGGCCATCCTCGAGGTGTCAGTGTCAAACACGTGGTTAGTACCTGTCGTTAAGAGTTATCTACAGTCTAGGAAGCAAATGACAGATTCTAAAGAAGAGTTTACTTGAAAATCACCCAAGTAGTAGTTAGGGAGTAATACACACATCTATGTTAGCTATCAAGAAAATGCAGCGCATGAGGTGGTCATGAAGTTGTACGTATTTTTCTTTTTGCTGTCCAAGTTCTCTGAGCGAGAATGGGATTATGCTTTCCTAGGAAGTTCACAGTAAGGACTCACGGGATTCATAGCATAATGTCTGAGAGCCACACAGACCAGTTTTAGCCGCTCCATTGAAGGACAAAGATTACCTAATCATTTATGTGTAGTTCATTCGTTGACCGCACGGACTGGACATCTCTAAAGGATATTCGTTGACGACTGCCCCGACTTGTGCAATTACACCATCGTGGGCGCGCCTTTTCGGAGCCTTTCCAGCCTAACAGTACGCTGCGGCGCGCGGGGACTTGGTAGCTCGCAGCAACCCTGTCCTTTAACCTCTCCAAGCATTTCTCATCGTTTTTTCTTCTTCTTTTTTCATTTCAGGCAGTTACTGTTGCTAACGTCTATGTGAGCCTATCGCGAAGCAAAGTTAAGAAGAAGAATGAGCTTTTTTCGTAGTTCCAGTGGTGGGATCATGGTTATGATTGAAATTGCATGTTTTTGTCATTGTTTTGTAAGGATTTGGCATATTTCTTAGGACAGATCACTGAAGTGGTTAGATCAGCATTCCTACATTAGGAACACCATGTAGGAATGCTGAAATAAACATCCGAATGATCTCACTCATGATGAATGCATGATAAGCACGACTGCTTTTGAACAAAACACACTTCCACCTAATTTTGCCCGGGTGATAATTCAGATCTTGAAAATGAGTTTTGGGTAGGTAGAAAGGGAGAGGAATCGAGGAAATGTGCCTAAAATGATTTTTTGCTTACCTTTCAGTATTCATCAAAAGAGGAGTTAGGATATTTGATCATCAAGTAAACCTAAGAGAAAAGGAAAACGAATGGCTGCCTAAAATGTTAAAACTAAGAAGAAAAACGATGCAAAATGCTTAAATCGACAAAAGAGGTTAAAGGACGGTGTTGCTGCGAGCTACTAAGTCCCCGCGCGCTGCAGCGTACTGTCAAGCTGGAAAGGCTTCAAAAACTCAGACACTGGGACCGGCTGAGCCGCGGCCTCAAAAGGCCTTTCCGGCCCGTCCGCGGCCTTAATTTGGGGGCGTGGCCGAAGACCGGCCCAGCCGCGGACCTTAATTCATGTCGATATGATTGCACCGGCTGAGCCGCGGACTGAATATGGCTTACCGGCCCAGCCGCGGCCTTAATTTGGGGGCGTGGCCGAAGACCGGCCCAGCCGCGGACCTCAATTCATGTCGATATGATTGCACCGGCTGAGCCGCGGACCAAAATCTCTATAACGAAACACCGGCTGAGCCGCGGCCCATTTTCGGCTCGGCCGGTCCTAGTATCTGAGCATAAGGACCCTTGCGTGATGTACGACGCATGGTCAGGCTGCCCTCAGTGTCCATAGCCTTCCATGTCTTTCCAGTCTCCAAGGCAGGAACAAGACCAATGTGTTGTACAACACCTGGATAGCACTTTGTGTTGTCCAATTTTGAAGCCGGACATGGTTTCCGAAGCGGCCATGTCTGCGACTTCAATTTTTGTTTTTCACAGCGTGTATATACGCGCCAGTGAATAAAAAAACAGTCGTTTTGTATCCGAGCTAGAATGAACTATATGGCCCGACAACCAGCTCCGGCTGAGCCGAGGCCGTTTTCCGGCTGAGCCGCGGACCTTCACCGGCTGGTCCGCGGACCTTCACCGGCTGGTCCGCGGACGCTGCGAAATTCCAGCCGGAAATGGGCCGCGGCTCGGACGGTCTCAGTGTCTGAGAAGGCACGCCTACGGTGGTGTAATTGCACAAGTCGGGGCAGTCGTGGACGAATATCCTTTACGGAGCACGCGCCGCGAAGTGAAACGCTTGCCCCAGTATAAATCCGCCATTGAACAAATCGTGCTCTTGCAACATTTCAGCCGCGCCGCGCGAGTCCGCCGCGTTTGAGCAGTGCCTGCGGTCAACGAATCAACGATACCTTGCAGGCTCCCTCTTTCGCCTACCGTTTTCCATCTAACCGTCCCAAACTCCAAAGCTGTTATGTGATTTCCCCTTCTTTGCTTCGATCAACCATAGTTCATGTGGCCAACCATTCTCACGATATCGAAGCTCTTTACCGCTTGTGCATTTCTTAGAATGAAAGAAACGGACTCTTATCTATCCTAACTGGCCAAACCCGCTGACGGATATCGCAAATAGATCACCTACAGATAGTGTCCATCTGTCGCAGGCTTCCTTTCACATCAAATTTGGAAATTTGATTACGACCCCGATCTGCCGTGAGCACGGAAGCAATCACAAGCAAAGTGAGTGCGATTGCACGCAGTTCGATCAAATTCAGATTCTATTCAGACCTGATGACACGATGAAGTCTCCTCAGTGCACTTGGCTGAAATTTTGCAGCAGGATCGCCTTTTTGCGCGTTGCAATTTTTGCAGCCGAGGGGCACCGGGTCGAGCTATTCGTCGGGTGCGTGCAGCGCAAAAGCTCGTGAGGTGCACTCTCTTACCGTGTATTCTTCGTCTTAATCTTGCTTCATATGCACATCACATGATGATTAGAGTCTTATGCAGGTGTAGAGGGAGACTGTGGCGGTAAGTCGCAGCTCATCTGGAGTTGATAGGGCACATGGTTTCGTTTGGCAGACCATCTTGTTAGCCTGCTTTGCGAAAAAGCAATGAGGTTTAAGGCTGTGCGTGGTCGCGAGAGTTGGTGAGTTCGCGGCCAGTGCACACGCAGAATGCCACCAAGCCTCAAACCAGCTGAACAACCCCGTACTTTTCAAAATCACAGTAAATTGACAATAAAGCCACACCAGTTTCAGGTAACTGGAAGCTAACATTTGATAGCAGAAAAGCGTTTAAAAAGAGAAAGGTAAGTGAGGAAGCTCAATGCGCTTGCAATGATCGCGAACTCACCGACTCTCGCTATCACGCAGAACCCTTAGTTGATGATTGGCCCACGGTGGCTATACAGACTTATAGGTTGTGCCAGCTCCACCTGCGGGATCAGCTGGCGCGAGTTATAATGTGCATAGCAGTGTTTGTAAACATGTCGAACTTTCTCCTCCGGCGATATAATGTTCTTTAACTAAAGCATTGCGCGTGCAAAAAGGTTTTAGTCCAACAGGTAGATCTGACGATGAAGCACAACGATAGCTTGTGCCAGCCGCATGTGTTGCTTAAGTCAAAACTCTCCCGAATTTTATATTGAAGCTATATTGATGACCAAATTTGCAAAAAGTGCTGGGAGCTCAGTAGGACCTAATTCTCACATTTTGACACAATTTTCAATCAGCGAAGAACATAATGCTTCGAAATAAGGCTTTAGGCGCGGTATACCAGCAACCTCAGAAATACAGTGCTTGTTTCCAGCTATCGTTCATTTTGGCATACACCCATCCATTTTGGGTATTTGACATTTAATATAAACATTTTTGAACGCATTTTCTGGATATGAAGCTATGTCTCTTTTCTTACTTTCAATTTTAATGGTGTTAAATTGAGTTAGGGCTTTAGTTGTGAATCATTTTGATTTCAGTCGTGAGATACTGAACTTCACTCCTGAAGCTCATGATAGAGTTTCTGCGAAGAAGTTTTCGCTTTACCTCTTGGGGCAACTTCTGTATGGCACAGTGCTCATCTATGACCGTCAGCTTACTCTATTTCTCAGTAAGTTTTTCCATGCTTGAAATACTGTATCAGTCAAAAACGAAAAACCCATTTGTCATGGGTGCGACATATGGTCCCGAAATTAGTGATTTGGATTTAGTTTACAGAGATTTGGTAATAGTAAGTTGAGAAGATCAAACGTAAACGTTTCATCTTCGGTTCCCCAGGGAAAGATTGCGATCATTCAACACTTTTGCGCCAGTTCATAAGCTGCCGCTGCTGAAAAAAAAAGCATATATGATGAAGCGGACAAAAAATATTTGACTATCTCAGAAAAAAATGCTGTCCAAAAACTTCCAACTTTTACTTGTACGGATGTCTCACCCTCCAGTTGTTCGAGTTTTTATTACGCATCGTGCCTTGACCGAGTATTGGCACGCTATGAATTTGTGAGGCTTTTGCATACATCCATTTTGAAGTTGTCTATACAAAGTATTACTCGATAAAAAAAAATGTAAGAAGATGGAACTGGAACTGCAGTTTTGTCGTTTTGGGAAATCAGCATTTCAGCATGTTTCATCGCATTTATCAGGTGTCAAGATTCTTCCTTCCATAGAACAAAATCTTCCTTCTACAGAACCGGCTGCACCTGTCGATTGTGATAAAATTACCATTTTTGTGATAATCACCATTTCTACACATCCAGGTTGCACGTCCCAGTTGCCAAAAGCATGATAACAAATTTTTGATGAGAGTATTTCATTTGTATTGTATTTAACATGTCCGCAATCACAATTTTAACTTAATCTGTGTTACAATTCGGAAAACGTACTTCAAGAAACAGCATGTTACTGAAGCATAATGTTTGATCTATTCGCTATCTAACTCATATTTATCGTCTCGGCATCCCAGAGCGAAGAAGATAAGAGACAACAAAATTTTCTAACGTTTTCTCAACTGGTTATCATCGTATCTCACACTCAGTGTTGAGGCAAAGAAAAGCTCAGCTCCATAGACTAGCTGGCAAACCCGGCTTCGCCTGCCCCTGTCAACAGCATGTCCGTAATCAGCATGCTCACTTCACCCCCCCCCCCCTCCCCATGCCAACTCGCCTTGTACCATTTGATTCAACTGGCTTGGCATCGGCAAAGGCGCGGCTTCGTGACCTAATCAAGGCTAGGTAATGATCAGAGAGCACTCGCGCGAGAGAGACGCAGGTGCGTTGCGGGCGCGAGCGGCCTCAATTAGATCACAAAACCCCGCCCTGATGGTGCCAAGCCAGTTGAATCAAATGTTAACTCAAACTTGGCGAAAAATTGATGAAAATCGATAAAATAGATATCGATCGATAACGAAAAGCAGGGTACGACATCCGCTCCGCCGTAGTGTATTGCGCAAAATTTGGTCCGGATCGGTTTAGAGATAGAAATCTTTATTCCGAACATACGTACATACCAGTGGCGGTCCGAGAAATTTTTTTCGGGGGGGGGGGGCGCGACAAAAATTTTTTTCTAAAAAAGGTTCAGTTTTATACAGGGCGTCCCAAAAGCAAGTACACCTTTTCAATCGATAATAGCTTTTTCCACTAAGTCTTTTCCTTTGCTCGAAGTACCATTCAGTAGAGGAGGCTTCAACTTAGATTTACAGTATGAACTAATCACCCAACTCTCTTCGTTACTGTGGGATTAGGGTAGGAACTTCGAAGAGGGTTTTAAGCCATTAGTAGCTACATATTTTCCCAAAGTGGATATTCAACGAGCCGAAAACCTTATCATTAGGCTAAGATTTTGCTGATTATCGATGAAATTCGCACTTTGCATTGGAGCTTTTTTCATAGATTATGGGAAGCAAACCGCAAAAACTTATTTCATTGTTTCAGCAATGGGGTTAAATGGCTCAGAGCGCTTAAAAAACTCGTAGAAAGTTTTCTGATGAAATCAAGATGTCCGAAAGCACTGCTACACAACTTTCCAGAATTTTCTAAAAGATTTTTTCAGACGGCCTATTTCATACTCACGCTGTATGATGGAGCTTCCTACCGTAATCTAACAGTAACGAAAATCGATGGGTGATTCGCTTCACACCGTAAATCTGAATTAAAGTCTGCTCTACTGAACGGTTTTTGAAGCTAAGCAGAAGACTCTTTTAAAAGAGAATTATTAACGATTAGAAAGTGTGTACTTACTTTTGGGACACCTTATGTAAGGCTGGCTGTTCTAGAAGTGCAGCTGCTAGATTTATGACATTTTTAGGTGATGCTCGTTCGGCTTGGGAAAGTTGCCGACGCTTGCGACAATTTCTGCCTAAACCCTCCAAGGGGTTTGTTCTTTTGTAAATGAGTGTATTTTGTATCAAAAAGACGAGCAGGGTGGAATCTTGGTAATATGTTTGATGCAAGGCGAAAATTTTTTTAGTGCACCTACTTCGGCTAAAAAGGGAGTGCGTCGTGCTAGAGGTGAATCACGAGTTTCCGGCATTGATATCGTTGAACAACCGGTACTTCACAGATGTGAATCGGGTGGAATTGGAGACTCAGTATTTATAGGAAGGCCGATTCGTTGGGCTGGCTAGACGCGACGAAATCACGATGGTAGAGAGTCAGCCAATCATATGGAAGCGAGAAGATCCTTTCCAAGAAGAGACTGTTCAAGCGCCAGTTCACGTCAGCAGGGAGCGCTTGTAAGTTTAGGGCGATGTAGTAGACGAGTACTATAGAAACATGTTTAGCATTGAGTGGGATGACCAGCGTACTTCTAGCTCGAAAGAGTCCATGAAAACTCTTGCAGAAGTGAAGAAGGTTTCATCTTGCCGTGATGATAACAGTCCAAGACATCGTAACTCCTGCGGTTTAGGAGCCAGCGACGCTGGAAGCTGCTTCAGTCTCGCATGAAGTACCGCCTTTTCCACCACCGGAAACTTTCCAAAACGTGGAAAGGGAAAGCATTTTGTAAGTAGTGAGAGCAGTAGCCTTCGTATGAAATGGCAAGCAATCAAAATGAAAAGAAAAACTTGCGGACTAAGCCCCTCTATGTGTAAAGGGCAAGCAGCGCGCGCTTACGCTGGTGCAGGCGTTAAATTTTCGATTATCAAATCGAGGATAAAATTTGGCACAGCTATGTTGTAAACAGGAGGCCTCGCATTTGATCAAGAAAGAACAGAAATGAAATCAACTCAGAAATGAAGGTAGGCGAAAATTGTATACTTGGAATCAGCAAAGAAATATTTATTTACCAAAGCAGAATAATCTCGAGACACATGAACGAATTGCTTTGTTTGCCTGTAACGCTTCAGGCTAACATCTGCTTACCAAGTCATATGTTCAGCAGTTGAGTGAAGATTTTCGCAGCCTCAAATTGTACGGATTGCCTCTACAAACTCGTGTTGGTTTGAGCGCTGAGAAAAGAACGAACATATCCGCTGTTAGATTAGCTCGACAAGCTGAGCCAGACTTGAGTTCAGTCTTTTCCTTTTAGACCAGGGCTTTGAAGCACCTGAAATGTTCAGTAATTTAATTCAGAAGGGAATATCGATTTTTGCTATGATCCTGAAATCAGTCTCAAGTAGAAATCTCTACAAGAGGGGGTCATGAAATCGAAGTTCTCATTCACCACAAGCTGCATAGTACTAGTGAGAGCTTGTAACAATGTTTCCAAGTCTGCTTTTTCTATCTGCGAAGCTCTCCTGGAAAGAAAGTTATGAGCATTTTTTGGAGTTGAAAGATGAATCAGTGGCTGAGATAAAAACAAATGCTACAGCCTCGCTAGACCTTAAATGAACTAGTGACAAGTGTCAGATACATACGTAATACAGAACTTTTCTGTCTAACATATGTGTATTTTCTATCGCTCCATCAAACGTCTAGAAAGACTGTAGATTGATTATATTCCGAAGGTTAGCTAATTCTCTCGCATGAAAAATGCTCATAACTTTTCTAGCAGAAGAGCTCGGCAGTTAGGGAAAGCAGTTTTGGAATCAACGTTACAAGCTTTTACCAAAGGTATGCAGTATGTAATGGTTAGCCAGTTCGGCTTCGTGACCCTCTCTTGTGGGAGTGCAATTGTAAAGCGCATGTTTACCATGCTCTTGGAAAGATTAAATCGTGCAATTAGACATGGCAAGAATTAGGTATTTTATGAACTTATGAGAAACATGCGACAGAACTTTTAGTCCTATGTGAAAGCTCGTGGTCGTGGTGTCCTCGTTTCACATTCATTTTGAATTTGTCTAGAGTCTCAGAGTCATTTCCCCAAGTATACCTTTAGAGATGAAGATATGAAATTGAAATTTACCGGCGCGTCATTGTCACGTAAGATTAATTCAAAGTAATGCAACTAAGACGTAGTTACATGTGCTCATTGTAACTCAATGTACCAAGCAATTCTTTTTGAATTTGAAAATCAAAAAAAAAAATCAGAAAAAATGTAACTTAATTGCAAAAAGCAGTAAGCTATGCACCTTACATTACTGGATCACCAAAATTTGGTTTTATCTCATATGATGTTTATCAACAGAACTGGTACTCAGCCGGTACTTGACGCAGAACATGGCTTAAGACGCGGAATTGTCAAAATCGAGGTGCACTATAATTTATACTCAATTTGCATACTTCATTCTTCTCATCTATAGCCGTCAGTCGTCGTTGATGCACAGCCACCCAGTGAGTATCAACCTGCTCCAAAGAAACCGAGACTGGACAGCGGTAAACCTATGACTACATCTGAAGAAAATGATGTAGGGCTAATTCCTTAAGTCAAATCAATCTGCTAGTGTTTATCACACTTCAGAGAGAAGTTCCACCACTAGAATTGCCTCCCCTGAACGACAACCTCGAGGTTGTGCAGCCATCGCGAAGAAGAAAGCCTTTGCAATCGATAGATACCAACAGCTTGACTATCTCTCATGTAAGTTATATGTTGCTGTTATCTGTGTTCGTTTAGAGTCGTTATCCAGGTTTCGATGAAAGAAATGCAAGAGGATTACTCATCATTGCTGAAAACACCAGAGGAACTGAGAATCAATGTTGATAAACACCCAACTTTGCACGAACTTCTGTTGCCTTATCCAGCATATGCGGGAAAAAGTGTGGTATATATGTTATGAAAGTACTCTTTCACCCCAAACTTTTCCGCAGGATTTCCCAAGGCATGCATCGGACTTTATCGGAGTAGATATCACGATACGATCACTTCTAAAGAAGCCGCGACTGAAAATCTGTTTGAGCCGGCTCGTGGTGCAACTACGGACTCCTCCAAAGAGGTTAGTATCCAGTGTGAAGTGTGGCATTTCAATCAGCCTTCTTATAGGGCTCTGATCAGCGCCATACCCCTGGAATAGCTTATGCGCTTTACCCCACCCCTCCAAGGTTGGCAACAAAGTGAAGTATTCCATAAAATACTAATACATGTTCAGGGTATGTGGTGCTGCAGCTCTTGGCAATCCTTCTGGTGACCGCGCACACAATCGTGACCAGGTACGTGAATAGTTGTACTTTCAGCGTAGGGGTTCTCAATATTGCTTTAAATTGTAGTCTTCCGTTTACTCAACTCCGGGTATGTTCAAGTTGCTGAAGACTCCTGAAAGGTAGCTCAATTCTTTCTTTTTCTCAAACTATGCTCATAAATTCGCGTCTGAGAGCAAGTGGACATAATGTAGGTGGGGAGATTGGACGCCATTGCGTCCTACTGGCATGTTTATGGTTATGAAAGATGTAGCAGGCGGTGGACTGAGTAAAGAGCGCTGATTAATTTCAAGTTGTTTATGTGCCAGCACCATGCTAGCACCGTGCCAGAGCCCACGTGCACGCCCTCGGTTGATGACAGTGTTGACGCGGGCTCTCGGCGCTTGTATGCACAACTAAGAACCCAATTTGAGGCCCAAGGTATACAATACCACCCGTAATTTGCGAAAAAAAATGGCGGCGGCACTTAACTTACGCGGCGCCGCCGAAGTTAGGTGACTTTTGCCGCGTCGCGCGACAAAAGTCGGCGGAAAAGCGGCAAAAGTCACCTAACTTTGTCGCGCAACGCCTAACTTTTTATAAAAAAAGACCTTATCTTGATTCAAAATTTATGAATTCTATATATAAGAGTACCATTCAACTCAGCTCGGCGAGGCGCATCTTCCAATATACGGATGTGCCTAGTTGTGGGATATAAGTTTCTTTCCTGGAATTTTAGTGTAAATGGACCATTCAGTGTGCTTATTCCAGAGGCTACGTACACATTCTATTGAGCACAGCAGAAATAGGGCAGGTATAGTTTAAGAGCTCATTCTGTATGGATATATGTGAAACTGGGCAGCTCATTCTGCATGGATATGTGTGAAAGTGGGCTTCTCTCGGCGAAGTATGACGGGTCCCAAAATGCGGGAAGAAAAAGGGAAATGGTTGGAAATCGCATGAGAAGCACATATCGCGGAATGCCGCGCGTGCTGTGCAATGTACAATACCACTCACAGAACGGGAATTGCGCGAAATTCCAGAAATTTCGCGATTCCGGATTATCGTAAATTATGCAGCGCCATAACTTCCTTCGGAATTAATATATTCTAAATTCGAAAGCAGCACTGTGTTCATCTCGTCAAGGCGAATCTTTCTACATACGTCATGTCATCTATATCTTGTTTTCAGTTTTCTCAAATTGTTCTGAGGAGGTCCCTTTGCAAGTATGTAACGCAGCGCCTATCCAATTTGAAAGCTTCCAGTATGCACCATTCGATAGTGCTCTTCTTGTGCATTATAGTGCGCTAGTAAGCTGCCGCAGGCTTCTTTTCAAAAGAGAAAAAAGCGTTGGTAAATTCTGGAAAAATCACTCGTTTCCAGATTCTACTCGCCGTAACTTTCTTTGGAGTGGATATTTTCTAAATCCGAAAAATGCATTGTGCTCAGCTCATCAAGGCAAATCTTTCGGTATGCGGAATGTCCTTGATATCTCGATTTCAGTATTCTCAAAACTTTCTGCGGACGTTTCTTCGCAAAGGTGTGAAGCAGCGCGTATTGCCCCCAGTACATTCAGAAAGAAATTTTCGATAGTACTTCTTTTGTAGATTATGGAGCGCTGGAAAGTAGCCGCGTACTCCTTTTCAAAGGAGTTAGAAGGGCTGGTGAATTCTGGAAAAATCATGTCCTTCTAAATTTTTCTCAACGTAACTCTAAAATATGAAGCTCTCTTGCTAAGCAGATGTGATTTTCGTAACCAGCAGGTCGAATAACCCTTATGAGCATGTTTTCCAAGATGTTCAAGTAATTTCATTTTTTCTCGTTTTATGCTCTGAAGCTGGCCGATGGATTTTGGTCAAAATGTTCATGCTCTTAAATTGTAAGGAAACTTCGCTTATAGAGGTTTTCGAACACGCTCTTTACGAAAATCGTGGTCCTTGAGGATTACAGGGTCTTTTTGGTGAGATACGGTGAGGTGACTGTAACTGCATCACGAAAGTGCGTAAATTGGCCCGCACTTCTCGCGTATCTGTCAGCAACCTTGCCTGCTTGCTTTTCTCAGTCAAAGTTACTAGGAACTGCGCTACCGAATGGTGCATGAATCAGGCTCCAGTCTGTAAAAATCACCGAGTTACGAGCCTATGAAAACACGTCCTCATGGATTTTGCCCAAAATCTAAAGATGCAAATCTCGTCGAAGTTCCACCGTGAGCGCTTGTACAACACGCTGATCAAAATCTTTCGCGTCCTTAATGGATCTTATTGTGTTAGATTTAGTAGTTTGAGTTCTAGCCACTGAAATAGCTCTGATATTCAACTGAGTAGCTGAAGCATATGCAAGTACCATATTCAATACAGTGGGAGTTTTTGGGCGAAGCGAACACAATATCCGCAATGCGAGTGTCATACAAGCGCTCACGGAGGAATTTCGACGAGATATGCGATCTTTAGATTTTGGGCAAAATCCATGAGGACGTGTTTTCATAGGCTCGTAACTCGGTGATTTTTACAGACTGGAGCCTGATTCATGCACCATTCGGTAGCGCAGTTCCTAGTAACTTTGACTGAGAAAAGCAAGCAGGCAAGGTTGCTGACAGATACGCGAGAAGTGCGGGCCAATTTACGCACTTTCGTGATGCAGTTACAGTCACCTCACCGTATCTCACCAAAAAGACCCTGTAATCCTCAAGGACCACGATTTTCGTAAAGAGCGTGTTCGAAAACCTCTATAAGCGAAGTTTCCTTACAATTTAAGAGCATGAACATTTTGACCAAAATCCATCGGCCAGCTTCAGAGCGTAAAACGAGAAAAAATGAAATTACTTGAACATCTTGGAAAACATGCTCATAAGGGTTATCCGACCTGCTGGTTACGAAAATCACATCTGCTTAGCAAGAGAGCTTCATATTTTAGAGTTACGTTGAGAAAAATTTAGAAGGACATGATTTTTCCAGAATTCACCAGCCCTTCTAACTCCTTCGAAAAGGAGTACGCGGCTACTTTCCAGCGCTCCATAATCTACAAAAGAAGTACTATCGAAAATTTCTTTCTGAATGTACTGGGGGCAATACGCGCTGCTTCACACCTTTGCGAAGAAACGTCCGCAGAAAGTTTTGAGAATACTGAAATCGAGATATCAAGGACATTCCGCATACCGAAAGATTTGCCTTGATGAGCTGAGCACAATGCATTTTTCGGATTTAGAAAATATCCACTCCAAAGAAAGTTACGGCGAGTAGAATCTGGAAACGAGTGATTTTTCCAGAATTTACCAACGCTTTTTTCTCTTTTGAAAAGAAGCCTGCGGCAGCTTACTAGCGCACTATAATGCACAAGAAGAGCACTATCGAATGGTGCATACTGGAAGCTTTCAAGTTGGATAGGCGCTGCGTTACATACTTGCAAAGGGACCTCCTCAGAACAATTTGAGAAAACTGAAAACAAGATATAGATGACATGACGTATGTAGAAAGATTCGCCTTGACGAGATGAACACAGTGCTGCTTTCGAATTTAGAATATATTAATTCCGAAGGAAGTTATGGCGCTGCATAATTTACGATAATCCGGAATCGCGAAATTTCTGGAATTTCGCGCAATTCCCGTTCTGTGAGTGGTATTGTACATTGCACAGCACGCGCGGCATTCCGCGATATGTGCTTCTCATGCGATTTCCAACCATTTCCCTTTGTCTTCCTGCATTTTGGGACCCGTCATACTTCGCCGAGAGAAGCCCACTTTCACACATATCCATGCAGAATGAGCTGCCCACTTTCACACATATCCATGCAGAATGAGCTGCCCAGTTTCACATATATCCATGCAGAATGAGCTCTTAAACTATACCTGCCCTATTTCTGCTGTGCTCAATGGAATGTGTACGTAGCCTCTGGAATAAGCACACTGAATGGTCCATTTACACTAAAATTCCAGGAAAGAAACTTATATCCCACAACTAGGCACATCCGTATATTGGAAGATGCGCCTCGCCGAGCTGAGTTGAATGGTTCTCTTATATATAGAATTCATAAATTTTGAATCAAGATAAGGTCTTTTTTTATAAAAAGTTAGGCGTTGCGCGACAAAGTTAGGTGACTTTTGCCGCTTTTCCGCCGACTTTTGTCGCGCGACGCGGCAAAAGTCACCTAACTTCGGCGGCGCCGCGTAAGTTAAGTGCCGCCGCCATTTTTTTTCACAAATTACGGGTGGTATTGTATCTCTCTTGATTTGAGTCGCTGCGAGTCGCTGCGCTATCCGGCACGCAAGGACTCTTCATCGTTTGGCGTTGAAGCGCTTTGCAAGGGTTAGACTTGATGCGTTTGCGACAATATGCAGAAACGCTCCTGTGCATATAAGAGCTGCGCACGGTAATTCCATAAAAATCTAGCAAAATGCAAATCGTGGAGTTTTAGCGATAAATTCTCAGGCAGTGTTTCTGCAGTTTTACTCAGTTTCAATTATGTTTAACCTGTGGCTGCGCAAGAATTGTTTCTTGAGACCCAAGCGTCATAAGTGATTAATCCCTACACAGTATTACTTCCAGGAGTACCTAGTTACACTAACGAAAGTTTATTTCAGACTTGGAGGACCATGGGTAGATGTCGATCAGAGAGATGTAGCCCGCCAAAAGGAATCCGAAGCGGGTCAGGGAGACGTACGAAGAGACTCCGTTAGTTACATTCTCAAGATTTCAATTAATTATAATGTTTTACTTTAGAGTGCTCTACCTGGCGATCTCCCATTGTTGCCAAATATCGGAGAGCTTGCAGCAGATATGACACTGTCTCAGAATCGTCTCAGAGAGTCTCGCCCCTCGCATCTTGAACTACCACGTCGTTTGACTGGATTAACCGATGAAATGGGTATCTTAAATGTTGCTGAAGTAGCATTCGCTCACTAAGGGTAGATAACTTGACTGCTCAAATGCATAGGCCGTCGTTCTTCTGTACTACTACGCGACTCTCTTCAAAAAGAGGATACGTCTCAGCAAACTAGCCAGCTAAGCAATATCTCTGAAAAGTACGCTGAAGGACTTTTGTTTTTCCTAGAATCATATGTTCTTATTCAGGACACTTTCGTTTCCTATTTGCGAGGTAGTGGATGCAAGGGAACTGATTTTGCTCAGGTATGCTCTGTCATGGGCAAGTAGATGGAACGTTTTTGTGTCTTATATGAAAACAAAGCCTATTCATACACTATGAGGCGAACGGAATTGTCGTGAGGACATCAACGTATTATGTAAGATGCAAATAGAAATTTGCAGTGAAGGATTGTGATCAAGAATCGGAGTTTAAAACCTGCCTACACTCAAGGGGAATCTTTTATTATGTGTGTAGGCAGATCATACAGCTGATCTATTGTCCCTGGGGCCAAAATTTATCTGACATCTGCGAATGAACAAATTGCTACTTGTATTGCTGACAACAGGGCGGTATTATTGTCTAGAGGACCTCACTGTCCAATATACTTTGGACCGAATCGAATGATTATTCGTTAATTCGAATTTATTCGAATGCTGATTCGAAAATTCGATTATTCGGAAACCTAAGATTCAGAATAATTTTCGATAGTCGAATATTCGAAATTTTCATTTTCGATTATTCGATAATCGAATATTCAATGGTCATTAATTCCATGATTCGGTCGATGAGCAACAATTATTCGAAAATTTGATGTGCATCGACTATGCGAAAATTTGAGTCTTTTGCCAACCTCTGAGTGAAGTTCTGTAGAGCTGGCTTCAGCTTGAAACAGTAAAAAGGGATCACCCTTGTTTTCAATGTTGTGGATAGCGTAGGAACTTCCAACATATATGCAAACTGCTTTTATCATGCAAATTTTCACAGGTTTTTCGATTTTAACTGTGTAATCACGTTTTCGAAAACATTGGAAAACATTTGTTACGGTGTACTTGGCATAACTTGTGAAAAAAGCATGTGTGCAAATATAATTAAAATGAGTGCCTCTTGTGTCTAAAGTAAGATTTTCAGCTCTTTTGTTCGCTTTTTCAAGCAAAATAGCTGTCATTGTCTTAAATCTTCAAACTACGGCAATCCTGCAACAGCAGAGAGCGGAGTCTCTCCAAAGTAAATCCAAGTTAATTTAGCCTTAAGGGAGGAGAAGCAACAATCATATAGGGTCTACATATTTTTGGGGCATCCTGTTATTAAATCACAGCTCTCAATGGAGGGTATACACTACCGCTCACATTTTTTGAAAAATAGACGCGAATGTATCATGTATGGACATGTATGGACATGTCGCTACATGTCCATAAATGTAGCGACATGCCCATACATGTCGCTACGTGTCGCTGCATGTATGGACATCACCGTCGCATGACCATATCTCGCTTCAGAGGGGACGAATTCTGAATCGAAAGCCACCATTGGGGCGAGCACGGATGGGTAGGATTAGAGGAACGTCCAACGATTCGAGGCGTGGTCGGAGTACCGCCCCTTGTTTCTGGATTCGTCCGAAGCGAATTCTCGCTTCAGATTTCTTTTTCTCGATCGAACTTGGACTGTCCGTAAGTCAGTAGCGGCACTGTGCATTTCGTCAAGACCCCAACGACTTCAATTTGGGTGGACGGTGCCCTTGAGAAGGAAGCAAGATTATCGCACTAGGAGCGAAGCCCATAGATTTGAAGGCATTGTCAAGGCCCCCTGGGGTGAGGGAACGAAAGTCGCCAGGTTGAGCCGCCTTTTACGGACAATTGGTCCTTTCGCAGTGTTGTTGCGTGTCGTTCCAGGACCAGCCGCCCGCGGAGGCGGTCCAAGTTGCGACTTTCGTATCCCTAACTAGGCCCCTGTCCACGCTACCATGGCGGACGAGTTGCATCGGCTTGCATAGTTTTTGCGCGGATCCCGCATGAAGGGGGTAAGATCTTGTGTTTCGGGGGTTTAAAGGCAGTACATCGGCAGAATGAAACCCGTGACAAAACAAGGTCACAGGGTAGGAGCCCCCATATGGAACCTATCGGCCAAAATCCGATCTTTCTCTGCCACTTCTAACCCCCCAAATTTCAAAGCTAAAGCAGCGCTCATCTCCCTCTCCGAACCCGCCCACCCATGAACGAGTGACTTCCGCGGTCAGAGCGCCAGCCGCAATGCTATAAGCATGAGGTCCCGGAACGACTCTGCGTCTTCGCCATGACGGGCTTCGCGTTTACTCGTCCATGGGATGGGCGGGTTCGGAGAGGACGGGAGATGAGCGCTGCTTTCGCTTTGAAATTTCGGGGGTTAGAAGTGGCAGAGAAAGATCGGACTTTGGCCGATAGGTTCCAATGGGGGCTCCTATCCTGTGACCTTGTTTTGTCACGGGTCTCATTCTGCCGATGTACTGCCTTTAAAGGCAGCAGCTCGCCAAAGCCGAACATCGCGACATTTCGAGATGGAAGGTTCTTGCACCCTAAATAGAGGACAAAGCAAGTCCGAGCACACAGCATGCTGTCCTCGCCTAGAAAACCCTGTTACGCGCAAGCCATTCTATTACGCGCGGACGAGCTTGCGATTCTCCCTGACCCGTCAGGGAAGACATGCCGCAATGTTGTACTGCGAGGGTCCCGCAGCAATTCTGCCTCTCTAACCATGGCGGGACGTGCTCCACTCGTCCAAAATCAAAATGGAAGGCCTTGGGTGGTTTTTGCCATTTTCGTGCTCTTCAAGGTGGATCTTCGAATCAGCGCCTCGAATTACCTCAGGCAAGCAAAAAAACTTCAAACTGACAATCTGCCGAGCCGCTGCCTTTAATCTGTCGATCATGGATGAATCATTTTCGCTGGCGCTTGAACAATGCTTAATTAAATCCCAAACTTAGGGTCACACATGTAGAATGATTTTGAGGACCAATCTAACACACTGCCCTAGCAGCACTGCAGATGTGGTGAAACATGTAAACAAATGCAGAATGCTTTCTGTGCAAAATGAGCAGGCCTTGTCAGCGTTTTCTCCGTTTTTACAGAAAACTTTTTCAGAGCTATTGTGGCTACCGATGAACCAGTTCCACTATCAGATATTGTTCCGCCAGCTACCACTCCAAGAAAAACCGCTGCTGCTGTATTTTCAACATTGCTAAGTGTGTTGTAATTCTCTTATCTCAAAATTTGCGTATCGCTGAGAAAACAAGTGTAATCTACATAGATCTGGCGAAGATAACAGTCGTAGAAGTATCACAGGACGAAGCTTTTGGTGAAATTTGGGTGCAAACTCGTACTCGTCCGGAGACCAGCCAACACATTCGTGACGCCTTGGCGTCGATAACCTTTCTTGAATGACCGTCGCATTTTCTAAGCGGTCTCTTTGAATTTAACCTCAGAGTTTTTTTGTTCGCATCTGGATCACTAGCAATGGTGTACCTTTCATTTCTATTATTGTTTATTTCAGTTCAAGAAACCTCAGAGTATTTTTACCTCGCATCTGAATCACAAACATTGGTGTACCTTTCATTTCTATCATTGTTTATTCCAATTTAAAACCAAATCTCAGAATATTTTCACCACGCATCTGGATCGCTATCGAGTTTCTCTTCCAATTTCTATCATCTATCTGGATTTAGGATCAATCTCAGAGTATATCTACCTGACGTTTACCCTTCACGCATCGCCTTGCTCATTCTTTCCGCCCAAGAGCATTCTGTAAATGCATAATTTGAGAATTCGTATGCTTGCTTGCCGAGTGCACCTTTCAGCTTTTCTTCATTCTCTTTTTTTGCAGACGGCTCTCTGGTATTTTTTGTGGATGATCAGTTTCGAGCTTTTGGTTCTTAGTCTGATATTTTTTCAAATGCTTTGTTCACATCGGCTTCCGATATTATCGTACATCGTTTGTTGTCACTTCTCCGCTTTCGGTTCTTCGTTTGTTGGTCACAGCTCCGGTTTCGGTTCTTCTGTACATAAATAGTTATTTTGGCTTCTGGTATCCAACTCAACATTCGCATAATTCTGATTGTCCGCGCATGAATTTTCTCCGCTACTTGCGAATATGGTACATAATGCTGTGAAAAAGTGCACAATCCTTCATTTCCAAGGAATTGTTACCCTAATTTCACGCGTACAAGGCGCGGGGTGGTCCTAGCTTTCATCGAGCTGCTCAGCCGCCCCAACGTGTTTTAAGAAGCGATCCTTATGCCGCACGATTCGTCAGGCAAAACGCAGCAGGTATGGGGTTCCTTTGGTTGCGAGGTCCTTTGCCGTGTTCGGGCTGGTCGATGAAAGCTAGGACCACCCCGCGCCTTGTACGCGTGAAATTAGGGTAGTAATCTATCGCGTTCCGTTCGATCGTTTTGATATAAGCGTTCTCTATTTGTGATAAGTTAATTACGCAATTTCTCACACTAACACCTTCAAAAGACAGTTTCTGAAGCAGGGCTTGATACTAGCTTTGATCCCGAAAACGAAGTCGTTGGCGGTTTACGACTGCTTTCTATATTTTGATTCAGTTGCTATCTGAAACTGCAGCTGGTGTTGAGTGAAGCAAATGATAGGAAGGCGGGGCAAGGAAGAAGAAACAGTGGACATCAAGATAGAGTTTCAGAGTTTTTGAAATGATGTATGCAGGTCGGAATGCAAATTTGAGTACTATTGTTGCGCTGAGGTATAACTTGAAAAATTTATATGAATTCACGAAAAAAAATTAGGACTTTTCTCTTTTCGTTTCTTTGCTTCCATGCTGGAACGCATTCCAAAGAACCCCCTTGTTGCCTGGAGGGATAGCGCTTCCTCGAAGAAGGGTCACGAGATTCATGGTGGTAGGAGCAAGTTTACAACGATTTTAGAATAATCAGTACTTGTTTTCACTAGTAAATCAAGGGTTTCTATAAACATTAAAAGTCTCCTCTTGGACAGCGTCCACTTATTCTGCAGTTAATACTCTATCTAAGAAAGGTGCATACATAAGCTAGTTATCGTGCTATTGCAGTTGGAAAAAGTTCAATGAGAAAAGTAGAGTAATTTTGCCAAGATCCCTCTTTTGAGAGGCTATGTACGCTATGTGGACAGAGTTCAGCAGAGGAGTGGCACCTTCACCCGCTGGATGTCGTTTTTTGAAGCCAGCATCCACATAAGATCTGTTCACCCTAGACTATTACTTGTCCGACTAGCAGGCCCTAAAAGTAGACCAACCGCGTTGGTTAGGTCCCCTAATGTTGCCTACAGGAGATAACGGACTGGATCCCCTTGCCCGCCCCCTTGCGCTCCTCCCACCCATGTTGCCCCGCGCAGGGCCCAACACGAGGTGGCTTTCCGAAAATGCAAAAAACGAAGTCCTGACTTTTACAAAAATTTTACGAAGTTCCTTTTGACCCTAAACCATAGATGTTAAAAACTCCAAGAAGAATGAAACGTCGACCGAAGAAAAGGGACCTATTTTGTGTTTCTTCGGCCACAAAACAGAACTGCTTTGTCTCGAAAACGATATTCAGCTTGCTTGAAAGTCACCTATGCCGAACCGTGGCCCCGTGAAGCGTTTTGACATGACAAGCAACGTCGAGACGCATAGTCTGTGATGTGGCACTGTTGCACACGACGTGACTAGAGCCGGGGTACTTGTAAATAATTAATATATTTTTTAAACTTTCTTAAAAATTCAATTTAGCCTTGTAAAAAATTTTTTCATTTGCATGACTGGCGCCACGCCCTTTTTTGAAATTTAGGGGTTATGGCCCTTAAAAATTTCATGAGACATGCCAAGGAATTTTCCGGAGTGCGTGACTGATGTCACGCACCTTCATCAGAAAAAATCTTTTGTCCCCCCTCCCCCACCCAGACGAAAATCGTGGGTACGCCACTGAGCAGGAAAATGTAGATCAGCATAGTCTTCTGTAATTTGGGAGATCTCTCAACTATCGTAAAGTAAAAATCATACGTCTTTTTGCCTGTTTTGTGTAAAAATATTTTTGTGCCGCAGAGTAACAAGAGCATGTCGCAATCAAACTCTTGTTGCGGGAGGGAATCATAACTTATAATAACGGGCTAAGGGTTGTTTACGTTTTTTGTGTGTGTGTCTGTCTGTCCGTTACGAAATTCGTAGGGAGAGTTCCAGCCAACCTCTTGAGCCCAAATTTTGCATAGCGCATTCTAGCAGCAGAAAAGTCCATTGTGCAAAAGCACAAGCGGGTCCGTTAAGTGGATCCCCTAAAAATTGCGCATGAAATGGGTCCACTTAACTTCTGACCAGCAAAATTGGGCCCGTATACAAACTTTTTGCAAAGTCGTGGATATGTTTGACAAGCTAATGTACAAGCCATGGACTTGAGCCCAAAAAATTCAACTAAAGTTGGTTACTTTACGAAGATGGCGCCAAAAAGTATAGTTGCGTAAATGTTTAGTTTCCCAAGATTTTACTTGATCATTTGAGAAATTTTTTGCACAGAGATGTAGCCTACGATGATTATTGCCGTTATGGCGACTACCAAACCATAAGAAGTCCATAAACCTATTCAAATTTGCATTTATTCTTCTGAGAAAAGTTTCATCCCCGCGAAAATACCGATCTCACACAAAAAAGCTCTAGGAATGAGTAGCTGTTTACAAATCATTCGTGATAGCCTGCATAACGCGGTGAGTTTCAATGCCACTATCATGCGGGAATGAGTAAGGCATACAGAAAGTAGGGCCAGTGCGAGCCTCTGCGAAGCAGAGGTGACGCACTGATCTAACAATAAGCTTCCAAGTACGGAGCCCACGTTCCGTTCTATTGTGAAAAAATACTGCATTATTTGGAAAGAAAATCGGAAAGCTGGAAAGGGGAAAACAAGGAGAAGTGTTTACAGAAAAAGAGAGATTTAAACTCTGGTTAAAAGAAAAACCCATCCTCGCTTTCATTTTTCGAAAAAAAAAAACCAAATGGCGTGGAAAAGAGGTTTCGCAAGCGACCTAATATATCACATAACGTTACAGTGCAGTTTTCATATCTGCCGCTGTAGGTGCGAATCCATAATGCTTGACTCCGAAATAAACAGCTATCTCAGACAACCAACCGGAACTTCCGCAGCGCTTTCGCAGGATATCCGCAGGTGACCCGGCGGAAATCCTGCGAAAGCGCTGCGGAAACCCTGCAATCTCAGGGTACAGGGTTTCCGCAGTATTTTGTTTGGAGTTCCGCAGCACTTTGCAGTTTTCGCTTTGATTCGCGATGCGTTTCTTCCATATCAAGCTTCCTTTTTGTTACTAGGCTCTTCTTTCCAATACTAGGTTTTCGCTTTTTACTAAGACATTATTCCTTTGATGTGGAAATTCTTCTGAACTTTCTAGATGCTAAGAGACGTAGACAGCGAGATAGTTTTAATGAGGAAGCAAATGGCACACTGTATTGTTTTATGCAGGTACCATATAGAACCACAATAGGCTGAAGTTGATAATTGCAAATTAACAGATCATTGAGGTATTTATAATTAAATATACATAAAATCACAGAAGCATTCGAATATATATGCATAACCGAATAAAGTTAGAAAAAATCGGCAGATATTAAGAACAACATGCGCCTTCAAAGGGGAGATGGTCCCATGAAATAAACCGTTTTCACTTATCGGGTGTCATTTTGACCTCGTCCGCGCGACTGAAGCTGACTTCGGCCTCCTTTCTTTTTGTAATGAGAATTAATTGGAATTTCTTGATGTAAATCGTGCCTTGCCGCAAGTGTTCCATTTTGCAACTTCTTCGCCAAGAAATACGGAGCAAATTTGGACAATTCATTTAAAATTTTGGAAAATTTCGAAATCTCAACAAGAGAAGCTCTGAGACAGATTTAAAAATTACAAGAGTTTTCTGCGAAAATCAAGGCTTTACTTCAACTCGAATTTTTTTGAAACTTTTAAATTTGGAGTGACAGAACTTTTGTTTTAATCTAATATTCCAGCATTTTCCGCACAAAACAGGTATGTGTCAGACTCTAAGGCATGTATGTGTAAGTGAAACTTTCTGTGAAAGTGAGTGAAAACTGAAACTCGAAACTTTCTTCCTTCACATCCGATCTGCACATGTTTATTTTGAAAGAAGACATGCTCTTTCTAATGGTACCTGAGGCACTTTTTGATATCCAGAGATCGAAGTCGGTGAAGAAAATTACTCCATTTTAATATTCCCCATGTTTGGACGCAAAATCTGCTTGCAGAAAATCGGAGCAATCGATATCATAGCTATTATTACCTACTCTTTTTGAATGTACAAAGATTGCGCTGTTTGAAAGTCTCTGAAAAAGTCATGGTGTTTTATGAAGCCGTAAAAAAGAGTAAGCATGATTCTTTGGCATTTGCTTCGAAAATCATAACTTTTCATAAAGAGTTTCAATCAGCGCAAATTTGGCACAGTCAGAGAGAGCAGGCTATAAAACCTATAATGCTCCGATTTCCGTTGCGAGTTTCAGTTTTGTGACCAAACGCAGAAATTTTGAGAATGGAGTAATTTTCTTCTCCGCCTTCTATCTCTGGAGCTTGCTTCTATTTAAAAGGTACTTCAGGTAGGCACTATTGGAAACATGGATTCGAAAATAAACATGTGCAAATCCATTGAAGATGTAGGAGGTATTTTTGGGAGAGAGAAGAGCATTTAAAACAGCAAAAACAGAGGAGCAGAGAAGGATAGATACATTAAAGCAGTGGCGGTGCAAGAAACTTTTTCAAGAGGGGGGGGGGGACAAAAAATTATTTGGGTTTGTGAGTGTGAGCCACAGCCACAGCCACAAAGGGAAATTTAGGAATGGTTGAATTTTCGTGGTTCCAGTTTTTCTTTGACCTCGATTTATTTTAGCAAAAAGGGGCGTGGAGTAAGCCACACCTTCGAAAATTGCCTAGACAATCTACTTTGGAGTTTAGAAGAGCTTTGATCTTTCATTATCTACAGTCGCAGACTGCTATGAATATTTTTGGGACCTATTATGCCCCGCCCCTTTCTTTTGATATATACCACATTATTTCTATTTTATTAAATCATTCAACACTATTATTAAAATTTTGATTTGGAATTTCTCGAGCTATTATTTCAAATCGTAAGTTTTGAACTTTTTATCTTTGAATCAAAAATTATCATTTTGTGATGTGTGCGGTATTGTGAGAGGAAAAGGATTTGAAAATCAAAAGCAGAGAGTAAAAAGAATAGACACACGAAAAGCAGTGGCGGCGCGAGAAATTTATTTGAGGGGAGGGAGGGATTGAAACTTTTGGGTTCGTGGGCGTGTGGCCACTTCCAGCAAAAGAAAATTTAGGAATGGTTGAATTTTTGCGGTTACATTTTCTGTACCACCTGGATTCTTTCCAGCACAGCTCCCTTGAAAATTGTCCACAACTATTAGGTGGGACCAAAAGTAGGCTTCTAACTTTCAAAATTTTTTATGCCAATTCATGGCTAAAGCACTGCTGTTAAGAGAGTGATTTCTTCTCTTAGATGAATATAACGCAAAGAGATCCATTTTGGTGTATACCAAGTGATAGGGTAGACGAGTAGTTGTGGAATAGGTTTATTCACACTGGCGTAGATTAGTTGAGAGCGAATATCGAGGTGTCCCGGTGTGGACCGGGGAGCAACCTCTAATACATTCGGAGGCTCCTTATATACGAAGAAAGGCGGAGCTGAACCGAATACAGGGTACAATGTACACGAGTTGGTGCTTGAAAGGAGATGCCGCCGATTGGCTACACTCCTGGCGCACGGGTACCACTCATTCTTGAGTGATTAGATACTCAAGAGTGAGTAGCTCACCATTTAGCCTACGGGGACTCCGTAGGCTATGCAGAATATAGAGTTCATCAATGGTTGATGATACAGAAATCATCAACATCCATCGAGTCGAAAGGAAGTTATGATTTCTTGAAAAACTGACGAAACTTTTGGTCCCTAATTTGAATCTGAAAATTTTTGAAAATATTTCAATATTCACCAAGAGCTTGTAGATCACTTTGAAATGTCGGTGACCTATCCCCCCCTTTGTTTTGATATATTTCTACCTAATCACTTCTGCTTTATTTATATCCAGTGCATATTTTCTACAGTTATTTTAATCAAAGCACTAAAGCAAAGAAGTTCGACATACAGTGACCGCCAAAAAGTTGCGGACAAGCCTTCCTCCCTTTTTCATCGCTTTATTTCAGAAGGAAAACAATGATAAAAAAATGTAGTGATGGCATGAGGTGATAGAGCTCTTCAAGATCTACAATCTGCACTTTCCGTTTTTCGAAAAACATGTATTCTAAAAATTTTAAAAAACTTTTTCTAAATAAAGTCCGAAAATGGCCGCGTCACAATGTCGCGGACAATAAGTCTTCGAACGCAAAAATTTTCTTTTGAGTCTTATTCTGAGGCTGAAACACAAGTAATCTAAACGGGTAAGCATACTACTATACAGAGCTCGTCAAGAACTACACACTGGTTATGGTTGCTTCCCAAAAAACACAAGCTTGAGTTTTATTTTGCTTTTTTTAAAATAACTTCTAAATCTCTTTTTTAAGCCAAGTTTCTTCACATGGAAACCTATTCACGACATTCCAACAACGCTGTTCGGATAAAGTAGATGCTCTTTACCATTCTCCATGCATCTGACGTGTGCTGATGAGTTTTTTGCTGAAAATGGCTCTTGGCAGTGCTTGCACATGACCCCAACTGCACCTCACCACTGACTTGTACAGCTTTGCAGGCTTGTAACTCGGCTTGTAGTCAATGTGTGAGCCTGCAATTAAGCTCGTTCGAAAGAACGAGACTTCCTCTACACGATGGTTTGTAAAAGTTATGGGTATAAGAAACAGCGGAGTTTTGGCGGATGGGGTGAAAAAACCGGCCTCAGTGGTGGTTGGAGTGAAGGCTCTTATCAACATCAAAACAGTTCTAGAGCTTCAAAATGGATCTATTACAAGAACATTGGCAGTTTCAAGCTTCCAGGATTGAACTGGTAGCGAAAGAAGCTCTATTCAACTTTAGCTGGATATCCTCACCCTAGCACTGAGGCCGCGTTTTTCCACCCCATCCGCCAAATCTCTGCTGTTTCTTATACCCATAACTTTTACATACCATCGTGTAGAGGAAGTCTCGTTCTTTCGAATGAGCCTAATTGCAGGCTCACATATTGACTACAAGCCGAGTTACAAGCCTGCAAAGCGGTACAAGTCAGTGGTGAGGTGCAGTTGGGGTCATGTGCAAGCACTGCCAAGAGCCATTTTCAGCAAAGAAACTCATCAGCACACGTCAGATGCATGGAGAATGGTAAAGAGCATCTACTTTATCCGAACCGCGTTGTTGGAATGTCGTGAATAGGTTTCCATGTGAAGAAACTTGGCTTAAAAAGGAGAATTAGAAGTCATTTTTGAAAAAAAAGCAAAATAAAACTCAAGCTTGTGTTTTTTCGGAAGCAACCATAACCAGTGTGTAGTTCTTGACGAGCTCTGTATAGTAGTATGCTTACCCGTTTGGATTACTTGTGTTTCAGCCTCAGAATAAGACTCAAAAGAAAATTTTTGCGTTCGAAGAATTATTGTCCGCGACATTGTGACGCGGCCATTTTCGGACTTTATTTAGAAAAAGTTTTTTAAAATTTTTAGAGTACATGTTTTTCGAAAAACGCAAAGTGCAGATTGTAGATCTTGAAGAGCTCTATCACCTCATGCAATCACTACATTTTTTATCCTTGTTTTCCTTCTGAAAAAGAGCGATGAAAAAGGGAGGGAGGCTTGTCCGCAACTTTTTGGCGGTCACTGTACCTGAACAAGGGCGTTTTGCTTAGACGAAGTCCCTCCGTTGAGTCCTTTTCCAGCACTCCAGCAGCTTGGTGATGGTTGTTCACACACTTGCACCGATGCCTGAAAGAATACTTAGAATATGGATGAGCATAGGTTTCCTTACGCCAACATTGAAGAAAGAAAGAAAAAAGAGAAAGACTAGAGGAGGAACAGAAGCGAAACAGTATGGAAGAAAAGAGTGCGCTATGCGCTGTATGTTGCGTTCGCTATTTCGCAATCGCGAATGCACGCGCTCTCAAAGTCCTGCGGAAATGCTGGCAGGTCAAAGTGCTGCGGAAACGCTGGCAGGTTAAAGTGCTGCGGAAACCTTACGAGCCTCACTGCATTTTCGCAGCGCTTTATGGAAAATGCTGCGAAAGTTCCGGTTTACGATTGCTGTGACGTCAATTTCCTGCGGAAACCTCGCGTTTTGGAGCGTACACTTTCTCAATGGTTAAGAAAGTGCTGCGGAAACGCTGCAAGTTCTGCTTGTCCTGCGGAAGTTCCGGTGAATTGTATGAGTATGCTATTGGCTGATAAGCAGTCACGCATAAAAAAGATTGCTTTCTATAGCGTAAGCAGAATAAGATCAGCATCCTAACTAGGCGACTGCCCAGATGCTGCCCTGATATATTCAATAGAAGAACTCGAGAGATTGTCATATCATCTAGTATGCTCACGGCTGGCGCGTCAAAATCCCCACTGTAAACAAATCGAGACCTCAATTGGTTAGCTGTTTTCCGTTGAGTCGGTCGTGTTTGGATAGCACCGAAAACGGTTCGACGACACTCAGTATCTCCCGTTCAGTACTCGCGAATTGTTAAGTTGAGAAAAAAAATGACAGATTCCATTTGCAAATAATTCGCTTTGTTTAAAGCTGTTGACCCCGTTTTTCTTGTTTTGTCTACTTTCTTTTTCACTCAGGCTCTCGCCTTTTGAAAATAACATCAACAAGTTCGTTCTTTTCGTATAGCTGCTATAGGTGTGCTTTGCATGAATTCCCCACTAGAGGTCGAATTTGTTCAGGCCAGTTCTTTTCCTGTGGTTTCACTAGTCTATGTATTACTTTGATTCATGAGCCTTTCACCAAAAAATGCTAATAATTAATTTGAAAATATATCTAACAAGGTTTCAAATCATTTATAATTTTTGACCTACAACAATTGCTCCACTTACTTTATAAATCAATTTTATTCGATAAGTCGAACATTATAATGACTAGTAGAAACAGCCTATGATTACAATTTTCTCCAGAGTAAGTCGCAAAACCAACCAAACATAGTCAGAAATAAGGTTAGTTCTTTGAACCTTCAATTATTATAGGGACTAAAATTCAAAAAACTACGGTTTGAGTTCTTGATCAGTTTATCACCGTAGTATGTTAACGTGCATTTTTGCTTTAGGCACTATTAGGCAGCGCTTGTTTCTTTTTCTAACCAATATAAAATTGAAATTGATCAGAGGACAAATATGCAGGGGTCGGCACAGGTGGTTTATGAGCAAGATGGATATCGTTTTTGGGAGCAAAAAGCAAAGGGAATATCGTTTTTGCGGTCTGAAAAAACAAGTTAGGTTAGTTTTTTTAAGTAGTCGACGTTTCCAATTTTCGGTCAAAGGGAACTTCGTAAAATTTGCGAAAGTCAGAGGGGACTTTGTTTTTTTGCATAATCGGAAAGCCACCTCGTCCCGAGCCCGCAAATACGTGCGACTTTTCCCAACTTTTGGTGCAAGACTGATGAGCCAACCTATTAATTTTCTTCGTTCTCTGCAAATGAGCTCTAAGGTTTTCTTAGATATGCCGTTGTTTCTCCACTTGTATAATCCTGCTTGGTTCAGCTAGGATTTTGTTAGATCGTATTTGATATCTATCGGGCTCTGCTATCCGCATCTTCTTTTGTATTTTTGTCCTTCAACGTCAACACGTTTTTCATGGAGGTACGAGCTCTTGAGCGGATCGTGCTCTAGCACAGGCTAATATTTATCTAACTGTGCACTATATGCTATTGCATGCTGCCCACTCTCAAATATTCTGTAGATGATAAACTAGACAAATACCAATAAGTTCGTGCTTTCGCTACACTGCGTTTGTAAGGACCAATCGAGAATTGCATTTGCATAAAATTAGCAATAAGTGACAGGCGAACATTTTGTTCTGATCTGATTTACGCTTGGGTTCTCACAGGATTTGGATTCTAGTGGCATCACTCCAATCACTCCACAATTAGCATAACTGAATTAGATAACAGTGGCCGTGACATTTTTTTACGTGGGAAAGGAGAGGGGGAAATTCTCTAATTCAGGGGCGTGGCATCAAACATGCTTTTCGAGTACTCCCTTTGAGTTTTATAGATCCCTAGAAATTCACAGCTCTAGAGAAAACCCTTTGTGAGAAAAGTGTTACCTGTCCCTTCAGGGACAGAAATCAATATTATAGAAGTTCATTGTTTGCTTTGCAACTTTCTTTCTTTTCTGCATTCATCGTATATGCAATCAAAAATTACTCGTGATAGCAGATAGCTGCGAAGAGCGGAAATAACATGCCTTGCTCTGCTTACATATATCTTGGATGCTGAATCAAACGTAAACATTGCATTCGTTGAAGTAATGTACGAGCCATCTGAGTGGTAAAAGCAAGTTCATTTTTGAAATATGTTGTTTGAGTTGAATTGGATGTTACGAGAGCGTATGCAAATTTTGCATGAGCTATTATCTTATTATCCACATCAACTATAGTCACAGCCATATTTTTTCATACGTTTCATAGATAATTCACAATGAGTTTGGAGGAATCTTGTCATTCTGTGCTCTCTTCACAAATACAGTATTCTCTTATTCTTTTTATTCTAATGCAATTAATTTTGGTCAAGCAATACATTTTGGTTTGCAAGCAGTACTATCTTCATTGATAAGCATAGAACGAAAAGCCTCAGATGATTATTGGATTTGCAGCTGCTTGTTTCGCGATATTCAGAAAGTTTACAGCAATAATCATCCTAAAATGTTTCACTATATTATTATCCAATTTGAGCTTCTATCTGAATAACATCCTTGGTTACTTGTGCGTTGGAAGAGAATTATTTTAGAGCAAGATGTAAAATAACACGGAAGTCAAATCAAGACTGTTATGAACCTTTTCAACTATCAATTAATCAATTGAGACTGAGAAGTATCTTAAACATCGATATTTATGTCAAATCCACCATGTGTTATCATACTAACCTACTTACTTCTACTATCTTCATACCGATTAGCTGTAGGACTGCACATATCTTCAGTTTTGTTCTAAAATGGGACCTTCAACCAGTCACATTTAGCAGAAAAACTTTGTCGAAATGAAATGAAGCGTGATCCTTTCCCTTGAATCACTTCAATTACCTAGCAAAGCAAAGCTCTCAAGAGCAGACCTTTATCGATACCTTATCCCGCACCAAACATCGAAACGAGAGGCCTACGCGGATCTGCTTAGACAAACGAGACGTTTGCCCACTTCTAATCATGACAGCTGCTGCGAGATGTTCGTGCGCGAACTGTCGTCGACCTTGAAATACATTGGTGAAGCTCTTTCATTCGTTGGATATTTGACTTTATTTTTACGGTAACTTTCCTGTGGAGATCCAAAGTTTAGCAATGTTGTTGGCATAAAGCTCATTATTGCATCGTCTGGTCGTTTGTCTAAGCAGATCCGCGTAGACCTCTCATTTCGATGTTTGGTGCGGAATAAGGTATCTAAAAAGGTTTGCTCTTGAGAACTTTGCTTTGCTAGGTAATTGAAGTGATTCAAGGAAAAGATCTCAATTCATTCTATTTCAACAAAGTTCTTCTGCTAAATGAATGTCTTGTATGGCTGCTCTGAATTTTCTTTCCGTAGGTAACGCCCATCCATATCCTTGACTTTCATATTTTTATCATCCTCGAGTTTTTGTGTGGTCCCGATTCCAAATATGAAGTGCAAAATGCGCAAAATCTTGAATAACCTTTTTTTCGGTCCCATCTCTGCAAATGCGGACGAGTGCTTGAGTTAAAGCGTTGTTGGATGCGACGGGAACTTCACTGCAAGCTATAAATATCAACTGCTTCGGCCATAAGAAGGCATCAAGAGCTACCTGTAATATGAAGTGAATTTTTCAATAAAATCTTCTAAAAGAGCAAAAGGCTTTGGATTTTCGTCACGTTTATTCTCACTTCAAGAGACCTCATCAGTGGACTGGAACGTAGCAAATGTTTCACACTTTGGGTGGACGCCTTCTGGCAGGATCCCTCTATTTCCTTCACCGTTTTTGGAGGAAAAGTTGCTGTCATCTCACTTATTGCAATTTTTACTTGATGTGATGCTCTCGCGTTCTTCTTAATGACGCAGTCGTTTGCCTGCTTTTTTGGAAGCTTGCTCTTCGTGGATAATGCCCCGCGTTTCCTGCGTTCATTGCCTAATGAGTTCCTACGTACCGGTCATGTCTACAGTAATCATTTTTTACTTACCTCCAGATTATGTCAAGGTGGGAGAGCCTGCCTATCAGCGAACAGCAGCAACGCTATCTGGCGTCAACTACCACAACAACGTAAGCTGGTTTTATAGACTCGCCATTCCAAATTATACAACGGTTTGAGAAGTTTTCGCCGGGGGGGGGGGGGAGGGGCAAACCCGAGCGTAATGGTATTTTTTATCGTTTTTGAGCTTTTGGCGTGCTGGGCGTGAAATTTGCTTCCCAGCATCGAAAATGTCAAAATTATGTTCTTGTCCATCCTTGGACGGGTGCAGTGGGCGTAAATGTGATAGGAACGCCCAGTCAACTAACAGGCTCTCAGCGGGTGGAGTTTGCCAGATTGAGCCGCAGTTGCTGACATCGCTCGCGTAACGCCCAGCGTTTTTTCTTCGCCCAACCACGAGAAATTTGCCTTGTGACAAATTTCTATGTTGCTCATGATTTCGGATAACGCACACCCACAAGCCATGAAGATCACAGATATTACAAAGCTATGCCATAGCTTTCAAACACAGAAGCGCAATTGAAAGAAAGGAAAATAAATAATTTGTGATTTGAACTGCTACGATTTGCTCTAATCTATGTTTGTTTTCAGCACCCTGGATCCCTTGGAACTTACGACACGGAGAGCCTTAGGAGGATTGATACGTCAAGAAATGTCAGGTAAAATTATCGTCTTAATAAAGTATTATGAGAAAGAACGTTTGTTGATTGATTTGAAGAATAGCTTACAAATTATATAACGGATACTAGTTGGCTTACCCGGCTCCGCCGTATCCGGACCAAACTTGGCACACATACACTTCGGGCCCCGGCGGGTGTCACAGTCCACTTTTCGTTATCGATCGATGTCGATTTTACCGATTTTTATCGATTTTTTTGCAGAGTTCACCTACAGGGCTAGGAGTTGGCACAGGGGGGGGAAGTGAGCATGGGGATTCCGAATGCAATATTAGTTTTCAGGATCGTCCATTACTTTTATTGATTTTATCGATTTTTTGTAAATTTTGACATGCGAGGCTGGGATTTTGCACAGGGGGGTAATCGAGCATGCTGATTACGAACACAATATTAGTTTTCAGGATCGTCCATTACTTCTATCGATTTTATCGATTTTTTTTGTAAAGTTTGACCTGCGGGGCTGGGAGTTTGCACAGGGGGGTAATCGAGCATGCAGATTACGAATACAATAATGGTTTTCGGGATTATCGATTACTTTTATCGATTTTATCGATTTTTTTGCAAAGTTTGAGCTAGGGGGCTGGGAGTTCGCACAGGGGGGGTAATCGAGCATGGGGATTCCGAATACAATATTGGTTTTCGGGATTATCGATTACTTTTATCGATTTTATCGATTTTTTTGCAAAGTTTGAGCTAGGGGGCTGGGAGTTGGCACAGGGGGGTAATCGAGCATGGGGATTCCGAATACAATATTAGTTTTCAAGATCGTCCATTACATTTATCGATTTTATCGATTTTTTGAAAATTTGAGCTAGGGGGCTGGAATTTGGCAAAGGGGTGTAATCGAGCATGCTGATCACCCCCACGGGGGTGATCAGCATGCTCGATTACCCCCCTGTGCCAACTCCCAGCCCCGTAGCTCAAACTTTGCAAAAAAATCGATAAAATCGATAAAAGTAATCGATAATCCTGAAAACCAATATTGTATTCGGAATCCTCATGCTCGATTACACCCCTGTGCCAACTCCCAGCCCCGTAGCTCAAACTTTACAAAAAAATCGATAAAATTGATAAAAGTAATCGATAATCCCGAAAACCAATATTGTATTCGGAATCCCCATGCTCGATTGCCCCCCCTGTGCGAACTCCCAGCCCCGTAGCTCAAACTTTGCAAAAAAATCGATAAAACCGATAAAAGTAATCGATAATCCTGAAAACCAATATTGTATTCGGAATCCCCATGCTCGGTTACCCCCCTGTGCCAACTCCCAGCCCCGTAGGTGAACTCAGCAAAAAAATCGATAAAAATCGATAAAATCGATATCGATCGATGACGAAAAGTAGCCTATGACACCCGCCGGGGCCCGAAGTGTATGTGTGCCAAGTTTGGTCCGGATCGGTTCAGAAATGGAGTTTTCAATTCGGAACATACGTACAGACATACATACATACAGACAGACAGACAGACAGACAAACAGACATTCAGCTTTATATATAAGATGACAGTGATGGTTCTAGGAGTTTTTCACAACAAAAACATTTTTGGGACGCCTCTTAAACTTATGACCTCCAAAATCTGAGGTAGGGCATGACAGAAGCCATAGTTCTTCTCATATCTGCTCTTATCTGAACTTCTACAAAATAATGATTTTTTGTGGAAGTTTTGTGATCAATTGCGGGAAGGTCAAGTTCTTGCGTAATTTTATGACTCATGTAGACCATTTACAATAATTCAGCGACCAATTTAGGGGAAAAAGATGCCTCCCGCTTTTGTTTTCGATCAAACAACTTCTTAAATGCTTTACCCTTTTTTGTTTCGTTCCCAACTACATCCCCCGAATTTGAAAGTCATTCATTCAGTACTAATAATCGGACTGTACTAACACTGATACATTCCACTCCTACAAAACTTCATATTCAAAGCGTCCCAAAATTTATCGTTTTTTTGACTTTAATAAATTTCTTGTATGAAGAGCTTTCGCGGCCATTTAAACAACATATTGAGTTGGCGTCAACTTAGATTTATAGTGATCATCTATCGCCCGTCATCATTTGAAGACTAAATACATTAGGAACTAGCATACAGCACTCTTTATAAGCCGTCTCCTCAAACTTGATTCTGATATTCTTTGTGTGACAGGTTTACGCATGCTGATTCTGCTCTATTTTTTTACATGTTTTTGAGGCTTGTCAAGCAGCGCAACAGCAGTTTTTAACGGTACTCAAGAGACAGCTGTCACTGTTTTTTTCTTGACATAACTCACGAAAGAAGCATTACTGTGAAAAACCTCATGTTTGAATTTAGCAAGTCTGACTAGCCTAGTTTACGATTTTCAGGCAGCTTGGCTCGCCTTCTAAGACAAAATTGGATCCTCTATAGCTCAAAACCCTCTTCAAAATTCCTACAGTAATCCTACAGTAATGAAGGAAGCTAGGTAATTTGCTCAGCACTGCGAATCTAACAAGGGAAGCTACCTAATTTAGTTCGGTCTTTTGGCAAGGAAATGTGTTCTAATTCAGCTTCAGACGATGATTCCAAAAATGCCATTTCTAGCTGTCGCGCACCATTTCGAAGCGAGTTATGGTTCTTTGCGCAAAATTAGCATATTATTAAACATGGGAAGATTGCCTTGTAGGTAAAGATCTGTAGATCTGCAAGGAAAAGGTGTTGAGATATCGAAATAACACAAGTCCAACCTTTTCTCACCAAAAAGAAGCTCATTGCAAGTGTATTAGCACTTACTATTAGATGATGATGCCGTGATGCCAGTGAGTCGATGAGCATGCCAATTTTGTGCAGGAAAAAGCCCATAACTCGCTTCGAAATGGTGCGCGGCAGTTAAAAATAGCACATTTGAAATCATGTTTGAAGTTGTATTCGATTATATAAGTCCCTTACCAAAAGACCGAGCTAATTTAGGTAGCTTTCCTCATAAGTTGAAGCTAGCTCTATAATATGGTGTTTGCATGACTGCAGAAGCTCCTCACACAAGAGAATTACTGAAAGATATTGAAACTTTCAGCACATTGTGAGGGTTACCCTGTATAAGCTTTTAGCAAGCTGTGCACTAACTCTCAAGGGACAATTTAAGGGAGCTGCATAGAAGTTATTCCATTATCTCCATGAATTTTCTAGAAACAAGTCGTTCGTAACTATGATGGTGAGAAAAAAGACTTATTTCTCACACGTGCCTTTTGCCTACTGCAGTACTGGCTGTTTAGTTCGCACCACCCATCCTGATCATGTTTATCAGGTTGATAACCACCGTTTATAACAAAATAGAGCATTATAGTCAAAGCTGGATTACAATGTATTTGAAGGTTCCATACTAGGTAACACGGATACCAAATATTCCAGTGACTTTCTTGGAGCATCCAAGTGTAGCCATAGATCTATCTATCGTCTGTGTTCCAGAAATGTTCCCATATTTACCACGTCAGCTCGCTGGCTTTCGCTTTTTTGAGATGCAGGCAAATTTAAGGCGCTCATTTGAAGTGGACATGTTAAAATCGAAAGGCACCCACGTGATTGTGCAGATGATGGTGCCTATGAGAACATTCTTTGGGAAGCATATCTTGCTTCAAACTGAACAATTCTGAATCCAAAAGCATTACTCAACTCAGCTCGACGAATTCCATCTTTTGATATATAGAAGCGCCTGTGTGACCACAATAGTCGGAGTTTGACGATGCTTCCAGATTCATGCTCAGGACAGATACTCAGAATGTTCAATCATTGCACAACGACCACTGTACCGTGAGCAGAAATTTGGAAACATCGTTGGAATTTAACCGACTGTTGCGCCCAAACAGACACTTCTATACATAAAAAGATGCATCTCAGCATGGCGTCGGATGGTGTTTTCATTCATAAGCATTCCCTCTGAAGATATGGCGATGTAAAACCAAGTTCGGCAAACTCCGGCGGAGTGCGGTGATTTTTTTCATCACAAATTACGAACGGTGTTGTTCTGAAAAAAGATCAACAACCCCATATTGTAATCTATATATGGAGTATCCTATCTTGTAATCGCGCTCCCTTTATATTTCTCAGAAAGATTTTTCAATAGCGATGTTTGCCATGAGTGGTGGATGCGAACAAGTTCCTCTGTTTAAGTACGTTCCAAGTATTTTTGCATGGCTTCCCTCTGATCGGAAGTGGTAAAAATTCAAAAGATAACTAATAAGGACGACGTAGATGAAGTAGAAGCGTAAGTCTCGCAGCACCATCGTGCGAACATCTGTCATAGACCATACATTCTAGCACATTACATCCGATCAGTTGCCTTACTAACAAGGGAAGTCACTTAACTTAGGTCGGGCTTTTGAAATGAGACACGTATGGTTGGAATCAGCTTGAAACGCTGATTTCAAATCTGCTTTCCTTAGCTGCGAAGCGTTCCTCTGAAGCGAGTTATGAGCTTTTTCCTGAGCAAATTTTGTGTGTTGACCGACTTGGGCATGCTACTGTATCATCATCTAGGTAGTGGTTCAAATGCATATCATACCCTATCAAAGCCAAATGACTCAATTTGATGTTATTTTGACTTTCCACCACTTTTTGGGCAGATTTTCATCTAAAGACCTTCTTTCCATATTCAGTTATATGTCAATGATACATACTAAAAAAGCTCATAACTTGCTTCAGAGGAACGCATCGCAGCTAAGGATAGCATATTTGGAATCAGCGTTCCGAACTGATTCTAAATATATGTGCCTCATTTCAAAAGCCCGACCTAAGTTAAGTGACTTCCCTTGTAAGTTGCCCCATGAGCGACATACCTGTGACCCTGTAGCTGTGCACAATTTCAGAAACAGGCCAGAAGATATGCTACTATAAAAGCGGAGCCTCGAATGAATTCCCCATTCCATACCAGTGCGAAATGGGATGTTGTAACCATGGTTGCTGTACAGTTGCAGACCTGGCAGCGTAAGTTGAGAATAAACATTTTTATGTATTTGAATGTTCGCTTTCAGCCGAAGCAACTCATTTGGCTGGGCCATAGCTCTTTTATCCATTGTGCTGATCACGATAATTCTCGCTTTGATAGCCATATTCGCTGTTTATGTTATGAATCGTCGAAAAGATCAAGTGCTGAAAAGGCAAATAGTTTATGGTGGTGAAAGTTCTGCAGCTAGTCAGGTTAGCCATCCTGTCTTCAACAAATTATTAAAGAAAGCTGGCAGTACGTTTTCAACCGACATTGGTTCAGATAAGCGGTCCGACTACTTACTATCCACGCGACTACTGCAATTCACAAATCTTGAAGCATTTCTAAAATTGTTGCTCATCTTTGCTCTCATGGATTTTTGTTTGTTCTACTTAATCGTACTTGTTAAATCAATCTCAGAAGCTTTCGCTGATTTGTATGTAGTCATTTTCTTCCGAGAGAAGAATCATAGTTTTTGTGAAATTCCAAAGACATGCATATGTCGAATATACAACAATTGCCTATGTGTCCTAAATCTTTTGCATTTGCCTCAGAATTTTTTATCCAATAAATTTCTGTGTCCAAGCCACTTGGATGCAAGCTGTGATAGTCGAGCCAGTAATCTAAAAGAGCTGTGTTCAGCATCATATCACTAGGTTGACATTCAAGTTTTGCATCCAATATCGTAATATTCTTCGAAGGGGGCCAATCATTTCGATATGAGTAGACTATGTCGTGATCTACAAAAGTCTCAAAGCGTATGTCTTTGGTGACGGAGTAGAAAAACTAATGCGTTTCTCGAAAGTTATTGTTCAGATTGGAAATAGCTGGATCAAAAGTAAAATGAAGCTTTTTGTAGGCTCTTTCAAACTGATCAAGCCGAGGTTATGCATTCGGAAGATGCGTGGTTGGTTTCTACTTTGTTATCAAAAATATAATATTTCATGTACATTTATAGCTCGCAACATATTGTCTTATGCCAAAAAGAATGAGCGCCATATTTTGAAAGAAAAACTTGCAAGATATCTTAAGATTTCATCAGTACAACGTGCAGACGGTGAAAGTAGTCATGAAATAATTGGAACTGCTATCTACTTTTTTCTCCAGATTTGAAACTAAAAACACGTTTTTAACAAAATCCGCCGTCAAATCAGCCGTCTGCAAAAACGGCTCAACAAGATTTGCTTCTATCCAAAACTTATTCTTGCAGTTTCCTTCCGGTGAAGATTTCACGGAGATTCAGCGTAGCTCGGTGGTTTTGATTTATAGACAAAGTTGATCCATATTTCATGAATGTTTTTAGCACGTTGATATAATCAGCTAATATTTTCTCGAATAAACATTTAAATAGTCGATTAGTTCCACATCTCTTCAGCACCTCGTAAACACACATACCAGCACTAACTATCCATGTGATGCTAAGTCACTATTTATAATGCACTTTGAGAAAGCAAGTTCGTCTTTTTATAAATCCTGGTATCTTAAAGTACAATAATGTTCAGTTACTGAGCATTATATGTCAAAATTGGAAAGTCTAAATTAGACTTACGTTTCGGTTTTTCGCCTTCGTCAGAGCCCAAAAAACGAGGAGCAAAGGTAATTGTCCCCAGATGTCTCGTAAGTTGCTACTTTGTCATTGTGGTGAAGGGTAGAATACTTTATCTCCCTATTCACAAACGCAAGTGTTAGGGAGCTAGAGGACAGTTTCAAAATGTTCCAATCGCTAGAGGTTGTCATTTCCAAACAACTTGAGGAGATATGGGACAAAAGGAGTGAATATTCAAAATTGTTGCAATGGAGAAACGAGTGAACCCTTCCCCCACAACCTTTTCTATTTCACATGAATTGTGGAAGTTCATTATGAATAATGCAGAATGTGACAGCACCAGTATGCTGTGACGAATGTTTATTGCTTCGTCTACCAGCAGTCCGCGAATTAAGCCAAAGAGAATCGGCTTTTTGCTTTTCTGGTATGCTGAATGCACGCCATCGACTTAAGCCTCCTTTCACACCTCTCATTCCTTTTGAGCGAATGAATTCTTAGCCTGGCATTCTAATTCGTTTCGGAAACGACCAGTCTGGCCTTCGCTTCCCGCTTTGCTTTTCGCACGATGTTGACGTCACCAAGTATTTGTGAGTTTTTCGCCTAATTCTTTATGCATTGGAGGTGGCATAACTGCCAAGTTAGAGTGTGGATACAGACAGTGGAACTAGCGAAAGAGTGTTGGCCCCGAAAATGTGCAGGAAAGCATGGGCTAATGAAGATGAGAGAAAAGGGAAGAATTATTGCGTATTTGGTGCCTTTCATCTGCTAACTAGTAACTTCTCATTGGGCAAAATGAATCCATGTGAAGGCGCTGTCTACGTCTCACAAGATTTCAAGACAACCCCAAATTTACTGTTAGCCTACAAAGTTAGGTAAGTTTCAAAGTTTATGTTATGCACTGAATCTATTTTGGAATTTGTGAAAATCTGCAGTCAGAAAATATATTTGTGGCCATGGCGAACTTACGGCAAGTGCTGTTTCCTCTCTTTCTAGTCTCATTTTTAGATTGCCTGATCGTAGAGGACTGACTCGTATACGTTAGAAATATATGCCGGTTTCAGCTTTCAAAAAACAAATTCTAAGAAATTTTTCATCCCTCGTGATCAGAGGTTCTTACTTTCAACCAAGCGTTTAGAAAGTGGTAAGCAACCTTTTCGATAAAGAAAGCTTTACCAATGCAGAATGTTTTAACTACACCATGTGAACAACAAGATGAGTCTTGGCTGTCTTCTGCTGGAAATGAAATTATTCAAACGTATCCAGAAAATGATATTTTTGCGTATTGTCATGTAAAGTATCCTCATCCACGCACAGGTTTCCTACAATCGCGCTTCTTCCACTGGCATATATAGCACTTTTGATGACTTTGTGAGCAATCCATTCTTGACCTTCAGCCAAAAAAAACACAAGTTTTTGATTTGAGTTGGTTTACATCTAGGACTTGTCGATTTTGGAATGAGGTACTGACTGTGTGCTCAATGTAACTGTGAAGGACTTCATGCCACTTTAATAATCCCTTGGGTTTCTTCATGGCTACTTTATAGCGTGTATCTCTACTAGCCATCGATTACAGGCCGTGAAGTTGAAAAAAAAAGTAAATCTATCTGCTTTCAAATGCACAATTAATCGCCCATCTGGACTAGAAAAAAAGTGTCGCTCAAGGCGAATCACCTCGCTTTTGAAAGAAGTGTTCCAAACCTCAAGAAGCTCGATAAAGCAAGAAGAAAGCTATGTAGTAGAAAATGGAATTGATGGCTAGACTCACTGAGACTTTGCACACATTCTAGGACTGCCTCATATTGAGTATGAAATTTAAAAAAAAAGATTTAGCCAACAAATCTCGCAATATTGGGAAAAAACTCGTTGAGAAGCGCTATTTGCAGTTTGCGAAAATTTCGCGATTTCGTACCATGAAATCCAGGCTTTCGAAAGCCGACTTATGTCTTTAGGGTGATTAAGTAAGTGCAGCTTTTGGTTTGATGGAAGTCTTGTGATATAATTTTTCTCAAGTGACCGTTCAGTCTCTTTTGTGAGTGCGAAAGTGCACTATTTGCTGAGAATACAGATATTTGAATTTCTAACTTAATCAAACTTCAAAGATCGTTATTGAGAATGCGGTGCAGCTTCCGGAGCTACATTGAGAAAACTACTAAGGAAACATAGCTAAAGTGTGCAAACTTCGGAGATTTGACATCTGTCAAATATCAACTTGATCAACAGCTATTGTTTGGTTATCCAAGGTAGCGGGACGTCATTTTCTGCAGCCAAGCTTCGTTCTGTTTGTGATTTCGAAAGTTTGATAACTCATAGCTTTCAGTGACGCTGCAACTCAGCGATTTCGATGTCTATGTTGGATATGTGACTTTTTTCTTGCACTGGACAGTTGCACACTAAAATGCACCAGTTTTTTTTGCTTTCATCATCCAGATGTGTACATTTATGACATTTAGCATGAGAAGAGCAGCAGGAGTGCACATGCGAGCTTCGCGCCACCGTATAATTGCTTTAACCGGACAAGAACAGAAGAAACTCGCTCCCTCACTGAAGTAAGTCGTTCACTATTCCCCGAGCGCTACAGGAACACGTTCTTGTCCAGGAAAGGGCAACGAAAAGAGCTCACCCAGCAAATCAAAGCGCTCTCGGCTACTCGGGACAACACATACAATACTGTGGAGAATCTTCCCATCCGATTCAAGAAGTAAGTCAGAGAGCACCTTTTCATTTTCAAGTCTGAGGATACTTGGGATACACAGGTTTAGCTGAGGCTAATTAGGCATATAAGCAATGTATCTATAGAAAAAAACCCACTTGGATGAATTGATAAGCTACCGTGCTAATAAGATGAAAACATTGCCAATTGCTTAAGAATGAATTTAACATATCAAACATACGTATATGACGTATTACTAATTATACTCAACATTTGTGCCAAATATGGAATAGACCAATAGTCCCTGCTGTCGTCACACCCCTAAAGCTTAGACATAATAGGCATTTTTTGCCCCTGCTCGTTTTGCTCATTTCAAAATGTACGTCATCGCCCCGACAAAACCAGCACCAACTCCTATTTTATGCAACTCCTCATACAGCTTCGGCCTTTATTTAAGCAATGTTTTTGAAACCTAGGTTTTCTTAGCGTGTGCTCGATTGAAATTTAGCCATTGGAGCGCAAGATAACAAGCACTTGGCACTATGCAGTTAAATCCATATCGCATTCAGCAGTTTTGAGGCCAATCTACGTCTGCCATTCCTTTGTCGTTCTTTCGAATCGCCACTTGAGAATTGCTTTTGGAATAGGGGTGACCATAGCACGCTCACGTTCTCTCGTCTATATTCTTTCCATCCTGACTTTCTTTCAATGACAATCATAGTTGTAATTTGATAGATAGCATCTCGCTGTGTTCTTGGTGATGTCTTAGCTTCAAGACTCCTTTCCCTTTACCGAATTCCTTCATATGTGCTCGTTGCAGCCAAGTCGTAATAGGTTAATTGATTAATACATGCATTTGTTCGGCTGGCTAAGATGTGTCTCCTCTTCACAGTTTTTCTTGGATTTTCCTAGTCTGAAGCATGAAATATCTCAAATCAATAAGGCCAGCCTATCCTCCAAGAATCTTTGCTAACGCCCGTCCACTTCATTTCCTTTTGCCGTGTTTCCCCATAACTTTGCCAAACTCTCTGTTTTCAAGGACCACCTCTCTGTGAAGGTTTCGCTCACCACCAATCACTACTTTCCGGGTTTCATGCAAATTCGATGTCGATCGTAGTCTCTGTCAGGTGTCGTGTTGGTGGCTCAGCTAGTAAGTACGCAATTTGCTTGCGCCCTCTCCATAACCTATCTAATACCAGCATCGCCTCCTCTTCTGCCGTAATCCAGCGCGCGTCCCGAAAACACGGCTTTCTTAAGCGATGACGTCATTATGAAAACCTATGTTAACGGCATTTTATGCACTTTCGTCTGTCTTATGAGTGTCGAATCTGGATTGCATCCGCACAGGTAAAAACCACGAGAGGGTGATACTGTAACTGTATTCTTCTGTGCACTCATCGTTTGCTTTCAGGAGGAGATCTATGTTTAAAGATGAAAGCCCTCGAAGTGGTTTGCGACCCAGCCACACTCTGCAGGGATCCCGAAGTCGTAGTGATTACGGCATCGTCTCGCATGTGCAACGGCTGGAGGAGCAACGGTGAGTTCCCCACCTAATTATCGTTATTTTTGCGTCATCAAACCAAAATTTTATCAATTCATAAACAGTACGAATCTTTCGTATCACAGCGGAACTAATCATAGCTAGCTTCTGTAATTCTGGAAGCATGAGACCTCATTGTGCCGAATAGCATAGATGCTGAGCAGAGCACGGCGATGTCTTTGCTGAAAAACCTTTGCTCATCAGAGTTTGTGTCGCCTTCCTCTCATTTAACACCAATCTAGTCATTTTCCACACGTCACTCTCATTAGCCCTTTTTTCTTTTTCCTCTACTGAGACTCTGCTGATGACTTCTATTTCGGGCGCTCCTCTCATCTTCTCTCCTTGATTTTCGTGAGCGTCAAGACGCCAAACAGCTTGCTAGTGCTAATATGGTTTGTGCGCGCACCTAACTGCGTTAGTCACTCTAGCAGGTCAGGATGTCTCTTCAGCACTGCTATATAGCCGTTTTGTATAAGCCGAGGAGATGCGTCATTTTTTACTTTCATGTGCCTAAAAAGCTGTAGAGCCAATTCGCCAACATTCGTTTCGCATGACTTGCCACCTCCGTCGTTACCGGATTTCCTCATCGTTATGGAAATCTAAGGGGATTTCGTGCTGCGATGTGACGCAAAAAATAACCGACATATACGGCAATTGTCATTCGATGAGTGGAAGCTGCAAGGGGCTCATTATTCTGCAAAATGAGACGAAAAATGCAGATGAGAGAGTTGTATTTTTCATCGAAATTTACTGAAAATTTTCAGAAAACTCAGCGATTACGGTCTCCTACCTCCAGTTGTGCTCCCATGTGTACAGATATCCACTGTCAGCTTAGCATCCTCGAGCAAGTCCACCAATAAAATTGAAAGAGGACATTCTTGGAAGGTAAACGCATTATTTAATGTTTATGAAATGCTTATAAGCAAGCCATGTATCAGATCGTCCCCAAAGTTTTGTCTGTTTATTTGATCGGGCATCGAATTTCATGAAAGACTGGCCGACGAGCCTAGATATCGCTCTGTTCAACAATTCTTTCTTTATATTTGATACGTTTATTTTGCCTCTACACGGTTCGCATAGTTTTGGCTATGTTTTTTTCGGGTACCTACGAAGATGCCCAATCACTTGATTTACAAAAATTTTTGTTCTGACATTCTTAAATAGATGGCACTGGAAATCTTTCGGCACATTTCACTTTTTTGAATACCTAGATCAATCGCAAAAATTTTTCAGTAATTGCTCATTTGGAAAAATCTGTTTTCCGTTTAAATGTCGTGAACTCAGCAAAATCTCCATGCACTTGATTTTCGAAGCAAATGAAACTCGAAGATCCTGCACAAATAATGGTCGACGACAATCAAACTTTGAATCGCCAAGACTATGAAAATTTTCATGTTTCGCTGCAGTTATTCTATTTTTGTCTCTAATGAAGATCCCGAAAATTAGCTGAATTTCGAGCATGTGACGAGTGAAGAATTCTGGCAATTATCTGAAGCACTCAAAAGGTTTTTGAGTCGCCAACGTAGTCTCCGAAGAGAGAAGGAATATCGAGGTTTATAGTTGTTCCAAAAACCGGAAAAGCGTCTCTCTAAGTTTTTAAATATCTCTGATATAAAATAGTCGGATGAAACAGCATCAAATTCTGACACAAGAGCCTCGTGTTGTTGTGAATTCTTGCTCAAAACGAATCTAGGCTTCTTTTCACAACGAGCGGAAGACCCTAATATTCAGTAATTCTTCTTTTGACACATTTGTAAACGCTTCATCTGTGCCATGTCTAGACTTTTCAAATTCCCTCAAATGTCTTCATTTTGATGTCATCTCGTTTCTCAATTTCATTGACTTCAAGCAGCATATATCCTGCTCATCTTACTATTTCTGGTCCCATAATAGTATTTGTCTCTCGAAGGAAATTATGCGTACCTGGAATTCTCAAAGCCCGAACCCTTCACACAATACTGCTCGTAATATAAGAAAAAAAAACCCGTGACTGCCGCCATCAAAGTCCCGAAATTCCCGTTGCATCGCCATATCTCGGTTTAGATTGGACACAAATTTCTTATACAAAGGTGACCCTCAACACAGTTTGGCGAAGCGTATCTTTTGATTTATACTGCCATAGCTTGTCGAGTTACGGTACTTACACGGCAGTGGCGGTTCCAATTTTCGAATGAAGGTGCGTGGCCTTAGCCACGTATCCGAAAAATTTTTTTGGATGCTTTTCAATTTTTTTCCAGGCTCAAGACCCCAAAATATCAAGAGGAAATTTTTTTACAAAGGTAAGTAGTCATTATTCAGAATCTCCTCAGATTTTTGTTTATATGGATGACCCAATATGACATTCACATAATATTATACTAAGTTGGAAACTGAGTTTTGTAACTCTTTTAATAACTTTCCTTTCGCTGAATATGACGCAATCAGATTTCGCCAGTATGTAGTCTATGACGTAAGCTACAAGCGCAGCTGTACTTCGCCAAATTATGACTTCGCTGCGAGGATTATGGTACCTACATTAACGGTATGAGAGAGAAAATCATAAGCCAGTAAGGATTTGACTGAAACTAGGTGTAGAGAGGTTGTCCTACATGCTGACTGCGAAAAACCTACTGAATTTGCATGGTAGAGACTTTTGTAAGAATACTGCAGGTTTACGGTATGGGGTCTCACCCTAAACAATGAAAAAGCGTTAATTTAAACGATTTATTATGACAGTGGTATTTGGCAAGACGAATAACCCAATATGCAGAGTCTGAGCGGATTTTGAGGTTCCGACTCCTTGGCCATTGATGGTGGTCCCCATCAGCCTTGCGTCATCGTCACGCATAACTTCTTGAAGACGGCAGAACTCGACTTGTCTTTCGGCTTTGTTCCTTTTCTACGTTGTTAAATGAGTCAACCTCTAGCAATAATTCCCATACAATTTCGGAATCTTCATTTTGCTCATAACCCCATAAGTCCTCGAAATTTGCTACTTTTCGAAAAATACCTGCAATTCTTTTGAATTTCGTTCAAAAGCCGAACAGTATGTGCATATTTGTAGTACACATTGAGATTCATATACTGCCAAATTTTGAATGCGCCACAGTCAATGAGAGAAAGGTTATGAAGGAAGTTGCAAAACTTATTTCCATCCTAATAATTACATTAATTTGCAGCTGGCGGCGCTTCGTATAGGTACTGTAGGGTTACGGTAAGAAGTTACGAAGATGCGCTGATTGTGATAATTACGCGCAAGTTATTTGGCTCAGTATGTGGACCTGCACACTGCGCGGCAAGCAACGACTCTATCAACTCGCCAGCAGCCTTTACTAAAAATAAACTGTAAAAATGTGTAGCACCCTCTATTACATATCTAGCCAAACCAAAAGAAAGTAGAGAAATAGACATGTTCCAGGAAATCAGTAGCTTTTGATCACAATATGCTAATAATAAAAACAAATGATTACAAATCGTGGAGTAACGCGCTTGGTATGCAATCATATCAACTTACGAATATCTAGACGATGCGTATCAGCATGGGTACGGCAAGAAAACGATGTAATGTAAATTTACTCGAATTTGTTTGTAGCTTTGTTCTCCTGTGTTCGTTCTATAAATAACAGTTCTTTTTATCACGACGTCATTCTGTGCTCGTGATGGAATTCTGTTAAAATGAAGGTTTAATTTCAGACAATGTATGAGAATGTGAGCTATGTGATTGTAAGCACATAACTAGCAAGCAGATAGAATGGTTTGGTTTTTGTACAGTTCGAGCGCTGTTTAGAGTTTAGCCTTTGAAAGTATGCAGGCAACTTCCCATTGACGACGACGCCTAATTTTGCGTGGCGGCGCTGTGGGGCGACGCGATTTTGCACAACGATTTCGGTGTGGGAAAGTTTTGTGGTTACTTACGAAATGCAAAATTGTTTTGTAAACAACTATGAACATTTTCTTGAACGGGGCGTACAGGTCCCAAGAAAGCAAAAAATTGGAAACAAATGTGGAAAAAATACTAGGCCTACAAATAATACGACATTGCAAGAGGTATGGCCCACCGGTGGTCCACATCGTCGTCAATGTGTTAACATGTGGGCAAAAAGTGCAGGCAAGTGTGCAACCTTGCATAGTTCAGCTGCATATACCTCACACTATAGTTTTACTGTAAGACCCCTTAAGGCAAATAGGATTTTCATAAACAATGAGTATAAAAACCTCTGTGAGCTAGATTTCTAATTAAGTTAAGATCGTCAGTACTTTAGCCAGGAGCTGTGGTAAGCTCAAGAGCGGTAACCCGGAAAAAATTAAACGGCCCGACTTGGAAAATTTTCTAAAAATTATCCGACTTGTTGGTTATGAAAATCACAGCTGAGCTGCAAGTTACCTTCTTGTTGTAGGGCTACGGTAGAGATTCAAGGTAAATATAGATTTTTCCAAAGTTTGCAAGCTATCGCACTTACATCAAAGCACTTTTTGCTCTTTGCCCAGCTATTGAGAAATTCGAGAAACTTCTCTATCAAATGATGCCTATGTGAGCACTATGTCTACAGGAAGCATCGAGTTGCGCTCTTACAAAAACAGTCCACAGAACGCGACTGAAGACCTTAGGTTAATGCAAAACTTAACTCAAGTGGGCAAAGTGACACATCGATCACAAACTACAAAATCCTCTTTGATAAAAAAAATCCTCTTGACGTCTTGCTAACTATCTCTCAGCAGAGCTGTATACTTACCTCGACAGAAAGTTATATGGAGACTCTTCTCCAAAAATAAGGGAAGGACTGGAAATTTTTAAGATATAACTTCAAAATTTATTCACCATAGGGCACTAGGGGTGTATGTCAAGAGGTGCGATTTTCATTGTTATTATAGATGGACAATAATTAGCGCATTTTCAGCATTTTACGATGTTCTAGGAGCAATTTAAATTTCTAACATGATATGTATGGTCGTCCCATGGTTTGCTCGATCTTATCATTATGTATTAAATCAAAAACATATCTGTAGGATTTCAAAAACTCGTGAAAATGCAATTAATGGCATTTTCGTGCATACTTCAATCAGAAGCTCATCAAAATCAGTCAAACTTAGCAAGTGGTAGCTTCAGATGTTTAAAAAGCTAGAGCGCTTTTTCTGGTAACATTAAAAGACTCGCACAGCTCTAAATTCGACTGTTAAACTGGCGATCTCTCGGAAAATCGCGCCACTTGACCGTCTTCCAAGAAACGCGTCCACACAAACAATTTTGTTTACCATATACAGCTAGTGCCGCTATCAACATCATCTATGTACACTCATACAGTACGACTTCATGATGAAAATATTCTCGCGATGCTGTCATTCGTAATACGAGCACGGAAGCAACACTGCAGACAGATCCGAGTGGATTGGCATTATATCGTTTTCTTATATCTAATCATTTTACTTGATATGATTGCCACCACGCGTACTACCTCACGATTTGCACTCACTTCCTATTTTTGTTGTAAGATTTAAAGTTATCAATTCCCGGACCTCCCTGTTTTCTGATCCTAGTATAGTCTGACCCAATCGGGATCAGGCCAAGCCGGCGGCTGAATTCGCGAGATCGCAGCGCCAGGCGTTTGCGCTGCATACGCGCGCTGTTGCAGAGAGCAAAGAGACTGAGGAGAGAGCAGACTAGCTAGCGGTAGACGCGCGCATACTCTCGCGACACGGATTCCCGCCATGCCAATTTTGGCCTGGTTGGGACTGGGGCAGACTGTAGACATCACGTGGGCAAGTTCGAATTTGTAATCGAGCCCGCCAGGCGGTAGTGCGTGGCAGACTCAGCCGGCAATTCAGGCATACGCATGTTCTCGTTCTGTTTTACCGTCGGTGCATCTCTTTATGTTACAGCATTGTTCGTAATTATAATTGTCGATTTAGTAGTTGACGAGCGATGTTTACCGTTGTGCTCGTTTCTTTGATCTGGTCCAGGTAATATTGAGGAAAGGATGAAGATTGGAACTATCGCTTGTAAAACTTTTTTGGTGAGTAACATGCGTTACAGGGTTACTGTAATTCTCATGTCACAGATCCCTCATCTACTACATTTCTCCAAGCTTACCTGAAATCGAAGTTAAAGATTGAGTACAGCAGCATGAAACGTCGCTTAACAACACGAAATCGTCAATTCTAACTAGAGACATACTGAAAATATAAAAGATAGCATGCAACCAATAAAACGGAAAGAAACTATTGTAAGCTTGTACTGCGGGCTGAGCCTGCCGCGCCCTACCGCCATTGCCGTGCACAAATTCATTTTCGAATTCGCCCACCACATATTTAGTGGGGTGAGGACGACTATGCTTTCATTTAGTTAGATTAGTCATGTGTATTGGGCAATAGTACACATTTCCGTAGTTTGTTCAATTAGAAATGTTTTACCGTTGTTGTTTGCCGCGCGTGGTGTGCAGGCTTACTTATGAGCCACAAACGAGTCGCGCCCTATCACTGCAATCAGCGCATCAAGTAGCTTTTCTAAGCTGATTTTCAAACAGATCTTTGCGAAGTAGATTTTTACCGTACTCCTACAGTATTCGTGAAAAAAAACCCTCAGCAAGTTCGCAAATGTTGTCTGCATCAAATCCATCCGGAAAAGAGCTCGTGAAATACTGAAAACAACACAAAAACAACTTACCGTATATCTACCGTATCCCGCCAGACTATCGAGTCCTATATATGAGAAGCTGCGTCTCGCAAGCTGAATCGAGCTGTGCCCTTAGATTCAAAATTGTCCACTTCAAACCAAGATTTGGCGATGCGACGCGAATTTTGGCGAACTGTGGTAGCAAGCTTCGGCGGCCGCCGCGGTCATTTACCCATAAATTACGGTATTTAGGTATAGTAAATGGGTGGCAATTGAAAATGGTTACGACGCGGCGTTACAGTAACCCGCGGGAGCAGTAGCGCAGGAAGCTTGTCCATATTTATGTTTATGTATTCTAGTTTTTCATTATAGATTCCTATTTCTTCTATCGAAAATTTTTAATTTTCTTTCCTTTTTCCTCGAAAATCGCAGAACTCCTGAAACTGTTCAGGGGTCATAGTAAAAACGAACCGTAATGATCAAAGTTCTCCGAAGTGCGTCCCAGTGTCATTTATCTACGATGTAGTAAAAGCAGAACTGAAGAAGCTTTAAGTTGAGTGTCTGTATGTAGCATACGACCTCCGAAAGTTTCAAGTTCAAAAGTTTGAGCCAACATACTAATTACGCAATTTTTAGCTCAAAAGTATGTCCGAGCAATGGAGCATACGTCATGGCTGTGAAATTTTATCTCGGTAACTGGAGATTTTGACTTTTTGCACTTTTATACTTAGGAACCCGAAACTTCGTATGTAATTTATCAATTCTTCCAATGACATAGTGAAATCATGCAATTTTGTGATCTTGAAAATCCTTATTGTTTTTGTTGTAATTTCCTAGCACATCAGTCCTTGGAGCGTTGCTCTAAAAGTAAATTAACGATAACTGATATTCGACTGCGGCACGGGGGCGGGATGTCAACTGGTAGATAGAATTTCAAAGATACGTAGTTCAACATTTGTCGTATCTCGACGATCCAAGCAACGCTTCAGCTTTTCGGACCTTCTTTCATTCCATTAAGTCATTAGATAGTTTTTCAGTAAATCGTAGGTGCTCCGTACACGTTAACATCAACACCATGAAGACAATGTATCTCAATTGTAATCGCAAATTGCACTGATATTTCAAATTGTCATTCACCTCATAAGGCTTATATTGAGGCCTCCGCCGTGCACCCCAACGAAAAATCCCTCTTATTGTTAAAGGCAGCGTCCAGGCAAAATTTCAAATGGAATTTTTTTTGCTTACCTGGGCTTATTCCTTCGACTTTGGTGCTAATCGCAGGGAATTTACGACAGCAAATCAAAGGCGTGATTTTTGGTTTGGTGCTTTTTTTTTTAAAATGCAGCTTGGAGGACACGAAAACGTCGAAAACGGGCTGTTCAGCTGGGTAGAGTAACGAACGCCTCAGTTTGGCACCGCCTCCGCGGACTACTGGTCCCAACACGATGTACAACAATAGGACGAAAGGACCAGCAGCCCGCAGAAGCGGCGCCTAATTGAGGCGTTCGTACCTCTATCCGTTCCAGCTCTCGATTTGAATTTTGTTGCCTGTCGCCAAGGTTTCTTTGTGGGACCCTACGTCTTGACTGTGTGCATCTGGCTTATTGAACTAACTCGTCCCGGTCGCCGAGGCGTTCCGGTCTCCACTTCTGACGCGGATTTTTGCTTCGGAAGCAAATTAGTGCATTGCCAGTTGGGCAAGAACCTTACCAGGACGGGCGCCCCTGTATCTGCCCGGACGCTGCCTTTAAAGGCAGTGGATCAGCAGAATGGACCTCTAACGGATAGTGTTAAGTAGTGTTAAGTAGTAGACCCCCCGAATACACCGTAGCCCCAATCCCACTCTCCATTTTGTGCTCTAAGACCTGTAATGGAGATTCAAAACACCACCAGCCCCGCCCACTTCCATTGAGTGGGCGTCATTGGTGGAGTTTTGAAGCGTTTTTTCAGGACTTAGCGCATGAATTGGAGGATGGGATTGGGACCGGCGTATTCGGGGGGTCTACTATCCAACACTACCAAAATCTGATAGAGGTCCATTGTGCTGATCCACTGTTTTTAAGACACACACCTACCTCACGCGCGAATTTTAGGAAGGCTCATCTTTGATCTCCGCAATGCTTTTCTTAGAGTTCCTGAAGCTAATGCCCTGTAAGCAAAGCTTCAAACGCGTTTGAGCTTACACCATGTATGTACCTAGGGTGGGGAGGGGGGCAAAAATTATTTCCAAATGGAGGTGCGCGGCGTTAGCCACGCCCTACGAAGAAGGTTTCCGGCGAGCTTCTCAAAATTTTTGTAGGTCCATCACTCTTAAATTCTAAAAAAAGGGGCTTAGCGGCAGCCATCCTCCTCCCCCCGAAAAAATTATTACGAGGCTGATTTTAGTTTGCAGAAATTTTAAAATAATTTCAATTGTTGACAATAATAAATAAGTCACTTGCGCATCTTTGTACATACAAGTAAATTTCAAAAATTTCGCGGCACGTTCTCGGGAAGGGGGCGCTCCCCTTCCCTCGGTCCGCCATTGGTACCTACCGTGTCTTGCACGGCCCATTAGCAAATCAAAATGTAGTGAATTACAACTCGCCTGAGCAAAAATCTCAAAAATTTGTTCAAATTACCACAACGCTATGATTCTTCTACACATCAAAAAGTGCGTCGCTGGGCTAACTTGAATGGTGCCTTCGGATCAGAATCTATACACCTCAAAGAGGGAGCGACAGTACCAAATTTTGGCGTACTTTCGTGGCCTGTGCAGTTTTTTCTTGAACTTTGGGCGGTTTTGTACGTTGTAACTTATGAATTTAAACATAAATGCCTTCCAACGTTTATTTTCTACGAGTGACGTCAACTATCGTTGTTTGATAGAGTCTCCCCGTCTTGATTATAAACGAGTATGAACAAATTTAGCGCTATTTACCCAATGAGTGGCATTTTTTGAACAACTTCCAAAACTACACTGCGGAAAAAGAACTTCCGCTAGAAACAGCTTCACGAGATGGAAGAAGTACAAAGGGTTTTTATTGCAGAAACCTCTCATTTTACGCGTACCTTTGCTTTAAACTCAACTTTTTCCTTGATGCTGAAAATTTTTTTATTTCCAACATATCTCTCCAGACGCTCACATGAATAGCTTGTTTACTCCCACTTGTTTTCTCCGCAATGTGTGGGACACTGGCGAATACTTTCGCCGCATACCTACTTATTATGTCTTCTAGGTTGATGCAATATCAATGAACATTTGGCGAAGTTATTTGACCAACTACAGCTTCATTACTGCAAATTTTTGAAGTAAAGCCCTTAAGAAACAGCAGACTCGCAACTTAGGGCATACTAAACTGATTTCAAACATGATGAAAACCATGCACAGAAGAAAAAACAAGACATAAACTTTTCCCTATCCAACATTGTTTTGACAGATCCGAACTGCTGCAGAGTAATGTTGAGGCTGGTAATCAACTTAACTGGCTTCTGAAAGCTCTTAGGAGAACATGAAGTATCCGAAGTCGAATTAAAAATCAATTATCAAAATCTTAAATAGTCAGCCTTATTTGTGGTAGGCGCAAAAATACCAGATTAAGATAATTTTCAATTTCTGGAGTAGTGAACAGCTAAGCTCTTTAAATGTGCCAACGGAATACGATCATTTGCGCATGCACTGAGACCCGGAATTTGGATTCCGGTTTTTCGTGCACAAAATTTTGTAAAATTCTGAATTATGTGGCTAAAAGCCTGTTTGAACCACTTCGATGCTAGAAAGTACATGAAGGAATTCAAATAGCTGCGTAATATGTTTTGCAAAGGGAACTTGATAGAATACAGCCGTTCGGAAAAGGGCAGCAGATATTAATTTTGCACCATCTCAATATGTATAAATTATATTATTCTTCAATTTTGTTTATGCCGTAACAGGTTTGACAAGTTGAATTGTTGTTTAAGTTTTAACAGGTTTTACAATCTATAAGATTTTAACAACCTGTGATTTTTGCATGAATGAGGATAAACGGAGGGAACGAACCAAAAACCCTATAAACTTATCCTTAGCAGGCAATAGATGAAAATGAGGATCGGACATTAGAAAGCTGGACTTTACTCAGAAATTGACCTCTACTTATATACACAGGATATACACAGGTCATAGTTACATACATACGCTCTATTTATTGTTCTAAAGATTTTTTCTTGGGCGATAGATCAAATACCTTCCAACCCAACGAATAGAAAATGAAGCTTTGCCCTTACTCTAACGTATAAGTCCACTGAAATATGTGTCAACTTCTTGACACAACTTCTGCAATATTTTTTAAATATAAATTTGATGCTGGGCAGAGTTTTAGCACAGCAAGAAGCAAAACATGATCTGTGAGCATTATGTGACTACAGAAAAACAAAAGTTGTTTATTGGTTTTTTGGCAACCACATTCTGGTGTCATAGTTTTCCACCTTCGTTTTTTTCTTTATTCAAAATAGGGAAGACGTTAGGGTAATTACCTAATGAGCCAGTAAACACATTAGCACATACGAAATCTTTGCAAGCTCGCAGCATTGTATATCAACAACTTCGTTTTCAGAACCGATTTCGTTGGGGATTTTCGGCTCCAAACGTAAGAAGTTCACTCGCACAAGAAACTGATCTGCTCAATCTGCCAAGCACATCCGCTGACAATGTTTCCGTCCAAATGAAGAAGTCAAAGTCGATCACGTTTTGTGTGCCAACACAGGAGCGATCAGTGAAGTCTGCAAGGAGCAGCGTGAGTGGCCTGTTTTCGTAGCTTATCTATTTGCTGATGCAAATCCCTCATAGTGTTTAGCGGGGCAGTATCCCACTTTGCGCACACATGTTTTCAGTTCGATTACTAGAAGTAGATTGCTCACTATCTCAAAACAAAACTCATCCTTCGGCAATTCAGTTGTCTCTCCAATATCTCCTCGTAATCCACGAAAACAAGCAATGATTTTGCATATTTGTAGAAGATCATTAGCCCAGTATAGATGAAGGCATCAGTTTTGACATCAATTCAAAGCCTTCAGTTCCTTCACGACTTTGCAACCTTTCTTTCGCAACTCGAACCTCTTGGTCGAACTAGACAGCGACAGCTTAGCCTCGTGCTTATCCGTGTTTGAACAGACCGACATCCGACTATATGTTTAACACATCTCTAGCTATTGAGAGCAAAGATTTATATTGCGACATAAGATGCTAACCAAGCGCTGCAAATTGAACCAGGCTCTAATTCTTCATTTTCTGGCTGATACATGTTGAAACAAGGTCGTAGTTACGTAGCCTTTTAAGAGTGTTCCAAAGGTTTTGTCAATCACCTCAGTTTCCGCTATTGGGCATTGCTAAAGGGCAATCTGCACGGTTTTCAAAATTGGCATCATATTATCTCGAAAGCCCGAATAAGATAGCTAGCTGCTCGCGCTATGAAAACAAAATTCACATGTCCATGAAAGAAAAAGTAGAAGAGGTATGTATAGAATCTATCTAGGATTTGATCATCCAGCTTTGTAATCAACGTAAGAGGATTATAGTGTTATAGTTTTGGTATGCATTATCTTTAATTCCTCCATTCTTTTTTGCAACAAGAGCTGTCTCACTCAGGCGTTTCGGAAAAAATACTACGATGCAAAAAAGCAGTTTTCCAACTAAGCTGCTCTAGAACAGATGCGAAATTGCTGCATACTTTTATTCTCACCCCTATGTAGTCATCAACAATGTTAAGCTGAAACTCAATATTAGGAGAAGAGCTTTACCGGCATCTCGAGATATTCTGAAATGGCAATATCTCCAAGATTTTTCAAAAATTTCTCAGCTATTAGCTACCCATTCTACTTCACCCACCGTTGGACTACCCTACTGTTCTCCTTGTTAATTGACAATGTTCATTTGTTCTGCTTACAAAGAGGTTCTCGTCTTGATTCCTTCCATCGAAAATGTCTGCAGAAACTTATATTTCAAATTAATCATGTTATTTTCTGGCCGGAGAAGGCAGCAGATGTGCGACAACGTCATCCTCTTTGCTACGGAAATGAGATCGAAATATTGGGTTTCCTCCCTGTGGTAGGACTTGAGCAAAACAGCAGCGGTTTATTCAAGTAAGATGGATCGAATTTCTCTATGGATCCACCCATTAAGATATTTTCTTTAAGCGCTATAATCAATTTTTTGGGTAGTTGTCTGGAATCTCAGTGAGAGGCATCGTAGAAGCTGTATTAGTACAACTGAATTAAATTTTGTACGAGCTTTACAGGAAATTGTAAGTTATGTATTGAAAGCCCACACTTGCTTAGTGACGGGGTGAAGGCTTTTATGAGGCAAAGGGTCCAAAACCCTCACCAAAGAAAAGAGGGATTAACGGTCTCTTTTGTACCCAATACTCTACAGCTGTAAGAAGACAGGTTTCAAAGTTTCGAGAAATAATTTGATGAGGGATTTCTAATGATCAAATATATACTTTTTTTGGTATATTGAGCTAATATTCGCATGTAGATGCAGTTCTTTCGCCACAATTGCCTTAGTTTCCAACACAAACTTATCATACTGCACTAAGATGCATTAAATTGCTTAAATCCAGAACTATGTATCGCACTTGAACTCCCTTAATTCTCGTAGTGTTGAGCTGTATGTTGCTGGTCGGGATTCATTTGTAAACATTATGAAAAACGCGCAACCTCACCATATGCAGTTCAGAGGTCACTGCGCACACGAAATCGAGAGCCTCCTCGAAATTTACTATCCTCTTGAGCACGAGCTGCAACTGAGACCGTTTGTCGTTCATACCATCTTTAAAGTCTTGCATACTTTGTAATACCGTTTAATATATCGTCCGTCTGACACTTCTGAAGGTTCTATAGCAGCCATCAAGTATTTTGGTACGAGTGTGAGTAAAGCTCTCTAATCCAAAATGGTTGCATTGCCCTGCGCTAATCTTTGAGCCCTTGATGCTCTTGGATATAGTTGGTCCCAGAAAGCGCTCATACGTACTAAGTACGTTATGGGCGCTGGTATCTGACGGCACGCTGCTGCTATTTGTGATTCTGATGACAGCGGACGAATTCCCGCGGGATCGTGGGATAGGCGGACGGGGTGCTTCTTCTAAATGGGCATCTCACACTGTTTAGCTGAAGAGTATCAGGGCCATACTTTACGAAGAAGAGTTGCGGATTTTTCTTGTGACAGTCACCTTCTCTCCCCTTGTCTTCATCGATCTCTATAAAAATCTTCGGAAGTTTTTTTCACAAGGAACATGCGTGCAACCTATGTGAAATGTCAGCGCCCATCTGACAGCTCTTTAAAGTTCTGTAAGTTAGTCAATGCAGTAGAGATTAGACCGTTGTTAGGCGCGTGGGATGAGTCCCATCAAACTTACTGCTTGAATTGAATTAGGGTTGACATGGACCTGATTTGTATCTCCTCAGCATGTACATTAGGTCATTAGGTTGATGCAAAAGTAATGGCCGTTATTCCAAGCCTATTTCAGGACACTTTAATCTATCAAAATCTCCTCTTTGAAATAAGCGCAACATACCATTGAGAAGATCTTTTTCATGCTCTGTCCACCGATCTTTGAAGCCGATTACCACCATCATTTTCCAAAAAGTTACTGAGCTTCAAATAACAGCTTTAAGATCAGAATCTCGTTGCATTCACTTTTTTGGCCAGAATTCGAGCTCGAACGAGGGCACTTTACCGAAAATTTAGCTACTATATGTAAAAGAAATTGTGTACATTATGCATACCATACCTTACCTCTCAGAAATTACCTAGACCGAGGTATCGGCGCCTCAACAAGGTTGGTCGTTTTGGTCACTCCGTGTCACAAAAACTTTTTCTAAAAAAAGCACTCGCCAAAGCTTCTGTAAGCGTAAGAGTAGGGCATCCTGTTGATAATTTTTGCTAGAACTTTCATTTGTTCTGTACGCGGACAATTAGACAATTGGACAATGTGGGACTTTGAAACCTAATGAAAAATCTGAAAAAAATTGATAGTTTTGAACTGATTTTTCTTGCAAATTTTCTTTGCCCAGGCCCTTTTCATCTCATTTTGTCCTACTGGCTTGCAGCTGCAAGATGGGCAACTCACCATTTATACTAACAAACTGTGAAGGAAGTAATGATCTGTCAAAAACAAGGCTTCAGAAAAAAATTGTTTTTATTTTTCAATCCATATCTTTCTGCCAGTCATGATATGAGTATAGCTCAATGTGCGCTGTATTGCAAAAGGTTTGCTGCTTCTGATGGTCTTTACCGCATTCGACAATATTTTTTAAAAAAGTAATAGCACGTCAAATTGAGCATTTGCAAAACGGACACTATTTTTGCATCAAACCAATAAAAATCAAGCTTTTGACCTTGAGAGCATAGAGCACATCTACTGACCATCCTCATGCCTACCAGCCCCTTTCTAATAGTTTGAATGTAGGGGGCACAAGTGGAGTAAGGTAGGGAGTCAACTACAGCTGCTCCATCCCTCTCGAAAAATCAGAAAATCATCAGACACCTACATGTATTTATTCATCATCTAATAGCTTTTGAGGAGGAGATTCACATTAAATGTCTGTCATGTCTTACTTTATTCACAAGAAAGTTGTTCATTAACACTAAAGGAAAAAAAGACTTTCGAGAATTCAAATAGCAACGATGATGCCGTCGAATCCTCCAGGATTTTGTAGAATTAGGATTATTTATATATGCTGCGCCAAAATTATTAAGTTGTCCCAAAAGTTAACTCCATTTCAAATAAATTGGGCCCTTTTTGTTTTTCCAGCAGACTTAGTACCGTTCGATAGACCGGAGCAAGCTCTACAAGAAGACCTAGGTCTTAGTGCCTTTTCAGTGTAGCTGAAAAATTATGATTTTTGGCTTCAAATTTTGCCTGGATTGCGACCTAGGTACTACCTAGGTCGCAATCCAGGCAAAATTTGAAGCCAAAAATCATAATTTTTCAGCTACACTGAAAATCATATCTCCTCCAAGATTTTTACGGACTTCCAATTTGCTTTTCATATAACAGACGCATAGTAGTACTCAAAAATGCATTTGGTGGATTTTTTCCGGGGTGTGAAAATGCCAAAATGCCGCTTTTCGGGTTTTTCGTGTAAAGCTTGTTATTTCTCGATCATAAGAGCAAATACAGGAGTAAAATTCAAAGCTTACTTAATAAGGCTCGTAGTAGACAATGACATATGTGGGAGGGGCCGGGGGCGGAGTTTGCCATTTTTGGACTATCTTCAATTTCTCGCCTTTCATGCGCGAAAAAAAATCCAGCAAAGGCATATTTGAGTACTACTATGTGTTTTTGATGTATAATGACAAAGTTGGAGGTCTGTAAGCTTTTTCCTCGCAAAAATCCAATTTTCAGGTGACAAAATTTATTTCGATTTTAGCTTCAGTCTTTACATGGAATGCAACTTAGGCGGACCCTTGCTTGCCATTTTGTAAAGCTTTACTTGCTCTCTCGAATGATACCTTAAGCCTATTGGGAAAGCTGAAACTGCTTAAATTACTTAAAAAGGAATTTACTTTTGGGGGTGTCTTCATAAAGAACATGATTTTTTATATTATTTTTGCCATGCAAAATTATGGTAGTAGGAAAAAATTACGAATTTTTGGAAATTGTGTGACAGAACTTTTAGTTCATTCTAATAAACATCAAAATTTATTTGTTAACCGTACTTCCGTATGAGCAGCAATTGAGGCTCCGATGCTGCTGTAATCATTAGATAAACTTTCATTCCTAAGACATTTGAAAAGCGTCCGACTAAGACTCGTTTCTCGAAATGGTTTTGTAATTCCTCTAAAAATTTCTGCTGCCCAGGCCGCCAGAGCGCCAAAATATGTTTTCGCACATGCGGCCGCGCATACATGTGTTCAAAAAATTAAATGTTATCGTTTTGCACCATACTGAATAAATTTCCCTGCTCAGTCACATAAATGAAGTCACTAAGCAGTTTTGTAGAGTGAAGGGGGTGGGGGCTAGCTGTCTTCCGAAAAGATTTCTTAGTATGCCTTTCATCTTTTGCAGGCCGATTCTGAAATTTTGGAAGGGAGCTTGGCGGCAGCACATCCCCAAAAAGTTTTTTACGTAGCCTTCCCTCCACGAGCTTGGTCATCATTGCACTATAGTTATTGACATTTATGAATCATACAATTTCTTTATTGATATTACACCAGTCAACATCTGTACTCAACAGTCATTGCAGTTCAAACATATCCACTGAGATGAAGAAATAATATTCTTTTGCATCTAACTCCAGTCAATCGCAACTCCATTTTGCATTGTGCCAATTCCAAGATAATTCTATCTTCTATCCTTTCTATCATAAGGTACAAAAGTTGTAAATAACCTCTTCAGCCTTCTTTCTCATAATGGCTTTTTGCTGATTTTGCACTCACAGGTTGTCGTGAAGTGCCACGTGCGCTCTCAATTCAATTCAAACTGTAAGCCACGATTGACACCGCTGTACACTAAATTGCACCAATCATTTTCACATTTTGGTGACTCTTTTATCACGTAAGGCAACTCTGCGCACATGGAAATCTACAGGGCATTCGAGAAATCGTGACGAAGGCGCGGCCGCGCGCGACACGCACGCATACCCGACAACCGCTATTTTCTTTGTTTTCATCTCTACTCAAATGGTTTCTCTACCTACATATGATAGCATTTAGACACTGGAAGTGATGAGCTGAGAGTTAAGATGATTCCTTTTTGTACGAGAGTTTTCTGCTCTTGTGGGCGCATAGACCTTAGCCAAATCGTCGTCGCGATTTTATGAGTGACCTATACTTATCATATTCAACTGGAAGTCATTCATATTTGGACGTCATTCACGCATTTGGGATTCCAGCTGTGAATCCAGTCGTTAGGCAAACGAGAACAACAATGACAGGGACCAGGGTGCGCATCAAATTGTGAAAGTTTAAAAATGCTTGTCCCAAGCGGCTAGAAATGGACTGGATTCAGCACTCAAAAAGCCTGGAGGGACTAGACCTTTTGGAGAGAGGTGAGACGACAACCATCAGGTAACAAGCACACGGCACACGCTGACAAGGACAAAACTGTGAGGCTAAATCTTGACAAAAGAAAATTCGATGCTGCGCGACTTGTAATCAAGGAGATGATAGCATTCAAACTAAGTCAATATAGAAGGATGCCTGTCGAAAATGTCTGGATAAATCCGAAGAAAACATCGATAATAGCGACATGTGGCAGAACATACGCAAATGCTCAGTATCGAGGGCGGAACGAGAGAGCTACGAATTGCGAGAAAAAAGCAACGAAAAAAAAGACACAAAAGACGCGAAGCATTTTCACCATAGCAAGCGAAGAGACCAGATAGAGGAAAGAAAGAAAAGTATCTTAAAGAAACAACAACCAGAAGCTATGCACCATGGCGGAAGTTTGTCTCTAGTATCAACATGGAATGACAGTACGACAAATGGAGGCTACACTTTTATTTCAAAGTTAGAAGGCGATCTTAAAGACGGTAAAGCTCAGAAATATGTCAAGTAAGTTGACACAGCGCAACGCATCCCTGATTTGAGAAGTAATTGCATCAAAATTTTTGAGAAAGTCCCGAAAATCTTGGAGTATTTGGAATAGACACTCAAGTATCGTGGCTTTATCAGCCTCTGGCATGATTGTTGCCATCCATACTGTCAAAACAGACGGAAAGAATTGTATATTGACATTTTGGACTACATGTTATATGCAAGAGGAAAGTGTTAGCGATAAGATACCATATGACATCATATGGTTGGCATTACGAAAACATATGTATGGTGCGAATAACACACTCAGTGGGAAGGAATGATCAAGCAACCAGCACGTGCATACAACACATTACTATAAGACTCCAGAAAAGTGGCGATGTACACCAAGGTTCCGAGTTCTTCCTCTCCTCTCAAGTTTTATAGTGAATTCGAGCATTGAGTCTACAAATTCCACAGATGGAGCTGCAGTCATGTATTAAGCAGGATGAATGTAACCTCGATGAAAAGCGGGAACTTCACAAATGTTCTCTAAGACATGCACCACGTCAAGGCAGCAACTAGTCAAATATGCGTGTTCAAAACATTTATCAGCTGTTTTCGTGCAAAGAAGTCCGTATGGGTGGGGACATTCCAACTATCTTGGCGGCAGTGGTATGAATGGCTCCACCAGCCCATCGCTATTGGATGGCGACATCTCTCTCCCCGCCCAGACAGTAATTTTCACGTTCAGTATAGTCATTTTTGAGATTTTCTTTTGGGATCGGCACATTCAGAAGGCTAAAGAACGAAAAGGCTCTCCTTTCTTTAGATTTGTCAAGATATGCCTTTTGCTCAGATCAACCACGCTATGTTTCTGCCAGTGCTGGCCATACACATATATTGTGGAATGAAAAGTTAGTGTGATGCGATGAACTGCGATGTACCATAGGTGCCACACTAGCTAATATATCCAGTGATACTGTACGCTCCACGTGAATGTCGAAATGAATCGAAAGGAAGAAAGAGAAAAGACTACACGGTACCAGTGGCGGACCGAGGGAAGGCCCCCCCCCCGAGAATGGGTCGCGGAATTTTTGAAGCTTACCTATATGGGTTATAAAAATGTGCAAACGACTTGTTTATTTTTGTAAATAATTAAAATATCTTTTAAAATTTTTCAAAAATTCAAATTAGTCTTATAAAAAAAATTTTCGGGGGCGTGGCTGACGCCATCCACCTTCATCTAAAAAAAATTTTCGTCCCCCCCCCTCCCGGTCCGAAATCCTGCGACCGCCACTGCATGGTACTAGTATATAAGAGGAAGAAAGAAGAGAATAAAATCATCGTTAGATTACTGCACTGAATGTTGAAAAAGACAAAGTAAAACCTGATCTAGCATAGATACATAATAGGGCATTTCAAAGCATGAGATAAATGAAGTCCCACAATCGGAAGGTGTGGAGAAGGCGACAGTGATAGATGCTGGCTAAGCGAATTTTTGGAAAAACGAAATAAGATATGAGACCATATCTGGATCGACTACACACATTTTCATTCTCTCCCCGTCATTTTTGTGCTGTGGCTACATGGGATGGCAAGTTCATTTCTCTAACCTCTGCCATACCATGAAAATCAAAAAGTCCATCGATCAAATGATTTGACGAAATCGTTGTAGGCTGAAGATTTTAGATAAACATTCACATTGAACCTAAATGTTTGTGATTTGATGTTTATATTTTACAGCGAAACTGTAGAGCACATTGACTTTTTTCGCGCCGCAAAAACAGTAAAAGATTCTTGCGCAAATTTTTCCTTCAAAATCTAGAATGACGGATCCTTAACCTAAATATCATTTCTTACAAGGAAAGGATACTCTGTCACCGTGGCCATTTGAAAAGCGATGTACGCCACAAGATGCATCTTGAAACACTGATTTTGAATTTGCGCTCGGTATCTGCGAAACGATCTTCTGAAGGAAGTTATAAACTTCTTTTCAGCAAATTCATACTTTTAGATATTTCCACCGAACTTGATCTATTTTGCCGTTTTGTGCTGTAAGAGAATTTTAGGCAAAGTACTGCATTATTCAAAAGTACTGCATCATTCAAAACTATCTAAATGATATCCAGCAGTTGAAATGGTGAAAAAATTTTCTATTGAGGATTTCAACCCTCCGCAGTAGCGCAATTCATTCTTTAAAAAACAATCATAACCATCCATTTTATCGTTTCGCAGATATGGGAGACAGTTTTCGAACAGCATTAAAAGGCGCATTTTCTGATATACAATTCATTATGAATGGCCACGGTCACCAAGTATCATTCCCTTGTTAGTTTTGTGTATGTTTGGCCACCAAGCTATGCTAGTAATGAGCGAATTTGATCACCAGGATCTTATCAAAATCGGGATGCTCGATTGCCCAAGGAAGACGTCAGACAACCTAAGTAACAGATCGAATGCGCGACTTCTCATGTTGGAGAGCATCATCAACTTGAGTGTGCTGGTGCAATACAAAACATCAGTTTCTGTTTGTACAACCATTGGTCTCTGGTGAGAATCAAAAGAAATCAACTCGGTCCTCAAAATAGTTTCCTTACTCTTAGAAGTTTGAACTTTGACGTTGAATCCTTCCAAATAGCAATAAGTAGTCCACCTTAGAAGTAACTTCGAAAGAAAGTAATCAACGAATAAATAGTTCATCTGATGTCGATGTATCGGAGCCGTTTTGCTGTCTGTGATAAGCTCCAAAACAAATAATGTTGTAATAACAACAAGTAAAATTTAGATGACAAAAAGCTTTTTCGAGTATCAGATGAGAATACTACATCTTGTCGATTCATATTCTCGCACAAGTTATCCCACGGTGAAACTAAGTGAATTTCACTGAGAAACCATGTGAGAACGGGTTCAATGGATGGTTGTCTACAGATGAGTTCTGCTTGGCAGACCTCGAGGTTGATGTGCGCATGTTATTGTCATGGAAATGAAAGGAACACTTGAAAAAATACGGGTTTTTCTTATTCTAGTCCATCATATTCTTCCTACAACAGTAATCATTTTGCGAACAAATCATTTTGAAGATGGAGATCAGCAAGACACCGGTTCTGCTGAAGACCCTAGTCTTTTCCGCACGGTACTGTTCTCGTGCGCGCCTGACTGTGCGGAAGGCTGCCCTAACTTCGTGCCTCCAATGCTGGTTGATTAGCTTACAGTTAATGGAGGTCATGGCACGGCCTGCGGGTGCCAAGACGAGCACAGTCAGCCGTGAAATACGCCAAGTGGTCTTCATGAAGCGATCAAGGTGCTTCGAGAAGTCATGACGCCTGTTGGCTGCGGTGGGCGCCCCCTCTGAGTGTTTTTCGCTGTTGAGGCGGCGGCTGCTCGGTGTCGACGGCGCGCCTCAGCTGCGAATGAATGGAGCGACTCGGTCGTGTGTGGACGCGGCTTTCCGTGCGTCGACCCACTTTGCCGGCGGTCGAACCGCCGGAAGAAGATGACGATGATGATCTTCCGCACACGAAGAACGCAGTGTTTGCGATGTTCTCGGAGTCGACCTCGTCCAAACATCGTCAATCGGAGCTGTCTTCTCCTCGTGAACGAATGGATTCAGATTCAGGGACGCGATCCTCCGCGTCGCCTAATCGGAAAACGCGGACACCGCTTCCGACGGGGAGCAATGACACGACGACGACATCGGCTCCAAAGTCTCTCTCCTCGGAAGCGACAGAATCCCGAACAGGCAAACGTTCTCCTACTCCTAAGACTAGTCAGAACGTAACTGCACTAGGAGAAAAGCGCTCTGCGAGCTTTACAGAGGAGTCTACCAGCGTAATGCATACTACTACTCCCATGCAAAGGAGTGTGGGACATGTAAGTCAAGATTATTTATTAAACTATTCTAACCCATAGAATTTATTTGCCCAAACATTTCATAAATTGCGTTTGTCCACAGTTGATGTATGCAGTTTCAGCCATTTTCTACAAAACTTCTCGTCCTCGCTGCTATCTAATTTTCAACTGATCATGTTCACAATTCCGAAAATTTCTCTGTCTCTTTACTCAGATCTCTACAGCTTATTTTTGAGGTACCCTTTCCTGAAACTGCTTCTGCAATTATATGTCTTACGATCATGTCTCGTTCCCTTTCCAATCCTTACGTTATTCGCCTTACGTCAGAGAATATTCTTATCAGATGGACTTTTTCGGTTTTTCTATTTGTCACATTTTTTCCACAAGTCCCTCTCTGAACCTCAAATTTTGCTGTGAAATCTTTGAGTTGAGTGAGTTTCTGCCAAAAAGTAATCATGTGGTACGAACTCAAAAGCTTTCAGCTCTTATCGCGAACTGTTCTTTTGTATGAAACACGGACATGCGCACAAATTCTTGAAAGCTATGTCGTCAGATATCTAAGAGCATATTGTCTTTGCTGACGTACTTTAGCATAGGCAGTGGCGCTGATTTTCTTGGGCAATTCGCTCAGTATGAATGGACAAAACAATTTATTATCATGATTAATCTGCTTCGAGTAGCGTTTTCACTTTACATGCAATTCCATTGATGAGGTTATCTCCTGAAAACTTTTTCCAACGTCTGATCTGTTTCTCCTTCACTAAGGATATCATATTGAAGTGGAAACTTTAAACATCTTTTGTTATGATGCATGCAATCGAGGTTGTCCCACTACTATGTCGCTCTGTTTATTGGCTCACAAAACATGCTTTTACGTTACACTCTTCAAAGTGTAAGTAAAAATAAGAACATGATGCTGAGAGAGAGTTGAAGATTTGCTCGATAACACAGATCACAGGATGCAACCTTTATTAATGACCGGCCATCATATGATATGAAGGAAAAACCAAATCGTATCCAGTTTCCGTTTCTTTCCGGGACTATCTCATCGTGCTAGATTTGGTCTAGGCAGATGAGTTGCAAATAACATTCGTTGAGTAGGAAATCTTTCTGAACCACTCCAGAACAGCGCAAAAATTATATGAAGTACTTGTTTAGATCTAAGTTGTATGCTGTCCACAAAGCAACATCTTCAAATCTTCGGTGTATGTTATCTTTCCAGAATGCATCAGTGCGTATTACTGATTCCTCTGATGTGGTGAATCCTCGGCGGAACAGTGTATTCGTTAAACGAGGATCTGTCAGCATGGAACCCATCAAAAAAGTCTCCCTTGAGGACGTTTATCATGTTTATAAACAGGTTATTGATTCTAGCGGTAGAGCCACATGTCTTGACTGGTTCATTACAGCTAGGAACGGGACGATTCGGGTACATAAAGCTCGCCGAGCATAAGCAGTCAAAGCAGAAAATTGCTATAAAGTTTTTTCCGCGGCCTCAAATAAAGCAGGTCAGTGCTGTGTCAAGGAATTAAATGCGGATGGGCATGTTGATACCTTAGTCCTTTATTTTAGGTAGATTTTGTTAGAGAGTACAATTACTCTTTTTTCTTGTCTCCTCATCCGCAAATAATCGATACCTATGAAGGAATGTATCAGGTGAGTACGCTAAAGCAGCGAAGTGAAGCTGACAGCAATTGATAAATTCTTGAGCGAGTACTTTAGGTGTGACATCCTCTGACTGAAATTTCGCAGTTGTGATATAGACAGCAAGAGTACAAATTTTATATGAAAAACGTCAAAGCATACTCGGAAAGATGATTTCGTTCTCAGTCATGCAGTGGACTCTATACATTAACAAACTTTTGGCTGCTAGCACTTTCTACTTGTAGCCTTCCAGTCGGTCATTCCTTAAACGCAGTTGCATGAGAGTGTAAAAAAGCAATGTTTTGGCATGATTCAAGGGTCTTCAATCCATGAGTTCGTTTGGTGACCGACACGTGAATGAAAGGGTATGAGATAACTCCAAAAAAACGGGACTTGCAGGACTGAAAAATTCCAAAATTTACTACAAAAATTTTCTCAAGCTTCGCCTTCTCTCTAGGGTAAATTTTTGATGCTCTCACATACCTCCAACTCTAAGAAAATTCTTCTTTTTACGATTACGATTTAGGCATCTGATGAATCGGCGTTCTTCTTTGTTCAAGAGTTCTGCCCGAGAGCCTCGCTGAGGGAAGCTGTGGAAGCAACAAATCAGCAAGGTCTGTTGTCTCACAATGCATAAGTTAGCCGCTGCTGGTCTTTATGGGCGGATATAGAACAAGGCTGAGTGCTCACCATTCACCAACATCTGTTGTGTGAGTGGTTGAACCAAGTCAGATGCTGCTGTCTAATTACAGTTGCAAAACCCAGGCTCGAACATTGATGCCGACATGAAAATATGATTTTCGTACCATCATCTATATTTTTATGCAGGTATTGGGGAAGCGAATACGAAAAAGGTCTTCGCTGCTGTTCTTTCTGCCATAGAATTCATGCACGACGAGAATCTTGTCCATCGCAATCTCAAAGCTGAAAACATACTACTCTTCGACAGCCATGATCTTTCAAGGGTATGTCATGTTTTTCTCACAAATTTCGTCATCCTACTCGATCTCTTGAGCTTCTACGCATTCGCCCCGCTCTTTATAAAAATAAGTTTCTTCTTCAATGTTGCGATTGCCTCTTTCATGCCGCCGCTTCTAATTTTATGAAGTGTTCCTGAACTGTAGCTAGACAATGCAGAACATAAAGTTCCAGCATGTGCCGAACAGAGAAGTGTTTGGAAATGTTTGCCAGCTGATCGCTGTTGGCTTACTACGTGCACGTGATCGGCACAAACAATTTTTTCCACAACTTGCGAGCTATTTGCTATAAATTTATGGGCTTCTGATCACCAACCGATGCCATTCCAGTTGCTTGTTGATCTTCAAACAACCTTCAATAAAGTACAAAACGCAATGTCGTTTCTATAGATGAAAGCTAAAACATGTGCAGAAATAATAGGAGTAGATTTGAGTCCAATGATATGGCTTGACGTAATTTCATGATCAAATATTCTTGCTCCAGAATCGCCCCACGCTTAGCCTATAAAACCCCAATTTGCCTTTGCAGCTGGGCAAGGCCTGTCACATCGTCTTTCCTTTTGCTACTCTCTTGTATTCTGATATTTGACTGATGGCTATAAATTTTTTCGTTTTAGGCTAAGCTCACTGATTTTGGATTGACACGAAAAGTGGATACAACTGTGAAGTATCTGGAGTACGTAAACAACTACCACGCACCAGAACTTTGTGAGACTGTCGTCAACGAGGTGCTGACAGTGAACAAGAGCACGGATATTTGGGCTCTCGGTATGTCTGCGTAGATGGAATGACTCGAAATAAGACTAAGAGAACGCAAAGAATCCACAAGTTTGATTTTCACTACGTTATTGTCAATGTGTAATGTGCTTGAACGCAAGTTCATCGCCGTGATCGAAATGTGGGATGTTGATGTGTGTATGCGTGAGCGTCAAGGTTGTGAGCTGAACACCTGTTCATCGGAGAGAAACATTAGTGTTAGGATGCATAGGACAATGCAGTGGTTTCATTATCTGCGCTGGGGAATTGGGTTTCGGGGCGACCCCGACCGTCTAAAAAAAATGATCTTTTCAAGCACAGCGAAAAAACTGTTACAACGTACTCTTAACATTGTAGACTGAGCTGTCTGTCTCTGTGTCTGGGAAATCCGCAAAAAACCGGTCGGTTCCACTTCGAGAGGACGTATTTGTTTCAAGTCTAGATGCGCAAAGGCTTCAATCTCAGCTTCTGGGATTTTTGGATCATGGGAAACGGATCTACTCAATGAGGAAATCAACACAGAACTATTATACTTCACGCTTGCGATGGTCATAACTTCTTTCATTTACAATTTAACTCGCCCGTTCTTTCACTCATGCATTGATTGAGGCAGGTGCCTAAAATCAGACGCGATTTTTAAATCCCATAAATTCAAATTAGAGATCATTGATGGTAAACGGTTTTTGTACATCGACTTTCCTGCTCAAGTTGAATTTAGCAGAAACCAAAATACTTTTTCATTCACATAATGCTAGCTGCTTGTCCAATGACTGGCTTCGGTCTTCAAGAGCTGGGGGCGCCCACTGTAGGCCTGCGGAAGTGACGCACTTGACAGTACACGATGGTTTCTTAGTACATGCAGGGTAAACACTGACACTTAGGAATGTAGCTTATCTGAAGTCCTTTTAGCAGTAATCTCACTTATAAACAATGGTAGATTTCAAGGTTACGACCAGAGCAGCAAGACTACTATTAGTCTACTATTTCTCGTTTGCTGCCATTTTGGAACAAAGCGTATTTTGCAAATCGATACTACTTCACCGGGGATGTAAATCCTCGCTCTACCGACTGCTTCAAACACTTGCTGAAATATCTAATATCTCATGGTAAACTTGCAGAGGTTAAAACTTCAAAATCGTAGGACCCACCGGTTGATATTGTGAGTGTGTTAATGCAAGTACGTTGTAGAAAGTCAACTCTTTGGGAATTATTGGTCACTAAAACAAAAAGACTAAGGTGGGGCTTGCTTGTTCATCTCTCCCACAAATAGGTAAGTGGCTGAATTTTTTTTGGCAAGCTCATCAAGCTCTCTTATCTTTATCGAAGTTCTTCCGCACATATGAGGAATCGTGTGGCCATGTTATAGGGCAGTACTGGGCACAGTGTAAGCTGCTAATTTTTCATATGAAGGGTAAATACATTTGAGCTACTAAACGTCTTTCAATTTAACTTGAAAGCCATGCACGAAGACTATCAAAATATTTTTTCATCATAACATGTGATAGCGAACCTGGGATTTGAGCGATGATAGAGAATTTTAGGCTCAGGTTGTCATGATGAATTTCATTTTCAATGAGCTGTCAGATGAGGTCAACATTTTGTCAATCTTGAGTGATCTGTTCTCGGAAGCGATCTTCTTCGTATGATATTCATTTGACTTTCTACTCCATGTCATTCATGGAACTTTCTGCATCAGAGCATTGCGAACATATTGCCTACATCTTTCTAAGTTTATGAGGTACGCAGAGCTTAAAGGCAGCGTCTCGGCAGATTTTGCATTTCCATCTTTTTGCATGTTTTGGGCCTTCTCGACCCGTAGATCTCGAATCTGAGCTTTAAAAGGGGTGAAAAGGCATTTTTCGGGGCGTTTTTTTAATTTTCAAAAGGCAGCTCGGACGAGAATTTCAAAGGAAAGGGTCGGGAGGCCCTGGCACGAAGACCCTGCTGCCTGTAATTTTGGCTTTGTATAGCATGCACAATGAGGGGAAGCGGTGGGGGGGTCCCGCACCGTCTAGCAGAGAATACTCATCCAAACAAGGTGTCAGGGGAGCGAAAGGAGGAAGAGGAGCGGCGCTTGGGCCGCCCCCCTGGCTTGCAGAATTCACATTTTCGGCGCGGAGTTGCTGTTTTGGTTCACTTGGAGGGCCTCCTATCCATCTGTGTCAAAATCTGAGGTAGGGTCAATCTGCCGAGCCGCTGCCTTTAATCACTTTCAAGTCTTTGCAGCCAAAGGTTATGTGAGAGTATTGTATAGTTACAGCATCGAATACATAAGGTCTTGTCCTTGATTAGATTCCATAGGAAAGTCGCACTCAACTAAGTTTCGATCCATCCATCCACGTCAAACCAACCGTCAAAATTTCGTTGATAGTGCAGTCGGGAGGACCTTTCGCTTCGCAATTACGTCACTCCACTATTCTTAGAATTAATATATCTACCATCTGTTCTTTTTGCAATGTGGCCAACGCCTAGCATTCATTTTCGAAATCCAACCAGCTGTATCAAGGACGTTGCTCTCTTCCCCGAAGTGCGAATTGCGACGAGGTTGCATGTGTTGCTTGTACTTGATAACTGCATTCAATCGCTCTGTGCGTGATTGAAGGAGCTTCTGACGTAGATGCACTGTCAGCCACCTTCTCAACTGCGTCCAAATCGCATAGAGTACGCTCAAGTTGACAAATGTTCGAATCCAGGGAATTGTCAGCGGGTTGAAAGATTCTTTCAATACCTTCCTACTCCATTCTTGGTGGTCAATGAGAGACCAGTCGTCCGCAGTGAATATGAAAAGAACCACTTACCAGCTTGTATACTTTCGGCACACTCACAATCGCTTCAACATCTTTACTGTTACAGTAGATCCAGGCGTACGCAAATAGCTAATGTTATCAATGCAACTGTATTCTCTAGTTCATCGAAGAACAGACTGCATGAATCAAGAGTATTAGAGCTTTCGTAGTTTACATGGAAGCCGGAGAGGTAGGCGCTCTACCTGCATATTTATATGGACTCTGCAGGGTTTAGCTGTACTTTAAAAGGCTGGAGCCTTGCAAAATCTCTTCCTGAAAGGCTTGTATAGCCCGCTCAAGACCGCTTGGACGATCTCAAGGTCCTTGCAGTCGCAGTCTTCCTAAGCCCACGTAATCCAGAAGCAAAGGGAAAATTTTCGAAAATTTCTTTGGTAGAAGACTTTTATAGCAAAGGGGCACCGCGAGACATCAAGGCGCAGTGCTACTACTTTTTTGGGAAAAAGTTACGATACGGGTGGATGGACCTTCACGGCACCTTATTCGTCGTAGAATTCTGTGTTTTGGAAAAATAATGTCAGGGAAATCCCCACAGCTCTTCTTCAGGCTTCCACTGCCTTTTAGTGCTTCCTGCACATTTGCTCACAGCGGCTTCCAAAAATTCTCATGCAGTGCTTCTAGTCAGTCGCTCGAGATAAAATTCATCTACGTCTTACATAAGGAACTCTTCATTTCTCGAGCATTGACTTGGTGGTTTGGATTCGATAGATTTTAATTTTTTGACAAGTAATTGTTACGTTTCACTCTAGAGTCGCAATCCTCTTATTTGAATAGCCGTCGTGCGTGAAACACATCTTGACAGAGGTTATCCTATCTAAAATTTTCATAAGAATTTCTTCCCTTCGTGGTAGACATTTTGCTGCTTTCGACTAATCACACCTTTGCTTGCTCCGAAAATGACCTGAACCATTGCAAATTCTTGGACAACTAGAACGGGGGCAGAACTACGCATAAGATGAATGCAGTGAATCTGGTGGTTTTCCTTCACACTGCGTTCTTCTTTCTTCCGATGTTTTATGAATAAGCATCTCACAAGCGAAGGATGGTCAGTCGAAGTGGCCTTTTGCGATGATTTGTACACCATCTTGGAGGGCTTAAATTGCTGATTCCAAATCTGTCCTCCTTATCTGTGGCGCATTATTGCAAGAGAAGTTATGAGCGTTTATTGGAGAAAAAATTGAATGCGCAAATAATATGAAAACGGTGGTAACATTTTTCCTAGCGTTTAAATGGACCAGTGGTAATTTTTCCAGCACTCTTTAAAATAAATATCCTTGGGTGAGATATGTCCGCAGTTCGGCTGTCTCATTCACGCTCTGGAAAATTTTAGCAACCGTTTTTATCCCAGAAAAACATTTATTCTTTGCTCCTTTAAACGCTCATAACTCCTCGCCCAAGAATGCTCTGCAGATAAGGAGGACAGATTTGGAATCAGCATTTTGAGTCCTCCAACATGATATACAATTTCTTGCAAATGACCACTTCGACTGATCATCCTTTCCTTGTCAGAAGGAAGCCGTAAGATCCTTGCCTACAGATTCTATGCTCAAAATCGATCCCATATTTCTATTTCGACGGCAAACTTTGTTTTTCTCGTTAATTTCCCATAACAACTTGTTTATAGTAAGCTTTCGCTAGGTACCTCTAAATCATTTCGGTAAAGTTTAAGGTGAGATATCCTTTGTTGGAGTATAGTAGATGATTTTTTGACCCCGACGTGAGTGAAGCGGAAGATGTTTGAGCAGTCTAACAATCATGCGAGTCGAAAATGCGTACGATGGAGGGACAAGATAGAATTTTCTTCTCACCACTCCTTTTCTTAGAGCGTTATGAGCATGTCTAAAGGCCACTCCCCCCTCCCCTGTCGATCGTTTTTTTTTCAGTCCAAATGTCCTGCTCAACTCCCCTCGGCCTTGTTCATATGAAGATAATACAGGGACAATTATTACTTCGGTGAATGAGTGTAGAAAACCCTTAGGAAAGGACAGCCTCAATAGGACATAGTCTTGAGTGGAGACTGGATTGAAAAGCGGAAATTGCAGTTTGAGAAACATACTCATAAGAAAACCGCTCACGGTGATCACTTTAGCTTATCGCATTTTCTCGCTATCTCCAGGCGATACGCCACCGTGAAACTTTGTTGAAGAACTTCGTGACTTCTTGACGGTTGAGCATTGGTTCGTTTCTTGTTCGCCTAGAGTGGAATTCTCGCTTGTATTTGGCAAAGAGCAAGACAATATGCATCATATTTGTTGCTTAAGTGACCACGCAGGAATGGAGTATTGCATGGAGCGAAAAATTTTATACTCAATCTGTATGATCATATTTCTGCAAGTTTTATCCCTAAGGCCACACCTTCTTTTACAAATTTCGGTACTTTTTCGTTATCCGAACCCATTTTTTCAAAAGGCTCTCATATTATACGTTCTTTAGTCTAAGATTAATTTTTCACAGATTCTACGATGACTGCCTCCTTGCCACGTGTCAGAAAAAATTGACACGTTTTGGTCCATTCTGACATGTTTTTTTCGAAATCATTTCCGGTGAGATAAAAAGAGAATTTGTAATCATTTTAAAGCTGTTTGACTGTTTTACATAAGCACAAAACAATCATGAACTTATTTTAGAACATCTTGCTTGCTCTAGCAGTGTTTTAAAAATGTATCTCTCTTCATACTCTTTTCGCCATGCGAATTTAGCCGAATAAACTACAAATGGTAGCCTGAAGTACTTGGCTGCTACTCATTTCGGCTCCTAAATTACGGAATCCTAGCGCACTTCTCTATCCTGAACAAGTTTAATCTGTTCATCGATTATGTTATTATTATGACAATTTGACTTCTGACTTTCACTTTTGAAATGTTTGGTCGAAATGAGGCCAAAATTTATCGAAAAGCAGATTGAACTAACATCGCTAGGTAGGGCAACACCAACTCTTGGTAACCTGTTAAACGTGTAGATGGCATGTCAATTTTTTTTGGCACGTGGCAGAAGGTTGACACTCGTTCCTATGAAGCTGGGACAAGATGTGATACAAGGATAGAAGCAATATCTTTCTTTGAAAAAATGGGTCCCGCTCCCCCTTTTTCCCCACCCCTTCACATAATAATACCCATAATCTATTGCCATCCTTTTCAAGCAGTTTCAGCAAAAATTCGCAATCACGACTTATGCTCTTTCCAAAAACCATAGCGATACTGCTCCTTCTTTACTTTGCTTGTACGAGCAACCTAAAGTGCATGAGCCAACGGCAAAGCCTTCGCTCACACTTTGTCTTGATTAATAGATCCACCTTTTTTGCCAATTGTGGAACTCATAAAACTTCGTATGCCAGCTGTCTCTTGCTTTCGTCATAATCTTAAAGTATGCGTTGGTTACAAATCAGCAGATATAAATGGCTCTAGCGGCTGCAAGCTTCCCCCTGTTCTGTAAGAATATCTTGATTTACAGTTAGTGATTTCTTCGTGAAGGAAAACCTGTATGACAGGAGGTAAATAATCCATTATTAATTATTTTTGGAGTGCAACTTACTCATTCGCAACGAAGCTGTACATTCCTTTCGAACGATTCGCGAACTGCAGGTGCAGCGTGTGCATTGAGCATATTCGGAGATTTGATGAAAGGTCCTGAGCTATTATTTCTCGCAGTTATCAAGTTCAGTTATAACAAAAATTTGAAGTTTTACTGGCTGAATGCATAAGGAATCTGCAATGCGGTTCTTAATTGATTTCATCTTTTCCTTTTTTCCTTCAGGCCTCATTTCCGCAAATAAGCGCTACATCCGTATTAATGAATGTAACTTAGTTGGCTCTGCCTCTGCAAGATGGAAATAAGCTTTGGATCCGCAAAGGAAGTAACATAACTTCAATATGCATAGAACGGCTAAGTGCTAACACCTCCACATATTATTTCAACAAAGAAAATATCAAAAAATCGAAAAGCTTAGAAATCATAAAACAAGTTCTGGCCCTTACATATGTCTGTCCTAACTTTCATACTTTAATCTTTCGTGACTTTTATTCAGTTCTCTGTTGAATAGGAAAAGAATGTGCGGAACGTTTGGGATGTGAGCAAGAGGTTTCAGCGCTTACAATCGCTAATGAGCATAATAATTCATCGATCTTTGCATCTAACTCTAATCTCTAACATTTTCATATTGTTAACAGTCCAAAAATGCAAGTAGTTCAGTAGCGCATGAACATGACAAAATTTCGCCATTCTGCATTTTCCTCAAACTTCTGGTCACTGAAGTTTAGATTTTTCAAGGGCAAACTAGCATTTCACACTTTCTTTTGACGATAACGAGATAAACTCATAGAGTTCTTCTGTTCAGGTGTGATCTTCTACTACTGTTTGAGGGGACGATTTCCATGGCAGAAAGCGTCGATCATGTGCAAGCCGTACTGGGAATGGGAGCAGTGGCTGAAACGAAAGAATCCAAATCTTCCTAAGCGATGGATGCCTTTCAGCGAGAAAGCACTGAAACTTCTGAAAAAGTGAGTTCGCTACATTTTTGTATTACGAAATTGTAATGCTGGTACCATGGAGTTTGCCGTGGATTTGTCGATATTTCAACACAATCGTAGAAATGCTCCTGACTTCCATCACTTGCTAAGCAAACAAGAAGAGCATACAGCCGCGAAAGGTTAGAAGATATATTGTAAACAATGATTGGAGCATATTCATGTTCCTCATCATGACAAAAGCCAGATCAGAAGCTTTTCCGTCTTTGAGCATCCCGTGCTCAAGGTAACTCGCCAGATTATACCACCGAAAACACAGTCAATGCTGTATGTCTACAAATTCTAGGACTTGACGCGATTTTCCTAACTCATTGACTTGATTTCCGTGAATTTTGGATCAACTCGAGATTCCAAAATAATCTACCTTTCCTAGTTTTGGTAAAATGCAAACTATCATTATTATTGTTTGCAAGATCTATTAGCAATAGCAATTCCTGAAAGTTAGTCTAGGGTAAGCTGCACAATGGAATGCATGCATACCCACGAGAACAGCATAACTTCGAGTATAGCAGTGAGAAGAAGAGCAGGAAAAACTGAATGCTACCTCTTCAGAACTCTCACACCACGTGCGAAGGATCGTTGGACGGCAAAAGAACTGCGAAAATGTATAGCAAAGGAAAAATTGTTGAAGCCACCGAAGGTAGATGAGCCAGCATGAGATCCTTCCTCCTTTGCAAACTTCAACGTTTGCTCAACCAGATGTAGCACATCCACACAACTCACGTCCACTATCCTATGCCTCTGGTTTTCCAGCTTACATAGCTGAACATATTGCACAGTCTCCTATGCTCTCTATCACTATCACTTTCCACTGACGTTTCTTCGAACTATGTGATGCTTGCATGTAAATAATTTACAAAATCGTTAGCAGTACCAAAGTCATTCAATTGAACGGAGATTCAATAGCTATTCTTACTTCAGTCTATAATGTATTTTTTCGAGAATATTCTATATAAAATAAATGTCGTGACCACTGTTGTTTGCGACCGTCGAGATCAAGCGATGAAGCAATTATGATGCACGAAAGGTGAAACTTGGTGGTTGTGTTTGTGGCTCTCCGATTGCATGATTTGTCTAATCTGCTCAAGCATGCGAGACATACTTATTTTATTCATCCACTTCGAAAAAAGTCGTTTAGATCCTGCGTTTTGTTTTGAAGATTAAGTGAAGTAGATGAAGAGGATAAGTAAGGCGCGTGCCTTAGTTAGACCACATGTCTTTTACATCTCGTGACTAACAAACTGTGAACTGCGTGGCACCTTTCTCACATGCTCTGCTTTTAACTCCGTGTTTTAGGAAGACGATGAAGATGTGTTTGTGTATGTGCCCAGTGAATTTGTTAAGGTGAGAGGATGGGTGCTTTTTATTCGATCCTCTCGTTGATGTTCGCAACAAAAATTCTCTTTTAGCATGACCAAACCAAAGATGATGGTAAAAAAAGAAGCGCGCTGCAGCACTGGATCAGTTCGACTCTATCTGCGATGGCCGAAATCAGCGAACAGGTTGTTTCGGCTCGCGATGATTGAATGTGTGTGGGCTTCAAAGCTCTTTTGTACTGAACGCGGAACTCAACTCACTTCGCACTCGATCACATGGTTCTCGTTATTGTCCATATGTGTGTTATTTTATAATTCTTGGTTCTGGCATTCGACCAGTACATTGGCGATCCTTCTTTTCTCAATGCAAAACCTCGCTCCTTTTTGCTTTACTGCTCAAGGTTCACTATACATTGTCTTTTCTGTGCCAAGTTCATCAAAATATGTAGGTCTTCATAAGTTATGCCTTTCTGAACGATACTGTGTTTTGAGGCGAACATGGCTCCTTAACTTCTATTTAACGAGCCTTGATATAATTTCTTTACTGATATCTGCCCCGAGTTCGCCATTTCAGAAATTGTGACATATTTGAATGTGGATACTTCTCACAAGAAAAAAACATTATTGTCGATAACATTGTTACTGTGAATAGAAAGTTTAGAACCCAAACAGGGATTCCAGTCTGGGTGCCACAGTCGGCACGGCTCTGGTCTTAGCGAGCCGCATGCCCTCAGCAGATACGGTTTCACGCTTTGGATGGGGAAATGCCGTATCTTTAGGCACCAACGGCTAACGAGCTTGGCAAAATGCCCTGCGACACGTTTACGAATACGTTGAGTGGCCCAAGCGAGGCGGCTCGCAAGGATCTGAGCCGCGCCGATCGTGAGACACTCGTATTGGAATCCCCTGTAAAAGGACTCATAGTACACAAACGAAGATGCCTTTGCGAGTTGCCGACTTTTTCAAGATCAGATGCTACCAATTCATCTTACCGTCTGCTATCTTTCGAACAAGACCATCTTAATTGAGCAGCGGCGTCCAGTTTTTGCATGCAATGAATAGCCCAAACATTGCTTTACTGCTGGTTCATAACTGTGAAAGTCACTAATCCGAATTACCCTACCCAGTAGTAAGCATAACACATCTCAACTTTCTGTGGCCCTATTTACCGACGAAACCAGGGGGTTCCGTTTTTTGCAAGCCCACTGGGTAAGATCGGTATTTACAAGTGCCAAGCTGGGTTCGCCAAACCAGTATGTAGCAGTGTGCTAAATGGCGTTTATAAACATGGCCTCTTTGCGGTGAATTTATATGAATGACGCATATACTCAAGTCAGTTTTTGCTCTAATTAGCCATAAACAAGTGAGCAAATACTAATTACAAACGCAGAATCGTTACAAGAAGATGAGTAAAATTGCGTTTCCAGTCAGAACGTATTTGAAAACATAAATTTATTGGACAACTGCCCGTTTGCTTGAGGTCTTCATCTCTTTATAAGCTTTTTGAGGAAACGAGATGTGTCGCAAGGCGACACGCGATCTGTATAAGGGACTACAATCGCCGAAAGGGGCCCTCGCGAACATTTGCAACAAGTGTGCACTCTCAGTTCATGCATTAGGTGTATATCTGTTGCAGATGTCCGCGTGGACATCCCAATCTGGCGACATATAGTCCTCTCCTACCGCGATTGTTCTGGTCGTCTTTGGTTTGGTTCATATCGTAGAAATCTAGGTTCATACAAGAAACTGGCCAGTCGAAGTAGCCAATCCAAACAAGATGCATACCATTAGATGCAGCATAGAGCTGACTCCGAAACTGTCTTCCATATCTGCTAAACGCCTCTGTGCAAAATCGTGCATGCGAAGTGCAAATTTGGGCTCACAGTTTCAGGTTTGGCGTAATGCTCAGCCAAAAGACACAGCTTAATTACTTTATATAATCCATCCATACCGAAGTGAGCTGAAAAGGTCGGCGTCAGCGTCTGATCATTGACCATTCCTAGCTAGATCCTACCCAAACTTGATGGAGGGCTAGGGGGGGGGGGGAGGGGGGAACGGTAAATGCGGTGATCACATTCAAGATAGAGTTCATCAAGTAGGTGTGGAGAGTGGAATATTAGTGATAGTCCCAGATTTCCGTTCGGACGTGGGGGCGACAGAAACTTTCTTGTATAAGGGGGGTGGTTTTGCGATGCTGCACGAAATTCTTGCGGATACTCCCAACCCCAAAATTTTGGAAGGGGCTTGGGCGGCACCTACGTCCCAGAAAAAGAATTTTTTACAAGGTGGTTCAAATTTTGAGAACTTTTAAGAATTAACTCAGTCATTTAGGGCTGCATGCCCTAACATCCCCGCTGGGGAGGGGAGGAGTTTAAAAGAGAGCTTCCTATTTTGAAGCTTTGCATATGCGCATTTTTCGCTGTTTATCCATCCGCAAGTGTTCCTACAACCTTTACAAATATATTGAGCAGGAGCGAGAAGTTGTATGAGCCGCATTTTTCAGCTCTTTGTATGATCCCCTGCTGTTCATTTTTCTTTCTTCGAAATTAATGAAAACATTCCAGTTTTGTACTGATCAACTGATCCAACAGTGCTAACATGTTGATGAGAACAATTGATGTATCAAAGTCATGAAAATTGCGATGAACCACAGGCGAAAATTGGGGTTTATCAAGAAAGTTAATTTTTTTGAAAAATCCTCTGTTCTATCAGAAACATGCTTAACACTGTTGAGCCAGGTAACCGGTATAATTCTGAATTTTCATAAATTTTCAAGAAAAAATAATCTTTGAGAAAAGACGGTCGAACGCCTGGGGTCATACAAAAAGCTAGAAATTGCGGCTTATACAGCTTCCTCCTGCAAAACAAGTTGCTTGCATGAAATCACATTTTGTAAACCTCTTCATAACTTACATAGTTCTTTTTTCAATTTTCACTCACTATTAGAGCGAGCACAAATTTGTTGCTGTTGCAGCAATAGCTATCTCGCTAATGCTTATGACTGCGTGATGAGCGCATTCTCTTCTTGAGTACTCAGACAATCGCAAAAGAAGCTCCGGAGCAAACTGAACTTGTAGGCCTTCCGGAGCGGACGCTGCTATTGGTCCGTGTGGCAAAGGCTACACGGCTCATGCCACACGGACCAATAGCAGGGGCTCGACAAGCTCAGTTTGCTCCGGAGCTTTTTTGCGATTCTCTGAGTAGGGATTTTTGAGTATATAAAATAAATAAAGTTTTCAAAATATGAAAAAAAATATTAGGTTGTCCCGAAAGTTTTGTCGGTTTTTTTTCATTGATCACTGAAACTCACAGAATACCAATCCATGGGCAAGCTAGCTACCATTTGATTCAGATTTTTATCCTCTTTCATACGGCTATATTTTCTCTCTGATCTACCCTGTCTTTGCAATGTTATCGCTATGTTATGTTATGTTTTGAAAATTTTTATCCTGATGTTTTCAAAGAGCGCTGGTAATTGTTAGGTAGAGTAAACTTTGGCTACATTTTATCCATTTTAGATTACGTGGGCCACTACCAAGTCCGTTATAATTAATTATTTAATAAAAACCGCGACTTTTTGATTACGTTTAACACGTAAAAGTACCGTAAAAGTAAAAGTATTCTGAAAAGCTACTTTTTCAAGGCAAATTAAACTTGGTCATGTTGCATAAATAATGTTCAATATGAATCATTTTTCAATTCGCAGAAACTTTGAAAACTTCCGTGTATTTGCTGCAGTTGCGTGTTTCATGACTTTGCCAAAAATCGAGACCTCTTAAATAATTTGTTTCAAGCTAAAAACAACAGTTTAGGAGAAACTAAAAATATAACCTTGTAGTCCGAGAATTGCTCTATTAGAATCATACTTAACCTTCTTGAAAACTTCAAAATGAAATTTTTTGAAAATTAGCCGATATTTGAGCACTTAAAATTGGCGGATGGAGAATTTTAACAAATATCGAAAAAAGCATACAAGATTGTGGCTCGAGAATGTATTCGTAAGAAAGAGAAGAAAAAGCTGCATCGAATGCGTGTTGATATTCATTGAGGTGTTTATTGTGCGTGGTTTTATAGTGGTTTGAAAAAACCGACAAAACTTTCGGGACAACCTAATATCAAGGGAAGGTCAACATAATCTCACTGTTTCTTACTAATTCGTAAAAATTGACTTTTGAATATATTTTGAGATATTAGCATTAGCAAATATCAAAGTGCTTAGCCTCTCTACAAATTCACGCTACGAAATCTTCCAAAAAAACTTGTTTGCGACTTTTTTCGAGATACTCGAGTTTTGACTGGTACCAAGATTAGCAAACCTTCTGGGCGGAAATTTTTTTCGTGTTTATCCGTAAAAAGTTCCCAAAGAAGTCTAAATAGATGAATAGATAAAAACTGTTCCTAATACGTAATGCTAATAATGACCAACATCCAGCAAAGGGACTGGGTTTACATGTACATCAGTGGCCGTATTCACCAACCAACCCATTGGTTCTGCAACCCAGTGGGTAAGCAAAAGCAGTGCCACTGGGCGGCATCGAGATGTATCGATATTCGGAAAAAGTGCTGGATTCGCGAACCCACTAGCTTCGTGAATACCAATCATGTGGGTTAGGCCTATCATCTGGGTTCCGGAAACCTATTGGATTCTTTGATGAATACGGCCACAGGAAATGTGCACTATGTTTGAGATCGCTAACCCATTGCTCAAACCCACAGGATCTGAACATGAGTAACTTTCTTTATTGAATACCGGTATGTTTGGCTTTTAGGTTCGCGAACCCCTTGGGCTCGTTCGTGAATACTGAGTGGCTTTTTGTGGGTTTCGGAACTCAGTGGGCAGCCTTAACCCAACGGGCTCCGCAACAAGGGTTCGTTGATGAATACGGCCACTAAAGAAATAAAGGCTTGTTCACGCCTTTTCCAAGCCCTACAATTTGCACATGCAGGCGTAGGGTTCGTCGAGGTCAGACGCAGAGTTGTTGTGCACCCGGATTGTAAATGCACAACAGCAACACAAAATTTTTGACTTGCAAAAATTTATGCAAAGGTAAGTCAAAGAAGATTTTAAAACTCATTCATCATTGAAAACAAGTACTTATCCTGTAACCAGGGTCAAGCGTGTTGATGCGATCCGGGACCCTCATTTACAACCCCCCCCCTTGAAGGCACCAATCCGTACGACCCCCCCACCCCCCCTCCCCCATTTATCCCCCTTACCTCCCTTGCCGAAATTCCTCGCGGTAACCTGCATAAACGAATGTCAATCTCAAAAAACACCTGCTTGAGAACATCAGTGAGGTTTCGGAAGCAGAATTTCTAGGCCAGTGGGTGCATCCAGCATCTGTAGCACACATACACACCTTTAATAATGTTTGAGATTCTGCAAGTTTTTTTTTTGAATTTTCAGGCATACTTCAGACCAGCAAATTCGATTCCCGTAGGCGACACAAATTTTTGCACGGAGAAAAAAATGACGTTCTTGAACGACAAAAGATGTTTCGACTAAGAAGCTTACTTCCTACCTCTTCCAAAGTTTTTCCCGCGAAAAAAACAGCTTAAGGCCTTCCAGAACGACGTCAAAAACGTGCATGAGCACGGTAGTCTGAAAATTCGTAACTAAGACCAGGAAAAGACTGAGAGGCTGCAAAGCACAGATTCTGTAGTATAGTGCCCAGGCTATCCATAGAAAAAGTTTCAGCTTTTGAGGAGCAGTAAGCTCGAAAAAATTTAGATGCGACTCTCGCAAATTTAGATGCGATCCCAAAAAGCAAAAACAGGGGTTTTTGGGCTCAAAATTTTGTAACTTACCAGAGAAGTTATAAAACAGCCTGCAATTTTTATGAGGGAAAGTAGGAGGATGGCCTCATATTACAGCAGAATTGCAGCCAACAAGCTTCAATAGCTCCAAAGAAATTTAGATGCGACCCAGATACGACCTCCCTTTCCTGATTTTTTGCTCATACATAAAATCATAAGAAAATCCACAGTTGACAGAATGACACCAAATTTTTCACTGATATAGCAGAGCATCTTCAAAGTACAGATAAATCATATGAATCCGTGAAAAACATTACAAAAAGATTTAGAAGATCATGATGGTCACAGCTGGCAAAGATATTCGCTTTTGTCGAGTGTGTGAGACTTCAGGAAGGCATCAGAGGCAAGATTTCTAGCGAAATCGGTACATTTAGCATTTCTATGAAATCATACATCCTTCCAAGAGCTTTGAGCTCTTGTAAATGTTTTTTTTTTGAGAATTTCTACAGATTTTTTATCCTTTTTATTCTGATCTCCACTTTTTCATAAATCTATTTTAAAGAACAAAACTAGCTATCTGCTTTTTGATTCCCTTTTAGGCTTACAGTATTTTAGCCTAAGTACCTCTTCTTACGACCCTCCCCCCCACCTTAGATACCCTCTTTACACCCCCCGTTGCGACAGTCGCATCACAAGCTTGACCCTGCCTGTAACCCATGCAGGCTATTTGAAATCGCGATCTGTTCAGGGGGGGGGGGGGGGGAGGTAATTCCCACTCATCGTCCAAACGAAAATTTTGGAAAGCATCGTAATTTGGAAGGGGGTGGTTGACATCACATCCTTTCATTCGAAAGAACTCCTGCCCCCCAGAGGTGCGATGGGGGGGGGGGAGCCGGGCCCACCAAAAGTGAAGGTGGCCCAGTACCACTGGCCGGCCAAAAGTGAAAGTGGTAGTGCCGGACACTCACCTCCCAAAAACGTCGACCGAGGGGGGGGGAGCATTAACGTCTATCCTTCCGGGTCATTGCCGCCGGTGCGCGGAAAATAAGCAAAACAAATGCAAAGGGATCATTGAAAGCATATTTTTATGTATACAGCGTCATAAATATCTAATATAAACGTGCTTATCAAATAATGTATTTGGAAGTTAAGCTCAGCGGAACTGTGCGTACTCTATCAATTAAATTTTGTTATAATGTACAGCGAAGAAAGTAGACGGATCCAGGCAGTAACGGCCGAGAACCAGGATTTTGAATAATTGAATAGTGAAAAATCATGCGAAATTTCCACTGTTATAAATCTGTTGTTTGAAGATGTCAGCAGTTGCGACTTCTTAGGTTTTGCAGAGTAAATGGTGCTCTATCAGATAGTGAAAGATTCGAGTGGATTTGAGGGATAGTCGTTGAAAACCAGAATTCTAAAAATTTACGCCATTTTTGCGTGTTTTTTGACAGTTGATAGTTAAACTCATATAAATTTTGAATGTGAAAGTGTGTGATGTTGCGACTTTATAGGTTTTATAGAGTAAGGTTTGCCTTATCAGGATATATCTTAGCCGTTCCGATCCATTGAAACACCTCCGCTCCGAGATCCATAGTCTTGAAGAGCAGGTAAAAAAGCGCTTTTTGAACTTCAACAGCTCATAACTTCTTCAGAACTGCATGAATCATGTTGCGACTTCAAAGAATAGATTCTACTCATCAAGAGCTTTCAGATTATATATAATATGTGGGGGATTAGAGCCTCCTACGAATTATGCTCGGGGGGAGCCTTTTCATACCAAAGTCTCCCCCTAGCCCACTTTAATGTATTGGAGGGGGGGGGGGAGACTTTGGTATGAAAAGGCTCCCCCCAGGGCATAATTCGTAGGAGGCCCTAAACCCCACATACTATATATCTGAAAGCTCTTGATGAGTAGAATCTAATCTATGAAGTCGCAACATGATTCATGCAGTTCTGAAGAAGTTATGAGCTGTTGAATTTCAAAAAGCGCTTTTTTACCTACTTCAAGACTCTGGATCTCGGAGGTGTCTCAATGGATCGGAACGGCTAAAATATATCCTGATAAGGCACACCTTACTCTATAAAACCTATAAAGTCGCAACATCACACACTTTCACATTCAAAATTTATATGAGTTTAACTATCAACTGTCAAAAAACAAGCAAAAATGACGTAGATTTTTAAAATTCTGGTTTCCAACGAATATCTCTCAAATCCACTCGTTTTTTTCATTATCTGATAGAGCACCATTTACTCTGCAAAACCTATGAAGTCGCAACTGCTGTCTTCAAACAAGAGATTTATAACAGTGGGAATATCGCATGATTTTTCACTATTTAATTATTCAAAATTCTGGCTCTCGGCCGTTACTGCCTGGATCGATCTACTTTCTTCGCTGTACGTTATAACAAAATTTGCTTGATAAAATCCGTAAGGTTTCGCTAAGTTTTACTTCCAAATACACCATTTACTGAACACGTTTATTTCAAATATATATGCCGCCGTATACATAAATATATGCTTCCAATAATCTTTTCTGCGTTTGTTTTGCTTACAAAAGTGAAGGTGGTCACCCTGTACCAGCTCAAAAGTGAAGGTAGAGGGAGAATCGGCTCCCACTATCGCACCTCTGCTGCCCCCCCCCCCCCTCCTCGCCCCCGCAGCGTGGATAAGACACTCTTGCGAGGGCCTGGGTGAATCCACTTTCGAAACGATGCTCTTGCTCCTGGCTTTGCGTGGTGCCTCCGCACTCCTCAAATAATAGGTTTGATCGTTTGTTTTCGCACAGCATTGGAACTCCAGAAGACCCTTAGGTCGACTCCTTCTCATTGTCACATAGTGGGAATCAGGGTCAAGCAAGAGGTGTGGCACATGATTGCTGGTTACGACCTCCCCCCCCCCCTCTTATTGCTGTCTCGCTAAGACCCCCTTAACTATAACTAAGATAGCATTACTTGAAGGTTCTGTCAAACATAACGGGCAAATATCCACAATTAGCATGTCAATTAACTCCTGTAGACAATTTCTGACCGAATTCTGAAGTTTCAAGATACTGGGTCACCTAAGTGAAATTGCCATTTTCCAGCATGATTAACTCTGTTTCAAAGGTGAAGTAGCTAGCTGTTTTTGCACTCAAGACAAAGAACTACTCCTTCTTTGCACTTCAGGAATCTCGCTCCAAAAGACCTTCTAGCTTTAGATTAGAAGCCAACCAAAATCTTGTTTTTTCTATTTTTCGCTTTTAATGGCGGTTCTTTACCATATATTACTCAGAGCTAAGAAGACGAATCAGGCTCAAATCACTCCTATGAAATCTACGAGGTTTATGCTATCGATTCATATAGGTAACGTTTGCTAAAAATGTTTTTTCGATATAGTTAATGGGGTGTAACACCACCCCTAAAAAGCTGTGGCTGCCACGAAAAACGATTATACCTTGCTCTTGAAGAAACATCTTCATATGAAATTTTTGCTAGGTAAAGAAGAAGGTTAAGCAGTAACAACTATATAAAAAACGCAGCTATTTGATCTGTTTGAAGGTAAGTTAATGGGGTGTGGCATCCCCCCCCCAAAAGGGGTAGTGCCAGACCCCATTAACTTACCTTCAAACAGATCAAATAGCTGCGTTTCTTATATAGTTGTTACTGCTTAACCTTCTTCTTTACCTAGCAAAAGTTTCATATGAAAATGTTTCTTCAAGAGCAAGGTATAATCGTTTTTCCTTACCTATGCAAGTAAAATACTCGTAAAATACTGCGAAAATATTGGGACACGGTAACATGCTAAGTCTGCGCTACTACGCGAATCGCAAGGGAAGGCAACAAGAATGTATGTATATATTCTATAGCCTAAGCCTCGTAATCTAGATTAAAGTGATTTGAGCCTGATTGGTCTTCTCTAGCCCCTGAGATTTTTAAAACGAAAAATGGAACAAACGAGATTTTGGCTGGCTCTTAAGTCCTTAATTTGGATGTCATTTGAAGTGATATTCCTAATGTGAGCAAAGAATTAGTAGTTCTTTGGGTACTTTTCCGTTATCCGGACCCATTTTTTCAAAAAGCTTTCATGAATGCGCTATTTAGTTTGAGAACAATTTTTTCATAGGTTCTACGAGGACCGCCTCCCTGCCACGTGGCAGAAAAAAATTGACACGTTTTGGTCCAATCTGACATGTTTTTTTTCGTAAGTAATCCCGGTGTGGTAAAAGAGCATGCATGATCACCTAAAAGCTGTTTATCGGTTTCTGTAAGAGAAAAACAGTTTAGAATTTATATTAGGACATTTGTTGCTTTTAGGAATGCTTCAAAAATGACTATTCTCTTCAAACTCTGTCCGCCATGCTATTTTAGCCAAGAAGGACTGTAAATGATGGCTGAAGTACCTCGCTACTGCTTGTTTCGCCGCTAAAATGATGAGAATCTGTTACAATTCTCTATTCTGAGCAAGTCGGGTCTGTTCATTAATAATAGAATAACGTCACAATTATAATGATATTTATTTTTGAAATTGTTACTCGAAAATGGGGTCATTATTGATTGAAAAATCGATTGAACTTAAGTCAGTAGGTAGGGCAATACAAACTCTTGGTAAAACCTGCTAAACATGTGGATGACATGTCATATTTTTTTTGACACGTGGCAAAAGGTTGACACTCCTTTCCTGTGAATTTAGGAGCAAATATGATACAAGGAAAGAAGCAATATCCTTCTTTGAAAAAATGGGTCCGGATAACGGAAAAGTACCGTTCTTTGTATTAAGCGCAAAAAGAAGTAGTTAACTTACCTTTGAAACAAAGTGATATGTTTGAAAACGACCACCTCACTTAGGTTGTCCTGTATTTGGAAACTTCAGAATTCGCGCTGACACTTGGACCAGATGGGTTATTTTACTTGCTAGTTACAAAACGATGCTCTTATGCTTTATAGATCTCTAATTATGGTTAGTGTACGTATACGATAATGGGTCAAACATCAATGTGCTAGTATTTTGCATGACGAGCCTATTTGACATTGTTAACAAATATCATTTTATGCGAACAGCGGACACCTTGATAGCGACCCCCGACTTCCACTCTACATCAGCAAGCAGACCATTTTCTCAATTTCTGCCACTGCGGACCATTGTGTGTTTTAGAACCTCGGAACATTCAGCTGTGAATTATATGGTACGAGATGGCAGTCTTCATCTAAGGCTCCACCTAGAGGTCTCCAAACATGTGAGAACTTGTGAAAATTTATCCTAAAAAGCATGCGACATCACCCCTCGTATCGTCCTATCTACACGTACGACTTACCGGTGCATGGTAACATTGTGGAAATGTTAAGTTGTCAACTATGTCAACAAATCGCTGGACTAGATCCAAGCTCCATCACGTTCTTCTGGTTATATTGACTTTGAAAAATACTGAATTCAGAGAAATTTTTGAAGGGGCCTTTCTGAACAAAATCTACACTGGTGTGAAGAGCAATTCCGAATCTGTTTGTTATCTGCCGACTATGAACGCTGGGATTTGAGCGCTTTTTGGGGCCGCATGCACTAACCTCCCCGCTGGGGAGGGGATCGCAGCTTGAAAAAAAGCTTTATATTTCGAAACTCCAGATACCTGGATTTCACATTGTGTACGTATCCGTAAGTACTCCTATTACCCTTCACTATGAACATGTTGAAGAGGAGCGAGAAGCTGTACGAACAGCATTTTCCAGCTTTTGTATGATCCCTGATGATCCCCGGCGCTTTTATTTAAAGTCATTTTTCATTCTTTGAAGTTAACGAAAACCTTTCAAAGTTGTACTGATTATCTAACACAACAGTGCTAAGCATGTTGCTGATGAGAACAAATGAGTTTTTGAAAAGTCGAATTTTTCGGTAAATTTCACATTTCGACCTGTGGATCATCGAAAATTTCATGACTTCAAAATATCATTTGTTCTTGTCAGCGACATGCTTAGCACTGTCGGGTTAGATAATCTGCACAACTTCGGAGGTTATTCGCTAACTTCGGAGAAAGAAAAATGACTTCAAAGAAAAGCGCCGGGGATCATCAGGGATCATACAAAAGCTGGAAAATGCGGTTCGTACAGCTTCTCGCTCCTCTTCAACATGTTCATAGTGAAGGGTAGTAGGAATACTTACGGATAGGTACACAACGTGAAATCCAGGTATATGGAGTTTCGAAATATAAAGCTTTCTTTTAAGCTGCGATCCCATCCCCGCGAGGATGTTAGTGCATGCGGCCCTAGGAGTCCAAAAAAAGGTAGATTCAAGTATGGTCGTCTTGGTCCCTCCGCTCAATACATTTTGAGTATGCGTATTTTAAAAAAACGTATATAGTGCATAAAATGCTCCGATATGTAACACCAGCCGTTGAGCTATTCCAAAAAAAAATTTTCAATTACTCAGCTTCTTAATACCAAGAAACCTAGAATTCTGCGTCCAGGCGCTTGGCAGATACCGAAAACAGATACGGAATAAGTATGCGAGGCACTGTATTAGCGCCTCCACAACTTCGGCGCTCTGAACGGAGGCTCATAGTATAGTTTCACTCGGAAAGGCCACTTCGGTCAGAAAGATACCCTTGTAGATTCCAGACTGCGAGTTCTTCCTTTTTCAGCACCCTTTGACACCTCTCAGTCAGGCTTTAAGTAGCATTACCTTGTCAAAAAAGTTTTCCTCACTTTCACTGCTATGGATCCTACCAAAATCCGCTGTGGTTCAGAGTAAGCGATACTAATGTATTGTTCTTTCGTAGGCAAAAGAGCACCAATCAGCCGAGCGCAGCATACCGATGTGAGCATAGCACACATATCCTTTGATTCAACTGGATTGGCGGCTGGATGGAGGGGCTTCGTAACCTAAGTAAGACTAGAAAATGATCAGAGAGTATTAGCGGGGGAGACGCAGACATGGACGCAGGCGGTCCCCATCCAGCCTCCAATCTCGTTATCAAGTGTGTAACTCACTACTCTTTGGCGGTCACATTGTATAGGTTTCCCTAGGAGGGAATTTAAACCTTATCAAACATCATACGAAGGACACACGTTTATTGTCGTTCCATGTAAAATGGATAAATGGATACTTGGATACCCTAAAATCCCGCCGATAAGTCCGGACTTATCTGCAAAAAAGCGGGCTTATTTGCGGGACTTTTGGCGGCGCGAGGGTGCATTTCCATAGAAAAAAACGGACTTTTGTGATGGATGACTTATGAGAGGCGGACTTATTGTAGGGATTTTAGGGTAATTAAAGGATTTCCAATAGTTCAAACATCAAGTTTTGGACGAATGTAATGTAATTTGTAAATTCAAAACACCGGTCAAGTTCAGATTCACTACTGGTGCTAAAAGAAATACGTTGAAGCTTCTGGCTAATATACTACAACTGATACTTGCCTATATAAAAAGGCATTTTTACAGTAACTGCAAAGAATAATAATTCGGCAAAGAACAAGAATGAAACATTTTTAGGCTATAGATAATAGTCAGGCGCTGAAGGAACTGACGACAGCTCATGGCAGCCTCGAAATGTATTCAGCCAATTCCTCTAACCTTTTTGCTAACTTGCCGCATGGTGGCGTAAGAACGAACCTTAGGAAGCTTATAAGCTTAAGTATGAGTGGTTATGAATACACAAAGGTGCACGGCAACAAGGTGATCACATATGCTAGCATAGACATAACGCAAGACAATTATTATCAAGCTAAAATGTAATATATATATGATAGATTCCTTATTATTAGAGACATGCTATTTATTTTTTGGTGGCGTTATTTGGCAGATAAAAGGTATACCTCAAGGTGCTTCGTGTAGCCCCCAAATGGCAGATCTTACATTGGCTTGTATGGGATACGAACTCATAAAGAGACTAACGAGGACACAAACCCATGCCAATTCCTTATGTAATTTTACATATAGATACATAGATGACATAATACACGGCTTCAATAATGCATCACAGTTTGAACGAAGTTTGCAGGAAATATATTCTTCGACTTTAGAAATAGACAAAACCAACATTAGTCTAAATGGAATCGAATTTGTCTTGAACATAATAGTTTGCGAAAACAGGATCAAGTTTAGTATGTACATCAGAACAAATAGAGTGCTTATCAGTTACAATGTCGGGAACACCAGCATCTCCCCGCGCGGCCGCTTGACCTGGACTCTGCACCTCTTCCGCGAACATCTTCATTAATCATATTCCTAACGATTGGGGCTCCGCCTTTCCCATGCTCGGGTGGAAAAGTGATAAGAGAGCGTGTTCGCGAAAGAGGTGCAAAATCCAGGAGAAGCGGCCGCGCGAGAGCGAGGATGCTGGTGCTCTCGAGACTGCAGTTAATAAGCCCTGTATGTATAATTCCAAGGAATAGAACAAGATAAATTCTGCTCAATACTTGTGCTACAGAAGTACTTAGAACATATATGAATTGCTCAGATTACGTACAATTCAAAAAAGAATGGTAGAACTAAGCATGTTGTCTAAGAATAATGGATCGGAATATTGTTTATTTAGTGCTCTAATAAGCAACATAGGAGCGGTTAGTCCCAAAAAACAAAACACCAACAGAGCACGGTAAATGGCAGGCATTTTGAGTATCTACCCTATTTTCAGGTGTATAAGCCGCACCCTTTTCGCTCTAAAGGCGAACACGCCAAAAGACTGACTGTTATCATGGAGCGCGTTAAGTGAGAGCAGTGTGCGATAAGGCGACCGCTTCGCGAGACATATGCGCGGCGGCACGCCTGGGTCTGCTCGCGTTGAGAAAGGGTGCGGCTTATACACCTGAAAATAGGGTAAAAATGCACCAGTCACTAACATTCATACGAAACTGAGTAAAGAGGAGACAATACAACAAGCGCTCAACTGCGCATCTTAATGCCTTTCAAAAATTCAATCCAGCTTCATTTGGAGGGACAGCGAGACTACGAGCGGAAGCTAGCCGGCTACAACCCCAAAGAATAAAGTATAACATTTTAGAAAGTACAATAAGAATAGAAAAAAAGAGGGCTTGGCAGAACATCTACTCGTGAACTTGTTACAGAGGAAAGTCTATGACTAAGCGTAAAGTTTACAGGAGAGGTATGTAATGGAGTCGACGGTCTAGCGGTAAAAAAAAGGTTTGAACCTTTGACTGGCAGGACACGCGCGGATGAAGAACGCTTTATGTACAAAAAAACCGCAGAAACAACAACAAGGGCCCGAGGGCCAACAAGAAAATAACATCAATTAGTGCAAAACTTGGAGCTGGGGGATGCAAGATTTGACCCTCTCGTAGGGCTCGATTACTTGGCTTGATCGTTACTTGGGAGGAGGTCTGGTTCTCTTCTGGCCAGCTCGTTTCTACTCCCTGCGAGCGTCTTCTGCTCGCGGCTCCCCCTTATCCGCTTCTTTTATACTCCGAGAGGGTCAAATCGGCGGCGTTTCCCGCCAACCCCGTATCCGTGATCTATGGGTGATTCCTCCGACATCCCTCCCCTCCTGGGAGCCGTCGTCCGCGGCGGTGGCTGTAACTCGTCCAATTGTGCGCCGATCGTTCGTCTTCTGATAGTTTCACACAGGAGCCTCGCGTTCATCACTCCGCAGTAATTACCATAAAACTGAAATGTGCTTTCGGGCGCTCCGGCCTCAATCCACACCTTGTCATTCTCGATTCTCGATGATGCCAATAGAAATAACTGATCCGGACTTGCAAACTCTTTCAAAGCGGCATCAATCATTGCCCATAGCTCTGACATAATCTTCCAAATCCTTACTTCGTCGCACACTATGGGTGGCCATACCGACACGAGCTCACCGTAATGACGCCTGCCTTCAGACCATCTCTTTCCAAGGCTGCAGCACACCTTGATGCTAGGTACGCAATCGGTCCTGCCTTCTTCGGTCGCTGACTTTTTACTGCCAATGCCATCTCGACTTTGAATCCTCTTAGTGCCTCGTCGTACATCCCGACAACGTCATATCCTCTGATTGGAGTGTGCTTCTTTATTCCACTCTTGTTGCAGATGAATTCCGTCCACTCTGTACACTTCTCGAATGCCAAGTGCAACACCTTCTGCAAGGCTTTCGCGTCTAACAAGGGAAGTTCGCCGAATCGAAATGGCCGATTGATACGTGGTATACACCCGGACGCGGGGCTCGGGAGGTTAGTATCAAATGTGCGCCCATTAGCTGCGACGCGTTATTGTGAAGCAAGTTGTGGCCCTCTGAAGTTTTTGGCGTGTGCATTTCTAGAGAACGCACAAATGCTTCGATTGTGGTCGTGTGGTGTAGTGGTTAGCGTCTCGGACTCACAGGTAACCGGTGGGGGTTCGAGTCCTGTTGCTGTCCAAATGTTTTGCGTTCTTCTCAAAAATCATTTTTTACCTGTTGTATGTATTATTGAGGTAAAAAATTACACACACGGGTTACGGGATGATTTTTCTCACGAAAATTCGACCAGTGCTTCATATGTAAGATTTTCGTAGAGCGTAGCAACAACTTTTTAGCGACGGCTTTTCGATTAACTTTGAAGATTTGCCAAATCCTCACTCCCACATACTTTCTTCGATTGCACGTAGTATTTTCGTGACAATCTCCAAGTTGTATCACGTCGTACTATTGATTCTTGCTAATGGGCTACCTTGTGAGAATGGCACGGCAGGATGTATAATTAGTAGAGTTTAACCACCCGTATGTGTCATTTTTCACGTCAGTAATGCATGAAACAGGTAAAAAATGAATTTCGAGAAGAACGCAAAACATGTGGACGGCAATAGGATTGGAACCCTCACCGGTCACCTGTGAGTCCGAGACGCTAAACACTACACCACACGACCGCAATCGGAGCACTTGTGCGTTCTCTAGACATGCACACGCCAAAAACTTCAGAGGGCCATAACTTGCTTCACTATAACGCGTCGCAGCTAATGGGCGCACATTTGATACTAACCTCCCGAGCCCCGCGTCCGGGTATATACCACGTATCAATCGGCCATTTCGATTCGGCGAACTTCCCTTGTAAGCACACTGATCCTCCGCGATACAGCCTGATCTTTTCTCCCAAATCGAGGTCGCTTCGTCCAAATATGCTGCAGGCTACCCAGGCTTTCCAAACACTTCCGACTGACTCTCGCCCGAAGGCTCGTGGGAAATTCACTCCTTCAATTTCATTCAACTGCGACTTTGCGAGGCATTCGTCTAAGCATTGGTGTAGGAGATGACCTGGTTGTGCTTCATCCTCGATATATGCGTCCCCGAAATACGTGGCTACTTTAGCACACTTTGTTTTTACTTGTTTCTTTCTCCCTCTTCTCCCTCTACTAGTCACAGTATCAATACGGTCATTCGGGATCTCTACGGGCACAACTCTCAATATATCAAATTGCACTCTAATGGGCTCTGTGTTTTCCCCAATTCTGGTTATGAGTGCTGGGTTTTCACTGACGTCTAAGACCCTAAATGGTCCTGCGCAATCACCTGTGAGCTTTGGATGTGATGTTTTCCCTTTTTGTGCTGGGCATTTCATGTATACTCTATTTCCAACTTCTGGATACTTGATTTTCTCTACATGGTTCCTCTTATCATACTCCATTTTCATTCTTGCTCTTGTGCGTTCATTATATGCTCTAACGCGCTGTTGTACGTCTGCAATGGCTTGCAGCAATTCTGTCTTGTACTCGGATTCTCCACCGCTTCCTTGACAGATGCTCGCCCCCGTGGACGGAATCAAGTTCGATGGAAAGATTGGATCTGTTCCATGCAATATGAAGTATGGGCTTTCTCCTGTAGCATTGTGCGGAATCATGTTGTATGCCATCATGCAGAATGGCAATCGTGTGTCCCATTCCGTGGACACCTCTGTACATTTCCGTAGCATAGTAACGATGGTGCCGTTCAGCCTTTCCGTGATACCATTTTCTCGTGGATTGTAACCCTTGGTAAAGAGTTGTTTCATTCCTGTTATCCTTACGATCTCATTCATAACTTTGTTTTCAATTCACCTCCTCTGTCGGACAAAATTGCCTTCGGCCACCGACAACCGTCTGCTATCCATCTTCCAAATATCACCTTCGCCACTGTTTCGGCTTTCTTGTCTGGAACTGGATGGGCTGCTGCATTCTTGGAGAAATGGTCGATTACAGTGACTGCGTATCTATTGCCACTCGTGGTCTGACCTAACTCCAGTATGTCTACTCCAATGACCTCACACGGTTTTGTGGTTGCGATCGGTTTCAACGGTGGTACCAGTTTGCTGCGGGCGTTTTCAACGAAACATTTTTGACATTCTCGTGTACATTTGTGAATGTCTTGGGCCATCCTTGGCCAGAACACCCTTCTTTTCAGTTGATTGAAAATCTTTTGTGCACTAAAATGCCCTGCTAGGACCTCTTTGTGCGCCTCCAGGAAAACTTCTTTCGTTTGGCTTTTCGGTACGACATGTACCTGTAGTCCTTCTCATGTAAACATTGTAAGCTCTTCGTTTTCTATAGCAAAGTCTGCTATGCGTATGGGTTGTGTCATGCCCGCTATTTTCACGTACTCTTTTAATTTCCCCTCCGCGAGCATGTCGATTACCGATCTCCACTCATCATCGTTCTTCAATTCTTCCATCCATTTGGACTCAACGTTTACCGACACCGTGTTCACCACAGCTTCTCCGCATTCTCCTACTGCGGCTTCCTCCTTCCACGCTCCTTCTCTGCTCAGAGCGTCCGCCACTACATTGGCTTTTCCCTTGACATACTGGATACTTAAGTTGTATCTCTGCAGCTCCAATGACCATCTGAGAACTCGAGCTGTTACATTCGATCGCTTAAAGAGCGCTGTTAGCGGCAGGTGGTCGGCATAAACTATTGTAGGTAGGCCGTATATGAACATATGAAACTTTCGCACTGCAAAAACAACTGCTAGTGCTTCCAGATCCGTCACGTGATAGTTCCGCTCTGCTTTACTTAGCGATTTTGACGCGAAGTAGATAGGGTGCATTTCATTGTCTTCTCCCTTCTGCGTCAGCACTGCCCCAATTCCTGTTGTGGAAGCATCTGTGCATACGATAAAGGGAGTATCTCCCGTTCTTGCCTTCGCGATGTTTGGCTGTACGAGTACGGGTGCTGTTGGGACCATTTCTTTGAGTTTCTTGAAAGCTTCTTCTTCTGTGGATCCCCACCTCCACGTCTTCGCGCTTGATGTCAAGCGGAACAAGGGACCTGCTTGCTTCGAAAATCCTAAACAAAATTTGCGGTAGAACGATGCCATTCCTAGAAATCGTTTCAACTGCTTCTCATTCATGGGTATTGGATACTTCTGGATTGTTTCCACCTTCTCAGGATCCATGTGAACACCTTTGCTATCTATCCTGTGTCCCAAGAATGACACAGCTGGCTGTAACAAGAAACACTTCTTCGCCTTGAGCTTCAGACCTGCAGCTTTCATCGTTTTGCACACTACGCGCAGGAGTGTAATATGCTCCTCTCTGGTGTACGTACATCATAATGTCGTCGATGTAACAAAACACATCTTTTCCCAACAGTCTCCCAACACAGCATCCATAAGCCTCTGAAACACTGCTGGACTTGTGCTCAGCCCGGAAGGCACCACTTTGAAATGATATAGCCCTTCCGGTGTTGTGAACGCCGACTTTCCTTGGAATCCTCAGCTATTGGTATTTGCCAGTAGCCACTGCACATGTCCATGGTCGAAAAATAGTTTTTTCCTGCCATGTTTTGTAGTATAGCATCCATTGTTGGTAGGGAATAAGAGTCCAATTTGATACGTTTGTTCAACTCCCTGTAATCGACACACAGTCTTAACGACCCGTCTTTCTTTTCCACTAACACTATAAGGAAATGCCCATTCTGATGCGCTCTTCTCAATGATAGATCTTTTTTCAAGATCCTGTAACATCTGTCTGAGCTTCGCCCTGATGCCTAAAGGTACCGGCCTCGCTTTCATCTTGAGTGGTTCGTGGTCACCTGTGTTGATGCTCATCTTAAGCAGGTCTGTCTGCGTCAGCTCCTTGCATTGACTGCGAAAACGTCCTCGAACTCTTTCAGAACGTCCTCGATGTCTGCTTCCAGCGTTTTTAAGGCCCTATTTTCTCTTATCTGGTCTTGTAGTATTGCCTGTTTGTCGCTTCCTTGCAAGCTCCAGTCATCGCTATCCAACATCATAGCACCTGAGTCCTCCACCGAATTATACCATTTATTCCTTTCCTATGTGCCTACTTCTTCTTCCTGATGCAGCACTATCGGCTCAGTAGTCGTGTTCAACACTGGCACCTTTGCCTCCTGTTCTTTTACCATGAAAATTCCATCTGATACCTCTCGTCTTGATGGTCATAAAGCCTTCTCGGTGCTCTGCCCCTCTTGCTCCCTTTCTTCACATTTGATTCTCACTAATTTCGTTTTGCCCGGAGGTATCACGACTCGCTCCACTACTCTTGCTGTCCGGTTTTGGCTGCTGGAGGGTCAATGAGATGCCTAAGCTCTTCAATGCATTCGTTCTTAGGAGCACTTCGTCTCCCTCCTTTGTCACATGAAATGCCACTATGCTTCTAAATCCTCCTTCAATTTCTACCTCAACTTTCACCCCTCCAAGGAACTTCATGATGTGGTTTGAAGCGTCGTAAATGCTTCCCTCTTTCACTTCTAGGAACTTCAAAGAGTCCACATCATATCCTCTGTCTCTTGCATCTACTAGTACCTTGATGGGCATGATACTAATCATCGACCCAGTATCTATTAGCACTGTCACTCTTCGGTTCAGGATCCTCGGTGGTAACGCTGTTTTCTCCCGATCAAGCCGTCTGTCTTATCGCGGGCACTTTTTACCACCATATTACGTGCTCTGTCCATCATCGTTGCCATCGGACTTGTTGTGCCATTAAGGTCGTTGTTTGTCCTCTTGCTTCCACAGTCTCTTATTCGATGTCCAAAGCGACCACACCCGTAACATCGCCTTCCTTCGTTCTGGCGGTCTCATAGGGTGTCCGTATTCCTTGTTGAATGTGGTATCCTTTCCTCACTGCGCCTTTCTCTTTCCCCACTGACATCTCGACTATGCCTGTTCTGCGTTGATCTTTCTCGGCGATGATTGCCGCTCGTCCCGTCTTTTCCACTTGCACAGTCTTTTCGACTGCTCTATTTCGATCGCCACTTCTTTGATTGTATTGTATGCGTCCCTTGGGTTTACCTTGTGCAATGTCCCGACTAGCTGCACATATTCCGGCTACGTGCTCAAGTTGTGCAGGAGTATTTATGCATACTTGATAGATCTTTCCTCAATGCCACACTGAGAATTCGCTTTCCTAGCCAAGCCTTCCAGAGCTACGCAAAAATCGGCCACGCCTTGATTAGGTCTCATCCGCAAGTTTCTCAGAGCTGTAAGAGCTCTGAGCCTTGCTGCAGTTGAGTCGCACGCTAGTAGTGTGGTCATTTCTTCGAGCACCCTATCAAATCCTTGGTGCCCCACTGCCGAGGGGATACTCAGGAACACCGCCTTGGCTCGCCCTCCTAGATGCTCATCCCCCAGGATTTCTACCAAGGTGTGCTCATCCCGAATGATCGTACCGAATTTTCTCTTAAATTTTCTGATAAAACTCCCAAAGTCTTCACTTTCGTGCCCCTTATATACCCCTGGGTCCGCAAGACTCATACTTTGAAAGTAGTTCACTAATTGTTCCTGCGTACCTTGACATGACAGGAATTCGCTGCCTCTCATGTCCTGCGATTACCTTTAGAGCGGCTTTGACGTCCAACCAGTCACGGACCTTGCTTCTTTCCACCGCGTCTTCGAATTCGACATCTGAAATACTTCATCACTTGCACTTCTTTCAGCAAAGGCCAAACTGCCCTCACCCTGAATCTGCTCTTTTTCAACTCGGCCGTGCTCCAGCGCTGGTCAGGTAACTCTTGCGGGCTGTCCTGTAATGGATTTGTTTTAAGAGGTTCATTTGCTCTATCAAATGTTCCCCTCCTTCACTGAATCCTAGAAACATTTTGATACTAACAGCCAAATTCTCAATTTGATTCATGGTTTCCCTATTCTCCTAGATAGCTCTTCTTCCAGCGGCGCCCTGTACTTGACTGCCGCTCTACTTTCACTTAGGTGCCTGCTCACCACTTGTGGTAGCAGCTCTACATCCGTCTTGATGAGCTCTATTTGCTCTAATAAATCAACTTTTTCAAAATGTCCTACCTGATTCGATTTCATTTGATCCCTTTCTTTTTCTTCCATCTTGACAACTTTGCCCTTATCTGGAAGCAATGTGTTTCTTTTCTCAAAAATTTCCATCAAAAACGACGTGTATACGCGAAAAAACGACTTGTTTACTCGAAAAATAGGTAGGATAATCGATGAGGATATCTAAAAAAATCAATAGCGGCGCCTCTGTAAGCGCTTGAGGTGATAAGGTTCAAATCGATCCCTCCTCTCTTGTGCTCTTTTCCTTTTGTTTTCTGGTGGCTCCGGTGGCCTCTTGATGTCTCCGCAGCTAACACTAGCGATCAATCCGCTCGTGATCTACCAGTCAATGCGTCGGCTCGGCCCCCATGTAATGGAGTCGACGGTCTAGCGGTATGGAAAAAAAAGGTTTAAACCTTTGACTGGCAGGACACGCGCGGATGAAGAACGCTTTATGTACAAAAAAACCGCAGAAACAACAACAAGGGTCCGAGGGCCAACAAGAAAATAACAACAATTAGTGCAAAACTTGGAGCTGGGGGATGCAAGATTTGACCCTCTCGTAGGGCTCGATTACTTGGCTTGATCGTTACTTGGGACGAGGTCTGGTTCTCTTCTGGCCAGCTCGTTTCTACTCCCCGCGAGCGTCTTCTGCTCGCGGCTCCCCCTTATCCGCTTCTTTTATACCCTTCCGAGAGGGTCAAATCGGCGGCGTTTCCCGCCAACCCCCTATCCGTGATCTATGGGTGATTCCTCCGACAGGTATGCATTGGTGCCAATGAGAGTAAAAATGGATGTCTAATTAGTGACTTCAAGCAAAACACTCAAGCAATATCTTCAACTCCTAACAACTGTAGTACATCTACTTTCTTCAAAGCAGTTCTAAGTTGAGCTACCGAATTCAGAGACAAGAAGAAAGACGGCAATTTTGGGAGATGGTCAAGAGGCGCGATTTTACCGGCTGGGAGCAACTCAAAACTCTAGCCGTGCTATGGGAGTGCTCAAAAAGTCCGAAAAAAGCTCATTGGCTTAGCTGTTTGAGGTAATCATCTGATAAGTTTGACGACTTTTGCTAGAAAACTGACTGGAATATTCACGAATTTGCTATTAATTGCATTTTCATGGGTTTTCGACCTTTGAAATTTTTGTTTGGAATCGATTTCAAGATGATAAGACGGAAAAATCCGTGTAAGTATCTGGCATATTTCTTTGAGATTTCAACTTATTCTGGAACTTTATAAAACACTACATATGTGCTATATGCTATCCATCTGGCAGTAAAAATCGCGCCTCTTGACATACACCCCAATTTTTCGAGGATTGACGCTGTCAGGAGAAGTTTTCATGTTGCAGCAAAATGTAATGCTTTCCAAGCCTAGAAATTGTCAAGTTCAAAGAGGTCAACGCTCATTGATAGGTCACCCAGTATTTGCTGGGTTTCAAACCCACCTCAGCTCGCAATAATTTTAAGGCCATAAAGATATCAGCTAAAAATTTTCTGTAGAAAAGTTGCGACCGAGCTTGCGCAATCTGGTTTTATAGCCAGGTAGGGCAAGAGGGTAGTCAGGGTTTGGGGATGGGCGGTAAAACACAATCTTTGTAAAAAGTCTTTGAATCTTCTCAATTTTTCCGATGTATTTTTTCAAAGTTGGGTTCCAAACGTGGTTGCAATATTCTACCACTGGAAGAACAAGGGTTTTATATATTTTGGTCAGATGACTGGATAGTGCGAAGCAACGCATACATTATTCGAGTGGCTCGTAGATTTCGTTAACTTGTTCTAACTAATCAGGGTTGAGCCTCACCAGTACTGAAAGAAGGTTGTAATCAGGATAATAGTTGATTCCACAATTGAAGAATTCAGCCGAAAGTCGAATCTTCATTTTTTACCTTGACATATCATAAGGTCACCAGGAAGCCTGCTGTATAAAATAGGTATTATTTCGTAATCAGCAAATTACAATTGTCAAATTCTACATTTTCTAATGTCTCCCAACGTTCAAAAAGTTTGGAGTGGTAGTAACTTGGTCGAAACCGTCAAGTGATATGATGGTCCAATCATGATTACTTCGTGGTAGATATGATCATCTTCTCACGGCCACTCAGTTTAATCGGTCAAAATAATGAAACAAGCAAGTAACTAACAGAAAACCATATTTGTTTCATGCTTGTTTCATTCTAACCAAACTACGAATTTATCAGCAGGTTAACCCAATGTTTTATCAGCTGGAATAGTGAATATAGCACTTCATTTTATGAGATGCAGACGTGAAATCACCACATTATTGTTTAGAATGAAAAAGTACCCCTGACCGCTTTTCATTCAAAACCATGATGTGTTGGGTTCACATCGTGCAATCTTTCTTATATATCTAACATATAAAAAATTGTAATGCCAATTCAAAAAACATCACATAGCAGGAAACCGCAGTGCGGTCCCGAGCGGATGCAATCTAGTACCTTTGATTACTGGTTCACTAGTTAACGTGTAAAGCATTGAAGGAAGGTGGAAAAATCATTCGATCGTGCTACTGACGCTGAACGGCGTAATACACAGTGTGTTATGCGTTTTTGAGTCACGATCAGTTTAAAATTTGCATAAGGGCGGAGACAGGCGGCTAAAGCTTTTAAACAGCGAGAAATCTCGCTAAACACTAGTCTAATGTGGGACTTCGACAAGTTTTTCCAACAATACCAAAAGTCCGCAATGCTCCGCTTTTATACGAATTTGGGAGCCGATCACTTATGGTAAAACATTTATCAGCAGCTCGTGCTTTTAAATAATTTTGCACAATCTAAAAACTTAAACTCTAACATACCGCATTAAAACCATATCAAATTTGATAACGCACCACTGATTTCTGACGACATATCGCTAAGGTAAGCTTTACCGGATTAGAATATCTCACAAGGGAACGATACTCGGTGTCCGTGGCCTTTTGAGATGAGATGTATACCATTACACTCGTCTTGGAACGCTGATTCCGAATCTTACTTTCGTTTCTGCTAATCGCTTCAAAGATGTTATCATGGATTGCGCGGAGTTTGGCTGCCTAGGAAATATTGTCGGAACGCCAATACCATAAGTGCACTGTGGTCTAGTGGTTAGTGCGATATCCTCATGAGTTGGTGCAGGTGTAAGTGCGAGTCCTTTTGCGTTTCTCAGTTTTGCGTTGCCTCAATTAATCTTCTTTCGCATCCTCAAGCTAAGTGAACGCCCTTACTCTTAAAAAAATGTGAAATTTTGGAAAAAACGACTTTTGTTTGCGCTAAAATGTATCCAATGGTCATAATTCGAGTACTTTCTCGAACAAGTTTAATTGAAGCGATGCAAAAGTAAAAACACAAAAGGCTTTGAACTTACACCTGCATCAACTTATGAGACTATCGCACTAACCATTCGACCAGAACGTGGTCGCGGTAGAGGCCGTTCCAATGATGATCCATATTTCCCTTAAGCGGCCAAACTTGGATCGAAATTCCTCCATAACTTCTTTCAGAGAAACGATTAGCAGAAACGGAAGTCAGATCCAGAATCAGCTTTCGAAAACGAGAGCCATGGTATACATTTCGTCTCAAAAAGCCACGGACATTGAGTATGGTTCCCTTGTCAGCTATAGGCAAGAAGTTCATTTGGTAGTCATTATTAAAAGTTCAGTGTATCGCTGCTCAGTAAGGGTTAATTATGGAAGAATGAAAAGCTGCACATTGAATCTTATATATAAAGCTGAATATCTGTTTGTCTGATGAGTCTGTCTGTCTGTCTGTATGTCTGTCTGTCTGTACGTATGTTCCGAATAGAAAATTCCATTTCTGAACCGATCCGGACCAAACTTGGCACACATACACTTCGGGCCCCAGCGAGTGTCATATGCTACTTTTCGTCATCGATCGATATCGATTTTATCGATTTTTTGGAAAATTGGAGCTACAGGGCTGGGAAAGTAGCCTATGACACCCGCCGGGGCCCGAAGTGTATGTATGCCAAGTCTGGTCCGGATCGGTTAAGAAATGGAATTTTCTATTCGGAACATACGGCAGAGCCGGGTAAGCCAGCTAGCAATAAATATGGTAAAGTGCAATGATTGTGGAAAAGCATGAGAATGACTGGGATTTCGATCTCCTCCAGTGACTTTGCTTTGCAAGATAATCCATTTTGTGGTTTCCGATTGGTTAGCTCGTGATTTCATTAGAAAGATGATGTGAAGCTCAGCTGCTGTCATGAAAACTCAATCAACGTGATGGTTTCGACCAAATTACTACCACTCCTGATTTTTAAACGTGATTAACTCGGTTTCAAAAGTTGAAAAAAAGTTGGCTAGTTTATGCTCACAACAAAATAATGTTCTTTACAAGTCTATGCTAGAAGTCGGGATTCACGTCGCTTTCAAATAGTAAAATAAGAAATGCTGCCAAAATTCCAACCGGCGTGTATTTCATCTTGAGTGCTTTAACCTCACGGATTACCGCAAGGCCGAAACAAGTCGAACCTAGCTCAAGCTGAGTCCAAATCTGCTTTCGGTATCTGCTGTGCGCTCTTCTGGAAAAAATTATGAACATTTATAGCAAAAATTTCCACTTTTCATGATAGATCCACTAATAACTACAAAAGAGGGCCAAATGAAATAAGGCTTTACTTCAAGCTTAGAAAACCTTCTCCAAGTCATCAGAGCCAAGAAAGCCTGGATACTGATGATTCTGACCGTCTAAATCTCGTAAAATCAAATGGAAAAAGGTCCATAACTTTGTTCAAAGAGTTGCACAGCAAATAGCGATCATAGATTTGAGATCTTTCAAGGCGCATCTTTTGGTATACACCTCACCATATGTGCGATAAGGGGAGCGATTTGGTGGGAACCAAGTTTCGCAGGCGATAGTAGTGTCGATAATAGATTTATCCACAGACGAACCCCGGTGTTGAACCGGGGGGGGGGGGGGGAGCAACCTGTAATACAATCGGGGGCTCCCTATATAGGTAGTAAGGCGGAGCTGACCCGTGCACAATCAGACTGTCCAGGAAATATATGCAAGAAAGAGGATGCCGCGGCTTGGCGCGGCCCCTGGAAGATAGGTGCCACTCACTGGTGAGTGATTCGGCATTTAAATATAAGCGGTTGGGGAATGTAGCCTGTGGGGAATACCCGTGAGCTATTAGGATTTTAGAATTGTTGAGGTTAATGATACATAAATCATCAACACGGACCCTCTCCAGTGAAGGGGGTCTCTGCTACTCCCATCCTTGTAAGATGAAGGGGGTAGTGAGCCCTGAAAGCAAAATGCCCCAACAAATTACATATCATGCAGTGTATCTCTCGGTAGAGGGAGGCTAAAAAGAAATCGTCGGCCTATGTCGAATCCGCTTTTCCAGAGCTTTCGAATTATATAAAATGCTGGGCGAAAAAACTTGCCAATTTTTAAAAATGGAGTGGAGATATTTACTATTAGCTTGCTCCACCCAGCCTCCTCCAATATATTGGCTTTTATGGGTCACCGGAGCAAGCATTTTTTGAAGCCGGGAAGCTCGATGCGTCAAAAAGCTATATATAGTCGAAAGCCGAGATTATGGAGAATCAACCTTGGCCGTCGGCTTTTTTCTATCTCTTCGTAGCAGTAAGATATAAGGGATTTATCTGACCGATGTATCTACTGATTCGCTTTAGCTAACAAAAAATGCATTTAAATCTCTTTTATTCCATAAAAACGTAATCTTACTATCGTAGTCATTCATCATTCACGGTAATCACTGCGTATCACACTGAGCTGTTTTTGCAATCTTCAGCAAAACCATTTTTTACGAGCATCCTCAACTTGGTACACTTACCGCAGGTTTAGACTTACTTATTAGTTGGTTTTTTCTTGCTTCTCTTACAAGCAAAGGCGTCTATCTTTTTATCTATCTCAAAACTGTGACAAACCTTAGAAAACCTTAAGGCTTGAAAATAAATATGCTCAAAAATTTTTCCAAAAAACATGGAAGAAAGAGGCAGCGAACAAGCATCAACCATTTAGGTTCTTGAAAAAAATTCAAATGCTTTTTGATTCTTATATTCCTTTATTGGGGTGTTTATATTTTCAAGTTATTTTTTCTCTAGTCGATTCCAGTGCTACAGTATCTATTGTAGACGCCATTGACAGTGCGAAAAAAGCAACTACTGTGATATTCTCATTGTAACTGATAGAAATTCTTCTTTGCATGGAAGGTGGTTGTTGTATTTCACGACTGAGGTGAATCTCCACTAGCTTTTTGATCATGATTCACCCTCAGATTACCTTTCCAAACCAGCTTCAGGTGAAGAGGGTCATCCGGGTTCTGGCTCAAAGTGAGGGAGGTAAGATTCATTGCTCCCCCTATCTCAACTCTGTACCTCACTGCAAAAGGCCACAGTCTCCAAGTATCTTCCTTGTAAGACGTGAGCTCAAGGTTAACCTGGCAACTTTGGCCATGTCGGGAGCTGATTTCCTGATCTCAAAAGATCAGGCTCCACTGCCCGTTCATACCAAGCGCCCCAATTTTTCATAGATTACGAGTAGGGCGCTGTCATCTGCCCGGGCGCTCGTTTATCACGTAAGGTAGCGCCCGAACACCGAACCAGTTTTTAATAGATCCCGTTCCAAATCAGGCTACCACCCTAAATGGGGCGTAATTAATCTTTGAATCTCTCGGATACTTTTGCCGTTATACAGGATCTGAAACAACACTCCATGTTGATGAGCGTTGAGGGCACCATCCACTTAAATTGCGGTTGGTGAGAATTGGAGGTTGTATAATAGCGGAGCCCCAACTAATGGGGAATAGTTAGAACTCAACCCACAATTTTAGCCATATATCATCACAGTCGCGAAACGCTGATTTCAAATGTAAGTCTATTATCTTCTAAGCGACAATCCGATAAGCTAAGAGTTTGAAGGTGCGGATTTGTCAAGTATTCTGTAGTGCATGTTCCACATAAAACGTTTCAAATAACATATCGAGGTTTTCAGTGGCTGTTATTCTTCCCTGTAATTGAAATACGTATAATCACCATAATATCGCGTCGTCAGACTGGCTTTGAACGAACTTTATTCATTTCAAACTAAACACTCACATTCAAAAGCTCATAAGTCTTCCAAATAATAGCTCAGATGGCGAACATATATTTGAGATCAGCAATCCAAGATGAGTCCAATGATATACACTTCGTAAGGAATAGAGGTTGAGTTCTGACCATTCCCTCATAAGATTGCCCAAGTCCCGAAGCAAAATGAATTCCGAAGCGAGAAAAACGCTCTAGAAAGTAGAAGCTACCCAGGTGGCTCCGCTCATCAATATGGGTGGTTTGAAGATACTTAATTACTTACAAGGAGAGGATACTTATTCGAAAGCACCAGTCCAAGGGAGACATACATCGTCTGAAAGCGCTTGAAACGCTGATTCCAAATCTATAGTTTCTAACTGCGGAACGGTTTTGTAGAAAGAGTTATGAGGGGTGTTTCCCTCTGGGGTTGCGGCGCCCTTCAGATGTCGGCTCTTGTCTACGAGCATTATAGAAACACAAAATGGTGTAATGGTAAGTAATCTGAATGAAGATTACAATAAGGATTGTAATACTCATATTACTTTGGTTTGTTTAACACTTCTAACTTCGATTAGCATCAATATTATCAGAAATGTCAAGCTTTAGGGCTCCAAAGCCATTTAGAGGCTCAATTTTGCAAAAACTGCGATAAAGTTGCATGCGAAAGCATTGAAATCTTGACACTTTCCCTATCAAGCAAGTCACTTACCACTAGGCCAGTTGCCACCAGTTGATACTCCTCTACAGTTCTGATAGATAAGGGGAGAGGAGACATGCTGGAGGGCGCCTTAACCTCAGAGTGGGACACCCCTCATACCTCCTTCTACAAAATCGTTCCGCAGCTAGAAACTATAGATTTGAAATCAGCGTTTTAAACGCTTCAAGATGATATATGTTTCATTTGAATTGGTGCTTTCAACTAGGTATCCTCTCCTTGTTAGATACTTAGATGGACCGGCTTCACGTGACGTGCGGGCCCCAGCACAGAAATTTCCACTTCTCCTTGTCTCTCGCTTCAGATACCCACCATCTTCTTGGTTGCGTCGGTGGCTGCGTCCATAGTTGCAGGTGCCGAAATCGTACCCAGTTGATTTCTCAGCTAGTCCATCTGTTCCGCGAACACGTCTGCCCATCTCGCTGAAGGTTTTTCTCGGGACTTTTTGCTTTGCGAGGAATCCACTCCGATATTCTTAGTGTTCGTCTGTTATCCTTCTTCTTCTCAAGATGTGGCCGATCTATCGGTGCTTCGCTATCGCGACGTATTCCGCTAGGTCACGAAAAGGGGTCTTCTCAGATACGTACTGCGAAGTTCGACGAGATGTTGTTTGTGTCGGCTCATCTTCAAAAGACTGCGCTCAAGTGCTTTGAGGGTGGTGCGTACAACTTTCAACGTGAGTGCAGTGTCGGTACATGTCTCAGCTGCATAGCAGAGCAACGGGAGAACGGTTGAATCGAACAGGTAGGCACGAAACTCCGGGTCCGTCATTTGGTCGGTGGCTTCCTTAAAAGGCCCGAAGGTGGCCCAGACTGCTCTTCTTCTACTGTTAAGTTCTTCCCTCAATTCGTTCTCCATGTTCAATGAACGTCCGAGATACACGTAACCCTCAAGTCGTTCCATGTTCATTGAACTCCGAGATACACGTAAAAAGACGTCTCCATAATAACGGCGCCTTCCAATTCCATTTTTGCATCTTCGTAAGGGCCATTCTTCATAAACTGAGTCTTCTTCCAATTTATTCGCAATCCGATCTTCTTCCCTTTGCGTTTAGTTCCTTCAGCATCATCTCTGCTTCAGTGATACTGCTCGAAAAGAGAACGATGTTGTCCGCAAAACGAAGGTTCGACAGAAATCTCCCATCAACTCGTATGCCTCTCTCGTACCAGTCCAGTGACTTTATCACCCACTGCAAGGCCGCGGTGAACAGCTTCGACGGGATTGCGTCGCCTTACCGGACTCCCCAATGAATGGTCAGGGGGCGATGGACCACTTGCATCATCGTTGTACGGTCCTTGTAGCAGTCTAACGTCCTCACGTGAGCTGAGTCCACTCCTTGATCGCTCAGCAGGCATATTGGACGGTAGTTCCAAATATCCTCCGGTTCACCCTTACTGAAGAGTAGAACGGTTTTTGACGTTCTCCACTAGGTCGGGAATCCTGTTCTTTTGAAGGTATGATGTAATGTGCGACGCAAAAATCTCGTGTAGATGTCGTCCTCCGGCTCATAGGATTTCTACGGAAAAATGGTCTGTTCCTAGAGCCGTGGACGTCTTCATGGTGTCGCTGCGCCCGCCTCAGCAGGTAAATTCGTGGTGGTAGTTCTCCAGTGAAACAACGGACATCAGCACGGTGTTGCTGAGCGGAAGAAGTTGGTATAGAAGTTTTTCGGGTAGATTCCATCTTTTATTGAAAAGAAATCGGGGTCCCGTCTTCGTTCTCAATGATGCAGCCAGCGGCACGTGATATTCACAGAGGTCCTTTCGGCACTTCGTACGACCTTTGGCTGCTTCCAGTATCCTGACTTGCCTGTAATTTCTGAGATCCTGCAAAGCTGTTCAGCAACTGGCGTTGGCTAACAGTCGCTCGAGATGGGTTACTCGGATCTTGCCTCAGCGGTCTTCTTCTTTCGAGTAGTTCCTTGGTGGTCTTCGAGATGCGTTCCAAGTTCTTTTCGAAAGTAACTGAGGCGCACTCTCCGCAGACTCGCAATTTCTTTCAGAATTCGTAGTCGTACGTGGGGTCTTCCTCGATGAGCCAGTCACAACTAGATATGAGCTCTTCCAGTTTGTTACCGTCACAAACGACATTCTTCCCTCTTGCGGTACTGTGGCAGACCTTCTTTTCCAGCCCTCGACTGAATCGTACCTTCGCTCAAAGAAGGCGGTGATCGTAGCCACTGCAGAAGGATGGAACTACTGAGACATCGAGCAAGCTCCACCTTCAGTTGGAGAGAATGTGGTCAGCCTCCGCGTAAGTCGTTCCGTTGGGCGATTCCCATGTCCACCGACGATGTTCTTTCTTCATGAAGATGGAAATCCCATAACGTCGTGCCGCGAAGAGAAGCCCAGGGAGACGGTTGCCGTCATTCCGGAGTCCATATCTAAACTTCCCAATCCTATATTCCTTTTCTAGCGCCATCCCGATTTTGCGTGAAAGGCAGTGTCCGGGCAGAAAGTTAATTTTGAGATTTTGTGCTTTTCCGAGCCCATTCGCTATGCTGGATACGAAAATCTACACTAGAAAGAAAACGGCGAAAAAGTGCTCTAATGCAGGAGGGAAATTAGGAGGTGGGCGGGGTTCCCCCCCCCCCCCAATAAGAATTCACGCTCCAAGCTTCCAAGTGATTTTATCCATTCTGCTAGCACTTTGACATCTCCACCGGCCAAGTACGTACGCTTGACTTGAAATCGGAACCGAGAAGATTGCTCCGAAAGCTGGGAGCGTAAATTCCCAGTAGGAAGGACTCTCCCCCCCCCCCACCTCTGATTTCCCTCTTGTGTTGGAGTCCTTTTTCGCCGTTTCGCGCTTTCTAGTGTGGATTTTCGATTTCAGCATAGCGAATAGGCACGGGTAAGCACAAAATCTCAAAACTGACTTTTTGCCCGGACACTGCCTTTAAAGGCAATGGATCGGCAAGATCCAACAACTCGGGATTTTGATGCGGTAGGTTCCTTATCGCCCAACAATGAAAACAGTGCAATCCCGATTGCACAGCATGCTTTCCCTGCCGAGAAAATCGCTTTCGAACTTACACGCGCAGGCCGATGTTACACGCATCTGGAAGAGTTGGCAATTTCCTTCTCATCATTGGAGGCTGCCCGCCGCAACGCTGTAACCATTGGGTCCTGCCACGATTTAGCGTCATCGGCCTTGCTCCACTCGTCCAATATCAAAGGGAAGGGCATTAAAAACGCTCATTTTCGCCGTTTTCAAGCTTTTAAAGGTGGATTTTCGGGATCAGTGTATTGAAAAACCCCAGGTAAGCGCAAATTTGACTAGGTTGAGATTTGCCGAGCCATTGCCTTTAAAGTCACCCACAACAAACTTGTAAAAGGACTTCTCGTTGCGGACGACCTCCTCCACGTCTTCATAAAAGGAATCTAGTTCTGATTCATCAGCTGCTGGTGTTGGAGAGTAGCAGTTGATGATGCTGATGGTCTTCTAACTTGGAGGTCGTATTCGTAGAATGGCTAGTCGAGGTGATAGGATCTCATGCGAATCGACAAGAACGATAGATGGGAGGACGACAAAGCCAACGCCTCCAACGTTTCGTGATAAAACCTTTTCACAACGGATGATGTGGGTCCCATCACTCCTCTGCTGCACGTCCTTCTTCCTGGATTTCGTGTCCTGCAGAGCGATGATGTGATACTGAAGCCCTGCAGCGTCAAGAAGAGCGTGGAAGTCGGCGTTTGTGGAGATTGGCCCAGCGTTGGTAAGTTGAGAGCATGAGGCAGTCTCCATGGCGTGTCGTCCGAGCAGACGTGCCGTTTTTTGTCAAATCCAAAAGGCGCCTTGAGGACCCTGACACAGTTCTTGCTACCACCCGGCGCCGTAGGCGGGATCCAATGTGCAGGGTTTTTTCTTTCGTTTTCTCCTGCTGACGGAGTAATTAAACCCCTACAAGAGCATACTTACTAGGCCTACTCTTGATTTCCACGGGGCATCGCTGACCCGGAGGTGGAGGTGGAGCGGGGAGGACCGCCTAGCGACCGGAAAAACCAGGCGGCGGAAAACCTGGCGTGGCTGGCTTTTAGCTAGCCATCCGGCCAAAATCGGAAATGTCGAACTCCTTCACATCTTGGGGGCCCTGCCAGAGTATACACTCGGCTGAGCGTCGCGGTTCGACACCCAGCGTCACCCCCACGCCACGTTGAGGCGGCCGACCATTGTGGGAGTTTGAAGATATGAAGTCCAAAATTGTGCTCTAGTGCATCGAGTTGCCGTATATCAGCCTTTCACCACTATAGGTTTTCAACACTATCTACTCTGAAGCTCGTTTTGGAGCTCTTTTTCTATAGACCAGTCACGTTCATGTATGGAACACCTGGCCCTCTTCTACCCTCTGGATCGATTTTCTCGCTTCGCAGTTCATCTTTTGCAGCGGGAGTTAGGTCTAAGGCCTAAGGCATACCTCACGCGCTTTGGCCAAATCGCCAATTTCACGCGACTTGGCGGTTTGCTAGATTTGTACTAATTTATCGTGCGCGCTTCTCGAACGCATAGACGGGTAGCTTGTGTAAATTGTTGCAAATGGGTTAAGTTCTGACCAAAGGAAACGCATTAACGACGAATTACTTAGAGTCGCTTTTGTGCCAAATCGCGCAGTGACAGAAATCGCGCGAGGTATGCCTTAGGCCTAAGGCATACCTCGCGCGATTTCAATCGCTGCGCGATCTGACACTGCAACGACTCTTCATTACCGGTCGTAAACGCACTTTACTTGGGCCAGACTTGCTGCATTTGTTATAACTTAAGGAATCTACGCGCCCATGCATCTGAGAGCCGCGCATGCTTAATCTGCAGACATCTGGCAAATCGCCAGGCGCGAGGATGTGACGATTTCGCGAAATCGCGAGAGGTATGTCTTAGGCCTTAGGCGAGTTAGTTAAGGGCACGGCTCGGCACAAATGGCTAAACGGGCAGACTGATATCGTTTCGGTGGTGGAAAGCAAAGGGGTTATAATTTTTGCAGGGTCCGGAGGCGGAGCCCCGGAAAATGCATATATACGGGGCAAGGATCCATATATTGGCAAGCAAGTCCTCTCGTGATCTAATCTTTTCACCATCTTGTAGAGGAAGGTTTACTCTATATTATATGTGCTGTCGCAAAAGAATCGGTTTAAGAAAGGAGCGTTACAGCTACGAGTTGAAGACGCTAGGATTTCATTTGTAAATGAGGCTAAAAAAACTGCTACAGCATTCTTTTGCGACAGCCCAGGTAATATCAAGTAAGCTCTTCTCCACTAGATGGTGAAAATATCAGATTAAGAGAAGACCCTCTCTTCGGGGCACGGTGAGTTTATGGAATACCCGCTTCCGAATTTCTTGGTTTCTAGACCAACACCAAACCAACTGGGTTAATTCACACCATAAATATCGAAAATCAACATAGTTTTGGACCTTTTTGGCTCGGGCGGATAGAAAAAATATATATATATAAAATATATCCCAAAAATATATCCCATTGAACATAGCAGATCAAACCATTGCCTCTCCTCTTTTTTTAGCCAAAACAAGCATAAACACGCATTGTTAGATATCGCGCTCCAATCACATGCGGCGTCCTTCCAACTGTGTGGCGAAAAATGCATCGCCAAATTGTTAAAGGCAGTGTCCACGCAGATTTGGAGCTGCTCAGTTCCAACAGTTTACTGAAGCGGGCTCCTCATGCAGACCATAGCCCGGTTTCGAGTGCAAAATATTGCTTGTGAAGCGAGTAAACCACTTCACAAGTCTGAACAGATACGCCCCTTTATTTGTACCGAAGCAGGGAATCCGACTGGGACGCCGCCGTTGCGACGCTGTCATTGGCTGCAACCACGCGTCCCGGCACGATTACTTGCTTCGGTACGGACAAGGGGGCGTCTCTGTTCAGACTTCTGAAGCGGTTTACTCGCTTCACAAGCAATATTTTGCACTCGAAACTGGACTATGGTCTGTATGAGGAGTCCGCTTCAATAAAATGTTGGAACTGAGGAGCTCCAAATCTGCGTGGACACTGCCTTTAAGGCTACAGATTTGGTTGGCTTAGGAGGTTTCGACATACACAGCATCAAAATGGTACCATACTCAATGATAGAGCCTGTAATCAGTTCAAAAAGTGGTTTTTTTTGCTTTTTCAATTTAGGTGATTCCTCAAAATACGCTTTGCTCGCTTTTTCATTGTTATACTGTTGATTAAGGGTTTCTCCTATTGATTCTGACGTCAAAAGGGGCCTCGTAGAATTTAAGTTATGGGGGACTTCCTTTCCAAAAATGTTCCAAACCAACGCATGCCGGGCCCTGTTATGGCCTAAGGCTTGTCCCAAAATAATGTGCACACTGTTTGATTTTGAATAACTCTCTTATTATGAAGTCTTTCGAGAAGCGGTAAGCGCCATTTTGTAGAGCTGGCTTCAGCTTAGATTTGCAATATAGAGCAAATCACCGACCGCTCTTCATTACTGTAAGATTACGGTAGAAACTTGAAAGAGGGTTTTGGGCCATAAAAGGCCATATTTTGCCTCAGAAAGGAATCAAAACAGCCTGGAAACTTTTACATTAGGCCAATTAGAGTTGCTGATTCTAACTGTAAAGTTCCCAACTTATTATGATGCTTCACTGAAGAGTTATGCGAGGTAAGCAGTAGCGGCCATTTTCTCAATATTCCTAAAAAGTGCGGTTGCACCGTTTAGAAAGCTTCGCAATCTTGAGAATAGTTGAGTATTGAACTTAGGCCTCGCTAATAACCCTATTACATAAGTTTTCACATATTTTTGAAAATTTTTGGAGCGGCAGCTTTTTCCACAGTGACACCATATGTTCCAAGTTTCTACCGTAATCCTACAGTAATGAAGAGCGCTCGGTAATTCGCTCTATACTGTAAATCTAAGCTGAAGCCAGCTCTACGAAATGGCGCTTACCGCTTCTCGAAAGACCTCATAATAAGAGAGTTATTCAAAATCTAACAGTGTGCACATTATTTTGGGACACCCTGTATAGGCGCCGTAAAACCTAATTGCCCGCGCCGTGCCTTGAACTCCAGCGTAAGCGAGCGTTCGTCGCGAACGACTGTCGGCGTTCACCACTTTCCAAGAAGTCTTTCTTCAACTTTCATGTTGTTCTCGTCAATGTAAGGCATATCTTGACGAAAGCTCCCTTTAAAACTTTTAAAAAAAATGTGTGGAAAGGGTACACGCTTATTGTCTCTTGCAAAAAGCCTATAGCGCTTGGGACCAAACGTTTGCAGCCCCGCCGCGCGTTGGTGTCAAAGCGACGGGTGGGCAATGGGATTTTACGGGGCCTGTAACTCGCTGCTTAGGTATGGACTAAACCAACGAGCAGAGAAGGCAGCGCTGCTTCGGCTGCTTCTTCAGTGCTCGTTGAGTGCAAAAACCAGCCAAAATGACTGCGTCGCCTAGTTCTAAAATTCGATACGAGAGAATTAGCACGTTTTGAGTTGGATCTGGAGTCATATTCTACTCCTACGAGGAGTCATGATCCATTTTTCATTATCAAATTTATAATGAAAAGGTAAACTCATACGAGCAAACTTTAAGAAGAGCATAAGTGTACTAATTCCATTTGACCCTTATCAATGGCTGTCCCAGCAATACGAGGAAGTTCTTCAGGCAATGACATGATCAGAGTGCACTGGTGGCGAAATTTTAACTGACCTGACAGTGTCCGTCACTTTCTCAACACATTGACGACCATGCAGATTTTTAGTTGTCTGCTGTCTGGGACCAATGCCGTCTACGGACCAGCCCACAGTTTTCAACTATAATTACGCATAATGCCATCTACAGTACACCTACAGTAGATCTGAAAGGCTGACAAAGAAAGTAGAGGTCATCCCTAGATTCAGTGCAAAAGAGAGCTCCTGGAATGAATTTATCCCGAGATAGTAGTCATTTTGACAGAATACAAACCTGACACACATGGTCTGTCAAGCGGTCCCACGCGGCAGTCATTGCTTGTCACATCATGACACACCATGCCACCGCTTGACACACTGACTGTCAAATTAAATCTGCCAATCTGTAGTTGATTTGATTACTTCACATCTCTTCAACTTCATGGAGTATCTCTCTCCAGTTCATCTCAATATTTTCCCATGTCCGCCTCTAAACTCCTATTGATGGTCTTAGGTTGCACTCATGATTTGCTCATGCAAGAAAGACGGACGTTGTTTCTAGAGCGCCAATTTCAGCAAACCGGTAAAAATAGGTAGATTCAAAGAAAAGCAGCTATTTGCAGCTCAAAGCAGCTGAGATACGCTCAGAAAAAGTGAGCGTAACTCAGCTGCAAGATCTATTGCAGCGCTGATTAGCACGAGCAGCGCGCTCAAAAATGAGTTGCTGGGTATGGACATGACCTCTTGCTTAGCTGCTGCAGCGTGAGCTAACAGTGTCACCCCGCTGCAATCGATACGCATTGAATGCGTTGCTGCCACCGCTACGTATAGACACGACGCCAGGTCTGTATCAAGCCTAAGGCATAGCTCACGCGATTCGACCACATGGCGACGCCCACGCGACTTGGCATTCTGCCAGATTTTCACAAATTGGTCGTGGGACGTTCTCAAATGCATAGGCGTGTAGCTTTTTTAAGTTTGCAAAAGGATCAAGTGTTCTTTTCAAAACTGTGCCGAATCGCGCAGCGACGGAAATCGTAGGTACAGGAACTTTAAATCTAAGTGTCACGGTCGACGTGGTTCAGGTCCTCGGAGCCGCTCGCTTGGGTCTCTCACGTGGTTCACGCATCCACTAAGACCTTCGCGGCATTGGGTGCGGTATTGTACCATGTGAACCCAAGCGAGGGGGCTCTCCTGAACCACGTCGACCGTGACACTCAGACTGAAAGCCCCTGTATGCCTTAGGCCTACCTATGGCCTTTCGTTCCATAAATCCCCTGAAGGTGGGTTTCTTGACACTAATCTCTCGCATACTATCTTCTCACCCAGGAAATTTTTTTCTCCGTCTCAAGGGAAGGGACGAGTCCAGGCTCCAAAGTGAGAAAGAGAGGAAGGGAAGTGTGAGATTCATCTCAAGCTATCGCACCCATGCGTGTAATCGGTTATGCAGGTTATTAAACTACAGCAAATGCACTCCTTAAGAGAAAAAGAGTGCACGGTTGTTGGTCGAAATCGCATCTCTAACATGTATGTGCCATGCTTCTGGCAAACTAAGGAGCAACTGATGACTTCTAACAATGGAAGGATCCCAAATCGCAGTGGCAAACTAGAACGAAATGCAGACGCGTTTTGATGAGTTGATTGCAAATCTACCTTTCCCATCTGCTGCGGGTATCTCTGGAAGAAGTTATGTGCGGTTAAAAGTGCAACTTATTAGGGTTTTGATGCATGCCGTGCATTGAAATCAAATGAAAGTGCATAAATGACAAGGTATCGGGTGTGCTGACCACAAAAAATGCGCACATTGACCAGAAACACAAAAAGTGCTTTTGAAAAACTGATAGTTGAAGGAGTGCCACTTAGCGTTTGCCATAATTGGACTATCAAACACTCACTTCTTCCAGAGAACCTCGCAGCAGATATAGAAGGTAGATTCGAAATTAGCTGATCAAGACGCATCTAATTATATGCATTTCGTTTCAGGTTGCCTCTGTGATTTGAGATCATTCCATGGGGCCTTGGGCATACCTCACGCGATTGTTAATTGTCCGTAAATCATCGTAAGGGTTTCTGAATGTACGGAAGATAGGGCATTTTACCAACTGCGGAAGTTCTACATGCTGTGCATTTGGGGTCTGCCAGTATTCAGCTTGAAATTTGGCAATTTGCCAGATCGCGTGGCGACTGAAATCGCGTGAGGTAACAATATTACTTCTTCAGCCGCCGTTCAAGCCGTCTTACAGTAATATAGATGTCGATTCATTTGTCAACGGTGTTACGGACGTCACACATTTGACGCCTATTGCATCCGAGTAATGGCGTCATTGTGAAAAAACGTTCATTTTGTTTCTGGTAAATGCAATTGAAGATGGATGGAGCGGTACTGTGGTCTATATGATTCATCTTCAAAACGACCAGAATTCACAATTCGCGATTTGCGCAACTGATGTTTCGGTAGCACGTTTGACTGATCGAGGCTGAGTCAACGATGAAGTTCGATTGTGGAAAAAAACGTTCATTTTGTTTCTGGTAAATGCAATTGAAGATGGATGGAGCGGTATTGTGGTCTATATGATTCATCTTCAAAACGACCTGAATTCACAATTCGCGATTTGCGCAACTGATGTTTCGGTAGCACGTTTGACTGATTGAGGCTGAGTCAACGATGAAGTTCGACCCCGTTCCGGAATCTTCAGCGGAACAAAAAGTGTAGTTTTTCGTTGTATGCATTTGTGAATGGGTATTTATATGTACCCTCGAACAGCCTTTAACCAAACTAGCCTTGTACTTGCAACATACGTGTGCAAAGGGGGAACATGGCCTCTCCAGGGTGAAGGGGGTATGAGGGCCGTCGGGGGGGGGGGGGGGGGGGGAAAGGGGGTTAGGGGAGCGACCGCCGCTGTAAAGGTGCGCCGACCGGGGGGGGGGGGGTAATATTCGCCATCAGCTCCTCATATTCTTTTAATTCACATGCATCAAGTGAAATTGTAGCCAAACCGGATTAAAGTCGAATATTGGGTTTTATCCGCTGAAACTCGGAGAAGAAAAACTGGAAAAAGTGAGACTAAGAAATCAACATTTCACGCAAAATTATAAAACTATCGACATTATTGCATCTAAATTTAGTTACATGTTGATCCTAAATATTATTATGATGACTGTCAAAACTTATTTGCAGGTTTACTGAGAAGTACGTCGGAAACGTGCCGCTGTTGTTCACTTCTGGAGAAGCCTTACATGTGAAGCCTTTGTGTATATATGTTAGCGAAGTTACTCACGTATTTGCTGAAACAATAAGTGAAATAATAAATGAACTTTGATGATCGGTGCGCAACTGAATTGCATTCTTTTGAAGAGGAATAATTCTTTAAGCAGATGGCGGAATGCGTAAAAAGTCATTGAATGATTCCGGGAATCAGGAGGAAAACTCTATAATAAGCCTACTCTAGTTTAGAAGTCTAGTTTCCATCCGCTCTCAAAAGACATACAGCTTGCCAGGAGAAAGAGTGATTTAGTCCTGCCAGGAAGAGATAGTTTTAGTTCTTTCAAAATTAAGTAATTTTTCTATAAAAAATTGTAACTTTTTCATATGGGAAGATAGGAGAGTCTCTAGCTATACCTTGAATTACTCTTGTTGAGAGCTTTCAGAAAATATATAGCTTGCCAGGAAAGAAAGGAGTTTCCGTTTAGGATGAAGGTGGTCGTAATTGTTCTTCCAGAATTAGGGAATTTTTTAAAAAAAATTCATAACTTTACTATGTGAAAAGCTAGAAGAGTCTTTTGCACTATATTGGAATCCTCTCGTCGTCCGCTTTCTGAAAATATGTTTGCCAGGAAAAAAGGGGATTTTCCTATCGGGTGAAAGGGGTCGTAGTTGTTTTTCCGGAATTAAGCCAATTTTTAATTTAAAAAAATTATAACATTTTTATATGAGAAGCTAGGAGAGAGTTTAGGTGTTTATTGAATTCCTCTCGTCGTCCGCTTTCAGAAAATATATAGGTTGTGGGGAGAAGGATGATAAAAGTACGTGGTGAAAGGGGGAGGAACATGGTATAATGGGCATGTTCCTTTAGCTCCTCAAAACGACGCTTTTGGAGTACAGAAAGGCACATTTCCATATACCATGTTCCTCCCCCTTTCACCACGTACTTTTAGCATCCTTCTCCCCACAACCTATATATTTTCTGAAAGCGGACGACGAGAGGAATTCAATGAACACCTAAGTTCTCTCCTAGCTTCTCACGTAAAAATGTTATAATTTTTTTGAATCAAAAATTGGCTTAATTCCGGAAAAACAACTACGACCCCTTTCACCCGATAGGAAAATCCCCTTTTTCCCGGCAACCTACTATTTTCAGAAAGCGGACGACGAGAGGATTCCAATATAGTGCAAAAGACTCTTCTAGCTTTTCATATAGTAAAGTTATGAATTTTTATTTAAAAAATTCCCTAATTCTGGAAGAACAATTACGACCACCTTCATCCTAAACGGAAACTCCTTTCTTTCCTGGCAAGCTATATATTTTCTGAAAGCTTTCAACAAGAGTAATTCAAGATATAGCTAGAGACTCTCCTATCTTCCCATATGAAAAAGTTACAATTTTTTATAGAAAAATTACTTAATTTTGAAAGAACTAAAACTATCTCTTCCTGGCAGGACTAAATCTCTCTTTCTCCTGGCAAGCTGTATGTCTTTTGAGAGCGGATGGAAACTAGACTTCTAAACTAGAGTAGGCTTATTATAGAGTTTTCCTCCTGATTTCCGGAATCATTCAATGACTTTTTACGCATTCCGCCATCTGCTTAAATAATTATTCCTCTTCAAAAGAATGCAATTCAGCTGCGCACCGATCATCAAAGTTCATTTATTATTTCACTTATTGTTTCAGCAAATACGTGAGTAACTTCATTAACACATATACACGAAGGCTTCACACGTAAGTTTTTCTCCAAAAGTGAACAACAGCGGCACGTTTCCGACGTACTTCTCAGTAAACCTGCAAATAAGTTTTGACAGTCATCATAATAATATTTAGGATCAACATGTAACTAAATTTAGATGCAATAATGTCGATAGTTTTATAATTTGCTTAAAATGTTGATTTCTTAGTCTCACTTTCTCCAGTTCCTCATCGGCCGTGGGTGAAGGGGGGTCAGCTGGGTTCCGGCCCAGGGGTGAAGGGAGTAGGAACACATTATCCCCTTTTCACATGTATGACTTGCAAACGAAATCCTACCCACTTTTTCATCGTCGTAAGCTTTGTAGATCCTAGGGTTTGCAATAACTTTATTTCCCTAAATTACAGGCTCTAGTGATCTTCAGAATTGGCTATTATAATTTGTAAAATGCAGCTGCGTAGCTTTTATATAGCCAAGGCGTGGCAGTGGGTGGCACTAAAGAACCTTTCCTGTAAACTAAACTGTTTGTTTCCTTCAGGAATCCACAATAGACACTGTTTTTCACGAAAAAGATCAACGAGAAAGGAATTTAATTGTATAAAAAAGAAACAAAGAGCATACTCCATGTGGTAACCATCAATGAGCAATCTATTCTTAAACATGCGAAGTTGTAAAAAGTAAAAGAACAGGTATTTGGGAATGCCTCTGCAAGTTGCACACTTTATACACTTCTCATCAGATCCGAGTTATTTTTGGTGATGCTTTTACAAATCATTTACAACTCAGCCAAAGTTGTCTGGTTTTCGATGTCTTTTAATCTAGGTGATATTCCTTTCGAAGTAAACAAGGAAGGAGAAGGTTGACGACAAAAATATGCTACCGGATGCTCTTTCAGTTGGACTTCATATGCTTGTACATACTCAGACAGTCGAAGAGATACCTCCGGCGGGCATATGGCGCGAGTCTGCCACTTCCTCCGGAGCCCTGCCATTTCACGCATTTTTGTGACCCGGGGCTCTCCCAAAAGGGGCTTCATTCACCGTGACGTCACGGTGACGTCACAAACAGGACGAATGGGACCCCTATCCGCGACGCGCAAATCTCTGCTCCGGAGGTGCGCCACTTTTGGGAGAGCCCCGGAGCACAAAAATGCGTGAAATGGCAGGGCTCCGGAGCGCGAAGTGGCAATTCTCCTCTGGGGAAGGCCCGCGACCCTGCCATTTCTGCTCCGAAGGTATCCCATCGACTGTCTGAGTATATTCATGGTAGAAGACCGCAATCTCCGCGCCTTTCAAGTGATGGCTCTTCGTGGGTAGAGATCTTACACACGAGTGGAGTCCCAAACCTCAACACGAGTTCTGTTAGTTTAAAATTGGGATTTTTGAACGCTGTTGAGAAGTACGCATGAAGAACCACGCTCAGCAACTGAACTTTAGCTTATGAGGACATCTTTAGCTGATTTACATCTACAGTTGTCATTAGTTGGGAAATTGGGTTTACAACTGATTGCCAACAAGCCGGATGTATACACATCTGAAAAATTCATACAAGATGTGAATAGCACAGTCTTCTTAATGCTTGCACATTGTGCTTGTTTTGAATGAAACGTCAGAGTTCCAATCGTAGACGAACGCCGTAGTACTTCTCTTGGAGGACAAACTTGCAATCTATGTTTAGGTAAATCAGCTCTGACTGATAATGATCCAACATTAAGCGCTAGCGATTCCAGCCTCATCCAAGTTCAATAAAAACACAGAAAAGGGCACCCTCACAATGACGCAGCTAACAAGTGCAACAGGCGTCAATTATGTTACAAATCCGCAATGCAACCTAACAAGTAGCAATTAAATTGACGTCAAGCGTACTGTAAGACAGCCGGACGGTGGCTGAAGAAGTAATATTGTCGTGAGCAGGGTCAAGCGTGTGATGCGACTGTCGCAACGGGGGGTCGTAGGGGGGGGGGGGTAACGGTGAGGGGGGGGGGGTCCTAAAAGGAGGTAGTTTGGATAAAAGACCGAAAGCATGGAGGGAAATCGAATGGCAAATAATTATTACATGTTCTTAACAATAAATTCATGGAATGTCGTGTACCAATGTATCAAGTCAAAACGAGTAAACAATAATTTGAAAACATTTGCAAACGTAGAAATTCGCTTCATTCGCTGCACTTTTGAAAGATCATGACTTAGTTCATTTTTTTCTATAGGAAACACTATTTCTTCCGCAAAATATTGTCGCAAACGGGGATCGAACCCTGCTGGCATGAATAAAACTAAAAAAATAAACACTTTTAGAAGCTCAAATGCTACTAAAGGCATGGATGTGTGATAAAGATGTTGGATGTACCGAATGGTGCAGAAGTCCTGCTTCCGAAGGCTCACTGAAGACTCCCACACTCGAAAAAAGAGCATATTTCTATCAACGCTAATGATGAATAATTTGTAAATCTGTTTGTAACGCTTTTCATACGGTCCCTACAATTTATATGTATCGTTTATTCGTTGACCGTAACGACTGCTGACCGCGCGGCGACCGCTGCGCGTGCATGATGTTTTCGTAGAAAAGATGAATAGAAAGAAAACAGAGGATTCTTCTCATCTTTATAATGTAGAAAAGAAACAAAGAATTCTTCTCATCTTAAGCCACGGTCCAACTTGTCACTTTTTCGCAAGTTTAGAAGGCACGCGTCGCAATCGCCACGCGGTCGGCACAGTCCGTACGGTCAACGAATGAACGATACTTTAAAGGTGCTCTACTACATTTGTGCAAAATTTGGTCCTACTTCATAGCCTTCGGATTTTCTGATGATTTTATGTATGGTGGCAAAAAATGACAAAAGGGGAGTCGTATCTGGGTCGCATCTATATTTTTCCGAAGCTATTGAAGTTTGTTGGCTGTAATTTTGCTGTAATACGAGGCCATCCTCCTACTTTCTATCCTAAAAATTTCATGCCGTTTCATTACTTCTCCGATGAGTTACAAATTTTCAAGCTTAAAAATCCCAGTTTTTTAGGATCGCATCTAAATTTGTGAGAGTCGCATCTAAATTTTTTCGAGCTCACTGCTTCTCAAGGGCTGAAACTTTTTCTGTAAATAGCCTGGGCACTATGCTTCAGAACCTGTTCATTGCAGCCTCTCAGTCTTTCCTGGCCTTAGTTACGAATTTTCAACCTAACGTGCTCATGCACGTTTTTGACATCGTTCTGGACGGCGCTAAAGCGGTTCGCGGAAAAAACTGTGCAAGAGGTAGAAAGTAAGCTTCTCAGTCGAAAACATCTTTTGTAGTTCAAGAATGTCATTTTTTCTCGGTGCAAAAATTTTGTCGCATACGGGAACCGAATTTGCTGGCCTGAAGTATGCCAGAAAATTCAAAAAAAAAACTTGCAGAATCTCAAACATTATTGAAGGTGTGTATGTGTGCTACAGATGCTGGATGCACCCATTGGCCTAGAAATTCTGCTTCCGAAACCTCACTGATGTTCTCAAGCAGGTGTTTATTGAGATTGACATTCGTTTATGCAGGTTATCGCGAGGAATGTGGGCAGGGGAGGTAAGGGGGATAAATGGGGGAGGGTGGGGGAGGGGGGGGGGGTCGTATGGATGGGTACCTTCAGGGGGGGGGGTCGTAACTGAGGGTCCCGGATCGCATCAACACGCTTGACCCTGGTCGTGAGGTATACCCATGGCCGGGTGGAGGAACGAACACCTCAATTAGGCACCGCCTCCGCGGACCACTGGTCCCAACACGATGCACAACAGTAGGACGAAAGGACCAGCAGCCCGCGGAGGCTTTGCCTAATTGAGGCGTTCGTTCCTCTACCCCTTCGTTATTGGTTGAATCAGTGAACTGATCAGTAGCGATGTGGATTAAGTGGAAAGCGAATGAAGTGGATTAGATATAGCCGCGTCATACAGGCCGCATTTGCTTATGACATGGCATCCAGAAGCTCTTCGCAACTGCTATAGATACTCCTGTTTCGTCAGGAGTGATGTTCTCGTGCGGCTTGGGTCCCGCGCAGCCGCCTCGCCTAAGCTCTGCAACTCTTTCGCGAGCGCGCTCTTCATTTTTCCATGCTTAATCAGCGATTATAGCTCGGCCTCGTCCACACTCGTGGGGAAATGATCGGAAAGCACGCTCGCGAAAGAGGTGCAGAGCAAGTGAGGCGTCGCACTAAAGTCGAGCCGCACGAGCCCCATCATTCCTAATGAAACTGAAAGTAGGAAGTTATCTTATAGAATAACCAAAAGCTTTTGCTAAAGGACATCAGTAGCTTGTCATGCCAAAGTGGGTATCTATATGATTTCAGCAACTCTGAAGAATACCCACAAGCTTATTTGTGTTCCAATTGATGTTGAGACGTCATATGCTCTAGAAGAACTTCCCTAGTTTTCAAAGAAAAAGTAGTAGTTTATCCGGGGGCAATGATGCTAATCCACCGTTCGGCACCACCTAGGAAAAACAGCGCTAATACACTATTGATGATGAGATTATTAGACTTGCATATAAGGACGGCAGGAAAATAACCATACCACAATTTCATCTTTCTTCAAATAATCGCCCCAGGAAAGAGAACAAGATGCGATGTAGTAGGTCAATGAGTCATATTGAAACAATCGGATTCGGACGGGTTCAGGCGGATTCGGGCGTATTCGGACGAACTCGGGCGGGTCCGAACGGGTACCGGCGCGATCTGAACGATGCCGAACCTGAACTTCACCCAGCCCCCCTCACTCCCACTGCAACACAGGGTATCGCCGAATATTTTGCCTGCTTTTGGCTAGAACGCATTATAGGTGCTTTGCTTAACATCTTCTCCAGCTAGAAGAGGTTTACTCACAGCTATATGCACGTACTGGTCCGTTATTCAGCATAATATCTTTTAAGTGACTCTTCAAAAGCGTGCTCACCGCTTGTGTTACCTTCACTCCTAGTGATAGAGCGGGCGGAGTCTTCCAGATTCGATAGTTCGATGATCTATTCTTTACCTCTTAACAGCACTGGGTCTGCCAGAAACGGCGTTACCAAGTCCTGGCCCGCGCTGGCGCTGTTTTCCACAGCTCTAAAGCTAGAGGAAAACGCGCAGAAATCGCGAAATCGTTGAGTTATTATAAAATACCATTTTTGCGGCTTTTATACATGGGCTTGGTTCACTACATGTCGGTATAATCATTTATAAAAATAATATCGATACTGGTTGACAAAGCTGGATCCAAGTGCGCTCCCATTGAAGCGTCGTTGCTGCAAAGCGTGTTGCCTCACCTGCTGGTCAGGTTCGTTACACGGCTATTTCGGTGACTGATCAAATTTGCATGTTAGCTTATTCCAGTTGCCTTCCAGGGAGCATGGTAGGGACTACGAAACTGTCGTAATGTGCCTCACTCTTCTTCGTGTTGAATTGTCACATCTTTCTTGTATAAGGCGCAAGCAGTTTACATGAATTTGTTTGCAGTCGCCTCTACCATTTACAGAGCTGACGCATAAGTTCTGTATTCTCGTCAAAAGTCATATATCATCTCGGAGAAGGTTACTTGAGAATGCTGCGTGAGTCACCCGATCAAACTACGTGTGCAAAGCGTAGTCAAGTATCCTAGTCTCAGCCTGGATGTTATATAATGCATCAGCAATTGTTTTGGTTTCTTTTTCTCTACTTTGACTTATGTTACTCTAGAACTTGTTGGGAATTGCTTTTTATCAACTTGCTATCGATGTAATTTGTCGTATGCCATGTTTTGAAGCTAGTTGATTTAAACCTTCAACTCTTTCAGATTCTCATTTCTGTACCCTGAAACTCCTTGTCGTCAAGTGAGCTCTTTTTTACCGTATCACTTTGTGATGACTGTGGACGATGCTGTTCTCAATAAAGTACTGAAGTATGGCAAACTGATCAAGAAAAAGGAGAAGGTAGGTGACAGTCCGCTCTTTCGAATTCCGCTTTCCAAAAAGTTTCGCAGGTGTCTCATGCTTTGGCAAGATTGAACAACATTGATATGACGCTGGAGATATTGTCTGCTACCAATATTGGCCGCTATGTAAACAGGTCTGTTTTGTTTTACTTTTTTAAAATATAGTCCATCATCACTTACCTCAAACCAAACATATAGTTGTCTCTGCATTAGAAAGCTGTTTTTACATTTTTTGGATCTCCAATCCCTGCTGCCATGACCAGGTGGGTAGCCTTTGCAGCAGCTGTAGCATTCGTATTGACTTATTTCTCATGGTGAAGAATACAAAACTGACACTCCAAGCTTGTATTCTAATGTGTTAAACATCGTATGGATAACTTTGATGATCTGTTTGAGCGGTAGTCGAAATTGGTACTTTTCTATATACTCTAATGCTATCGTTTTGGCGTGCAACACCTGGTCGAGAGCCTGAAAGGTCAATAAGTAGACGATTTGTCCTCTTAAAAGAAGAATGGCGCTTAGCTTAGAGTATCTGACTTTGGTGCAGTGTTCCGTTGCCTCGCAAATCCAAGAACTGTCAAGATGCTCAGTGAATGCGGGAATCGAAATCTTGCACCCGTAGAAATTCAGAATTCCAGTCTCGGTTATTCGAAACCAATTTTCGATTGGTCTCTCTTTAGACTATAACTTGTTTATTGTCTTTGTAGTGTGGCTATCTGACATATGTAACTGTCATACATATGAAATTCGTCTTCCAGGTTGTGCCATGATGCAGAATATGGTCGCGATGCATCCAAAATTATCGAAAAATGGAAGGAGATTGCTCGACAAAGTGGTGTCAGGGGTGGTGATGAAGACCGCAATTCCGAGGACGATCATCCTCAACAAAATGGCTCTTCAGATTCGATTGAATCAGATGAGCATGGATCATATCTTATGAAGAGCGATGATGCTCATCAAGATTCTGAACAATATAATCACGAGGATGCTTACAAAGGTGAAGACTCTGACGAGGACTCTCATAGCCGTCGTTATAAACGTGAAGAGAAGTCCAGAGATCACTACGAAGACACCGAAACATCAGGGCAAAGGCAATACTGCGACGATAGACGAAGCAATCACTCTCATGACGATGCAGGTGACCAAATTCGCGTTTATTTTCTTCACGCGTAATGTTCTTTGGTGTAGATTCTGATAGTGCTTATCACGATTACGAAGACAATCATGATCAACGGCGCACGAATGACTACGATAGTGATGGTGCAGGTCAAACACTTGATAGGTTGGTTTACCTTCACTTTAGTGTCCTGTGGTAATTTCCCGCATCAAGTGTGTTTAACGATTGAATTTTGTTTTCACTGTAATAATTCTGAAGGCAGTAGCTATTGTCATACAGGTGTCATGTGGTTAGCGTAGTCTTGTCATTCCTTCACATATATTCTACAATCTATGGTACTGCTTGGTTTTCGCAAATTAATGGTTTACAGGCCATGTTCATCTCGTGCTAGCGACGCTAAGGATTCGAGAAAAAGGCACCACAATGCGGAAGAGCGAACTTCATCCAAGCAGCTTTCGAATGAAACGAAGAAAGTCAAAGCAAGCAAGGTGCAGCATAATTATTTCCCTTCCACTTCAGTCTAATATTTTATTAATCATGTCCTGCGTAGCCATCGCTAACAGAACTGGACGATATCGTGTCGTCATCCTTAACCCTTGACAAAAGCGTGGGCCACCGGTGGAACGTGGCAGTATCTGAAACTTGGTACCCTTACGGAATACTTGGCTTCTAGTCTCAATATTCACACAGTCTTTGAATTACTTGCCAACATTAACATCAGTCAAGAACAGTCGCCTGTGACGATGCCAACCATCAGTGACCCATGCTAAAAATGGCTGTTGTCCTCGTAAATCGGGTTAATGCTTGGAGTGAAATCATTTGGAACACAAAGCGATCAGCCATCAAAAACATGAAAAGTATGAGAGAACACCTAGTATCTGAATATGGCCGCAGTTGACACTGCGACGGATGGAAAGGCGTTTATGTATCTGGAAACTCATTTCAGGTTGTTACTGAGTTCGACATGATATTGCAAAGTGCGGACACCGGACACCCCAAACATAAAAAAGTGCGAGATGCACACATTAAGTGGACCGAAATGCCTGTGGTGAGTTCAGTCAAGAATATAGCCTAGTATTGGTGCTGCAGCAGACTTCTGGTTGTAGTCACTTTGAACTTAATTTTTTATTTGTTTCTTTCTTATCTTCTGAATACCCAATATGGTATTTCGATGGGTGAGCATGCGCGACACAGGTGATTTTGTAATACATGATTCCGTGAAAAGCGGTGTTACGAAAGGCTTGCCACTTTTCCTCAGTTTCGTTTTGGGCTTAAAACAGGGGAGGAGTGAATTTGTTGCTTCAGAATAGTGGAAGCGTGGCTTAGAGTGATTTTTTGGCTCATCTCTCTTCTTTGTCGTATTTTCACTGCAAAGCTGAGTTGTGAGAAATAGAATTGCTAAATAAGATACGTGTTTATACGAATATCGTGCATAGTGAACTATGCATATTTACGTTTATTTTTTAGTTGACGAATTACCAGCCATTTCCGCAGGCTGTGCGAGTAGCAAAAGATGCTAATACGTCTCCCGGTATGCTTTACGGTGAATCAATATACAACATTTCATAAGTAATACTTGTTCAGCTGATGATTTCAACCCAGAAAATATGTTCAAACCACGAAATGAGCGTGGCAAAGTATTCGCTGGGCGTCGAAAAAGCACTCCATTAATTGTACCCTCATTGTTCAATATCTGCCTGAGGGTACTCTCTAACAATATAGGAGGTAAGTCATATTTGCTAAAAGGTTTCCTTCACTTGCGGTCATTTTATAGTATTGCTCTATGCCGAGTACATCCCTTATGATGTGTTGAAGCCGGTACTGGAGAAATGTACTGATGAAGAACTGGCCAGTATTGAAACAAAGCACCCGGTACATCTTTGTTATCTTAATCTTGTTTCATGCTTATGAGCGGAAAGTTTTCAGTACATCGAAGATGATTCGGGCGAGTTGTGGCAGCGGCTCGTTTCCAAAAAGTATCCAGGAGAGGAGCCAGATACTGATGGTTCTTGGAAAGAATTGTATTACTACCTCGAAAAAGAAAAGGAAGAAAAATTGAAACGTTTGAGCCAACGTATCGGAAAGATGCATCAAGCTGATTCAGCCAAAGGGCAAAGAAAGGTAAATATGTCTACAGCGATCATTCAACGTCCAAGTTCTGTCTCTCCTAGACGTTGCTAGCTGATGCAACTGCTCCTCTTTCCGTGAGGCGACGGCAAATGCAGCACGGCATTGCGCATGTCTCCCGTCCACTACCTAGCGCAATTGAAGTATCCAGCGCTCGTAGGAAGATCTTCGAGACTGGAGGTAACAGAGCTGCTCTTCTTTTCATGTCGCCATTTCGGACCAGTTTCATTCCAGGTTCTAAAGCGGCTTTGTCCACTTTACCTTCAGCTGTTGTGAACCGCAATTCAACTGTTGGAGCGAAGACTGATCGTCACGCAAAAAAACCACCAGCCAAGAAAGGCGCGCTGATGATCAAAACCATGAAAATGTTGAATATGAAGCGCAAATGATGCGGATGATTTGCTTGCTTGGTTAGCTGCAGCATTTCGACGGCAGGTTCAGGCATTTTGCATGATTCGTTGCTCGTACTTCTTTTCGGTGTGCTTCGTCCGGAAACGTCTTCGTCGAGGTTTGTCCGGAGAAGGTTCGTGTTCCTTCTGAATCAGTGAGCGCTGTGTCCCTGGACGTGTTTCATAGTAAGAGCTATGTCATTTCTGACATGTACGGCTGTGTCACATCACTAATGTACATATCGTCGTTCTTAGATCAGAGTTCTCCATTCGTACACTTCAAATGGTCATGATTCTTTTTGACATTATTATACATATAGATATGTTCCCCTAGTTGTGCTATTGGGTTGTATTTAACTAAAGGTACGGTGATATTGTCGTTTTTGCGAGTACAGCTGTAGCCCAACATTTGCTCAGGCATGTTCCCGTATAATGCAGATTTTTTTTAGATTTTGGTAGATAGTTAAATTAATTAAGCCAGCGAGGCTTTTCTTAGATGTTTGACTGATCATCGCTGCAGTTTTCGTAACTTTTATGCTCGACCTTTCTAGCAAATGTGCAGTTTCTGAGGCATAATCAAATGAGACTTCGGCATCGGCGAAAACAACGTAGGTATCCATTTTCCGCTATCATCTATACAAAACTTTTGCCTTACAATGTTGAAGGATAGAGTGAGGAAAAGAATACCGTTTTCTTAAACTGCGCTTATAAGTTAATTTGCACGAATGTTATTATTTATCTGTAGGATTTTACGAAATTAGGTACAAAACAGAGTTAGGTTTATCATTTTATTGCGCGGTAATCTTGGGCATGTACTAGTAATTTTTATAAGACTAATGGGTTTCATAAATTGTTAAAGCTACTTGTTAGTTTCATAATTTTCTTTCCGTTTTCATTACTTTTATCCGTTTTCATTACTGCAAATCTTGTACGCTCCTTTGGTAAATTTGTGAGTTTAACTTCATGTATTCAGCTTCGGTGACCGTATAATCAAGTTGGTAACATTCGGTCTGTTATGTGGTTGTTTACGTTTATGGTGTAGTTTGTTGCTTTGCGTGAAACGATTACGCGTATTTATTTGTCTTTCTAACATACCAGATTGTCTTGATGTGATACGCTTCTGTGTGACTGGTTTTCTAGTGAATGGCATATAATTTTGATGAGTAAATCCGGATAATTTTTGTCTTAACATATCCACAAAGAAGAAGGGTTGTGATTTGTAAGTGGAAAGAGGAGACTGCCGCACAGTAACTTCTTGTTCTCTGTCGTTGAGATCGAAAAACGCTATGTGGAAGCAGTGTAAAACCTAGCTATAGGGCATTTGAAAAATCGTGACCATGGCGCGACCGCGCGCTACACGCACGCCACTTCCGGAAACCGCAATTTTCTTGGTTTCCATCTCTATCCAATGTTTTTTTTGCCTACGCATGATGGTATCTAGACACTGGAAGTGACTGAGCTGAGCGTTGAGGTGATGTCTCTTGTATGAGCGTTTACGATCCTGTGGGCGCAAAGTCCGCAGTCAAATCCGTCGTCACGATTTTATAAATGACCTATACGCACACAGTCGAGTTGGAGGCCTGCTTCGAACAAATTTTGAGGAGGAGGAGCGTGGTGTGCTAGCTCGTCCAATCTCACTCACAAAGAAAGAATGTCAGTCAAAGTGGACTTTTGATACATGAATAGTTCTAAACAGCATGTAGCGCTGGCAAAATCTGTCTTCCCTTTTTGATGCGGGTTTCTGAGCGAAAAGATAATGGATTCTATGAGGAGAATTTGAATGCGTGCTTAGTGCAAAATGTCGTTAACTTTTTCTAGCCTTTGAAAGAGGCAGCTTTGAGTGCATATGTTTGAATCAAAAATATTTATTGCACGGTGTGTCCCGACTATCATCTAAGCTTTAGGGAAAGTGCTAAAGCTTAGATGATAGTCGACTGATTTTGTCCTAGAAATCCTAAATTCAATTTTTCGCCCTCAAATAGTCTCACAGCTTCTCGCCCAGAAATACGCAGCGGTAAGGAAAGCAGATTAGATATCGCGTTTTAGCTTTCCAAAGCGTATACAACTCATCTCGAAAGGCGACTTGACTAACTATTCCATCCTTGTCAGGCACAAGTCAACACAAGTATCAGAACTTATAATAAACTGTATATACAGGGTGTCCCAAAATGTGCACGATGTTTGATTTCCAATGCTTGCTTCGATGTCTTTCGCCGATCTTTAGGTACCATTTTGTAAAGCTCGCTTCACCTCACAAGGGAAGCTTGTAAGCCAAAGTGGGCTTTCTAAATGAGATGTATACCATATTAAAGGGCATAAAACACTGTTTCCAAACGTGCTTTCCTTATCTGCAAGACGTTTATGAACAAGGAGTTATGAGCATTTTTTTGCAGCGAAAAATTGAATGTGTATTTTGGATAAAATGAGTTGCTAAAATGTTATCAGTCTTCAAATAATGCATCCAAGTGTGGTATTTTTTTATTTTATATTTTCCAATAAAGTGCTTTGATGATTATCACTGCTCCATTGAAGAGCTAGTGAAAGTGTTACGGCTATTTTTTTCTACTTGCACAATTAATTTTTTGCTCCAATAAGCGCTCATAACTGCTCGTCCATAAAGGTTCTGCAATAAGGAAGTCAGGCGTGGAATCATCACTTTATGCCCTTCAATATGATATACGTCTCATTTAGAAAGGCCAGTTTGACTAAACATGCTTTCCTTGTCCGATTCACGACATGGAGCAAAACTCTGATGTCTTGTAGCAATGGTGTGAACTTTTAACGTACAGCGCCATGTGAATTAGGCCGTTCGATGAAAAATTCCAAAAACATCCGCAATTTTGTACAGCATAGTTTTTAAGCAGTCTGATTTCATTATGCAACCTTTTACAAAAATTTCGAGTCTTTTTAGATCTGTAATCACATTTGAAGGACATTGGCAGAGCAGTTGTTACTGTTTTCCTGAATTAACTCATGAAGAAAGCATGACCATAGTGTGCTATAGCTCAGTGTGAGAGTTTTTGGTTTGTCCGTTTTCCTTTCCAGGGTGAAATGAGAATTTTATAGCTTAAAACTCTCTTCAAGATTCCTACCGTAATCCTACAAACAAAGAAAGAGAGGAAATTAGCTTCGTACTGTAAATCTGAGATGAAACCAGCTCTACATGGTGCTTAACTTATTGACGACGATGTGGACCATCGGTGGCCCTCCTCTCACTTTTTGCCGCCAGGGACGGTGTGGACCACCGGTGACTCACACCCCTTGCAAAATCACGTCCTTTCCAGGTCTAGTATCTTCTCCGCAGTTCAGTATTTTTTCCATTTTTTGCATACTCGGAACCCATAGACCTTTTCGTTGAAGAAGATGATTGTAATGGATTTTAAAACAACTTTACATTTCGTAAATAATCACAAATCTTCCCCACGCCAAAAGTGTTGTGCAAAATCGCGTCGTCCCATAGCGTCGCCACGCAAAATTAGGCCTCGTCGTCAATGGGTTGAATGACAAAATACATTGAGGTAGAAGAGTTATTGAAGATCAAGCAGCTTGCACATTTCTTGGGACACCCTGTATATTTCGCTGAAAGTTTCTTTGGAGGTAAGTTCATAGGATGTGACAGAATCCCAAAAAAAGATGTAGCCCATCTTTCTGGGGGTTCTGCCACACCCCATGAACTTACCTTCAAAGCACCTACACCTAGGTTTTAATTCTTCTTACATTCTTCTTTCTTGTTAGTGAAAAATAGTTGCTGAAAGCACAACCATTGCAGGCGAAAACAGAACAAACGAGATTTTGGCTGGTTCCTAACTCCATAGTTCGGCGCTTATTTGAAGTGAGATTTTTCGTTTGAAGAAAGTAGTAGTGCTTTGTACTGAGTGCAAAGGGAGGTAGCTAATTCGCCTTCAGAAATGAAGCTATCTATGTCCGAAAACAGTTTACTTGGGTGGTCCAATGTTTCAAAAACCTCGGAATTCAGTGAATCTTGATTATTTGACCTGCTGATTACGTAATGATTTTATTTTGCATGATGGGCTTATAAGACATCTTAATGTTCATGTTATCACTAATATCACTATCACCTCGATTACGGCCCCCTTCCTCTGACCCTTCGCGTTAGCGAGCTTAGGTACGCTTACAGACGTTTTTGATATGCGTCAGCTCGCGTACTCGCGCATGCGTTCTCCCCTGCTCTTGATCGAGTAAGACGATCACGTATCTTTTTCTTGTATCGCGGGCGCTCGCGTTCAAGCTTGATCGGTCATCTACTTGAGCAGGAATCCTTGCCTGATCAGGAGATTGCACATGTGTAGACGTTTTATATATCGTTATCCAGTCTGCGAAAGATTTTGAAGCACTGTAACAAATCGTATTACCTCAGAATCTGCCTAAGCACGTAAAATATCGAAAATTTTGCCATCATTGAGATAAAAACAACTGGAGTGAAAAGAAAAATGATTCATAGGAAGTGCATACGCATCGCATACACTGCTTTTGTCATGATCTGTAAATGCGCTATGGCGCTTCGCTTGCATACTGCATTCATTGCTCTAATTTCACAAACACAAGACGCACCTTTTTGATTTTGTTAAAGGCAGCGTCCATCCATGCCTTTAACGTTTTTGTCATTCTACAACCTTTTCGTGGCCCCAATTACGGTTATGAAGTTGAAATGTGCAAACCCTCCACACCCCCCCCCCCCAAAAAAAAACCCCGATTTGTGGGAGCCCTTATTTTAAAGCATAGACCTTTCAGTACTTGAGTGAGCGGAGCTTGGTAGGGCGAGCGTGGCTTGACAGCACTTTTTAGATTCCAGGGCCATTACCACCATACTGAGACAACATAGGAGGACGGGGCCAAAGCAGATGTCTCTCCCATGGGACCTACATTCAGTTTAGGTACTAATCGGAGGTGGTTAGGTTTTGCCTGGACGCTGCCTTTGAGCAAGCAAATCAATTGAATCGCCGTTCCTCGCGAAATGCTCGCTACCACATAATTCTTCTAGCTTGTGAGTAGCAAGTTAGTTGGTGCGTTGGTCACGGAATTATACAGTGTGCTCAGGCTAGTTTAAAAAAGAAACAGATGCGTCTTGCACTCGTGAAATTATAGGTCGTGAAAATCCGCACCTAGCGTCCGCGAGCTAAACAAAGTCGTTCTTGAGCGGCTAAATTAGCCAGCATCATATCTGATAGGTCGAGAGTAATGATGAAACACCGCGATACCCTGTGCTTTCAGTTCTTTCAATAAACTTTTATCCAAATCGTTTGACCTGATTTCGAGGAGAACAATCTAACTAGTTACTAAATGCTGTTTGTGAAAGCTTTTTTGCTAATTCGAAGCAGCTTCTAAGTCGCAATTTTGCCAGGAATTCAAAAATGTATTTTTAGATCCGTGAAGCTTACTGTCAGGGAAATTAGCGCCGTGCGACGACTTTGTCGCGACAAATACGTCGCGATAGGTCAAACAAAAGTGTTTTTAAAAGTTAGACCTATATATTGAACCGCCAGATTTGTAGCAGTCCAGTGATGTTTTCAGTTCCATCAGAAATCTGCTTCGATAGAAGTTATAGCAATCCGACGGTTTTTTCACGACAAAGCAGCGAAGAAAAATTTATCGCAATCCGTTTTTTCCCAAGAGTTAGGATCTCAATTGTTCTAAGAGATTTAAAGGAAAGGCAAATGCATAATAACGACAAGTTCTGTCGAAATCAAAGTTCGACCCGAGCACACTTGATTGAAAGACAGAACCGAAACCTTGAATGCACCGTCCACTCAACTTCAGCGTGGTGGTTTTGTTGCTGTATAAGCGGGCCCACTACTAAATTATTACATCCTGATCGAGAAAACCGCTACGCAAGGATGAAGCGACTCCACCTATCAACGTGGGTTCTCAAGATAGTGAGTGAGTTTTCGAGTGAGCAGAAATGTCGAAGATTTGATAATCCTATCGAAGGGTAGATTCTCTACAATTCTAAATGCATTATAGCCAAGTTTTGAGGGGGGTGATTCCATTTAATACAAATCAAAGACTGAAATTCACAGAATTCGCTAGAAATTCTCCTAAGGGGGTTATCGACTGCTGATCACGAATACCATACTCATTCCCCACGAAAACGCCCTATGATAGCGTTACGGTAGGATTATGATGTGGAGTCAAAATCTGAATTTGCCTGGAATTTGGTCTGAAGGGGTTATTTAGCATGCTGGACATGATTGATTTTGTACAGTAGTGCCATTTTCTCGAGTTACGGTGGTCGGCAGATAGGTGAAAATTTCAAATTTGCTCAAGACGTTGCTTAGAGGGTTTTCAGCATGCTGATGACGGATATCAGGCTTGCTCGCTGCGGCAAAGCTTTATTGTAGAGTATACTTGGGTCCGAATCGAGCACAAATTCGATCATTCGAATAAAACATTCGAATATATTCGCATTCGAAATTCGATATTCGGAGTTCTTCAATTTTCGAATAATATTCGAAACTCGAATAATTGAGGAAACGGGGTTTCGAATATAATTCGAAACTCGAATAATCAAAAAACAGGGTTTCGAATAAAATTCGAAAACTCGAATAATCAAGAAACGGGGTTTCGAATGTTTTATTCGAATGTTTATTCGAATTCGTATTCGAATGAACTCCGTATCCAGATTATTCGAGTTTCTTGCAGAGCCAACCGCTGAGTATAGGGCATTCCAAAAATCTGACGATGGTGCGACTGCGCGCGACACGCACGCACCTTCCGGCAACCACATTTTCTTGGTTTTCATCTCTACTCGAATGGATTTTCTGCTTACGTATGACAGTATTTAGACATTGGAAGTGACTAGATGAGAATTGAGATGATGCCTTATTGTATGAGCGTTTTCCTCTCCTGTGAGCGCAAAGACCGCAGCCAAACCCGTCGTCACGATTCTATAAACGAGCTATAGCTCGCTTCGTCTGCGTTTTTTTTTGCAAAACTCGATAATGCATTTTGCAGCCGGGATCACCTTTGAACTGTATAAGCTGTATTTCTGCAACTGCTGACAGTAAAAAAATTAGGTGTGGATTTTGATTGATGTTATTGGCACCAAATCGGCAAAAAAGCTATCAAATTCAAGCTCATGTACCGAATTCATATACTGGAAATGAGTTGACATGCCTGTTCCTCTTCCTTTGCATTGCTCATGCTTTTGGTACGTAAAGGTTCACACTAGAGAGCACACTTGCTTGTAAAAGTCATATTGCACAACTGCCTCTATTCTTTACCTTAGGCCTAAGGCATACCTCGCACGATTCCGGTCGCTACGCGATTTGGCACAACAGCGACTCCTCGTTATTTCTTGTTAATGCGCTGCCTTTGGTTAGAACTTGATGCGTTTGTAACAACTAACACAAGCTACCCAAATATGCGTTTGTGAAGCGCGCACGATAGATTTGTAGAAATCTGGCAAATCGCCAAGTCGCGTGAAAGTGGCGATTCGGCGGAATCGCGTGAGGTATGCCTTAGGCCCTAGAGATCTTTCGCGAATTGATGTATTTTGAGTAAAGGACAGTGCAGCTGTGTTGGAGAATTAGACGGTTGCTGGATTTTGCTGTCATATCACCCTTCAATAAAGTTTTCTTCAGTGGATAGTACACGATAGTTCTGTCATCACAGTGCATCCAAGATTCATGGAGGCTTTTAGGCAGGTACTTTTAACACCTGGAGCTATCAGCCTATCAACTATGGTAACGACTTAGGCCGGACGAAGAAGGTCCACATTGAGAGCGAGCTTTGATTATGACAGGCCCCGCACATACTTCACGCGATAGTCGTATGCGATTTGCCAGTTACAAGATGTCTCCAAATGTAACGAAACTTACCACAAATGTATAGCGTGTACAATTTTCTATTACAATTGGATAAATGCCCTGCTTTACTTTTAGAATCCGCCTACGTAAGTTTTGGACAATTTGACTATTGCCAAACCACGTCGTTACTGAAATGCCGCAGTACGCTTGCGGCTATAGGGGCATTCTTGCTCGCTTCGCGGAGTAAACCACATGCCTTCGTCCACGACTAACTTATATTACACAAGACGAAAGTATCCTATAAACAGGCAAGGTATCGTAGCATTTGTGGCATATAAAGTGTTGGATCCATGGCAGAGCTGATAAAAACGGTAGCAATCCTTTATCGGAAGAGCAAGATCCAAAAACAAATATTGAACAACAATGGTCTTATATACCCGTTGACTCGGGTCAAAAATGATAAGATAAGATAACAACGGTAGTGATAAGATAAGGCAGTACATGGGGATATGATAAGCAAAGATAAGATAAGAAGCACAAAGATCAATAAAATTTTCTGTGCGAGTGCACAACACCTCCCTTTTCAGATATAGTGATAGGTTGAGGCGGTTGAGGCGCGGGGGTCCATACTGAGACGACGAGGAGGACGTCGGGTTCGAGTAGAGTGAATAGGTGGTTCAGGGAGCGCTGGAGCTGTTGATCCGTCGGGCTGTGCTTGCGGTGATGATGATGGTGACGAAGGGTTTGATTCAGAGTCCTCGCTCCTGGGTTCTGTTGTTGCCCGTGGTCTGATCTGATTAGCGTGCCGGGTCCAGGTTCCACAGTCAACCTTCACGGAGTAGATGACGTCGCCGAGCCGTTCGCAAATTACTCCAGGAATCCAAGTAGCCTTATTGGTAGTTCGGTAGTCCTTTACATAGACGTGTTGTCCTGGAACAAAAGTTCTTACCGTGGTCCCATGGTGATGGTTGAATTGCTCCTCCATTTTTCTGTCTCGCGATCCCTGCTTCTGGTCCGCTGGGTGTAATAAGTCCAGAGTTGTGCGGATTCTGTGTCCGATGAACATTTCAGCGGGGGAACGGCCATCGAGATTCGGACACGGTGAGCTTCTATAGTTCATCAGGAAGGTTTGCAGTGCGTCGACTGGCGTCTCCTCCCTCTTCAATTTGGTAAGCGCGCGTTTGAAGGTGTCTACAAATCTCTCGGCTTGCCCATTTGACTGCGGATGCAAGGGAGGTGTCCGAAGGTGTTTAATGCCTCTAGAATCGCAGAATGCATGAAATTCGGTTGATGTGAATTGGCTGCCGTTGTCGGAAACGATGACCTCCGGATTTCCGTACCGGCTGAACAGCGTCTTGAGTTCCCAGATCGTTCCTGCGGTCGTGACGCTGGACATTTCGATAATTTCCGGCCACTTTGAGAAGGCGTCCACCACGACTGTGTAGGTGCGTCCATCCACCGGTCCTGCGAAGTCGACGTGAATGCGGCTCCACGGTTTGGTAGCGACCTTCCAAGAACGTAAGTCTGTTTTAATTGGGTCTTTCGAAGCTGCAGCGCAGCTGCTGCAGGAGCGAACGAGAAGTTCGATATATCGATCGATATATGGCCAATAAACGTGACTGCGGGCGAGTATCTTCATGCGAATGGCCCCCGGATGTGCAGCGTGCAGACTGTTGAGGACTCTCCGTGCAGCCCGCGGGGGATGAAGAGGCGGTTCCCCATGAGTAGGCAGTCTTCGGAGATAGAGAGCAGGTCCCGTCGATTGTAAAACGGCCATTCTGGAGCGTCGCGGGAGGTTTTAGCCACTGCGTCAGCACAAATGACTTGATCTTCTGCAAGAAATTGTCTTCTTTAGTCTCAACAGCTACTTCAAGAATGGTGAGTGGTAGCTGACGGCTGTGATCCAACATGTCAATTCTCATCTCGGCGTCCACTCTTGCGATGACGACATCTTCATGTTCCTTTGGATGGGCCGCGATCAATCGGGAGAGGGCGTCCGCTTGCCCAAATCCGCAGTGCTTCGGTACTGGATGTCGAAGTCGTATCCTAAAAGCAGAGTGGCCCACCTCTGTAATCGATTTGCAGTATATATTGGCACTCCAGTTTTGCTTCCAAAAAATGGCGAGGAGAGGCTTGTGATCGGTCAAAAGCGTAAAGTGCCGACCATGTAAGTAGGGGTGAAATTTTGTGACAGCAAAGACTAGTCCAAGACCCTCCTTTTCGATTTGAGTGTAGTTCTTCTGTGAGGCGTTGAGAGTGCGGATGGCGTGATATATGGCCTTCTCTGAGCCGTCTGGAAAGCGATGTGAGATAACAGCTCCAACGCCGTAGTTCGACGCGTCGGCGGCTACTAAGATGGGCAACGATGGATTGTAGTGCGTCAGCAGTAAGTAGGATGCGAGAATAGTCTTGATTCGTTCGAATGACTTCTGGCACTCCTCAGTCCAAGCGAATTCGGCGTTCTTCTGCAGCAGGTTGTCTAGCGGAGGGCGAATGTCCTTCATTTCCGCAACAAATCCTCCATAGTGGTTAACCATTCCAAGAAACGACCGCACTTGAGATACATCCTGAGGGGAAGGCATCATCACAATTGCGTGGATTTTCTCTTTATCCGGTCTGCGTCCGTTTTCGTCGATAACCATTCCTAAATACTTTATTCGGCGTTGTAGGAAGGCGCATTTCTCAATCCTGAGCCGGAATCCATAATTCCTGACGCGGTGCAGGACAGCAACGACATGTTCCGTGTGTTCATCGACGATCCCGTAATGACGATGTCGTCCATATATGCAGCGACTCCTATTAAATCCGAAATCATGGTATCCATCAGCTCCTGGAAAATGCTGGGCGCTGTTTTGACTCCAAATGGTAACCGATTGTAGTTGAAGAGTCCTTTATGAGTGTTGATGACAAGTAGTCGTTTGGCATCGTCGTCGATCTCCACTTGCAGGTACGCTTCGCTCAAGTCAAGTGTGGTGAAGAAGTGTCCTCCATTCAGTTTAGTGAAGACATCCTCAAGTGTTGGGAGCGGGTACTTGTGTGGTTCCAGCGCGTCATTTAATCCAGTTGAAAAATCCGCGCACATTCGAATTCTTCCGTCGGCCTTTTTAACGCAAACAATCGGCGCAGCCCATTCAGAATGACTTATCGGAGACAAGACTCCCAAGTTCACTTGTCGTTCTAGTTCGCCGGTGACAGCGGGAAGGGCCGCATACGGTACGGGACGGGCCTTGCGAAATGCCTTGATCGCATCTTCTTTGAGCAGGAGTGCGGCCTTCATCTTCGTGCAGTGTCCTAGTCCTGGCTGAAAAACCTCCGCACCACAATCCAGCCGCATTTGACATCCTTTCCATTGATCTTTACCATGCGGTAGGCCCTGGTCTGTCCAGGTAGTGATGTGGTGACATGATGGACGTCCTTGGCTTTGTCGACGAATAGCTTACGCAGGCAGTATTTCTCTAGGTGTCCACGTTTCTTGCAGTAGCTGCACATACTTGTCGGCTTTTCGCACTTCTGGTCTTGTGTGTCCTCGATCCGCAGTTCATGCAGAGAAGGTCCGTTCCAGGTTTGCGGCCAGTGGATCTCTCCTTCTCGCTTCGCTGTATTGCGTTGACTTCTGAGTTCTCATCCTTCTGGATCGTGTTGACTTCTGGAACCTTGGGTTTGCCGATCATCTGTATGTGGTACTGTAATTCTGAGTAGTCATTGCACTCCTCCAGCAGGTCATTCAGAGTAGCATCCGGTTCGGCTTTCATTCTCTTCAGTACCCGGGTTCGTAATGCACACAGTCATCGTCTTCTAGTGCGCTTATAAACACTAGGCATTTGAACTGCTCGCTGGTCATGTGGCAAATTCCGCGTTTTCCACGTTCCGGTTAACTTCGGCGGCGAATTCCGGTAACGGCATTGATGAGTGGTACTTCATCCTCATGCATTCGTACCGCCGTGTGAAAACGGATTTGTGGCATCCGAATAATTTCAGCAGCGTTACTTTTGTCATCTCCAGGTCCATTTCTTCGATCTTCTTAGGCGCGATTGTGTTGACAAGAAGAGCATATGTCTTGTGGTCAAGTTGTGGTGTGTGTCTTGCGGTATACTATCAGTCTGGCCTTGGCATCGTCATCCAGTGCGACTCCATCCCTCTTGATGATGTTCTCATAGCGTTGTAGCCACACCGAACGTACATCCATTTTCAGGGTCGTGGATGAACTCCGGTAGACGGGCCGCAAGTGCGTTCATTACGTAGTCCTCGTTGGATCCGGGTTTCTTCCTCAACTCCTCCATGATTTCTCGGTTTTGCTTCCATAATTCCATGACTTGTGTCATGAGAAACTGCGTAGGGTCCATATCCGCCTTCTTTGAGTCCCGGGCCTGATCGCCACTTGTTGGATCCATGGCAGATCTGATAAAAACGGTAGCAATCCTTTATCGGAAGAGCAAGATCCAAAAACAAATATTGAACAACAATGGTCTTATATACCCGTTGACCCGGGTCAAAAATGATAAGATAAGACAACAACGGTAGTGATAAGATAAGGCAGTACATGGGGATATGATAAGCAAAGATAAGATAAGAAGCACAAAGATAATCAAATTTTCTGTGCGAGTGCACATTCAAGTAACTTTCAAGACAATGTGGCCGCCGTTACTTGCGCCCCCCCCCCCCCGAAAATGGGTCAAATTCTTGAAAGTTACTTGAATGTGTTATAAAAATGTGCAGTGGACTTGTTTTTACTTGGGGTCAGGGGCCCGGAAAAACTTTGGGAAGCATCCTAAATGCGTGGCTAACGTCACACGCATTTGGGATGCTTCCCAAAATTTTTCCGGGCCTCTGACCCCAAGTAAACGTTTACTTTGATGCTTTCACCGATTTTTGGAAAGTCTTGAGCTACGAGGCCGGGAGGTTGGTACGGGGGAGGAGGTGGGGGGGGGGGGGGTAAATGAGGGTGATGATCAAAAATATAACCGATTTTATCGATTTCAGCGATTTTTTGGAAAATCTTGAGCTAGGAGTTGGTATAGGGGATATGAGGGTGCTGATTATGAACTTTAGCCGGATATGTCAGCAAGTTTGAGTGGTTGCTCTAGTTATTCGATATATAATCATTCGAATTATTCGATATATAATCATCAAGCTCAGCTGGAGCAAGATGTTGTTCTCGTAAGCATTTCCCGAAGCAACATCAAGCGACAGCTAGTGCGTAATCGTATATACGATACAGCCTGTATTACGAGGGATTGCGTCATTTGTCCTTACGGAAGGATGGGAGACTGTACCAAGTTTGGCATTATCTACGAAATTGAATGTCTAGATTGCCACGCTACCTACATAGGGGAAACTGGTCGTCAACTCAGCGTGCGAATTAATGAACACTTGTCTAGCAAAAGACGGGAAAGCATGTCAAGTCCGCTAGGGAAACACAGAAAGGTAGATCATCACGGCAATGACTTCAGTATCAAGTGCATCATCCTAGGTCACGAGTCGAAAATTGCTGCTCGCAAAGCGCTTGAAGCGGCATACATTCTTTCGCGCGAACCTAAACTAAACGGAAAGAATGAGCAGCTCTCCATCACAAGTGACTTGATGCCATTTCTGTCATACTGTCACTTATAGATAACATATCCACTACTACTTAAACTGTCCATATCGGTCAGTTCCAGTCATTACCACCAGTGGATATCAAACATCTGTTGTTGCCTGATTGGTGAAAAACTTGGTACGCTACTTACAAGGTATTGTCTCAGCATGTTTGCCCCTAGGACATCGAACTGAGCTAGCTGAGAAGAGAGATTTGACAGTACAGAGTGAAAAACAAGTACGAGGCTTTCTTGCAGGTCTCTGAGGAAGGCATTTTTGCCGAAACGTTAGACCGAAATAAAGAACTTAACAAACCTGCGTGGCTTACAACATATCTTATGAATTCAAACAATGCCCAGGTTTCATTATCAGAGAACGTATAGAATATCATTCGAATATTTATTCGAGATTCGACTTCCAATGTTCGAATATATTCGATATTCATTCACTCGATGTTTTCGATTTTCCGACTTTATTCGGGAATCATTCATTCGAGAATTTTTATATCTCGAATTTATTCGATAATCGTTTATTCGAGATTTTTTATTTTCGAATTTACTCGATATTCATAATTTTTTCATTTTCGAATTCATTCGATATTCATTCATTCGATGAAAAATTTCGAATTTACCCAAGTATATTGTAGAGTTATGGTGAACTGCAGCATTTAGGTAAGCACCTTTCCCGCTTTTCAGACCAATTAAAGTCAACAAAAATTCACGACAAGGCTGTGTCAGCGAAATGAGGGCGATGTTCGTGATCCGCACAGTAGACACCCCTGCACAAAGTTTCAGGCAGATCCACGGTTTGACCCCTTACCATATACCCACGTAGACGGACAAGTTTTCGTGCGGATACAATGTGGAGTTCGTGATCAGCGTATCGAATATCCCCCCCCCCTGTGCAAAGCTCCAGCGAATTTTGAGATCCTGACCCCATACCGTGAACCTACCGTAACCCTACCATAAGGCGTTTTTGTGGTGAATGAATATGGTATTCGTGATCAACATGTCGAATAACCTCCCTACGACCCCCCTAGGCAAATCTTCAGCAAAATCCGTGATTTTCAATTTTGGGTTGTACTAACACGTTCACGACAATACGATGTGTGGGTGGGTGGGTCGGTGGTTCACCGGTGGTTCGTAAGATTGCTGAGGCTGTAGCTTTGCCAATTTACGATGGAATGCTAGGGGTTTCTGGCACATAATTGGGGACACTCAAGTGAAGCTCCAGTAAGAGTGGTTCGGGCTCTATACTGCAATTTAATGTCACGTTAGGTGTACCGTAGATAGATATAAGGCACAGACTTTAGCTCAAATGCTTCGCAGAATGATGCTGTTTCTGGAAAATCAAGTTTACATGCACAAGTAATACGGGCGGGCAAGATAGTGACGTTAGCTTACCAAAAATTATCGATTTTATTGATTTTACGGTTTTATTGATGTTTTGGATTGTTCATCCGGAAACTCGAATCTTACATAAACAGGGTGTCCGTAAAGTATGTCTGTTTGATCGTTAATATCTTTCTTCCCAACAAGTCTTTTGCCTTGCTTCAGGTACCATTTTGTAGAGCTGGCTTCAACTTAGATTTAAGTATGGAGCGAATCAACGATCGCTCTTCATTACTGTAGACGGTAGAAACTTGAAACATGGGCCGGTAGTATTCCCCCCGACCTGGCGGCAGGTCTCGTCGGCAGGTCGCTGGCACCTTTTCCGTGAGGTGGCCAGAAAGTGAGACCCCAAATTTAGGCCGTCCCAGGCCTTATTCCAAAAAATTTTCTCGATAAAGATGCCGCCTCGACTCTGTAGAAAACTCCATAAAAGTCTGCGGTTCCAGAACTCCTCCTTTAGTAAAATATCTGGAAGCGTGGGAGAAGCTGCCGGCAACTTCGCGATGTCAGTTGCCGGCAACCTGCCGGCAGCTCGTCGAAATCCGCGAGGTGGCAGCTGCCGGCAGGTCAGAGAGCACGGTAAATAGCGTGCTCTTTTGAGAGAGGGAGCTGCCGGCATCTCGACGTGCCCCTACCACGTCGAGGTGGTGGCACCTTTGCCGACGGCGTCTGCGAGTTTGCGATTTGCGGCGATATCACACAATTTACGTCAGGCGAAAAAAACAAAAATTCTACTTTTCATCAAAAAACTATCATTTTTCTCATTATATGAGTTTTTCTTTTTTGAAACGACAATTTTCTTACAGAGAAAAAATTCAGTAATGCCTTAAAATCATAAAGAACCCCGTCTTTTTTGGCAATCTCTTATAAATCTCGTTTGCACCGATTTCGCCCCTCTCTCGTTCATATCAACCAGCTGTTCTTTCAGGTCAAAGTCTCTCACGCAATGTATCGATCCCTCTTACAGGCAGCAATTTACCAGCGCGTTCCTCCTATTGCTGGTGCAAACGTCGATGGCTGACCGAATGGTCGAGTGGTTAACGTGGTGGCACTTTAAGTTAACGCACATAGGTTCGATCGCGGGCGAGGCAGCAATTTTGCGGCTGTCTGCGTCCTCAAAATTTAATGTGCGAAATGATTGCGTGCTAAGGTTACATAAGATTATTAAAACCTATTATCACTCTGCGAGCTGCCGGCGGAGTTGGCATCTTTCCGCGATGTGTGCCAACTTGCCGGCATCTATGATGCCACCAGGTAGGGTAGATTACTACCGGCCATGGTGTCAATGTGGAAAAAGCTGCCGTCTCAAAATTTTTCAAAAAAATGTGAAAACTTGTGTAATAGGGTTTTTATGGGCGCTGAGCAATACTGAACTATTCACAAGATTGCGAAGCTTTCTAAACGGTGTAACCGCACTTTTTAGGAACATTGAAAAAATGGCCGCTACATCTTAGCCGGCATGACTCTTCAATAAGCATCATAATATTAGGTTGTCCCAGAAGTAAACTCCACTTACAAATAAATCGAGTGTTTTTGTTTTTTTAACAGATTTAGGGTACCATTCGATAGAGCGGAGCAAGCTCTACAAGAAAATCATGAAGCACACACCTAAGTCGTAATCCAGACAAAATCTGGAGCCAAAAATCAAATTCTTTCAGCTATCCCAAAAATCGGATTTCCTTCAAGAAAATTCCTATGGACCAACTTGGTCTGTATGTAGTGGACACATACCAGTTCTCAAAAATGTATTTGGTGGATTTTTTTCAAAGCTCAAAATTGAGAAATAAAGGTGGTCCGAAAATGCCAAAATGACGCTTTTTTCGGGTTTTTCATGTAAAACTTGGCATTTCTCGATCATAAGAGCTCTTACAGGGATAAAGTTTTGAGATTATAATAAGCAAGGATTGTAGTATACAATGGCATATGTGGGAGGCGGAGTTTGCTATTTTGGACTCTCTTCGATTTCTCGCCTTCTGGGCATGGAAAAAACCAATAAAGGCATATTTGAGTACTACTGTGCCCACTGTACCAAGTTGGAGGTCCGTAGGGTTTTTCCTCGCAAAAATCCAATTTTCAGGTGAAAAATTTTTTTCGATTTTGGCTATAAACTTTACATGGTATGCGGCTTAGGCGGGCCTTGGTGGTTCTTTTGTGCAGCTTGATCTGCTCTATCGAATGATACCCTAAATATACTAGGAAAACAGAAATAGCTAGAATTATTCAAAAAAGGAGTTTACTTTTGGGAAGCTAATAAGTTGGGAACTTTACAGTTACAATCAACAACTCTACTTTGCCTAGTGTAAATGCTTTCAGGCTGTTTTGTTTCCTTTCTGAGGCAAAATATGGCCTTTCATGGCTCAAAACCCTCTTTGAAGTTTCTACCGTAATCCTACAGTAATGAAGAGAGATGGGTGACTCGTTCTATAATGCAAATCTAAGTTGAAGCGCTCTTCAAAAAAGTACCTGAAGCAAGGCAAAAGACTTGTTGGGAAAAAAGATATTAACGATCAAAACAGTGTATACATACTTTACGGACACCCTGTATTTAGCCGCGGACACCTGAGCCTCGTGTGTGCTATCTATGTATTATCCACCTGATCTACAATTGGCTCCTCGTCGCCGTCCAGATTTGCTCTTGTCCAGGTGCGAGCGCTAGATTAGCGATACTGCGGTTTCGTCTCCCCATTAGCAGCCAGGGTGGCTAGTTGAAATTGCAAAAAACGAAGTCCCCTTTCATTTTTGCAAGTTTTTACGAAGTCCCCTTTGACCCGAGACCATAATCCCTAGAAAATCTTCAAAAAACGAAACGTCGAACAAAAAAAAACGTCGCAAATTTTGTGTCTTTTTGGCCACAAAAACGAAACCACCTTTGCTTTTAGCAGCTTTCGATTCCACAAGTGCAATCTGAATGTCAGCAAAATTGTGCAGTTGAGTAGATTCCGCTTAATATAGTGTGCTTGCGCTATAGGTGAAATGCGGTAAATTTTGCTCGTATGCCAATAATGCCGGCATTCTGCGCGCGCAAATGGAAGGCGTCACAGGCGTAGCTATTTCTTACGCGCAAATATCGCATTGCACCAACAGTCAAGCACACTATATTGAGCGGAAATTCTACTCGACTGTAATTGTGATAACATTGACTGCTTTATGATTGCAACTAAGCAGATTTCCCAAAACCATCAAAACAGCATTGAGAGTTGTTGATGACTTCTGTATCATCAACCAATGTACTCTATATTTTAGATAGCCTACGGAATCCCCGTAGGCTAAATTGTGAGCTACTCACTCTTGAGCATCTAATCACTCAAGAGTGAGTGGTACCCGTGCGCCAGGAGTGTAGCCAATCGGCCGCATCTCCTTTCAAGCACCAACTCCTGTGCATTGTATCCTGTAATCGGTTCAGCTCCGCCTTCCTTCATATATAAGGAGCCTCCGAATGTATTAGAGGTTGCTCTCCGGTCCACACCGGGACACCCACTTCTTCACGACTAATCTACGCCCGTGCGAATAAATCTATATTCCACAACCTCGTCTACCCCTAATCACTTGGTACCCACCAAATTGGTGCATCGGCCAGTGATTTTCCTTGCATTTCCTCGGCGAATCCTTTTAAGGACACGAGAAATCAAGGCCTAAGACCCGCGTTGCAGGCTTTACTATAGCCAATATTCGACTCTAGTGATTGATGGTCCACCACTTTCACTAATACGAGTCTTGCTAAGCTATCGGGTCATATCCATAGCACAGCAGGGGTTTTCTAACCAACTGACTGGTTCACCACAGTTAACAAGAACTCCTCGAAACTTTTGGCTTTCCTAAAGTCAAAAAAGGACTCTGTGATTGTTGGTTCACCACTTTCACAAACGAGTTTCATCTTGCGAAGCTATCAGGTCATATCCAGAGCCTAGCAAAGAGGTTTTTGTAGCTGAGTGACTGGTCCATCCACAGTTAGCAACAGAAGTCCTCAAACTTTTTTGGCTTCCATTAGCCAAAAAGACTCTGTGATTGCTGGTCCATCCACTTTAACAACAAGAGTCATCTTGCGAAGCTATCAGGTCATATCCATAGCTTAGCAAAGAGGTTTCTAGCTGACCATCTGGTCCATCCACAGTTAGCAACAGAAATCCTCGAACTTTTTCTCTACTATAGCCAATATTCGACTCTGGTGATTGCTGGTCCACCACTCTCACGATCAAGAGTCTTACTAAGTTGTCAGGTCCTATCTACAACTTAGTAGAGGTTTCTAGCTAACTGACTAGCTCACCACAGTTAGTACAAGAACTTCTCGAAACTTTTTTGGCTTCCATTAGCCAAAACACTTTGTGATTGCTGGTTCATCCACTTTCACAAACGAGTTTCATCTTGCGAAGCTATCAGGTCATATCCATAGCTTAGCAAGGAGATTTTCTAGCTGACTGACTGGTCCATCCACAGTTAGCAAAGGAATCACAACTTTCCAAGCTCATTCACGGTTGGTTAACCGATCTTGAGCTTTGGATCATTACATTCACGGGACAGGTTCCAGCACGTTACCGTCCAGTAAAGCGCACAAGCCAACCAGGCGCGCTTGCTGACAGCTAGTAGACGCTCGGCACTCCATTGCCAGCTCACTAGAGAGCTTCCTTGCAACCAGTAAGGACAGCTATCGTATCGAGGCCAATCCTGCTGTCACCCCCAAGCCAAAGCAACCAACAAAAGGAGGATACACACGTCAGAATCGGAACGCTTAGAATTACTACACCAGTGCACGACCCCGTGCAGCAAAACAGAAAATGGCAGCGCTCCAGATTTTCAAGTCAAAAATCAACAACGCCTGCGCACTCGTGAAGTCATATGAGTCGGAAGTGAACCAAATCAACACACCATTCACTTTTCCGGTAGAAAGGACTGAATGCGAGACGTACATCAGAACCAAAATGGGAGAGATAACGCATCTGCTCAACTCTCTGCAAAATGCGGTTAAACTTCAAGACACACAAGTGAACGCCGCGATTGCATACATTGGAGCACGAAATGAAGAAAAAGAGAGAGACACGCTGATGACAGAACTCAGCAAACACTTGGAGTTGTAATCTCTCCATCTGGAAGTCATGGTCGTGCAGTGGCAGAACAAAATTCAATTTCGTCAAAATGAATTGAAGAATCAAGCTGCATTGTTGCACACCAATCTGCCAAGCACATCAAGCCATGCTGCCAGCGACGAAAGTCAGACCTGGAACGGCAGCCTCCCAGAACGCAACGAAAGGCAAATGAAAATCCAGAAACCTGTGCTCGAAATCCCTACCTTCTCAGGGAACTTCAGAGAGTTCAAGAGCTTCTGGACAGTGTTTGAATCTCTCATCCACACCGACGAAGACCTATCCGACATTGACAAATTCCTCTTTCTGAAGCAAGCACTGAAGGGGAAAGCAGCAGCCTTGAGCTGCATACCCGTTGTTGGAGAGAAATATCAAAAAGCGGTAGAGATCTTGAAGAAACGTTTCGATCGTTCTGCCAACATGGCAGACATACAGTCTGCCCCAATCCTAACCAGGCCAAAATCGGCATGGCGGGGGTCCGCGCCGCGAGGGTTTCGCGCCACATCCGCGGCTAGCTAGTCTGCTCTCTCCTCGATCTCTTCACTCTTTGCGACAGCGCGCGTATGCAGCGCAATTTCCTAGCGCTGCGAGCGCGCAAATTCAGCCGACGGTTCGGCCTGATCCCGATTGGGGCAGACTGTACTCATAAATGAGATCGAAAAACTTCCAAGGGCGTCAGACAATCCGAAGAGTTGCCGGGACACCTTCGAAGCAATTAACTCAAGGATCATTCAGCTGGAGCCAACGGGAATGAAGATGAACGCAGACAGAGTTTGGCGTCGAATAATCTTCTCCAAATTTCCCGAATCCATCTATACGACCGCCATCCAGAAGGAAGCGGTACAAGATGATCTATTTGATGTTGGCGAGATCCTGAACACCATCGACAGCATCATTTCACCGCGAGAGACAATATTGCTAACAACGGAAACTCTCTTTTCAACCGACTACCACCCGAGTAACCAAGAAAATAAAAGGATTAGCAGATGCAAAGGAACAGAACACTTCTCGAAACCGAAACGCCTGTGTTTATGTGGACAACCACATTCGCCTTACTCGTGCCAGAAGTACACCACGCCGGAAGCTCGACGACTTGAAGTAACAGACCAAGGAGCTTGTTGGAGGTGTTTTGCAAGAAATCACAGCTCGCATATTTGCACGATTATTGGAGTGTGCCCCAAATGCAAAGGATCACACCACGGATCTTTTTGCTTGTCAGAAGTAGGGCAACGAGGATTCTCGACGCAATCCCGAGATCCTGCACTTGATCAACATTCACCTGCTCCCTGGTCACGTGACATCAATCAGTATCGTCATGAGATGAGTAATACGCACGTCGTACAAGGCTTATGACAAGAAGCTCACAATCCTTCAGCTCACAATCACAAGCTTCCTTCAGGACTCATCCTCACGCCAACCATTTTCGGATACGTTATATCAGGAACGAGCGGCACTAACACTACATCAAAAATCGCTGGCACATTCGGCTGCATATCAACGCTGAGGAGAACACTGAAGAGCAACAGCCCAGCATTTCCACAACACAATGAGAGATTGAAAAAACGCAAAACGTAAAGGATATTCGTCGACGACTGCCCCGACTCGTGTAATCACACCATCGCGCGCATGCGTTTTTGGAGCCTTTCCAGCTTTACAGTACGCTGCAGCGCTCGGGGAACTTGCAGCTCGCAACATTCCTGTCCTATAATCTTCTTTGTTGTTTATGCCCTTTTGATCCCTTTTTCTCTAATTTTCATTTCAGGAGGATCTGAAAATCGAATATCCTACAAGTCTGTGCGTATATCACCCAACGCTGGGGTTGAGCTACTGTTAAGCCCTCCCTGAAAACTTAGAATATATGTTCAACCTTTGTGTTTTCTGGTTTTTTATTTATTTCCGGAGTGCATGGTTCCAAAAGATGGCGCTATCTAAGCATGGCCTATTTGGACCATGGGCCACAGGTTGTCGACTTTCCGGTTTGCCGGTATTGACTTGCTAATCTCCAGATTTCATGAGGAAATTGCATTTGTTGTGATTACATGGGTTTTTTCCCTTCATTGCCATTGGAATCCTGTCAGCAACGGCAACAATCGCAAATCTGGCAATAGTTCTCGGCAACCTGTGGTCGATCTTCTGCTGATAAGTTTGTCGAATTCCATTCTGGTGAATGCAACCCGACAATTTCCGAATCCAACACAACTTGATCAAAGAATGTTCCACAAAGTCGGGCTCGCATTCACTTGACCAGACTTAAAAGATTCAACAAATATCACAACAGCACAGAACAAAAAACCTGTAAATTACGTTGATCACCTTTAAATGTCGTTGATCAGATGTTCTTTGAGCTTGCGAAGGCAACCCGAGCGGTGTCGCGTGTGTGGCGGAAATACCCATAGGTAGTGCCACGGACACATAATCTAGAACTTGTAGGATATATCCAACGGTTCAAGCATGAAAGGGAGGAGGAATAGGTGCCTAAAATGGAGTTCATGAAGAAAAAGAGATGAGTAACGCTTAAATAACAAAGAAGGTTATGGGACATGGATGGTGCCAGCTGAAGATTCCCCGCGCGCTGCAGTGTACTGTAAAGCTGGAAAGGATCCAAAAACGCACTCGCGCAATGGTGTGATTACACCAGTTGGGGCTGTCGTCGACGAACATCCTTTACTCTCATCTCAGCAGTACGAACACACGAACAGGCAACAAGTCATTATTGCCAAACAAGGTGAAGGAACAGTCCAGAGGAAAACGATTCCGTTACGAACAAGACTACAACCATCTTCATTTCAAAAAGCGACAATCCAACTTCACAAGGCAAACAGTCACTGCTTCCATCCTCAGTGAAGCTCGAGCAGATAGACACCTTTGGTTAGCCACAATACGTTCCATGGCAAACTCCAATGTTTGCTTCCGATATCGAATAGAATGGCTACCGCAGCGGTTCACAAACAATGAAGCCAAGATAAGGATGACGAACGCACCGGAAAGAAGAAATTACGAGGAGACACATCGTGTAAGAACGCCGCTAATCAAGGGCATGGTCATCAATGGATCATCTACCACCGATTCAGTGTGGAAAAGGAGGAAATGGCGAGGGCGACGAGGAGCGCTAAACCGCCAAACAGCTCTCCAGCAACCACCACTCCAGGAACTTTTCCCATTACCATTTATCTAAATGATCTACTCTTGTGTATATTTTGAAGTTACTCGCAACTTCTCCTTCACAGCTCATTTTTCTGTATGCGTAGGTATTAACTTGTTCGCTAGTCAACTTCACATGTATCTGCTATTCTAATTAAGATCTTACCAAATCTCACTTCCTCTCGCTCGCCCGGAGTGTTGATGATTTCTGTATCATCAACCAATGAACTCTATATTTTAGATAGCCTACGGAATCCCCGTAAGCTAAATTGTGAGCTACTCACTCTTGAGTATCTAATCACTCAAGAGTGAGTGGTACCCGTGCGCCAGGAGTGTAGCCAATCGGCGGCATCTCCTTTCAAGCATCAACTCCTGTACATTGTATCCTGTACTCCGTTCAGCTCCGCCTTCCTTCATATATAAGGAGCCTCCGAATGTATTAGAGGTTGCTCCCCGGTCCACACCGGGACACCTACTTCTTCACGACTAATCTACGCCCGTGCGAATAAATCTATATTCCACAACCTTGTCTACCCCTAATCACTTGGTACCCACCAAATTGGAGTAAAGATAATTTCCATCTTTGCAAGATAGCTATTCCTTACTCATGCTACTCATCGGCTTGTTCTCCTATAAATGAAATACACATTGATGTGAGGTTGATCTAATAACAAAGAATTTTAAAATATGGTGAAGCTATATTACTGTTGAGGTGAATGTCAATTGATACCAAAGCATCTGAGGTCAATATGAGACTAAAGAATGACTTAGAAGAGAATTGCTCGGAAGAAGTTTGGATTTTTCAGGCTAAGGTACAAAAAAATTACAAAAAAACAGAGCATATTCCGCATTACTGGCACACGACCTAACATGGGAAGCATACTTGGTGACCGTGGCCATTGTTTGATGAGATGTATATTAAAAAACGCGCCTTTTGATTCCAATCTGCGAAACGGTAATCCGGATGAATATGATTTTCTATCGAAAATAAACTACACTACGGCGGTAGGTAAAAATACCCATACAAAGTTTCCTTGCCTTTTTAGCTGCTGATTTGAATTGGTTAGTCCTAATACAACAGTACTCTGTCCAAGATTTTCTTTAGTAGCATCAAACGTTGAAGTAGATCAACACTGGTGATCTTAACTATCCAAAAGTACATAAATTCTCTATGAAAAAAATTCGTAACTTTCTTCAGAAGATTGTTCCGCAGATTGCAAAAGCAGATTTAAAAACAGCGTTTTGAGTTGCACCTCATGGACTACATCACTTTTCTAATGGCCGAGGTCACCAAGTATCCTTTCTTTGTAAGATCAAGCCTTACCCATTCAGGCATATCATGCATCAAGGGTGACTAGACGATCGGATGCGGCTTTCCTCTCAGGAATGGTTTGAACAGGAACGACCAATGAATACAGCAATTTTACTTAACGACTCGAGCTGGCTAAGAGAAAACAAAGTCATGAATTCTCCCTCAACAGATATTTTTGAACTTCAAAACAATTTTCATCCACAACCTAAATCTATACCAATGCCTGAACAGACGCAATCCCCTTCACCCCGCTAATTAACAACCTTAAAAATTCTAAACAGTGGCAATCGTGCTTAAAGGCAAGCAATGCCTGGGAATTCATGAGCGGATTCTAACTAAGGCATTGCCCAAACGGCGGCGCAAACGATTCATTCACGGCTGAGAAATCCATCCTCAAACACCGCGCGCCTGCGCCGTGACCGTAACCGCGAGGGACTTAGGACGGTCCTAGCGCGAACGTAGTGTCAATGTGAGCGAAGTCATTTCGAACGGGTTTGAGGACGAATTTCTCAGCCGTGAATGAATCATTTGCGCTGCCCTTGGGAAGCGTGTTAGTTAGGACCTTCTCATCATTTTCCAGGCGAAAACCCCCATGCGCCCAGATTTGCCTGGACTGCCTTCAAAGGCGGAGTACGCGTCAAAGACAATGCAGCCAAAGCAGATACTACGGAAATTGTTAGTTCTGTTTATGCTCCTCTGTTCTAAATTACCTAGGTACTTCGTCTCCTCTACGAACACCTCAAAGGCCATGCATTAATATTTTGAAAAATTTTGTAGGAACCTCGTCTCAAGAGTTCTTGGTGCCATCTGTGTCGAGCTCTAGACCCTACTTCTTACCACAGTGGCAAATGTCAAGTTGAATACCGCTTTTGCGGAAGAAACAAAGGAGATTTTGTAATACGTCCAAAGCACATACGCACATCTCGAGCAACTCCATCCAGAATCCTGCACAAGGTGGGCAAGCGTAACCTTGGTGAACGATTCCGATGATTAAGTAACTACGATGACTGAAAAACTCCTCTTAGGACCCGGATTTCTGATGCTATAGCGAGTCGCATCAGAAAGGAAAGCTGGAAATCCAACCGCTAGTGCAAGTTGAAGTGAAGGATTAGTACCCTAATTTCACGCGTACAAGGCCCACTTTTTCGAATTTTCAAGCGAGTCGCTCAGCCGCTTCACTGTATTCCGGAAAGAAATCCTTACATCGCACGATTTTCTCAAGCAATATACAGCACGTTATAGGGTCCTTGGGTTGTAAAGTCCTTTGGCTTGTCTGGGCTGGTCGATTTTGGAAAAAAAAAATCCCCGCGCCTTATACGCGTGAAAGTAGGATATATCATATATGTGTCTGGAAGTGTTTCACAAGTATTCCTGAGAGTTAATAGAAAATCCATTACCAGAAATGAACAATGAACTCCGCATTTGTCAAAGTCCAGTGATAACTCCAAGAAAAATAGTTTATCAGTAATACTCCTTCGTTGATTCGTTATATACGTGTATAAAGAGCATAGTCGTGAAAGAAGACGAATGGTCTTTTGTTGCAAAAGTCAAGCATCTGCTTTCGCAGGAGCACGTGTGGTGTAAGTACTCTAAAACGATTTTCAGTGGCGCCGCACTCGCGTGCGCTAATTATGGCATCCGCCTCCGCACGGGACTAGACTGTACACGTACGAGCAAGTCTGGCAGAAACGAGTTGTTGCTCTAAAATGAAGAAGGAGGAGAAGTTCTACCGTAGTGGAGACAAATGGGAAATGCCTCTTTTTATTTCGTAAAGAGCCGAATCAAACATGTATTGATGAACTGCAGATGTTTTGAACACATTGGTCAGATCCTACATCTGCGTCGCTTCAATCAGGATGTTCAATGACAAGCAAGCTATAATGATCTATAATGATGCGTGAAAGAAGACCTTTTACCAACACTATTGATACACAGCTCCGTTCTACGTATGAATTTCCTTGCTGGAGGGTTGCTGTATGTTCAAATACAATCGCCATTCCCAAAAATAGGGTACTACTCCAGTGCATCCAAAGCTCATAAAAATGGTAGCGGCGGTTCAGAAAGTCTCTTCGGTGGATGTAGGGCAAACAATTTTCTGAAGCGTGGCCTTCCGGAGAAACTGTTTACGGCTTAAGAGCTCGTGTAGCGGATATTCACTACGTCAAGGTTATGAGAAGACAACATACAGTGAGTAGGTGAGTCTCAAAAGAGAAAAAAAATCAGAAACATTAGAACTCGAATTACAATTAGCGGTCAGATGTGGGTACGAGAATTGTATTGAAAGTTTCTACTCATCTTATAAAGGCAAAAGCGGAGCGAGGGCAGAAAAGGCGTGCACTAAAGATAGGTTACGAAAATTTCAAAATGGTCTACACAAGTAATAAATTTGTGCGAATAACTAGCTTTACCTTGCAGTCTGTCCCAATACAGATCCAAAGTTGGCATGACAGTCGCGTCGCTAGGGTTTCGCGTCACGCCTACAACTTCTCGTCTGCTCTCTCTCTCAGTCTCTCCGATCTCTCCAACACTGCGCATATACAGTGCAAACCCCTGGTGGACCCAAATTAGGACAACGGTTCGGCCTAATCTCGAATGGGACAACTGTCTATAGATGACTTTTAGAAAATTAACCAAGTTCGATTAATTACCCCCTTTTCTTTTCACTTTCATAGAAATAAAAGTGTAAGCATAGCAAAAAGTTCTGGAGACGTCACTAAGACCATGCTCCTTGATCAAAAAGCTTTACCTCCCCAACCTCTGGGATAAGGTGATCTAACCTCGTAGGAATCCGCAGGGGGCCTGAAACAGTGCGAGTCCGCTGGCTCCGCGATGCGCTCCTGGCAGGCACGTTTCTGGACATTTGAGCTTTCTCAAAGCATTCCCAAATTGCACAAAACCGCCAAAGGTTCCAGATTGTACTTCTGCATTTTCGTGACAATGTCAACGAGTTGATCAGTTGCTGCCACTGGATGTTCGTTTGTCAGCTGCTGAGCAGCCACTTTCGCAGATGTAATTGTAGCGGTTGGAGAGAAAGTTCTGTCGCACTGCCCTCAAAATTCATAACTTCTGGATTTCTCAACAAAGCTGCATGTATTCATTTTTTTGCAAAGTGAACATGCGCTTTTTAACTGCATGTAGACTATACTTTGAACCGAATCGAATAAATATTCGAGTATCCGAATAAAGTATTCGAATAAATTATATTCGAAATTCGATTATTCGAAAATTTCAAAATCTCGAATATACAGGGTGTCCCAAAATAATGTGCACACTCTTTGATTTTGAATAACTCTCTTATTATGAGGTCTTTCGAGAAGCGGTAAGCGCCATTTTGTAGAGCTGACTTCAACTTAGATTTACAGTATAGAGCGAATCACCGACCGCCCTTCATTACTGTAGGATTTCGGTGAAAACTTGGAACATATGGTTTCACTGTGGAAAAAGCTGCCGATTCAAAAATTTTCAAAAAATTGTGGAAACTTGTGTAATAAGGTTATTATGGACGCTGAGTTCAATAATCAACTAATCACAAGATTACGAAGCTTTCTAAACGGTGTAACCGCACTTTTTAGGAACATTGAGAAAATGGTCGCTATCTCTTACCTGGCATAACTCTTCAATAAAGCATCATAATAAGTTGGGAACTTTACAGTTATAATCAGCAACTCTAATTAGCCTAGTGTAAAAGCTTCTAGACTGTTTTGATTCTTTTCTGAGGCAAAATATGGCCTTTCATAGCCCAAAACCCTCTTTAAAGTTTCTACCGTAATCCTACAGTAATGAAGAGCGGTCGGTGATTCGCTCTATAATGCAAATCTAAGTTGAAGCCAGCTCTACAAAATGGCGCTTACCGCTTCTCGAAAAACCTCATAATAGGAGAGTTATTCAAAATCAAACAGTGTGCACATTATTTTGGGACACCCTGTATTCGATATTCGCTTATTCGAAATTTGTCATTTTCGAATTTATTCGATTATTCGGTTATTCGAAAATTTTGATTTTCGAAAATAATCGAACATTCGAATATTTATTTTCAGAAGTTATACGATTATTCGAAAATTTCGTGTAATCGAATAACTACATGACAGCGTCATAACTTTGACTGCTATATCGCAACCATCGTTTGTTGTCCAAGTTGCCCACTGCATGAAGTCCTTCATTGTGCCAACTCGTTTAAAATTTGTTTGAATATTCGACATAATCGATGCAAAATATTCGTTTATTCGGATTTTTTTCCCAAATATATTCAAGTATTCGGTTTTTTCCATTTCGAATATATTCGATATTCGATTATTCGACGATTTTCTTACTTCGAAAACGATATTCGATTATTCGACATTTTTTGTTTTTGAAAATATTCGAAATCGATTATTCGATATTTTTGATTTTCGAATATATTCGGTTATTCGATTATTCGAAAAATTTCTCGAATATTCCGAAGTATAATGTAAACGCGCTTCGCGATGAGCAACTTGAGTAGATAGGAGCAGTAGGAAAAAAACGCAAATTTTTATTTTGTGTTGCCAGAAAGTTATGGCGTTTGAGAAAAATGCCTAATAATGCACGCTTGCTCAAAAATCATACTTTTTCACAGAGACTCCAACCAGCACAAATTTGATCACTTCAAATAAGTAGGCGGCTAAGAAACCTTTTTACTCACTGCTCCAATTTTTATTGCAAGTTTGCGATTTGTGATTAAACGCAGGAAATCAAAATATGAATTTTCTTTTACCACCTCTATCCAGCCAATGTGTGCCTATTGGGAAGCCACATGCAATTATGAGCGCATGACTTCTTCTGAATAAAATTGAATGCCGCAAATCTGTGGGGAAATCGGAAGTTACGGATTTTTGAGAGTAGTGCGTCAAAATCGTCCCCATTAGTTCAAAAGTTTTGTCAGTTTTTTAAAGAATGACCTGCAAATCTCATACAGGAAAGATAAGAAACACTTCGAGCTATACTGTTTCCAGCTGCCATATCCACAACGCGATTCAGTGAGGGAGTGCTGAAATAATCGCCAGACATCACAATCCTTCATCATGTCTGAATTTAGCTAATTGTAAGAATTTTTATTTGAGGGAGCTTTGATAGTTAACAGATAGTGCAAACCTTTTGACAACTGAAGCTATTTTGTAGCTTTGTGGTTTGGAAAGTAACCAAGTTTTATATTCGGCCTGTCCTAACCTCGTAGATTATAAAATCATTGCAACTATAAGGCTGTAACAGAATTAATGCAGGTTTTCCAAATTTTGAGTTCGGATCACTATAACTTTTTGCAGAAATTGTCAACCCGTTATCATTGAAACTGCTGCAATCAGCAAACCTTTGGCGATTTAGTACGCACTTCCATGTCGTTGTAGCTTTGCTGAGAAAAATTTCATAGCTCAAAGACTGCCAAAAGTTTTCTTGGAAAAGCTTCAGTTTGAGAGACCATAACTTACTACAGAATGTAGTAGGATGATGCAAACTTCACTCATTGTGTAGATAACATTCGGCTGTGTAACAGCGTTGAGCTTGAGTTTTACGAAGAAAATTTTGCTAGAAAATATTGCAGAAAATTTGTGATCACTGATTCTTCTCAATGGCTCTGAAAAGGCGAAAAAGTGCTTTTTTGCTGCTTTTTTAATCTTCTTTCCGCCAAAGAGAATAACGGCTTCCGGTTTTTTGCTATCAACTACCCTATGTCTATTGCCTCTGCAGATGGCGAAAGCTCCGCGATTGCTTTCCACTCAAGCTTTTTATACGTCGCAGAATGATAGCAAGGGGCTGCTTGGGTTTGAAATGAAAATGCTCAACCTGGAAAATTTCTAAAAATTTGCTTCAATGTGCTTTTTGTAGCACAGATCACATATAAACATAATGCAGTTAACAGAAAAATTCCATTTTTTGCGGTGGACTTATTGTTAGAGTAATGAGTGTAAAAAGAAGAAGTTTTAAGTTTTAGTCTCTTGATTTTGAAAGCACGCACTTCGAGATGAACTCAAATCCCTTGAAAAAAAGCATGCGTAAAAAAACTAAGAGTACTTTCAGATAATGGGCATAGTTTTCTAAGATGATGGAAATTTGTTTTGTACCAGCGCTTTGAAAAAAGGGTGTGAAAAACGTGCATTAATTCTGTTACAACCTACCCTAAAGTCTTACAGATAAGTCCGCCTTTTTGACACGAAAAATCGATGAAAATCCGCCCTCGCGCCACCAAAAGTCCTGCAGATAAATCCTTCCATCAGATAAGTCCGCCTACAGATAAGTCCGGACTTATCTGACAGATTTCAGGGTAGGGAAAGAAAGCGGACTTATCTGAAGAGCCATAGTCGAGTCAACAAAGCGGACTTATCTGGTGGGAGGACTTATCTGTGAGATTTTAGGCTAGTATTTCTTTTCTTTCTAACAGTTGTCTTCTCTTGGCGAAACACGCAAATTTGCGGTGAAAATCACCGTATTTTACAATTTCACGAGTGCGCACTGACGGACCCTAACATAAGTTTCAAAATCTTCATATCTCAAAGCGAAAATCGCACATTTACTTTCAAGATTATCTGGTGCAATAACGGTAATGCAAATTTCCCAAAACTTAAGACTTTTGGAGATTTCTTCAGCAAAATTTGAAAGAGTAGCTGGAAAAAGAAGGAAGGTTAGCTGGCAAAGTACCTGCTGGATACTGCAGCTCCCGCAAAAGTCTCACATGAAAATTTTGAAAATTAGCGAAAGTTGGAAATTGTGATTGCGAAGGGTTATAATTTCCAGCGATTATCTCAGCGCTCTCTCAACAAATCACACCCTGGAAAAAAGGAAGGAATTCTGCATCGGGCACGGCTTGAAATGTTTGATTATCTTTACTGCATGGGATTTGCGGGTCAATTCAAAAAGTGACAAAACTTTTGAAAAATATTAGGTCATTCCAATCCAAGACTTCGTTCGCTTTCTTTGAACGGGTGCCACATTCGATGGAATAAAGATTTCCAAGAGATCTTAGCAGAATTTGATGCAGCATTAGATCCTCTTTTTGATGGTTAAATAATCATTGCAGCACAGTCAATGAGCTCTTGGAAGATTACCAAAATCTGCGCATGTTCTTTGAATAGTTCAAGTTCCACAATTTTCTGAACTTTCATGGCAACCCTCCGAAGAAATTCGGGTAATCGATAGGGCAAACCATGCAGAAAACGGTACAACATTTTCTTCCTTCCCATAGCTCGCCATAATTTCTTGAAAATTTTTTACCAAAACTATCGGATTTTGGCAGGCCTACGTCAGCCGCATTCGCATCAAATACCAATATTTCTCGGAATTTGAAACTCCCAAGACGGTATTATGATTCAACACTAAATTTACAAAAGAAATGAGAGCTTACGGGTTCGAAATATCATGTTCAGAGTGTTACGGGTACAGCTCAGGGCGCGTTCGAAAATGTGAATTATGAAAATTTATTCCCGAAGAGTCCATAATGGATAAGAAAATAAAGCACCCATCAGAAAGAAGAGAAAAAGCTGCATCGAGCAGGGTTTTAGTTGACCAAGTATGGAGATTGGTAGCATCAGCTAAAATTCTATAAAAAAAGACAAGTTATGGAAAGGAGATACAATTCGAATGCTACCAGGATCTCTTAGAAATCTTCATTCCATCAAATTTGGCGCCCGTTTGAAGAAGCGAACGAACTTTTGAAATGACGTAATATCATATGTTAGGTTGATGCAAAAGTTCTGTTTTTTGAGGTTTTTTTTTGAGATGACCCGCAATCCTCGTACAGTGAGGAAAAACAAACATATCAAGCTGCAATCGATGCAAAATTTCTCTTTCCAGTAGTTTTAATGTGACTAGTCGAGAGAGAGAGCTGAGATAATTGCTGGAAATTATAACATTTCATTTTCCCAAGTCCAACATTCGCTAATTTACAGAATATTTCATCTGAGACTTTGAGGGAAGTTTCAATAGCCAGCAGATATAGCAAATCTTTTGCTAAGCGAAGCAATTTGTTGTAGCTTTATAGTAACCATTTTATATTTGGCCTATTTCATTCTCGTAGAACATGAAATGGTAACAGTTCAGGTATCATTCGATGCACCTTACCCTCTTTTCTTTAACAATTGTATTTTCATGGCGAAACAAGTAAAATTTGCGGGTAAAACTGCAGTATTTCTCATTTTCACGGGTGCGCACTAATGTACTCTAAGCTTCAAAATAATCATATTTTGCAGCGAAAATCGCTCTTTCACAGTGTAAGGTCAGTAATAGTAATAATCGAGGGTTGAAACTTCAGCATTTCGACCATTTTGCAGTGTTTGGTGCAATGACAAATTGTAGGATTGAAAATTCTTTTTCCTATTCCGTGCACTAGTTTTCGCAATTAACAGATTTTGCTTCCCTTCACCAGATTTTTGCACTTAAATCGATATTTCTCGAAAAAAGGCGCTCGGAATAAGCTAAAGCTTTACAGTTATACTTATAATCGCTTGTAACATAGAATTACTTATGTAAGAACGCTCAGCATTGTTTTGAGAAAACATGAAGATTTAGTTTCCAGTTTCTGGTTATGGAAAGAATACAAAGTTGTATATATAAATATGTGATGTGAAAAGTATATATGTGTGCGAATAGGAGGTTTGTAGAAGCTTTTTGGACGGAGATCTGATTTCGAAACTATTTATTTTTTTTCAATCCTCCCGTAAAACAAACTTGGAGCAGAAACATGGATGCCATTTTATAGAGCCTGCATTGCTACATTAAAAGCTATCCCTCACAAATTTCTGGAGTTCTGCTAGCGGTGCTACGCGAGCAAATAAAAAGCGACATTATTTTCTTGACAACCTGATAACTGGTGGCGGGAACGTCTACCCCCCCCCCCCCCTCCCCCTCCGACCTAGAGGATAGGTCCCGTTCATGAAAGTTACCTACATGGCTCATTCATGAAAGTGATTGGGTTAGTTATAACAAATCAAACTAACTTCTAGAGTTCTCAAAACTCAAAGCTCAAATAATTCTTCAAAATCAGTCAGAAGGCCTTTTCCAAAATTTTTGAGGTCGCAGGCGCATCAAAACATTGGGGAGCAAAAAAAAGAGAAATTTTTTGGAGGGCGCACTAAACGGCATTTCTGTGGCCGCCACTGCCTTGTAGTTGGCAGGAATTTCTATACTATCCATCGATCTGATTCAGCATTAGCTGATTCTTTGATTGTATTATTTTTCTTTATATTCTGATGGCGGATTTCAGTGCTCGACTCTCTAAATCCACGGAGGCGATGTTTTTGAAATGTCGTTCTGGAGTGATAATCAGATTTTTTTGGCTTTCTGCTGCAATCAACTATCGCCTGCATACTATATATAAACTCATGCCGAGGTTAAAAAGTCGAAGTGCCTATTCCATTCATAATGAAATGCGTAGCGCTTTCCGCAGCCAAGTGTAATTGAAAAAATATATGCATTATTTAAGAGTTTCTTGTAACTGGGAAAATCACTGCCATTTTGTTTATTCCCAGGTTGCCTGATTAGCTTATTTTTGGTTCGAACTTTGTGAGCTACACATTCTAATGACGCGCTCGAATAGAGAGCAGGAGGGAACTTAGACTCACACGGGAAAGTCAGATTCATGTTGAAAAGCAGTAAGAAACTAAATGCCAAATGTATGAGAAGACAAGTCTGAACTGATTGAAATGTAATTGCATCTATGAAGGAGGGTTGATGTTGTAGCTCTAGGGATGGTAAATGAGGTTTCTTGGTGGTGTGCTTGAAGGCGCTCAGTCAGAGGAGAGAGGCAATCACAGCCGAGTTTTAAAAGCGAGGGACTTTGCCGATTGGTGCTAGTCGAGCAGAAAGGACGCGATGCACTGCATTTCGACTTGCCCGTTAGAAGCTGTGTTCGGACGACACACAGGACAACATGCAGCGTTTTTTTCCTGTCCGAGAGCGTTGTCGCCGCGTATGTATCGCGCTCGCCGAACAAAGGCCTCAGTGTGCGGGTGTCGCACTCTCTTCGTCATGCTCTTAGTTTGAGAATTCTCGCATCCACTTAGCCTCTGCGAAATCTGCTCACTCTTCTCTCCTTTCGACAACAAGCTTTTTCGGTGTACTTTTCGAAGGCATAAGCGCATAGCCTCACCGATACACTAATGCAAAATGTCGTCAGTGTTGCTAAGATAGTAAGGCTTGCCACTACTCGAATAATCAGTGTCGAGCGGAAAATGCGAGCGCACTTCTGCGACGGGGGAGGCAATTGCAACCAGCCTCCCACATTTGTGTGCGGGCAAGTGCAAGCGTATTGATTTTGCACTTTTGCGAGGGTTTTTCTCTAGCCGTCGCACTGTCCCTATAGCCTCGTTTTCTCTGGAAAGTTTGTACCGCAAATATTTCTCAAAGTGGGCAGTAATGAAAGCGACGTTCTCCTCATACAGCTTGTCTTTCCAATGCAGAACTTGACTCGAACTGAACATTCCCAGCGCTAAGTTAGGATAGAAGCACTAATGCTTGTTGCCATATCTGCATTAAAACCAAGCGCACAACAATGCATTCATTGCAAACACTGCAATCTATTTTTTTGCTCTGTACTAAGTTGAATCGGCTTGGTACTGTTATCTGCTCGATCACTCAAGCTTCTATCATCGTGTTGCACAAGCTCTGCTCAACGCTTCAAATCGCAGGTGGTTCGCTTTAGAAGTCTTATTACTCTTGCTCCAATAACAAAAATACCAAGGTAGTTTGGAGAGACCTCTGTTTCTGAAACGGATGCAAAGCCGTATACAAAGTCAGTCTGAGATACGCTAAGCACAAGACTTCCCGAATTAGAGTGTCACATTGCGCAAGGGTAAGAGATCACCAAAATGAAAGCTTCAACTTGGAGAATTGCCCATAGAAATAGTTAAACAGTGCATTAAGAAGTCCAAGAAAACCACTGCTTATGCGTAACCATCTAAATGTTGGACTACATCACTTACAACAACTTTGAGCATCATTTATCTTCTTTCTTACGCATTGGCATAATGTGAACTCGTTTGTGGATATATGCTTTACTTTCTAACTCAGTACTGCTCTTACTCCCTTTGAAGAAGCGTGAGCAATGTTACGTCGTTGTATACCTTGGCAGGCTTCATGAAGTTTATGTTGACCATCAATTTGCTTGCATTTCCATCTGAGCTGGCTACCTAGAGGATCTATGTTTGATGTCCTTCCGATGCGAATAAATGCGAAACACCAACATTCAGCACCTGGCATTTGTGAAGCCTCTAAAAGTCATATGAAAGACTAAGCTAATGCTATGGATTTTCATACCTGTGGACCTAAATATTCTTAAGCGATCCATCTGACAACTTCCTCATACTTCCAGTACCAGCTACTTTTTCCTTATAGCAGTTTGCATGTTTTATATATCTTAAGGTATTTCATTAACTACCTTTTGTTACTATTCACCTTCAGTAGTCTTGGTGTCTGCGAATGATGTGCTTCCTAGTCGTGCAGTGAACGTCCCACTTGCATGATAAGCGCAACAAGTCTTGAGTGAGCACGCACTTTGTGTATATTTCCGGTATGAATGAACTCTGTCCGAGCATGAAGCTTGCGATCCTTTGAGGAGCAATGCATAAGGTGTGATGCATGGCACGATTGGAATGCGATGGCACGAACATGGCTGAGGGAACCCACGAACGGCCGGCACTAGCAGGCACGGGCGCTTGGCGAACGCACACATACATACACACACACCACACATGCGCGCAGCACTCTCATTTGCGCTGCGTCAGCCGCTTTCGCGCTCGGCGACGGCAGTCGACGCGACACTCTTTGCCGTCGCGAAGAAAAAATGAGCGAGGCGCCGCCCAGCTGCACGACTACGCGCATGTCGCAGCGAACAGCGTTCAAGCGGACTCGCGCTGTCGCAAGGCGGCGCACCCGTTCCGCGCTTTTGCGCATGCGAGTGCACGCGCGTCCGCCTGCCGCACTTTAGAACGTGATTTGTTAACCGAAAAGGGGAAATCGAACTCCTGTGCGTCACTCTTGTGTCGTGCACTCTGCTCTATCGTTTCTTTTCCTTGTATTTTCACGCTGGTGATAGAACTGGAAGAGTGTGCAGCTGATGTATGAACCGGCAACCTAGCCATGTTGCAAAAGCCTTTTCACGTCTTCTTACATCAGCTTTCTATGCGATGCCGCTTTTGAAGCTGAGGAACCAAGAAAAAATACGTTGCGATACCACTGTATTCTCTCACTGAGAGTGCACTTTCTCTATGTCGCTAATTCCCACTTCTGCCTTGTCCTCTTAATTTTATTAAGATATCTCCTTTGACTTGCAATGCTGTTGTATTGCAGTCGTTCAACTACGCTCGACTGCAGCTGCTCGACTTGAGCACGGAATTCGGGACTCAGCCATCGTGGTGATAGCGGGATTTCGCTATTACTTCAATGATTGTATCTTGTGCATGTGTGAATATCGGTTCAACTCCTGAGCCGCATTTATAAGCTATTTGCAAGACGATTTGTACTACGATACGCCTACAACGCGCTCATTCAAGTCTAGAAAGAGCGAGCTTCTAATTGTTTCGTTGTGGTCTCCTGCGCACTCAGCAGAGACATCTGAAGAGTTTGAGTGGAAGGTATGGAATTGGTGTTTGCAGCACAAGTGCTTACTGTTAACTTTCATTTAGAAGGCCGAAAGAACATCAGCGTCGCGCGGGTGTTCTACCAACGAATCACTGCGGAATACGCCATTTTCCGATATAACAAAAAAGCGAAGTCGTAACCGAGAGCGACGTCGCTCGAGCGCCGGCGCAAGCCAGCGTGCTCAGTCCTCATCATTCAAACAATCAAGTGTCGGACTCTTTTACGCCGATGAGGAAGCTGAAAAGAGAGCCTGAAGAGCACAGTGCCGCCACCATGACTCCACCGCCGAATATATGCGTGGATGACGAGGTAAGCGTTCAATCGCCCCTGCGAAAACCCTCTTGTTGTTGTTTCTTCCTGCATTCTCAAAATCTATTTTCGCTCCTTTGAAATGTTGCTAGCAAATTTATGAAAAGCGAAGAGTGGCGTGTCCTTGGGCTACCCTAACCACAATGCGTTCGCCTCTCAAGGCCGGCAGTGGAACATCTCATATATAAAACTGAACTCGGTGTTCTCTGCGGCTCTCGACGCTGCGCTGATTTGTCTGTTGTTCTGCTTACATACACCGGTACGGTTCAACGTCTGCGCTGTTATTTCCTTGTCATGTCGCTGGAGCTAATACTACGAGCACTTATGGTGAGAGCACATTCATTACGACCTTCCATCTTATCTCGAGCTGTATGCTATTATTTTGCCGAAATCTCTACCTAATTTTCTTGCTTTTTCTATGAGCCAGCTGTTCGCATATGCTTGTCCTGTTTCTTGCTTGAAAACATGAAGGGAAAGTGCGGAAATTTTTTCCAGTAGGCGTCAAGATATGTTGGAACGTAGAGCGGAGACGGCGAGAGAACTCCGATAAACGTAGACTCGGCGAAATAACTTCGATTTCATGAGAAGCAGATTGTAGTGTTGCGAGCGCCTTTTTTCTTTGCGAACGGCCGAAGACCGCGGCCAGCCGTTCCCCTTTGTTGAAATCGATCAAAGCGTCCAATAAGGGCAACCTTGGGACGACAAGCAAGCGCAGTGTGGAGGTTGCAGCTAGGCTCAGTGTAGGTAGATGTCCAGCATAGTTAGCTTGAGTTTTTACGGATGTGAGTATTTCAGTCCCTCGAAGTAGTATTTAGTCTGGACGACCTGCCGGGACCGACAGCTGGGAAAGTGCATTTAGAGAACATCGTTGAAAGTGCGAACGTTCGCGTGCTGCTGACTGGGATGTTATTGATCACCGCGTCTATGAGAAGATAACAGTTGTGCAGAATGACACATTCCGCTGAAGTGATGTGATACGAAGTCTATTGTTCTTTTAGCACGCTGAAATTGTTAAAGCTACACCGCAATTTTGACAGATAAAAGGAGTGAATGCACGCATTTGATCGCGAAAAGCTAGCAACGCATCCAACAGTCCCTGCACTTAATATGTGCGCTGATGATGGTAGGAAGTGATTGAAGATGCCTTATCGGTCAACTTTCCAAGACGGCATACATTCTCTGTCATTGCCAGTGTGCGTCCTCGGTGTTCGGGCTGCGCTGGAGCTGGTAATAGTTCGCTTCTCCCACTATTTCAAGGTCATTTCTAAGCCATGGCGCGTACTTCCATGCAGCACAAAGCGCCAGCACGCCCAGTCCACCGCTGAAAGGCCGTGTACACGGTAATGATGGGTACAGGACGTGCAGCTATTTCTGTGGCTAGCAATGTTCAATCAAAGCTGTTATTGGCTTCGTGACGAATATCACTCGAATGGGTGCACGGCGTCTCATATTGTTTATCCGCTGCTTACTGTTGAGCAGCAATGCGATGAATACAGCACTCCTCGGTTTAGTGACTTCCAGCGAAAATCGTTCCAATTCGAGTTTACCTGCACAGAAAAAAGTTGAAATATCATCTTTTGCAAGTGTAACTTTTAACTTGAGGGACAACAGATTTGCTGAAAATAATGCCATTAGTATAGTCCGCCATTTAGTTGTTGATAGTCCATATTTTGCGTGGCAACGCGAACGATGAGAGCGAAGGTCAAAAAGCGATACGAACTTGCGAGTGTGTGGTGTAAAGCGGGTCGAAGCGTTCTCCTACCGCTGATCGAGTGGGCGTTTACCTCTGAGTTCTATCATGGACCGAGACTTTGCAACCTCTAAAAGGGATCTTGCTGTTTAATAATTTCGATCAATTGATAGGTTGTCAGGCTGCATTTTCAATGCCTACTCTCATCTCGATTTGTTGTGAAATATTACCAACTTCATAACACCTGTCTTCATATGCTAGATCGCTTCTTAATCATCTAAAATCAGTTATTATCTTATTACCTCATTACGCTTTGCTGTGCTGCTTTTGGTCTGCTGTTCCCCACTCTGTAGTAGATTTTCATTAAGAAAAATGCGCATTAGCTCTTCCGCTTGTCTCATCTTTTGCTGACAGTCTACGATGTTTTTAGATGTTTCTGCTACCAAAGCAGAAGATTTTTGTCTAATTTTCATAACATTCATTGAGTGCGTTCTCAGTCATGCTTCTCACTGGCGTAGACTTCCGCTCCGCTTTTCAGCTTGAAAGGAAGGGTATTTTAGGTGTCTCGAATTTGCAAACACATATCTTGCGGTCGTATTTACGTTTTCACCTCAACCAACGTTACTCGTGTAATCAAACTTTCAGTGTTTACTGGAACAATCGAAACCCCGTTGTTTCATGAAATTTGCTATCTACAAAGGCTATGAAATGAGCACTGTCTAAAACGTTAATTTGCTAAAGGTCTCATTTTCCATAGGTTGATCTTGTGAGATTATGGTGACAGGAAGTAATTCTGCAAACCTTCATCCCTGCTTGGTCAATATCAATTTTTTGGAAGCCTTCCTTCTCTTATCTCTGAACATATTAGCGAATTATAATCGTCAGACAGAAAATATTGGGAAGATTTGAGAACATGACAAATACTATATTGATCCTTTATAACGATTCCTTCAAAGCTTCATAATCTTCACAGCAGGATATGTACTACTCGATAGCAAATTGCAGCAGTGAAAACCGATTTACTTGCCTGATATTACCACTGTTGTATGCACTCTCGTTTGGGGTTTCATGTGGGCAGACCTTTTTGAAGTTGATCCCTCTATCACGCCTTCAATATCAGTTTTTCCCCATAGTTTTCTCTAGCGATCTCCATTTTCGACGTGATAAACTACATCACGCACATTTTAAAACAATGATGGATTTCCTCCTCTAGCTTCTTCTATACACTTGAATTTTGAGTCATGTATTCGCTAGGAAGTACGTACTATAGTCTGTTCGCCTGTAAGTTGGTTGACGAACTTGACGAGATACACACAGTGCTCGCGCAGCTTGTATTCTACGCATCTAGGTTTGCATGCAAGCCTTCACATTGGAGAACTTATCTTTGCTCTACCACCGAACGCTTCTAGACAGAAGAATGGCATGTTGTTTTCGTTGTGGATGGCAGAGCAAAACGCTGCACTTTATGGGAACGGGCACCGCCGACGTCGGCGTTGCCGCTGAGCGCCGTTTGTGCAACGATGCTTCTCTCCGCTCGCTCGCTCTGTCCCTCCTCGAAAACACCTCGGAATCGATTCGTCGAACTCTCTGTTTCGTACTTTTTACGCATGAGATGAGGCAGGGGCAAAACGATTGCGTTTCCCGCATCTACCATTAGATCGCAGTCCTCTAGGAAAGCTTTTGTAGGGCATCTCACATGCGAAAGATGCTGATTAAGTGCACAGTTCGCCGACTTCTCCCTCCGCTACGATGGTGAGCAGGAAGTGCAACAAGAGAAGCGCAGAGCATTGCGCAGTGCATGGTTTACCCGGGCAGTGCAGTGTCATAATCCTTGTGTAGGGGTGCAGCGATTTGTCCTGCTCGGACTCTGTGTTTGTTATCACTTTCCTCCATCCTCTGCGTCCTGGCCCGTTCGCCCTTGCGATGCCCGCGACCTCCGCGTCCATCACACTCTCTCGTTACCCACTACTGCTAACCGGCTTTTTGTGCGTTCTTATGGTTAGTGGCACCCGTCTGGCACCCTGGACTTGCCAGAATGCTCTACCAGGATGTCTACAGTAGCACCTACGTAAGTTTTTTTTGTCCTCTTCACTGGAAAGCGACAAGAAAAGGTCATTCCGCGGAAGAAACGGAGTCGCAATGCTGCGCAGCCGCTGGCTACTGCAACCCACCGTGTCGCCGCCACAGCCGCATCTACGTGCGTCGGGGAGACGACACGTATTGAATGCAAGAAGGGCTACTTTGAAGCACACTAACCGTATTTTTACCGAGATCATACCCTTGATATGCTTGTCTTCTTTTGAATTCATTCTTTGGGGCCGTGGCTTTCAATGAGCTTTGGGCGAGAGACCACAGTTTTCTGTTTAGCATATTATGCCTCATTGGCTTGAATAGTTGTCTCGCGCTTTCTAGCTTCTTTCTTAAAGGTCTGTGCTAGCGTGTTTATTCTTCTTGAAAAAAACTTGTTATGTAAGGTCACTTTTGCGAACTTCAGGTGAGATTGAACTTACATACTTGAACAAAGTGCTCGAAAAGATACCAGTGGTCATATACAAGGTACATTTCGTCATCGTTGCTGCACGAAAAGTGGGGGCTTCAGAAAAAGACGGTATATCGAGCATATACGAAACCACATTTTTAACAGTTGTGAATCATGTCCATAACCGCTTCGCACTGCTTAAAGCCACAAAATGTAATGTGATTTTGACGATCATTTCTTCATAACTGGACAGCGTTTCCGGGCTTCTCAGCTCGAATGTGATTGTAAGCGCTGTCGAACAGGCGGCCGCTGCCCACCCCTCGTCGTCGTCGACATCGCCATCGCAGCGCCGTTCGCCTTGTCGTTCCTCGTCGCGATGTGTGTTGCAGTTCTGTTTGAGTCGTAGCTGTTCGGCACGTGCGCGGTGCGTCTGTGCGCCTCGTCGCTCTACGATCTGAGTGATGCATCTACATCCCTCAGTCCCGACTTGTTTTTCCCTGCCAGCAGCACCCTTCCTGTGCCAACCATGTTGATGTTTTCGTCTCGTCGTCCTCGTACCCAAGCGCTTTTTCATGATCTTTCTTTCAAATGATAATCACACTCTCCGGTCGGAGATTCGTCAGTGCGTCTCTGAAAGTTCCTTGTTTCCACTTTTGGACATTCATCAAAGTCCTCTTCGGAAGCACTGGTTTCGAAGTCTCATGTTATTTCGTTGATACTCTTCGTATGTCTATTCCGACTCTTGTTTCCTTTTCATTTCTCATTTTTTGTGCTTCATCTCACTCTCATCCTATAGCGCCACCTAACACCAATATGAGTTGCTTGAATGATGTCGGCGCCGACCTGTTGCGGCCTGCTGATTTTTTCATCGTCAGTCCTAGACTACCGTAGTTGTTGACGGTAACTTTTGTTTCCCGCTTGCGGCCCCGACCAGCGGTGAACTAGGTTTGCACTTTTGTTTGTGCATTTCATCCCTAATTAAATGTATATTTTGGCGTCAGAGTTCATGTGATCTTCATCATCCTAGCTGGGTAGCTAGCTATGCGTTACGACAGTGTAGTGAGGAGAAGAGAAGTCCATTTTGAGACTTCGTTCTGATTAATCACCTTAATGTCCACCTCTCATGGTTTTCGTCTTTTTTCAGTTTTCATGCAGTTTTCTGCTACAACCTTCTTTTCCGCTGAACTGTGCACCGCGCAGAATAGCAAACTCTCGTTTTCAGTGTTGTTTCATCATGCATGCAATTTAAGATCTCTTCAAAGTCTTTTTCCTTAACTGTCTCATTCAACAAATGCTTCCCTGTAGGTACAAATTTACCAGAAACGATCGTCTGTCCGCATTAGCGTTTTGCCACTGTCTGAGGTTGTTTTGAGAGCTTGCCCCTTGCGTGGTTGCCGTCATCTATCCTGTTTTCGTCCGCGTGCATGTAATCTCGAGAATAACATGAGCACTACCGTAGTCCCGACGGGGTGGGCGGGCGCACTGCCATCCGCTCAAGACCAATCAAATCGCGAGTATGTGTGTTCCAACGAACAGCACTTGCTCCTTTCTTCGGTGCAAGAAAGTTGGACGTGTACGGGTGTCAAAGCTATGGAAAGTAAAAGTACTTCATTGTTTCGTACCAGTGAGCGTGCTATAAGCATTTGTTGATTGCGCTGCTATTTCCTTAGGGGTCTGGGGCAAACTGCTCAAATTTAGCTATCACAGGTGCCACTTCATTTGACGAGCGCTGCTAATGTAATCTATGTAGACTTGAAGAACTTCCTCGAGGTTCTGGTCAGACAGTGGTGTGTTGGTGGGAGTTAACGTCCGAAGGGCGTGAAAAACGCGTGAGCGTGTAGCATGTGAACGGGGGCGTGACCGTTTTTTGCCTCAGCCCAGTAATGCCCTCACCATACCATTTTTTCTGCGTTTTCATGGGGGTCGGCGTCCCGATCCTATGCACCCGCTGGATTCTTGTTTTGAGTGAAGGAAAGAAGTAAGCAAGCAGTGCTAAAGCTTCAAGAGTTACGCAGCCAATCCTTGTAGATCGCGTCTATCAATTTCTCAGAGTTGTGGTAATCGGTCTCCTATCCCCTTCTATCTTTTGGGTGTTTCCATGAGCGCATCGTATTGTACAGCATATCTTCTTTATGTTCTTTCTTCCACACCTCCAATTCATGAGTATGAGAAGCCTCAGTTAGGAGATGTCGTTTAGCCTCACTAGTCATCATCATTTAGTATTTCTCTGGAGGTTGTGGAAAGAAAGATCTTAGCCTATGTGTTCGACCACGGTACGTTCTTTATAGTGGTGCGCTAATTTCTGAACAAAAACTGCAACATTCTGTACTTCCTGGATCCTATGGAGACGCGATGGCTGGTTAAGCGAAAACACACGTTCGTTTGTTAATTTCATTCGCTGTTTTCAACTCAATATTCGCACGGCGGCTCTGCCTCAGCCATGCTATCTCCTTTAGCTGTTCTCCGATCCTTTCAGCTGTGTTGTTATTGTGGAGCATGTGTGGTGCGCGTGTGTTTTCCTCACCCCACGTTGCTCCATGGTGAGTTGTTTTTGTCTGAACGCGGAATAACATCCTAGAAGTATACGGTAGTTTCAATGGCCTATGGCATCGCCTTGCTTATTGAGCCGCTCGCGTCCGTCTCATTTGTACCCACTGTTCATTCACATCGCTATCCCTGTATCTCTTCCCGGTTTATAACTTATCCTATAGTGGAGTGTGCATTAAGCGCTGAGGGTCTTGGCTCCGAAAATAAATTGCTCTAATATGCTAGAGAAATAGATGTTAAGTTGCTTCAGTCTCCTCTAGCCCTTCCGAGGTTCCATTTTGATCAGAGGGTGCATTATCGTTTGTTGAACTAGATGCTGAAAATGTGCTTTAGCTACACTTGGGCCTTCCTACCATCCGCAAATGGAAATTATGTATTTGGAACTTGGATTGTAGGTGAAGTTAGACTGTTAGGCAAGTTAGGAGACAGCAAAACCTCGTCGCGGCTTTCTGCTTGGTCTGCGGACGTCGAAGTGCAGTATTGCGGAGTATAGATCGAAGTGCTTCTGACAGGCAATATTGACTGCATAGTTTTAGATGTAGTGTTCGTTTCACGGCGTTCGACCTCGACCACGCCGCATTCGACCTATCTACGCGCTACTTCGTCCGCTGCTGGCTGTGCTCGTATTTTAATAGGACACGTTAACTATATGGCGTTGTTCAAGGTTTTTCGATGAATGAAGGTCGCGAACGCGCCGCGCAGCCGAACGAACGGCTAAAAACGCTGGTTCGCAACAGTATTCAACCGTCCAACTCCAGCCTTTCTACTCTTTTTTTTTTGCTGCAAATCCACACTGCGACTCTTCTTTCCTTTCCGGAGCTGCACATTGGCTTCTTCCGTCCTACGTATCCATGTGCGCGTCGTGCAACAGTAGCAGGTCTCCTTCCAACGCCAACAACCTGCTCTCTTCTTTGCTATTCGTGATCACACTACGTGTCAAAATGCCAATAGCGAAAATTGTCGCTACGGTAACATGCTGAGCACAACCACATATTTTCGACGTATGTCCAGTCATCCACCTGTATGCCAGCCGTCGTTTCTTCGCTCCTGATTTTTTTTCAATATCAGAGTGGGTTCAGACTAAATTCCATCGCTGACCTTTGAAATATTGCTAGTCTTTTTATTGAAGATTAGCAATAGCGAAAATAGTGATGGATATGATTGGGTCGAACACGGTAGTGCAGGCAATACGGCTATAACAAAATCATATCAAGTTGTGGAACATTCGATACACATCTTCCTATCGTCTTTCCAATACACCCTCTTTTCACATGAACGCATTGTACACGTCTCTTACTGTTGCCTCACTTGCCACTGTCTCCTCCTTCATTGTAGAGAAATTTTAGCGTCACATGCAGATCGTGTCGCAAACTTTGTTTGTGTCTGTACGTGATTATGTATCATCGCTATCATTGTCGTGTCTTTACAAGAGTATTCCGCCGTTTGAAGGCGTCGGCATGGTGAAGCAGCCGACGGAGCACAGTGATCAGCACTAGCGCTCGTAAATAGCGAAGGTCGTGACAAGTTCGCGCCTGACGCTACGAACTGTTTGAGTCGTTACCGTAGTTATTATGGTGGACGTTAACAATCTTCTCTCCTCACAGAACTACCTCAACTGGAGTATGCTTAATAAGTTTTATGGCAAGGTAAGTAGTGTTGCGGAAGTACCTAACGGATTAGATAGGCTAGTCATAGATAACGATCCATTTGATTTGTAAGCATTGCTAATTGTTGCAAAAGTTTAACCCAACGCATTCATCTTCACCCTTGCGCTGGGACATTGTGGCACAAGCTTTTTTTTATCTTGGGAAATAGTGCTACTCGTTAAATGTTCAATTTCTGTTGATGCAATTGCTCATAACAGAGCACTACGTGAGAAATGTATTGATCGGTGGTGCTGACGCGAACATTTTAACAGAGCGCATCGTTGCATTTCCATCATTCTGAATTCGCTCAAAGTTGCCAACGATCGCGAATTTAAACTTTGCGGTTTTGCACATCATCTTCCTCGCTGCTGAAAATCTCCAATTATCACATTCTAATAGTGTGATTGTAAAAGCAAAGTCGCTTTACATAGAAATCTTTTGAATTGGACTTTTTTGCATGATAGCAGTGTCTATAATTGCCTGGTTATAAATCCATGGGACAGTTCCGCTGATGTAAACTCATCATGAATAGTTCAGATTTGAGATTTATTCACTAATTCATGCACAGAATGTATTCTTGGTGTCAATCATTTTTTTTCAGCCGCAGATGAGCACGCCGGACGATCCGGTAATACACTCACCTCCATCCTTAGGTGGACAACTGATGAACGGTGATGATCAATTATTCCAGAAGTTCCCGTGAAAAAACGTCATTGTTCGCGCAAGTTTCAGGTTTTAACCCTGCTTTGACTTCGGCTAAAATGGAAGAAGGCATGGCTGCTGCATGCGCTTCTCCCGATGCTAGCGGCATCGATCCTAACAGCGATGGGGTGAGTTAGACGGCTTTCTCTAAATCTGAACACATGATCAATCTGTTCGCAAATTGCTGTCGAAGTGGTCATTCCTCTGTTAATTGTTTCTGCTGTGTCCTCTGTGCACTTCCTGGTGTTCGCTTCCTCTTGAAAACCCAGAAGTACAGTTGCATGCAAGTGAAAGGGCACATGTTCTAGAGCAGACTTACATTGACGTGTATTCCTCAGGAAGCACGACGTAGACAGAAGACCTGCCGTGTTTGTGGCGACCATGCCACCGGCTACAATTTCAATGTGATCACCTGCGAGTCCTGCAAAGCATTCTTCCGTCGCAATGCTCTTCGACCAAAGGCAGGTTTATTCGGTTATGCCTGACCTTCTCTCATTTTTTCCTTTCCAGGAATTCAAATGCCCCTATTCAGAAGATTGTGAAATCAATGCCGTCAGTAGGCGCTTTTGTCAGAAATGCCGATTGCGGAAATGTTTTGCGGTAATTTCGCTGCAGCTCGAGTTTTAGATACATGTCATAATTTTTTAGGTGGGTATGAAAAAAGAATGGATTTTAAATGAAGAGCAACTGCGACGAAGAAAAAATTCTCGACTGAACAACATGGCTAATCAGCAGAGGCAAAAGCAGGTTCATAAATGTCGTCGCCTTCTGAATTACCCGCTAGAGTTTTGCTGTTAGTATTCATTCCAGGAACTTGCCCGACAACATGCGGCTGTCAAAGCAATGACATCACCGCTATCCATATCACCAATGGTGGATGCGCAGGTTGGAATTTGCGCAGCATATGCATTCACTATCACAATCTTACTGTCTTTGGTAACCACAGCGCGATTGTTCAGTTTCAGCTCGGAGCTCTCAGTGGTCGCGGAGGAATACCGCCGTTGGTGAGCCCTGCCGGGCAGGTTGGTATATCCCAAGCTGCCGCCGTGTTCCGTGACCCCACCACATGCTTTCAGTATCCGCTGATGAGCCCAGCTGGATCCGGTTCGTCTGATTCACCCCCTTCCCGACCGCTCGGGTTGATGCCCGGAAGTCAAGGGAGCCCTGATGCAGTTAGTTTATTGCCTTTTCAGACCTTCTATTCAATTGGTTCTGTTTTCGTTGCAGTACGATCCGAACATGATGATGCAACAGCGGCTCCGTTCACAGTTGCCGCAAGCGCCTATGCCTGGAAGCAAAGTCGTGGATCCATCGCGTCAGGTAAGCGAGAAATCCGTGTTTCAATAGTTTTAGCTTTGAAGAGGTTATTCACTCCCTGTATCATACAGGTAATTATTTCGATGGATGAATATCACAGTCTTGTGCAGCGCGCAACTCGTCCCGGTGAGGAGGAACCTCTCTCGAAAAGGTATTTCCACTAGCCTTCATCTGACCTGCTTCTGAAGAAAATTGTTTTCAGACCTGCGTATTCGCCTACAGAGCTGGTAGCTCCGCAACCAAGGCCATTCCAGGCACCTTCGAGTCAGATGCTACCAGTTCCCAGCCTGTCTCAGATTCGACCCGGTACATCCAGATATCACTTTAGATCGTCTGCAAATAACATCGATTAGATTTAGTGGATTCAGGCGTCCCCACCTACACGGATCTTGGAGCAGCAACGAGTGGCGACTTGCCGAAACCGTCGTTCACCACAGGCAGTTATGATGAAGGCATGGAAAAGATGAACATGTTTTTCCACAACACAATCGAGGATGCCTTAAAGATCGATAGTCCGGATGATCGTTCAGGATCTGCTGCATCGGGCATTGTGACGTCACCAGCGGCTACCAGCTCCACCAGTCTTCCTCTCGAGGTGAGAACAAGCGCTTCGGACAATCTGGACCTGAGGTGGCGATCTGGTGAATTGGCGAGGAGGGAATATGCGCCTTTTCAGGCGGAAACGTCTGGAACCTCGTTGGCAAACCCGTCTGATAAAAGGCTGAGCTACCAACTCAACGCAGCAGAGCTGCAAGCCCTTGATCTGGTAGTTTGAAAAAGATTCTTATTCACATTCTCACAACAAACTCTACGCTTCAGATCCAAGAAGCTTTCAAGGGTATGAATGATCCCATGGAGTCAGGTCGTCAGAAAGCGTCGTTCTTGAAGGTGCGCAGAAACTTGTTGTGATTCATGGTATTTCCGTTCATTCTAGAATGAAAAGACTCCTGCTGACATCATGAATATCATGGATGTAACAATGCGTCGATTTGTAAAGATGGCTAAGAAATTGCCAGCATTCAATGACCTGAGCCAGGATGGGAAATTTGCGCTCTTAAAAGGCGAGAGACCAAATTTCGTCTGGTTTCTCTCACATTGGCTTGATTTTTCAGGTGGAATGATTGAGATGCTTACTGTGCGTGGTGTGCGTCGTTTTGATAGCAATTCCGGAGCTTGGACCACACCAACTTTGAATGAAAATGCTGAAGTATCTATCAACATGTTTGATCAGCTAAATGCCGACGTAAGGAATGAACAGAAGATGCGCTTCCTTCAGTATGTTGATTCTGTTCCGCATTCACATTTCTTTCATCAAAATTTTCTATTGCAGATTCTTTAAAATCTTTCACGACGATATCCGCAGTAACGACTTGGTGATCTCGATGATCATGCTTATTGTGCTATTTTCACCAAGAGATTGCATCACAGATCCAGAGGATCGTAGAATCATCGCCAGACATCATGAGCAGTTCTGCGCTCTCCTGAACAGGTTCGGTTTTGCAAAATTATTCTAATTCTATAGAGCCTCAGCCGTCTTGGAACATAATTCGCTAAGCTCAACACAGTGCTTCCTCGCAGTATCGGTATCTTCCTCATATAGCGTGTGCGATTGGGCAGGTGTTGTGAGTCACCGTTCTTGGATATACAGCGATTCTATGCTTCTAATAATATATGTAATGAAACCACAGCTTCTCCGGGTACCTTGCGAATTCGTTTGTACCGTAACGGCTTACGCAAGTCACTCCTTCTTCCCCATGCATTAGTTCTGTATAAGCAAAAGAATTTTTGAGTTACATGAGAATGAATGAGTGGGAACATTCCATGGCAAAGAAGAAAACGTAAGTTTCAGTGTGCGAAGTGAAACACGCTTGAAAGTCGCAATTTTTTGTGCTCATATTCTTTTTCCGCTGTTTCTCAGCTCTGTTCAGGTACTTGGAGTCACTTTACGGGGACGATGCGCACAAGCTGAACGAACAGCTTCCAACTGCTCTTCGCATGTTGCGCGAAATCTCCACAGCATGTGGCGTGCTGTTTTTGGGAACCGTGAATACCAGTGAGGCTGAACCTTTACCTCGAGAGTTCTTCAAGGTCGAGTAGGCCGCGGGCTCGCGACCAACAGAATCGCGGAGCCAGTCCATCTGCGCGTTCTTCTCCCACCTTCATGTATTAATCCACTCACTCAAACGCGTACCATCTACCCCTTACTGCATCCAACTCACGTGTCATCATTTTCTGTCATTTGTTGGAATATCCGTTCTATCCCCGTGAATCCTCCCTGTGTAGGTGCCCCTTCGAAGCACCTTTCCCTCTTTTATACTGTGTCATCCCTATATCCACGTTTTATGTGGATGAAGGAGCTCCCCTGGTTTATTTGTATTATTTTTCAAGCTATCTCCTTTTTTGGCTACGATGTCGTAATCATAAGTTGATACCTCATATATCTTTGTGATTCGTAGTTTTTCTCTGTTCTGTTTGTTTGTTTTCTTGGCACGTGACCCTTCCAAATTGTTTGAATAGTTCATTTTTATAGTCGTGCGTTGTACATTAGTCGAGTGTCTGACACCGGTTACGCTAGAATAATTACGGTATTTACGTAAAAAGCTTATATGAATTCCCTATTCGCAACATTGCGAGCGCAAAGAAAATTGTCTAATTTCTTCGACCTTTTTTTGGCCCGGTTTACTTCTAAGGAACCTCTCTAGAACCTACCTCTCCCATTTTTATCTCGACCGTATGTCCTAATATTCTAATTATAATGGTAATAATAAGAGCGCTTAATTTAAGTGCTTTCTTTTCGTCCGTCTATACCATATATCAGTTGATCACCTTTTTTTTATTGAGAACAGCACCCCCTGTAATTTTTCTTTATTTGTAGTGCAATTAGACTCGTGATTGGGATTTTGTTTTTTATAACTTTTCTTTTCTTCAATGAGAAAGTATGCACGTACACAAGCCTATTCGAATGAGACGTCGTTGTTCAGGTACTCGGTTAGATGGTGAAACCCTGTGTTACTATTTTCGACAAATCAAGAAATAGAGGAATCCGCCTATGCAAACACTTATCACACAATCATGTATCCCTGTAATTCTCGAAAGGTTTGCGAGAGTAGCTCGCAACTGCGCTGTTGGTGTCATAGGAACATTCTTCACAGGACGGTGGTTTTTACTTTCCGTTTTACCCATGGGCAGCGTTGCACTCATTCGTTGCGGCACGTCGTTCTATTTTTTTCCTTCGGAGTGTCTAATGGTTTAAAGAGAATAAATCGGTTATCAATCACTCCTTTTCCTTCTGTATAACAAAGTAAATACACAGCAAGATTATGATATTGCTTATTGCTCCATCGGCTGTCTTTCTAGAGGCACTTCATAAATGTTAAGGTTTACTCTCTTATCATAGAGGTTGGTAAGAAAACCCATTGTTGCAGCGGAGATATCATTTCTTATTTGGAGGTCGAGCAGAGCTTTGCGTGAGCATTCGACCAATCTGCTGCTTATAGTTGCTTATAGTCAGCACATTATGTGCCTCACATAGATAAAGGTAAACGAGAAGACCATAATATGTTACGGTAAATCAAAACTGAATTGCTCTGTATCGTTGCAAACAAACCAACACACAGTTGATAGTTCCCTGAGGTATATTTAGTATATGAACGGCAGTATTAGCATGTACATGAAGGAGGTTCAACAAAGAGTTTGCATCGATATAAATTAGAAACTATACTTGGAAGTAATTGTTTTTACAAGTAGGAATGAAGGTTGGTTGAAGTTTTTGGAATGGGATGTGTATTGTCTTGCGCGACCTGGAACACTGTTTCCAAATCTAAGCTTCCTGGGCGCGCAGTTATGAAGGGTTCTAGGGCCTGAAGTAGGGAAGTGGCACACATTACGAGTGAGAGCACCACACCCATGTGTCAGCTGGATGGTTATCTTGCAGGCAGATGCTCCCAGATTCACTTTTTCCTGTTTGTCGTTTTGCTTGCAAAAAACTCCTATGACCTTGGTTATCGTTCAAGCACCACCACATCCCTTTTTCATCACTGTTCCACACCAGTTCAATGGTCTTCTGGAAAATCTACGCAAGATTTTTGAGGCAGAGGAAGAAAGCCAACAAAAATCAACATCTCACGCACACTTATGGTGAATATATAAGGAGATGCAGGTATAATTTTTGTTAACATGCAAAGACATGTGCAAACTAGGTCATCTTGAGAACCTCCGCTATCTATGAGTCAATGAGTTTTTCGAAGGAAGGTGCAATCAAAATAGAGAGAGGGTCTATGTGTGTACGGTACCCAAGCTCACAAACTTTTGCAAAGCTGAAACGATAGTTTTATGCAAAATTGAAACGGAAAATATGGGAGGAGTGGGGGAAGAATTGAACCTGGAAACTATACTTGGGACCGAATCGAATGATTATTCGATTATTCGAATAAATTATTCGAATGCGAATCATTCGAAAAGTCGAATATTCGAAAATCTGAGATTTCGAATAAAATTCGAAAGTCGAATATTCGAAATTTTCAGTTTTCGAATATATTCGATATTCGAATATTCGAAAATTTCAACTTTCGAATACTATTCGAAAGTCGAATATTCGAAAATCTCGATTTTCGAATATTATTCGAAAGTCGAATATTCGATGGTCATCAATTCGATCATTCGATGGACATCGAATATTCGAATCATTCGATGAACATCGAATATTCGAATATTCGATAATTTGAATGATGAAACCAGAGCACGGCGCAGATTGTATGGAAGCAAGCTGGATTTGGTTTTTGAGGCGAAAAAGCAAAAGGATATCATTTTTGTGGCCAAAAATTGCGACGTTTTTTAGTCGGCGTTTCGTCTTTTGAGGGTTTCTTACGTTTGGGGCTGACAGTCAAAGGGGACTTCGTTTTCAAGAAGCCTAGACACGATCTCATGCTGGGCCCTAGATGGAACTCCTTAAGCCTAGCACGTCACTGTAGGAGTTTCTATGCTACAACTCTCAATGGGGAGTGTATATGCATATGCTTTGTGGTCCTGGCGCAGTAGTCTATACAATAATCGTGATGCGCCATTTCTGTGGCAGATGTAGCTGCTATCGATTTTTCGTCAACAGCGTCTATCAGTTCTTCATGAGCGTCATTGAGTAAATTTTAGAACTTAAACTTAGAGTTTTAACGTTTAGATCCACCGTCACACGGCTTTATGACACTAACAGGAAAAAGTGAAAAATGAGCACCATATTTGATCTGCGCACCGAACAACCTCCTAGACCAAGGTTCAACAAGATTTCAAAATTTTGTAGATACTGGTCATTACGATCCCCCCCCCCCCCACATGCCTGCTGAAAGTACGAGCAAAATATACTCCGGAGGACTTTTTAGCTGCATCTCTTCTTTTGTACACTATTTTTCTCTGACCAAACTCAGATTTATCTCTGAGTTCCACGATAGACTGTAACGCCCACCAAACTCACAGTTATCACAAAGCACAGCTGCGCGTTCGGTGGCGCTGTTTCTTGTGCAGAATGATTTCGACAGTGTTTTCCTACTAGGGATAAATTGCCGGTTACGGGGTCTCCTGCCATATATCGCTTTCTAGATTTGGTCCATCCAGCTGTTGAAGGGGTAAGAAAGGTGCGAGTCAGCTCAGATATAACTCAGAGTTAAGTCAGAGTAACTGTGAGTTCCGACCAGGTTACTACCGACCCTGCCTGAGGTCTAGTGCACGCTGTTCTTCATTCGCATTCGGAAAAGGTGATAGATGTGAACGTGAACGTGAAGGTGTTTCTGATAACGTCGCAGCGTTACTTCTACTCGACATTTTAAAATGAGGGCGTACTCAAGATAATGCACTAGCGACCGGGAGGATAGTGTTGTGTCAGGAAGTTAGTCGTTTGTTGTAGTGTGAGAACAGGGATATGGTAGAACCAGTCATTGTATAGTGTTTCCGCAGCAGCGGTCTAGCTTATCGCGTTGCCAACGAGAGGAATGCTTTTTGCCACGAGTGTCGAGTCGAAAGTTGTGGGTAAAAGCACTAATACAGTTCAACAATGTGTATACTATATGTGTATCGTGGAGTTGTCGACGGCGTGGACTAGATGTAAAGAATCCGCGCAACGCGCTGAAATATACGTCATGTACTGCAGGGTAGTAGTCCCATAAAAGGGAACTACAAAGACCTAAAGTACTTGTAAACTATGCGCTTGGTCATGTTATCATACCCATAAACATTGATTTTTCGAATGATATTCGAAAATCGAATGATATTCGAAGGTCGAATGATATTCGATATTCGAATGACATTCGATATTCGAATATTCGAAATTTTCGATTTTCGAATATCATTCGATAGTCGAATATTCGAAATTTTCGATTTTCGAATATTATTCGATAGTCGAATATTCGAAATTTTTGATTTTCGAATATATTCGATAGTCGAATATTCGAAATTTTCGATTTTCGAATATTATTCGATAGTCGAATATTCGAAATTTCCAATTTTCGAATATATTCGATATTCGAATATTGAAAAAAATTTCGAATTTCCCCAAGTATACTGGAAACTATACCTTGGATCGAATCGAATGATTATTCGATTATTCGAATTTGAAAATTCGAATATTCGAAAATATGAGATTTCGAATACTAGATAGTCGAATATTCGAAAATTTCGATTTTCGAATACCATTCGGTGTCGACTGTTAGAAAAATTTTTCGAGTTTCCCTATGTATACTGAAAACATCTGCCTGCAAAACCGCTGCACTAACCACTATGTCACTCGACAAACATTTGTTTGTCCCTTTCACTCGTACGTGTGCAACTGCCCAGTTTCAGCCTCGAAAACCCTTTATAACTTACCACCTAGAAATGTTTCGCAGACACAGAAGGCAGATTTTCCACATGAATGACCACTTAGACAAACCTTCCTTTCCTTGTTAAATGCGTCCACGCGGATTCATGTTATAGCAACGGAATCGTGTCTAATGTTTACTGTAAACTAATGGTAATACAACATCAGGTCTCAACTGTAGCATCATATCGGCGTCGAGCTTAGCACTGACCATTCAGATTGAGGGCGGTAGTCGATGCTGTATAGTAGCGGAACCGCTAACTGAAAAATCAGAAGTCCCGCTGCAAAATATGAATTCCGAAGCGAGAAAACCGCTCCAAAAGGTAGAAGCGTCACGCTCCGCCCATCAACGTGGGTGGTCCGAAAATAACACCATCTGTGCTTCAGTGTGTCCGAAACATCATAAATCCGCCCTTTATTATGATCATCAAATCAACCCCCTTGTCTGCTTTAAAGCATTCGGACTTGTATCTTCAGACCACCCACATTGATGGGTGAAGTGAGCGTTGCCGCTTCTGGAGCGGTTTTCTCGCTTCGGAATCCATATTTTGCAACAAGACCTAGGCGATTGGTTAGTTAGGTTTCCCGTGACTACATAGCATCAGAATCATATCAACCTTAATTGGGGACGGTGCCTTCAACATCTGATTTACACTTCGCTATTGCGCAAGAAGCTTTACTGTAAACGGGCATTATTGGAATGGAACGTATAGGTTGTATCAATCGGCATTGCTCCCCCTACTGCGTCTTGCGATGACACACTGTCCCTGCGGCGCGCCTCAACGTGTGGGAGTTCGCACGTGTTACATCCCGCACCGCTGATCGCGTCAGGACGTTGCATGATCGATGCTGGTTGAACAACCTATAAATGCATGCGTGAAAAGTGACATGAAAAGCGTACTACTTGACGAAAGAGAGTAGAACAAAATCATGGTCATGCATTTTCTTGCTCAAATGAAAGAGACCACTCATTGATTACTAGTATTACTAGCTGGCTTACCCGGCTCCGCCGTATCCGGACCAAACTTGGCACACATACACTTCGGGCTCCGGCGGGTGTCACAGTCCACTTTTCGTTATCGATCGATGTCGATTTTACCGATTTTTATCGATTTTTCCGCAGAGTTCACCTACAGGGCTAGGAGTTGGCACAGGGGGGTAATCGAGCATGGGGATTCCGAATACAATATTAGTTTTCAGAATTATCGGTTACTTTTGTTGATTTTCTCGATTTTTTGTAAATTTTGACATGCGAGGCTGGGATTTTGCACAGGGGGGTAATCGAGCATGCTGATTACGAACACAATATTAGTTTTCAGGATCGTCCATTACTTTTATCGATTTTATCGATTTTTTTTTGTAAAGTTTGACCTGCGGGGCTGGGAGTTTGCACAGGGGGTAATCGAGCATGCAGATTACGAATACAATATTAGTTTTCAAGATCGTCCATTACTTTTATCGATTTTATCGATTTTTTGAAAATTTGAGCTAGGGGGCTGGAATTTGGCACAGGGGTGTAATCGAGCATGCTGATCACCCCCCTTGGGGATGATCAGCATGCTCGATTACCCCCCTGTGCCAACTCCCAGCTTCCTAGCTCAAACTTTGCAAAAAATCGATAAAATCGATAAAAGTAATCGATAATCCCGAAAACCAATATTGTATTCGGAATCTGCATGCTCGATTACCCCCTGTGCAAACTCCCAGCCCCGCAGGTCAAACTTTACAAAAAAAAATCGATAAAATCGATAAAAGTAATGGACGATCCTGAAAACTAATATTGTGTTCGTAATCAGCATGCTCGATTACCCCCCTGTGCAAAATCCCAGCCTCGCATGTCAAAATTTACAAAAAATCGAGAAAATCAACAAAAGTAACCGATAATTCTGAAAACTAATATTGTATTCGGAATCCCCATGCTCGATTACCCCCCTGTGCCAACTCCCAGCCCCGTAGGTGAACTCAGCAAAAAAATCGATAAAAATCGATAAAATCGATATCGATCGATGACGAAAAGTAGCCTATGACACCCGCCGGGGCCCGTAGTGTATGTGTGCCAAGTTTGGTCCGGATCGGTTCAGAAATGGAATTTTCTATTCGGAACATACGTACACACATACATACAGACATACATACATACAAACAGACATTCAGCTTTATATATAAGATTCGAAAAAATCGTTACCACGTTTCCAATCGTCATGCAGTGTCGAGCAAACACCTCGGTATGGTGAACTGCACAGCTATGAACAGGTCAGTGGCGGTCCCAGGATTTCCGTTCGGGGTGGGGGAGGGGAGGAGGGAGGGCGGCAAAAAATCATTTTTAAATGAACACTTTGACTTCAAATCAAACTTTCGGAGTGCGTGGATAACGCACGCACTCCGAAAGTTTGATTTGAAGTCAAAGTCTTCATTTAAAAATGATTTTTTGCCGCCCTCCCTCCCCCCCCCCCCCTCCTCAAATTACTTGCGGTCCCATGAACCTGGGATCTAGAACGCCCCGAAAAAGTTTTCACAAGAGTAATTTGATTTTTCAAAAAAACTTTTGCACATTTTCATAAACCACGCAAGTAGATATGAGCGGCTCCACAAATTTGGCGAGGCGGAGCTGCGCTAGCGTGCCTTGCGTTGCGGTTGCCCTGTGCTGAGGCATACCTGATCCATCGATCTTTGGTGAAGATCACGATCCCGCCTCGCCAAAGTTGGGGAGTCGACAATAACAGAAATTTCGCGACCTCCTCCCCGTCCGTCCGCCCCTGGAACGAATCGCCACTGGATCAGCCACTCTCACCATGTTGAAGCCATATCTGGGCTTTGCAGCGCTTTATCAAAGCTTTCTATGTCCGAATTCGGTGCCAAATACGTTCAAGTGGGCGGGCTCCGAAACGAAAGCGAGATCCGTAAGACTTCCAAAGTGGATTTCAGGCTTATCAGACGCGCTTTTTCCGCTTTTTCGCCTTGGACTTCACTGATAGACGAGTTGGGGGTCTGCCACTGCGACGCTTCAAAATCCCTGTACCCATCATTTTGCCGGGACGCTGCCTATAAGCAGCGACAAGGAAAATAGAGGTAGTCAAAATCCTATGTTTAGAGGTTTTTTGACCTGAGCCACTCGATAACCATTATGGAACCGTTAGGCAGACGTTCAAATGAAGACGTTGGCAGCCACGAAGCAGTCCGCGGTTAAAAGCTTGATTTAATTACACATATTCTGCGGAATCGTTTGCGCATGGGATGAAACAATGCATGTAAGTCTGAGGTACAGTCCGTGTTAATCACGTGCTCTCTCTTCTGTAAGCGCAATGAGCTTTGCGCCACGTTCGCGCGCGCGTATGGCTCGGGCACTCAAGTTGGCCTCATCGATTGGAGGTCGGCACGCGGGCCCTTGCGTTGCGCATACGTAGTACCCATGCGAAAGGGAATACGTAATTGACATCGACTGTATGAATAACCTTACCTCTCTTGATGCCAGCGTTTTGTAGCAAATCGGTAGAACAGCGGCGTACAAATAATAACTTACTATAGATAACTAAGTCCTATAGGAAGCCGAAAAGAAGTTAGGCAGATCAATGCGCTTGTGTTATTAGTAACAGAGTCGAGCATGGGTATCCCTTATCTGAAGGGCCGCTGAGAATCCACAGAGGAGAGGCTTGCAACGAAGTAAAAACTAAGAACCGTACCTCATTTTCATGCCCTGCACTGCGACTTGCGTTTGATTCTTGTTCCAGCTCGCTCTTATCTGCTGTAATCCATCCTCCCTGTGAGATCTGGAGTGCTTCATACATAGACCTTCTTTTCTAAAGGGCGTCTATAAAAATCCCAAACACCTCGCTTACCTGAGCATATCCGTTGCGCTGATCCTGCAAACGCTCTCTGGGCGTAAAAATGTCGAAATCGATCCTTTTCTGGGGCTTTACTGGGCAATGGACGCAGAAGTCGCCAATATTAGAGACGTAGAGTCGTTCACGACTCCATGATCTCAATGCCACGTCGGGCAGGTGCGAGGCTAGACTATATGTCGCCAAAGGCGAGGTCTCGTGTGTATCTGCTACCAAATATGCACCTCTTGTTATCAAGAGTACATTTGTTGCAGTTGTCCGCACGGGAACCCCTCTTCGGCGACATATAGTCCTCTACCCCATGTACGAATAGAGGAAAACGTAGACTTCAAGACAGCTGTCCCGATGAAGCTCGCCCGTCCAGGCACGATTTCAAATTGGAAGCCAAAGTGCACTTATAGAATGATTGTGGGTTATGGGCAGGGTCGAGCAAGAGATGTGGCACACAACCGCCGCATACGATCCCCCCACCCCCCTAAGTTCTTCTCGGTACCCTCCCCCCCTCAGCATTTTCGTTTTCCTACCATGGGCATGACATAAGGGCCCTTCCAAGCTAACCGGCAACATATTCATAACTGTCATGTCATAACCCTCGTGGGCCAAGTTTCAGCAAATTCTGGGAGGTGGTGCAGGAGGAACCAAAGCCCTTGCCGCCTGTATCCAAAGGGGAATGGGGAAGGAAGAGGAGGCTCCGCCCATCGCTCCGCCCACGGGATGCTCCCATTGTGTGTTGAGCAAGAATGGTGGATCGACTACCGAATATTGATCAAATCTGATGGATTAAGAGGTTAAACCATGGATTTGGAATTTGGGAAATGGACAGTAAAGGTTCTCAAACAGGTTTTCAGGTACCAGGATGATAATAAAAATATTATCATGTTATAAACCTAATATATAAATAGAGTAACCATCTTCCTAAGAGTCGTTGTATGGAACACCACTACCATTGAATTCTTTTTAAACTTTGTTCAGAATCGAAATGATGATACAAAGCCTGGAAAACGACCAGAAAAAAGTTTGATTCAAAGCAGGGGGACATAAGCCGAAAATGAAGTTTCAGAGTGGTTCTAATAATAACTTTAACAAAGAGACTAAGAAATTCTGGATACTCAGATCCAAGAAGGACGTAAAATGCAAATGCGAACATCTTATGCCAGAGAGGAGGCTCAGTAAAGCTTCACAGCTCAGATTTGAAGTGCGAACCAAACCCGGACAATTTTACCCCGCTGGCAGTTGTCGAGGCATAGGATTAGAGAAGTGGGACAATATCAAATGGGGCGAAATCAATGTAAACTACTATCACTGTTATAACAGACAAGTTTTGGTGACTTCATCTGCTTTTTCCAACTTTTTGACCGATTCTAATTTTGCAACTCGAAAATTTTTGATGAATAATTTGGCATCTACTTTCGCAAGTTCACCTTTTTGAAACAATTGTGCAACTCGAAAATTTCTGATAAATAACTTGTCATCTACTTTCGCAAGTTCACCTCTTAAAACACGACTTTTCAACGGCTTTCCCGCGAATTTTTCTCACCCTTCCTCTTCCCTTCCCCCCCCCCAAGTAAAATACTTTGGAGTTAACAAAGAATAAAGTCTTCACTTGAATTATGACTTTCTTGGCTCATCAGACGACTGGTTTGATTCTGGAAAGGTCAAATAATCGGCTATCGATTGGCTCAAATGCAACTAACGCAGTGACTATCGTAAAAGATTGAGAAAATTAGCTCAGGAAAATAAAATGCAATATAGAGTAAGTTTTCAGCGAAGCCATTTATAGGAGTTTATGAAAAATTTCCGAAGCTTTCAGCCCTCTAAAAAAAATTTTCATCAATTCCAATCTTTAGAAGAATGATGAATTGCATTGATATGAATTCATACACAAGTCCATTCAAAAGATTCGCCTTTCAAAACTGGTCACATATTTGTTTTCCCCTTCTCTGTATCACCACTCCAGGTCTTTTAAACTAGACTTTTCCTTCCGCGAATTCCTGAGCAAAAAAGGCAAAACCCAGACTCAGCGCGGGAGGCGGAGCTTGGAGGGTTGCCAGATCCTTCTTGGCACGCAGCCAGCTCCTTCCCCTCTGGGATACAGGGGTCAAGAGCTCTGGTTCCTCCTGCACCGCCGCCAAATTCTGAGCGTTTTCAACATTGGGCCACCCGAGTGAGGTGGCCATTTTTAAACATGGTTAACCATATTTTGAAAGTGAATTAGCTTTTTGCACCCAATACAAAGAACTATACTATGTTTGCCTATACCATGAATCTTGTTACAAATAACCGTCAAACTATAGAATTAGGAGCCAGCCAAAATCTCGTTTGTCTCGTTTTTCCCTACCTGGTTGTGCTTCCAGCGACTATTTCTCAAACGAAAGAAAACAAGTTCAGCTTTAATACTTCAACAAAAACTGCGAGATTTCAACTGTCGAACTATATCGGGAAAGTTATAATCGTTTTTCCTTACTTATGCAAATGGAAAATGTTGCGAAAATATTGGGTTACGGTAATATGCTAAGTCTGCGCTACTATGTGAATTGCGAGGGAAGGCGACAAGAATGTACATAGTCGATAGTTTAGGCCTCCTAATTTACTCTAAAGTGATTCAAGCCTTATTGGTCTTTTCTGGTCTGAGATGTTGAAAGCAAAAAGGAGACAATCGAGATTTTGGCTTGCTCTAAATTTTGTAGTTTGGTGGTTATCTGGAGTGGGATACCTCGAGCAAAGAAATAGTAGTTCTTTGTATTTTGTGCAAAAAGAAGTAATTGACTCACTTTTGAAACAAAATTAGCATGTTCGAAAATGACTATCCCAATTGGGTGCCGCTGTACGTGGAAACCTCAGAATTCGTCGAAACTTGGCTCGGAGGGTTATTTCACATGTCAGTTATGAAAACGATGCGTTTTTGCTTTTATAGACCTTTTATCATGTTTACTGCACGTATACGATGGTGGGCTAAATCAATGAGCTAGTATTTTGCATTGTGGGCCTATCTGATAATGTTAACGAATATCATGTTACGGCTACATCAGAATCACCTTGACAACGACCCCCCCTTTTCCTCCCTCCCCCAGGTGTGGCATGCCACACCCACTCTTGACCCTAGTAAGGGTCATTATTATTAGGTTGTAACATAAGTCTTGAGACACCCTAAATTCTTACGGTAATAAGTCATGCAGTTCACATTTTTAATAGGGGTCCGGGGCACCACTCGATAGAGCAAACCAAGCTTACAAGATGGTCTGCAAAACTTCGCCCCAACTTCGACCCCCTTCTCCTCCCTACCCCCAGGTGTGGCATGCCACACCCACGCTTGACCCTGGTTATGGGTCATGTATATAACCGTAGGATCCCACTACTCTGCTTCCTGAGTCAGTGGTTCCTGCTCTACGTACCAACAAGGCAAGGGCCTTGAAAAGAGCCCCTTTCCGCGCTCTCCAAGCTGCTCCAGCGAGAAGGGCTACGTTACACACCATCTACTTGACTTATGTTAGAGCTAAATACCGACAATTCTACATTATTGGCAAGCTTGTACTCTCATCCTAACCAGCATTAGAAAGCTGGTTTAAAACCCTTTGCTTTAGACAAAGGTATTGCCGCGAGGTGCAAGAATGCATTGTACAAGAACAATGCAATTATCTGTGCTCCTCCGTACTCCATTGTGGCTGTGTATTATGGGAAATTCGAAATTTTACGATAATTCGATTGTCAATTAATGTCCAGAAAGATAATTCCGAATATTCGCCTGTCGGATATTGCGCAAGAAAGGATGCGCATAGGAACCCCAACCAAACTTGCTTCCACCTGGTGAGCGATTTTGTGGAAGTGATTATGGTTTGTAATTTACAGGGCGAGAAGAGTCAAGGTCATCAAATTGCGAGCTTTTTGAGCTCAAATCTATCTGAAAGTGAGGAAAGATATATTGTCTCTTCCATAGTTGCTGCTACTTTCAGTCCGTGTCTATGACCCGCGGCACGCTAATCACTTAACCAAGCATAATGTATATGTAGCTTCCAATACATTGTCCATTAATGGAAAAGCGCAAAAAGTTCCACCCTTTTGAAAGAAAAGCAAACGGTAGGTTGAGACAAAGTTTATGACAGAAGCTTTTGTCTCGAACTTTCCAATCGCTTGACAGGTGCCGAGAACAGGTTTGGAATTAGCGCAAGTTAATCAACAGATCATATTTGATTACGATTGACCGCTTTCGTTGATTAACTGTTCCTTGTGAAAGTAGAGAGGAGACTGGTAATATCATGGCATTATAGTCGTGTTTTGTGCTGCGGAAAGAAGTGTCTCTCTAAGATGCTGGACACTTGAAGCGGATAGAAAGAAGCGTCCATTTCTAGTATGCTGAACATTACTTATTGCTATAGCCGATTCCCATGCGTATAGCGGGCGTAGCCCTGTAGACATTTGAACATGTTGAATTGCTGAACCCCTTCGGTATCTTTTAGCTATCGGAAACTGCCAGCGCATACGTTGGCAAACGTCGGCAAAGCTCCGCCCGCTTTATTGTGGGGGAATGGACGATATATAGGCTACAGTCGAGTAGATTTTCCGCTTAATAATGTGCTTGCACTCTAGGTGAAATGCGGTAAAGCATGCGCATGAACAAACAGCTACGCCTGTAGCGCCGTCCGATTGCGCGCAGAGAATGCCGCCGTTAATAGCGTGGCTAATTGTGCGCAAATTTTACCGCATTTCACCTACAGTGCGAACACACTTTGTTAAGGAAAATCCACTCAACTATACAGTCTTCTTCAACTCGGAGTAGGCGAAACATTTGAAGTGGAGCAGCGCATTCGCACCGCCACTGGCCCAGCGAGATAGATTAGAATGAAGAGACGCAGGCTGCAAATCGGCGCGAATCGTTGCGAAGCGGACTCCCGCCGGTCCAATATTCGAATAAACTGAGTTAAAACTTACTACATATGACAGAGCATCTGTCGCGAGAGTCCACGAAATGAGGCCGCGCAAATGCGCCGCAGGCGTCAGAAGGGGCAATCGAGCGCGAGAACTACTTACCTGCTGTAAAATTTGCAACCGTGATCAAAGCTATCTAGCAACGTCCTTTCTTCATTTTTTCGTTCAGATCCCCTAGCATGACTGTATCATCTATAACCTTCATATCAGATGACTGCACGCTGTTGGCACACAGGGCAGCTCATGAGCAATAACAGCGAAATTCATTCTTTTTATCGTATCAGTTCAAGGTCACAATGTCATGAAAACCGCAAGTGCTCAGAACCAGCGGCAGCGGCACCCTAATCTGTTAGCATAGGTAAAAAGAAAAAGTAAACAGGGTATTCGACGGTATCCAATACAAAAAAACTCAGCTGCTTATGCATTCAATGAGAACCATAAGTGAAAATCCAGCAAACACCATCAAGGAAGCTTGCTATTTGGGTGAACAGAGATACAAGCTAGATAAGCAAGTTGAAGTCGGGCTCACAGATCTGTCCACAAGCCCGCTTCCGTGCCCACTTCTACTTCTGCTGCTTGCACGTACTTGCTCGCCTGACTTTGTGGGTGCCCTCACCGATGTTGGGTGATACAGCCAATATGTATGAATACAAGTTAACCACAATTTCCGGTTAGGCTTTTGCTTAGAGCTTGGGCCAAGAAAGGTGCAGAAGGTTATAAATTTCATATCGTCCCAAGCACAAGCCTTCTATTTCTTTGCTTAAAATAAAACCGTGAACCTTGCTTAAGTGAAGAATTTATTACATATCGTTTGAGCTTCTGCATAGCAAAGTCGTGTTCTTGAGTAATAAGATTGCGAAACTGACTTGGTATTATAAATCATGTGATAATTTTTGGATCCCATAAAAGTTCGGAATAGCTCCGCAAAATATTCCTTCAGGTTTCTTGCCGCCAGCCCTCTTTATCGTGGACTAGCTGGCTTGCCCGGCTCCGCCGGGCCTGCCAGCTAGACCCGTGTACGTATGTTCCGAATAGAAATTTTTATCTCTGAACCGATTGGGACCGAACTTTGCACACATACACTTCGGGGCAGGGAGCGTGTCACAGCCCACTTTTCGTTATCGATCGATGTCGATTTTACCGATTTTTTGCAAAATTTGAGCTAGGGGGCTAGGATTTTGCACAGGGGGGTAATCGAGCATGCTGATCACCCCTTCGGGGTGATCAGCATGCTCGATTACCCCCCTCTGCCAAATCCCAGCCCTCTAGCTCGAATTTTGCAAAAAATCAATAAAATCGATATCGATCGATAACGAAAAGTAGCCTATGACACGCTCCCTGCCCTGAAGTATATGTGTGCCAAGTTTGGTCCCGATCGGTTCAGAAATAAAAATTTGTATTCGGAACATACGTACACACATACATACAGACAGACATACAGACAGACATACAGACAGACAGACAAACAGACATTCAGCTTTATATATAAGATTAATTGCCGCATCCCTTCATATTATTCTTTGGCGCTCCAGTTTCTAAGGGCCGCATGCACTAACACTCCCGCTGGGGAGGGGATTGCAGCTTAAAGAAAGCTTCTATTCTGAAGCTCCAGATATCTGGAATCTACGTTGTCTACCTGTCCGTAAGTATTATTAAAGTCATTTTTCTTTCTCCGAAGTTAACGAAAACCAAAGTTGTACTGAACATCTAACACAATACTGCTAAGCATGTTGCTGATGAGAACAAATGGATTTTTGAAAAATCGAATTTTTCAGTAAACCCCAAATTTCGACCTTTAGATCATCGAAAATTTCATGACTTCAAAACATCATTTGTTCTTATCAGCAACATGCTTAGCACTGTTGGGTTAGATAATCTGCACAACTTTGGAAGTTTTTCGTTAATTTCGGAGAAAGAAAAATGACTTTAAAGAAAAGCGCCGGGGATCATCAGGGATCATACAAGAGCTGGAAAATGCGGTTCGTACATCTTCTCGCTCTGTTCAACATGTTCATAGTGAAGGATATTAGGAGTACTAACGGATAGGTACACAACGTGAAATCCAAGCATCTGGAGTTTCGAAATATTAACCTTTCTTTTAAGCTGCGATCCCCTCCCCGCGGCAATGTTAGTGCATGCGGCCCTAAGACTCCCGCTGAGGGGAGAGGGAGGGGGGGGGGGGGGATCGCGTTGAGTCCATGCTGACTATTTATTAAACCTTCGCCATAAGATTAGGAGCGCCTTTTTTTTATTTTAAGTTCGAGCTATGAATTCAAGAGATCGTAGAGATGTGAGCATGAAAATGAAGAATATCGAAGCATTCGGCAAATCATTAGGAGTCATCAGATCTGACTCAACTGCAATGGCGCTGTTGGTGCAGTGGGTGAGGATGCTGATGGAGAGCTGAATAACTCCCATCGATTTCATCATTATTTGCAGTCTGGACTAAGAAACTCGAAGATGGGACAGGGAGGTAGAAAAGGATGCTATAAATAAGATTGTGGCCCTCATCAAATGGCATGGGTAAACGAGAAATGGTACAATTTGTTTTCTCCTGACTTGCCAAGTTATCACTTTGAGCAGTGAAGTTAGGGAACTGATAAACAGGGTGGTATATTGTGGAATAGGTTCGCACGTACCATACCATTCGTTTTTTTTTTTGAAGAAACGACGCAAAGTCGCCCGATTCATGTGAGATCACCGCAGCATAGCCATATCTCGCTTCAATGTGGACAAATTCATAATCCAAGGGCACCCACCATTCAACTCAGCTCGGCGCGGCGCATCTTCTGATATATATAGAAGCCTGTTCGGACACAGCAGGAGACCATTCCACGAATCGTTTCAGTTTGCTTACGCTAGATCACTCAGCGTGCTTATTCATTGCACTCACTGGGCAACCAGCCATAAGCAAAAATCTGAAACGATTCGTGGAATTTGGGCTCCTACTGCCTCCAAACAGGCACTTCTATATATCAGAAGATGCGCCGCGCCGAGCTAAGTCGAATGGTTCCTGGACTGAGAATTGGTTCACTCTGAAGCGAGATATGGCGGCGTTACGGTGACGTGATACGAGGGGCGGCTTTGCGTCATTCCTTCAAAAATTACGAGCGGTTTTGTATGAAAGAGACCATGAGAGAGGGACCTTGGACCTTCTACGTCTTAGCAAGAATCTAGCGGGATGGGTACATGATGTTTGTTAAAGGCAGCGTCCAGGTAAACCTAGACTATGGGGCTCTCACGTGGTTAGTAATTTTGGGGCCCTAAGTAAGCCACTGCCCAACCGGCAGCTCAGGTAGTGCACTAACGGCTGAGATATTCGCGAAACTGGACCCCGGATTTGTATTTTCGCATGGATTCATGGCTCAACGCGTGGATCCTCGCGAAACTGCCATGAATCCATGCGAATACGATCCCGGGGTCCAGTTTCGAGGCGAATACCTCAGCCGTTAGTGCACTACGTGAGCCGTCCTCTGGAGTTTACAGGAATCACTGCCGTCAACCATCCTAAAGGGCGCAATAACAGAGGGCTCAGAATCTAAAAATTCGTTGAATTTCTGCAAAAGGGGATGTGCGAGGGGGAGGGAGGGGATTTGACATGCTGAACACGTACATTATGGGGCGCATGCATTAACATCTCTCGCAGAGGAGGGGATGGTAGCTTATAAGAAAGCTTCATATCCTCAAGCACCAGATATCTGGATTTCATGATACCTATCCGTAAGTGTTCCCCTATCCTTCATTATAAAACTGTTGGAGGGTAGCAAGGAGCTGTACAAGCCGCATTTTCTAGCTGTTTGTACGATCTCCCGATTTCTTGGAAGTTTTTTCACTTCCACCAAAGTTAATGAAAAGGTGCCCAAATTTTACCGATTATCTACTGAGACAGTCGGTGCCGTAGTCGCGGCGGACAGTCGAAATCTGGCGGAGCCGCGGAGGACCCAATTGACCAATGAGAGCGGGCGAGGGGCGGTCCCTTCTTGTAGGTCACGGTGACGTCACAAGCAGGCGAATGGGACCCTTCTCCGGGACGCGCAAATCTCTGCTCCGGAGGTACGCCAGATTTGAGAGAGCCCCGGAGCAGAGATTTGCCCGCCGCGAGTGCGCCAGATTTGGGACACCTCCGGAATGGGAGGGCCCCGGAGCAGAAAATGGGAGGTCTCCGGAGCAGAAAATGGGAGGTCTCCGGAGCAGAAAATGGGAGGTCTTCGGAGCACAAATGGGAGGGCTCCGGAGCACGAGTGGCAATCCCTAGCTGGGGAAACCCCGCGTTTCGGCCATTTCTGCTCCAGAGATATGCCGTCGACTGTCTGAGTAATCGAATAGCGCCAAGCATATTTCTGGGAAACAGTTGATATCTAAGTCATTAAATTTGCGATGAACCACAAGTCGAAAGTTGGGGTTTATCGAGAATCTCGATATTCAAATAACTCATTCGTTCTTATTAGCGACTTAGCACTGCTGGCTAGATAACTTGAAAGAAAGAAAAATGACTTTGAAGGAACGACGGTCTGTCGCCGGGGATCATCAGGGGATCGTACAAAAGCCAGGAAATGCGGCTTGTGCAACTTCTCGCTCTTTTTCAGTATGTTTATAGTGATAGTAATATTTACGGACAGGTACACAGCATGGAATTCTGATACCCGTAGCTTCAGGATATGAGGCTTTCTTTTAAGCTGCGCTCTCCTACCAGGTGGGGATGTTAATGCATGCGGCCCTATATCTCATCAAGTCATCCCTCGAAAAATAAATCCTAACAGAATCGTCAGCGCCGAATTTATGGTGTAGAAGTATGGTCAAGGACTCTTGCTATGTAGCTCCCATAACAATCCACAAAATCATAGCAACGAAAGCAGAGGAGATAAATGGTTCTGTACTTTGCATTCTTTTAGCTGTATCTCGCAGTGTCGCAGTGAGACCTATTCTCCCTTTGTGTATCTCTAAAGTTGCGAAACTTGACTAATCCAGTACATATGCTGACATGGTGTGTGTTAACAGAATAATCAGATTTTTGAACGTACGGGTCAATACAATATTGAGACGAAACATACGCGAGTGCATTCATTCACTTGCTTATTGTAACCTGCGTGTTATACAACGATATGTGTATGACAGTTTTATTGCGTGCCATCGTACATAATACTCTTGCAGCAACCAACGAAAAACGCAATGGACTGAAAGCATTCAGGGCTCGATAAGTTCTTTGTGAACAATATCTTATCTTAGCTTGTGACTACTTTCCAATGTTTTGATAGAGGTGAGCATTCGAAATACATAGAATGACGGAAAAGGTAGAGGAATGGAGTGCATGATGCTACCGAGGTTGTGCAAACCTTTACAGTGACACTGCTGGAGCCAGCAGGTTACCAGGCCTTGATTCTTTTGGATTTTCGGAAGATAGGTATAGTTCATTTTCGAAATCGTGACGACGGATTTTACTGCGGACTTTGCGCCCACACGGGAATAAAACGCTCATACAAGAAGGCATTACCTGAACCAGCTCAGTCACTTCCAGTGTCTAAATATTATCAAATATTACGTAAGCAAAAAACCATTCGAATAGGGATGAAAACCAAGAAAATGCGATTTCCGGAGGTGGCGTGCGTGTCACGCGCGGTTGCGCCATCGTCACGATTTTTCAAATGCCCTATAGCTCTTGGCTCCGGTGCATCGAAGCATGATCCTATCGTAGCGGTGTCACCTACTACTAGCTCGTTCCGTTGCAAATGACAGTGGACGGAAAGATGGAAGGGGCGAAAAGGAGGGGGAAACTATGCCAGTAAACTCAATTCCGCAATCCAAAACTCAAGCACAAGACGTAGTGGTAAGGTTTCGATTGCGCTGGTACCGCTAGTTATTCCGGACGCTCAAAAAACAGTTGTAGAAAAACATTCAAAATTCTTTCTGAAGAACTGATAAGTGAAGGGGGTCAGAGAAATTTCTCCACCTATCGCATCTACGCCCACGACCGATGCGGGGTGACATCGCCCATAAAAACATGGGTGTTTCTGTCAAAAAATTCCTGCGTGAAGAATGAATGAAGGTGCCTGATTGTCTAACAGTATCACGGAGCAAGACCTTGCCAGTAAACGTTGACCGCCTCTTTTTTTCTATCCTTCCTTCCTTCCAAAAATGAAGCATAAAATAATTACACAAAACTAGCTGGTAAGTAAATGTATAAAATTGCTCGTATCTTGCTTCACAAAGAAGCTATAAAAAAACGGTCTACGTCGATTCTCCATGACCTCAACTTTCGAATAGTATGAAGCTGTTAGGGCTTTTTTGCTTCCGGCTCCAAAAAGCACTTGCTCCGGTAACCGATAAAAGCCAATACATTGGGGAAGCTGGGTGGAGCAAGCTAATAGTAAACATCTCCAGCTCATTTTCAAAAACTGGCAAGTATTTTCGCCCAGGAATCCACATACAATTCGAAAATGACGTAGACCGTCGCCTTCTTTTTAGCCCCGTTCTACCGAGAGATACACTGCATTTTATCTGAAATCATGTCCATTTTCAAAAGCAGTTTTCTGCCAAATGAAAAACTAATCACTGCTGGTTTCTATCTATTTTACAGAGCAAGTCTTCATTAACAAGCGTATACCGTCGACTTTCTCGTAGCTTTCATTGGAGGGCAGAAAATGAGGACAAAAAATCAGTTAAAATATGCAGTACATAAAATCCCTCATATCTCGCGGCACAGAAGACCCAAAAAATGTCGACGGTCTACGTCGATTCTACATGGCCTCAGCTTTCGAATGATTAATAACTTATTGGGGAATTTTGCTTACAGGGCTCACTTACCCCCTTCACCTTATTAGGTTGCTGCATAAGTTCTGTCCGATTTTTTTTGCCTTATGTTTGAAGCAGCTGTTCTAAGAGAATTCTATCTCTAATGCGGTATTGTTAGTACCATTAGAAAGTGCTTTTCTTGAGCTTTCTAAAGCATATCAAACTTCAATAAATTTTTTAGTGTAAGGAGATTTCAGACCTAAAATCTCAAAGTGGTCGAGGTAATTCTCACCCGAGAAATACGCTCTTGCGAGAAAATCTCCACAATGCGCCCTTCAGGTCAAGTTTTTCAATTGATTGCGGAATAAGGGTGTAACAAGCTAGCATAAGCATAAGTTCAGTTTCAGGAAGAAAACGTCTTGCTAGTAAAATTTATTGTCAAACATTAATTTTCTGTATAGATGTTTTATAAGTAATAACTTTCTGCGAATAGAAGTAATCGACGACTTCAAAGTTGGAGGTGCTAAAGCAAAGCAAAGCTAGCAGGGCCCTTCCACCAGTTCCTTTTCAGTGCTCATATCAGTTGTAAAATTCTCAAAATTCGTAGATAGGCATGCACACATGTGCTGAAGCGAGGTCAAAAAGTGGCTTCTTTTTTGCTCGGTCAAAAAAATCTCTCGGCAGCGCAGACCCTATGGGCTCTTTCATGTTGCATAATAATCTGCGAAAATTTCTCTAACTATCCATTTTTAGATAGGATGCCTATCAATTCTCGTAAGGGAGCATTGCCATGTCAAAAAAGACAGGTTTAAAGAAAAACGCTGTGAAGCTTTTGAGTTCTTGCTTCTTCCTTAACAAGGATTTTTGCAAATTGCAATATGTATTTGATACACAAGAAGTTGCTCAACACACGGAAACTAAGGTCTTGGAAAAAAGTTGACTTTTAAAGAGGTTACGACATTTTGAATTCAAAAAGTTCAAATCGGACAGAACTTATGCAGCAACCTAATACAAGGATGGGAGTAGCAGAGACCCCCTTCACCTAGAGAGGGCCCGGCCTGACTCAAACAAACAATGGCTTATTAACAGCGCACAAGCAATTACAAGGTGACGTGACCTATGTGTACACAATATTATTCCAAAGTATATTATGTAAAAAGTTCCAAAAACTTATGTGTCCTTATACCCGTTCCCGAATTTGTTGGTTTCTAGACCAACACCAAACCAGCTGGGTTGGTTCGGAGCATAAATATCGGAGAGTTCACATAAGTTTTGTACCTTTTTGATTTGGACGATTAGAACGCTCAAAAATCTATCATACAGTGAAAAGAGCGAATCAAACCATTGCCTGTCCTCTTTTTTCTGAACCAAAAGTAGTGTAAATCTACTCCTTAATAGATATCGCGCTCCAATCACATGCGGTGTCCTTTGAACTATGCGGCGAAAAATGCACCGCCAGACGGTTGAGGCCACAGATTTGGTTGACCTAAGAGGTTTTCGACATTCTGAGCACTAAAATGGTACCATACTCAATGACAAAAGCCTTAAAGCAACTCAGAATGTTTTCTTTTTGCTTTTTTATTATAGTAGATACCTCAAAATGCGTTTTTTTCGCTTTTTTATTGTTATTTTGATTGCCTACTCAGACAGTTGTAGCGGGCAGCGCGCGCAGTCACACGGTGGCGCATCCAGTGCGCGGATGGCGGGACACTGAATGCCGCGCCGCTGGTGCTGGCCCGCAGATGGCTGCATTTTTTCAGTTTTTCATTGCGCTGTATACCAGAGGTCCTGATAATGAATTCCACTCTTCATACGCCAAAAACTATGAATTCGTATTTGAATCCAAAAATTCAGATCCAGCATCCATTTGCAATGCTACCGAAGGCTAACGCTTGGAGCAAAAAATAACTTCCACTTTTGCGGCTATTCATACACTACGATATAATATCTAACCTCTTGAATGATGAGGCAGCCTGATCCCTGCGTCGTACACTGCGCGGGTATCCCTTGTGCTTACAGCATGTGATAATTAGGCGCGCGGGCCGCACGGTTAGAGTATAAAGGTACGCGCGCGGCGTGCTACAAAATGAGGCGCGCGGGTGGCGAGATCGAACATAAACGTAGCGCGCGGGTCGCGGTGTTGGCCATTAATACGCGCGCCGCACGCACCAAATGTCTAGGATGGCACGCGTTTGGCGTAGTGCCGGACACGCCCGCAAATAAGGCACGCGCTTGGTCACATTGACCATAAACGCGCGTGGGCCGCACGCTCCAACTATCTGATTGTGAGTAAGGTTTCCTACTGATCTTTACGTCAAAAGGGACTTCGTAAATTTTTGCTAAGTCATGGGGTACTTCGTTTCCAAAAATGCTCCAAACCAACGCGTGCCGGGCCCTGGGCCCGGCTCCTCCTGTCGCACCTATGGTCGTGGGTATCCACGAGCTGAGGCTGCGCATGCGCGCTGCATGCGGCGGAAACAAATGCGAGCGCGGTAGCTGGCATGAAATCAGATATGTGACCGCTATTGATTCGCCTTGCTCTCTTCGATTATCTTGTCTTTCTCTGCGATCAACTTCTTTTAAATACATCTAATTTTCATTTCTTTGTCAGCATAAAAATACTTTCAGGTTTCAGCTACTACAACGCTGGCAGAACAAAGTCTTTTTGTATTGACTACTCCTGTCAGATCATCAAGCGATGTTCGGACATTGGTAAGTTTGGAGCTATTGGATTAGCATGGCGTGTACATTCGTCGCAATGTTTTTCGATAGTGATGTTTCTAAGAGCACTGACTTTAAGTCTTCAGTTCAAAGGCTCTTCCCACCGTTGGTCGAGGTATCATTGCACTAGGAGTGTTTTCATATATTTCCGCTTTCTACTATAGCCTTGTTGCACTTCCTTTGCTTTCCTTGACTTTTTCTGGAAAATTAGAGAAGTAATTTCAATTTTCTTCCCAAAGTTGCTCGAAAAGATGAAACACACAGTATATATCTGAGTTTGGTGAGATGTTAGCGGTCGAAATAGAATGGCTAGAACAAAGCATTGACGAGACCGAACGAAGTAATCGATCACTTTTGCTTATGCAGGAACGAGATATTTTGCTACACATTTCAGACAAATAGCAAAAACTGCAACTTTTAACTATTTAATGTTCCATTGGCTTAAAAAGGAGTCAAGGAAAGCGAAGAAAGAAGTGAAACAAGGCTACAGTAGAACATATGAAAACAATCCCAGTACAAATACCTTGATCAATGGTAGGAAGAGCCTCAATTGTTGGAAACTCGAATTCAGCGCTCGTAGAGACATCACTATCGAAAAACACTGCGACGAATGCACAACACGATACTAATCCGATAGCTCCAAACCTACCAATGTCCGAGTATCGCTTATGATCTTTCAAGGGTTGAAAAAGTCCACGTTGTTTTGATCCAGCGTTGTAGTAGCTGAAACCTGAAAGTTTTCCATTGCAATACAAACAGATGAATCTTATATATAAAGCTGAATGTCTGTTTGTCTGTCTGTATGTCTGTCTGTCTGTACGTATGTTCCGAATAGAAAATTCCATTTCTGAACCGATCGGGACCAAACTTGGCCATACACTTCGGGCCCCGGCGGGTGTCATAGGTCACTTTTCGTCATCGATCGATATTGATCTTATCGATTTTTTGCAAAATTTGAGCTACAGGGCTGGGAGTTGGCACAGGGGGGTAATCGAGCATGCTGATCACCCCCGTGGGGATGATCAGCATGCTCGATTACACCCCCCCTGCCAAATTCCAGCCCCCTAGCTCAAATTTTGCAAAAAATCGATAAAATCGACATCGATCGATAACGAAAAGTGGACTGTGGCACCCGCCGGGGCCCGAAGTGTATGTGTGCCAAGTTTGGTCCGGATCGGTTGAGAAATGGAATTTTCTATTCGGAACATACGGCGGAGCCGGGTAAGCCAGCTAGTTAGTCATAAACGCACTCAAAGGAAGTTATTCGCAGAGAATGACAAGAGCACAATCGGAAAAAGCAAGGCGGAATTGTTAGCGACATATCTGACTCATGCCAGCTACCGCGCTCGCATATCGTTTCCGCCGCATGCGGCACGCGTGCGCAGCCTCAGCTCGCGGATACCCACGACCGATGGGGGGGGGGGGGTGACGTCGCCTATAACTAAAATGCTATATATCTCTAGGTAGAGGGAGAGCTAGAGAAAAAGAGATGGTCTACGTCGAATCCTTTTTTCGTGGGCTTTCTAATGGTGTACAGTTTGTTGGGTGAAAAAACTTGTGGCTTTTCAAAATGAGGTGGAGATATTCAATACTAACTTGCTCCACCCCGCTCCGGCTTTCTATAGGTCGCCGGAGCAAGACTTTTTTGGACTGGGAAAGCTTTGTGCACCAACAATACACCATTCGATAGCTAAGAACACGAAATCGACTTAGACCGTCTCTTTTTTCCTAGCTTCTCTGTGAAGCGAGATACGAGGCAGTATTTTCTAGCAACAAGATCAACCAATGCTGGGTAATCATCCTTTCAAACTGAGGTTTTTTTCGAAGTTTCATATATTATTCGAAAGCTTGAGAAACGAGTAATCTGAATGCCCTTTTATTTGTTATTATCCTCTCTAGTGAAAGAAGATATGGTACAATTATTGTCAGCAAACATGCATCCATCACTAGCTAGTCCAAATTTTCTATTCTCGCTCAACTCTTTCTTGAGACAGTGTATTCATTGATACAATGTTGATTATTCAAAGAATCAAACATCCTTTTAATTTTTGATTATGTTTCGTTAGCAACGCCACATTGAGTGCGCAGAAGGTCTCGAGCATGCGTTTTTTCAGCAAGATGCTGTTGATTCGATAATCTCTTGCAGTCTCGATGTCTTAGAAGAAGAGCAGCTGGCGTTTTCTTTTCAAACAAAAATTGTCATTGTAACAGCTGTTTGATTCTGCCGTTATGTCTTGATTGTAGTCTCAACCTCGGGTGAAAGGGGTCAGCCAGATGCCGGCCCCAAAGTGAAGGGGGTCAGAGAAATTTCTCCACCTATCGCATCTATGCCTCCAAGCGAAAATTTCAAACTCATTGCAGCGTTTCAACCGATTTTTACAAGTTTCCCCTGCTTTTGCCATTTGTTTTGCATCTTTCTTTCTTCACTGTTTTCTAGACAACCTTCACTTTTTATGGGTGGCAGATATTCAAACAACTCTCACTTTTGAGGCCTTGTCTCTCTCTGGACCATCGAAGATATGACTACCCGGGTTCAGTATCAGAGAGTTTGCCATTCTCAATTCGTTGGTGGTATTGGTGGCGCTACGTAAGACACGGACGCGGTCAAGGCCTGGCACAACGCGGTGATTGTACCCACCGGACACAAAATCTCCTTGTTCAAAGATCATTCATAATTTTCCCTTGGATTGTCGGCTGCTCGCAATCTTGAGCTGGACACGCTTAAAACCTGGTAGATGCTATCTCGGGTCTTGGCAAAAAGGAGAGGAGGAGTACCAATATCGGATGGTTTCCCATAATCTCATGCTTTGCTCATATTCATCCTTTCCAGTACACACCTTTCAGCAAAAAAACTTGGTTTTGGATTTTGGCCGCTGAGGAAGAGCATATTTGAGCAGGTCGGTCTGTGATACAATACCGCTCATGACTCGCTAATAAAAATCGCCGCACTTCGGCGGAGTTCGCCAATGCGCTGCAGTACGCGCTGGAGTGCGGCGGAGAGCAGCGGATTGCGCCGAAATCGCTCGCTTCATATCTCGCTTCAGAATGGACAAATTCCGAATCTAAAGACACCGATCGACTCAACTCGCTGAGGCGCATCTTCTGATCTATAGGTACCACAGTCTGTCAGAATACGGCAGGCATACGGTAAGAAGTCAGTTTCACCAATTTCTTCAAGTTTTCTCTTAGATGGGTTATTCAGAGTGCTGAAAACAATTTACAGTGATTTGTTGTTAGTGGCATATTGTACAATGCCACTCACAGAATGTGCAAAATTTCAGTGAATGCCGCGGTATTCCGGACACTCCGCGAAAGTTCGCGACATTCCCGGAATTCCGCGACATTCCGGGAATTTCGCAAAATTCCGGGAATATCGCAAATTACGCAGTGCCGTAACTTCCTTCGGAATGAATATATTCTGAATTCAAAAGCAGCATTGGTTCAGCTTGTCAAGGCGAATGTTTTGATGTACATCATGTCCTCTTCCCGTTTCCAGTTTCAAATTCTTCTGCGGGGGTCCTTTTGCAAGGATGTAACGCAGCGCCTATGCAACATAAATACCAGTAAGTAATTTTGGATAGTGCTGTTCTTGTAGATTGTGCGCTAGAAAGTAGCCGCAGACTTCTTTTCAAAAGAGATAGAAGCGTTGGTGAATTCTGGACAATCTACGCGTTTTCAAATTCTACTCGCCATAACTTCCTTCGGAATGAATGTATTTTGAATCCGAAAGCAGCATTTGTGTTCAGCTCGTCAAGGCGATCTTTCGATATACAGCATGTCTTCGATATTCCGATCTCAGTACCTTGAGTATTTCTGCGGACGTCTCTTCGCAAGGTGTAAAGCAGCGCGCGTTGCCCATAGTAGATTCCAGCAAGAATCTTTCGATAGTACAAACTCACGGTGGAATTTCGACGGAGTAGCGATCTTTACATTTTGGGCAACATGAGGACGTGTTTTCGTAGGGTCGTAACTCGGCGATTTTTGCATACTGGAGCCTGAGATATGCAGAATTCGATGGCGAAGTTCCAGGTAACATGTACAAAAGCACGCAGGCAAGTTTTCTGACAGATACGCGAGAAGTGCGGGCGAGGTTACGAACTTTCGTGACTCACAATCAGTCACAGTTACCTCATTATATCTCTGCAAAAGGACCTCGTATTCCTCAAAGACCACGATTTTCGTAAACAGTGTATCCAAAAATCTCTATACGCGAAGTTTCCTTACAATACAAGATCATCAACATTTTGACCAAAATCCATGGGCGAGCTTAGAGCGTAGCACGACAAAAAAATGAAACACCCCTAAAATCTCGGAGAACTTGCTCATAAAGGTTATCCGACCTGCTGATTACGAAAATCACATCTGCTCAGCAAGAGAACTTCATATTTTTGGGGTTATGGTGAGTAAAGTTTAGAGCGACATGATTTTTTCAGAATTCACTAGTCCCTTTTACTTCCTCGGAAAGAAGTCTGCGACAACTTTCTAACGCTTCACAATCTGGAGAAGTACTATCGAAAGATCCTTGCTGGAATCTATTATGGGCAATGTGCGCCTGCTTTACACACACCTTCTCAGACAATCGCCGGGGGCAGGCGGGCGCCGAAAAGTACGCTTCGCTGACATTTCGCATTTCGCTCGCAAATTCCAGGAAAATGGTCAGTGAGTTTGAGAGACCGCCTGTTGAATCTTTCTTCGCTCTTGTCTTTTGCAGATATATTGCTGAATCTCTGAGGAATCGAGAACCCAGCAAGCGGCATTCCGGAAAGTCCTGATTGCTTTTCAAAAAATTCGCCAGCAGGCTGCGAGAAAGCAACCATCTATTTTTCCGGTGCCCGCCCGCCCCCGGCGATTGTTTGAATTTGCAGACGTCCGCAGAAAGATTCAAGAAACTGAAATCGGAATATCAAAAGCATGCTGTACATAGAAAGTTCGCCTTGATGAGCAAAGCACAATGCTGCTTACGGATTTAGGATATACCCATTCTGAAGGAAGTTATGGCGCTGTGTAGTTTGCGTGATTCGCGCAATTCTGCAAACCCCTGGAATCTCGCGAAATTCCGGGAATGTCGCGGACCTCCACGCAAATCCCGGAATTCCGCGACATTACGAAAATTTTGCACATCCTGCGGGCGGTATTGTAATTTTGCCACCAGTATCCAGCGAAGCCAAAAATCGAATCTCTTAATCTCTTAGCTCTTAGGCTCCCGCCAGCGTGCCGAAGCCACGCCAGCGCTGCGCCGGTACCGAGCCGGCGCCGAGCTAGCGCCGAGCTGCCCCAGCGCTGTTTCGGTCGATACACGCGCATTTCGTTGGGGCGGGGCTAGCTGACTTAGTTCTCAACCAGGTAGATGCACCGATTATTGATCGAACCTGCCAAAAGCTCCGGTAGCCGTTGCCCGCAGAGGGTCAGCCAGCCCCGCCCCGAACAAACGGGACAGCTCGGCGCTGGCTCGGCGCCGGCGCAGCTTCGGCACTCTGGCGGGAGCCTTAGCCTTAATCCTGCCGGAAACTCTCAGGTCCAGGGAACGTTTCATAGGTGATTGAAACTTCGGTAACAATAAATACACTTAATAATTACAACTGGAGTTTGACGAACGCAATCCCAAAACTCGTATGTGGTGGTAAACTGCAAGCTGGCATTCTCGTATTTGCCCTAGTGATCGAGAAGTGACAGGTTTACCAGAAAAAGATGCACGAAAAAAAGGCAATTTTTGGTTTTCCAAATCTATCTCGAAAAATATTGTATTCACGTATAAGTTGGCTGCAAAGTTTTGAAACCTTTTCCTTTGAAACCGCCCGTAGCCCGTAGAGTAAATTCACATAGAAACTTTGAAAGGTTTGTGGTGCGGAATTTTCATCTTCCCACAGCTATGCTTCCAGACTTTTATGACGAGCGCTGAGATAATTGCCGGACCTTACAACTCATCTTTTTTGTGTAACTTTTGGGTTTCAGAATTTCTACCGAGACTTTGAAGGAGCTTTGTAAGATAATGTGGGAAGCCTTTTGCAAATCGAGACATTTTTTGACTTCCTCCAGTTTCCTTTTCGGTTTCTGGTTGTCATGTGTTTTGCAATTATCAATACTTATATGTATAACTAGCTGGCTTACCCGGCTCCGCCGTATCCGGACCAAACTTGGCACACATACACTTCGGGCCCCGGCGGGTGTCACAGTCCACTTTTCGTTATCGATCGATGTCGATTTTACCGATTTTTATCGATTTTTTTGCAGAGTTCACCTAAGGGCTAGGAGTTGGCACAGGGGGAAGTGAGCATGGGGATTCCGAATACAATATTAGTTTTCAGAATTATCGATTACTTTTATTGATTTTATCGATTTTTTGTAAATTTTGACATGCGAGGCTGGGATTCACAGGGGGGTAATCGAGCATGCTGATTACGAACACAATATTAGTTTTCAGGATCGTCCATTACTTTTATCGGTTTTATCGATTTTTTTGTAAAGTTTGACCTGCGGGGCTGGGAGTTTGCACAGGGGGGTAATCGAGCATGCAGATTACGAATACTATATTAGTTTTCAAGATCATCCATTACTTTTATCGATTTTATCGATTTTTTGAAAATTCGAGCTAGGGGGCTGGAATTTGGCACAGGGGTGTAATAGCATGCTGATCACCCCCCTTGGGGATGATCAGCATGCTCGATTACCCCCCTGTGCCAACTCCCAGCCCCCTAGCTCAAACTTTGCAAAAAAATCGATAAAATCGATAAAAGTAATCGATAATCCCAAAAACCAATATTGTATTCGGAATCCCCATGCCCGATTACCCCCTGTGCAAACTCCCAGCCCCTTGGCTCAAACTTTGCAAAAAATCGATAAAAGTAATCGATAATCCTGAAAACTAATATTGTATTCGGAATCCCCATGCTCGATTACCCCCCTGTGCCAACTCCCAGCCCCGTAGCTCAAACTTTGCAAAAAAATCGATAAAATCGATAAAAGTAATTGATAATCCTGAAAACCAATATTGTATTCGGAATCCCCATGCTCGATTACCCCCCTGTGCCAACTCCCAGCCCCGTAGCTCAAACTTTGCAAAAAAATCGATAAAATCGATAAAAGTAATCGATAATCCTGAAAACCAATATTGTATTCGGAATCCCCATGCTCGATTACCCCCCTGTGCCAACTCCCAGCCCCGTAGGTGAACTCAGCAAAAAAATCGATAAAAATCGATAAAATCGATATCGATCGATGACGAAAAGTAGCCTATGACACCCGCCGGGGCCCGTGGTGTATGTGTGCCAAGTTTGGTCCGGATCGGTTCAGAAATGGAATTTTCTATTCGGAACATACGTACAGACAGACATACAGACATACATACATACATACATACAAACAGACATTCAGCTTTATATATAAGATATTTGGATAAGCATTTTTTTATGACCGGCCTAAAATGTTAGAAAACTTCATTGAATTCAAACGAAACTTTGCACACATGAAGACCGGGGTGGGGCGGGTGTCACTAAGCTTTTTCACCGAAAATCACCAAGTGGCGCTATCGATTTATCGATTTTTTGCGTTTCTCGCTTAGCAAGTCCGTTATGACCGGCCTAAAATGTTAGAAAACTTGATTGAATTCAAATGAAACTTTGCACATATGAAGATTGGGGTGGGGCGGGTGTCACTAAGTTTTTTCACAGAAAATCACTCACTGGCGCTATCGATTTATCGATTTTTTCATGTTCTAATCTCTGTTGAGCTGAAAATGGCAGGAAGGGATAACTGAGCATGATTAATTTGATCAAAATATCTACAACTTTGACCACTAAACTTTTTTGCTTTTTTTGATTCTTTGTATGCCACATTCTGGAGACTAGCTGATATCCAACTATGCGTTGACCTTTCGCAACGGGTTTCGTCGACTGATTAGCTCATCAACAAAATCAAAATGGTTCATCCACGAGATCAAATATGGCCAACAAATCAAAATACCCTATCCCGGCCTTACGGTTCATTCATACCATGCCTTCATCGGTCGTACCTCCTTCGACTACTGTTATTACCGAGACCATGGTGGCGCCGACATTGACCCCCTCCAGCAATGGACCGTCCCCCTCCATACCTCAGTCGCAGATGCGTATCGCCCAGAGAACCCGAGCCCGTACCGCAGCAAGGCGCACTTCTGAAGCCATGCGTAGCCGCCTTCGTCGTAGCCGAGAAACACCAGAAGAACGAGAACGGCGTCTTGCCGCAATGCGTGAACGTCATCTTCGTCGACGGCAACAGGAACCACAGCTCAACGGACACCTTCAGGAGACATTGGATCAATCCAGGCATGGTGCGAGCCCAGAACGGGTTGGCCAACGAGGGTACGAGCCAATCAACGAGAACACAGCACAAACGATCTCTACGCTTGACTCGCGGCAACAAGTAATGTTTGAACTGGCACCTACCTCCACTTCCAGTTCGCAGATCACATTGCGCAGAGAACTCGAGCACGTGGCGCAAGGCGGAGATCTTGAAGAGCGACTTATCAAGAACAATATCAACATTGCTAATTCAACATTCCCACACCGTCGTTAGGCCGTCGTCCCACGCTCACGCGCACGATATTGCATTTCGCTCAGCCGAAGGTAATCGCTTATATGCGACTTTAAATTCACAGCAAAAGGCAGCGGTTGACACCATTCTTGGTGCTCTCGATGTCCCAGATGCTCCAAAGCTTTTTTTCATCGATGGTCCGGGCGGTTCAGGGAAAACGTGGACCTATACATGTCTTTTTAATATCCTCATCGGTCAAGGGCGCAAAGTCGCGTGCACAGCGTGGACAGGAATCGCGGCCAACCTGCTCCCATCGGGTCGCACAACGGTGTCGTTGTTCAAGCTAAATATCTTGAACAACTGCGAGACATCATCCCACAGAAGGCAGATGAAACGCGAGACTGCTCGTCGAAAACGACGTGTTCATCTGGGACGAAGCCTCTATGATCCCAAAAACGGCTTTTGAGACGGTGGATGCTGTACTACGCGATATCATGCAAGTGGACAAGCCCTTTGGCGGAAAAATGGTCGTTCTCGGAGGCGACTTCAGGCAGATCTTACCGGTTGTTCGCAGCGGATCGCGAGCAGACCAACTAAACATGTGCATTAAGCAGTCCTCCCTTTGGCCGCATTTCATAGTACTCCGCTTTTCCGAAAATATGCGAGTGACGAGCCGCGATGCGGATTGGAAGGACTTTCTATTGCGTGTGGGCAACGGCACCGTCAATGACAGCCAGGGACGAGTGGAACTGCCAACGGAAATCATGGGTCGAGGAGATATAGTCCAAGAGCTATACGGCGACTGCATCGAACCATTGATTGATTTGTCTGATCAGGCTATCCTTGCCCCCAAGAACGCCGACGTGAATTCCATAAACGAACAAGTTCTAAGCCGCATACAAGGTGAAGAAAAGATTTACTATTCGCACGATAAAATTGTCATCGTCGACGCTAACGACCAGAATCAATTTAGTACTACCGAGTTTCTCAACACAATCTCTAGCTCCTCCTTGCCGCCGCACTGTCTCAAGTTGAAAGAAGGCGCCATCGTCATGCTGCTTGGGAACTTAGATGCTTCATCCGGGCTAGAACAATGGAACACGACTACAAGTCCGCGATATGGGCCGTCGTCTCATACAATGCAAATTCATAATATGTAATCGGCATGGGCAGTCTGTCGTGATTACGAGGATCCACAACAACAACGGCAAGAATCTGCCCTTCAGACTCCGGCGCTCCCAATTCCCCATCAGATTGCGCTCGCTATGAGCATCAACAAGGCCCAAGGCCAATCCTTCACCAAGGTTGGATTGTGGCTTCCCACCGATGTCTTCAGTCACGGTCAACTCTATGTGGCCCTCAGCCGTTCGAGGTCGCGTGAAGGTCTCATTGTGCAAGCCGCCAATCCAAAGCAATCCAATCAACGTCGTTTTCACCGAAGTCCTGTGAAGTTTTACACTCTAAGATTTTTGCTGTTACGGATGCTTCTTCGCTACTGTTGTTGTGTCATAGGCCTTTTCTGTTGTACTTATCGTTGTTGTTGGCATCTTCCTTTTTGGTGTAGTCACTGTTGCAGCCATTCTATGTTGTTGTTAATTGCATACTATTTGTTGCTTATGATGTTGATTCAATAAACTTGCAGGTACAAAATTATGTCTTCGGTCTGTCGATCTAAACAGGTCATAAACAGAAGTAGTTCGTACGAACAGGCAATCAAATGACTTGATCTTACATTGGTATACATTAAAATGAAAAGTGTACGAGGCAGCGAAGCTGCCGAGTAACAGCCGAATCTGCCGCGTAGCGGCAGAAAGCGGCTGGTATAGCAGACTTAGTCTAGTGATTAGTGCTCTACGTAACATTGCCGTGCTGAAGGTCACGTGTTCGATTCCACCCTAAGCCTAACCTCCTCGCGGCAAAAACTCTGCTCACGATTCCAGCGTCAGGCTTCCAAAGAAGGGCATGCGACAAGCCGGCTGAGAAAGTCCCGTCATCTTAAATGCAGGCACGTCTCATAAAGTATCTCGAGTAAAGGCTGGGGCGTCCCCCGGAGGAGATGCGCATTGGAGCCCGACGAATGCGAATAGTGGGCGAGGGTTACTCTCTCAGCAGGGTGAGCGGGGACGGCTAAAGCGGCTACTTCACCACAGGCAAAGAACCAAGGCATTGCAGACTCTCCGACTAGCTACCATTATTCACCTCTCGTTGAGAGTCAGCAGATCTTCTGAAGAGACGGCGAGTCGATGTAGCCTGCATACAGGAAACGAAGTGGAGCGGGGCAAAATCACGCGACATCGGAGATGGATATAAGCTCCTCTGCAACGGTGCCGCGTGCACCAGAAACGGGGTTGGTATAGCTGTCTCGGAGAATCTAAGGAGCAATATAGTTGACGTTGAGCACATACTCAGATAATCGCCGGGGGCAAGCGGCGATGCGATTTATGGGCAGGCGGGCACCGGAAAAATAGTTCGTTGATTTTTTGCGGCCCGCTTGCAGAAATTTGAAAGAAAGTTGGCGAAATTATAGACGAAAGCTTGAAGAACAATCGCGGTTTCTTTATGGATTAGCTGCGGCGCAGTGGCCGCATTCTCGCGGACTTTCCGCGAGAATATGCAAAAATTTCGAGGGCCGCACGGTCCTTTGTGGAGGACCGCTCAACCCTCAGGTACTTTCCGCTGAGAGAAAGTACCTCAAACTTGAGTAACTAAACCAACGGTGACACCTCTGCCACACAGAGTCTTACCTGCGCTCGACGTACGCCCGAAAATGCCTAAAAAGAGTCCGAGCGCTTGCTGAAAATTTGGCCAGCGCTCGCTGAAAGAAATTATTTGCGGAGCGCTTGCAGGAAATTTTGTATTGCTGCCCGCTGGCAGAAGACGAAAGTACCGCCCGCTGAAGGTTTGGCCACGCCCCAAAATTCTGCTGACCGCCTGCAGAAAAGCGCGAGTTTGCGGACCGCCTGCCCCCGGCGATTATCTGAGTAAGTGATCGTCTGATGAGCATAAGGGTAGATACCGGGAAACAGGTCCTACGAGTAGTGACCGCCTATGCGCCACAAGTCGGATGCAAGGATGATGAAAAGGACGCGTTCGTGCAGGAACTGGATGACCACATCAGTTAAATTCTAGTGGAAGAAACACTCCTGCTAAGAGCAGACCTCAACGGACATGTGGGGAAAAGGCGAGGAGAAGCCGGGAAATGTCACGGAGGCCACGAATATGGAGCATGCTAATAATGTGAGCGCATTCTGGAATTCATCTTAGCTCATGGTCTAGTCTTGGCGAGCACATACTATATCAAGAAGGATGATCAGCTCATAACATGTGCGAGTGGCGTCCTACGAACACAGATAGATTTCTGGACTAGCCGACTGCGTGATTTTAAAAACGTAGAGGACTGCAAAGTCATCCCTGGTGAGAACTGCATACCCAGTACAGGCCAACAACACAGACTGCTTCTCGACATCAAAATAACAACGGATAGCCACATCAGGAGAACCAGGACATGCCTTAAAATTGTGAAGATCGAAAACAAAAACACGCCGAAACAAACACTGCTAACAACTCTACCAAGCTTGCAAGAGAACCCAGAGCGATATGGGCGAGTCTGAAAGATCGAGTCTACGAGGTGGCACACATGATTCTGGGAAGCACAAAGCCAGGAAAAAGAAGGATAAATCGAGAAACGTGGTGGTGGAACGACGAAGTGCAAAAAGCCATAAAGGAGAAGAGGGATGCGTACAAGCGATGGCATAAGACGAAACCGAAGACGATCGCCAGACAACCAACAAGCGAAACACGTTGCGAAGGCTTCCGTAAAGAATGCAAGACAGACGTACTTTAAAGCTCTCTACGATCATATAGTCTCGGGAGGGAGAGCGTGAGATATACCGGATAGCGAGAAGAAGAGCGGAATCCACAAAAGATATGGAACACTTCCTCCATATTAAAGACAAACTTGGTAGGACGCTAGAAAACCAGAGGACATCACCGCGAGATGGAGAACCTAATTCGAAGAGTTGGCCACCACAGACCGCATTATCAAATCCATCCCAGAAGCCAGTTCCATAGAAGGACCAGTACCGGCAATCACGGAAGAGGAAGTATGGCCATAAGAAGAACAAAGAATGGAAAGCGACTGGCCTAGACCACATGCCAAGCGAGTTTTGGAAAATATGTGGACGATCTGGCGCCACATGGCTAACGAGTCTCCTCAATCAAATTATAAGGAGCAAGAGTATGCCTCGCGAATGGTACACCAGCACGACGATCCCGATATGGAGGAACAAAGGAGACATTGCAGACTGCGCATCCTACCGACCAATCTGACTAATGAGCCACACTCCAAAAATCTTCGAGCGAGTAATCGAAAATAATCGAAACGCGTCTTCTTCAAGATATCGTAGAGTTGTCACCGAATCAGTGCGGAATCTTGAAAGGAATAGGTACAACCGACGCAAACTCCGCTCGGATAGTGATGGAGAAATATAGAGAGAAGTAGAAGAATTGCATGCAGCTTTCCTGGACCTGGAGAAAGCTTTCGATAAGGTGCCTCATGAAGTCATATGGTGGGCCTTACGGAAACACAGGGTGCCAGAGGAGTACGTTCAGTGGATAAAGTTGTATCACAGCGCTTCAACCCACGTGCAAACAGCTGCAGGGCAATCGAAAGAATTCCAAATTAAGGTGAGTGCACCAAGGTTCAGTTCTCTCTCCCTTACTCTTCATCATTATGGTAAACGCCGTGATGGAATCGCTCAGACGTGAACCTCCTTGGACACTTCTCTACGCAGATGATGTGGTATTGATAGCAAGTACCAGAAACTCAGATAACCGCCGGGGGCAGGCGGCCATGCGAACTTTGAGCAAGCGCGCACCGGAAAAATAGTTCGTTGATTTTTTGCCGCCCGCTTGCAGAAATTTGGAAGAAAGTTGGCGAAATCAAAGACGAATGCTTGAAGAACAACCGCGGTTTCTTTATGGATTAGCTGCGGCGCAGTGGCCGCATTCTCGCAGACTTTCCGCGAGAATATGCAAAAATTTCGGGGGCCGCACGGTCCTTTGTGGAGGACCGCGCAACCCCCAGGTACTTTCCGCTGGGAGAAAGTACCTCAAACTTGAGTAATTAAACCAACGGTGACACCTCTGCCACACAGAGTCTTACCTGCGCTCGACGTACGCCCGAAAATGCCTAAAAAGAGTCCGAGCGCTTGCTGAAAGTTTGGCCAGCGCTCGCAGAAAGAAATTATTTGCCAAGCGCTTGCAAAAAATGCTGTATTGCTGCCCGCTGGCAGAATATGCGACCGTAAAGGAAGTGCCACCCGCTGAAGGTTTGGCCACGCCCCAAAATTCTGCTGACCGCCTGCAGAAAAGCGCGAGTTTGCGGACCGCCTGCCCCCGGCGATTATCTGAGAAGGAGCTATAAGACGAGGTACAAAACTGAAAGAACACGTTAGAGTTGTATGGCCTGAAGCTCAACACCAGGAAGACAGAATATATATGGAAGTGGGAAAACAAACTCCTGGTACCATAAGCATCGATGGTGAAGAGCTAACAACGTCATACAAGTATCGTCGACTCTAAAAATCGTGACGACGGTCTGCAGTGCGGCCAGTGCGCGCCGCACGGCACTTCCGCCTAGTGATTCGCCCAAATTACGTGGAGAAGATGAGTTCTTGTGGTTTTTCTTTTTCTTTTTGCATCTTTTTTGCTTGCAGGAACTTTCATGGCTACCACAGGAAGCCTACACTGCTGAAAAGCAAGATTGCCCTACGATAAAGCGGCAGTGCCGTGCGCCGCGCACTGGCCGCACTGCAGACCGTCGTCACGATTTTTAGAGTCGACGATACCTAGGCAGTTACATCTCAGCGGAGGGAGGCTTGCAAGAGGAGGATGAACACAGCAAGGATGAAATGGAGAGCCTTGACAGGAGTTCTGTGCGACAAAAGAATGCCAGTGCATTTCAAGTCCCGACTGTACCGGACTGTTACCGTCCAGCAGCACTGTATGGTAGTGAGTGCCGGCCGTGTACGCGGAACGAGGAGCGCAAGCTCAGTGTCATGGAAACAAGGATGCTACGATGGACCTTAGGAGTCACACTGAAGGATCAAATCTGTAATGACACTATACGAGCGCAAATGAAAGTAGCTCCAATCGCCCATAAAATGCAGGAGAAGAGGCTAAGATGGCACGGACATGTGCGCAGAAGGTATGAAAGTCATATCACGAAGTTAGCCCTGGCTTTGGAGGCACCAGGCAAAAGACCCAGAGGTAGACCCAACATGAGGTGGATGGACAGAATCAAGACCGACATGCGAGAACTTGGTATAGACGAAGACTTTGCTTCAATTAAGACAACGTGGAAACCTCTGACAAGAAAAATAGACCCTGCATAAGTGGGACACATGCGATTATTAAAAAAATGTGTTCTTCAATTATGTGTTCTGCAGTATATATAGTGTGACCCCGGCCAGCTTCCCATAGGTACCTGCGTGACGCACCCGCAACGCACGCCTTCAGTGCGTCTCCTGTCCTAGCTTCCGATGAAAATCCTCCTTCCTCTCTCGTATAAACAATTCGCGATGACCGATGACGAGATTTCACTTGCTCTAGTTCTAGGACCTTCAGGCTTGTTTAGTAGTCTTGTCTTTTCCCTTTTTTCTCTGAAAAATTGAAATTTGATTGGATATTAAGATGATACCGCTTCAAATGTTTCTTGTATAAAATAAGAGTCTCTTTTGGTTTGATGTGTAAGGTGTAGACAGTGTCTCAAGTCAAAATTGAGCCTTCCGAGAAGCCAATAGGCATTTGTTTACTTAAATGTCCACTTTTTTCGAAATCTTTGACCACTTTGGTTTCTACATCTGAAGAGAAATGTTTTAAAAATGCTGTTGTTCTCTAATTTCTCTAGTTTACTTATTACAACCTATCCATCAGTGCAAGTTCGGAATATGCATCCATTGATTGAATTTGAGGTGCTCATGGAGGTTGCCTGCGTTTCATTCTTGCATACGTCTCTTTCGTAGCGAACCAGAGGTTTCCACTTTACATTTTTCTCCTTTGTGAGCATAAATATGCTCTACTGCTCATGAGTGAGGTGAGAAGCATTAAGAAGGGCGCGCGCTGCGTGCGCGCCGCGGAAGTACCTATGGGAATCTGGCCGGGGTCCACACTATAACACATAAATGAGTTTCCAAAATTTATTCCCATCACTACCCTGCAAAGTGAGTGAGCGAAACCGACTTCAATGGACGGGACACAACAATGCACACACGTCAAAGCGATCGCCGATTTTAAGTAATCGCTTTAACAATTCATGTTCTACGAGATTGGAATAGACCGAATATAACTCAACTCTACGGAACAAGTGAGAGTTTCACATATCACAAAAATAGCAAGAAGCAATAATATTTGAAAAGTTTGCCCTATCTGCTGGATATCAAAGGCCAGAAGCCTCAAGTGGAAATACTTAAAACCAGTGGCATTTAAGCGAGAAAAGAACAGTTGTAAACTCCGGCGGTTACCTCAGCGCTCGTCAAAAGAGTCGCATTGGGATTTTCAGGTGGGTAGGGAAGGAAGAGTGGGACGGGGGGAGGAGAGGGGGAACGGATGACAGATTTTTGAAGAAAGGACGGGCGTCAGCCAATCTTCCTGGGAATTTTATGGGATGCTTTGGGGGTGCTTTACAAAACTTCAGCGATCGCTAACTCCGCAACTGAAGACCTACGAGGAAATCTTTTGAAATTATACTGATCATTCAAGATGCAAGCAGGTCACTTACGCAATCTAATGACTCATTAGCTGGCATCCCGGCTCCTCCCGGCCCTACCTACGAAGACAATATGATAAAAGTCACTTATTCATGTATAACTTTTCCCTGTGCCCACTTTTACAAGCCAGGTCCTCTATCCCCGTCTTGTTTTCGATGCCCTCACACCCTTGTCAACACTTTTGACTAGCGCTCGCAGAAAATTCTGTATTGCTGCCCGCTGGCAGAACACGGAAGTACCGCCCGCTGAAGGTTTGGCCACGCCCCAAAATTTTGCTGACCGCCTGCAGAAAAGCGCGAGTTTGCGGACCGCCTGCCCCCGGCGGTTATCTGAGTATCTGAGACATTGCACAGAGCATGCCTGTGTTCATTTTCTCAATTTCTAACCTTGGAAAAATCACAGCAATTGTATATTAATGTCTGATGTAGACAGTATATGCATGTCCAAGTTAGAAGTTTGTAAGATCTTTCCGGACGACGGACGAGAATCTGATTTTGAGAAATTTGAGCTTTGTTTGCTTTCAAACTTTACATGGATCAACGTTTTGCTGTTGGTCAAATGCCATTTGTAAAGTTGCTTTCTTCTTCCATTGCTTACCAATTACATTATCATTCCTACTTTGCCGCGCTAATGTAAAGATCGTGCATTGCGTTCCGGACAACCCACTACTTTTCTCCAACACAGCACTTACAATTACTAGAGTAACAAATGTGTCTCGACAAAATTTTGGCAAACTTCTTTGAAGGTATGTCTATGCTCGCCGCAGCATCTAAAAAGTCATTTTACCTTGCTCTGAAAACAGCAATGCTCATGTATGAATTATTCTATTATCAGGGTGATCGGAAAATAATGGGATACCTAAAGAATAAATGTAATTTTCTGGAACAGAAAAACCAATTGGATGTCCAAGTGGGATATGTTAGTTAGTACACATCAAAATTTTCTGATCGAGGTTTATAATAGATAGGCACTGTCGCATGGCGTCGTGTTCGTTACTGTTTATAAGTGCTCAAAATCTGAGCTCGTCATTTCACAATTTTGAAATTGAAGCAGCAACTCCGCAGTAAGACAGGTGAGGCTGCCAAAAATATATGTGCTGCAATGGGTTAGGGGAGTGTCACCAAATCCACGATAGCCTGATGGTCCTAACGCTTGCAACAGAAGATATAGCATCAAGTTTTAAGTGGCGTATTATTTACCCTCTCATCGAGGTGATCGAATGGGCTCACATTTGACGAATGGCATCTGATAGAGCTGTTACGCTCTATCCTTTAGTACGCAATCTACCTCGAGGGTACTCGCTTTCAAGAAATTGTAGGTCAAACACGTTTTCTAGCCTGCGCCAAACATTCTTTTACGGATAATCTGCCTCTTTTATACAAAATGATGAAAAATTTCTGCAGACTCAACCGATCATTAGATGGAAAGCACTTTCGAATGGTATGTCACATGCCCAGGGACTCCAAGGTACTGCAGTACAGATTCGGATGGTGTTCAAAAAAAGTCGTCTGCCTTTTTCGAAGCGCCACGCGAAGGATTGTAGGATATGAGCTGCAAGTTGCTGACAGGATAATATGCGAAGATCACTTTATACAAATGTATCTTTATTGCTGCTTGCTTACTGTGCATCAAAAAATTGTCGAAATTACAAAAAATCGAAGTGTGCCATTACTTCCAGATCACCCTAACGTTTTCTCAATTTTTGAATTTCTAGGACAGAATTATGCTTGTGGCTCGGATTTGGCAGTTGCATCTAGTACATCCAATCTGGAGAGATTGGGCGCTGCCCGGGAGAGTTGTTTCCAGGATTGAGCAAGAGGTGTTGTGGCACACACACAACCACAGGATACGACCCCATCAGCAGTAACATCATCGTGTTTATTGGGCCAACTTTTAGCGAATTCTGAGGGTTCCCAATACTGGACCATCCGCGTGAAGCGGCCACTTTCATGGTTAGCTATGTTTCTAGAGTAAATTAGCTATTTCTTTTTGCCCTCAGTACAAAGCTCCACTCCCTTTTTGCCCTTACCATGGATCCTGCTCCAAATAACTCTCAAACTATGGAATTAAGAGCTAGCCAAAATCTCGTTTGTCCTTCCAGCAAGTACTGCTCAAACGAAAGAAGGCGATCACCTTCGCCTTTTATAAGAAATACGAGATTTTGGCTATCGAACTATATATGTTCTGCTCGTTAAAATTCTCTTTTCGGGCAATGGGATGTGGCACAATCCCAGAAAAGCTGTGGCTGCCACACCTTTTTAAGGGCTGTGCCACACCCTATCAACTTACCTTCAAAGCATGCAAATATTTTTGTTTTCTATAATGTTGCTACTGCTAGACCTTCTTTTCTATAAGCATGAATTCCATTAAAAATTGTTTCTCATAGAAAAAAATAGATAGGTTTTTCCCTACCTATGCAAATGAAAAATACTACGAAAATTCTAGATTGCGGTAACATGCTAAGTCTGCGCTACTACATTTATTCTTGCCGCCTTCTTCGCGTAAATCGCGAGGAAGGCGGCAAGAATAAATGTATTTGGTAGCTTAAACTTCGTAAATCTTACAAAAGTGATTTGAGCCTGATTGGAATTCTCTAGGTCTCTGGAATATTGAAAGCGAAAAATAGCACGAATGAGATTTTGGCTTGCTCTTAAAGGCAGTGGATCGGCAAAATCCAACAACTCAGGATTTTAATGCGGTAGGTTCCTTATCGCCCAAGTATGAAAACAGTGCAATCCCGGTTGTACAGCATGCTTTCTCTGCCGAGAAAATTGCTCTCAAACTTACTCGCGCAGGCCAATCTTACACGCATCCGGACGAGTTGACAATTTCCTTCTCACTATTGCAGGCTGCCCGCCGCAATGCTATAACCATTGGGTCCTGCAACGGTTTGGCGTCATCAGCCTTGCTCCACTCGTCCAATTCCAAAGGGAAGGGTATTGAAAAACGCTAATTTTCGCCGTTTTCAAGCTTTTAACGTGGATTTTCGGGATCAGCGTTTGAATAACCCCAGGTAAGCGCAAATTTGACTAGGTTGAGATTTGCCGAGTCACTGCCTTTAATTCCATACTTTGAAGATTGTTTGAAGTAGGACTTTTAATGTATGCAAAGAAGTAGTAGTTCTTTGTATTTGAAAAGAATTAGTTAACTCACCTTTGAAACAAAGTTGACATGTTCAAAAATAACCATCTCGCTTGGATGATCCAGGATTTGAAAACCTCAGAATTCGCTAACATTTGACCCATAGGGGCTATTTGTCGTGCTTATCACAATGCCCTTATGCTTTTAGGGCTCTTTTATCATGCTTACTGTACGTAAACGATGGTAGGCCAAGACTTTAATGTGCTAGACACTGAGCCTATTTGGCATTTTAAACGAATATCGTGTTATTGCTAACATCAGTATCACCTTGATAACCCCCCCCCCCCCCCTTCTGTCCCCCACAATACGAACGCCCATGTGTGGGGTGCCACACCCCACGCTTGACCCGGTTGTTTTATACAGCCGCACTGACTGCACCGACTGCACTGTCCGCAGCAGACGCAGCATAAGAATGCAGAATGATTTCAATAATCTGTTGCTGCGAGTATGTTTTTTCTTCCAAAATCAAACTAATCAATATTTGTACGTGAGTTACACACATTTTCTGAAGAAAACCAAGTTAAGCTTGCTATAGCAGCTCGCCACTTCTCTCCTCATCCTTCCCGCAAACGGTCGGCTAGCCCTTAGCTCTGACCTATACCATCTACCAAGGATAGGACCAAGAAGACAAGGTGGAAGAAACCGTGGCTGGTCCACTACGTCTACTTGGTCGAGAAGTCATGGACAGCGCAACGTCACGAATGCACTGATTGACACGAGCAAGAATATTCTTGTCAACGAAGACGATCGAAGCCGAAATCGTCCAACTCAAGCCATAAACGGAATCATCGCGGTACTAATTGTATATAACCGCTGAGGATGAATAAATGTATAATGTATAGCAGCTCGCAAGTGGTTTTTGACTCCGAACAGCTGTGCATCGCTTGTCGGTTCATGCTATAAGAAGGAATGCGAGAGGATATGCTGCCGCGTGTACCGATAATGTCGGTACGTTCTTTGTTGCATAATATTTGCTGTTCAAACGTAAAGGTCATGCCATGATGATGGCCTTCTATGATATACCCTTTGATTCAACTGGCTTGGCTTCGGGAAGGCGGACCTCTGTGAACTACTTGAGGCCGCTCGCGACCGCGACGCACCTGCGTCTCTTTAGCGCGAGTGCTCTCTGATCATTACCTAGCCTTAATTAGGTCACGAAGCCCCGCCTTCCCCAAGCCAAGCCAGTTGAATCAAATGATAAGTATCCTTTGATTTAACTGGATTGGCGGCTGGAAGGCGGCGCTTCAAGACCTAATTAAGGCTAGTGAATGATCAGAGAGCAGGCTCGCGAGAGAGGAACTCCGATGCTGGCGCGAGTGGTCGTCTTTCAGCCAAAAATCCTGCTGAATCAAAGGGTATGTTTGTTGGCCAGATGCTTACTAACGTACATTGCCACGCCTACCATACTTATTATTCTACCAACGCATTTACTTGTACAGCCTGTTCAATAAAGCTTATTGCTTTCGTGTTCTATTCAACATACTAAAGGAGTTACGCCTCAGGCTACTGTAAGACCTAATAACCACAACACTACATGAATATGACGGCTGACTAGGTTTTAGTGTAGCCGGAGTGCGCAGATCGGAGTGCGACGACTCCGGGTGTGAATGTCAAAGCCTTACAGTTACTAAGTCGGTCGACATGTGCTTATTGGCACAGTAGTAGAAGGCTGGTGAGCATAAGTGTATCGTTCTCGGGTAGGAGACTATATGTCTCCGAGCAACATTTATTAAGGAACAAGGACAACAACAGGAAGACGAAGTACTTAAAGGCTCGGGAAAATCGCGACTGCGAGCTTTTCACACCTATATGGCCTTCTGGATGCGCCTAGTCCGGTACTGTGTTTGAAAGGTCAAAAAAGTGCTTTTTACGGCGTTTTCTTACCATGGAGATAGTTGGAGGGGATGGGCGAGGGATTTTCGCCATTGACACATTGACGATTGCTTGACACACATGGTGACTGACTACCGCGTGGGACCGCTTGACACACCATGTGTGTCAACTTGAGTATTCAGAAAAATTACTGCTATCTTGGGATAAACTTACTCCTCGAGCTTTCTTTTGCACTGAATCTAGAGATGACTTCTACCTTTCTTGTCAGCCATTCAAATCTACTGTAGGTGTACTGTAGATGGCAGTATGCATAATTATAGTTGAAAAATGTGAGCTGGTTTGTAAAAGGCCTTGGTCCCAAAAGGCAGACAACTAAAGATCTGCATGGTTGTCAATGTGTTAATAGTGACTGGCTGCAGGAGTCTGTAACTCCATTCACTGGCGGTGATTGGCTGATCGGATCAGGCAGCCAATTGCGATGTTGGCTTTCCAGCTATCTCCAGGGTGAAAACGGCGTAACTTTTTTACATTTCAAGCGGCAATGGACTCAACGCATCCAGAAGACCATGTAGGCTCGTGTGAAAAGCTCGCAGTCGCAGTTTTACCGTGCCACTGCCTTTAACTCCACAAACATGCTCAAAAACCTCCAGAATCTTTCCACCACATATAACAGAGCCAGCACAGTATCGAACGAAAGCTATACTCATTTACACTGCAAATGTTGCCGAATTTGAATACTGCCCGTAGAGGTAAAGAAGACAAAGTAGTAGCAGAGGTAAAGAAGACAAAGTAGCAGCAATCCATTGAAAACATAGCTGCATTTTTGTGCTGCAGCTGCTGCGGTCAGTGTGGTTAGAGCGGTTCGTGCGGTCAGTGCGGTTGAAGGGGTTCGTGCGGTCGGCGCGAAAGTATGGAACGACCTTCAAGGAGAGGCGCACGAGATACATTCCAAAGCGTTCAGCCGCATGCTAGCTTGTGACTATAAATGGGACCAGATTACAACTCGAGAGATTGACATATACCACGCTTAATCGGAATAACGGCGCTTTTTTGGAATGAAAATTTAACAACTTATTTTGCCTTTGATGCTGCTCTTATTTGCAGTATGAAAAACTTGATGCTGATGCAACAGGTAAGGACGGCATATATTCTTTGTGCCTTCGCAAAGTACTCATTTCAACTATTCAGGCGCAACATCTATTCGTACAAACACAAGATGAATGGCAGATTGTGAAAATACAGCATCTGCGTAGGTGTCTCTGCATGTCCATACTTATCCATTTCATCCACTTCGACACCAAGACGCGGCATCGTTAACCCTTTTCGGACCTGATTTTTCCGAGTAAGCAGAGAAGCCTCTCTCCCACTGTTTTATACTTACTACCACATGAATAACTTCACGACGGAGTTTGAATTCTTTTCAACTACATAAAGTAATTCTTTTTGATTTTTTGAATTTTTGGGTTTGCGTTTTTGGATTCTCAAATTTCCCTCAGTACATGTGGACCCGCGAACAATCAACAGTTACACTTTCTCAACATTGTACTCGAACATCCTGATAATATTATGATTATTTTTTGGCTAATAAACGAGATCCTGAAACAGTGCTGAAGCTGGCGCGAAGTACTGATTGGTTGCAATCCACTTGTGTACAGAAATGTGTGTATTGCAGACAGGAAAACAAATGAACAAGCGGTTTCAAAGCTACATTTGGAAGGCAAAGGCTATATGAAGCGTTTTATAGCTATGAGTAATAAAATGGTTTTCTTGCGGCAGTACAACTTTATCTCTGAATTGATGTGGCAGTTGCCACCACCAGGTCCGAAAGGGTAACCACATTGTCTAGAAGCAGATGAAGTGATTGAAGTGGACAAATATGGCGTGCGTCTCGAATAGTTGCTATCAAGATCCCAGGAAAGCATATTGTGACACTTGCAGCAATTTGCTCCATTCATAGTGTAGATTTCAGGGCGATTCAAAAAGTTCACACAGACTGATTGCCAGTGAAGCTTTGAGCTTACAATTACATTGAGGGAAATTCAAGAGCTGACAATAAAACGAATCATAAACAAGTACAGATGCCTAATGGTTCAAAGTCCGAGAGCATGTCAACACCAATTTTGTAAAAGCATTAAGCAAAGATTCTTATTCAATTTCAAGTACTCGTCACGTGTTGGCAGCTTGAGTATTTGATAAACATCTACATACGCTGAATATTGATTTTGCGTAACATCTAGGTGCGTACTGCACGAGCGGTTCGAGCACCACTCTGAAGACATTGTCTCTTACGGCTTCCTCTATGCGAAACAGAACACGAATCATTCCTCTCTTCATAGTTGTTTCCATACGAACAGTGATTTCATGGTGGAGGTACTGAAAAGAAAGATAAGACAACATAGTCTTGTCTAGCACGATTTTTGTCGATGTTCACAATGTCATTAGATAAATCAGAAAAATATAGGCGATTCATAACGCGCAAAGACTGCGTACGTGTCGGCGTCTCTCTGATTCAGCGCTCTTTCGTTTCTCTCACCATCTGCTGTCTCCTCTATGCACGAATTATCTTGATCGAACGCAACTGCGCACAGTCTTTGCGTGTCATGAAGCCCTTACGCACTGATAGCCGTCAGATCTGCTCTGCCGGCTATCAGTGTGTAGTATACTTGGGTCCGAATCGAATAGAAATTCGATCATTTGAATAAAACATTCAAACATATTCGCATTCGAAATTCGATAATCGGAGATTTTCCATTTTCGAATAATATTCGGAACTCGAATAACTGAGAAAAGGGGGTTTTGAGTAAAACTCGAAACTCGAATAATCAAAAAACAGGGTTTCGAATAAAATTCGAAAACTCGAATAATCAAAAACGGGATTTCGAATAAAATTCGTAAAGTCGAATAATCAAAGAACGGGATTTCGGATAGATTTTATCCGAATGTTTCAATCGAATGTTTATTCAAATTCGTATTCGAATGAACTCCGTACTCAGATTATTCGACTTTATTGCAGAGCCAACTGCTAACGAGGAAATGTTCAGAACTTAACCCGGCCATTCCAAGCAAGATGTATATCATCGGACTCGTCTTAAAACGCTGATTTCAAACCTGGGAGGAGTTATGAACGTTCAAATATGAGAAATTCTTCGAGTTTAGACGAATACATTTCCTTGAAAAGCAACCCGATGGCGCGATCCACATGGCTATGGCTATTTTAATTACAAGGAAGAGGCACATCTACTTAAAACCTAGATAAGTGCTTTTGAAACCTATTTCATGGAATATGCGCCACAAAACACTTGATAGATCGCATATTTCAACGCTCATAACTTCTCCCAGATAGGCGCTTAGCAGATAATAAAATATATTTAAAATCAGTGTTTCAAAACGAGTCCGATGACTACAGCCTGTTTGGTATGGCTGGGTTGAGTTCTGATCATTCCTTGCTAAGTATCAAGCTCACTTCGTCCGCGTTTTTCGCAAAACTCGGTAATGCATCATTTTGCAATAGTGATGAGCTTTAAACTGTATGGAAAGTCGCTTTCATCCGACTGCTTGCAACAGTAAAAAAAGTTGTGGATTTCAATTCAAGCTTTTTCGATCAATGAGATAGTTCGCACTGCTACTGACACCAAATTAGCAAAAAAAACAGCTATCAAATTCGAGCTCATGTCTCGAACTCATATACTGGAAATGGTTGACATGCCTGTTTCTCTTTCTTTCCATTGCTCATGCTTTAGGTACGCAAAGGTCTACACTACTGAGCACTCTTGCTTGTAAAACTCAAGCTGCACAGCTGTGTCTATTCTTTACCTTAGAGAATTTTCGCGAATTAGTATATTTTGAGTAAGGAACATTACAGCTGTAGTGGAGGATTAGATGGTTGCTGAATTTTGCAGTTGTATCACCTTGCAATAAAATTTTGTTCAGTAGATAGTACATGATACAGTTAGTTATACAGTAGTTCTGTTACCACAGTGCATCCAAGATTTCCACGAAGGCTTGCAGGCACTTTAACACCGGGAGTTATCAGCCTATCAACTATGGTAAATGCTAAAGCCGGACGAGAAAGGTGCACATTGTTGGTACAGAGGGGGGGGGGAGGAGGTAAGGGAGGTGCTGATTATGAATAAAATTTTATTTTGTCGATTTTATCGATTTTTAGAAAATTTTGAGCTACAAGGCTGGGAGTTTGGTAGAGGGGTGGAGGGGGGGGGGTAAATGAGGGTACTGAATAGAATAAACATTAACTCTGATGCTTTTATCAGTTTTTGAAAATCTTGAGCTCGTGGCTGGGAGTTGGTAAACGGGGTAAATGAAGGTGCTGATTAAAATTAATCTGTTTTATCGATTTCACCGATTTTTGGAAACTTTTAAGCTAGTTGGTATAGGGGATATGAGGGTGTTGATTATGAATGGATCAACTTTTCGAATTTACCCAAGTATAGTGTGTAGGGGCTATATTTTACTCAATGTCATATAGCGTGTCATTTTATTTAATGCTTACTTATTCAATATGGTACATTGCATGCTTTGTTCAAAGATCGTTAGCACGATCGCTTTGCCCAAAGCATGCAATGCACCATATGGAATAAGTAGACATTAGTTGCAATTCAGGAAATCTTCCCGGATTGTTGAAGTTTTCCGCGAATCTTAACGAAATCTTATCATCAAATCAAAACATAAAACCGTATTATGCATACACTCCACTTTCTTCTTTTTCAATTTTACATCATTACGGAAGTTGGATGATCCCGCCTTCGGCTGCATCGCTGGGGCGCTGGTGGTCCCCATTCCACGTACTAGGGTCAGCGATCGCCCTCTGGATGGCGGCCTGATAAGTCCGCTCTTGTCGAGTAAAAGCATTAATTCGTTCAGCAAGAATAGACCCTGCTCGGATCCCACCCAAGGCGCCGGCTGGTAATAAGATCGATGTCAGGCTGAGGGCGCCATTTGTATCGGTCAAAACGACGTCTGCGATGACACATCATGGTGCCTCATGCTCTACCTATAACGCCAGCACATTCTCCACAAACGCCGACCTCCACACTCTTCTCGATGCTGCAGAGCACGTCAAATGCCATGTCATCGCTCTGTAGGACACACCAGGAAGAAAGACGTACGACAATTGAATATAGGACCCTCACCATTCGCGATGAGAAAATTTGTCATTCGCGAGGATGAAATTCCATCAAGATCGTCTACATGGCCAATTCGCATGAGATCCTATTGCAACGGTTACCTATCCTACGAAAATCAGGATGCCACTAGAAAAGGAATATAGGATCGGGAGAATTGGATATGGGCCCCGGAAAAACAGCAAAAGTCTACATGAACACTCCATCTTTATGATGAAAGCATACGGTGGACATGGGATTTCGCCCAACTCAACGACTCATGCGGAGATCGACCACATCGTTACCCACCGAATGTTTGGCTTACCGATGCTTCATTGTCAGTCCCATTCTTCTGCAGTGGCACTATCACAGCCTCCTTCGACGAAAGTCCGACTTAGTTAAAAGCCGAAAAAGAAGATCTGCCATAGTTGCAAGAATAAAGGGATCAATGATGACGGTGACAGGCTGGAGGAGCTTATAACAAGTATGATATGACCTCGAGGAGAATCCAAAGTACGTCTACAACATCCTTTGAAAGGAGGCTTGACAACTTAAAAGAACTTGGAGCACATTTTAAACACACTGAGGGATGCTCGAAAGACGAAAAGCCCGGCAAAACGAATGCAACCCATCCCGGGCAACTAATAGCAAACGCGAGCTGCAGAACAGCTTTTGACGAAGATCTTCAGAAGTACAGTCAATGAAGATGGTGGAAGCCGCCAAAGCGAAGCCTCAGGAAGTGCCGATGGGATTTCTGCTGATATCACGTACCGCCCGCAGTATTGCCCAAAGAAGGCCAGACCCCGATTCTTGCCGACCAGAGATGACCCAACAAGTGGAGAATCTCAGGGACCGTTCTTGTCTGCAAGAAGGGCGAACGTGAGGATCTTAAGCTAGTATGCATTAACATCCTTGCGGAAGCGGCGTCCCCCTTTATGAAGGAGCCGCGGGCAGACGCCGTTGCGGGGTTATTGGAGACGCCGTTTCCCTCATCGCAGGGATGTTAATACATACATGTTACTACATACATGTTGATAAGAAATTCCGTTGCATGGTCCACCCGCACAGTTTCAAGGGTCATAGATGTTCGCAGAAAGGACCACTGCCTGTGTTTTCAATCTTTGTTGAGTACGAGGAAGCTTCTGATAGCGTCGAAAAAAAACGCAATCCTGTTGCGATAGTCGATCAAGAAATGGCTTTTCAAATTTTGCGGTTTTGAGTTTGGTGCTAGAAGATCGCGGAAGGCCGCTAACTAGCCCAAAAATGTATAAATATTCTTACTCGGCAAAAGTCCGTACGCTACTTGGGCAGGCTTCATTGCCTGGAAATGCAAAAACAAAAAATTTGATTAAAGTGTCATTTTACAGGAAAATGCCCCCTTTGCTGCAGTTTTTTCACAAAGACACTTTGGAACTCTAGAACACTGTTACCCTTTTTGCGAAAAACGGCGTTCTTGTTGGAAAAATGCAATAACGAGGTGATTTTCTGCGTAAAATGACAATTTTCATGAAGTTCTTGTTTATGCGTTACAAGAGTGAAGCCTGCTTAAGTAACGTATGGACTTTGCTGTGTAAGAGATTTTTACACCTTTTTTTGCGCTAGCTAACCTCTGTGATTTTCCGGCATCAATTCAAAGCGCAAATTTGGGGCGCCATATTTGAAAGCTTTGTCTTCGGTGGCACTTTTGCACCAACCCAGCAGATATTATATTACTGGATCGATTGAAAACGTTCCTGTATGTATAATCCGGCAGGTATATCCTATCATTCCACACTTGGAACTTAGTCATGTTGGGTAAAACTCAGGAAAGTTATTTGGTAAGTACAAGAACCTTTTTGTGACAACGATGCAAACATCAGCTTCAAGCACATAATCATGTCGATTACTTCTACAAAAAAAAGATAACACTAACTACAGATTACCTGGTGATAGAGAGAAACTTACTAATGGTTAAGAAAAGGCAAATATTGCGATAAAACGTGATGTTCCTAACCTTGGCCTTTTGCTAAGTCTGTAAGGTTGGTGAGACAAATTTTTTTTGCTGGTAATCCACGTTCTCGCACGAAGCCAGCACATTTTCCGTTATTGCCTGATCACTACTTTGTAGTATTAAGCAACTCGAGGAAGTGAGCTCTGTCCCACGCACAAGTCACGCTAGCGAATCCTCGTACGTATTATATCCCCCGATGAGGCACATGCTGATCTGGGCTCAGTCAGTATCCAAAGAAGTGCGGTTGCGGAGGTCAGTCGTAGTGGAGATACTGTTAGAGAAGCTTTTGCTTCTAACTATTTTTTGAAATTGATTCTAGCGATTTGAAGGCGGCAAGCCAAATTTGTCTTCTCTGCTTCTTATACGGTGATGCATTCCACCGTATAGGAGTTGAAAAGAATGATGATATCTGATCGGAGTGATTTTGGAAAAGACAGCAGACATACTTGGTAATTAGCTCAAGTTCAAAGGAAATACTCAACGAACGGAATGATTCTGCAAAGTGTAGCAGAAGTTCCGCGATCTCTCAAAGAGCTAAAACAGATAGTTGGAACATGAGAAGCTACATCTTCTGTAACTCATGCTGCCAGTCTATGTCGGGCAAGTACTTCCGTTGCTGTGATTCAGAGCGCTTCTAGAAGGTAGGATAAGAAACTTTACCATAGCACTGAGGTGTACAGCCACTACTTGAAGATCCGTCTCAAGCGATCACATTGCAGAGGAGAACAGCGCTGTTATTAGTTGATTTTCGTCCGCAAATAGAAACATTCAACTTTGATCCACTTTTTCCAATCATCCGACGCTTTCACGAAAAGAATTAGCTGTTCTTCTATACTCTTCTCTTGAGATGGAAAGCCAATGCCGTTTTCAAAATCGACGATGGAAGGCGTTCACTGTATGCTGGCTCAAATATTTATTTATTTATTTATTTATTTATTCCATATGCTCAAGGCGTTCCTTGAAAAAGAACAAAATTACACAGTCACTCATACTTTAACCACGACAGTTCATCATGTAGTTTGGGCCCAACCTTCCGGGCTGGAATATTGAAAGTGTGATAAGAGCCTGTATGTGAATTGCTTCGTAACTATAGTCAACAGAACATCGAGGATTTGAGTCTCCGCATAATAAGATATCGGTGTAGAGTTGTACCAAAATGTTCATGATTTCTCTATATTCCATTCAAACTTGCCATATCTGTTCTCACAGGAGTGGCTCATGATTGCCACAATTTCCAAGACTTCCCAGTTGCATTCTTGCCTTACGTTCCTTAAACTGATGAATGATCATCTCAATTCTTTGTAAGTTTCCTATCTGTCGTCAAGTTTGAATCCGTGTACGGTTGTAAATCTGCAATGGCGAATTGTGTCAAACTAATGGACCTAATTATTTGCCTATCTGTACCTTTTGATTTAACGGGACTTGTGGCTGAATGGCGGGGCTTCGAGGCTACAAGGCTAGGGAGTAGTTGAAGAGAGAGAGAGAGACGCAGGCAGCGTCGCGGGTGCGAGCGGTCGCCTTCCACGCGCCAATCCCTTTGAATCAAAGGGTATGCTTACTTCATCGCAAATGTGACCGGCATCACTGTCTAAGGCGTTCAAAAGCAAGTTCTCTCCCAAAAACTCCAATTATGTTCAGTGCCAGCGCAATATACCGTGTCTAGAGCTAGAGTGAGTCGTTGATGATTCCCGTTTGGTGATCCGTTAGCGGGGAGATGTGGATTTGCTGTGAGTAAGCTAGGATGCCATAGTTTCCATCCGCGCGGTGTTTCCCAAGTAGTTAAAGTTCAAGTTCTGTCTACACAAGGGTGAGGTGTCGGCGTTTGTATACTTGCCACTGCACCTTGAGGAAAATGATCTCCTCAGTTTTCCGATCTTCGACTTCACCCCTTGTTTTGAAGTGATCAATGATTATTAATATATATATATATATATATGATTATATTGATTGCTTCATATTCTCCGTATCCTTTGTCATTGTCTTCTAATCAGTCCCATGTTGTCCTTTTGTACTGACACTAGATCCTTTTATGTGAAATATCTTTTCTTGTACTTCTACCTTGATGGATTTTAACGACTTCGTCCATTCTACTTTTTTTGATATTTTTCTAGCAACGAAGCAAGTGCTTCTCCTGTCATGGTGTTTCTCCCATTTCGATCTCATTTCTGATTAGCTTTAGTATCTATAGTGCGCCTTCCTCTCCTGATTACCTCATTTGCTCACCCCATTCCATTTCTTTGTAATTACCTCGTGTCCATTTTGATTGCGTTACTATTACGGCCACCAACTTGAAATCGTAAACAAAATAATAAATAAAATGCTTGAATAAATACAATGGTGTCGCGAAGAAAATGGTTGTGATAAACACGCATAGAGGATTGTATCAGTACAATAGGCTACCTTTCGGAATAAAGACAGCACCAGGCATCTTTCAGCAAATCATGAACAAGATGGTGAACGGACTGCGAGGGGTAGCAACCTATTAAGACGACATCTTGGTCTGTGGAAACTGGCGAATTTCCGAAATCGAAGAAACATTGTTAGTCGTGGGACAACGCCTGATGTCAGCTGAGAGGGTTGTGCTTAGATAATTGCCGGGGGCAGGCGGCCATGCGAATTTTGAGCAAGCGCGCACCGGAAAAATAGTTCCCTGATTTCTTACGGTCCGCTTGCAGAAATTTGCAATAATTTTAGCGAAATTTTGAACGAATGCTTGGAGAACAATCGCAGTTTCCTTATAGATTAGCTGCGGCGCAGTGGCCGCCGCGAGAATATGCAAAATTTCCGGGGGCCGCACGGTCCATTGTGGAGGACCGCGCAGCCCCCAGGTACTTTCCGCTGAGAGAATGTACCTCAAACTTGAGTAATTAAACCAACGGTGACACCTGTGCCACACAGAGTCTACCTGTGCTCGACGTACGCCCGAAAATGCGTAAAAAGAGTCCGAGCTTGCTGAAAGTTTGGCTAACGCTCGCTGAAAGAAATTATTTGCCGAGCGCTTGGAAGAAATCCTGTATTGCTGCCCGCTGGCAGAATATGCGACGGTAAAGGAAGTGCCGCCCGCTGAATGTTTGGCCACGCCCCGAAATTCTGCTGACCGCCTGCAGAAAAGCGCGAGTTTGCGGACCGCCTGCCCCCGGCGAGTATCTGAGTGATACCCAAGGAGCTTCGACCAAATGTTTTGAAAGAAATGCATTTTGGACATCCAGGGATAGTTAAGGATGAAGAAGTTAGCTCAAAGTTACGTCTGCTGTTCAAATATCGACAAAGATTGCGAAGACTTGCTACGAAGATGTACGAAATGTCAGGAATTAGATCCGACGAAAGTAACATTGGAAACATGGCCATCCGCGACTCGAGTTTGGCAGAGGATACACATCGACTTCGCTGGACCTATGCAAGGAGTCCTATTTGATAGTAGTGGATGCCAGTGGCGTACCCAGGATTTCCGCTGGGGGGGGGGGGGCGCGACAAAAATTTTTTTCAAATGAAGGTGCATGGCGTTAGCCACGCACTCCGAAAAATTTTTTGGGGTGCTTCTAAGAATTTTTACGAGTCGCCCCCGAAAATTTTTTTTATATAAGGCTAATTTGAATTTTTAAAAATTTTTAAAAATTATTTTAATTACTTACAAAAACAAACAAGTCACTTCCACATTTTTATAACCCATATAAGTAACTTTCAAAAATTTCGCGACCCATTCTCGGGGGGGGGGGGGCGCCCCACCCCCGCCCCCCCCCCTCGGTACGCCACTGGTGGATGCATATAGTAAATGGCCTGAAATGATCGAGATGAGCAACATTTCGGCTGCGAAAACAATGAAGGCTTTGAAGAATTTGTTTGCGAGATATGGATTACCGCAAACAATAGTGAGCGACAACGGTACTCAGTTCACGTCGAACTTGTTTAAGAAGATGTGCGACGAAGGTGGAATTCGCATATAAGGACTGCTCCGTACTACCACCCTCAATCGAATGGAAGGCTTTGTTGATACCGCTGAAACGTGGGATCAAGAAACTAAAGGGGGAGGAGAGGCCAACAAAAGAGACTTTGAACGTGGTGGTACAAACGTATAGGACAACACCAAACACGAACTCAAACGATAAAACTCCAGCAGAATTGTTCTTAGGGTTAAACTTGCGCACAAGATTACGTCTATTACTTCCGATGAAGAAGATGCAGAAGACCCATTCGCTCGAAGAGGACGAGAGGGCATGAAGGATCAACTCGACCAGAAGCATGAAGTCGTTCGAAACGATTTCGAAGCTGGTGACCTGGTATACGCTAAGCAGTGGAAGCCACTCCACTTTCATTGGATGACAGGAACGGTGATGGGACGTAGACGCGTCAACTATGAAGTAATGGTTGGTAATGAAATCTGCAAGAAGTACGCAAATCAGCTCCGGCATAGAAGCGACAGCGAACACCTTGCCGTTCAACAACAACTTAAAAAAAGTCCGAAGCTCTGAAGATATTGTTAGATTTTAACCGAAGACAAAACCCTATTTAGGAATGGCAGTGTACTAAAGAGAGTTCTGAGCAAGCGACGAACGAGGTGCCAGCACCACTCAGACAATCAAAGGCTCTCAGCCGGCAGCCGCCAAGCCACCGCGAAAACCCACCAAAAGCGCCGTGCCCTTATCGCCGCTTTCGCTTCCCACTAAAATCTTATAACAGTCCGCCCGTTGCCAGCTTTAGCGTCCCGCTCAGCGCCATATTTGTAGCCCGCTGGCTTCTACGGTTCTCAGTGGGAAGCGACAGTGGGGCGATAAGGCTGTCAGAAGTAGGTTCATGAGGAATTTTATTGTTCCAAATTAAGATTCGTACAGATATAAGAGTTTATTAAGGTTTTGTTACATCGTCATACACTGCGAGAACAAATAATCACTAGCTAATCATATAAAGCCAGCTTGTTGCCTTTCATTGCGTCTTCATATGCTTTCTCAAGGTCCTTTGTAAGCGATTTTTTCACATCGTGTATAGCGGCTTCCTCACATCGTACATCATCCTAGATTAAATCATGAATCATGTACCATCGGTATCAATTCGCCTTGATATTTTCCGCGCCGCATTGGTTTGGTGCGCACGTTTTGCATCGCCCAAGCACGACGGGAGGCGTTCACACCTGGTGCTTTGCCAGTCGTCATCAGCTGATTCCGCAGCCACCAGATCGTTTTTTGGCTGGTTATTTATTATTTTCGCTTTTCTTTTTAGGATTTCCACTGGAAAAATGATAGGCCGGCCCTAGTCGGACATATGTATATGCAGTTTTTGCAATAACACCTAAAAGAGTGAATTTTCGCTGTTAGTCTATTTTCGAACTTCCTGCAAAAGCTAAAACAACTTCAACTTTTTTATGCTGATTATCGAGTGAAGATACATTTTACTTTCGATCAAGCGGCATCAGCTGGTGTCGCCTGGCAAAGGAAAAATAGAAGAGGAACAGGCAGAACCAGTCGCTGCACATTATTAGGTAACAGAAAATTCACTTTTCTAGGTGTCATTGCAAAAACGGTATATACATCTGTCTGACTGGGTCCGGCCTATCACTTTTCCAGCGGAAATCCTGACAAGAAAAACGAAAATAAAAGAACTAGCCAAAAAACGATCTGATGGGCTGCGAAATTAGCTGATAACGACTGGCAACCAGGTGTAAGCGCCCGCCACGCCGTGCACGGGCGATGCAAGCATGCGCACCAAACCAATGCGGCGCGGAACACCAAAGCGATTTGATACCAATAGTACATGACTTATGACTTAATCTAAGCTGAAGTACGATGTGAGAAAACCGCTATACACGATGTAAGAAAATCGCTTACAAGGGACTTTGAGAAAGCATATGGAAACGCAATAAAAAGCAACAAATTGACTTCAAATATGATTAGCAACAGTATATGACGATGTAACAAAACCTTAATAAACTTATATATTTGTACAAATCTTATTTTAGAAAACATTCAAACTCCGCAGAAGACCTACCTCTGTTAACCAAAAGCCAAAAGCTACTTTGATTATATTTAACACAGTGGTACCTGATTTATCACACTGGTATTTGATAGTTTTTCGTGATCGACTTCCTTCAAAGTGGAGAGTGTGTTCAAACACTTAAAGCCATTACGGAAGTCAAGGAGATTGGTCAAGTTTATTACTTTTGCCGTTCTCTTATCTATAAAAGCTATAAAAAGTTACTGTTGAGGGTCAGTAAATGCAGCAGTTTGAACACACTTTTAAAAACGTTCGTTGAGCGTTTGATAGGCAACAGTTTTGCAAGTCAAAGTACAAGTAACCGAGTTCATTGTGCCATACATTTGGGGTGAAATGTGATCCTCTACTTATTGTTCAGCATAAGATAGAATGATAGTTGTACCGACTATGAAGTACTCTATATGCAATGAAGATACGAGACAACGTTTAAGGCTGGATAAGAAAGGAAAACATCAACAGAAATGCTTTGTAATAATGAGATAGTACAAAACAAAAGAGAGCAATTGCAGCCTAGGAAGACAAGTAAAGTAACGCGCGAGTAACACTGTAATACAAACGAAGATGAGGCAACAATGAAACCAAAAGTGAGGCAAGTTTAAACTGCAAAACTCGCTTGCCTGTACATCTAACTTTTCTAGTGCGATCAACAGGGTCTCGAAAGGCAACGATATGCCTTCCAGTTGGCAGCCACAATACAACGTTTACGAATTAAGGCTGCCTTCTCATAGCTTTTATGCGGCCCGCTCACAGAAGTCCTGTATTCGCATCTCCATCGTTTCCGGGGTACTGCCAGCCTAATGGAGTCGCTGCCTCGTCGCCGCCTTCTGGCTGCATTTGTAGCAATGAATGCGCTCTGCAGCTATTTTCTGACTCATGGAAGTTTATAGCTGCCCGCTCACCGCCATTCTTGCAGTGTCGTCGCCCGCTCACTGAAATTGCTGTTTATAGCCGCCTCGCCATAGCCTTTGATTGTCTGAGCAGTGAATTCAGGGAGATCGATCTCGAACCATTAGCCCTCCACACAGCCGTCGACCCTTCGGAGATCGAGCAGAACGAGAAGACCAGTGAAAAGGTTTCTAGCTTAGTACGTAGTGTTTGTATAGTTTTTTTTTTCAATTTTTCAATTGTTTATAATGATAGTGATGTCTGTGTATGACTGTATGATCGCTCACTCTTTGCTTCAGGGAGTTCTATTGTTTTATTGTTCACTCACTGCTCCTATTTCTGTTTACTTATATTATTCTAATAAATATTCCTGACTTCTTCAGTGCTTTCACCGAGAAACGAAGACTTTGAAGTGAGGGCCCTACCGTAATCCTGTAATAATAACAGCTCAGGGTAATCCACGTTCTTCCTGCAAATGTAAGCTGGAGCGAGCTTTACGGAAGCACCTCAAGATTGGCAAAAGTCATTGTGTGAAGAGAAATATTAGGATCAAAAAATATGGATGCCTTTAAGGCACTCTGTAGATGGCAATGGTTATCGAATTCTCTAATACTTGAAGTTCAGCGAATTTTTGCGTGGTCGCTCATCGAATTTTCGGATATTCGATGCTTATCGATTATTCGAGTAATTGATGAACATCGAGTAATCGAATCAATGACCATCGAGTATTAACTATCAAATAATATTCGAAAGCTGAGATTTTCGAATGCTCGGCTTTCGAATATATTCGAAAATGAAAAATCTCGAATAATCGACTGTCGGATAATTTCCGAAATGTTAGATTTGCGGATATTCGAATTTTCGGATCACTTGCATTCGAATGATCTATTCGAATATCGAATAAACATTCGAAGCGGTCCAAATGTAGTATGTAGGGTTTGCTGTAGGCCTACTGCTGTTTGAGACTATCTTGATTAGCTATTACAATAATCTCACGTACGTTCATATTCGGAGGCATGTTCAAGATCCTTGTGACGTATTTGAAAGTTCCTCTCCTCCGCGTTCCATACCTCGCAAACGCATTCAGACCGAGCACCGAGGCGTCACCAATTATTGTGATCTAAGCGATAAGTACTTTGAAGATTAAGAGAGAAAGAATAAGTTTCCGAGCATGTAAAACTGAAGCCTACGTTTGCTTCCTCGAGACAGTCTGTAAGTTCGTTGTCGTTTTCGATCCAGACTTGTATACTTTCAACTAATTTCTGAAAAACTGTTCTATGATGGTACTTCTCTTTGAGTATCACAAACCTTTTCTACTTCGCCTACTTTCCTTTTTCTTGTCGATGTATGCGCGCGGTTTATCATGCACGTACAGAAGTTTTCAGGAATGTAAGCGTCCATGCAGGTTCTGCAAAGGTTCCTCCAGATTATACCTGTCAGATGATCAAGCGCAGTATAGACTGAAGTGTTTTATGAATGACTCTGACCTATTAGCAGGTATTTCCTCAAACAGACTAATCCCTCGACCATATGATCGCGTGGCATGTCTTCTAGCGCTTCCAAAACTCATCAATGCGAAGTCTTTCAGAGTTTGGTGAATGTCAAAATTGCTGAAATCCGAATAATTGCAGTCTAAATTCATGGATTCTTTGCCATTATTAAATGGAGAAAGTATCCAATATTCAGCATGCTAAGTTTCTGCAGAAATCGCTGACGCGTACTTATGCAGTTCATTCAACGGATCGAAGCGGGATAGAGAAAATGGAACGACTTTTCTTGATCAAATGTACCTTTGGTTGGTCGTGTTCGTCATGGGAAGAAGCGACACAGGACATACTAGGCAAGAAGGGCACGGCACGAGGTTCCAAAAGTTAAGTTGGATATTGCTTTAAAAGCAAGAGGAAATATTGTAAATTAATGTTCATATGCATTACGTAGCTTTCAATCAACAACCACTCAGATAATCGCCGGGGGCAGGCGGTCTTCAAACTCGCGCTTTTCTGCAAGCGGCCAGCACAATTTTGAGGCGTGGCCAGACCTTTAGCGAGCGGTACTTCTTTTACTTTCTGATATTCTGCCAGCGGGCAGCAACACAGAATTTTCTGCAGGCGCTCGTCAAATAATCTCTTTCAGCAAACGCTGGTCGAACTTTTAGCAGGCGCTCGGACTCTTATGCAGTTTCGGCCGTACGCCGAGAAAAGATGAGACTCTATGTGACAGAGGTGTCACCGTTGGTTTAATTACTCAAGTTTGAGGTACTTATTCCCAGCGGAAAGTACCTGGAGGCTGCGCGGTCCTCCACAAAGGACCGCGCGGACTCCAAAAATTTTGCATATTCTCGCGAGAATGCGGCCACTGCGCCGCAGCTAATCTATAGAGAAACCGCGATTGTACTCCAAGCATTCGTCTGAAATTTCGATAAAATTCTTCCAAATATCTGCAAGCGGATCGCAAGAAATCAGCGAACTATTTTTCCGGTGCCCGCCCGCCCATAAATCGCATGGCCGCCTGCCCCCGGCGATTATCTGAGCAGCCCAGAGATGAACAAGCTTCTCGACTGATATGGTCAGGCACGATCTGCTTGAGGCACAATTTTCAAAAATCAAATTTCTTTGCACTAACATAGGTTGATGAACATAGACTCACTTTTATCGCATAGATAGCCAGTAAGAATCGAATATGGATTATCAAGCTCGTATGCACGTAATTGTCGCTGAGTATAAGAGGGCAGGTGGGCTTTCAGATAATCGCGGGGGGCAGGCGGCCATGCGAATTTTGAGCAAGGGGGCACCGGAAAAATAGTTCGCTGATTTCTTGCGGCTCGCTTGCAGAACTTTGGAGGAATGTTGACTAATTTTCAGACGAATGCTCGGAGAACTATCGCGGTTTTTCTACAGGATTAGTTGCGGCGCATTGGCCGCATTCTCGCGGACTTTCCGCGAGAATATGCAAAATTATTGGCCGCCCGGTCCTTTGTGGAAGACAGCACAGCCCTCAGGTACTTTCCGCTAAGAGAAAGTACCTCAAACTTGAGTAATTTTACCATCGATGACACCTCTGCAGTATGGAGTCACATTTGCTCGACCTACGCCCGAAACTGCGTAAAAAGAGTCCGAGCGCTCACTGGATTTATGGCAGCGCTCGCTGAAAGAAATTATTTGAGCGCCCGCAGAAAACTCTGTATTCTGCCCCTCTAGCAGGACATTCGACAGTAAAGGAGGCACCGCCCGCTGAAGGTTTGGCCACGCCCCAATTCTGCTCACCGCCTGCAAGAAAACGCGAGTTTGCGGACCGCCTGCCCCCCGCGATTATCTGAGCTGGAACAGGTCGGGTGCGCTAGTGCGCGGCTTTCTCAGCTCTCACAAAACGCTTTTCCTCTGTTTTTTTGTCGTTGTATGCTGTTTGTGTTGCAATAATGTTCGTGATCAGAAATGATGGTTTTGTTGTTGTTCCACTATTCATACCATTAGCCTCACTTGCTCAACTCTGTTTTCATGAGCATTCAGAAACGATGCTGTTGGGGAATTTGTATTATACAAGTCACTAAGGCAAAACTTCTGCACATTTTACTAATCGAAAAGGAATTTACGAGCAAAACTACCAATTTCAATTGCTAAAACAGAGATGAAGAGACTGGCATTTAAACATCACCTGAAGAAAAGTAAAATCGTCAATTATTAAGATTATCGTTAGCACGCGGAGGTGAGACGGTTATTCTGCACCGCTAGCCCAAGCAGCCTAATTAGTGCATGGCTCTAATTATTCGCCGCTGCCGCGGCAGTTGGGGTTTTTCTCGGAAGTATTATGCGGATTGTCTGAGAGGTTATCGTTAGAGATGATTGAGGCACTCTAAGTTGACTAGGCGAGAAGTATCAGACAAAATGAGTTTTGAATGATCTCAAAAAGGTTACACATGGGTGGCTTAGATGGGTTTTTCAGATTACACGTTCAGATTTCAAGGTGTTTGGAAAACTGGGAAAGGGGAGGAAATCACGAAGCGGTGTAAAAAATTACCTTTTGAAGTCTTGTCTTTGTAATCTAAACACCGTTTACCATTAACGTTCAAAAATGTGCACTCGCTTGCTTTGGTGCTCGGAAATATTCAAAGTCTGCTAGATTATAGGAAAGGCGGGGTTTGCTATCTCTGCGCGGGCATACACTCCAGAGGCTGAGAAAAAGGCTGAGAAAAATAAACGAAGGAACATGGGCTAGGCTTGCATTCAGGGCTGAGGGTGCCGCGCAACCGGCCTGCCTAAGTTCAAATTTGCATGCGCCCACCGGATGAATGGATTGAGGACGTTTATACATTAACGCTTATAATTCCTGCAAAAAAGACGTGACGGTGACTTGAATTTGGTGACATCTAGCGTAGCCATACTCGCTTCAGCGCGGGCAAATGCTGTATTCGATGACACTACTCGGTCCACGAATCTCCCTGTTAGAAGGATACAAGCCGGTTAGTCGCGAGGCTACGTGGGGGAGGGGGGGGGGGGGTCCCAGGTGGCGGGTAGGAGGATATTTGCTGAACAAAAGCGACCCAAGCCTGCTCAGATAAGCAAGCGGAGCCGGAGGACAGACTCCCTATCTCTATTGAAAGCTTGCATACTTCTTTCCCGGGTAAGTGTGGAAGAGGCGTACTCGGAGTCGCCTCTAACAAATGAGCTTTAACCATCCGAGGGAGAATTAAGCCCAACAAGCTCCTCCTGTGAGTAATTTAATTGTTACAGTTATAAATTGAAAGTGCCTTAATCTTGAAAGAGCCGCTGGTAAGGCAGCGCCAGTGGGACAAGGTTTGAAGCGCGACATAGGCTGCCGAAAGCGACACGGACGATGATGACGACGGTACTTTCAACGCACGGATCCTCGCGTTGGAGGCATCCATCGAAGATCTTATGATGCAAGCCAAAAAGATCAAGTACGATTATCGGACTGACAGAGACAAGAAGACACACCCGATGAATGCTACCTTCTAGACTGAAGAAAAACTGTTTTTAGGGACATGCGACAGCAGAGGGGTAGGCGATGTTGGAGTCCTTGTCAACGCGAGTTTGGCCATGAACATCGAATCCTTGGAGCAACTAACAACCCGAATCAGACGCTTACGAATATCAAGATGTGAACTAATCCAGAGCTTGACCGTCTTCATTGCGAGTGCCCCGACATCAAGCTACGACGAGGACGAGCTCGAAGCTCTCTATATGGACTTGGAGGGGTCTACAGAGAAGACCACACCTTCTACGAAATCATCGGTGACTTCGACGCAAAGATCGGAGCTAGAAGGTCGCATGCAGAACTTCCCATCGGAACCCAGGGACTACAGTGGAACGAACAAGGGAGAAGACTGTCTGAGTTCATCCTGATGACGAAGACCACCCATGGAAACTCACCGTTCCAATAATCACCTTTCCTACGCTGGACCTGGGAATCTCCCGATGAAGAGTACCACAACGGATTGACCACATCATCGTCTACAGAAGGTACTGCCTGACGGACGTCGTTGTTGTTCCGAAATTCTTCACGGGATCAGCCATTGCCTCCTACGTGCCAAGTTTTACTTCCCATTGAATGGAGAAAAAGCCGTAAAGTTCAGGAAACATCGTCCTGCGACTACTATCAACTGGGGCCTATTTTCTTCGTTATCCGGCTTTTGGAGAGGTAGATCGGCAACATCGACGAAGAATACCAACGGTTCGTCCAACATCTCCCCGATTGTGCCAAGGAAGAAGCTCAGAGTCTAACACCAGAAAGCGTCTTACTGCGAAGACTTGAAAGCTGATACACCAACGTGGACACGCAGCCACAGGCAACTATTGACTGACTCCGAGCTTGCGAAGCAATGCAGAGAAGCGATAAGAGAAGATCTCAAGGAGAGAAGAGCAGCAGTGATGGTTGGCGCCGCTGAGGCTGGAAAAATACGCAACGCCCGCTGAAGCTTTGTCAACTTCAAGACCAGGATGACCGCACTTCGTCGTACGGAACCTTAATTGCTTCCCGAAGGTCAATGGAGAAGGTCATCTACAATTTCTACGGATCTCTTTGACAGCCATGTTCCACCTGCCTCCAAGTCACCTCAGGGAGGACGACTATGTCGCACCGTCGGTTCTTTCTTCCGAGAATCGTAATGCTATCATTTCCTTGAAGAAACGTACAGCGCTCGGGTCCGACAGGATTAAGCCAGAACATCTGAAAAAACTTTCGCCAGTCTTTATTAGAACTTTGGCAAGGCACCTCACGCGGTACATGACGAAAGGCAAAGTTTCAAGTCAATAGAAAACCAGCAAGACTGTGCTGCTGTACAAGAAGGGAGACCCTCGCGACATTGGCAATTATCACCCCATCTCCCTGTCGTCCGTAGTCTACAACTCTTTGTGCGAGTCATTCTCAACAGGATCGGAAGAGACATAGATGAAGGACAACCATGCGAGCAAGCTGGGTATCGAAGAGGATTCAGTACGATAGACCACATACACACGGTGTCAAGGCTCATCGAAGTATCACGGGCTTCGTCGACTTGAAGGAAGCCTTTGACTCGATTGAGACTGAAGCCGTCATCGATGCCTTGAGTAATCAAGGTATTCCCACTCAGCACATAAGGATAAGCCGTGAGCTTCATAGCGACTTCACAACCACTATCACACCATTCTACAAGGACATCATCATTGACGTGAATAGAGGGGTACGACGACAGGGCGATACTATAAGCTATTCAGCGCCACCCTCTAGAACGTCATGGGGACGTTAGAATGGGACGAAATGGGTGTGGAAGTCAACAGCCGGCAACTACATCACCTTCGCTTTGCTGATGACATTGTATTCATGACACCAAGCACCACGCAGGCAGAACAAATGGCTCAGTTTGTTGAAGTGGGCGTTCAGCCGGTCTACGGCTGAACCACACACTTCATCAAACTGGGCCATTCAAACCTTACGGAGACGATGTTCATGAAGAACGGAAGAGTACCTGATGCTTCCTTCATGCTCAACGGAATGAACATCACCGAATGCTCAAGCTACGCCTACCTAGTCGGGAAATCAATATGATGAACGATCTAGCTCCGGAATTGAGCAGGAGGAAACGTGCAGCATGGGGAGCATATAAGACATCCGGCCCCGCGCCCATCTCTTCAACTGGAGTTCTTCCCGCTTTGACGAATGCTTCAGAAACATGGACAATGAGGAAGCAGGGTAAACACGCGGTCAGCGTTATTGAACGTGCTGTTGAGAGAGTGATGTTAAGAGTGAACCAACTCACGCAAGTGAGGGAAGGAATACGAAGTTCTACTTTATGTCATCGATTGAAGATCAGGAAAGCTGCTGCGTACGTCAAGCGAAAAGATGAGATGGGTCAGGCATGTAATGCGCTTCGACGACAATCGGTGGACGAGAGTTGTAACAGTCTGGATACCACTGGACGTCAAACGCGAACGAGGAAGACCGCCGGCACGATGGTCAGATATGTCACGAAGTCATCTAGTAATGTACTGCAAAGCGTCCCACGTGTTCCTGGTGCGATACGCAGACACTGGTCAACAATCGCCCGCGATAGGGACGAATGGAAGCATCAGTGGTACCACTCGTGCAACACGATGAACAACGGGGATACAAGTGGTATTGGTGACGGATAGTTCGATGCAGCTTAAAAAGGAGCTTCTTTTGATATATAAACGTGCTTGTTTGGTAACGGCAGCCGCACCATATGCAGCCACTCTCGCAAGTGCTTTCAAATTTTTGGTGATGGTAGGTTATCTTGATTACTGCATACTGACTACTATAAGCAAAAATTGTATTCATTCGTGAAATCGGGTTGCCTACTATGCACATGTCGTTTCTGAGCGAGGGCCTCTATATATCGGATTATGCGCTCGTGCTGAATCAATGGTGGCCTCATTGAATTTCATTCACTCTGAAGCGAGATGTGACCGCGCCACGGTGATGTTATACAACTCATGTGAGCATCGCGTCTCTTCTGCAGATATTATGAGCAGTAGGTAGTGCAGCAATACCAGGAAAAATGCATGTCCAATGCTTCTTTGCGCCAAAAAGGACACAAGGCAGGCAAGGCTAAATGCCTTGCTTGTTTCGCTCTTTTCGTTTGCTTACCTGCGCTCTCACACTGCGCATTGCCTCGCTGCACCTGCACCTTCCACGGGTATAACCACTTCGATGGAATGACACCTGCGCAGAGAAAAAAGAGTCCCGGACGACACCGAAATTATCATCCTGCTCAGATGCAGTTATAACATCACAGACTGTGGGATGCAGGTAGTCACGGCAGGTAGTTTCGATTTTTGGAAGCGTCGCAACCCCATGACATCGTTGAGACTGAGTTGAAAACAGCAGCATACGCAGGACTATGTCAAAAGCGGCTATCTCGGCTAGCGCAAGAGATGTACCTCAAAGTCTTCGTGTAATTTGTTTGAAAGCTTGAAACTCCAATAAACCTATCCTAGAGTTTCAAATCTTTTTTACGGGTTTTTTGCGTGCTCTCACACATGGGCCTAATGGTTCGCTGCATTTCTTCTATCCAGTCCAAAAACCTGCAAAATTCCAAAGTCCGTCTGACCTCGTATCGGGCCTTGGAGCAAACAGCATGAAATAATGAACAATAAGCGGACGTTTAAGATTGTTAAAAGCTTTGCCATAGCACTTGGCTTGATATCTTTTCAAGGTGACGCCACAGCATGCCTGTAAAGGCCTTAGTATGAAGGCGAAGGTGGTAGACGGGTTGCTTGTAAGTTCGACTTCCAGGCTCTGATGACGGAAGTGTCGAAACGTAAATTATCAACAAGGGAGTTTCAGCAAGTCACGCCCACTCACAAAAACCTCTACGACTATCAAGAATACCGCGATAACCGGCTCGTTCCAAAGGAGTTGCTTGGAAATGGCGGGACCCTTCAAGCCAAGCAAGCAGATAATCGCCGGGGGCAAGCGGACCGCAAACTCGCGCTTTTCTGCAGGCGGTCAGCAGAATTTTGGGGCGTGGCCAAACCTTCAGCGGGCGGCACTTCCTTTACGGTCGCATATTCTGCCAGCGGGCAGCAATACAACATACATTTTTTGCAAGCGTTCGGCAAATAATTTTTTTTCAGCGAGCGTTAGCCAACCTCAGCAAGCACTCGGACTCTTTTTACGCAGTTTCGGGTGTACGCCGAGCAAAGGTGAGACTCTATGTGGCAGAGTTGTCATCGATGGTTTAACTACTCGCGTTTGGGGTACCTTCTTTCAGCGGAAGGTACCCTGGGCAGTGTGGTCCTTCGCAAAGGACCGGGCCGCCATCAATAATTTTGCATATTCTCGTGGAAAGTCCGCGAGAATGCGGCCAATTCGCCTCAACTAATCCTATAGGAAAAGTTCTCCGAGAAAAAGATATTTCTCCGAGCATTCGTCTGAAAATTAGTCAACATTCCTCCAAAATTCTGCAAGCGAGCCGCAAGAAATCAGCGAACTATCTTTCCGGTGCCCCCTTGCTCAAAATTCGCATGGCCGCCTGCCCCCCGCGATTATCTGAAAGCCCACCTGCCCCCTTATACTCAGCGACAATCACGTGCATACGAGCTTGATAATCCATATTCGATTCTTACTGGCTATCTATGCGATAAAAGTGAGTCTATGTTCGTCAACCTATGTTAGTGCAAAGAAATTTGATTTTTGAAAATTGTGCCTCAAGCAGATCGTGCCTGACCATATCAGTCGAGAAGCTTGTTCATCTCTGGGCTGCTCAGATAATCGAGAGGGGCAAACGGCCATGCGATTCATGGGCGGGCGGGCACCGGAAAAATAGGCAAAAACCACCGGAAATATAAGCCCAAGTATAGAAGTGTACTGCCCCTTTCCGTGGGGTTGAATTTAAGGATTTACAACACGACCAGCAAAAAAAGGTGAAGACTCGGGCTTAGCAATGTTTTCATTGCTGCAACTCTGTTGACAGTTATCTTCGTCTCTTGCTTTTTAAGAGATTCGTGAACCGATTGCTTCTAATCAATATACCTCGTCAGTTTCCATTTGTTGTTGAGGAAGTTTGCATATTCTTTCGGATAAATCTTCTTGAAGTCCGGAGGCAAACGAATTGCCATTAGCGGCATACGCTCTTCTATTCTGCCATTGTAAGAGTATTGAACCAATCCAATACGATTACCATGATCACCCATTATAACACTTATTCCTCTATCCAATGCTCCTGTAAAAATTGGCGAATTTACTTGCAATTTTTTAAATAATTTGCTACCTGTAAAGTAGAGGTTCTCGAGACTAGATGAAACTTGCTCATCCATTACTTCGAGCACAAAACCCTCTTCATGGGACAGGCTAAAATACTCTGCAGCAAAGAGCCGCTACTTTTGTTCTATTGATTCTTACGTTGACATGAATGTGAAACCAAAGTGACACACATCTTTGTACTTATTTGAAAATCGTCGCCAAAGATCTACGTATCTGCGCTGGACCTGATCGCCATCCTTGCACTGTGTATATAGCCAATTCTAAAACGATTTCTTCGAGACTGTACGTTGCCGACACGCTGATAGCCAGGGTCAAGCGTGGGGTGTGGCACGCCACACCTGGAGGGTCGTATTGAGGAGTCAAAAGGGGAGGGTGTCGTAGTTGGGTAATCTGATAATAGTGCTAACATGATACTCGTATCATATCCATAGTTAGCATTTCAATTAACCCTTGCAGACAAAGTTTGAGCGAATTCTGAAGATTCAAGGTACTAGGCTACCTAAGTGAAATGGTCATATTCCAACATGGTTAACTTTGTTTCAAAGGTGAAGTAGCTATCCATTTTTGCACTCAAGACAAAGCACTACTCCTTTTTGTCCATCTCCGAAATCTCGCTTTAAAAGACCTCCAAACTGTGGAATTAGAAGCCAACCAAAATCTTATTCTCCCATTTTTCACTTTTAATGGTTGTGCTTTCACCAAGTATTCCTCAGAGCAAAGAAAACGAATCAGGCTCAAATCACTCCTGTGAAAACTAGGAGATCTAGGCTATCGATTTATATAAATACTGTTCGCTAAAAATGTTTTTTTAACGTAGTTAATGGGGTGTGGCTAACCCTTAAAAGCTGTGGCTCACAGCTTTTAAGGGGATGTGCCACACCCCATTAACTACGTTAAAAAAACATTTTTAGCGAACAGTATTTATATAAATCGAAAGCCTAGATCTCCTAGTTTTCACAGGAGTGATTTGAGCCTGATTCGTTTTCTTTGCTCTGAGGAATACTTGGTGAAAGCACAACCATTAAAAGTGAAAAATGGGAGAATAAGATTTTGGTTGGCTTCTAATTCCACAGTTTGGAGGTCTTTTGAAGCGGGATTTCTGAGATGGACAAAGAAGGAGTAGTGGTTTGTCTTGAGTGCAAAAACGGATAGCTATTTCACCTTTAAAACAAAGTTAAGATGACGTTGGAAAATGATCATTTCACTTAGGTAGCCTAGTATCTTGAATCTTCAGAATTCGCTCAAACTTTGTCTACAGGGGTTAATTGACATGCTCATTATGGATATATTGCCATTATGTTTGACAGGGCCTTCAGGTAATGCTATCTTAGGTATATAATTCAGGAGGGGGGGGTCTTATTAAGACAGCAATCAGGGGAGGGGGTCGTAACCAGCGATAGTGTGCCACACCCCTTGCTTGACCCTGCTGATAGCTAAAAAATAGTCGTACAGCCTAGTTCAGAGAGTGAACTGGCCACCTCGACACGATGACGACAACATGCATTTCTAACTGTATGTCTTGTGGGTCAATGCCTTGCATGAATAAATCAAAAATTTTCGGTACTTTTCCGTTATCCGGACCCATTTTTTCAGAGAAGGATATTGCTTTTTTTCTTGTACCATATTTGGAACCAACTTCACAGGAAGAAGTTTCAACCTTCTGCCACATGTCGAAAAAATTTGACGTGATTTCTATATGTTTAACGGGGTTTACCAAGGTTTTGTTTTGCAATGCCTAAAGAAGTATAGACTGCTGCATGACGAAGGCGCAGTATCGTCGGGCGCGAACGCGGCTTTTTTAGCCACAGAGCGCATGAGACGCAGGATTTACCACGGTGAGGATACGCGCACGTCGCGTTTGCGCCCGCTCAAATGATAATGCTTCTGCGCCTTCGTCATGCAGTATCCTTTGAATACAATCTGTATTCAAGTCAATAATGACCCCATTTTCAAATAAAGGATTTCAGAAATGAACTGTTATAACAATAACGTCATCCTGTTATCTCTGGACAGATTAGATTTGCTCAGAATGGAGAAGTGTGAAAGGATTCCATTATCCAAGCGGCGAAACAAGCAGCAGCGAAATACCACAAGCCTTAATTTATAGTCTCTCCTGACTAAATTCGCATGGCGGAAAGTTTGAGAAGGAAGACAAGTTTGAATTATTGCTGAAAGCAAATAAGATGTTCTGCTATAAGTTCTAGCAGTTTTGCTTTTATAGAAAACGGTTGAAAGGCGTTTAGGTAATTTTTTACCTCACCGAAAATGATGTCAAAAGAAAACAAGTCAAAATGGATTGAAACTTGTCAAATTTTCCTGACACGTGTCGGGGAGGCAGTCTTCATAGAATCTACAAAAAATTATTCATGGACTAAAGAACGTACGTTGTGAGAACCTTTTGAAAAAATGGGTCCGGAACGGAAAGTTACCAAATTTTCTGCTAAAATTCCGCATGTTGCTATCTATCTGTCAATTATCTGCAGCAATTCGAAGCAGATCAGACAGGAAACGCGGAAGTAATCTTTAAGGTTAGAGCGTAACGAAATTCTAGAAAGAATGTACCCCAAAACTGCAGTCGTTTTAATAAAATTAGACTATGACCCAAAATGTGGGTCACGTAGTCGTCAACGTGCTAACCTTCAAAACGGCACATCCATATTGCTCCAAGGGATGCGTTATCGGTTTCGCATACCTATACAGCAGTGGCGCACCCAGGATTTCCGTTCAGGGGGGGGGGGATGGGGAGGAGTAGGAGGGCACAACAAAAAAATTTTTCTGAAGAAGATGCGCGGCGTTAGCCATGCATTCCGAAAAAATTTGTTATGCTTCCCAAAATTTTTGCGGGCTCCTTACCCCGAAATTTCAGAAAAAAAAATGCGTGGCGCCAACCAGGCTTTTAAAAATTTTTTATAAGGTTAAACTGAATTTTTAAAATAATCAAAAAATTATTTCGATTATTTATTAGGTTGTCCGGAAATTAATGCCCGTTTTAAATTTCAACCGCAATAAGTCATACATTTCTCATTTTCAGATAGGCTGCAAAGTACCATTCGATAGAGCAAAGCAAGCTCTACAAGATGGCCATCTTGCTTTTGCAACGGCTCTCATCCACTTCGAGTTTTGAGCCAAAAACTAAAAAGACTCAGCAGCCCGAAAAATCGAAAAAAATCGTAACTCAGTTCATAAAAATTCTAGAAAACTTCTTACTTGCTCACGTGAACACTATCCACATAAGACACCTATATACTCCTTTGCCGTATTTTTTCCTCTGTTAGAAATCAAGAAAACGGAAATTTTCGTGCATTCGCCTAAGTGGTGTTGTGCCGTTACCACATAGATAGTTGTGTACCTGGCATGAAAGTTATTAAATAACTGTGGCTACCTGGGCATTACCCTACTTTCAGGTGTATAAGCCGCACCCTTTTCGCTCTAAAGGCGAACACGCCAAAAGACTGACTGTCATCATGGAGCGCGTTAAGTGAGAGCAGTATGCGATAAGGAGACCGCTTCGCGAGGCATATGCGCGGCGGCACGCCTGGGTCTGCTCGCGTTTAGAGCAAAAAGGGTGCGGTTTATACACCTGAAAATAGGGTAAAGGCAATCGGAAACTTATTAGCGTATATGTATGAAGAGGTCCACGTTACATTAACATCAAGAATATTACTTAATAAACAGTTAAGTATGCAACAGATAAGCAAATGATAATTACATATGTAAACAAATAATTAAACAGATACAAAACGATAAATATAAGAACTATAGTTCTGGGGTTTGAAATTATACTTGTTACGAACACAATTATTCGTACAACTCACAAGACAGTTCGGGAGAACCGGCGTGGTGTTGAGCGCGATTTATCCGATGCACTTCCAACTTGGTCTTTATATAGTAGACATATAGTAGTACTCAAAAATGTATTTAGCGGATTTTTTTCCGTGGCTCAAAATTGAGAAAAAAAGATGGTCCAAAAATGCCCAAATGCCACTTTTTCCGGGTTTTTAATGTAAAATTTGGTATTTCTCGAATATAAGAACACATACAGGGGTAAGGTTTTGAATGTATACTTAGTAAGGCCTGTAGTATACAATGACGTATGTGGGAGGGGCTGGGGGCGGAGTGTGCCATTTTTGGACATTTTTTGTTTCTCGCTTTCTATGCTCAGAAAAAATTCGGTAAAGGCATTTTTGAGTACTACTATGTGCCTACTGTATAATGACCAAGTTGGAGGTCTGTAGGATTCTTTATCGCAGAAATCCAATTTCCAGGTGACAAAATTATTTCCGATTTTGGCTTCAAACTTTCCATGGAATGTGACTTGGGCGAATCCTTGGTGGTCATTTTGTAGAGCTTGGTTGACTCTATCGAATGATACCCTAAGTTTACTGGGAAAACAAAAAAATTTAAAATTTTTGAAAAAGGATTTTACTTTTGGGACAACCTAATAATAGCTACAAAGGCAGTAAATGTAAAAGAAGGAAATGTCACATATATGAAAAAATCAACTTCAACAGTTTCGTCAAAAGCTCAACGACGAATTACTACTTTAATCAAAGAAAAGAGAGAATACTAACTGTGATTCTAAAAATGATATACATTATCACATGTCTCACATGTACATTACAGTATTAAAGAAACTAAACAATCATGAAGATTGAGAATTAATCAGCATATGAATAGTTTTCGAAAAGGTAACTTGAACACATTTACGGCCAAACATTTTCGAGATACACGTTCCTGAGAATATAACCATAGCCGTTTTGGATCTCGTTGAAAATGAAGAAAATGCCAAGAATCTGAGAAATAAAGAATTACAGTGGATACAGTACTTAGTTACTGCGTACACATTTGGTTTCCATGATCAAATTGAAGGATTTGCTAATATCTCAGACGATACAAGTCCACTAGAAAAAATAGAACATCCGTATTTTACTCAGATAATCGCCGGGTGCAGGCGGCCATGCGATTTATGGGCGGGTGGGCACCGGAAAAATAGTTCGCTGATTTCTTGCGGTCCGCTTGCAGATATTTGGAAGAATTTTAGCGAAATTTTAGACGAATGCTTGGAGAAAAATCGCGGTTTCCTTATAGATTAGCTGCGGCGCAGTGGCCGCATTCTCGCGGACTTTCCGCGAGAATATGCAAAATTTTCGAGGGCCGCACGGTCCTTTGTGGAGGACATCGCAGTCCCCAGGTACTTCCCGCTGAAAGAAAGTACCTCAAACTTGAGTAATTAAACCATCGATGACACCTCTGCCATGTATAGTCTAACCTTTGCTCGACGTATGCCCGAAACTGCTTAAAAACCGTCCGAGTGCCAGCTGAAAATTTGACCAGCGCTCGCTGAAAGAGACTGTTTGACGAGCGCCTGCAGAAAATTCTGTGTTGCTGGCCGCTGGCAGAACATTAAACAGTAAAGGAAGTGCCGCTCGCTGAAGGTTTGGCGACGCCCCAAAGTTCTGCTGACCGCTTGCAGAAAAGCGCGAGTTTGCGGACCGCCTGCCCCCGGTGATTATCTGAGTAGATGCTCAGTCAGTAACAAAAGATATAGAGGAAAGAAAAGATCTAAAAAGAAAAGCAAATGCCTTGATAGAAATGAGGAAGTTCTAGCTACTATAAATATTTTACATGTTAACGGATTTTTTGTGTATTTCCGAATACTTAATAAACAAGATATTTCAAGGCTTGTAGAGTACACATCCAGTCCCAATTTCACAATGTTATCTTTTGAACATAAACATAAGATATATGCATTACTTCCCCCCCCCCCCACTTTGGGAAAGAAAAGATAAACGAGAAGTTAAAAAAAGGAAGAAATAATGGTAACCGTCAAGGCTCGGCACAGGTAGCTTACAAGGCAGCTAGTTATCGTTTTGGAATGAAAAGCAAGGGGGGATATCGTTTGAGCGGAAACTCCAGTCTTCCTCTCCCCCCCCCTCCACCTCCTACACACACAATCGTTCTTCCTTTAGGTCATCTTTCATCTTCTATAGAGGACGCAAATTGTCATTCCTGCCTTATCCCATTTTTGCAAAAACCAAAATCCTGTTTCAAATGGTTCGCCGGATAGGCGCGCGAATTCAAATTTGCCCCGAAATAAACAAAAGACTTTGTTTACAGCCATGAGTAAATGAAATGACACCAAAACTGGTGTGTAGATGGGCAATAGCGAGTTAGGACTATGTGCGAAAAGTTATGACAAAATTATGTGAACTGAAGGCGTGGCAAACTTTACGGAGTTAGGTGGCTTTCCAGCCACCTGGACAGCCACTGAGGTGGCTGTAAAAGAAAAAGTCATAAATTTCCCTTCCTTCACATAACTTTTTTACATGTTTGACATAACTTTGTTCTACATCAGAAGTCCTACAAGCGGGTTTTTGAGTCTCCCTAAACCCCCTCTTCTTCGCTTGGTTACAGCCGTGCAAATGTTTTGTATGGCGGCGGCAAGTCTGCTCCAAGCGCGCAAGGGTGCGCGCCGGACACAGCATGCCGCCAATTCGGAGATTGCGAACGTCTTTAGTTTCTTTTTCGTCTGTTCGATGTTGCTTTTATGTTTTGTTTCATTATCTCTCGTTATTCGGTCATAGGTGATGTCGTATTCTTGTGGCAAAGCTACGGGGAATTCCTTTTGAAAAATTAAAAAGCCACCTCATGCCGAGCCCTGGTAACCGTACCCTAAATTGGTGACACCCTAGATAGACTTGAACTTCATAAGTTATGCAATGGTGCAAGAATGAAAAGGATAGTTATAGATAATATAAATATGTAACATACAGATGAACTAAACGGTATAAGGGTATCAGTACGATACAATTTGCAAGAACCAGTAAGTCTGGATATTCAATTACCCTAATTTCCAGGGTATAAGGCGCAGTAGCTTTCACCGCGCGCGGACTGACGTATGATGACGTTCGCGATGCGCGCCGCCGCACAAGCAGAACAGTAACCTCTTTGACCCAGCAGTAGCTTTTTGCCCCCGTTGCTGTTTTCCTCTCAATAGTGATTTGTTTCAAAACAAATCTTCACCTTTTCTTTCACTCTTCACAGGGAAGACCGTTTCAGTACCAGCATTATGGGAAACGAAGGAAAGCACAAATGTAGCACCGGTAACATCATTCGAAACAAGAGAAAGAATCATTCAAACAAAATCAGAGAACACCTTCATCCCACCAGTAGAACCGATATTACATTATACATTCTGAGAAGAGTAAATGTACCTGAAATCACGATCTGTGCGCATTGAAGGATAACCACAGCACACTGAGTACTATGCTTTTTCGCGCCATTGTTCGCTGCGGCGGGTGCGCCTTATACAAGGTGCGCCTTATACCCCGGAAATTAGGGTATATAACTTTCTCAAAAGACTCAATGAATCTGCTTGAAGCTCATAGAAGAACAAGAATGTGAGTGTGAAAACTACAACGAATTTGTTGATAATTACCACAAGCATGTCTGTACAGGAAATCTGCACTTCATACAGAACGAAACCGAAATCTACTTTCAAGAAAGGAACAAAGTATAGAAAACATACCCTAACCTTTAAAGGCGACAATGTGAAAGTGATAAATGATTTCAGTTTACAGTTAGTTCATAAGTACGTTCGAAAATACAAGACTAGCTCGTAGTTAGAGCTCAGCTTACAAATGAGATAAGTGGGTACATTAAGAAAGAAGTTAAAACGAAATTGTTTAGAATTTTTGACCCAGAACAGATCGAATATGATGCAGAAGTTTTGAAAAAGTTGCAAAAACATTATCATAACTTCAGTGGACAAAGCCACGTCAAATTGTAGTTTCATGTGCAAGATATTCTACTTGCACATGATGAAGAAGGATTTGGAGCAGTCGGCTGCTTCGAATGGAGATACTTATATATCAACTAGACTAAGTGAAAACGATGTTTTGTTGAAGCATAAAAGAATTTTCAACAGTTTAAACACTAAGTTTGTGAACGAATGTAGTGTAATTTAAAAATGCACAAAACACCGATCAAGTTCAGATTCGTTACGGCAAAAAGAATTACGTTGAAGCCTCTGGTTAAGGTACTACAATTGGTACTGCCCATATAAGAAGGCATTTCTACAACTACTGCAAAGTAATTTGGCAAAGAACAAGAGTAAAACATCTTTGGGCTACAGAAAATAGTAATTAGGTGCTGAGGGAACCGATGACAGCTCATGCAACTTTGAAATAAACACAGCCAATGCTCTAGTCTTCTCCCTAACTTGCTGTATGATGTCGTGACAACGAACATTGGGAAGCTTATAAGCCTATTGTATGAGAGGTTATAAATACATAAAGGTGCAGGGCAATGAAGTCTCATATGCTAGCTCAGACAACAAAGGCAATTATTATCAAGTTGAAGATGTCCGCTCCCCTTCCTCCTTTCGCTCCCCTAACACTTTGTTCGGACGAGTATGTTTTCCGCTAGAAAACGCGCCGTCACTCGTCACTCAATTGTTCTAACGCTCTCTACCTCCTTACTCTGCGTCTCTGCGGCAGAGAAAAACGGCTCACTCGTCCGCGCCCGTCTCAAGGGCGTTCAACAGACGGGTTTTTCCCCATTTCCGCGCTAAGGGGAGTTCATGTCGTCAGGGGGCCGGAATAGCCCCAAATCTGCCAAAACCCCGAAGTTGAAATTCTGCCGAGTCGCTGCCTTTAACAAGTCAACAAGCAGTGCACTACGTTGCAGTCTAATGTAGAAGGCGAGCGTTTTGGAACATGTTTCTCTTGGAAGATCCAAAAGGCGGCCCAAACCGCTTGCCTGCGATGGTTTAGATACAAAAGATGGGCCGTCATAGAACAGCCTTCAAGGTAATCTCATATCAAAAAAGCAGACGGAACAGATCAAACCAGTAAATTCGGAACATAGGATGCTGCGAGAATCCATGTTCGCTTTGCCGAATGTTGACCATGCGTTGCAAAGGAATCGTCTACCACCATTTATTGAATTTAGAATTCATATTGTGGTTTGCTCGTGTTTCGTGTTTGAGCGCGTCAGTTTAGCTAGCTAGGGTGTTATGATGCTCTTTCTCTACTATCCCTTCCCTCCTCCCCCTCTCCCCAACCCCTGAAAAAATAGAGCCCAACTGTTGCCAAAATCGTGTTGGACTTGGCTGGAGCGCAGCCCGTCCGGTTATGCTTGATATGAAATGCGCTCCCCACTCGAGCAAAGTTGTGCAAAGATGCCATACCCATCATGGCAGAAAGTGGTCACATCCCTTTGTGTTCACATATGTTCTCAGTTTATAATTTTGGAGATCAAGAATAGGCAGATATCGCAGACTTCTATTTGCGGTGATCTGACTATACACATATCTGACTGGCTATACAGCTCGTCAGAAACTGTCAATTCAGGGTATAAGCGCATTGATTTATGCATGCACTGCAGTAATGCAAATCGTAGTTTTTATGGGCAGATGTCTTTTGCTGTAATTTATCAGAATGAAGAGGCCTTCTACTTTGTAGTACCGTCTTAGCGAGTTTCCCCAAACACTGGTTGCACACATAATTAGATAAACAAGATCATTCAAGCTTCAATCATTTTGAGTTAGGTCGCCAGAAATCTGAAACCTTGCATAAAAAGTCGTCAGCGAAATAAGTTCTAGTATTACTCTTCCCAAGTTAAAACTTGTGTTGATAGGATGTTTCTATAAAAATTCATGATTGTGAGTTTACAATAAAAATTGACGAAATTGGTTATTCTGCCTCCCCAAAAATTATAACTTTTGATAGAGATGTCCGATCAGCACAGACTTTTTACAGTTAGAAAGAGGAGGTCGTAAATGTGTGCTGAGATCCGGAATTTACTGCAACGTTGCAGAATTTTGGCGGCCTAACTTAAAATAATCGAACTTGAATAATTTTGCTCATCCCATATTACCACTGCACAGTTTTCGGGATAAACTCGCTAATGCAGTACTGAAAGTACAACGCTTCATCGTTTTGTTAGAATTACAGCAAAGCAAATCTGTCCAGACAGTGAAAAGTTACGACTTTTGAGTATGAAATGAAGGAAAGATAAAAATATCTTTCCGTATCAGCTACACCAAACGTACAAAAACAAAAGCCCTTGACAAGGCGTTAATAAACAGTTGAAAAAAGGTAATAACCTTGTACACAGCCAGGTAGTAAGCGCGATAAAAGTGATCCGCAGGTGGTGATGTGAATCCAGGAAGGAAATCTTTAGGAGGATAGTGAAACAATCCAAACATTTTCTTGGAAATGTCTTCATTCAGCATTGAACGGCATCCAAATTCTGCAAGAAAAACTTTGTTACTTACAGCAAATGCAAGCATGTGGATATATTTTTCCTTCCACTGTGCTATATATTGCTTCAATGAGCGATAAGCTGACAAGGAATTATACTTAGTGACCGCAGTTTATAATGATGTATGAATCAATCGAACATGCCTTCCATATCTGCGAACATTATCTGGGTAATGCCGAAGTTTAAATGGTAAATTTGGATTAACTACTCCAAAGACAAAGTTCTCTGTCTCGGATTTTGTTCAGCAGCTTCCATCAAACAAATTAGGTAAACACTAATGAATTCGACTACATATCGAAGGCAATTTTAACAACAGCGTTAAAGATGTCACGGTACACATCCTATTTTAAATGATCACGATCAATGATGGTCTTTCCCTGCAAGAGCAAGCCATAAGTGCGATAGGTGGAGCAAATTCTCTCCCCCCCCCCCCTTCACTTTTAGCCAGCAGCTGGATGACCCCCATCACCCGAATTGAAACTACAGTCAAGACATAACGGCAGATTGGAACACCTATGATAAAGTGCGCACATTTTGTTTGGGACCGCCAGCGGCTGCTTCTTTTCAGTCAGTGCATTACATGACTGCACTTTTACAGCGTTTACTGTGATAAATGTAAGCTTGATATTTTCTGTCTTACTAAATGTGGTTTAGCTTTATTAGCGAAGTAAACCTGAAAATTTATGAGATGTCGATTTTTTGAGTAAGCCACATTATTCAATAACATAATATATATGTTGTTGCAGGGAAGAAGATCAAGGGTAGAAAGTCTGGTTTGCCCAGTGGATGTATGACTACTAAGAAGAATTGAATTAAATCTTCTTTCATTGAAAAGCTTAAAGATAACAGTCAGATTCCTCAATTTTAGAGCCTCCCAGTATGCGAGGCCTCAAAAAATACCTTTTCGTTTCCAAAATAAAACATAAAATAACTCATGAAAATTAGCTGATAATATGACTAGATAAAATTCCTCATACCTCGCTTCGCAGAACGTCTAGAAAAAAGAGACGGTCCACCGGCCTACGTCGATTCCCCGTGCTCTGAGCTATCGAATGGTATATAAACTGTTGGTGCATAAAGCGTCCCCGCTCTAGAAAATCTTGTTCCAACGACTCATGACAGTCAAGCCAGTGAGGGGGCGGGGTGGAGCAGGCTGATAGTAAATATCTCCACATTTTTGAAGAGCCGCAAGTTTTTTCATCTAACAACCTATATACCGTTAGAAAGCAGTCAGAACGGCGATTTAATGTAGACTGTCCCTTTTTCCTAGCTCCCTTCTACTCGGAGATACATCTCTCATTTAACCTGCAAACATGCGTGTTTTTGTGAGAAAATTTCCACTCAAAAAATTGAAGAAGACGCCTAATTGTCTAACTATGTTACTATGAAAAATTGCTGCTAAGTTCTGTATACATGAAGCCTATTCCTCTGAAGCAATAAACATTTGTAAAATCACAAACTTGGCCTCCATTACAGTTACGTCCATCCATTGATTCTTATCTTAGAAGAATGATCGTGCCTCAGTTGTTATTGACGAAATACAAGACTTGCCTATTGAAGCTACCAGAGATTGCTTTCAAACAAAACGAAAAAGTCTATTCAATATGCGTTATCTTGCGTTAGTGGCATGCCTACCCTCTTCTAACGGTTATTAGTCGGGCTCTTACCCGATCAGAAACATGAACGCATGTATCGCCGGCGCTAGCGTCCATATCACCTCATTAAAAACCCCTGTCTGACTACGTGATTGTTAAATTCCGTTCCCAATCTTTGCTTCGATTTGGTTCAATAACATCTGGCAAATGCTGCCGTAATTCCCGTCTCACGTCTTAAACCTCGAAACATTTCTGCGCCACGTCTCACCGATTGCTTTGATACAAGAACTTAGGGTTACGCCCAACTCTTAGAAGCACTGTCCACCCTAAGTTGAAGTTTTGAGCTGTTGGCAGCATATGATAGTAGGGTCCCCTATCACGCCAATGCCCAAGTTGGGCGCAAAATAGAAGCGAAAAAATTGCTCCGGAAAAACGAAGGTGCACGGGGACCCCCAGACGCCCCCCCCCCTCATCCATGCCCGCCCATATGCGGCGCCCGTCTAATCGCCGTTCCACAAAGCCGGCCTGCGGGTACTCCGGAATGGGGATTGTCGGGGTTTTCGCGGTTTTTCGACCTCATATTTGGAATCAGGAACATGAAAAGGCCCTGAATCGACAAAAAACTGGTAGTCGAGAAACTAGGTGGATGGCGCCTTCAAAGGCAGCGTCCCACCACATTGGGGGGGGGGGGGGGTACTTGGCTCTGGTATTAATGTAATAGTAGACCCCCTAACTAAGCGACGGCAGAAGTTTGCAGCGCGAAAGGGGGTCTACGAAGTCTACAAATAGCCCCCAAGTGGCCCGAATCTTACGGTAAGCCCGAACGCCGCCCACAGATCAGTTTCCAACTGCAAGGCCAGAGCACGCATAGGGTTGTTTCAGACTGCCGCACTGACCGCAGCAGACTGCAGCAGTCCGCACTGACCGCAGCTGACTGCAGCTGACTGCAGCAGACTGCAGCAGACTGCTGCTGACCGCACTGACCGCAACGGCCGCGCCGATCCCTGCATTCTTTTTGAAAGAAAACAACCACGGTTGCGTCAAAACACCGTAATTTACGCCCAAGGAGATCATAGGTTCTAATTTCACTCTTCTCAGTCAAACTTTGGCGAGCGTTTTTCTGCTAGTGTGGTTAGCGGTTAGTGCGGTCAGCTGCAGTCAGCTGCAGTCTGCTGCAGTCTGCTGCAGTCAGCTGCGGTCAGTGCAGTCTGCTGCAGTCTGCTGCAGTCCGCTGCAGTCTGCTGCAGTCTGCTGCGGTCAGTGCGGTAGTCTGAAACAACCCTTAGTTAGGGGGTCTACTATCAAATTAATACCAGAGCCAGGTACCCCCCAGTTTGGTGGGACGCTGCCTTTAAGCCCCAATTTTCCACCTCTAATGAGGAGCCCATGCTAGAAAAAGGAAGTCGGTGTTTGGAAATTGAGATATGTGGTAGGGACCATGAGTTTTATATAAATCATGTCATTTAACAAAATCCAAGTTTTGTATCGTTCAAATTAACGGATTTATGGGGTCAAACGTCGAGTATTCCTTCACATTGAGGGGTGGTTTCCCAGGTCAGAAGGGCGGGAAAGGGTGTCGTATAGATAAAGGCTTCGCACGAACAGCACATGGGCTAAATATCTCTTTCAAGAGAAAAAGCAACGAGTCGTCTTCTGCGCGAGTCAGAGGCGGAGTTCCGCAAAAATTTGCACGGATATGCGGCTATAGCCCGATTGCGAGAGCAAAATACTGCTTTTGGATCGAGAAAACAGCTTCAGAAGTATAAACAGACCCCCCCCCCCCTAGATAGAGCGTCCCTATCGAGGCACGAAATTGCGCCGAGACACGCCGCTGCGGCCAATGACAGCGACGAAACTGCCGTGTGCGCGATTTCCTGCCGCGGTGAGGATGATTCTGAAGCAATCTGTTCTGTCTGTTTGAATTTCTAAACTTTACACTTATAGCTGTTTTCTCGCTCCAGAAGCGGTATTGTGCTCTCGCACTCGGGCTATAGCTTGCATGGTGTGTCCGTTTCGGTAACGCGTAGGAATTACCCTATTTTCAGGTGTATAAGTCGCGGGGTGGTCCTAGCCTACATCGACCAGCCCGAACCAGGGTGCGATGGGTGGAGAGAGGCCCCCCAAAAGTGAAGGTGGTCCCAGCTACCACTAGCCGGCAAAAGTGAAGTTGGTAGTGCGGGACAGGGGAAGCACAGCTCGCCGTCTCTTTTCGCAAAAAATTTCCTCGAAAGCTTCTTCACTGACTAATAAAAAGGAGAAATAGATAAAACTAATCCAAAGATCAATAAAAGCTATTTTCTCACTCATTTTACTTTTAGGAACTTGCCGTCGCATACTGCGAGCACCTGAAGGCTACCACCGACATGGACGCATCTACGCCTCAGCACTCTCTACGATTTTGGAGAACAAAGCTTCATGATGACTTCGGATAATCCAAAGCTTTAACCCAATGGTCCTCTTTAGGGCCAACACTGTAACCCAACGGCTGACAGCTGACGTTTAGACTCCTATAAATCTGGAATGTGAAGGTGTGCAGTGTTGGAACTTTATATGTTTTGTAGAGTAAGGATTGCACTATCATATTATGTTTAGCCGTAGATCCACTGAAAAAGCGCCGAGATCCAGGCTCTTGAAAAAACAGTTAAAAAACCGCTTCTTAAAGTCCAACAGCTCATAATCTTTTCAGACTGGCATGAATCATGCTGCGACTTCGTAGGTTGGATTCTCCTCTTCAAGAGCTTTCAGAATATGTATAACATGTGGGAGTTTCACGCCTCTCACGGCATATGCCCGGGCGGCCTCCAGCCAATACATTGATATGGGCGAGGTGGGATTTTGGAATGAAAAGTTTCAGCAAAAATCACTGAACCCCCCATATGTCATATATCTTCTGAAAGCTCTTGAAGAGGAGAATTCAAAATATGAAGTCGCAACATGATTCATGCAATTCTGAAGAAGTTATGAGCTGTTGAAATCTGAAAAGCGGTTTCTTACTTGTTTTTTTAAGAGCCCAAATCTCGGCGTTATCTTGATGGATCAGTAAGGTTAAGGCATAGTCTGATAGTGCAATCCTCACTCTACAAAAGATATAAAGCTGCAGCATTGCACACCTTCACATTCCAGATTTATAGGAGTCTAAACGTCAGCTGTCACTAAGTAACCTAAAATCGCTTAATTTTTTGAAATTCTCCTTCTCGGCGGCCACTGCTCAAATCAACCTAATTCTTTCACCTGGTCTGGTAGACCAACACTTGCCCTTCAAAGCCTAGGAAGTCGCAGTTGCTGACATCTTTCACCACCAGATTTATAACAGTGGAAATTTTGCATGATTTTTCACTGTTTTATTATTCGAAATTCTGGTTCTCGGTGGTTACTGCCTGGATCGACCTACTTTATTCGCAGTACGTTATAACAAAATTAACTTAATAAAATAAGTAAGGTCTAACTGAGTTTTACTGACAAATACATCATTTAATTAACACGTTTATTTCAAATATTTATGCCGCTGTATTCATAGCAGTTGTGGCTCTAAAGAGAGCCGTTGGGTCACAGTGTTGGCTCTAAAGAGGACCATTAGGTTAAAGCTTTGGATTATCCGAAGTCATCATGAAGCTTTGTTCTCCAAAATCGTAGAGAGTGCTGAGGCGTAGATGCGTCCATGTCGGTGATAGCCTTCAGGTGCTCGCAGTATGCGACGGCAAGTTCCTAAAAGTGAACTACATAAAAATATGTTCTCAATATTTTCTTTTGCGTTCGTTTTGGTTACTTTCCTTTTTTTAGCTTCAGCAAAAATTTCCAAAACCCAAACGTGAAGATGGTCGCCCTGTACCAGCTCAAAAGTGAAGTAGGCGAAGACTCGGCTCCGACTATCGCACCTTTGGCCCTAACACATCAAAGGACCTCGCAACCAAAGGACCCTATGCCTTGCTGCGCAGTGCCTGAAAGAATCTGCGGCATACCTTATGCCGCAGATTATGTCGTATGAAAATTTGAAAAAGTGCGGCTTATACACCTGAAAATAGGGTAGGTGCTTCAAAGCAGCCCGGACGCTGTCTTCAAATAGAATCAGAGCTCAAGAACGATCTTTCGCCATCACAATAGTGTCAATTTGTCAGCTAGCTCTTCATTGCCATTTCATTCAATATATTTGCTTCCTATCATTGTGAAAAGTGGTTGCTACTTTATAACTTGATCACTTCCACAATATTCATTGAGCTGGATTGAAACTTCGTTCAGTAAATCAAAAATTGACAGTAAATTTGAGTCTATCATAAATTGGTCAGCACCAATGACATTTGGAGACGAAAAAGCTCCGAGGACAGTTAGGAATAAGTTGAACTCACGGTCTCGCATCATCTTCCAAAGAAAAGGAAGTTTATTTGGATCAAGATGCCGTCGTTTTGGCAAAATCCAATTAGTGTTGATATCGCGAAACTTGTTCAGTCTCGGTCGTACTAGAGCTTCAGGGAGATCTCCAGCAAGAATTGGCACAATATTTATTTCTGAGTTATCCCCAACCTGAATAACCTTAATCACTTGTTGCCATGCTATGTATTATTGTACTGTATGCTCCTAGGAAAGTCAGAAATCTTCATAGAATCGGCGTAATGATGATAGGCATTGAATCTTTATAAATGTTGAAGTGAGCCGATATTTTGTTGTAAACCAATCCTATCATCGAATTATGCGAGATAAAGATAAAAGAACACAAGGAACATGAAATGCAACATTTCTTCCTTTTTTCCAACGGTCCTAAACTCTGCATCACTACTGGGCGTGGCGGGTGGTGGGGTAGTTCTGAGCTGTGCATCTCTCTCTCGCGGGCGTGCTCTCTATGGTTTCTCAGGTAATTAACGATAGAAGCTCCTCCTTCCACCACTCTCAGTGAAGAAGGGTACAAATTAATCTCTATGCTTCCACACACGGCATTGTTCTTACCATGCGAGTTTTGTTTAAAATCAGAAAAAGAGCTTAAAACTTTCAAAAGCGGTTTCATGATACGGGATAGAACCTTTTGGAACCCTACCAACTGCTTTTGAAGCCCAACTTGCACAAGCAACATCTTGTCGGACTTCGCAGCATGAATATGAGAAGAAGGACCCGTCTTTGTGACCTAGTGGAATGTTGCGAAGGCGAAGTATCAATGGACCGGTCACATCGTCAATGAGCCGGTCACATCAACAAGCGACAATCGAGGCGAGGTGGAGTGGAAGTCCTTGTCAACACGAGTTTGGCTAAACATCGTTCGAACAACTCACAACACGAATCGAACGTTTGCCAATATCAAGATGTGGACCTTGACCGTCTTCATTTGTACGCCTCAATATCCAGCTACCACAAGGAGGAACTCGGGGCATTTTATATGGACTTGGAGAAGTTCTACAGAGAAGCTCACACCTTCTACAAGATCATCGTCGGTGACTTCGACGCGAAGATCGGAGCTAGAAGGCCGACTGTGGAACAACAACGAACTCGGCAACATCGACGAAGAATACAACGGTTCGTTCAACATCTCCACGATTGCGCCAAGGAAGCTCAGAGTCTAAGAAGTACGAGAAGGTGTTTCACCGCGGAGACTTTGGAGTTGATACACCAATGTGGACCGCACAGGGCAATTACCGACTGACGTCCCAGCTTGCGAAGCAGAGAAGCGATAAAAGAAGGCCTCAAGGATAGCAGTGATGGTTGGCGCCGCGGAGGCTGGAAGAAGACGCAACGCCCACCGAAGCTTTATCAACTTCAAGATAAAGATGACGGCATTTGTTGGTGCAGACAGAACCATGACTGCTTCCCGAAAATCAAGGGAGAAGGTCATCCACGACTTCCACTTATATCTCTTTGCGAGCCACGTCCACCTCCCACCATGCCATCTCAAGGAGGATGGGCATGCCGCACCGTATATTCTTCTTTCCGAGATTCGTCATGCTATCATGTCGATGAAGAACCGTACAGCACTGGAGCCCGACAGGATTAGGCCAGAACATCTGAAAAATCTTTCGCCAGTTCTCATCAAGACCTTGGCAAGGCTCTTCACGCGGTGCCTCACGGAAGTCAAGGTTCCACATACAAACGGTGTCAAGGCTCATTAAAGTGTCACGAGCGTATAAGATGCCGCTCTGTCTCACCTTCATCGGCTTGAAGAAGGCCTTTGACTCGATTAAGACTGAAGCCGTCATCGATGCCTTGAGCAATCAAGGTCTCCCTACTCAGTACATCAAGATAATTCGTGAACTGTTTAACGACTTCACAACCAGCATCACACCATTCTACGAGAATATCATCATCGACGTGAAGAGAGGCGCCGACAAGGCGATATTATATCACCGAAACTATTCAGTGCCGTCTGGAAAACGTCATGCGTAAGTTGGAATGGGACAACATGGGAGTGAAAATCGACAGCCGGCGACTACATCATCTTCGCTTTGCAGATGACATTGTATTGGTAAGCATCACGCAGGCGGAACAAACGTTGGCCCAGTTTGATGAAGTGTGTGAAAAGATCGGTTTACGGCTGAACCTAACGAAAATGCTGTTTATGAGGAACGAAAGAGTGCCAGATGCTATGATCAAGGGGACGAACATCACTGAGTACTCAAGCTAAACCCTACCTAGGTCGGGAAATCAATATGATGAACGATCTAGCTCCGGAACTGAGCAGGAGGAAATGTGAAGCATGGAGTGCACATAAGACAACTGAGGACGTAGTTAAGAAGACCAAGAGCATCCTGCTTCGTGCCCACCTTTTCAACTCGACGGTTCTTCCTGTTTTGACGTACGCTTCAGAAACATGGACAATGAGGTAGCAGAATGAACATGCGGTTAGCGTCATCGAACGAGCTGTTGAGAAAGTGATGCTAGGAGTGAATCGATTCACGCAAGTGAGGCAAAGATTACGAAGTTCTACCCTACGTCAACGATCGAAGATCAGGGACGCTGCCGCGTACGCCAAGCAGAACAAGATGAGAGCGTTTCGACGACAACCGCTGGACGAGAGCTGTAACAGATTGGGTACCACTGTACGTCAAACGCGAACGAGGAAGACCGCCGACGCAATGGTCAGATATGTTTACGGAGTCCTCTAGTGAAGTCCTTCACAGCTTTGCTGTTCCTGGTGCGATACGTAAACACTGGTCAACAACCGCCGAGACAAGACGAATGGAGGCATCACTGATACCGCTGTGGAACACGATGATCAACGGAGATACAGGTGATACAGGTGATAACGACGCACATGACATTAGCTAGTTTCTTTCCTTTTGCACATACCTACCGTATGGTACAGTAACCGTGACTGAAAGAGGCGTACCAACTCTATCTTGAATCACGTGGCGCATGTTTGTGGAAGAAGTTGTTCAATGCGACTCACACATGTCCACCATGTGCATATGCTTTACAGCCGCGTGAGGTTGCGGTCTACTTTAATAGTACAAAAGTTCCTATTTACTCCTCACGCAACCATTTTTTACGACGTGAAAAGAGAATTGGAGAAAAGCTTGTGAGGTCATATTATCTATGAGATGTTTTAGATCTGTTTCAAATGTTGAAATTTTGCTTACAAGTACTATTGTTTGTAATTTGCAGTGATCGGTATGCAGGATACAATGTTTTAGATTTTCCCGAAAAAATAGTGCCATTAGCTTTTGTGTGCTAATCGCAACGATTTGTTATCGTACGGTGTTATTGTTGTGCTTTACCTCGACAACCAATGGTTTCCGTTTAATGATAACTGAATACTGCATTGGTTGAATTCATGCTTCGCAATCTTGCTAGTCCATTGTAAGTTTTATTATTCAACGTGGTAGTTGCCTTTGATTGCGAGCTGTATACACATGGTTGCCGTACCAATCGCAATGCATTGTGGTGATCATGTAGATACTAACTGTGAAAGAAAAATCTATATATATATAAAACTCAATGTCTGTGAGGATGTTCGTTTAGTTGTTCGTTCGTTATAGAAACGCGCGCCACTGAACCGATCCGGCTGAAACTTCGCACACGTATATTTTCGACCCCGGCGGTGGTTTAGAGCTACTTTCCGCTGCGATTCGCCGAGCCATTCTATCGATTTATTGATTTGTTTACTCAAACCTTATGAAATGAAGGGCCATCATGGCAACCGATCATTTTTACATATAAGCATGCATGCAGGGGCGGTAAAGTCCATTTCAGTCTTAAAGTTGGTAGGGTGCGGCATTTAGTCTGAAAGCGCTTTACGCGCACGTTGGAAGAAATCTAGAGGCGTAAGTTTACAAGTTCTGTTGGCTTAACTAACTTGAAGTCTCGGGTGAGACCGGGACCACCAGCTAGTAGCTTCTAAAATTTCGAGGTTATCCACTAACATTGGCCAGCATTGGCATTGTCTACACGGAGTTTTTTCTTTGGATAGCGACCGTACATTACTTTGGAATTGTCTGATTGTTTCTTGAGAATGGCCCCTTGAGGTCTGAAGAGGTTCACCGGAAAAAGTAGTCTCAACCGCAAAACAATCACTGTTTTCATTGAATTGCTCGAAGGTAGTGTCCAGACATACAGATAGCGATCGGTATCAGCAGCGCAGCTGAGCTTAGACGAGAATTTGAAGAAGTGAGAAAAGCGCGCTCGGGTGCCGCTGCGAATAGCTTGGACACGCTTCCTGCCTCTGTTAGGGGTGGGGGGGGGGGCATATAGGGCACCTCGGGGGCTATACGTCGAAGATAGGCTCCACCCAGCGCGGACAGCCGATGCAATTTCTAATTGCCCGTAATATGTATAGGCTGCTGCATGACGAAGGCCCGGTATCTTTGGGGCATGAAGCGCAGGAATTACAATGGTGAGGATACGCGCGCGCCGACCTTCGCTCCCGCTCAACTAATACTGACTCTGCGCCTTCCTCATGCAATAGCCTTTATAACTGCATGGTCTGTTGCAGATGTCCGCGTGCGACCACCTCCCTTCGGCGCCATATAGTCCTCCACCCCTATACAAGTACAGCAGTTAAGTTTAGAATGCAAACTTGCCTTGTTATATCCGTAGAACAGCTCGTAACCTAATCTGTTCATCGTCTCCATGCTACGTGGCAAATGTCGCATAAACATCGTTCGCGATGTTGAGTCAAACCCAAGAATATCGATGGAATAACGCTGGACGGGCTTTTGCTGTGGGCGCCCGTGGAGTCTTCTACCGTAATCATCAAAGGACGGCATGTCCTTCACCAAATACACCTTAATGATGAGTATACTATGTTTGCTCGTTCGTTTGAGAAGGCGGTTGGTTAACCACTGTCGCCGCTTGTAAGCTGCTATTTCGGCATATTAACACTGCACGGTTTTTGACGCGTTTGAGATCGGTGCTGTACATGGTACATCACCGAGTTTGCAATGCCAAGTTTGTAATTGTCTTCTGTTTTCTACAATAGGTTTCCTTCCGATATGAGGATGTCTTCGTAAAGGCACAAATGTACTGTTCAATATACTTGGGAAAATTCAGAATTTTTTTCCGAATATCCGAATATCGAATATATTCGAAAATTAACGAATATTCGACTATCGAATGATATTCGAAAATGGAGAATCTGGAACATTCGACTTTCGATTATATTCGAAAATCGAAAATTTTGAATATTCGACTATCGAATAGTCTTCGAAAATCAAAAATCCGAATATCGAATATCATTCGACTTTTAAATATCATTTGGTTTCCGAATATTATTCGAAAAATTAGTCCATGTGATATGTTAACATGGCCAAGCAAATAGTATACAAGTATTGTGGGTCTTTTCTGGGCAAATTTATGCATGCAACAACTCTGAGCCATCAAAAGCATAAAGATCTTACTCTTCGATAGCGGGCTCTTCTGAGTCTTCGACATACGTTTCTTCTGAGATGCTGTAACTTCCACTGATTTCTTGAGGACATCCGTAGCATAACGATCAATGTATATGTTGTCCACTCGATGATCGCACGGACTGATCGCAGGCTGCGGAGCACGCTCAGCACCCTCGCTCGAACGCTCGTACCATACAAGTTGCTAATGCACAAGTCTTTCTCTGATACTCAACCGCGCTGCGCGGGCTCTTTACAGCCAGTCCGTGCTGTCAACAATTCGACGATAAGCATATAGTATACTTGTGTCATTGCACGCACTGTCCACCTTTGGCGTTCCCATCCTAGATTATTGGAGGACACGATATGAAATGACTCGACTGTAGACAATGTTGGAGGATAAACGAAAGATCAATGGCCGTTACATATCGCGACACGAAAAATGGCGCACCACGATTACTGTACAGACTATCGCACCAGGATCACAAAACGTATACACTCCTCAATGAGAGCTGTAACTTGATAGAAACCTTTGCAATGTGCTCATCGAATATTCGAATATCCGATGTTCATCAAATGCCTCAAATATTCTGTGACCATCGGATATTTGACTATCGACTAATATTCGAAAGTTGAAATCTTCGAATATTGGAATATCGAATATATTCGTAAACTAACAGTTTCGAATATTCGACTTTAGAATTTTATTCGAAATCTTAGATTTTCAAATATTCGACTTTCATTCGAATGATCAAATAATTGTTCGATTCGGTCCCAAGTATACCCTGCCGTGCCCGACATGGCCAAATTTGCCAGATCGGACCATATCTCCAACAGGCAGGAGTCCGATCACCAGCTTGGCTTCGTGCATCGCGGGTGCCAGTGCCCACGCCTGTACGGGCGTAACCTGTACAGGAATCCCTTCCCATATAGGAGATTGATAAATACCGCACCTGGTCACGGGCCAGTTCAAGTTATTCGGGCGGAGGAGTGGCGAACAGTAAAAAAGTGCAGACTAGATTACAAAACGCGATTTTTGATTAGAGCGAATGTACTTTATAGACGATGAATCGAGAAGATTGGATCAAAAATCAAACTCGGCCAAGACTTTATAGTCACCCACTTGAATCGCGCAAAAAGACTTTTATTCACAACCGTGGTCATAACTGTGATTAGGATGCTAAAGATCCCCCTGCACGAAATTTCTAGCAGATCTGGGATTCTTAATCATCTGACACCTCAACAATACAGAAAGGCGTTGTGCCAAAAGTGTGATATTCGTGAGCATTATTTCAGGAAAGCCCCATGGACCAAATTTGAGAGAAATCCACGACTTCGAGAATTCGGTATGATTGCGACGTTAGATGATGAATAATGTGAAAGTACGCGTAAGAGAAGTGCGAAACACAACATTTAGCGCAAGGCTCCGCCCGGCCCTGTCAAAACACTGTAATAAACGTCCCATTCCTATCCCTGTACAGCCTTTCCCTGTGTCCACTTCTACACTTCATTTCCCGTTCCCCGTGTTGTTTTCGAAATCAGCATGCCCACTTACCCCCTGTGCCAACTCCCATCCCTTCAGCTCAAATTTTGAAAAAATTGATAAAATCGATAAAAGTAAAGGGTAATTCTGAAAACTAATATTGTATTCGTAATCAGCATGCCCGATTTCCCCCTGTGCCAAATCCCAGCTTCGTAGGTGATCTGCAAAAAATGATCAAAACCGATAAAATCGAATAAGAGCCTCAGGCTCAACAAGCATACAAGTAAAAATCATCACTTCTCCAGGTATTCTTCGACTTTATTATCTTGAGGAAATTCGAAAAAAAATTCATAATCTGTGCCCTCCCAGCTGTACACTTCACTAATGAAGTTCCCCCGAATTTCGCAGGGAACTCGAAGTGAACAAGGAGTTTACCCGGTCATCGTGTATGATATTGCCGGTTCGCGCCTCAGTTACTTCTAGTACCACGTCTTCCAGTACCCCCATTTGTTCACTTTTCTAATTGTCTGTAAAACTTTGAAAATTTGTTGCTTGTATAGTTTTGTAAGTGGTGGCCTACTTCGCAGTAAACTAAATTTTGCTGTCTGGAATGATAGATATTGATAATATCGCGTTCCTGCTGCTGATATCACGCCCCACCACGACGAGGTGCAAGGAAAACTCTCGGCAAGAGGTTTCAGACGGCTAGCGTAATTATCCTACCCCATGCATTCTACCATATGCAGCCGACTGCTGCCTCAGTCAGCTCTGGCGGCTGCCTGGGTAACACTTGCACGCCATTGTGCCGTGCGAGATTTCGCGGCCCAAAACGTATCAAGTGCGCCCTCGAGTGTGGGTGTATGCCCCCTTGCACCGCCCCGTCCTAGCGCTAATTACTCTACCTCAAGGCGGAGGCGCTAATTACTTCGCCTTCCTTATAATCTAGCAGGGTTTTCAAATATTTTTATTCTGAGTAACAAAGGCAAGCGAGTGCCCTTCGAGCAATATATTAGGTTGTCCCAAAAGTAAGCCGTATTTCTAAAAAAATCCAACTGTGTATGGTATTATTTCAGCCAATAGACTATTGGCTGAAATAATACCATACACAAGTATATAATATGCCAAGATTGAAAGACAGCCGAACATGGAAAGTTCTTCGTGATGTACCATAAATCCAACTGTTTTTATTTTCTTAGCAAATGTAGGGTACCATTCGATAGCGAAGCAAGCTATACAAAACGACTTCAAAAGATCCGCCTAAGTCGTAATCCAGGTTAAAATTTGGAGCAAAAATCGAAACAAAAATTTATCACCTAAATTGGATTTTTGCGAGGAAAAATCCTACGGACCTCAAACTTGGTCATTATACAGCAGACACAAAATAGTAGTCAAATATGCTTCTACTGGATTTTTTCCGCCCTTAGAAAGCGAGAAAAAAGAGTTAGTCTAAAAATGGCAAACTCCGCCGCCAGCCCTCCCACATATGGCGTTGTATACTACAAGCCTTATTGAGTAAAATCTCAAAATTCTACCTCTGCTTGTGCTTTGTTAATCGAGAAATATCAAGTTTAAAGGCAGCGTCCAGGCAAATCTGGACATAGGGGGTTCTGCTGTGGTAAGTAGTTTTAGGGCCCTAACTAAGACACTGCCCAACGGCAGCTCAAATGATAAGCTCACAGTTGAGATATCGCCTCCAAACTGGACCCCGCTCGAATACCCGGGGACCAGTTTGGAGGCGATTCATGGCGCGACACGCGTGGGTCCTCGCGCGAAACTTGTCGCGCCATGAATCCAGGAGAATACGATCCCGGGGTCCAGTTTGGAATCAAATATTTCGACTGTGAGCTCACCATTTGAGCTGCCGTTTGGGCAATGTTTTAGTTAGGGCTCCAAGATTACTCTCCAAGTGAGATCCATATGGGCCCAGATTTGCCTGGACGCTGCCTTCAACAAGAAAAACCCGAGATAAGTGGCATTTTCGCATTTTTGAGCCATTTTAACTCCTCAATTTTGAGCCCCGCAAAAAATCTCTCAAGTACATTTTTAGATACTGCTATGTGTCTACTGTATAACGACCAAGTAAGAGATCCGTAGTAGAAATTTTGTGGAAGGAGATTGCTTTTTAGGGTAATTGAAAAAAATGATCTTTGCGCCCAAATTTTACCTGGACCACGACTTGGACGGATCTTCGGTTTTCAGTTTGTAGAGCTTGCTTCGCTCCTTCGAGTGGTACCCTAAGTAGTCTACTAGGAAAAAAAACAGTCGGATTTACTTAGGAATACGATTTACTTTTGGGACGACTAATAGAGACGATGTCTGATTCACGAATATAACAATTTACAAAGATTGAGTTTTTGACTTTCCACTTCGCAATGCCTCCACCCCCCCCCCAACGTCTGTCTGTCATGAAAACCAGGTGCCCAGCTCTTAATTTGTGAAAGCACTGGCGGCAGTCTATGTATCACAGCATTTTTAAATCCGGAATGCTGGCCAACAAGAGCCATACTCATTGGAGTCGTACTCCTATATGTCACCGTCGCACTGCTCTATTTACTACTATTTGTGACAATGATCATCGGAAAATCAATACGCTTGATAATGGGCGGAGTAGTAAGATTGATTGTCATTACTGTATGAATGGTCAGATGTTGCATCAGGATTCTCGCGCCGCACGAGACGACTGCGCACCAGACAAGAACGGATAGCTGCGATACTGGCGATCGTCATAATTCTGGGAGGCGGGCAACAGCTCCACCTTGCAGCATGTCAATGTTCTCGAACATCACTCCACGGTATGTAAGGTAAAAGAAGGAAAAGTAGAATGCACATTCGTACTCACGGAAACGCTGAAGATCAATACGTTCAAACAAGAAGCTTGTTTGCGTTTAACAGCGAACAACTCACTGATAGCAAATGTAAAAATAAGATGGTTGGGACTCTACCTAATATGTGAACGCGAAACCTTATACTTTACCTGTTCAACCGAGTTGATGACCATCGACATAAACGCTGCCCACATACTCAGACAATCGCCGGGGGTAGGCGGGCACCGGAAAAATAGATTGCTGATCTCTCGCACCCCGCTCGCGGATTTTTTGCAAAGCAATCAGGACTTTTCGGAAGACCGCTTGCTGAATTCTCGATTCCTCAGAGATTCAGCAATATATCTGCAAAAGATAAGAGCGAAAAAAATTCAACAGGCGGTCTCTCAAAAATCCGCTGACTCAGCAAGCGGTCTTCCGAAAAGTCCTGATTGCTTTGCAAAAAATCCGCGAGCGGGGTGCGAGAAATCAGCAATCTATTTTTCCGGTGCCCGCCTGCCCCCAGCGATTGTCTGAGTATGGGTTCATGCACAGGCAACAAGTGTGCGGACGTAAACAGTACAACCCTTTTGCCGGAACTGCATCAGGCGAATCAGTATCCAGGAAGAACGGCATGTTTTGAGTCGTGCGGGGGACTTGGATGCGACTGCTTTTATCCAAGCTCTGGCTGCCTCTTCTGCAGAATATATGCCGTACCCACAGACGAGAAGATCTATGAAATGTTTAGGTGCGCACGATTGGCGGAAACGGTCAAGCTGGAATTCTCTGTAGAAAATACCCATTTGAAAGAAGAAGAAAGAAAACATCTTGTCACACTAATCCCAAATGTACCCTACGATTTCTCAGCGTTTAGGATAACTATGATCACAATCACATTACCACCGACGCCTACGCTCGAAGACATGTTCATTACAGACGGAGAAGAAACCTCCATTTGGCAAGAACCCTTTGAGACCGATCTATTCTGCAGCACATGGTAGAAAGCAAACTCTTCCGATTGTATTCTGCGCGAAGCTGTCAGTGCGCTCCGTCGGAGTCGTGCACACTATACTTGGGGAAATTCGAAATTTTTTTCGAATATTCGAATATCGAATATATTCGAAAATTGAAAATTTCGAATATTCGAATATCGAATAATATCGAAAATCGGAAATTTCGAATATTCGACTATCGAATATTATTCGAAAATGAAAATTTCGAATCGAATAATATTCGAATACCGAATATCATTCGTTATTCGAATTTCGAATATTATTCGGTTCTCGAATGTTATTCGATTTTCGAATACTGACCGAATAATTTACGTCATTGAGACTGCCTATGAAAGGCAAAAAACTAAGAACAAATTGTTTCATGTAAGTGCTAAGAATGGACACATTCTTATGGTACAATTTACGATGGGAAAAAGGTTCAGTCGCGACGTGAAGAGACTTAGGAACTTGAAAGCTACTCCTGTGACGGTTGTGAAGAGATTTTTCGTACTTCAAAGAAGATTATATACCCTCACTGAGAGTTGCGATTGGATATACAGCTGTCCCAACAGTATGTAGATCTGTAGGCTGACGTCAATTTAGAGTATGGGGCGATTTATCAATCGCCTTTCACTGTTGTAAAATTACCGTAAGACTGAAGCAGGTTTCAAACAACAGCCATTTCCCCAAGAAAAAGAATCAAAAGGGCTGAAAGTTTTGCTTTAGATTTCCAAAGGCACTCACTTTATGTAGAATTTGCACTTAACCGTAATGCTTTTTTTCAAAATTTACGCCAGGTACACCGTAACAAGTGTTTTGCAACGCCTTTCAAAAATGTGATTGCTATTTGAAAAGCTTGAAAACTCGTGCGTAGTGAAACCAGCATGCGTAAAATCACTGCTGCACAGATTTTAGACCTTTTTTGGGAACATTTTTTTAATGTCTTATTTTGCAGTTGGTCTATAAGCTGGAGTTTCCTACTGTGATAATACACAATAAGAAAAACATGGGTGACTCGCTTTCTGCTGTATTCATAAGCTGAAGCCATCCCTACTGGATGTTACCCAGAAATTGGCAAAAGACTTTGAGAGGTACTAGCGATCAAATGGTGAGTAGATACTTTTAAGACATCCCGTATACGCTATGCACATCGAATTCTCGAATATTCGGTGCTTATCGAATTTTCGAATAGTCAATTCTTATCGAATTTCCGAATATTCGGTGCTCGACGAATATTCGAATATTTGATGGACATCGAATGATCGAATGAATGGCCCTCGAATATTCGACTATCGAATAATATTCGAAATTTAAGATTTTCGAATATTCGACTTTCGAATAATATTCGAAAATGAAGATTCTCGTATTTGGCTATCGAATATATTCGAAAACTGAAAATTACGAATATTCGACTTTCGAATTTTATTCGAAATCTCAAATTTTCGAATATTCGACTTTTCGAATCATTCGCATTCGAATGATTTAGTCGAATAATCGAATAATTATTCGATTCGGTCCCAAGTATAGTCACTATACTCAAGTATAGTGACTATACTTGGGACCGAATACCATCGATACATAGAGCTACGTACTCTGGTAACCTTCACTTTGAGAACTATGAGGGGACATAACCTTCACCAAAAAAAACAAGTCATCCGGGGCTTCGCCCTGGATGTTATTATCCTGACTTTATCGGAACGTATGTTACTGAAGCAAATATAGGAAATAATATCTTTAGCTTTCAGCAAAACCGAGAATCTGCGTTTTCATAGCCTTATTTACGTTAAAAAGAATGTTTCTGTGGAATTTTCGCCAGAATTCAGGAAAGAATTTCTCAGAACCTCTCATTTGACCAAAATAGAGTTTCAAAAGTTTAGGAAAGTTATTGCAGTTGAACAAAAACAAGAAACTGCGCCTAACTTGCGCAAAGAATCGCGCACGAAAACGCTGGTCTATTTTGTTAATGAGTGACTTTTAAAGCTTGGGACGTTGTTAGTTCTCCTCGTCGTGTCATTACGATCAGAATGATATATAATGTTGCAGGGTTTCGTGGAGACTCCGCGGAGATCTACGACCAGAGCCAAATGCTCCGTCGGCTCTGGTCTGTCTCCGCTGCTCGTCTGCGTCTCCGCGCGCTGCGCACTACCTCGCTACCCCAAACGCGGGGCGCGGGGCATTTGGCTCTGGTACCCTTTTCTCCGATGTTTCAAACCCAAATTTAGCAAGCTATATATCATTTTGAAGCTCTTGATCTCTATTTTCACGCTGATAACGTCCCAAAACGACATTTTTTGATTTGATCAAGAAATCCGGCAAAAACCTTGTTTTCGAAAATCTCTTGTTTCTCTCCTAATTTAACTCTTTTCACGCGGTTTTTTCGTGCATTCTATAGATCTTGCTTCTGTTCATAATGCAGAAACCACCCAGCCCTTACCTCTTCGATTATGGTGAAATTTTTTGCAAAAAATCGTAAAAAGTGCGTTTTTCTCTACCTTAATCTGTTTCAGTGCTTTCGCAGCGATTTTTTTCCGGCCTGGGCGAATGTTGCTCAGAACAATAAGCGCAACAATCCAGACAACGTCCCAGGAAACAGGAATGTCAATGTGGGGGTAAAAATTCAAAGGACGCATCAAAAATCAAAACCCCGTGTTGCGAATTGCTGGTCCTGGAGCGAAAACTTGCACTCTGAAAAACCGCCAATGAAAAATTTCAAACCTTATTGCAGCGTTTTTATCCGGTTTTCAGCAGTTTATTTTGCTTTTTGTATCTGTTCTACGTCATTTTCTCTTCTCTGATCTTCTTTAAACAACGTTTACTATTTATGACGTCAGATGTTCAAACAACCTTCACTTTTGGGGCCCTGTCTCTAGACTTGCGAAGGTATGGTCGTGTGTAAACTGTCAATGTCTTTCGAAGGATTTGACCTAGGAGTTCAATCGCGTTGACTTAAAACTACCAGAGCAGCGGTCATCGGGAGAGCTCAGGATATTCGAAGGAATCTTGACAGCGAATATACCGCAAATGGTGTCGGCCGAGTTTATATTAGCCACCGAGCAAACAACGAGCACAGAACAAGTAAAGGTCTTAGTAAAACAAGGTAGCTTCTCACCACGCCAAACAACTGCTGTTCGGTGTACTGCGGAGACACTCATCAATTTTTCGTTCTTACCGGTGGTAAAAGTAGGAAGATGCTTAAAAGTAACGACGCTCTAGCATAGTTCGTAACCTTACCAGAAAACAGTTTGATGAATACGCGCTAGACTATTTTCCCAGTGAACAAATTCTAGGTAGGTGCGAATTTTGCGTGGCCGGAAGTATCGCGGATCGCGATGCAACTGAGCAATATAATGCATGAGAGTTGCACGGGATGACCCCTCAATACCAGACGAGACGTTCACGGATCGCAATGCTTGTGCTAAATAAAAAAGCTAGTTGCGAAATGCCAAAGAATGAATCCACGATGCCAGATGCGACATTCCCTTCGACAAAAAGACCTCGGTCCACAGACAAAAACCATTGCAGCTGCAGAAGGAACGGTGGAGCCAGAAACCGAACGTCTATATATACTTAATCATTATTACTCATGTATTTTTCATCACTTACTCTCATTGTTTGTGTTGCCTTACCATTCGCTCATTCCCTGTACGTAGGATACCACATTTAACACTCCTATCGTATGTTTTCTAATCTCCTCTTGTATATTTCTTACAAGTAGTCCAAATTCACAAGATATCCAAGATATCATTTTGGTTTGACTTATCGTCATCATAGTTTCAACTATTTGTTAGAGATTTTGTCACTTTTTCATGTTGATGCTTCGTTGTTTATGTGTGTATATTTCAAGCAGAATGAGGGCTTGATTACCCAAGTTTGAGGAAATCGGCAATAAACGTCTGTCGTTCGTGTGGTGGTTGGTGTGGTTCAATTGGCAAAGTTGTGGAACCTTTTTACCTTGCACATCACTATGGCACTTTTCCCCAACAGAAGGAGTACTAAGGAGCACTCGTAAATCTAGGGTAAATCGAACTCTCTTTCTTCAACAGAATTTATACCATTTTGGGGAACATTTAAACTTGATCCTTAAAGGCACCGTCCACCCTAAGTTGAGGGTGTTGATTTTGGCAGCACATTATAGTAGGGCCCCCTATCAATCCAATGCCCAAGTCGCGGCGCAAAGTGCCGCTTCGGAAGCGAGAAAATCGTTTCGGAATAGCGCAGATGCACGAGGACCCCCATCCATGCCCGCCCTCCCCCATCCATGCCCGCCCACTTGTGCGCGCCCATCCAATAACCGTTTCGGAAATCCGGTCTGTGGATTCTCCGGAACGGGATTGTCGGAGTTTTCGCGCATTCTCGACTTCATATTCGGAATCAGGGACATGAGAAGGCCCTGAGACGACGAAAATGTGGAAGCCGAAAATCTGGGTAGACGGTGCCTTTAACCTGTTTTCGATATAACATGATGAATTGTTCGACTCTCTATGAACCTCGGCATGGCGTAGATATTGTAGTTGTTTATATAAGCCGCACTCGATATTGGTAACAATATTTATTGGGTGGCTGACGTTTCGGCAGACCGCCTTCTTCAGAGCCTGGAATGGACAAAACGATCTGCAACCTATCCGATCAAACGTCTCTGCCAGCTCCACAAGCAAAGTTCTAAGACTCTGCCTGTTCTCTGACTAGACTGCCAAACCAAACGCTTACCTTTTTGAAAATGCCGATAGCATACAAGTGCTTGAGCGAGCGCTAATGAATGACCATGTATGTCACGCTATTTATATGCCTACAGTGAGTCAAAGAGGTGACCCAGGTAAGGTGCGAGTTCACGAGTGATAGAGAGGCACTCCTCCTTGCGATTCATTTGTGGATTTTTTGCGTGAATCCAAAAGGCTTCCAAACATTTGCGGGCTGATGTTTGGGATTCATGCGCCAAGATCTTCACTGAAACTTCAAAGTTTTCTCCAGCGTGCTTCACCAGCCTGTGAGTGCCTAGAGGTGTGGTCGTGCGTGATCTATCCCTGCCGTCTAAATGCTCTCTGATGCGGACGCATAAAGGGCGCGCCGTTTCACCGATGTACATGTCGCCGCAGCCCGCGCAGGTGATAAGGTAGATGACCCCTGACGTCATGCAATCCCCGCCCCTGCCCGCAGGGCAGATAGTGCAATTAGGCGTTGTGCAGGTGCGATCGTAGATGCGATTGCGGACCTAAATACCTTTTAGGTTATTTGGGGGTATCTCCACCATCGCAGCAGAGTTTTCTAACCCGCATCTCCTCAGACTCCTCAGTGCCTTAAGGCAATGATAACTTCATCAGAGATATAGGGAACGCTGAAGGGGATTTTATCAGTTATATTAGGTCTATCTACTTGAGCATCAGCTCCACGCCGCCTTGCCCTGCCAGCATGATATTCATAGCCGTTAGAAGCCGCTATTCTACGAGCCAGCGCAAGAGATTCTGCCCTTTCCTGCTGTCCGCTGCAAACGCGAGAGGCTGGACGAAACATACTTTTTATTACAGCTCTCTTCATATGTGGGATGAGCTGAGCGGAAGTGTACCAAGATGTTTTTGTTACTAGGTTTCCGATACCATTTTCTTACGTGTACACCTGAGGCGATATTGACCTGCACGTTCAAAAATGGTAGCCATTGCTCGCTGGGCTTTTCCCTCGTGAGCTCGATGTATGCAGATTGCTCGTTGAGTATCTTGAAACAACTGTCAATCTCTGCCTGAGTCGAACAGATTATGAAACAGTCGTCAATGTATCTGCAATATAGCAACGAACGGCATTCTAGGACTGGAGCCTCGATCTTGGCCATGAAGGCCACTGCAAGTGTGAGAGCTAACCTTTGTCCCATGGCTAACCCTCTAATCTGCGCAAAGTACCTCCCAGACCATCGGTGAAACGGCGCGCCCTTTATGCGTCCGCATCAGAGAGCATTTAGACGGCAGGGATAGATCACGCACGACCACACCTCTAGGCACCCACAGGCTGGTGAAGCACGCTGGAGAAATTGAAGTTTCAGTAAGATCTTGGCGCATGAATCCCAAACATCAACCTGCAAATGTTTGGAAGCCTTTTGGATTCACACAAAAAATCCACAAATGAATCGCAAGGAGGAGTGCCTCTCTATCACTCGTGAACTCGCACCTTACCTGGGTCACCTCTTTGACTCACTGTAGGCATATAAATAGCGTGACATACATGGTCATTCATTAGCGCTCGCTCAGGCACTTGTATGCTATCGGCATTTTCAAAAAGGTAAGCGTTTGGTTTGGCACTCTAGTCAGTGAACAGGCAGAGTCTTACAACTTTGCTTGTGGAGCTGGCAGAGACGTTTGATCGGATAGGTTGCAGATCGTTTGTCCATTCCAGGCTCTGAAGAAGGCGATCTGCCGAAACGTCAGCCACCCAATAAATATTGTTACCAATCTCGAGTGCGGCTTATATAAACAACTACGATATAACATGAGTTGCTCTGAACGACGAGTTATGAGCGTTTGGTCGATAAGTTGCTTGCGCAATAGAACAAGAATTATTTTGAATTGTCTATGGACCATTGCTGGATATGAGGGTTTTTGTGTAATCGACTTCCTGTTCAATATGTCCCAAAACAATGTGTTGAACGTTTGATCTATAATAACTTCTTCACATAAAAAGCTTTCGCCTTCCTTTGAAAACTATATTGTAGAGCTAGCTCCAACGTAGGTTTTTGTTTTTTAGTGTAGAACACCCTAGGAACTTCACGTCTACAAGAAGAAGAAGCTTTGTTCAAAAAGTTTTTGAAAATCAAACGTCATTTTACATTTTTTGGAACAACATGTACACTGTTTTTCACCAAAGTTTCATCCAAGTGCTGAGGCGAGAGTGACGAAAATTCAAATTCTATTCTGTTTCGGCCCAAAAGATGCTCAAAACTCGTCTTTCAGAGCCGCAAAACAGATTTAAAAGTCGTTCGGACAGCCCACATAGACTAAGAGCACATTCTTTTTTCAGCCTCGTGACTTTGCTCAGTTGATCATTTTGGTTCGAAGGGGCAAGGATGGCAGATGTCAAGCTGGTCGTTCTGGGAGAAAACAAAGAGTACAGGGTAGCCGGGCATAGTAGATTGCTCAAGCCTTTAATATTTGAGTCTTTGTTGCTGGCAAGGGTGTAAATAGCGCGGATTGTTTGGTTTTTAGGTCAGGCTTATTTGACTCAAGCGCTCACGTAAAATGCTTGAAAGGCCAGTATCCTTTTACTTTATCTCTACAAATTACCTTGTGACGCTCCTTGTCCAAATCTCTTATACCAGGATACACCTGCTCGAAGGCCTTCTCACCATTTACGTAGCAGCGGATATAGAATGCATCACCGTTGGCAAGAAATCGTTTGTTTTGAGGAGCCTAAATTTGAAACGTAGCTGCACATACTGGCTTGTTTTGCTTATAAAAGATGTTACCTCTACAACTGCGACTTCTCTAAACTCGTCCTTTCCTCTGTTTGTTCTGTTATTCCTCAACGCTCCTTCCACAAAAACAACCTTAATATGAAATTTTCACTGGTGAAGAAGTTAGTACTCGGAGTATCTCACTTTACAAGTCACGTTTGTGGTTTTGTTAGGATAATTCGTGAAGTGTGGATGAACATACATGTATCCTTCACTGTCCATAGTGGCAAAATCGTAATTCTCGTACGGGCACTGCAGCTGTCGCAGACGTTCCGCAACTTGGTAGTGCTCAAAAAATTGGTAACACATGCGTGGAAAAGAACGTGTCTAAATGTTTTAGCAGTACCCATTCAAACTCTACTGATTTGTATAGTTTACTTTGATAATTTCCCATATCAATTCATAGCCATGGAGGTAAAAGTTTAGGTCGTAGTATTCCAGTATATTCGTGAACTCAAACATAAGACTTGCATGGTTTTGAAATACATAAGACTTCTATGGTTTTCGGGTTTTGAAGTATTCCTTTGATTTCATGGGTCACATTATTGAACAGCACTCGGGCTAGTAAGAGGGTCTGCTAAAACATCTTGCAAAATCATGTACCAAATTCGTGGTTATCTTAGCCCGTCATAAACCCTATCGTCATCACAGCTTGGCCGGGTCTAACAAGTAACTTGTAAGTTGCACTTACAAACCTCAGCGCAGTTTTAATATAGTCATCCTCACCCCACTAGTCGGTCGGTGGTCGAATTTGAATTCGAATTGGAGCAGGCTGACCCCGGCAGAGCGCGGCGGACGCCGCCCCTTAGCCAACCGCTTGCACATGAGCTTTTCTCTTATTTTCCTCGTGTTTCTTTGCTATTTTTCGTATTGCCAATGTTCTTTATCAGACTTTCAGATTTCGCACCGCTAACTATTGTTTTGTGCAGTTGTACTCGTTTGTTTTACATTTTTCCCATGTAAACCGAAAAGAAGGATGCGATTGGAGATTTTTGGATGAGAAAACTCTTTTTTCCGGTAAGTGACATATACACAAATGTGATTTGATGAAATGTGTAAGTTTTTCTTTTTGCGGTAAGGCTGAAATCTTTCAAAAAGTGTATGTTTTAAAGAGTTAGCGCTAGAAATCTGAAAGTCTGATCAAGAACATTGCCGCAATACGAGAGATAGCAAAGAAACACGAAGAAAATAAGAAGAAAGCTCGTGCAAGCGGTTGGCTAAAGGGCGGCGTCTGCCGCGCTCTGCCGCGGTCAGCCTGCTCCAGTTCGATTTCAAATTCGACCACCGACCGACTAGTGGGGTGAGGACGACTATAGTGCCATTGACGTCCATGCTGGCCGTTCAGACATCTACCTCATCTTTGGCTGGGCAAATCGCTTTCCAAGCAAGGGACCACTGCTTGGAATCGGTTTTTGACGTTATTATTGCTTTGATGGCGGCAGCCTCGATAACGGCCATTTTAAAAAAAATTAATCGATATCGCTATCAACGGTTTTGCCTAGCATACGGGGAGATAAAACGTTGATATAAATACCCATGAAAAGCACAACTGTTGAATACAAATATAGGATAATTTCCATTCTTTATATTCTAAGCAGATCAATTTGAGCATTTTCTGCAAAAAGGAAAAAAGAAAATCACTCCTATATCCGTGGTTACAATCCGGTGTTCGTCGATCCCTTTTATCCACTGGCCGGAATTGCGCAGTTTTGCGCATCTGCCGTCCGTGTCATTACGTCAGTTTAAGTGTCTCATAAGTTATTCACGAGCAACTTAGGCGATTCTTCTCAGATTCTCCGCTCTTGCACAAGAGCTTTTGCTACCTTTATCAGTTCAACTTACGATCTACGTTCCAACTCAAGGGGCAACCGTTAGAGGATATCCGTCGACGACCGCCCGTTTCCTGCATTGACGGGTGTGGTGCGGCAGGCGACAATCCCCAATTTTGTGCCTTTCAAAAACTCTCCTGTGTCAAAGTGACACCCCGGGGGACTACGGGGTGGGGAGTGGGGGCAGATACATTACTCAATGCCACAAGTTGAAATCCGTGAAAGTCATTGAGACGGATGATACACAAGCTCCATTTTTCGCCGATTGTCGCCTTCCGCGTGCCCCCCTGCATTGACACCACTGCTGGCGCGCATTTTTGGAGCCATTCCAGCTTTACAGTGCCTGCAGCGCGCGAGGACTTTTCAGTTCGCAGCAGCCTGGTCATTCTCGCCTCAAACACTTACTGGTTTTCCGTTTCTTTCGGTTCACTCGAAGACCGAACATCCTACGAGTTCTAAATTGAAAAATACTGAAAGGCCAGGAACGGATTTCTGACATGTTTCCTAATTTCTTCCCTTTTCTACCGAAGAATGATTTCAGAATCACGAACTATCGCCCCGGGCAAAGTTAGGAAAAAGAGTGAGTTTTTGTATGCAGCTGCGGCTATCATGGCGTTCTCTTGGGTAAGACTACTCAAATGTTTAATTCTGCAGTCTACATCACGTCCCGATGTAAGCGTGTTGAAATCGCCATTTCAGCAGTCTGCCCTAAGAAAAGTGGCAAATCATATGATGACACTGAAACATGCATTCCCTGTCATAGCCATAATATCCACCAGTACTTCAAAGAAACTCATTCTTCTTCTCAATTCCGCCCGAGTCGACGGTCTTACATGGAGACGAGTATGAGTAAGTGCTGTGATGAAGAAAGAAAAGAAGAAAACGAAGAAAAGACTATTTGAAATGATTAAACAACAGGAGAGATTATAGGTTAGGGATGTTGCGAGATGAAAAGCCCCTACGTGTTACAGGCACTGTAAAGCTGGAAAGGCTCCAGAAAAGCACGTATTGTGAATGAAAAGGGGCGATCGTCGACGAATATCCTTTTGACCGCGGCGATCGAACGGTATTTGATAGTCGTACTTGCCATCTCAAAGGCAGTGGCTCGGCAGGATAACAAAATTAGGATATTGATCGTTCTCGATATCCCTGGACGAGCAAGTCCAAGACTGTGCTTTGCAGCTTCAAAGCATATCAATGACCCGCTTTTCCAGAAGTGAGTGCTATTCAGGTGGACGGCGTATGCCTGCCCTCGAACGCGATTGGCATAAAACATTCGAATATATTCGTATTCGAAATTCGATATTCGGAGTTCTTTCATTTTCGAATAATATTCGAAACTCGAATAATTGAGAAAACGGAGTTTCGAATAAAATTCGAAAACTCGAATAATCAAAAAACGAGGATTCGAATATTATTCGAAAACTCGAATAATCAAGAAACGGGGTTTCGAATGTTTTATTCGAATGTTTATTCGAATATTTATTCGAATTCGTATTCGAATGAACTTCGTATTCAGATTATTCGACTTTGTTGCAGAGCAAACTGCCGAGTATCAAGCTCACTTCGTCCGGGTGGAGGACTATATGTCGCAGAAAAAGGGCGGTCCCCGCGGTCATTTGCGACAAATACGCATCCTTGTACATGCGCGGACATGCGTTCCTGCAAGGAATCCGCGCGGGACTCCTCCAAATTCGGCGACATATAGTCCTCCACCCACTTCGCCCGCGTTTTTTTCGCAAAATTCGGTAATGCATCTTTTTGCATTCGTGATGACTTTTGGACTGTATGGAATGTCGCATTCCTTCGACTGCTTGCGACAGTAGAAAAATAGGTGTGGGTTTTAATTGATGATTTTTCAGTCAATGAGATAGTTCACCCTGCTATTGACACCAAAATAGCAAAGAAGCTATCAAATTCAAGCTCATGTTCCGAGTTCGTATATTGAAAGTGCTTTGAAATGCCTATTTTTCTTTCTTTGCACTGCTCATGCTTGTGGTACGCAAAGCCCACACTAGTGAGCATTCTTGCTCGCATAAGTTACATTGCACAACGGCCTCTATTCGCTACTTTAGAGATTTTTTGCGAATTGATGTATTTTGAGTAAACGACATCGCAGTTGTAGTGGTGGATTAGGCGGTTTAGATCGCCGTACGCGATTTGCCAGTTATGAAATGTCTTCAAATGTAACGCCAGCATACCACAAATGTTTAGCTTGTACAACTTACTAAAAAGATGAATACCTTGCATTCTGTACTTTAGAATAACTTTTGGACAATTTGTCTATAGCCAAACCACGTCGCCACTGAAATGCCTGCAGTATGCCCGGGGCTATAGGGGCATTCGTGCTCGCTTCGCGGAATAAACCACATGCCTTCGTCCACGGCTGGCTTATACCACATAAGACGAAAGTCTCCGATGAACAGGCAATGTATCGTAGCATTTGTGGCATTCAAGTACATATTTGGCCACCGTTACTGCTTTGAAAGATCGCACACCTAGCGCTATGAAGCCGATCAGGTCGTTAGGTGCTTACACCGAGTTGCAGTGTTTCTCATTTTAGATTTCAGCTCCAGCCAATGTCATCTGTTATTCTGCTAAACGTCTTTGAAATCTAGTGGAAGCCTGACAAATAAGGTCTGCTGTCGTAAAGCCGCAGGATCAAGCGTATAAATGCGGTTCCTACCCGCACGGTGCATAACGCAAGGATCACGAGGTGCAGCCGCTTACACGACGCTCGCGACCGCTTGAAGATGGCTGGTGCCTTCGTTCGGCAGTAGACTCCTGGCTATAAGTCTCAGAGAATGCCAAATGAAACGAGTTGTTTTAGCTGCGGGGCCGGGAGTTGGTACAAGGAGTAAGTGAGGGTGCTGATTATGGACAAAAATTTACTTTACCGATTTTATCGATTTTTAGAGAAGTTTGAGCTGCGGGGCTGGGTGTTGGAACAAGGGGGCAAGTGAGGGTGCTGATCATGAATAAAAATTTACTTTATCGACTTTGTCGATTTTTGGAGAACCTTGAGCTACGGGGCTGGGAGTTGGTACAGGGGGTAAATGAAGATGCTGATTAAAACCAAAATCTATTTTATCAATTTCAGCGATTTTTAGAAAATTTCGAGCTAGGAGTTGGTATAGGGGATACGAGGGTGCTGATTATGAATGGATCGGCTTTAGCCAGATATGTCGGCAAGCTTGAGATATGGTTGCTCTACTTATTCGATAAATCATTCGAGTATTTATTCGATGTTCGACTTCCAATGTTCGAATATATTCGATATTCGTTCATTCGATATTTTTGATTTTCCGATATTCGGAATTCATTCATTCGAGAATTTTTGAATGTCGAATTTATTCGATATGCGTTTATTCGAGATTTTTTATTTTCGAATTTATTCGATATTCGTTTATTCGAAATTTTTCCTTTTCAAATTTATTCGATATTCATCCATTCGATGAAAAATTTTCGAATTACCCAAGTATACTTTACAGCCCTCTGACAGGGCCCGGCACGAGGTGGGCAAACGGGGTTTTCCAAAACGAATTACCCTTTGATCCCAATAATTTTACGAATACCCCATTGAGCCCAAAAATGACGCTTTGTGCTTGTGCAACGAGAGTATCGGCCACACTTCGCCTAAAATCGCTCAAAAGCGCCCAAATTGCTCAAATTCCTCAAATTACTCCTCAGCTGTATCAAGAAAAAAACAGGAAGAAAAATAAGCAAGAATAATGATGGAGGAATGAGAAAATATCAAAGTAACGCAGTCGTAGGAATGAGAGACGCCGTTCCCGCGCGTATCGATTGACTGGGGCGCGCTTTCCATCTTAGAAAGCTAGGCTGCTGATGCGATTTTGGGCTCTAACAAGGACAAGAGTAGGAGTTTCGGAACCAAATTTTCACCATGTAGTAAACTTTAGGTGTACAACAGATCTATGTAAAAATTTTGAAGAAATTATGTGAACTGAAAGTTTTGCCCACCTCAGGTGGGCATTAGGTGGGCAATTGCCCACCTAATTTGGAAAAAAGTTGAGCACGCTCTTCATTCACATAAGTTTTTCATAATTTTTCATACATTGTTCCTTAGTCCTACTGCGCGTATACACACCAAGTCCCGCACGATCTCGTTTTTCTGCGCTGCAAACGAGCCATTTTTCCATTTTCTTGATAGGGGGAAATTTTCAGAAAAAAGCTTGCCCCAACCTTCAGTCACATAATTTTTCAATGAAACTTCTAAATTAAGCCTTGCAGGCCTGTGTTCATGTATCTACCAAGTTCCATAACGTATGGTCATCTGTGCGCTGCAAACGAGCCATTTGAACTCACATCTTCATTTACCAGTTTTGCAAAATTTTTGGAAAAAATGCTTATTACTCCTCCCATTCACATAAGTTTTTCATAATCTTTCATACTTGGTTTCTACTAGCCTCTCTTCGTTCGCTTAAGTAATTTGGTGCTATATCGTTACGCCTGCATTGAGAACTGATCGTAATCATGCTGTTCAACGGCATCGCTTATGCGACGTCGCGCACGCGGCAATTAGCGGGGGCGCGGCGTAGTGCGCGCGAACTCTGCTGTGCGTTGAGGCTTATGAAAACTACTTCTCATTCAATCAGATGTATGAGGTAACAAGCATAATTAGACCTTCTTTTGCTTGCACTTGGAATCTTCTTCCGGGGCTCCGCCCCGAACCCTGCAAAAACGATTTCGTCCTTGCTTTTTCCGAAAAACGGTTTCCAGCTTGTCATTTGCCCACCTCGTGCCGGGCCCTGCCCTCTGATTTACAAAAAGAGCTCGCGAAAAGGTGTTCGATATTCAGTGGAGAACCGACCGTTTTCTTTACGACCTCCGGGTCTCCAACGAAAAGAGTGCGCAAAGGGCGGCTATATTCAGTGGTGGATACTATAGTTGAAACGATCGAAAAATTTCATCGAACGAATGAATTTCGAATAATCGGCTTTTGAAAAAAATTCGCACGAACGAATATCATTTGATCTGTGATTTTCAGATTATTCGAATTCGAATATTCGAATAATGCTACATTTCAAAATTCGAATGAACGAATATTCGAATAAATGGGATTGGTCGAACATTCGACTATTCGAGTAATCGAATAATTACATATGGTCGAATATTCGACTATTCGAATAATTCGAATAATCTAGCACCTCAAACAATGCTGGTTTTTTCGGTGTTCATGGTCTTCTAAGGTGGCTACTAAGCCTTACTTAGTAATCGGTTCAAGTCCGCATTTATTCTTCCTCACAGAAGTTTCTCCCGAAGCTGCACAAAACTTTTTTTCAAAGCTAAAGATTTAAAATGGAAAACCTTTTGGATTAGGTAGTTGTTTGTAATTTTTTTGTAATGGTCAGCAATGCGTGAGTTCTAAGACTAGCATGGGGGGAGCACGGGGATGGCCTACAATGATAGAATCAGCATACAGATAGAAAATAGAGCAATTTTCGAACTACAAGGTAATATTTTTAGATTCTTTTAATTTGCTGTTTTTAGCTTCAGAAACATCATTTCTTCGAAAGTCTCGATTTTTTTTCACTTGTAGCTTCAAAAAGTTAATTCTTCGGAAGTCTCGATTCTTTTCAAAGTCATAAAACACGATACTGCAGCAAATAACGAAAGCTTTTGAAGCTTTTGCGAATTGAAATATGATTTTTATCAAACATTATGCATGCTACATAACCAGGTTTGGCTTTGAAAAAACAGCTTTTTGAAATTTTCGGCACTTTTAAACGTGGTAAACGTAATCAAAACCCGCATTTTTTATCAAACAAATAATTATAACAAGCTTGATAAACATGGATGTAATCTAAAATGAGTACAATGTAGCCAAAGGCCTGCTCTACGTAACAATTAACAGCGCTCTTTGAAATATCATGATGAAAATTTTCAAAATTCAGTAAAGATTTGGCGTTACTTCTGAGCTGCTCAGAAAGCAATGGCGATAACATTGCAAAGACAGAGTAGATCAGAGAGCAGATACAGCTGTAAGAAAGAAGACAAAAATATGTATCAAATCGTACCTAAGTTGTCCATGGGCTGGTGTTCTGTGAGTTCTAGTAAGCGATGAAAAAAACAGACAAAACTTTCGCGACAATTCAATACTTCTGTGCTCATCTAAATCCAGAAAAAGAAAATTCATGGAAGTACCTGTATATTAGCTGATAATCTAATACTTGTTTGAATTATCAATCAATCACTGAGTCTCACAGTTTCTGCTGTAGGATTGAATTCTCACAAAGTTGATTTAATTGTATTGTTGAGAATTGTAATTTGTTGTAAGGGATCTTCCATATCTTTTACTCAGGTTCAAAATAATTATTGTTCAATCTACACGCCTACTCAAAGTATTTTTCCTCTACGAACTTTGCAACATTCTAACACTAGTTTTCTACGTCTTCGGACTATAAGGGCAGCCGATTTGAGTATAGTGACTAATATACAGGCTGTCGCACAAGTCAAGCGGCTCAGGTCTTCACGACCGTCTTGCTCTAGCCTTGCGCTCTAACGTATCTTTCAGGTATATCTTAACATGCGAGCGGTGATTAGACTGGCAAGGCAAGTGAAGATCTTGAGATGAAGGAATGAATGTTGCCTTTACCTGCTGCCTTAAAGGCAGTGTCCGGGCAAAAACTCGATTTTGAGATTTTGTGCTTACCCGGGCCTATTCGCTATGCTGAATCCGAAAATCCACATTGGAAAGCGCGAAAACGACGAAAAAGGACTCTAACACTGGAGGGAAATTAGCAAGTGGGCGGGGTCTTCCCCACTCTAAATTCGCGCTCCCAGCTTCGGGGGCGATCTTTTTGATTCCGGTTTCAAGTCATTCGTTTGCACTTGATCAGTAGTGATGTCAGGGCGGCTAACGGATTCGAGAAGATTGCTCTGGAAGCTGGAAGCGTGAATTCACAGTGGGGAAGGCCCCGCCCACTTGCTGATTTCCCTCCAGTGTTAGAGCCCTTTTTCGTCGTTTTGGCGCTCTCCAATGTGGATTTTCGGATTCAGCATAGCGAGTAGGCCCGGGTAAGCACAAAATCTCAAAATCGAGTTTTTGCCCGGACACTGCCTTTAAAGGACTGCTGGTCCTTCACATGCCTATCCAAGCTGTTTGAGGAGCAGTGGTCCGCTAAAGGGCGCCTAATAACGGCTTTTCTTCACTTATCGCATCTCAACTTCTCAGACGCGATTTCCAGAAGATAATTTAGCACTTCAAATGAGTTATGCATAAGACCTGTCATCACTATGTTCTGGCATGACTCCGACTCATGCCTCAAAAAGGGAAGCTTGCTAGCCATTCTGTCATATGATATTTCATTTGTGTGATTGGCCGATTGGGTACATACTTGTACTCAGCGTATACCAGTTGAAGTTTTCTTTTGACATGGAATGTTCAAATGAATGTACTTAAATATTCGAATATTCGAATAACTGTCTTTCAAGTTGGCTCGAATATTCGAATATTCGAATAACTGTCTTGAAAAATTTCTCGAATGAAAGAATATTCGAATAACTCATTTTTTCAAATCATTGAATGAACAAATTAGTCAAATACAGGGCCTTTTCACTTATTCAACTATTCAAATAATCGAATAATTGGACTTTCTCGAATATTCGACTATTTGAATATTCGAATAGTTGAATTTTTTCGAATAAATTATTCGAAAACGAATATTCGGTTCTAACTATAGTGGATACCAGCTGTTTTTTTCCTATCCACTGGCCTTTTGAGAAAGCGCGCAAAGAGAGGTTCAATATTCAGTGATATATAATTACCAACTCACCCCTTTACTCGTCTATGGTCTCTTACGGAAAAAGCACGCAAAAAAATTTGCCATTGATTAATGGTATATGATGCTGCTACGCGTAACTTTATCACTTCTGGGTTGTAAACTTCAAAAAGTGGGACGTAGGCCGAATAAACCAATGTAGTAGTTTAGTATAGACCGAGATTGTGCCACTACATTGTAGGAAATGCATTGAGCAACAATTCCAGTGAGTATAGGTTAGGCGAGGTGCAGAAGTGAGCATTCAAGCCCATTCATGTCACTATTTTGAGCCTGGCAAATTAGATGCTTTTTTTAGGCAAACAATGGGTATCACACGGGTATCATTCATATCCAGTTAGTTGTCGACGAAGTAAGTTATCTCCTTATAGGGGGTGTCCCAAAAGTATGTATGCACTGTTTGATCGTTGATATCTCTTTTCCCAAGAAGTCTTTTGCCTACCTCCAAGTACCATTTTGTAGAACTTGCTTCAACTTACATTCACAGTATGAAGCGGATCAATGATCGCCCTATGTTAATGTAGGGTTACGGTAGAGACTTCAAGCTTTTGAGACATTATGGGCCCTATTTTGCCTCAGAAAGCAAACAAACAACCTGAAAATTTTCCTACTAAGCTAGTTCAAGCCGATAAAATCAAACATGAAGTGTCGCACTTTAGCGCAATGCTTCCTTCATAAGTCATGCCAGATAAACCGCAATAGCTGTTTTTACAATGCTCCATAAAATCGTGATTACCCAATTGAGAAGCTTTGCAAGCTCATAAAAACTCGAGTAACAAAATCAGCGAGCGTAAAAACCCTGGTACACCACTTTTCAGATTTTCTGGAAACTTTTTTTAAAACATGGTTAATGCGCAATATAAACTGAAAATTCCTACCGTAATCCTACGGTAGTAAAGAGCGGTCGATGATTTGCTCCATACTGTAGATCTAAGTTGAACCCAGCTCAGGGCCCGGCACGAGTCGGTTTCCAGGGTTTTTGAAAACGAAGTCTCCCCTGACTTTCGGAAGTTGTACGAAATCCCCTCTGACCTACCTACTTAGGAAAAGATGAAAACAAGAAAGTTACTAGTTTGAATTAAAAAAACGTAAGATAAGAAGTGAAAATCCAGATTAGAGATGAATACTACGCATGCACAAGAGTTTGGCATTGGGGCGCGATATTTAACAAAGCGATTTATGAAGAAATTGAAGCAAAAAACAAAGGAAGGCAGTGATATGAAAATAGTTTCATGCTCAGGGATAAATTTTTGACCGGGAAATCCGTCCATGATAGAAAAATCCAAAACTGATGTAAAGTGACGAAAATATATGCTCCAGACGATCTCAGATCGTTTGGTGGCCGTCTGGAGACGATCTAATTTTGGAAAAGTTATTTCTTCATATAAGTTTTCAAATCTTTTTAGCAGTTCTTTTGCAAATAATTTTCCATTTATACAGTTCAATTTTGATGTCATTCGACTGTGTGCGCGCTGTAAACAAGCAATTTGTTCATTTTAGCCTTGCTTTTAAATCGCGCGCACTTTTCCCCATACACGATGGAGCATGTCAATCGTGTGATACCTTGTTCGAAAAGCTTGTGTTCGACCAAATGGCGCTTATTCTTGATGTTCTGCCCCGACTCGTCAAAAACGATATCTCCTTTGTTTTTTGCTCCAAAAACGAAGTCCAGCCTGCTTCCAGACGATCTATGTCGGGCCCTGACCCAGCTCTACAATCGTAACTGAAGGTGGGCAAAAGAATTCTTGGAAGAAGAGATCCCTGTATATGAAACAGAATGTCTGTTTGTTTGTTTGTCTGTGTGTACGTATGTTCCGGAAAGAAAATTTCATTTCTGAACCGATCCGAACCAAACTTTGCAAACATACACTTCAGTGCGGGGCGGGTGTTGTAGGCTACTTTTCGCTAATGATCGATATCGATTATATCGATTTTTATTCATTTTTAGTATAGTTTCACCTACGGGGCTGGAAGTTGGCACTGGGAGGCAAGCAAGCATTCTGATTACGAATACAATATTGGTTTCTGAAAATATTGATAATTTTCACTAATTTTATTAATTTTTGCAAAGTTTGACCTATAGGGCTGGGGATGGTCTAGGGGGATGAGTGAGCATGCTGATTACGAGTGCAACATTAGTTTTTGAATCGTCTGTCCGATTTTATCGATTTTCGCAAACTTTGAGTTGCAGGGCTGGGAGTTGGCATAAGGGGTGGCGCGGGAGCAGGGGGGGGGGGGGGAGGGGGGAGAAGGAGGGCACGCTGATTACGAAAACATAATGGGAACATAATGGTGAGTAGGGTCACGGGGCAGGGAAATGTGCAAAAAATCGGATAGTGAATTGACGGGACCGGGTATGCCAGCTAGTAGGAAACATGCAGAACTCAAAGAAAGTCGCTAATTAATCTAATTATTCTAGTAATCATTGACACCGTCAAGCGACGCGCGAGACGCGCGGTGATATGCTTGTTCCAGTACAAATCGCAATCATGCAGTTCTCGCAACGTGTTGGCTGCTCGCCGTGGCCGCCCAGGCACTGCCACCCGCCAGTCAATTAAGAGAGAATACATACAATAACCGGTAAGCTGAGAAACAAATGAATGCTTGATCTTTAAACGCTTTCCTTTTCATGAAACCTGTCTGCCTCCTCATCTTTTAATTTTCGCAAAAACGTGAGAAGGGAAAGATTATTTTTCGAGCAGTAATTTTTTGACCCCAACTTCGAGATCTTAAGATTTTCACCGAAGTAGTAGTCGCTTCGGAATTGACTCCCCAATTCAATTATACGAAGAAAAAAAGCTAGGGCTTGAGCATTTCTCAATAATGATTGAATACAGAAGCGTGCATAGAAAGTGTATGTAACCGCAACGGACCGATTTGCCGCGATGAACAATCAACTCTTACTTAGTCGCAGCATTTTGGAGTTTCAAAACTCTCACTTACCGATATGTCCACCGGATAAATATTGGAGATCGGGAACTTGCATTTGTTCTCGAAAGGATGAAAAGTTATTTCTTCCCCCTTATCTTCTTGCGCTCGTGATTCACCCCTGGAATGGAAGCACAATGGAAACGTCCAAGCTAAAGCACTCTGATTGAAAGCAAACATAAGAAAACAGCTCAGCTGAGCCTAACTTAACTTCAACAAGAAGTTTCCTTGGATACAATATAAAGCTGTGCGTCTGTTGTAAGTTCGTTTGTATCTCTGCATGCCTGGTTGTAAGTATGTTCCGCATAGAAAATTCGATTCCGATCCGAACCAAACTTTCACATACACTTCCGCTGTGTGTGTCGCTACTAACAGGGAAGTATACTTGGTGACTGTGGTCATTCATATTGAATTGTATATCAAAAAATGCGCCTTTGAATGCTGGTTCGAAAACTGTTTTCTATATCTGCGAAACGATAAACGAGTGGATCTATGATTATTCCTTGAGGATGAATTGCGTTACTGCGTAGGGTTAGAATCTTCAAGAGAAAATTTTCCCAACCTTTCAACTGCTGGATATGATTTAGACAATTGTGAATACAACAGTACTTCGCCTGAGATCTTTTTTAATAGCATCAAACGGTAACTAGACCAAATTCGGTGATTAATGATCCAAAAGTTCCCTAATTTTCCTAGGAGAAAGTGCATAATTTCCTTCAGAAGATTTTCGCTATCGAGCGCGGATTCAGAATCAGCGTTTCAAGATGCATCTTATGGTATACATCGCATTTCAAATGGCCACGGTGACCAAGTATCTTTCCTATCAAGCTACTTCGTTACCATGCTTTTGTCAGTTTTTTTGCAAATTTAACTACGATCACGAACACACTATTATATTTCGGAGTTCCCTGTCACCTTCATCGAAGTTATCGACTTTTTTGCAAAGTTGGAGCTTCGGGGCTGGGGCTTGGCAGAGGGGGGTAAGTGAGCACGCTGATTATGAATACATGGAATTTTTTGGAGATGTCGAGCATTTTTAGCTAATTAGTCGATTTTTTGAGAAGTTTGAGCTACTGGGCTGTGAGTTGACACAGGGGGGTAGGTGAGCATGCTGATTACGGAGGCAGGGTATGGCATATAGATTTAGGACCGGCACAAGGAGTTGCACGGAATTATAGCATGGTGATTTCTATCCTAGTGTGTTGACAAGGCCGGGCGGAGCCGGGTATGCCAGTTAGTACCAAATATTATACTTATAGTATTATGTAAAATTTTGAAAACTTGACGCAATATTCTTCCCCAAATTAGTCATCTTTCAAGACGCCAGTAGAACGACTGGCCCGTCCCAAAGCATAAATTTCTACGAACTCATGTAAGATTTGGAGTTTCATCGATGAGTACTCCTTCATCCAAAAAGCTCCATTTGGGCAAAAAAATCAATTGCTGTGCCTGTTGCCTCTCTTTTTTGAAATGAACAAACTCAATAAAAAATTACTGCGCTCCAAACCTTGGAGTTTGCATCTGCGCCATTAAGTTTTGCCCGTTTGTTCTCTTTCCTCTCCCCTTTTTTCCCTCTCTCTTCCATGCTTCGTTTTTATCCGCTTGTTGGGGTCATACCTATTCTCAACATCGCAACTAAATTAGAATTGTTCCCGCATCCTGCATTTTCGATGTCTTACTCTGCGTACGCGTCTTTATGTGTCAAATCGGACTCCATGAAATTATTGGAGACAAGGAGAGGCTTCGGTTTTTCGTTTTCTAGTAGACTAGAAGGGACTGTGCTGTGACAATATCACTTACAACGATATCATGTAAAAGGGTATGGAACAAAGTAACGCAGTACATTTTCAAATTAGTCGCCTTCTGCGCCACCATTGGGTCGTCATGGAGCATACGTTCCTGACAATTCACACATTTCTGAAATTCTCTATCCCTGCTTTTCTCTCGCGGACAAAACCAACCTTTCTGCCGAAAAACCTTCTAGTGTTTTTCGTCCCCTTTGCTGATATCGCGCTGCAATGCAATAATAGCGACTACAGCGCTCACTAAGTTTGCAAAACCATTTATATGTTACACGTTGACTTCCACAATTTATTTCAGCTCAGGAACCAAAACTGGAATTGCGGGCGTCCGCCTTGCAGGATCGCGCCTTTTCGCAATTACAATACATATATCCTATACTTTTAGAAACACACGTTTGCATCTCCTCATTCTCTTCGGTCTTTAGGTAAGCTTAAAGGCACCGTCCACCCAAAATGACCTATGAGATTTCAATGTCCAACAGTAGCGGAGCCCTCAACGGTGTAACTGCCCAACTCGCGCTGTCAGAGCTCGCTTCCAAAGCGAGAAAATCGCTTCGAAAATCCTTCGGAACGTTCGTCCAGCCCACTCAGTGATTTCGCCTAACAGGCGCAAAGTTTAAGAAACCGATCGAATCATGCGAGAGTGCGTCTCTGCCTCTGAGCCCACAGCTGGCCCGCGGCATACCGGCAGGCGCAAGGAGTGCTCGTCTACTGCGGATTCTGAAGGCCATCCAAGACTCAATAATTTAAGCTTTCGTTCAATTTTAGGCCTGGAATTGGACTCAGCATGCGTAAGAAATGCTAAAAAGGGCAAAAACTTAAGATCGAGGATACGAGTGGACGCTGCCTTTAAGCTAGCAAGGTCTCCAGCAAAGAGGAGCGCTGCTCTATATGAAGTGCTTCCGCCTAAATCCGTTTGAGAGAGGGTGTAACTAATCAAGCTTTTACTAACTGATTCCTTCATGCTTTAGTCTAGCTTCGCTACAACAATACATCAGTTTAGATAATATTGTAAGTTGTTCTATTGTTTATTTTCAACCGGAAGAGAATATTATGCTCAAAGAGGGGGAAAATGATCAAGTTTGCGAAAAGATAGCATTGTTAATTTCCAAATAGTCCAAAACTTCGTATTCGAAAAGGCAAAAGACGACCGGTGCCGGGCTTGAGAGAACATATGGTATACCGCCTGTTAGAACCCCAGCGACCACGTGCCACTCGTGCCAGCCTTGTAAGAAAGGTGCGATGACTATGTACATTGAATTGCTGGCAAAATGGTTTTATGTGAAGATCTATTTCATATGATCCCACCTCGCTCTCCCTTAAAGGCAGGTTCCCGCAAAATCATGCACACCAGATCACTACGGGTGAGGGAACTTAGGTCCCCTGACAGCCAACTGAGATGTAATTTCGGAGGTCATGAGTTGTCAATAACGATAATTAACACATCTGCGGAGCGCATGCTAGGCCCCGCCTCGATCCAGATACCTTTCGCAACCTAGCAGAGGTCCATCAGGACTCGCCCAGTGATAATGAAACGGGGATTTCAAACGAAATTGAAATGCAAAGTTCAGTATCGAAATTTCGCCAAACAAAGTGAAAACCTGGATTTAGAAGTTTTCAAGTACGCTCTTTTCAAATATGGAAATCCCATCTGCCTCAAAGCTCACCACGGACCGCTTACTAAGAATGAAACAGCAAATTTCATACAAATTGCATTTGAAAATTCAGTATTGAAGTTTCACCAAACAAAGTGAAAACCTGGACTTAGGGGTTTTCAAGTACGCTCTTTCCAAATATGTAGAGATTTTCATAAGAACATGTACAAAGTTTGTAAAAAAAATTTAATTTTTTCGTATCAAAATTCAACCAATTCAAAAAAAACACAAACAGATTTTTTAATGCAGTGCATTGTGAACGGAGTTTATTTGGATCAAACAGCCTCAGACAAGTCCATAGGATGTAACGGTAGATTACTGCGTTCAATTCTTTCATCGACTAGTCTGTGTTCTATTTCATATAATTATTTTATCTCTATATATCTATATCATATATGGCTCAGCAAATGTACTTAGATGGTCTTCTTCATAAAATCGCCCAATTTCACGTTTTTAAGCTTGTTTTGCCATGAGTAACTGCTCATTGCTACAGGCAGTAAGATCGGATTCCTGTTCACACCTCAAATTATTGTCCATGGCTGGACGAACTGTGATCATGGTGTCTCTATGTCTTTGTTCCATTCATTATCACTTACCTGAGCGCAATTTTGTTTTCATGGAATTTGCCACTGTAAAAATTTTGATACTCGGAACGGTGAAGCGTCAAAATAATTCCACTAGCGAATACGATGAAATTCTCTGATATCTACGATATGTTTTCTTTTTGAATTGGTTGAAATTTGATACAAAAAAATTGAATTTTCTTTTACAAACCTTGTACATATTCTTATGAAAAAATTCTCTACATATTTGAAAAAAGCGTACTTAAAAACCCCTAAATCCAAGTTTTCAATTTGTTTGGCGAAATTTCGATACTGAACTTTGCATTTCAATTTCGTTTGAAATCCCCGTTTCATTATCACGGGGCGCGTCCTGGTGGACCTCTGCTAGGTTGCGAGAGGTATCTGGATAGAGGCGGGGCCTATCATGCGCTCTACAGATGTGTTAATTATCGTTATTGAAAACTCATGACCTCTGAAATTACTCTCAGTTGGCTGTCAGGGGACCTAAGTTCCGTTCCCCACGATCACTACTTATTGTTTGGGCCGCATACATTAACATCCCCACCGCGGAGTTAATCGCATCTTAAAAGGAAGCTTCATATCCTGAAATTCTGAATATTTCATGTCTAATTCGTAAGTATTCCTACTGTCCTTCATCTCAGACATATTGAGAGGAGCGAGAAGCTGTACAAGCCGCATTTTCCTGCTTTTTGTATGGTCCCCCAATGATCCCCTGCGGTAGACCGTCTCCTCAGTCATTTGTCTTCTTCAAAGTTAATGCGAACGTGCCAATGTTGCACTGTTTATCTAAACGAACAGTGCTAAGCATATTTCTGATAGGAACAAATGAGTTGTTAGAAATAGAGTTTCGATAAACCTCAACTTTCGACTGTGGTTGATCGCAAATCTCATCACTTCAAAACATCATTTGTTCTCATCAGAACCATGCTTAGCACTGTTCGTTTAGCTAAACAGTACAACAATGTCACGTTCTCACTAACCAAGAAAGAAAAATGAATTCAAAAAGACGGTCGGCAGCCGGGCATCATAGAAAAAGCTGCAAATGCGCCTTGTACAGCTTCTCAATCTTTTCATTATGTTCATAGCGAAGGACAATAGGAATACTTACGAATAAGTAAACAGTGTGAAACTCATAGATTTGGAGCTTGAAAATTTGAAGCTTCCTTTTATACTGCGATCCCTCCACGGCGGGGATGTTAATGCATGCCACTCTAAAAGTGATCCTTGGGCATATCACATATTTGTTTGCAGAATTTTAAAGACTAGAAAACGAGATTCCGTAAAATTATTTTTGCACGTTAGAAGAAGATACTTCTTACTGTGCTACTCCTACAAGGCTGGGATCTTGCACTGCATACAGACTTCAGCAGGAAATAAAATACGATATAAACATGGTGCTGACTGACCGCGCCGCAGAGCCTTCCAAGTGGATGCATACACTTCAGACTCCCGTTTGCATATGAAGATTTTGAAGACTAGCGCAGTTCTCATTTATCTCAATATAGAGGATGTCTATAAGCTACAGGCAATTTAGCCGCCATGTTATAGCATGCCATGAAAAAATATTTTACCAGGTTGGAGAGAAGAGATGTCGCTTTTTTCGGTTTTTTTAGCTAAAGTTCGTATTTCTCAGGAACTAAAGCATATCAAAGGCCCAAATCTCATGGGCCTTTGATATGCTATAGTTCCTGAGAAAGATTCGAAGATTTGTAGTACACGGAGCACGGAGAACTCCGCCCAGCACTACTAGGGGGCGGGGTTTGCCATTTTTCGTTTTTCGCGTTTCTCTAGATTTCTAATCGCGAGAAAAATATGGCAAGTGCACATATGGATAAGTGCACGTGTCTGCTACATGCTGGAGCAAGTGAGAGGTACGTAGGATTTTTTGGGGCGAAAATCCGACTTTGACACTATGAATTGCTTTCATGTTTTGACTTTGACCTTCGGGTAAACCACGATTTAAGCCAGTGTTCAGATGTCATCTTGTAGAGCTTGCTTTGCTCTATCGAGCGATACCCTTCAGATCTTTTTTCCGATTCGTTGCGTTGCTTTGCTGTAAAAAACGACGTTCTTCCTATCAGCCTAATACGTGATGTAAGCTCATACTTATCTGCCACCCTGTATATATTTATTTATTCATTCAACACAACACAGCCTGCACCAAAACAGCAAATGAAAAGAAAAAACACAAAACAGAACAATGGGATTGGATCACTTTGTCCCCTGCTGGAAGGGCTAGGTTCTTAATTTTCTCCAAGAAGTGAGTGGGACCCTGCCGAGATCCTTTTCCTTTACCCGGACGCGGTTACAAGGGCAGAAATTACTTGACTGACTAACTTAACCCAGGACGGATGAATCCGTCAGGGACCTCGGGCAAACGAGAAGGGGTGGGGACCTCTAGGTAGAGCGCTTACTAGTCTTCGATCTCCTCGAACGGCTATTCCAGCTAAGAGAACTTTATCAAACTCAAAAGATAGTGGACTGCAAAAAATGTAAGTTAGCATGCAAAATGCAAGTACGAATAAAATCCTTTCATAATCATCATCACTACTTTTTGGAAACGCATTCGACGTGCATAGCTCAATCTTCAAACTGAGCATATAGCGGTGACAGTACCAATCGCGTATATGCGTACGAATGGTCACACAAGGTGATAACGCAAGACCACCAAACGCGAGGACACCCATAATTCGCCGCAAATGCAAGCGAATAAGGACCATACAATACGCATGGAAGCGAATTCCACGGAATTCCAGTGATTTTGTCACAACTTCACTCAAAATGTGTGTATTTTGCTGTTGTAATAAAGGAATTAGTGCAAAAGTCCAAAACTTGGCAAGCAAGCGAATATTAACGATGTTCGTCAAAACAGAGGAAAATGAACGAATCTCGGCAAAACAAGGCAATATCAGCGAATCTTCAGTTCGCCGATGTTCAAGGTCTGCAAAACGTTTACAAGTGTTTTTTTTCTGCAAAATTACTCAGAATTCTTGCAAGAAATTATTTCGCTCGGTAACAGGCTAAGCCATCTTGCTGTACCTCAAACGAAAGAATTAAAGGCATTGGAAAGGAATCTATTTTCTATTAGGTTGTCCCATAAGTATTTTCATACCTGACTTTTCAGCGACATAAGTCAGTTCTTCTTGAACTCCTAATAAAATGCAGGATACCCTTCGAAAGATCAAAGCAAGCTCTACAAGATGGCTCTCAAAAGTTTGCAATAAGTTCAATCTGCAACGAGTTCCGAGCCAAAATAGAAAAATTTCAAATTTTTCGAAAAAACGAAAATCATCATATCTCAGTTCAAAACAACTCTGCAAATTTCCTGCTTTCTCATGCATATACTCTCCTCATCGGATATGTATACATGCTCTTGCTGCATTTTTCTGACGGCTAGAAACCGAGAAAAAATAATGCTCTCAATTTTTAAACTTTATCTGTATCAGTTCTGTGTTCCCCGCAAATAGGTGTTTATATAGCGTATTAACTCAGGATTAGCCGCAAATTTGCAGCCTTCTAGGTGCTCTAGTTCTTGAGAAATATCGAATTGAAGGTCCGAATATGAAAAGACTTATGGGACAACCTAATAGTTTGCGGTATGTGATGGAAAGTCCACCCGGGTGAACATTGCAGGGTTCGAATATCCAGTATTTACTAGGTATCAAAATGGTTTGTCGGGATGCAGCTATGACCCAACAACTGCTCGCGATGGAGGTTGGCCTAAGACAACGAACCTCGGACAGTGACCTCCGCCCGCCGGCAGGAGCCGGTGCCTTCTCCCCCTTTCCCCTTCCTCTTTTGCATATATCTTATATAATAAATATTAGAGTAAGACTTATGTAAACCCGCTACACATCAGGTAAAGGCGTCATGAACCTTTATCCTGACATGGAAGTCCCGGGAAGATTTTTTTATTCAAATTTCAAAACTAAATTTTATCCTAATCAATCACCTTATGGAAAATAATTTTTGATCCCCTCCTTCCCCCCCCCCCATCTAACATTCAACCGTCTGGAAGGAGTCACCCAACAACGAATGAAAGCGAGTGTGTGAGTTCCAACTATTTTGTTAATTTATCTACTAATCACTGTGTGCAGTGAAGATATTTAATCATTTCAGAAGGAATAAAATTTGAAAATTATATAAAACAAAATAAAAATTATTTACAGTCCTGCGAACAGTCCCATTTTGTCAACTCTTTCTTTCGTAAAGCGCTCGCATTTTCCGTGATTCCGTGATCCGTGAATCCGTGAATTTAAAAGCGCATTTAGCAGCCGTGATCTGTGAGTCCGTGAATCCGTGATTTTTTTTCTTTTGAAAAAATATATTGCCGTGATTCCGTGATCCGTGAGTCCGTGAAACCGTGATTTTTTTTTAAAAAAACTTAATTGATTTTTCTTTTTTCCTTTTTCATATTAGACGATGGACTTGTTCGCAATTGCTAGCTCAAAATCCAAAACTGCAGTATTAGACCCAGAAAGATAAATCTGCTGGCCCACTGCAGATAACTTCTGCTGGGAAGTGTCGACCAATCGTAATGCTTCGAACTCTCAGGCAATCTAGCAAAACCCAGTGCTACTGTCCGCGCGCGGTGACCCCCTTTGGCTAAAAAGCAACGCAGCGGCCCTCGTAAGTTGTAAGCATGTGACCCGCGACAAATATATTGTTACTTGAGCGAATGACCTTCCAGCCAGATAGCGCAAGCTCGCGTCTGCTTTGTGTGGCGATAAGCCTTGGAACAGGATTAATAATTGCGTAACCTATCCTCTTACGATTATGACATACGGGCAGTAACAACATTTGCACGGTATGACCCCTTAGCGTCTGTTCTTATGCAACTTATACAGCCAACAACAACAGTTGCGCCCTATATGCCGCTGCCGTATGTCTTACGCAACTTATATTATCGTAATATTTACTTTCTGCTGTCGAATAACAAAACATGCTTAGAGATTAGGATATGCACCGTTTAGCAAGAGTGAAAGAAAAAAAAACGAAAGCTTTAGTAATATTCCGCGCCTCACAGATAAAAATAGCACTCAAATCATTCTTAGTGCAGGATCGTACTTTTGGAGATTTACCGCGTTTTGTTAAAATTTCCCATCCATTGAACAAACTTCGCAAAACAAAATGCAGCTTTTCTTTGGAGCAAGGAGTAAGAAATAGCATTCCAAGAATTAAAGCATGCCCTAGTGGATGCGCTTGTTTTAGTGCTTCCTATTCCAGGAAAACCCCATATCATCCACACCGATGCATCAACCATCGGTCTCGGCGCGTGCCTCCTACAGTCAATCCGGAGACTAGTAGTGAACATTTGATTGCACAATGCAGCCGCCGTTTAACAAGACACGAGAGGAACTGGCAACTATTACATTAGATTATACGTTGCTTTTACGGTAGTTTCGTGTTGATAACTGACCATACAGCGCAAAGAAAAAAAAATCTCCCATGCGTAGGTTAGATCTCGTGCATCGCCGTGCTAAGCAAAAGCAGATATTTATTTGTCTCTTTTTAGTCAATCATGTAGATTCTGATGGTCTCCACTATGAGGAACACTCGGCATGCCTCAAAAGTTAGATGATAATTATGCTGCTTAAGGCGAAAAAAAATTAGGTAGTATGTCCACTGAATCTGAAGTAGTCAAACAAAAGCGCAAGTCAAGTCGATATTCGCAAAATGCGTAACCTCCACACCCAACTTATAACTCACATTTTTTGAGAAAGCTAATTTTTAGAAAAAAAATCAAGCGAAATTGCTTTGACTGTATTTTTCAGTATATCTTCCGAATGCCTTTTGATCAGTGTTACAAAAAAAATTTTGTATTGCAAAAAGCCTTGTGTCGGTAACTCCTAAATATTTTTCAACTACATAGACTCATTCGAGGTGAATAATGACGAAGACAATACAGTATTATCATATTTGCTATGTATAATCTTTTCAAAACTTTGAAAATAAAATTATGATGCAGCTAATTTCACAAAAAAAATTCTTGGAAATGGTTTTATTCCCCAAGTTAGGAGATTAAAAAAATTCTCTGACTATCTAACCTTCAGGAAGTAATTTTTGCAACGTTTTGTAAGTATTAATTCATTCATGTGCCTTGCTCCTACTAGGTCTACTCTGTGAACCTTCCGAACCTTCTTTCAGTAAATACTCTTCGATATGATATACCGTAGGCAGGCTGTTGCTGATTTTTTCTTGAAATTTCTACGAGTAATGAAAAAGAACCAAAATATCCTTCATTTAAAATTTAAGAAACATTTCAAGAATGTTATATTTGTAGGGCCAAGCATCTGAAATACGCAACTATACAACTCTGCTCGCATATTTCAGCTCACTTCCACTCAGTTTTTGAAAATTCAAAAAAACTCAAATTTTGCGCGGCTAGCAAAATTTCAGCAATTGACCGGTTCTGGTATCCCCCCCCCCCAAAGTTGTAATGATGTAGTGCCAATGTCTAACAAAACATTTTTCATCTCAGTTATCTTACAAAAAAAGAAAGGAGTACAGACAGCATCAGAATTTTGCTTTACAACGCGTATTTGTGCACTATCTCCAAAAGAAAAAAAGCAAGCTCACTTATGCAAATCTTGTTAGTCTCCAAATTTATCTACCACTTCAGAGAATCTCCTCATCATTTCATACAGATTTTCAGAAATATGTGCTTTCCTTTTAATCTAGATTTAGAGAAAAGTTTCATTTGGTTATCATACTTGTACTGAACATGAAATAGAGATTCAGAGAAAATTTTCGCTGACAATGAGATTTTTTCTGCTTAAGTTGAAAACTCTTCAGAAACTTTCTTCTGGAAAAGAACAATTGGACCTTTCATCCATAGTTTCCAATGGTCTTAATGCTAGGAATTTCTTCTCATTATTGAACAGAATCTTGTTCGTATCAGAGCTTGCTTATGTCAAATGAATTTTTTTTTGCTATAAGAAAAACACCACTCAAACTAAATCAAACCGCTTTCTACATTTGAGATACTCTGACAAAATGCGCCTTGGTATCAATTTTACTCTGTTCAAATGTATCTGAAAAAATTTTTTTGAAAAGAAAACCGTCAGATTATTGTAGAATTTACCTCAGAAGCGCAAAATAAGAGAAAATCAATAGAAGCGCTTACGCGACCTCCATTATGATTACACATCCACTTTCGAAATGAAATAGCAAGCATTCTCTCAGCTCTCAGTTCAGTAGATCTATGAAAACATCAAATCAAACTGCATTTCAAAAAAAGCTTTTATTCTTTTTCAATTTTTTTTCAAAATTCCCACCAATCACAGAAATGATCTTGATCGAAAAGAACCTCGCTGGTTATATATCAAATATTACATGCAGTTTTTGACAGTGCCAATCTTGAATCTCAACTTGAAATCAAATTTTTTCCAGGGTTCACGAAAATTTTCAAATTTCTCATCACATTCGGGGTTTATCATGCGTCAAAGCATCCTCTTCTTTGGCCAGATCGTGCTCTAAGGAATACTTTGCTTTTGAGAGATAGAAGACCTTTTTAAAAGGACAGAACACCAAGTCAACTTTTTACACTTTCCAAAGATTGAAAAATTTTTAGAGGATGATTCGACAATTGAAACCATTGCTAAACATCTGTTTTTTCTACAAAAGGTCACAGTTGATTTCACTTGATACAAAAACAAAATTTTTTTCTTTTCGAAGGAAAAACAGAATTAACACTTCTGTAGATTCAAAGCTTCCATAACGCAATCAGTCTATCGAGCTAAATTCGCGAATGAGGAGAACCCATTTTGAATCCATAATCGCATATTTTTGTGCAATTCAAAACTTAGATGATTTGAAGAAAAAAGTCTGGCTAGAAAAAACGACATGTATCAGAGTAACTTGTTTTCAAAGCTTTCACCCTCAAATTTTCAATCAAATTCTGTTCCACATACCGAACAATGCTACCTTTCTATACGATATGATAGATTCGCAATATTTCTTTACAGAAAAGACTACGAGCTTTTCACTAAACCAGAGTCAGCACAAAAAAATAGCTAATGAAACTTTCGCATCCGCTGAATTCACCGACAGAAATCAAAGCTCGGCCAAGCTTTCCTTCTAGACGTCTAAATTCTACAAGAAGCCTACGTTTTTGTTAGAACAGATCAACAAAAGTGCACAACCTAAAATATCTAAAATTCTAAGTTCTTCTCACACACCGAGGCAATGGAAAAAAAAGAGATATTCAGACATGAATAGTTTTCTTTTTTCAAGATTTCGAATTTTCTCAATTTAAGTGTTGAGATAAATTTTCCTCAATGTGACTGAAGTTCGTCCTCAATAACTTTTTCCGTACATCATGAGATACACATTTAGGTATTAGATAAGACCTCCTTATGTTCTCTGAAGTTTTATCAAAACATGCGCAAAACTATTCAGATTCAAAAAAAAACAGTGGACACATTATTGGTAAGAACATTGGAATATAGCAGTTCCTCCAGTTTGTGCAATTGCACAAACCAAGTCTGCATTACGTTGTTAAACGTAGCAATTCAGAACTACATTTAAGAATATTCTCAGAGAATATTACTTGTAGCTGAATGGAGATTGTTTTCAAATTTTTGAAAATTTTTAAAAATTCAATTTAGCCCTATAAAAAAATTTTTTCGGGGGCGTGGGGCCCGGCGAGCGTATCAGCGTTGCGGTTGCCCTGTGCTAAAACATAGCTGATAAATTGATTATCGGTTGACCATCTCGAGCCCTCGCAGCAATCGGGGAGCCGATGGTAGGTATCTGCCCCAATCGGGATCAGGCCGAACGCTAGCGGTTTGCGATGCACGCGCGCTGTCACAGAGAGCGAAGGAATTGAGGAGGGGCAGACTTGCTAGCCGTAGACGTGAAGCAATACCCTTGCAAAACGGACTTACTCCATGCTAACTATGGCCTCATTGGGATTAGGGCATACTGTGGCTTACCCTTTTTGGTGACAGTACCATGGTGAAACGAAAAGCTGCTTTCTAAAAAGCAAGCATGTTTTTTTCAAAATCTTAAAACACTGCGATTTTGGTTGCCATGACGACTGCATTCAATAAACCTTCAAGCTTGATCGTGTTTGACTAAGAACCGAAGTCGGAAACGATCACAATGGGACAAGAAAATATGGGGACGACTATCATCAAAAGGTGGATGAAATAGACCAAAAAATGGATTTTGCGCAGCCCGTCAAACTTCGAATGTGGGTCACATATGAACAAACAGTGTTTGGCCTTCCGACTCAAACATTCTTGGACTCACGAATTCTCTTTCTGGCTTATCCCTAAGCAAAAAGTCCTTCTTCCATGCTCTTTCGAATTCAGGTCATTAAATTTAACAAAAAGGGACCTAATGAAAGCCTGAGACAAATTCCCTTTGAACATTGTGCGCACTGGGATGATTTCTCCGAGCAGAATAATCCTTTCAGCTCGGAGGTGGAATCTTGGAAGTAATCTAAAGCATCTTTCTAAGTGAAAGAAACCACAATCAGTTATGTGGTGCGAGAATTGACAATCGCCTGGCTTGCTCACGGTTTTATGCCTACACGTGAATTATAGCTATCTGCTCACACAGATCATGAAAAATTCAACCTACTTTGCTGGCAAAGCAGAGCTTCCAAATCCTATTCTTGAAACAAATTTCATGTGCTCTTTTTGCATCGATTCGATTATTCCCATCGATATCAAAGCATACATCAGCACCTAAAAATACACATGAAGATTGTAGTGAGTGATGGTGGAATACCTTATTTGAGATGCAAACTACTAGTTAATGAGCACTACTATAATCTACCAGCAGGATCAACAGGTCAGGCATGATCAACAGCGGGGATGGGCTTAATCAAAGACACGGGATAAAATGTGTTTCAAAAGATGAGCCATATATAAAATGATAAAGGAAAATGAGGAAGAACACTAAAATGACATTTTTTGTTACAGTATACGTCATTGGAAACTTAGCGGTTACCCTTAGAAACGAATGCGGGATTCTGGAGCAGCAAATGACAACACTGTTCAGTCTCAGGCTCGAACTAACAAGAGAATGGTCGGAACTCGAAATGGCCGATCCCAACAATGTGCACACCATTAGATGCAGCATGAAACGCTGACTTATAATCAGTATTCCATATCTGCTAAGCAGATAGTTAGGAGCAGTTAAAAGCCATTATTTTGCTAAGAAAGTGCGTTTTGACAACAAACACATAGTTCTAATTATTATTATCTCAAACTTCCTAAGTTCTCTTTTGTCTTGTCTAATCATATTACAAAACTAGGATAAAATTTTTAGTACTGTGTTGGTCAGCTTTGCTGAACTGCGTGGGAGAAACTTGAAAAGGAAGTTTATTATGTATCATTGCTGAAAACGCATGATGTTTTAACACAAGTTTTGGAGTGTTGTGCCTCTATGTAAAAAAAAACTGACACTTTTTAGCTTGAAGGAACATGTCAAACTAAACAAAAACATGCTAATTTTTTTACATGTAGCAGAACGATGCACAGATTATGAGGAATATTTTCTAGATCAAGGACGAGTTTTATGAGAACTCTCCGAAAAATTGGGTCCGAGTAACGGAAGAGTACCCAACAACCTTGTTCATAGAATGCACTAGCGATGACAATGACTATCAATACAGATAAATATGGCGAATAAGTTACAGGCAGAAAAAACATTAAACATTTCACTCAGAACCAAGGACGTGATGTCGCCAACAAGCTGCGCCCAGGGCTCGGCAGGAACTGGCAGCAGTAAAATTTCAAAACGAAGTCTCCCTTGACTTTCCCAAAATTTTACAAGTCCCCTTTGACCCTAAACCCTAAACGTAATAAACCCTAAAAAACGTCGCAAATTCCATGTCTTTTGGCCACCAAAACGATATCTTTGCTTTTTTTCCCAAAAACGATATCCAGTGACCCGGTGCCAGCTAAGCCGAGCCCTGGCTGCGCCCGTCACTGATCCAGAGCAAATTTTTTGCATTTCACAATTTGAAGCCCGTACCCATTGCTCGCGTATCTGTTCATCGGCGACATAGCGTCCTCTACCGTCCAGCGGCACTCGTACGCATTTTTGAATATTACCTGCCTCTTAACTACCTCCTTGGGATCAAAACTGAGCACTCGTACAGTTCACGGCGAGGAATTGCACGTCACTCGGATGACCGACTACACAACTGAGATCGTTTGTGGGATAGTATGCATGCATGTGATATACTCCTCATTCCATATCTCTCCCAAACAAGATCCTCTTTTGATCCGCCAACCGCGCCAGACTTTGATCAAGGCCCTGATGATGATACTAGAAACCCGCAATCTAGCAAAGATTGTGAGGAGGTGGAAACCACAGTGGTCGTTCATCAATGATCCGAGTGGGTTCCGGAACCCATTGAGTAGTTTACGAGATCGGTATCAAAAAAACTAGTATTTTCCGGAACCCATTGGGTTAAGGCCTACCCACTGGGTTACGGAACCCACGAACGGCCGCATGCAGAAGCCAGTTTCCAGGCACTCTGGGCGCTCCCTGCCCGGAGCGCAAATGATTCATTCACGGGCTGAGAAATCCATCCCCAAACCTCGACAAGGCCACAGAAGAATAAAGGCGTACTCGGTTGAGCAAATTCTAGGTAAGGCAGACTTTGTTAAACAATAGCGAAAAGGAACTTACCGAAAAAGCAAAAATGGCACCACAAGAAGTCTTCTTGAATGAGCGATTCATCACCATCATGTCTACCAGCGGTATGCAGCAATTGTTCTCGGTCTTCAACTTCAAGATTTCAAAAGAATGTTTACACGTAAAGTTTTCATTTATTCATTAATTCCAGAGAAGTAAAGTTTTGCTTCTTAGAGCTTTTCTCGGTATAAGATTGTCTAGACGTGTTATTAGAGACTGGAGTGCTCAACAGTAAAAAGCGATTCTCAAGCAGTGATCGTAATGATGTCCAAACTTCGATTGATGAGTGCAAGCAGTGTAGATGATAGTTTCACATTGGAAATTTACATTACGATCGAGTACGTGGAAATCATATGAGTTTATATGATGGTGAAAAAGAAGCCTGTTAATTAATTTCCCTAACTGGGGAATTTGATCAATAAATCATACCATCACTAGAAAAGTGACAGAAACGCATGTAAATATGATTTTAGAGTTTTTGATGCAATCACGTCATGGGCAGCACAGGTGACGTAAATGATCAGTTTTGGGAAATGTTTCGCTGCATTAGTGAAAGTTGGGTATGAGCTAAATTTGCTCATGCTGTGCTGAATATATGTATAAAGTCAAGATAGGCATGCGTGCTCTCGAATAGGCTATCTTAAAGGAAGCCCTCACTTTCGCCGAAATGCGCGCATTTCTATGCGGATATCTCTCTGCAATAGTAGAGTCCAGCAATGCCTTCATGTATCGACAGCAGTGGCAGGGCTCGGGACCAGCTGGAACCAAGGAGCAAAACATTTTGAGTTTGAGAAATATTCACGGTCTTCGACCTTTTTGAGCACCTTCATTATTTCTCTTTGTCTTTTTTCTATCTAGGCTGTCGCTAACCGTCAGAATAGATGGCATAGGAGTTGAAACAGGGTGTGTTATATTACTTGTGAGTGTGCTGCGACAGCAACCACGCCAGCTCCAGCGCGGACAACACGTAGGGTACACTGACCAGAATTCAATAGATCGGTGGAACCCTCGCATCTATCTTCTAAATTCATTCTTTGTTGATGTTGTTGTTAAATGTCGTACGAGTTGCCCGCGCGCGGCGAGGATAATTGGACCCACAAGTAATGGGCGCCCTCCGTGAAAGCAGCTTCTTAGGCCATTGTTGCCTAAAGAGAAGGGTAGAGAAAGGAAAAAAGTACAAGCATATACGCTTGAAGATCGAAGGAAACAGGTGAGGATCAACATTGACGAAAATGAGGAATTCGCGCGCGTTTGCTTATGGCGCGCTAAGGAGCAGATTGCGCCGCCAATTAAAGTTTTTTGATGGCTATAAAAAGCCAAGAGGAAACATAATAGAACTGTTTTTACTTGTATGAATCTTTTTGGATGATGATACTTCCCATCGAGTCGTCGACCGCATGGAATGGCCGGAGATTGCGATGAACGCGCGCCGCGGCGCTGCTGAACTGTCACCAGAGTACGATTTGTACCATGGCGATTCGTACCGGTACAAGCGTTTTGTTGCGCAGCGCATGTTATGCAAACTATGGCCGGTCTGCGGTCATGGATTCGGCGGCATGTAAAATTTCAGAAAAATCATGTGAGCAAAGGGTTTGGTCAGCTCAGCTGGTACTCAGGCTGCCTTCATACTATACTTTGGGAAATTCGAAAATTTTTTCGAATATTCGAATATCGAATAATATTCGAAAATCAAAATTTTCGAATATTCGACTATCGAATATTATTCGAAAATTGAAAACTTCGAATATTCGACTATCGAATTTTATTCGAAAATCAAAATTTTCGAATATTCGACTATCGAATATTATTCGAAAATGAAAGTTTTCGAATCGAATAATATTCGAATATCGAATACCATTCGATATTCGAATTTCGAATATTATTCGGTTCTCGAATAATATTCGATTTTCGAATATCATTCGATTTTCGAATACTATGCGAATAAATTATGTCAGTGAGACTACCTGTGAGAGACCAAAACATCTCAGAATAAATTTTTTCAGGTATAGACATTTTTTTATGTTTCAATTTACAACGAAAAAACGGTTCAGTTGCAGCCCGATTGTGGCGATGTTAAAGGCAGCGGCTCGGCAGATTGACCTACCTCAGATTTTGACACAGATGGATAGGAGGCCCTCCAAGTGAACCAAAACAGCAACTCCGCGCCGAAAATGTGAACTCTGCAAGCCAGGAGGGCGGCCCAAGCGCCGCTCCCCTTCCTCCTTTCGCTCCCCTAACACCTTGTTCGGACGAGTATTCTCCGTTAGACGGCGCGGGACCCCCCAACAGCTTTCCCGCATTGTGCATGTTATACAAAGCCAAAATTACAGGCAGCAGGGTCTTCGTGCCAGGGCCTCCCGACTTTCCTTTGAAAATTCTCGTCCGAGCTGCCTTTTGGAACGTGAAAAAAACGCTCCGAAAAGGGCCTTTTCACCCCTTTTGAAGCTCAGATTCGGGATCTACGGGTCGAGAGGGCCCAAAACATGCAAAAAGGTGGAAATGCAAAATCTGTCGAGCCGCTTCCTTCAAAGTAGTCCCCCCACCTAAGCGATGACTGAAGTTCGGAGCGAAAAAGGGGGCTACCAGGCCTAAAATTTGCCCCGTAAGTGGCCCGGATCTTACGGTAGGCTCGTGAGTACGAGATGCATGCAGGGTAGAGACGCAGAGTCGTTGCGGGACCCTGCACTCATGACTGTGTGCGCTATGCGTTCTCTGGCCTTGCTGTTCGATTTCGCTGTGCGAGCGGCATTCGGGTCTGCCGTAAGACGGGCCACTTTGGGAGCAATTTTCAAGCTCACCAGACCCTCTTTTTCGCTCCGAACTTCGTCACCGCTTAGGTAGTGGGTCCAATTTAACATCGCCACAAATTCCCGGACCCATCTTTTGGGACGCTGCCTTTAAGAACCGAAAAACGTACGTGACGGTTGTAAAGGAATTTCAAAAATCAAAGAAGATTATTTATCCTCATTGAGAGTTGTGGACTGAGTCCCAACAGTATGTGATGTGTGCTGACATCAACCTAGACTTACAGTATGAAGCGATGTATCGATCGCTTTTCACTGTTGTAAATTACCGTAGGAAAACTGAGGAGGGTTTTGAGATATCAAGAGCGTTTGCCCAAAAATGAGAAACAAAAAGGCCGATCTTACACTAGGCTTCTAAAGACACTCACTATATAAAGGATTTGCACTCAACCGTAATGTCTTTTGCAACTTATGCCAGGTACACCATAACAGATGTTTTCCAACGCTTTACAAAAAAGAGAATGCACATTTAAAAGGCTTAAAAGCCCGTGCGTAGTTGAACATACGTAAAATCCGGCTACATAGATCTGAAATCTCTTTTTTGTTGGAGAAACTCTTTTGGATGTTTCATTTCGCAGTTGCTCTATATGCTAAGTTCATACCGTGATAACACAACAAGAAAAATAAAGGTGATTTGCTTTCTGCTGTATTTGTAAGCTGAAGCCATCCCTACAGGATGTTGCTTAAAGGTTGGCAAGAGACTTCGTGAGAGGTATTAGCGATTAAACAGTTTGTACATACCCTTGGGACACTCCCTATATGTTGTGGATATCGAATTTCCGAATATTCGATGCTTCGAATTTTTGAATAGTCAATTCTTATCGAATTTTCGAATATTCGGAGCTCATCGAATATTCGAATATTTCATGGACATCGAATGATCGAATTAATGACCATCGAATATTCCACTCGAATAATATTCGAAAGTTGAGAATTTCGAATATTCGACTTTCGAATAATATTCGAAAATGAAATTTTTCCAATTTTCGACTGTCGAATATTATTCGAAATCTCAGATTTTCGAATATTCGAATTTTCGAATCATTCGCATTCGAATGATTTATTCGAATAATCGAATAATCATTCGATTCGGTCCAAAGTATACTTCATACCGTGCCAGCAGCCACCGCTAATTGCCTTTCCGCACTCTTCCACTATCCGGGATCTAATATTGAAGCCGCGAATCAGTTATTCGGCATGCTGATTACAAATAGCATAATCTTTTGACGTGTAGAAAAGCTTCAGAATACTCAACGTTTGTAAAGGGCTTGGAATACTGGGATAGCGCGAAAGCGGCTACGGGCGACTAACTGCGGTTGCCGACGGTATGAAGACACTCTCAGCTGTTACGGTTCCGGCTAATTCAAAAAAAGTTGGGCAAGGCTTCTATTGAGTTTTTATAAGTATTTGACCATAACACCATATCTGTGTCGTATCCTGCTCCACAGTTGTAATCAAGAGTTTTGTTTGTTTGCGTAATTTTTAATTCCCTTCCGCTGTGCTGAAGCATGCCGCCAATTTGGCCCCGTCTTGACTTTTCAAAACTGATGTGCATGCATGGGACGAATCTGAAGAAAATCGAGAATACTTTGAGACTAGTTTCTCATCTATAAACTAAAATGTTAATACATAACTCTCTAATTTATTGAGACTGTCGGGTGCTCATATTTGCTTTATCTTTTCCCGAAAGCCGATACCCAGCTTGACCAGGTTCTAGCTTTGCCGAGCCAGAGCTGTGGAACATTGCATGAGAGCTTACTTTTGAAACTATAAGAAAGGAGATGGTTGACAGTGTATATCATATTCGCACAGAACTATTAACTTTGTTCAATGACCTATGTGCAAAAAAATGTGCAAAAAACAGTGCGAAAAATTCACCACCAACCTGATGACTATTGACCTCCTTCGTTCTTATCTTCATGAAATGTCAGGTCAGTGTGCATCTCGTTGCTCGTCTGCCTCAACAAATTCACTTCTAACCAGTTCTTTTCAATTTCTACAACGTGGAACAGGACATATTCTGCAACGATGGGTCATATGGTTCAAAATGGTAGTGTATGTATGGAAGCTTTCAAACATGTATTCAGGAATGATATCCGTGAAAGTCCATTCAGAAATGGGCTTTCCGCGAATGAAACGCAAATAAATTGAGCTTAGTCTAAGCGGTGCGATAAAATATCGCAGTCGCGAATTCCTTCATTCCATATATTGCCCTGCATACCTTTCCTTAGCTTGTCTCAACCTCGTTCTTGTAACTCATTCTCATCATTCTTGTATTAACGCCTTCTTTTTGCTATTCGCAAGTCTTTTCCTAATTCGGACAAACCCCAAATTGTTTGGTTGATTAAGCTTTGCGTATTTAGAAACTCTGTAACCTCTCTCTCACTAAAAGCATGCTTTCTATTCGAAAGTAAGAAGTCGCGCTTTAAGATAATTAATATAAAGCAGCTGTTAGCTGTCTAGTCTTGAATAAACTTCCAACATCACTATGAATCTCGAGATTTTGAGTTTGGTCGCCAAAATACTATAATGCCGTTATAGAGCCCTAGAATTTTATATAAACTGCTTACATGGTAGCAGTCCATACGTTACTGTGGTAGTCTTCAATCCCGTATGAAAACACAAAAACGAAATTTTTCTTCGAAAATGTAATTCTGCAGGAAAAATCCGCTTACTTGTCTTGTGTTCACAAGAATATAGTTTAAAACAGAAAATTCGACCTAGTGATTACCATAAACACCATGACTTTTTCTGTGGGCGTTAAAAGCGTCGCTGAAAAATGCCGTGATAAAGAGAATTTTCCTGCAAAATGACATTTTTCATAGATTTTCTGTTTTTAATTTCCTTGCGAGATTAAAGGCAGCGGTTCAGCAGAATTTTGTTTCCAGTTCTTCACCTTTTCGGAGCTTTCTCGCCATGAGGAACCCATATCTGGGCTTTTCAGCGAATGAAAATGGCAAAAATGCGCTCTTTCCGGAGCTTTCCAGGTCACCCTTTAGTGCAGATGTGGGCGGGTGTAACGAAAAAGGCGGGGCGCGGCTTTTTCCGGCGTATTTTTACTGAATGCGGACCTAAAAAGCTTCGAAAAAAGCGCATTTTTGCCATTTTCATGCGCTGGTAAGCCCAGATATGGGTTCCTCACGGCGCGAAGGCTCTGAAAAGGTGAAGAGCTGGAAGACGAAATGCTGCCTGGCCGCTGCCTTCAAAGGCAGTGGATCGGCAAAATCCAACAACTCGGGATTTCAACGCGGTAGGTTCCTCATCGCCCAACTATGAAAACAGTGCCCGGTTGCACAACATGCTTTCCCTGTCGAGAAAATCGCTCTCGAACTTACACGCGCAGACCAATCTTACACGCATCTGGACGAGTTGGCAATTTCCTTCTCACCATTGGAGGCTGCCAGCCGCAACGCTATAACCATTGGGTCGCCACGATTTAGCGTCATCGGCCTTGCTCCACTCGTCCAGTATCAAGGGGAAGGACATTAAAAAACGCTCATTCGCCGTTTTCAAGCTTTCAAAAGTGGATTTTCGGGATCAGCGTAATGAAAAACCCCAGGTATGCGCAAATTTGACTAGGTTGAGATTTGCCGAGCCACTGCCTTTAAAGGCAGTGGGTCGGCAAAATGAGACCCGTGGCAAAACAAGGTCACAGGGTAGGAGCCCCATAATGGAACCTATGGGCCAAAGTTTGATCTTTCTCTGCCACTTCTAACCCCCGAAATTTCAAAGCGAAAGCAGCGTTCATCTCCTGTCTTCTCCGAACCCGCTCACCCCATGGACGAGTGACTTCCGCGGTCAGAGCGCCAGCCGCAATGCTATATGCACGAGGTCCCGCAACGACTCTGCGTCTTCGCCATGACGGGCTCCGCGTTCACTCGTTCGGTGGGCGGGTTCGGAGAGGACAGGAGATGAGCGCTGTTTCGCTTTGAAATTTCGGGGGTTAGAAGTGGCAGAGAAAGACCGAACTTTGGCCCATAGGTTCCATTATGGGGGCTCCTACCCTGTGACCTTGTTTTGCCACGGGTCTCATTCTGCCGACCTACTGCCTTTAAGAGCTGATTAGGTGCCTATTGCTATGTGAATAATTTTAACAGAATTATCGAGGCTAGCTAGCGGCACACCAGTATTTCATGCGACCGAGCTCAAAATCACGGATTGAAGAGCCCTTTGGAAGCTTGGTTCCGAGGTTAGTAACGAAACAAAAGCGCTGGCTTTCCTATACTTCTTTATTGTAAAGCACGAATCTAGGTTTAGGATTTGATGATTTGAAATTCAATAATTATTTTGAATTACACGGGCACTTCGGCATCAACCTAATATTTTGAAGCAGTTAAGTTCGTTAGTAGGGTGGCTGAAAAGTATTGGCGCACCTGAAAATATATTTTCTTTCGGAAACACTTTCTGACACTAATTTTTTTATCATGAAAGAAAAACACAATAACCCACATAATTTATAGAAACTGCTTGAAATGTCCACCTTTGCTCTTACGCATGCCTTCATTAGGGTATCACTGAAGTGACGGCGCGTCTCAGAAGCTCTTGAACTAAATCGTTTCATGCTTTTGTGGGTTCTCTGCAAAGGCCATTCACAGTGTTGATCTTCTTGCTCCTCAACTTCTCCTCTAAGTAACCCTGAACGACGAAATCAAGTGGATTGACATCGGTACTGTTGGGGCCATTGATCTTTCAAATATCCTGGCCCATTAGCATCTAGGAAGGCAATAGTGCTCTTCGCTGCGTGTGCAGGAGAACTCTCCTGCTGGACATCCTTTTTGCGTTACGCGGTACGCCTCGAAGGTGTGTAGCATTTCCTTACTCTCAGCCTTTTCAGCTTGGCGTCATCTGATAAATACTGCCCTCGTAATAAGCGATGACTGTGAAGAATACTTCGAACAGCCTGACGAGAGATAGAGAAGCTTTTCCCAGATGAATTCAAAGGTGTCATTTGTTCCTTTTTCCAATAAAATCCATACTAACTCCGTCGTTATGGGTGATTCGTTCTTTGATGATGGCTCGCATTCTACAAGTGTTGACAGAGCGAGCACGGCCTGTTGTTTTCTTCACATTGACATGTCCTACTGACTTCCACTGCTTCATGATCCTCTGCACGTTGTGGGGCATTCCTTTATGAGAGCCGAGATCACGAAAGCCTTCTGTCCTTCGGCTGCCAGGCGCGCGAATAATACACGGTGATCAAAAGGCCTGAGCCTTGAAAGCAACCTGCATCAAAAAAGAGCTGAGAAATGCCACTACTTCTATCACGTCAAAACTGGCAAAATTTACTCCATTTGACAGCGGAAAATTAACGGCACAAAACGCGGCAATACTTTTCAGCCATGATTTCAGCCATGGGTGAAACCAACCTTCTTCGGGATTGAAATTTGGATGAGTGTAGAAGAAATTATTTGAGAATTTTTAAAAGAGTTTAAAATTTCTTCGTTCGCTTGTTGCCCCAAATCGGGCTAGGAAACACATTCCCAAGAACTGGAATTAAAATTATGCAAAGGTCAGAAATGAGCTTAGTCTGCTTACCCTGCTGGTAGGAGTGAAATGGGCTTGTCAGAAAAGTAGCGAGGAATGGAAATGGAGGTGAATCCCACTTCACCCCATTTCAAAATGGACTCTTGATGTCATCTACCGCGAGCGGGAATTTAGGTAAGCAAAAATCATTATCTTTTCACCGCTTAGCCTCGCGGTTGCGATGGGATGAAAAATCTCATCGCAAGCGAGGGTCGATTTCGACTGATTTTTGACGCGAACGAATAAATGAACGAGGTAGTACATCTTCCATAATGAATTTTCGTGGATGTGATTCCAGGTTCGCCAAGTTTGACCGAAACGCTGCTTATGAAAATAACATTCGTTGCAGTTCTAGCTGTCATACGGGTAAGGTTACAACAGCCAATCAATGCGAGGTTAGCACCACGGATTTTTGTGCAAAATTGTTTTTGGAGGTTGTTTCATGTGCCGATAACGAATACGGCATCCGTTTCGTTCAATGGAATCTTACAGTGGTACTGCGTTAGTAACACGGTACAATATAAAATCAAGGAACTATTAGTCAATGACAGTTGCCAAAATTATAATAATTGTTATCAGCGTACGAAAAAAACCCTTTGAATATAAAACTTCAATATGTGCCAAAATTCCATCAATTTTCACAGTAGGCTAAAAAGCTAGAACTTTTGAAAACAAACGCCTTTGGCTCGTGTTGTCATGAAGTGCTAAAAGGCAACACGGCAACCCGAGCCAGTGGCGTATGTTTTCAAAAACTTTTAATTGACACCGAAATCCCAAGACCAAGCGAGGTGTTTGGTCTTGGGATTTCGGTGTCAAGTAAAAGTGGACGTTGACAACGCCATTGCTCAAGTCCGAAGCCTTTTGGTTCGTATCGTCTTTTATTAGGTTGACTAAAAAATAAATTTTTGGCATGCGAATCTGCACAAAAATTTTCGACTGTTTTCAATCCATGATTCTTTGTGGCAAAGAGTTCAAAGCTTCCACCACATATCAAATATTTAGGATTTTCTATCATCAGTAAAGACAGTTATGCCTCAAAGTGGCTAAACTTCAAGTTCTTCAAATTCTTCAAATTCCCAAGCTTCGTTTTCATGCTGTAATGGAAGTAGAGAACAGCAGTACTGAAGCAGTTCGGTATTTGGATACAGAGGAGCTTTCCCTATTCAGTTAAATAACAATGAAAATTGTGATCTGCCACTTTGAAAATCTTTAGTCAAAAAAAAACCCCAAATTTTCTTATATTTGCGCACTACGAGAAAGCTAAGCTTTCTCACTTCTTTACGGATTTTTTTCTTGAAATACAAGTTCTACTCAAACAGAATTTATAAACCAATTCCCATTCAAGTGGTCTTTCCAGAGATACCAAACATTGGACATAAATTGTCTGCAGCATTTGTACGAGTCGCAAAAGCGACCGAACTTGTTTAATTAGCCAAACAAATAATTCATCGGGAACAAGCATCAAAAGCATGACCATAAACATCAATCACTCCAAAAGTGTGATGAACCCAGATTGCAATTGTGCTGGCCTCATACGCTATAATGTTACAAGAGTGGTTGGTAATAATGGTAGAGTAGTATGATAACGATCTTCAATATCGTCCGTTAAAATCTAAGCAGTCCTGCCCATACATGCGATCCTCGCCAATGAGGTGCCAAACCCGTCAAAATCTCCAAGCTCTCCAGACCTTCCCCTACCGGCCATTTTTCTACATCTTTGAAGCCTATAAAAACAATAAGAACCAGTCAATAATAGCAAGTCAAAAATCCCTTTTTATGCTTCACTGAGTCCTCCGAGATTGATTTACAAGAAGAAAGTATGAGAGCGAAACAAGAGCGTCCTCAGAAGTGAGCAAACGCGATGAGTTTTATGTGGTGGAAAAAGGCTGAACAAAAGTTGTGCTTGTTTAAAGTCAAAGATGCGAAAACAAAAAAAAACCTTTTCGCGTTTCCAAAGCGGCTCTTCTGCAATCTTAGCGACTACTTTAATCGTACAAACTGATAAAAGGTTCCCGCAAAAGCCTTTTTTCGCCGATTCTGCGCTCTCCAAGGCAGACGATTCATTGCAATGGAATAAGGCGGTAATACGAAAAAGACAGCTCTTGTCCACACGCAGCTTTGCAACACAGCATAGACCCTTTCTGATATTTCGTTTCATATCTGTCATTTGCCTAGAATGGTACATAGTGTTTCTCAGAGAAACAAGGAGTATGTATTTGAGCGATGATGGATAGTTGAAGGTGCTGATTATGACAAAAATTTGTTTTCGATTGTGCCATCATACGCTATTGTCATGGTAATCCCATGGCAATCTCGCGAGAAGAAGTCATTTCATAAATTACAGCATTTTCGGGCTAGCGACACGTCGGACCAAATGTTTGAGACTTTAAAGATTGTTAAGTGAATTCATTCAGGATGTATCACAAAAAATGTGACGAACGCTGGTTGTCCATAACTCACTTGTCGGATCCTAAGGCTGGCTTTTACTAAAATACATAAAAGAGTAAATTTTCTGATATGTAGTGTGCTCGCGGTGCCAAGAAAATGCGGTTTTCCCGTAAACAAATGGCTACGCCTGTAATGCCGGCTACCTGCTGCGCATTTTAGGCGTACCTATTTATTCACGCGCAAATTTTACCGCAAAATTTCGACCCGCAAGGGCGGTGTATTTATCACAGATGTACTCGACTATACCTGTTTGCATAAGAGGCCGGGGACTTGGCAGGGTCAATGAAAGCACCCTCATTGGCAGTTACCAAGATGACATTCTAGCAATAGTTGAGCCTTCGAGCGGCGTAGCAGGAGTTCCCAAAGCCTAGCCGCTTTTCCTCGCAGAGGTCTTGGTACCTCCAGAATTCCCTTAGAGGACATCATACCTTATCGGGGCCAAATGGCGGCTCCGCCCATCACTCCTCCCTCTAGATGCCCTCATTATGGATTGTGTACACGCACTCTAGAAAGCGTACTGTTTTCGAAGATAATAGCACTAAATCGAGCGAAAAACTTTTTAAAGAATTTAATGACTGCAGGTGAATTTCCAGTATTTTGAGTTACGTTTTACTCGCGTTTTCGGATAAAATGACGCTTCAGCAGAAGTTATGAGTCTTCCAATCACAGTACATAACAAAGAAGTTAGTCAATTACACGCAAGTTCTGAAGTTTAAGAATTATAGCAAATCAAAATAGCTTGCAAATTAAGTGTCGTATTTGATACTCTTAGCCAACTCTTTAATCAGACATGCGACCGAAGCTCGGTATTATATAGTACATCGATTGTAGGAAATACTACATGCAAAAATTGGTTTTGACAATTAAGATAATGATTATTAGAGTTTGAATGAAAGACTGATTGAAATACATATATAAAATACATATATAATGGCAACGAAAGCATGAAAGTATATATGTTCAAATATCATAACTACTTGAAAAAGCGTTAAGTTGTTTATTCAAAAACTTTGATATACTTTTTTCAAAGTAATTTTAATGTTGAGAAGGTGTAGGGTTCTGAACCACTTCTGGTCACTCAGTTATTCAACTTCTAATCCTAAATCACTTCAATCAGATGACCAGGAATTTACATTGATCAACTGGATTCTCTGATATTTCGAATGACCGAGTTTTTTATACAAAAAATTCTGTGCTATTTATCTTTTCAGAGAATAATGTTCAGTGCTCATTTTTGAAAGGATAGCGTAGCAGAAGTTTCCAGGCCTCCTCACTTGAGAAATGATATCTATGTTCCTCGTCTTTTCTCCATTTTTCTCTCTTATTACCTCAATACTAAGTCTATGCTCTCGCTGGTTGCACACTTCACAATGAGACCAGTAAATGGGGGGGGGGGGGGGGGGAGCAATGGGCGTGACCTGACCTCTGAAGCTCGGAGATGCTAGATCTCTTCAGGGTGCAAATGCTGTTGCGAACTTGGTGCGAGGAAAGGTGCTAGGAACTCCTGCACGCTCTCCGAGCCTTCGCTGTTTGCACTAATCAAAGTCAAAGAAAACTTTAACAAAATGCAGTCTTTCTGATGCTGAGTCCATTAGTTAGTGCAAAAGACATAATTAATAAGTTCATGTGGCTAATGATATGACAGAATGGGGCGTCATTTTGACATTTGAACACTTCTAGATATTACACTTCTATTCGCACAAGCAGCAAGTCTCCTTTCTGACCATTTGTAGTTGACTTCCAGCAATTATCTGAAAGTGCTAAGAATTGCAAAAGAAGGCCATTTCGTTATATTGATTCATTACTATTGACCTAAGAAGTTGCCAAGTCAAACATTGCTACTAATTTACAATGTTCAGCTTTGACAGAAAATGGCACACTTTAATCCTCCCTGAATTAGAAAAGTTCTCATTTATCATACAACAAGACCAGTTTTTATCCAAAACTGGTCTTGTTGTATGATAAATGAGAACTTATATTAATTACAAAGAAATGAGGATTGTGCTCACCATCTTAGCAAAATTTTCTGTTTTCATACACTAACAACAAAGCTTATTTTGACCTGCGATAATGGACTCCATATTGTTAGATCAGACTCCAATTAGCATTCTCAACGGATAATCCCTGGATGGATGCTTCCACACGTCTTTTCCCTTCATCGAGCTGCGTGCCTAATGCTTCTGCTTCAATGCCGTTACATATATTAGCTGTTCTCATTTGTTTTGCTTGGGATCCATGAATTTTTTAGTTCTTAAAAAAATTGCTCTTTGCATAAGCAAAAGCAAAATATCCAGGTTTTTGCTTCAACGATGTAGATACTCTAGATTATGCTAAGTATACAACTTCTTCCTAACAGAATATTTCTGCATGACCAAAACCTTATTGAAAAGAACAATTAATGCACTTTCAGGAGCACCTTGGCTGCTATCTACTAAGCTCTGAATGCAGAGATAAATTTGGGAAAAGGGAATCTTTTTTAATTCGGAATGCTGAGGCAAGCACGTTACCAAACCCAAAACTATGCCATAGAATCCAAAACAGTCAGTACCCTAGACTTTTTCACCCCCTTTTGCCAGCTGAGCAAAATTCGCGTTGACCGAGTTGTTCTTTGGAAAGTTAAAATTTTTGGGAAAAATTATCGAAAAACCAATTTTCTCAAGGAACTGATTTTTTGGCATTTTTTTCAGTCATAACTTTTCTAAAAAGAGCCAACGGGAAACTTGCTTATTCAAAAAGAGGAGATCAGGTTACCTAGGTTACTGGCTGTTTTGGATTTTGGACTACTTTAAAATTGCGATTTGAATGTTTTTCTTGATCAGCTAATAGACGATCGTTTGTTGCCAAACTTTTGGTGCAAGCGCTCCTAGGAAGCAAAGATTTTCATGCAAAAACTTTCAGATCAAGCAAGTCTGTCTGTTTACCGTTAGAGGATGGAAATGATCGCAGGCATCCGAAAGGATTTACGTAATAGAATAAATGCCTGTATCAATGTACATCTCACATCTCCTGGACCGTGTTGAAGCGCTGAAATCAGGGCTCGGCGCAGCTGGAACCCTGTCAAGCTGGACATCATTTTCGAGCGGGAAAAGCAAGGGGGAGGTTCTGGCATGCTACAGTCTGCTCCAAACGGGATCAGGCCGAACCGTCGGCGTAAATTTGCACGCTCGCAGCGCCAGTGTCTGCGCTGCATATGCGCGCCATAGGAGAGAGCAAAAGGGTTGAATAGAGAGCAGAAAAGCAGGCCGCGGGCGTGACTGCGAAACCCTAGCGACGCGGACTCCCGCCATGCCAATTTTGGCCTGATTAGGATTGGGGCATAATGTCCGTCGCTTATGCATGCGGCCTACCGGCAGCAATCCAGCGCGGGAGAAACAAATAATACTCTTGTATACAATCAAAACGCAGTGATATGACACCAGATTTGATGTGCAATTGCGCCTGGGGGAATTCCAACTATGGCTCAAAAATTTATGAAAACTTGTGTGAACGAAAACTGTGCGTAATATTTCCAAATCAGCTGGAAGGGTCTCAGCAGGGTGCCAAAAGAGCTGGAATCGACCTTTTGCTAACATAACTTTTCATACTTTTTTTCACATGATTTGTATCTTCACCTCGAGTTTTCATATACAAGGAAAACGGTTTCATGATCCTTTCTCCAAGCTGTATTGCAGTACTCAAAATATTTCCATTGGCGCGTAATCTGCTCCGGAAGCAAACCGATGCGCGACTCATCCATTTTCGCAGAGCACTCGCTGTCCATTATGTTTACCTTTGTCCTTTCTTTCTCTTCTTTCGTTGTTCCATCAAGTCGTTCAGGGAGGGGGGAGGTGGAGGGGTAGGGAGACATAGGGAGAGGGGTAGAGGATGAGGGAAGAGATGGTGAAGGTTTGTTTGCTTTTTGTTTTCGGTCTCTTGTCCTTTATTCTTCCTTTATTGGCAGTGTCATAACAAATAAAGGGCAAATGTAAAGAAGTGAGGAGTTCTAAAAATGTCAAACGGAACTTGGTTAAATTTTTTGGGATTCAAAGGGGAACTTCGTTTCAAAAACTCCTCGGTTCCAAATAATGCCGAGTCCTTCTCGAAATGGTATATCAAAAGCTACGTCTAGTGTATGTCTTTACTAGATTCCCTATTATTCGCGAATTTGATTCAGATAAGTTTCTTTAGCAAGTGTTTGAAAATAAGCGGGTTCTCACAATGTCATCATCAGTCCTCTACCTACGAAGGGGAAGTACAACACATTATAGAAGAGCGAAAGATACTGAACAAGCAGACTAATTACGCGCATTGACGCAGAAATGATCATTTGAAGTTTCCTTACCTCATTAGCCCCACACCCCCTAACAGAACATCGAGCAGACACTATTCATTCATTAACGGATAATCGACAACGTCTGAAATGCAAAGTTTTTATTCTTCGCTTCTCGCAAAAAGCTTCGTTAGCAGCGTAAAAGGAAAGTGTTATTGGTCATGCTATGACTGCTTTGATTCAAATTAGAGCAAATGGCTTTGTTGTGATTTGATGGGGTTTCTAGGCATCAGATGAGAATGACGTAATGCTTACGGAAGCGCCTTTACGTGTCTGCCAATCTTCAATTACTTTTCATATTTGGTTCTTGTCCAGATCAAACTATGGGCGACTTTGCTAGTATTTCATCAATCGCTCCTCATCGCGGGTTCAAGAGCAAAGCGCGCGAAGTGCTGATTGGCGATCCTGATTATCACCCAGGTAAATCATGACTTTTCAAACTCTGTCGAAAATGCAAGTGAACGAGAGACGGTTTGTGACATATGAAATTGCCCAAAACAATCTGTAATCTCTTTTTAATTGTGTTCCAGAGAACGCTGCTATCACACAGATTGCCCAGCATTCACCTATCGCTCCTCATCGCGGCTTCAATAGCAAAGCTCGAGAAATCTTAATTGGTGAGAAGGATAAAAATCTTTCAGGTAAGACTTGGCTCTTCTTTCTTATATTGAGTTCAATGCATGTCTGTGTATACATGTCTCAAATGCAGAATTCATTTCTGAACGATCAGGGCGGGTCTGTACACATACCCTTCGGGGCGGGGCGACTGCTAAACTAACTTTCGTTATCGGTTCATATATTGACTCTTTATGACGAGCTCCGGGTTAGACAACTGCGGCTTGGTAATGTGTGGTTATGGACGTAGAAGTGATGGAAAGGTGGGAAGAGTAGGTAAACATTCTGACCATGAAAATAAATTATTGATCGCATCGATCTCATCAGCTCTTGCAAACTTTCAGTTAATAGAAATGACAGCTGGAACAGGCGAGAAGCGGGGGGGGGGGGGGGGGGGAGACAGCAACACAGATTATATAGAAATAAGCATCGTTTGGGAGATCACTGTTTGCCGTTTCTTAATAAAACCCAGAAATTGTACACAGAGCTGTCAGCTATATAGAAGAATTCGAATAGATGTGGCTATGCGCCCTATTGATTTTATTAACTTTTGTGGAACTCCGGCTGTGGAGTTTTGAATGTTCATAGCTAACACTGTCTCTAGGAATGAACCTCCAGAAATAAGCAAAAAACGAAAATACTCAGTTTGACGAAAAAACTTGCTGCACAGTGAAAATTCAATATCGTCTAGTAAATTCAGGCCATCTAAAAAAGAAAAAGAAAACTGGATGGTATCTAATTTCCGTTTCATTCCTCATTCTATCCAAATGGAAGTACACAACTTTCTCGTTTCCTCCGAATACAAGTTTCGATTTTTTTTTGAAATTATGTGGCAGAGGTCTGCTTTGGAAGCTCAAAAATTTATTGAGAAAATATGAAGACTCTTAACCAAGACCGTTTATTATCTGCACCAGCTATAGATGTGCCGTTCTATATATTAGGTTGTCCTGAAAGTTTTGCCCGTTTTTCCAAATTACTATAAAAGCACGCACAATAAAGACCTGAGTAAAATTTAACATGCATTCGATGCATATTTTCCTTCACTTTCTTATGGACACATTTTCGAATCAAAATCTTGTATGCTCTTTTTGAGAATTGCCAAACTTCTTCACCCGTCCATTTCATCTCCTCTGAGTTAGGCTAATTTTTAAAAGTTCCATTCAAAAGTTCCGGATAGATTTGAGTATGAATCAAATAGAGCAACTCTCGCACTACAAGGCAATATTTTTAGAATCTCCTGATCTGCTGTTTTTATTTTTAAAAATTATTTCTTCAAAGGTTTCAGTTTTTGGCAAAATCATGAAACACGTTACTGCAGCAAATACACGAGAGCTTTTGAAGTTTCTGCGAATTGAAATATGATTCTTATCAAACATCATTGATGTAACATAACTAAGGCCCGTATGCACGTATATCCCCGCTGGGGAGGGGAGGGGATCTGAGAGGGGATGCGCCATATCTTGTTACTTTACGTATCTTTCTTCTTCCTTTTCTATCTTGCTTATGAAGGTTCTCATACCCTACTACCTGCGCATAATTGATGCCCGGTTACTGGCATAACTGATTAGATTTGTACTTGTGTGATCCCCTGGGGATCCCCAGGGGATCACACAAAATAGTACAAATTTAATCAGTTATGCCTGTAACCTGGCATCGATTATGCGCAGGTAGTAGGGTATGAGAACCTTTATAAGCAAGACAGAAAAGGAAAAAGAAAGATACGTAAAGTAGCGAGATATGACGCATCCCCTCTCAGATCCCCTCCCCTCCCCAGCGGGGATGTACGTGCATACGGACCTAAGTCTAATTTGCTTGGGAAAAGCAGTTTTTTGGGATTTTCGACACTTTTACGCGGTAAACCTAATCAAAAAGCCGCGGTTTGATTAAATAAATAATTATAACAGACTTGGTACGTGGCTTATGTAATCTAAAATGGATACAATATAGCCAAAGGATTGCTCTACTTAACAGTCACTAGCGCTCTTTGAAAAACCTTAGAATAAAAAATGTTAAAATTCAGTAAAGATTTGGCGTACTACTGAGCTGCTCAAAAAGCCATGGCGATAACATCGCAAAGACAGCGTAGATCACAGAGCAAATACATCTGTAAGAAAGAGGATAAAAATCTGAATCAAATGGTACCTAAGTCGTTCATGGATGCTGCTCTGCTAGTTTCCGTAAGCATTAAAAGAAACAGACAAAACTTTCGGGACAACCTAATAGTATATAGGTCGCAATAAAAAGCGTGAGTACTGTTCTTCTTCTGCGGTCCCGCCTTCCCGAAAAAACGAAATGTACAGTTTTAATTGCACAGCTTAATGATTCGTCATCAGGTGAAGTCCGTGCTATCTACGAAACACTAAATTAATCAACTGATATACATAAAACTTGGGTTCTTGCTATCCAGAACGCGTTGACTTGGCAACCTGTTCCGAGGCGCATCTCTATATCACTTCATTCATGATTAAAACATTGCATGTCCAGTCCCGTATATCTCACCTCCTTGCCAGGTTCAGCATAAGTTGCTCATTGCGAAAACTTCATTGTACACCATCTATTTTACTTCCTCACCTCCTACCTGCTATTTCTCCGTTTTCGTCATACATCTAGCAATTACTGTTAATAATTTTCAATGAACCCTGATTGATGATTTGTTAACGAGACACAGTTCTTAGCGTATCCCTTACCAATCTCAATCTAAGGAATGGCCACCAAATCCGCAAGTGAATTCGATCTCTTTCGCAAAGTTGTTGGAGGATTGAAGAAGCCTCAAAGTCCTGTCACTCCTAGCTCTCCGAAGACTCCTAATTCGGCATGTTCAAGTCAAGAACCACGTGAGTTTTCAAAAGAATCCCTCGTATTTTTCGATTTTATAGTATTGCATATAAAAATCGCGACAATAACCGATGCATGAGGACCGCGGCGCAAGAGGTACTGACAGGAACAAGCGCAAATGAGGTCCGGGGCGGTATTTGTCAATCTTTCGTTCGCTGTCCCACCGTAATTAACGAGCGCCCGAGCGGGCGAAAAAGCTAACCCGCATTCATGGAAGTTTGAAACGCATCGCCTCGAGGCAGTGCCTGGCCAAAATTCGATTTCTAGCAGATTCGCATACCTGCGGTTATCCGCTACGCTGAATCCGAAAGTCTACGTTAGAGAGCGCAAGAACGGCGAAAAAAAGGGTTCCCAAAGCGTTACAATCTGAAATTGGACGAGTGGAATCGTCCTCGCAAAGGCTGAGACGAGTCGGCAGAGTCGTTAGCTCGTTTAGTCGTTTTCGAACGTTGCAATCCGACATTTGGCTTATTATTAAAACTTGGAATTGGGGACGGACTCCCCTTCTCATACATGGGCGCTAAAAGGTGGCAAAATTACCGGGAAAAATACTCACAAGGGAACGATACTCAATGTCCGTGGCCTTTCGAGACATGATTCATACCATTACACTCGCCTTCGAACGCTGATTCCGAATCTGCCTTCCGTTTCAGCTAATCGTTTCTCTGAAAGAAGTTATGGGGAAATTTTGAGCCAAGTTTGGCTGCTCAAGGAAAATATTAGGTTGATTCATAATTAATGCACGTTTTTCCTACCTCTTCTTCCAAGAGCTGGTATTTGATGTGTAACCAATTTCCTCAAAAACCTTTTGAGCTATGTAAAAGAGCGTTTTTTCTAGTTTCTTATGCGGGCCTTCGCTTTCGTACATCTCCTTTCGTTCCAAAGTTCTAAGCCTTCAAATAAAAGAGACAAAATCCCAAAATTTTTGCTTTTCACTCTTTTTGTCCTAAATTCATGAGGAATAGCTGAATTAATTTCAAAAAATATGCATAAGGATTATGAAACTTTGTGCTACAAGATGCTATTTAAATAAAATATTCCATGGATTCTGAGCCGAGAAATTCAATTGCGATTTTGAATGATCGTCGCGGCCCTTCCGTGCCATATAAATCTTTGAATCAAAAGGTCATTTCAGGCCTTTTGCTCTATCCAGCAAGGGTAGACCTAGTTCATTTGATGGTAGGAAAGCGCTAGGATTTTCTCACTTTCCAGCGGAGAAAAATGAAATAATTTCAAAAATGGCCGATTTTTGAGCCCGCCGAGATGCCAGAAAAAAGTGAGTACTTTCGACTTTTCCACGATATCTTCTTTCACAAATTTTCCGTAAAATCCGAACTTGCCATTACTGCTCAAGAGACCCTTGGCTACAGACGAGCGAAGTCTGCTTTATCCTACTTCATTTCAACATAAGTTGTGCTCTCTCAAAGTAGAGGCTTCTGAAAAAAGTTGTTGGCAATCTTCAGGCCAGAAAATCTTTCTCGTAATAGATATAGTCACGCAAAAGTACCTGTTTTATAGCCACTAATTTGGTGGTTATGGTAGTTTTTATTGCGCCCAGAAATGTCTTTTCAAACAAGAATTATCTCGGTTGAAAGTTGAAATATAGAAAACGTGCATTAATTATGAATCAACCTAATATAATCATTGGAACGGCCTCTACCGCGGCCACCTTTTGGTTTGGTGGTTAGTGCGATAGCCTCATAAGTTGATGTAGGTGTAGGTTAAAATCCTTTTGTGTTTTTACTTTTGCATTGCCTCAATTAAGCTTGGTCGAGAAAATTTACTTGAACTATGATCATTGGATACAATTTAGGGCAAATAGTAATCATTTTTTCCAAATTTCCACGTTTTTTAAAAGAGTAAGGACGTTCGCTTAGCTCGATGATGCGAAAGAAGGTTAATTGAGGCAATGCAAAACTAGAAAACACAAAAGGGTTCGAACCTGCACAAAAACCTATTTCCGACCATATTTCACTGGGCAGCCAGAATCCGCGCGATCCATTATAACATCTTTGAAGCGATTAGCAGAAAGAAGTCAGATTCGGAATCAGTGTTTCAGGACGAGTGTAATGGTATGCATCTCATCTCAAACGGCCACGGACACTTAGTATCGTTTTCCTGTCAGCTGAAGATTTTTTGCTGATCTGGGCTTCTTCGTATCGATGATTCTGGAAACGCAGCTTGTAGAGAGCGAAAATAATGAAGATAGGCTTTTTCCGAAGCCCATGGGCAAGGCATGTCGATTCTCGAGACGAAGAATCAATGTGAAACCCCACGATCAATATGTACGATATGCGCACTCTAGAAATGGTGGAAAATTGATGGGTGGGACCCGGAAGTGAAGCAGGAAACTTCAGAAGCAAACTTTGGACTTATGAACGCTTTTTCACCCTGGTCTTCACTGTCTGCTTGTTTGGGGCTGACGGTTATAAACCAGCAACCTTCACCTTGCCGAGATAAGTCATGGAAGGCAGTGTCCTAGACTTAAACTTTTAGCTTTTGCACTTCCTGATTTTACCTTCATCGTTGCTTGAAAATCACCATTGGAAAGCTCGAAAGAAACAGGCTTTTCTTAACACATTCACGACAAGGCCGATTTTTCAATCACTGTCGTTTCGGACCAGAGCCTTTTTCGCTTTGTCAAACTTACGACCCACCCGTGACTCGATTGTCCAAAATGGTAGTCCTTTTGGAGAAAGTTCAAAACATGTCTTCGAGAATTTCTGCAGAGGGGGTAATTGAAGGCGCTGATTATCAAAAAACAAATTGTTTCAGTTTTCGGCGTTATACGGTAAGGTTACGGTATTCATCCTGTATGGAACCAACAGCATGGATTTCCATGAAAAGTCGTGCTTGGGGGTTACTTCACGTGCTGATCACGTTTATAGTGTTCACTTTGTTCACTACTGTCCCACGGTGAGGCTACGGTAGCAGTACGGTAGAATCTTTGTATAAAATCAAGAAAGTGATGTAAGAAGGTGGAATTAAAACTTGAGACTATCATTTTCGTAATCAGCATGCTACAGTAAGTTTCGACCCGCTTTAGGCGGAAATTGGATTGGCGGGAGTCCGCCTCGCAACAGCTCGCGCCGTTTCGCAGCCACAGTATATCCTATCGTGCTGAGAACCCACGCCTGCGTCTCTTCAATCTCCTTAGTCTTTGCTTGGCAAAATGCCAGCGCTATGCGCCCGCAAAACCTCCAGCGATGCGCATGCGCTGCTCCACATAGAATGTCTCGCCTAATCCGGGATGAAACCGACTGTACAAAAGCTCTATATGTAAAATTCGAGCTTCCTAGGATGCAAAAAGTCAATAAAATCAATAAAATCGATAATTAGTGGGGTAACGTTAGTCTCGCCGATCCCGTATTGCGCATGTACACTTGATTTTCCAGAGACAGCATCAATCTGTGAAGAATTTGAGCTAAAGTCTGTGCCTTAAATCTATCTACGGTATACCTACCGTAACATCGCATTACAGTATCCCGAGCCCCGACCACTCTAGCTGGAGCTTCACCTATGGGTCTGCAATCATGTGCCAAAACCCCCTAGAATTCCGTCGTAAATTGGCAAAGCTAGAGCTTCAGGAATCTTACGATCCACCGGTGAGTCGTATCGTCCGAAATGGTATAAAACGTGCGACCCACCGGTGATCGTATTGTCGTGAATGTGTTAAAGCCCTACATGATTTTGAAATCGGACAAGTGAAACACTTCCCGCCAAGGCTGAGAAGCGGAGTCATTATGAGCCGTAGTACCATAATAGTGGCGGTACTCGTTTAACCATTTCGGCGGCGAATTTCGTAAGCTGTCATAGAACAGAAAATCCACAGGTGGGCGAGGCTTTGCCCATAAAGCTTTACTCTCCCAGCTTCGTAGAGGATTTCACTTCTGGCTTAACATAATGTGTTTTTGCAGTTGTGCAATTGTGTGTCCGGGCGTCCGCTTCACGTGGAATCTTGCGACCCTCAACCTTGCCCAGACATTGTTGAAGGGAGTGTCCGGTCAAGATGTGAGTATGCGAAACTTCAGCCACAGGTGAAATTGGACGCCTCCGGGTACGTCTCCGCTGAAGTGCGAGGTAGTAACATTGATCAGAAGCGAGAAATCGCTTGTGAAGTTTGGAAACTTACACCTTAAGAAAGCCTCGCCCACTTGCTAATTTCAATCTGCAAGCTAGAGTGCGCATGCCGCTTCAGTTTTAAAAACATCGTCCAGGTTGATTGGGTTGGTGCACAATGCAGTACGATAATAACGTGGCTCCTGACTAACGCAACATGTTCACGATCGAAAAAGGTGATTCTAAAGCAGGAAAATCCGGACTACTCAAGTTTTGTCGCGGCGATTACAGCAGATCTGCTGTATTCTCCGCATCAAAACGTGTCAACAACCAGTGGTCAGTACCAGGGTCAAGCGTGGGGTGCGGCACGCCACACCTGGGAGGTCGTATTGAGGAGTCAAAAGGGGGGGGGGGGTCGTGGTTGGGTGATCTGATAATAGTGATAACATGATATTCGTATCATATCCATAATTAGCATGTCAATTAACCCTTGTAGACAAAGTGTAAGCGAATTCTGAAGATTCAAGATACTAGGCTACCTAAATGAAATTGTCAAATCCCAACATGGTTAACTTTGTTTCAAAGGTGAAGTAGCTATCCATTTTTGCACTCAAGACAAAGCACTACTCCTTTTTGTCCATCTCAGAAATCTCGCTTTAAAAGACCTCCAAACTGTGGAATTAGAAGCCAATCAAAATCTTATTTTTCCCATTTTTTGCTTTTGATCGCTGTGCTTTCACCAAATATTACTTACAAGGGAAGGATACTCGGTCGAAGTGGCCATTTGGAATGAGCTGTATATTAGGAAACCGTCCTCCGTAAGGCAAACTCAAAACTACTTTCGCTAGGTGCCGAGCGGTTTTGTGGGGGGAGTTACAAGGCCATTTTCCTCCGGCGCAGCCAGCGCACCCAGTAATGAGCGAGGCGCTAGAGTAACGTACCGGTGTTGCAGTGGCGCAGTGGCAACGCAGCGGAATACGAAGCAGATGATCGAGGGTTCGAGTCCTGTTGCTGCTACTTTGTTTTGCAGTTCTGTAAAAAGTCTATTGGGTGACAGCAAACGAGAAATACTATTAAAAATAGAAATACTCGAAACAAGCTAGTTACTGCAAAAAAGCCACTTTCTGCAATAAACTATAATCTTCTAAAATATGTAAATCTGTGGAGGTTATGATGTCACAACAAGGGATTCAAGTGATATATTAACATGTATGGAATACAACCACAAAATGCTCAAAGTAGAAGAGCTTCTCGCAGCGCGCACATCGGATAAAATAAAACGATGACAATCAGCAGCTTCACAATTGTCTATCAAAGTCGGTGAAAAACAGTACTGAATAGGAGACTCGAATTCGCCGGGGTGGTCGTCAATGTATCCGGCTGCATCCATGGGTATGAAAGCAAATTTTTGAATCGCGGCGAGCAAAACTGTGTGTAAATGAGTGATAACATCTTAAGGATGGAATCCCTATGATGCAAGGTAAAGTTCAGATCAAGAGCCAATAAATGGAATGTGAATCGATTGCAATTTTGCAAGTGCGCGCGTTGCGAGAAGCTCTTCTGCTTTGTGCATTTTGTGGTTGTATTCCATACATGTTAATATATCATTTGAACCCATTGTTGTGACATCATAACCTCCACAGATTTACATATTGTAAAAGATTATGGCTTATTGTAGAAATAGTGACTTTTTTGCAGTAAATAGCTTGTTTGAACTGCCTAGAAATAGTATTTCTCGTTTGCTGTCACCCAATAGACTTTTTACAGAACTGCAAAACAAAATAGCAACAACAGGACTCGAACCCTCGATCATCTGCTTCGTAGTCCGCTGCGTTGCCACTGCGCCACTGCCACACCGCTGCGTTATTCTAGCGCCTCGCTCATTACTGGATGCGCTGGCTGCGCTGGAGGAAAATGGCCTTGTAACTCCCCCCACAAAACCGCTCGGCACCTAGCGAAAGTAGTTTTGAGTTTGCCTTACGGAGGACGGTTTCCTAATATACAGCTCATTCTAAATGGCCACTTCGACCGAGTATCCTTCCCTTGTTAGAGCTAAGAAGACAAATCAAGCTCCAAACAGTCCTATGGAATCTACAAGGTTTAGGCTATCGATTCATATAAACACTGTCCGCTAAAAATGTTTTTTTGATATAGTTGATGGGGTGTGCCGCACCCCCTTAACTTGCCTTCAAAATCCAGAAAGCGCTCCATTGCTGGTATGAGTATTGAGCACATAGCTTCTTCTTGCTACATTGGAAATTTGGAGCCGAACGCCCCACCCATAAGAAAATTATGGCCCTTTCAATATGCCCATTCAGATCAAAATCAGACGTCAAATTACGTGTGATTGTAAAGTGCACTCACAGAAAATCGGGCGTACAGCTCTCACAAGGGAAGGATACTTGATGACCGTAGCCTTTTGCAATGAAATGTATACCAGTAGGTGCGCCTTGAAACGCTGATTCCAAATCCATGTTCATTATCTGCTGTGCGACTCTCTAAACGAAATTATGGACTTTTTTCCATATCTATTTTACGAGATTTGGGCAGTCAGAAACGTCAGAATCCAAGCTTTTTAGACTCCGATATATCGGAGTCAGTTTTTCTAAGCTTAACGTAAAACTTTACTTTATTTGGACGCTCTTTTATAGTACGTAAGCGAATATTTTAACGATATTGGTGAATCCTGCATCAAAAACAGTGCAAATTTTGGTGTAAATAAATGTTCATAACTTCTTTCAGAAGAGCGCACAGCAGATATCGAAAGCAGATTTGGAATCAGCGCTTCAAGATACATTTAATGGTGTACGTTTCATTTTAAAAGGCCATGGTCACCAAGTATCCTTCCCTTGTCAGAAATCTGAAAACTCTCTAGAAAAAGATGGTGTCCTCTAGAATGTCACACTTTGAGGTCCAGAGGTTAAGAGGAGGAAGAAGGGGTCGTTTGAGGGCTTTCATGGGGGGAGGGGGGGGGGTGGTTTCGAAAGACTTGTGCCTGACCTCTTTCTCAAGGGTATATGTCAAGATGAACGATAGCTGGTACCAGTGGCGCGCGGGGTCATGAACTGGCAATAACGTGTTCGCTCGAAGCTCCGCCCTACTGCGGCGGACGAGTTTCTCGGACGATACCGTCAAGTAAAAATAACTTTTGATAGTGAGATATAAGCTTGTTGCAAGCTGGGGTGAAGCTCAACTATTTACAGAATCTTGTTTTGATTTTTTGTTTCTTTTTTAGCATCAATGAATAGCTGATGTGTTAGTCTTGAAATTCGAGAGATTTGCTGATTTACCTGTGATTGACCGAGTGACTCCTGAATATCCAACTTTGAAGTGTGAAATCAATTTAGAACACCTCAGGCATGATTGTCTGAGTGACCTCACATCTTACGACTAGTTCACACGTAATTTCGATTGAGTTACAGGTCGATTTATATTGAGGATAACAGCTTTTGGAAGCAAAATAAAAGAATTTGGTTATTTAAAGCAGATTCGAAAATATGTAAGTGCAGTATGATTTTCCGGAAATCTGAGAAAATTTATGTGATATGACCGCATATTTGCAAAACAAGTTAGTTTGCTTGAAACAAAATTCACCTATAATGCTTGTTTTGGATTCTCGTGGCAATGATAATGATAATCAACTCTGGTAACGCTATCTTAGGTATATAGTTCAGGGGGAGGGGGTCTTATTAAGACAGCAATTAGGGGGGGGTCGTAACCAGCCATCGTGTGCCACACCCCTTGCTTGACCCTGGTCAGTACCGAACTTCTCGCTTGAAGCGATTTTCTTGCTTCGGAACCCACTTTTTGATCGGACTTGTGTTGCGTTGGTGAGAAGCCAAGTTATCGTACTGCATTAGGATTCCACCAGAGTAACAGGTATTTCAATACCCCCTCCCCCGCACTATCGTTTACTTACCGTAGGCAGGACATAAAGGCTCCTGCCAAGCATAACTGGTTCATAATTGTAATTATCATGTCAGTTAATCCCTATGGGCCAAGCTTTAGCGAATTCTGAGAGTTACCGATATTAGGTCACCTAAGTGAAGTGTCATTTTCAAACAAGGTTAACTACACTCAAGATTGGCTACCTCTTTATGTACTCAAAACAAAGCACTACTCCCTGTTTGCCCAGTTATGAAAACTGCTTCAAATAACCAGCAAACTATGGAATTAGAAGCCAACCAAAATCTCATTTGTTCCATTTTTTGCTTTCTGTGGTTGTGCTTCCAGCAACTAAAGTTCGGTTCATAATTATACGAACACCCAAAATTTGTAAGTTTTCGGACTTTTTGGGAGCAACTCAAAACGCCGTTAATACCACGCGATAGAACACAGCCGAAAACGGTATATGATCCATAAGAATGGAAACCGATGTCAATTTTAGGAGTGTTTTTGCGCTTAATGCGAATTTTTAGCGGTTCATAATTATACGAACACCTCAGACGAAGGTCCATTTTTCGTTCAAGATTGCAATCATTTGAGTCCAGATTTTTTGTAGAGTTACAGTAACAAAGTTTGACATATCTGCTATGCACTGAACCCAGTGCAGTTCAAAAAGAAGACCGTTATTTTTTTCAGAAGGCTCTAAATGTTTTTGGAGTGATTGCGCTCCAAAAACATCCGTTCTTTTGTGGTTTACGCGCTCTAAATAGCTTCTACCGAAGCTATGAGATAAAATAAGCTTTTTCGATAGGTATTTTGTTTGACGCTTGGAAAATCTTTGCGTTTTCGTGCCGTTTTTCAACCAAGTTTCAACCTTACCACAGAGTTAGCACGATTTCGAGCCTCAAAACACAGCTTCTCTGTTGCGCAAACATTTGATATGAAGTAGCTGCATTGTTTACATGATGATGTTTCTGTGCTAAAATTTTTGGGTTTTTTCTAGAACTGATTGCGGGTGTGGAGCTATAAACCAAATAAAGGTGCGATTGCAATAGTAAAAACACGATTTCTGGTGAAATAACGTCTGCGTGACCAAAACAAACACTCAACGCTGCTGATTTTTTCTAGCCAAATATACAGTCTTGTGAACTTCTACATATCATATGCTTACTTCATTGTACGGCTTCAGAAGCTGAGTTTTGAGGCTCGAAATCGTGCTAACTCTGTGGTAAGGTTGGAACTTGGTTGAAACCGGCATGAAAACGCAAAGATTTTCCAAACGTCAAACAAAATACCTAACGAAAGAGCTCACTTTATCTCGTAGCTTTGATAGAAACTAATTGGAGCGCGTAAACCACAGAAGCGGATGATTTTGGAGCGCAATCACTCCAAATGCATTTAGAGCCTTCTGAAAAAAGTAACGTCCTCTTTTTGAACTGTACTGGGTTCAGTGCGTAGCACATATGTTAGACTTTGTTACTGTAACTCTACAAAAAATTTGGACTCAAATGGTTGCAATCATGAATGAAAAATGGACTTTTGTTTGAGGTGTTCGTATAATTATGAACCGCTAAAAATTCGCATTAGGCGCAAAAACACTCCTAAGATTGACATCAGTTTCCATTCTTATGGATCATATACCGTTTTCGGCTCTGTTCTATCGCGTGGTACCAACGGCTTTTTGAGTATCTCCCAAAAAGTCCGAAAACTTACAAAATCTTGGGTGTTCGTATAATTATGAACCGCACTTTATTGAACAAAAGAAAAAAGGCGAATCAAGCTCTAATCACTTCAACAAAAACTACGAAATTTTGGCTATCAAACTGTATACCTGTATATAATCTGTTTGCTAAATTTATCTTTGGTGGTAACCTTTTCAAAGGTTATGCTCCACTCCATTAACTTACCTTCAGAACATACGAATATCTATGTTTTCAATATCGTTGCCTCTGCTAAACCTTCTTCTCTGCACAGCAGGAGTTTCGTTCAAAATCCTTTCTTCTAGGGAAAGAAATAGTCGTTTTCCCTTAACTATGCCAGGGAAAATACTGCGAAAATACTGGATCACGGATGCTAAGTCTGCTCTACTACGTGATTCGCGAGGGAAAGCGGCGAGAATAAATATATTTGATGACCTAAACCTCGCAACTTTCACAAAAGCGATTTGAGCCTGATTGGCAGGGTAAAGCGGGGGGTGCGGCACGCCGCAGAGGGGGGTCGTATTGAGGAGTCAAAAGGGGAGGGGGTCGTAGTTAGGTGATCTGATTATAGCGATAACATGATATTCGTATCATATTCATAATTAGCACGTCAATTAACCCCTGTAGACAAAGTGTGAGCGAATTCTGAAGATTCAAGATACTAGGCTACCTAAGTGAAATGGTCAAATTCCAACATGGTTAACTTTGTTTTAAAGGTGAATTAGCTATCCGTTTTTGCACTCAAGACAAAGCACTACTCCTTCTTTGTCCACCTCAGGAATCCCGCTTCAGAAGACCTCCAAACTGTGGAATTAGAAGCCAACCAAAATCTCATTTTTCCCATTTTTCGCTTTTGATGGCTGTGCTTTCACCAAATATTACTCAGAGCTAAGAAGATGAATCAGGCTCAAAACATCCCTATGGAATCTACGAGGTTTAGGCTATCGATTCATATAAATATTGTCTGCTAAAAATGTTTTTTTGATATAGTTAATGGCCTGCGGCACCCCCCCTCAAAACCTGCGGCTGCCGCAGGGGTGCCGCAGGGGTGCCGCAGGCCATTAACTATATCAAAAAAACATTTTTAGCGGACAATATTTATATGTATCGATAGCCTAAACCTCGTAGATTCCATAGAGATGTTTTGAGCCTGATTCGTCTTCTTAGCTCTGAGTAATATTTGGTGAAAACACAGCCATCAAAAGCGAAAAATGGGAAAAATGAGATTTTGGTTGGCTTCTAATTCCATAGTTTGGAGGTCTTCTGAAGCGGGATTCCTGAGGTGGACAAAGAAGGAGTAGTGCTTTGTCTTGAGTGCAAAAACGGATAGCTAATTCACCTTTAAAACAAAGTTAACCATGTTGGAATTTGACCATTTCACTTAGGTAGCCTAGTATCTTGAATCTTCAGAATTCGCTCACACTTTGTCTACAGGGGGTATTTGACATGCTAATTATGGATATGTTGTCCATTATGTTTGACAGAGCCTTCAGGTAATACTATCTTAAGTGTATAGTTTAGGAGGGGGGTCTTATTAAGACAGCAATCAGGGGGGGGGGTCGTATCCGACGGTCGAGTGCCGCACCCCCCGCTTTACCCTGCTGATTGGGCTTCTCTAGTCTAAGATATTAAAAGCGAAAAATCAAAGGAGATTTTGGCTTGCTCTGAATTTCATATTTTGTAAGATATTTGAAGTGAAATTCCTAATGTGAGCAAAGAAATAGTAGTTTCTTGTATTAAGTGCAAAAAGAAGTATCCTAATTTCACGAGTACAAGACGCACCTTTCTCGAATTTTCAAGCGAGCCCCTCAACCTCCTCGCTGCGTCTTGGAAAACGAAACCTAGGTCGCATGATGCTTTCAGGCAATATCAGCATTGAGTGGTTTTCTGGTTTCGAAATCTTTTGGTGTGTTTGAGCTGGTCGATTTTAGAAAGAAATCCGTCGCGTCTTGTACTCGTGAAATTATGGTAGTTAATTCACCATTGAAACAAAGTCAACATGTTTGAAAATGACCATCTCACTTGATCGAATTCTTGGAGACCTAAAATTTGCTCAAACTTGACGCGCAGGGGTTAATGGACATGCTAATTACGAAAATGATGTTCTTGTGCTTAATTAGATGATGCTGAAAAAAATGATGCTCTATGCTCTAAGCGACAGGGTTACAAAGCGACTCTGACGGAAACTGCTCCACACGTCAAACTCAAATCGAAGCGCTTTGGAAAACGCTTATTCTCGCCGTTTTCGCGCTCTCTCAGGTGGATTTACGGACTTAGCGTGGCAGATAAGCCCATGTATGCGAAAAGTTGAAGATTAAGTTTGTTCGAATATTGTCTCTAAGTGGAGGAAGCCTAGCTGAAAGGAATGGGCTACTTTGGATTCTTAACAAGTGGAAAGCACATACCTAAAACTCATTTTTATAATAAACTATAAGCAATGGAAAATGATTGAGAATGCAGTATGACCAATATGTGCTATGTGAAATCAAAAAAGAGCTTTCCTGCTGCCATCCACAAATCATTTCAGCTTCATTCGATGCAATCGGTGAACGCCCAGTGGTGAAACGTCACAAGCAACTTCATCAGATTGGAAAGACAAAATCTTGTGGAGAAATCAAAAACTTTGAGAGGCGGCTGATAAAAACTTACCAAGAAGAGAATATAATCAAAATGCCCAGGTGATTCCTTCAGTGCTCAAGATTTTCAAAATCATAGCCTCATTTCTCAGCATGGACTCAGAGCTTACTGATCTCGAACTTAACGCTGACCGAGGCTTGACGGATCTTGATGAAATTACTAAAGTGAGTATTTCTTTCCTTCAGCTCCATAACCATGGTTCTAGCCATACATGACCCAACGTCCCACTTCAGGCCCGCGTTTATGAAGTTCCTGAAAATCAAAAGAAGAGAAATGTGGCCGCATGGCTGAGCAAGCAGTCATAAGCTCGCAAGAATACAACGTCAAGTGCACTTCGGTCATTCATGTCCATCATAACCAAATGTGAAGGGTCATTTGATCTCTATATAAAGTTAGGGACATCAGCCTGTCTACGAATGATCATATGATAAATCAATTCTGAGTTTATTAAAACACATATTCGGCGTATTTGCACAAAATTTAGTACCCAGTATGGTAAGTTTTAACTCAGTTTAGGAGGGAACTGGGCCTGGCGGGACCTCGCTTCGCAACGGTTCGCGCCGCTCTGCAGTCTGCGTCTCTTCATTCTAGTCTATTTCGAGCCAGTGGCGGTGCGGACGTACTCCTCCACTTGCAATTTTTCACCTACTCTGGGTTGAAAAAGACTGTATCATGAGAGAGCTTCAGGATCCATTACGCGTCGGTTTGGAGCATTGTTGAAAACGAAGTTCCTCAGAACTTAATTTTACGAAGTGCCCTTTGGCGTATCAGTAGCAAACCTTTGGTCATTAAGCATAAGAATAGAAAGAACAAATAAGCATTTTTGAGGTTGTTAATACAACGAAGCAAAGAGACATTTTGAGGTATTCGATTTGGTCTGTTGATCAATATGTCAAAAACCCCTTAGGCCAGCAATCAGCCAAAATTGTAGCTTACAACAACCTGGCGATGCTGTCGCCGCATAGTTCGAAGGAAGCCGTAACACGCATGTAATTGGAGCGCGATATCCAATGCGTATGTTTATGCTTCTTTGGTTGAAAAAAGAAAAGGGGCAATAGTTTAATTTGCTCTTTTCATTATATGATAAATTTTCGAGAGTTCTAGACGAAAAATCAAAGGGCTTAAAAGTTATATAAACTCTCCAGTATTTATGCTTCGTACCAACCCAGTTGGCTTGGTGTTGGTCTAGAAACCAGCAAATGCGAGAACAGGTGAAACATGAATTTTTGATAACTCTTGCATTACGGAGTTTGGACTGATACTGTATACAGATAGAGCAAATTTGGTGTCATGTGATTGTTTGCGCGCTGTAAACAAGCCATTTGGAGCATAGGTGCGGTAGGGGAAGCCGGGCACTCTCAGGTAAAGGGGTCTTAGCTATTCCCATCTTTGTAGGGTGAAGGGGTAAGTGAGCCCTGAAAGCGAATCTGATCGAAAACATGCTTGGCACTGTTCGGTCAGATGATCCGTACAACTTGGAATATTTTCGTTAACTTTGAAGAAAGAAAAATGACTTTGAAGAAAAGGTGGTCGGCCGCCGAAGATCAGCAGGGGATCATACAAAAAGCTGTAAAATGCGGCTTGCACAGCTTCTGGCTTCTGTTCAATATGTGTATATAATGGAGAATGATAAGAATACTTACCAAGTAGAAAGCATGAAATCCAGATATCTGCAGAATTTTAAGCTTTTTTTTGAACTGCAATCATCTCCCCAGCAGGGATGTTAATGCATGCGGCCCTAATAAGAAGCGGACCATCCTTCTTGCTGGGCAGGCAGAGTCTGCCTTCATCCCCGTGGTGATGTGTATATGAGATCTTCGCTACGATGTAGGAAATTTTTTCTTCTAGCATGAAGTTTTCGATTATCTCTTCTGGAGACAAATGGAGCGGATGCTTGGTTGTGGAAATCATTGCAATTCTGGCTAAAGATTGGAACGCAATTTCCACACATTTCCTATTTCAGATGATATATATATATATTCATACTTTAAGCCTACCCAGTTGGTTAGAAAAAGCTCTTCTTGCCAACAGTTGGCTGAGTAAGCTTGGAGCATAAATGCACCCCCTCTCTTTGAGTGTGCACCGATTTTGATGTGATATCGTCGCCTATATGCTGTAAAAGAATCACTTCACCCTCATTACAAAAAAAATGCTCTTAGAATAAAGCGTGTTTGGGCGGAGTCAAGTTCGTGCTCAATCGCCTGGAGTTGTGACGTGGTTGAAGATGTCTGAGGAGCACATATGGCTTCCTATGTGTACTTATAATAACCACTTTGCTTTTTCCCTACAAAACGATTCTAAGTTCTGAACATATGTGCTGGAACAGTCGTCACTTTTAGAAACAACATACACAAAAATGAATGACGCATTTTTTCTGCACTGCATCCCTTTCGGTTTCGTGCCGCGACTTTTGAGCAGCTGCTACAGCAAAGTTTATAGAAGCTGATGCGGAAAGTGCTTGCAAAAAACAACAGAAACAGAAGAAGAAAACAACAGAAGACTAGAATTTTTCATTAGACTATTATGTGCATCACTAGAAACCTTAAGTTTTCAACAAAGCCCGTTATCAAACTGCTGGATATAGGCAATAAATGGGTGATGATAACAATAAATAAGTTCTCTATATTCACAACTTTTTGCAAGAACCTCTAGATAACGTGAATTACAGTAAGTGAATGTCATCGGGAAGGTTGAGGTGAGATGGAGTTTTACTACAAAAGAAAATTACTTCTGTTTTGCATTAGGCACTGATGTGAGGTTATTCGACGAGCTGCATATTTTCGAGACACTATGTAAGAGAGACCCGTGAAAGATTATATTTTGAATATATTCAGAAAGATCGACCCTTCTTCTTAGCTACTTCATCCTTCTGCTCCACACTGAAGTCGAGCATCGTCATTATTGCCTGAATTATGGTGTGCGGAATCTGATTAAATTAGGATAACCTATATTTCAACCTGCAGGTGCTCTTTAGCATCGCCCTTATTCATTAGGTAGTAATAAAAAGCATCATGCAAAAATCGCAACACGACACGATCCTGCGTCATCTGATCAACGTGGGCAACCTGAAAGTAATGGCATCTTTGCAGACACATACAGCTATAATTCCGAATGTGAGCCGGATCTCTTTATAAGAGACTAAAAATCCATCGGATAAACATCGAGACTTGTGCATAAGCTAATACCCACTTCCTTGAGATCCATTGCAGCTGCTTCTTGGCCTTTCTTGAACATGACCAGGTACATTTCCCTTCTGGAACAACCGAAACAATATGATGGATTTGCTTCAGCAAAACTACCTCTCTTCCTCCATGTCTCGTATCTTTTGCTCATACATCATGTTCTCATTCCTACTTAGTTCCAGCTGGGCATTTGCCTCTTCCACGGCAGCGCACGCAGATGTAGAATCCTAACAAAGAACGAATGAGTGGAATGCGGGTATAAATCCCTTTACTATTGAATACCTGGTCAATTTTAGCGAGAAGCAGTTCGACTTTCTCCCTGAGAGCGTCCTTTTCTTGCTCTAGCTTAGTTAAGCGATCATTGTCAGGTCTTACCCTCCTAGCACTTGCAAGCTAAAGTATTCATATCGAGGAACCTACTGAGAGCTGTAGATGACTTACAGCCGCATTCGCAATGGCGAGTTGGTCCTTGAGAAAACGATTTTCACGCCCAAGCTGACCAACGCGTTCGCGCAAAGATATTGTGCGCGACTCGCGGCGACTTGTTTGCGAGCGCTCCGTTGGCTGTGATTCAAACTGCGTTTTGTTAGCACTACCTTCATGCCAAGACTGCGACATTTGTGGCATGTCTTTTCTGGAAAATCATGAAGATTTCACGGATCAATCTAAGGTCTGAAATTGAACTGACTGTTGAGCTGTGCTTCCAAACCAATCTCCACCTATATCTGATGTGAATGAGGAGGACAGTGACGATGGAATGTTCTGAAGCGCATGATGAAATGAAGAAAACTATGAATTCATCGCACAAATGCTTAACCTTCTTAACAGATCGACGACGGCTCTTTGCATCGGGAGTTGGCCTCAATGGACTGGATCGCTTCCGCTGCTCACTTCGTGAACGACGTTCGGGTTCGCTCGCCCCTCGTTTCACGGGTGGAGTAGCCGGCACACGGCAAGCTACGCTTTCATGAGTGGATGTGCGATCAAATGGATGCGGACTTTCGTGCACGGCGACCACATTACTCCTTCGCCTAAACAAAACCTGATCATATGTAGATTAAACGTAACTTTCACCAGAAAGACTAGTCAGATAAGTGTGTTCTGAACTATCACATAGGGCTCTGCGTGATCGCAAGAGTCAGTGAGTTTGCGACAATTGTGCGCGAATTTAACTTCCTTAGTCTATCTTCTGTCAAAGCTTTTGCTGTCAGTGCAAGCTTTCAACTTCGTTTGATTGGTTTGAGGCATTACGGCATCCTGCCTGAGCAACGGCAGGAAACTCACCGACTCTCGCAATCACGCAGGATCCTAATGCTCGATTCAACCCAAATAACAAGTGAATTCGCACACTCAAAGAGCAGGTAATTGACACGAGGAACTTATGTGAGTCCTAATCCTCCCACTATGATTATTGCTTACTGATGTATTTCAAACGAGTGCTTCATAAAATTTCAAATTCCATTAAAGGCATGGTTCAGCAAAATGGACCCCTGTCAGATTTCGGTGGTTTCGGATAGTAGATCCCTCAAGCACACTGTAGCTCTAACCCCACCCTCCGATTCGTCCGCTAACCCTGAAAACGCTTCAAAACTCCACCAATGACGCCCACTCAATGGAAGTGGGTGGGGCGGCTGGTGGAGTCTTGAAGTCCCTCTACTGGGCTTGGCGCATGAAATGGAGGGTGGCGTTGGGGCAACGGTGCACTTGAGGGTCTACTACCTAACACTATCAAAATCAAGCAAATCTGGGCCTATGGGGATCTCACTTGGAGGGTAATCTTGGAGCCCTGACTAAAACGTTGGCCCAAGCGGCAGCTCAAATGGTGAGCTCACAACTGAGATATTCGCCTCCAAACTGGACCCCGGGATGTCGCATGGAATCATACAATCGTCAATCGACACATCAGTTTCGCGCAAGGACCCACGCGTGTCGCGCCATGAATCCATGCGAATACGATCCTGGGGTCCAGTTTGGAGGCGAATATCTCAACTGTGAGTTCATCATTTGAGATGCCGCTTGGGCAGTGTCTTAGTCAGGGCCCCAAAATTACTTTCCACATTAGAACTCCGTATGTCCAGATTTGCCTGGACGCTGCCTTTGAGAATTCTTGACACGTTGACGACCACATAAGCCACATGCACGCCCTGAATCCCATCCAGTTTGTGCATACAAGCGTATGCACGTCAATTTTCAGGGGGTTCACAAGAAGCTATCAGATAACTTTCATGTAACGGCCGTAACCCAATATTTTCGCAGCATTTTCCATTTGCATAGGTAAGTAGCAATATCTCTATGGGAAAGAAATTTGAATGAAATCCCTGCTGTGTAGAGAAGAAGGCTTAGCCGTAACAACGATATAGAAAAACAAGGTATTCAAATACTTTGAAGGTAAGTTGGTGGGGTGCGGCACAACCCCTAGGTGCGGGAGCCACGGCTTTTTAGAGGTTGTGCCACACCCCATTAACGTACCTCCAAAAAGAATTTTAGGGAACAAAATCAAAGTTCGATAGCCAAAATCTCGCAGTTTTCATGAAAGTGATTAGAGCTTAGTTCGTCTTCTTGAGCAATAGTTGCTGGAAGCACAACCACTGTAAGCGAAAATGGGAAAAAAGAGATATTGGGAGGCTCCTATTCCATAGTTTGACTATATGAACCAGGATTCATGGTATGGGCAAATAGGGAGCAGTGCTTTGTAATAAATATGAAAAGAGGTAGCCAATTCGCTTTTGAAATATACAATACCGCTCACAGAATGTGCAAAATTTCCGTAAATGTCGCGAAATTCCGAAAATTCCGCGAACTTTCCGGAATTTCGCGAAGTTTCGCGAAATTCCAGGAATTTCGCGGAATTTTCGGAATTTCGCGGTATTCACGGAAATTTTGCATACTTTGTGAGCGGTATTGTATAGTAATATCATAAGTGGGCGGGGCTTACAGTTCACAGCTAAAAAGCGAAAAATCGATATTTTGGAGGCTGATGAACCACCAAATCCTCAAAAATAGATAGAATCGGTCTTCTGAGGGCTGTAAAATCCCGAAAATCGACAAAAATCAATAAAATCGATATCCTGAAGGTTTCGAAATACCGAAAATTGACAAAAAATCGATAAAATCGATATTTTGAAGGTTGCGAAACCCCAGAAATTGACGAAAATCGATATCCCAAAAATCGGCAAAATTGATAAAATCGATATTTTGAAGGTTGCAAAATCTCGAAAATTGACAAAAATCGATAAAACCGATATTTTGAAAGTTTCGAGATTTCGGAAATCGGTAAAATTATCGAAAAACTAAGCGAAAAATTCGAAAAACTCCATAATAAGCTCATTTCCAGTGCTTTTATACAGCTGAATCTCCTCCAAGCAAGCTCCGCCCACTTTATACCCCCACATCACGATCGAAATTGAAGAAAATAAGAAAAATTAAGAAAAAATAAGGAAAAATAAGCGAAAATCGCGTTTTTCTAAGCTTATTTACCCCTTTCTAGCCGGTTTCAGCCCCCTAACCAGGTCCAGATGGCCGCGGGTAACTATCACACGCGCTGCAAAATAAAGAGAGGGGAAAAATGAGGGGGGAGAAAGAGGAGAAATTGCGAGACCCTGAACTAAAAAAAACAAGTCCGGGAAGGTTTTAGATGGGCTCCCACAGGCGGAGCCCCTGCATTTTCTCCGAATTATATGTGCTGTCCCCCTCGAATTCAAACTGAAGAATGGCTATCCCAGCCTGTTATCCCTACTCTCCACGGAGATAAAATTCAAAATATGCATCATCGCCCTTATATAGCGCCTCCTACGATAGAGCTACAGCCATGATCTACCCCTAGAAAAATAGAGCTATCAAAAGTACATATCAATAACCACATGATATTACCCCAACCCTACAACTTGCAGAGATATAAGGGCGCAAACTCGCCTTTATTGACAGATTTCCCAAGTTCAGCTGTCAATTAGGCACTTTTAATGGAAACTTGTTATCCTACGACCTTCTCTCTAAAAATCATATTTTCAGAGATCTGTCCAATAAAACAAACTACAGCCTCATATCTGTAATATTCGCAGAGTTATTAGCCCCCCAACATGCATGCTCACGCCGTAAAATCGGCTCTCCCAAAGTTTCTCCGTAATTCTCCCAAAAATCATGTTAGACACCTCTCTCATACCTATACACCCCATATTTTTTCCAGCTTCTTAGAAGCAATACACACCGATATAGCGCGCTCTTGGCCTCTCGCTCCTCACTCTTGGCCTCGGCGCAAGATTTGGTTAAAATATTGAGGTTCTCGGATTGACCGTAGACTTCACTCATAGTGGTTTTTGGTCGCGATCTTTACGAAAATCCTATTTATTTTGCACTAGAGAGTCTTACAGTAAAGCTAAAGTGAGATAGAAGTAGGCTAAACCAATCAAGATCGCAACTTCGCCTGCACTTGTCGCCTACCTGTTGCGGAAATTGTCCGCAAATTTTTGTGAGTTCAAAACTTTGTGAACACCTCTATCGGACCATGCTTAGCACAGATCTTTATTTGAATTGTTCGTCAGATTATGATGTTACAAAATCGCCTATGAATTGTCTTTCAAATTCGAAAGTCGTGTTGGCAGATATTCTATCCTACAATGTGTCACTAACAGCAAAACAATGTAAAAAATGTTGTTAGCACGTCGAATACAATACCGCTCACAGAATGTGCAAAATTTCCGTAAATGTCGCGAAATTCCGAAAATGTCGCGAAATTCCGAAAATTCCGCGAACTTTCCGGAATTTCGCGAAGTTTCGCGAAATTCCAGGAATTTCGCGGAATTTTGGGGATTTCGCGGCATTCAAGGAAATTTTGCATACTTTGTGAGCGGTATTGTAGTTAACCGCGTAAAATGGCCACCTTACTTGGGTGACTCGATATTGAGAATTTGAATTCGCTAGAACTTGGAACCAGGATTCACTGGTTCCAAGTTTTAGCGAATTCAAAACTTGAAACTTAAATATACCATGAGGGTGAACACCCCAGAAAATGACCAACCCATACTCATGAACCTGTTTCATCAAGGCAAATTCAACCCTAGCACAGGGGTTAAACTTACACTGACGTTTCAAACGAACATAAATCTCTGGCTGCATCACTCAGTCCCAATAAAACTGTTCTGACCACAAACAAATATTTATAATTAAGATGATTAATATCCTATGACGTCTTTCCGTCTCGTCTAATCATACTACAAAAATTAGAATAATTTTTTGGTCTTTTGTTGGTCAGCTTTGAGTGTATTCAGTTCCGCTACGATAATTTGGTCATGTATCGTACCAATGAACAAGTATACTGGAAAAAATTTGATTGAGGAAACTCCATATTACGATTTCTCTGAGTTGTTGAACTTGATGTTCGCCATATCAAAGCCAATAGTTGCAAATGTACTTTACTCAAAACCAAAATTTTTACTGTAACAACTCGGCTGAATATAGTACCGGATGAGATCGTCAAACGAAAACAAGAAAAAAGGCCATAGATAATTTGAGATAATAGTACTTATAAATATGTGTTTGTTATCAAAACAGTATCGCTAGGACTGGGTGGTGCATGAAAGATCACTTTATGTTTGTATAAAGTGTCAGGGTAAATTCAATCTTGAATTAACCCTGATGGATCACATTCATGGATACGGTTTATTGCTTTCTAGAAGTAAGGTTTACCCTCAAGGGAGGATTTATTCACATAACTCTTGGATGAATACTTAATTGCTTTCCGATTGCTCTACCCTCAAGGCTTCGTTGATGAATACGGCATTGAATCCTTAGGGTAAACCCTACCCTTGAGGGTAGGATCTGCCCTCATGGTTCGTTGATGTATACGGCCGCTGATTGTGCAATCGAAATATTTGCTTTGGTCACCCATTCGTGCATGAGGCACGTGAACTTTAGAAGAAAATGCAGAAACACTGAATGATTGGTGAGAACAGCAAAGAAAGGCGGAGATGAAGGAGGACGGGGCGAGGGGGGGGGGGGGTGGCATGTGGCAAGCTGGAATATTTTCTGAGGCAAAGCAAAAGGGGTATCGTAATCCACGTTCATGGACTACCTGTACACCCCTAAACATGTCTAGCCCCATGACGAGCAGATACAGAACCGACGTGCTCATACACGATATTGCTTTATTCAAAACATTCGTTGCACTAAGTAGTACATATGATTCATTTACACCCCACACATTGAATTTTGCTATCAAATCTCGTTTTAGGTAAACAAGAGATAGGACGAACAAGCTAAAAAGCCAAAAAATTATGTGACTGAAAGGTGCAGCGAGCTTTTTTTGAGAATTTCACAGTAGCGAAAAAAATGACTCATTTACAGCGCACACGCAACAGAATGCCCTCAAATTTTATGCACACGCACAATGAGGCTAAGGACGAAGAATAAAATTCTTTGAAAAGTTTATGTGAATGAAGGGCGCGCCCAACTTTTTACAACGTAGGGTGGTATTTCCACTCTGTTGCTCTCCGAGCTTCAGTTCACCTAGGTTTCTCGTCTTTCCTACATAAATCTGTTCTACACTTAATGTTTACCAGATAATGCAGATCTACTTTTAAACTCCTCCTCTCTTCTTTGCTAAACTCGAAATAGCAAAGGAACCGCCAACTCTTAAGGAAGAAAGCGCGCTCCATTTGAATGACCAGCCCAGCTGACGCGATCAAGGAAAGAATCGTAATTTGGAAGTGACAAGAGCGAATTCATTCATGAGTGTCTTGCCACCTTCATGCTGAGCTCTGGACGAGTAGGGAAAGGCGGGGACAATCAAGCCGAGAGCACATTTTACATACAAATTTGATCTAGCCCTTTTTTGTGATACGGCATTCAAACATGTAAATGCTTACCGTCGCAAATCACTAGAAGTATGACAACTTCGGCTTCTTACAGAAATGGGGGAGAAGTACACAGACGATCCTATAGATGTATCGGCATCCCTAAGTTTTCTCTTCTTTTTTTGGAAATGTAAATTCTTATCAACCCCAAACAAAAATGACAGACCTTTCGCCTTCACATCGTGCCATTTCCAGTTCGCCACGAAGCATTGCCACTTGGATTTTCAACTCTCGGCGATCAGCTTGAGCACGTTGGTAACCACTCCTCATCGCATTCAACTCACGGAACATAGTACCACATTTTTCTTTCCACCTGTAATTTCATGCTTAAATTTTATTCACAAAATTCTGAAGAAAAAAAAAACGGTACGTCACTAACAAGTGAACTTCCTGCCTATCAGTTGCGTTCTCAGCAAGATTGCTAGCGCTTCGACTGCGAACCACACGCTGAGAAGTTTCTTTGCCATTGCTTGTTTGGGCGAGTACACCCTCATGACGATACACTTCGAGTTCAGCTTGGGCCTCCTTCAACTGCCGGGTCATCCGTTCAAGGCGAGCCTGAAGCTACCAAACATTGCAAAAAAACACTTTCTCTAGGAATACTCTGTTTTCAATCAAAATAACTCTAAAATTTTTAAGAAAAAAAATTTAGAATTACTTGCAAGCTTGAGTACGTTGTGCTACTGGCGTAGCGGTATAACTTCAAATTTCGTATGTATAAAACGCGATGAGTGCAAAAATGCGTTTATCATCCGAAGTGAGTTTTACTTAATTCACCATTTAACACATGCCATTTTTAGCGATCCCGAAGGTAGACATGGTCTGTGCTCAAAACCTCTTACAAGTGCTCTACTCATTACAAAACAAGTGATTATTGTAGGGGGCTGAGTGGAGGGAAGTGAGGATGCTGACAAGCTATCCATCATTTGCGTGCAATTCATCAGAAAGAAAAAACCGTATGACAGCTAATCGTTCATCATCTAGCCCACCTTCAACACATCTCTTTCCTGTCGCGAACGCAACAAATCTTTAGCTAGGTTCTCCCTCTCATCCGTCTCCCAGCTCATCATAACCGTAGTGAGGATATCCTGAAAAAAATGCTATCGTTTCGCAAATCCTAGAATGAAAACAACAAAAGGGAAAATAAGCTTGTTGATGAATTGTAATGCCTCACAAAAGTATGAGTATGCCACGGCAAGATTAGTTTGTTTTTACAAAACCATGCCGTACTAAGTAGTTATCTATGTAAGAGTAATTGATGATTTCCATGAGCACAGAAATAGAAAAAAATAAAGCCTTTTCTCACTAATGCGTAGACTCAGATAGATTCTGCTACACTCTGAAATAAAAACTCATCACTTTCCTCGTGATGGCAGCCACCGTAGTTTTGATACTAGAATTTCTTAATCATGGTAGATTGATTCTCGGATTGCAGGACAAAGGAGCGATTTCCTTGTAGAACTCAGTCGGTTAGAGAATTATTGTTGATAGAACAGCGGAGGAGGACAAACGGGTGCGGGTTGCTTGAGATCAGATCTCAAAGAAGTACGATGCCAGCGAGAAAGTGGACGAAGTCAAGAGAATGCAGATGTTTTAGGGAACACGCCTTCTAGATTACGGTCGCAGCTGGCACCTGACTCCTTGGTCCTTTACAGCGCAAGCAGCCCAATAAGTAACAAAATGATATGAACAGAATCAGAAATCGTCCACACAAATCATTCTACAATCAGCACCTAAGCCCTCCGAGAAGCTTCTATCAATCTTGCAACATTTTGCAAGTTTCTTCAGTTTACGCAAAAGAAAATGCACTAGCGATTACCCACCGAATGCAGCACTTCTTCATCTTCAGCAGCACTTCTAGCACTAACAGGTGAAGTCGAGCCATCTATGTTTTTTTCGCTACCACCTGGCGCACCGCTATCCATGGTACTTAAGATCTGTTCCAAGTCCGATTTCACCTAATAAAACCCAATCACGACATTTTGAGAGTCACGAAACCTTCTTACCAGGTTGAGATCATCCGCCAAAGTGGCGAAAGCTGGCGATAGTTGGCTGCGATCTCGTCCAACTACAGAGGCTGTCTTGCACAATGATTCGCGAACTCTATCAAGCTCCCTATAACAGATGATACTAAGACTACCTCTTGCGATTGCAATTAAATCTTCAGATATCACTTAAACAGGCTACAGAAGGGAACTGAAAATGCCCCAGCTGATCAGTCACCTACAAGCTAAACACTAAAGTTATTTTTGCACAACCATGCGTTATACCATAGCTCGTCGAAGGCCACGGCGACTAAAAACATGAGGTGGACACAAAACGACCTTGTCCTCTGCAACGAAACCTCGGATATGGACTAACCTTTTTAATCGAACATTCTCACTTCTCAGACGTAATGCCTCATCATCTGTGTTGATTTCTGGTTCCGAAAGGGTTTTCCTGAAAAAATGTTTGAGTAAAAACCACGCAAGTCAGATAACTTGAATGAAATTATCTTAGCAAAAAAGCAACAGTTTAAGTTCCGATCAGCCATAGAGTTGCAGCATTTAGTACCTCTTGTTATATGCTGACTACGAAGCGCTTTGCAACATGCTGTTTCCCCTGACAAAAGGCTAGAGACTTCGCTAAACAAAAAGTGATGATGATGGATGGGAGCGTTCCAAAAAATATCTTGCAGTTCATTCATTTTGTCGATAAGAAGAATGAGGTTATAAGCGAAAATGAAGAAATAAGATGTAGGGAGAACAGTGGAGGGTATCCTACTGCGACCAGACGCACTTGGATCGGAAGTTAATTACGAATCAAACGGAATGCAATGTGAACGAAGATATTTGTAGGTGGCCAACCTACCTCATCGGAACGGTACCGAATGTGCTGGCACCCTCGGCTTGCGCATCAATCGTTCGCTGAAGTTCTTCATTGTCCGTTTCAAGGTTGCGTATGCGTGATTTCAACCATGTTTTCTCTGATTCGTATCGATTCATTTCCTAAAAACAATGAACATTCTGTGATTCTGCTACTCGTGACGACTTTCCAAATTATGCTGTATAACCTGGTTGAGTTCACGTCGAACATTTTCAAATTCGTTCACAAGATGTCGTATGCGTTCACGTTCACCGCGCACTAGGTTGGCCTTCTCCTCCTCGGCCGTCGTCAACTAATCAAAAACAACATGAGATGATGCAAGTGCCAAGCCCAAAGGTGTATCGGAAGTAACACGAAAACAGACAATGGAAGAGTAGGGTTGACAAAATACGCCCATGCAGCACACGGCACTCCATTAAGCGGCACGAAAAGTCGGGACGAAGTATGTAATAAAGGAAGGCAAATAACTGACATGCAATTCGCTGGTCACCTGTTCTCGGAGCTCGGCGTTTTTCGTCTCTAGTGCTTCCAGCTTTTCCTGATGGGCTCTTTGGGGCTCAGGATCGCGATCAACAACACATGCGATACGGCGACGAACTTGAACGCGCTTATCGGCCTGAAGTCTGGTACATTTGGTGGTTACAAGTTTGCACAAACCCGGTAGGTTACTTTTTCCTGCATGGTGCTGATCAGCTTCTGCTGCAGTACATGAACCTGCCGTCGAGTTGTCGCTAGCTCTCCCTGGCAAAGCTTGTAACGCTCTTCGTTTTCATCGAAAAGATCGCCCTAGAAAGAAGTCAGTCACTGTTGTGCTGTGAACAAGGTGGCCATCGATTCTTTTTATTATCGCAAACGTACAAGTACAGGCGCAGGGGCAATAAATACCACCACCAAAACTGCTTCACAGACGATTGTGAAGATACGTATCACAGCTGTATACAAAAGACGAATCCCCTAGAATTTGGCGGTTTATAAGCAAACCGCAGGTTCAATGCAAGATTGCCAATGGTACGAGAACATCACCCAAAACTGCGAAACTTTGAAGGGGTTCAGAAGAATCGTCGAGCGAATCTGCTAGCAAGAATGCGTAGAACTTATTCACACTCTTTGTAAACGAACAGCTTCTGTATTTCAGGTACAAATGTTTCCACGAAATCAGTTCGAAATGCAAACCTATCCAATGATTGCGACATACGCATAACGCAGCTGAACTCATATTCGCCTGATCTAGTAATCTTATTTGTTCTCCATTAAATTGAAAATTTGAAAACGTTCCAGCAAGTGGTGTCAATGACAAAAGGTCTACCGTAGGTCAACAACGGAATTTTTCAACAGTATAATCTTTGCTAAAAAAGAGTACCCTACCTTCGCTATTGTAGTGGATTTACTTCTGGAGTTCGGCCTGCATGCCACATACTTGCTCACATGCCGAGGCCTCGCTTCACATTCAACATCACGGCGGCTCTTATTTATCTGAAAATCTCATAAATCTCATTTAAAGGCGTTTTGATGATTGACGAACTGCCGAAGTCAGGGCCCAGCACGATGTGGCATCTAGGAATCTTGGGAACGAAGTCCCCTCTGACATTGCAGAAATTCAAGAATTACATTTTGTGGTTTTTGTGAAAGTACGACATATAAACCGCAGCGAACGATGAGTGGGTAGAATGAAGTAAAAAGACGGGAAAGTCATAGATAAAACAGCAAGAGGGAGAAAGGAGATTTTTTGTATCACAAGAGCCTTTAGAAAAGCAGAGAGGTCGAGGCTAGGGTTGTGAGTATACCCGTAGGTAGAGCTTAACTGAAAAATATTTACATGAAAATTTTTGAAAAATTGTGTGAAGAAGGGGGTAAATTGAGACTCTGTTAGGTCCGCCGCAACCCCAGGGTGCTCCTAGGTTGCGCGGGAGTAACCTAAGACAGAAGAACACAAAACTCCATAATTCGTACTACTTTTTAATCATCGTGGCGAAGCCATGCACCAAACTTGAAGACTTGGTACTATCGTTAGTCAATGTAAACAAACTGGTTGTTCACCTTCTTCTCGTAATTCTTTTTGGGAACAAAGATCATGATTTAACATGTTGGGTAACATGGCACACAGATTTATGCACCAATCGTGTTTTTAACATGTGAATTTATCTGTTATTGGTAAAATAACGTTAGAACTTCAAATTCGGGCTCACTAAAAGTGAAAATTTTGCTTGCTGATATTCTGTCAGATTCGAAAATTCCCCCTCAAACTTTACGATTCCCTTTTGCTTTCTCCTCAAAAAACGACATCCAGCGTGTGAAAGCGCCACCTCTGCTGAGCTCCAACCAAAGTTCCAAAAAGGGATTCTCTGCATACCTGACTATTCAACAGCGCCACATGATCAATGCTACTCGTCAGGCGACGTTCCAAATCAGCACGTTCAAGTTTGGCCTTCATCTTCATGTCTTCTTTCTCCATCAGATGTTGTGAGATCTCTGCCTGCAACAACTTCGTTTTTACCCTCTTCGAAACAAGATCTCGGTGACAGCTAACCTTAGCCCTTTCGAGGCTCTGCTCAAGCGCTGCCTGCTTTCCTGTCCAGTAATCGGACTGTTCCTTGTATTTAGACAGCGTCTCGGCAAGTGACTCTTCAAGAGCATGTTCCAGTTCCTCACGTTGAGCAGCGAAACGGATCTCAAATTCGCTTTTCTCCTGAAATCAAACGAGATTTAGCACCACATTTTCTATACTCAAAAATATGAACCTTGAGAAGCTGTTCAATGCGCGACTCTAACAAAGGCACTCTCTCAGCCACCGCCGATATCTCCTCCAGTTTTCTGCAAAGAAACAATTTTTCCTGTCAAAGATTTTCGACGCGTTGAAACCATACTGTTTAAAAGATTCTCGCTCCTGCTGATGCGAATCAATCTCTTGGCGTTGTTCTCTACGTGTGTCTTCAAGCTGCTTGGACAGAGTGTCCACCAACTGCGTTTTAGTCAGCAAAATTCGTTCAATTTCCGCGAAACGATCCGTGAGATCCGAACGGTTTGACGCAAACTCCGAACGCAACTCCTAAATATATTGTCAATATGGATGACAAAAACACTCGATTTTCACCAAACCGTGAGTTTCCTTTTCGTTGAGGCAAACTCATCCTCGTGTTTCGACAACGCTTCCGCTGTTAAAGAAGTTTGAACCCGTTTCGACAGCATAACATTGTATCTGGAGATGAAAAGGTAGAAACTACATTTAGCTAATCAGAGGCTCACCTAGGATCGACAAATCCCTTTCGCCAGTCACTGCTGTTCTCATCGCTAACGACAAGATCGTGAGCCATGAGAGTGTTCTGATAGACCTGCATTCTTTCCTCCATATACGCTATTGCCTTCTGCATAGTTTCCTTCTCTGCCTGAAACAATGGCGAATTTAGGGCACACTTCACAATATCTAGAAACTATGTGCCAAAATATTCATCCCCACAAGACTTCTTCAATTCTCACGAGACTTCTTATGCTTGACCTCGGTAGATCTTCAAGCAAGCTGATAAGTATTTTGCAAATTTTCTGTGGAGAATGCAACACAAGGGCTTCAGAGAGAAAAGTAAACAGATTTTAACACAAAGAGTCACTAAGCTTCACACATCGACAATTAGAACAATGGCTCACACGAGAATGATCAGAACTTAATGTACAATCAATCCAAGCAAATTGTATATTAACGCACTCGCCTCAAAACGGCGATTTTGAATATGTCTATAAATATCTTACTATCTGCTAAATGACTCTCTGGAAGAATTATGAGCGCCCAACTGCGGATTTGTAAAGTACTCTGCAACGCACGCTCCGGGAAAACGTTTCATAACGATTATTTAGTTTTTTATGGGTGTGCTTCTTCCCTGTGATCGGAATACTAAAGCAATGTAATTTCGCGCTCTCAGGTGCCTTTCAACTACTTTATCTACCGGGAGCTTGAATGAGATCTCACATTCGAACGCTCTACTCCTTTCGGTAGTCTCTCAGCAGCAAACTTACATTTGAGACTAGCAATTTAGGCAATTGTGATGCTAAAAAGTTTCATAAATTGGCCACACAAGTTCTGACCATTTCCATGTCAGAAAAAATATTATATCTAAAGAACAAAAGATTATATCTAAATGCTCTCCACCTGGGATGAATTGGTACAAAAAAGTTAGCTGCGTTAAACTAGGATGAATTTTTTTGTTTGTACGGACTGATATCAAAATGCACATGTGGGGATCCACGTGAAAGAAATTTCAAGATCTGGGAACTAAGCGAATTGCTATTGGGCAGTGCACAAGAAGTATGCTTTTTGTAATTTGTTATGACCATTTACCCAAAGCCATCATTAGCATGAAGCTCTCAAACACAGTCTTTCCCAATTTTGCGAGGGCTTCTTGGTTGCCACATCACGGAAATTCACCAATATTTTAGTCATTTCGAACATGTTTTCTTTCGTTGCCGTTGACGAAATATGACGATTTATGTGGCGCATAAATCTTTTCGCTGCGCCTCATACGTAATACAAGCATGAAATGGTTGCAAAAACATTTCAATCATCTTCGTGGTAACAAAAGCGTTTGCTGCTCAGATGGTTGCGCTGTCAGTCTATTAATAAAACTTTGTGCAAAGTGGCCCTTACTGAAGTTTAAAGCTTACATAGTACGCTGGAAAAAGCTCCTTTACATGTGGTCTATTGATACCCTAATTACAGTGTCTATAGTAGTAAGAGTAAACTGTTAGTGAGAGCACAATGTGAAAAGTTATCTCGGTATGGACAAAATGGTCTGATACTAAATGTGACATTGTTTTGAAATCAACTCCACATATCGTCTGCGCCCCAGAGAGGTTCCCATAGGTACCACGTCATCTCGCTGCCTTTCGCACTTTTGAACGTGTTAACCTCGGGCACTTTCGTTGAAATCTCAGGAGAAACGTGTCAAAAAGAGCGAAAGGCAGCGTCGCACCACGTACGCACGCTGGTTCACATGGGAACCTCTCTGGGGTGCAGACGGTACATTATGTTGCAAATGCAACTGCAGTAATCAGACATCAAAGTCTTCCATTCAGTGATTTATGCTTAAACGAGAAGGAGAAAAGAAAGGAAACAATACAACGCAGAACGTCAGCTATCCTCAACTTCAACCTAGATCTTTCATGTATGCAGGCGTCTCAAAAGTAGGTATACATTATTTGATATATCTCTCTTCCTAAAACGCCTTTCTCCGACTTTGAGGAGCTGGCCTCAACTCAGGGCCGCATGCACTAACATACCCGCTGGGGAGGGGATCGCAGCTCAGAAGAAAGCTTCATATTCTGAAGCTCCAGATATCTAGATTTCACGCTGTCTACCTGTCCGTAAGTATTCCTACTATCCTTCACTATGAACATATTGAACAGGAGCGAGAAGCTGTACAAGCCACATATTCCAGCTTTTGTATGATCCCTGATGATCCCCGGCGCTTTTCTTCAAAGCCATTTTTGTTTGTTTGAAGTTAATGAAAACCTTCCAAAGTTGTACTAATTATCTAACACAACAGTGCTAAGCATGTTACTGGTGAGAACAAATGAGTTTTTAAAAAATCGAATTTTTCGATAAACCACAACTTTCGGTTTATGGTTCATCGCAAATTTCATGAATTCGATACATTACTTGTTCTTATCAGCAACATGCTAAGCAGTGTTGGGCTAGATAATCTGCACAGCTTTGGAAACTTTTCGTTAACTTTGGAGAAGGAAAATGACTTTAAAGAAAAGCGCCGGGGAACATCAGGGATCATACAAATGCTGGGAACTGCGGCTTGTACAGCATCTCGCTGGTGCTCAATGTGTTCATAGTGAAGGATAGTAGGAATACTTACGGTTACGTACACAACGTGAAATTCAGATGTCTGGAGCTTCAGGATATGAGGCTTTCTTTTAAGCTGCGATCCCCTCCCCGCGGCGATGTTAGTGCATGCAGCCCTTAGATACAAAGTATGGTGCGAATCACGGACCGCTCTTCATTACTGTAGGATTACAGTAAAAACTTCAAAAAGAGCTCAAAGCCAGAGGACCATATTTTGCCGCAGAAAGAAAACCAGACAAGTTTTAAACTCTTACGTTAGGCCAGTCAGGCCAGTCCGCTCACGCTAGATTAAAATTTGCAACTGAATTTTTTTTTTGAAATTTTGGAACGGTCCACACAATCTATGCTGGAAGAACGATCCTAAACCTAGCGTTATATATTCCGATCTTACCTGATGACGTCCTATTACGATGTTACATGCTGCGACTTCAGCAATTTTCGAGTCTCGTTCCTGTACAGTTAAATCCAGCTGTTGTTTTAAGCGATCTCTAAAACAAATGATAAATGCAAATCCAAAAGCAGCGAATCCTTGCCTGTGATCTTCCAAGCCATCAACATCATGACGTAGCGCAGTGACGTCGTCTTCCAATTCATGGATCCGCATATTAACTTCTTCAATCTGAACATATGTTATTCGCCACATCACTTTGGCTATTGATCTACCTGTTCAAGCAGCCTGTTATTTTCCTGAATGAGATCCTTCTTCCGTTCAACGCATGAGGGTAATGTGCATTCGAATGGCACAGGAGAGACTTTAGTAGGTGTTCCGGTTTTGACATCTTCACCAGTCGCAGTGGATTTTTTTGGCACGTCGGACGTTTGAGCTTGCTGAAATGTGTCTTTTTCGGAAGCGATCTCGATGTAGGCGGGTGGAGAGGAGTCTATGTAATTAACACCTTCGATCATTATGTGCTCTTTTGCTTCTCCATATCGAAGTCTCAATAGTACACCGTTTAATTTCACTATTTCCAAAGGACTGCTATTGCAGATTCGAACGACAGGTAGAGGACTATATGTCGCAGATAGGCTCTACCCCGCGTGGCCAGCCGGTACAAATCGTACCGTCTGTAACGTGTGCAGCTGCGGGTCCGTCGCAGATGTCCACATGGGGCCACGCCTTTTCGGCGAAATGTAGTACGCAACGCAAACCACTTTTTCTACTTTATGCAAATCGTCTTCGTGTTACTTTTTTCATGATGATCGCTCTGACAGTTACTCTACCGTAACTGACTTACTCTGATACAGATTGCAAGTAAGTGGTGCACTTAAAAATAGCTGTCCCAATGTGGACGGCTGTATGTGTGCTGGCAGAGATCCCATTTTTGGAGCTATTGGACGCAACTTCGCCACACCTTACGGTCGGGCGAATGTCACAGCGCTCTTTTTGTTATTGATCGGTTTCATATTATCATTTTGTTGACAGATTTCGAGTTAAGAGTGGGAATTGGTTGAGCGCGCGAGGGGGGGGGGGAGAGTCATAATGTTGCAAATCAAATATGAACTGTAGGATTGATACCATCAACTCTTGCCGATTTTAAATTTCTCAAAACTTGAGCAGGGTGCCGATACTTGCCATGTGGAGAAACATGTGTGCTGATTATGGTAATAAAAATGGGAAAACAATTACTTTGATTGATTCTACCAAAATGGCTTTAAGCGGCGCTGGAACCGACGCTACAGAGGAGGGGGGAGAGGTGTAAACTGTCACATGTAGTCAGATGTGCGAGTGTACCAAGTGTACCTCTTCGAACATCAACTGGCGCTTTTGGCTTTGAAAACCAATGACACACAAAAGGTATTTGGCTGTCTCATAAGTATTTAATTTTTAATTTTTATCGCGCTAAGTCGTACACTTCTCGATTCTAGATAAGATGTAGGGTACCGTTCGATAGAGCAAAGCAAGTTCTATAAGATGTAGTAATTCGCAGCTTCAGCATACCCCGAGTAGAGTCCGGAACTAAGAAGTTCTCCTAAGTGCCCGAAAATTTTATAAAACTTCTACCCTCGTACAAAGAAGGCGTATGGGAGACCTCTCACCCGCTCACGCATATAAACATAAAACAATCGTATATGCTGTTGATTGTATTTCCTTCTAGGCTAGAAACCGAGAAAACCCAAATTTTTGAGCTTGCAAAGCAGCGATGCTATGCTGTTCCATAGGTAAATGTATATTACAAGCCTTTAGAAACACAAGTGTAGATTTTCAGGATTTTAGGAGCGTTAGTTCTTGAAAGATATCGAGTTTAGCTTTTCTTGTTAGGGTAATTTATGTTAAAATCAATATTTCTCGAAAACTAGAGCTCGTAAGAAGCTAGAAATCCGCGGTTTACTTCTGAACTTTTGGTATACATTGATTTATGTGGGAACAACATTTCTTTGGATGAAGATAAAAGTTCTTTTCATTTTTTTGGGCATCCAAAACCTCTCAGATGTCGACTTTCTTATTCGAGTTGTACTGAAGCTGGTTCAAACTCTTACTAGTCTTCTTAAAAAGATTGTTGCTCTATCGAACGGTACCCTGCGTCCTAAGTAGAATTGAAAAGTGTACGACTTATTACAGTAGGAATTCAAAATTGAAAAACTTATGAGACAACCTAATAATCTCAGCGAGGAGACTGCAAATCTTTCAACTATTGTTTAAGTTTCGTTGATGCTATATGGCACTTTTGGCATCTACAGTTGTATAGAAGCAAATCCCGCATGTCAAGTTATAACATGTCACATTTGAGAAAAACGAGCGGAGCCAGAAAAGTCAACTACTGATTCATATGGAACTTTGAAGCAAAATCGCTAGTAACTGGTGCCCAATTAACCTTCAGAACTGTAGTATTTTTGGCACCTCAGCGGAGGCTGGAAGAAAAAATCTTGACTAGCTAACAATAAGGGTTGTATCGCAGCGCAAGAACAGCTCCAGTGGCCAAGTTAGGTATCACTTGCACTAAGAAGCACCTCTACGAAACCAGAGCGAGCTGCAAACAGTTCTGCGCGAAGAGCTTCTTCAACACGATTTGCTTTCGCCAGCTGATCCTTGACCACGATCTCCAACTGAGCTGCCTTTGTTCGCCAAATGAAGGCCTCGTTTTGGCAAGCCTGGAAGATCGGTAATGATGAAAAAACTCTCACGCATCACAACCCGTCTTACCTGTATGTGGTTTAGAGCCTCTTGACTGAGATACATTGGCTGGCCAGTGACCTTGGACTCAACTGTGACACAGCTAGGAGATGCCAGCATTGGAGATGACATAGTCATCTGTGAAACAAATGTTATGAAAAAAAAGGACAAGACAGAAAGGGATGGATAGCCAATATGAACCTGATCCGGAAGGCTATGTACTGGGGATAGTGGCATAAGCGGTGAAGTTCCCGGCAGGGGCGAACGTCCTGCAAACAAGAAAAATTCAATAAAGAAAATATTGTCTTCTCGAGAACAGTTTGATGGTCATCCAAACCTGTTCCTTGGTTGGGATCGACTGGGTCAGAGGCTATTGGACTTTGAGAAGTGGGCTGCGCGTACTGACATAAGTAGATTTTATTAGGAAAGAACAGTAATAATGACAAAAAAGAATTTGAAGCACCTGGGTAGCTTCAGTCATAGTTGCCGAATCAGTTCTAGGGACATTGATTACAGCTTCAAGATCTTTCACTCGAGCATTAAGCCGAACTATTTCATCCCTAGAAAACAACAAATATGATATAGAGAAAAAGATGCCCAGAAAAAGGCCCACCTAGCGGTGAGAGTTTCTTGAACTAGCTGATTCACTCTCACGGCGTGTTTCCGTTCCATCTGCTTTTTCTCGCGCTCATGCGCTTCAGCCGCTTCCCGCTCTCGCAGCATGAGACGATGACTGTCGGATAGCGATGCTTGTTTCACATTTAGAACCTCCACCTGAAATTAGCAAAATCAGTAAGTAAAAAACATGAGACATTAAGTTAACTTGTTTCAAACTGCAAATTCGCGCGACGATAGAGTTTGCGCTTTCTGCCTTTAACCAACAAAAAGGTCTTACTCCCTGGACTGAGTAATATGTAAACAGCATATCAAACAATCTGTATATTGAAATGCGAAACAAATGTCAAGCTTTCAAATAATATGGCTCGGCAAAGGCAGCAGCGTTTTGTAAGAAGATAAAAATATGAGTCATCGCATGATAACCAAATTGACTCTACCAATACAGGCACTGTTTTCCCTTTGGAAATCAGAGCAAATAGATCTTGCGAGGTTCGCGTGGGAGCACTATTTTGCACTTTCGCTCTGTTTACTATGCATAGTCTAAATGAATCCAGCTGGAAGCTGGGACCCCTAGGTATCCAATCTGATACATGGATGACAAACCTAAAGCAACGTTCAAGGGAATGCTACAAATTCGAGTGATGCACCATGTGCAGCACAGCACAGATTTGGGACGTGTAACGTCATCCTTACCTCCTTTATGCGCTCTCTAAGCTCTTCTAGATGTTGCTCCTTCTCATCTCTCTCTTTCAAGGCTGCTTTCAGCTCGTTTTTGAGTTCGTTCACTTCCTACAAACTAGACCGGGTCAGTACCTTTACATTAGAAATCTATGGAGCTTACCCTGTTCCGCCTTTGCGTGGGAGTCAGATATTCACCTAAATCACCATGATTATGGTTACAGCCCCGTTTTTGACAATGTGGGACGAATCTGAAAAGGTAAGAGCTAGACCCTGCCAGAAGACTTTCCAGACGATATTCCTTTCAAACCTAGTATCCTTGCCTGTCCACCATCTTCCAACAACGCTGGAAGATGCAGATCCTGTCGAACTTGCGACACTCATCGTTTCCATTGTTTCCTCATGAGGCTCATCATCTAAAAATCCTCAGTTCTGTGATGAGGCTTGCGAAACTAACAGTTACCGTTCAAATCTTGTGACTCCAATAGAATCTCCTCAGAGTCCTCTTCTGAATCCAGAATTGCTGTTTGTCTGCATGTACACACCCCATCAAACACCATGTAAATACAATTGATGTGCAGCTTACCTTTCATCTGTTTGTACATTACTAGAACCGTTCCCGAGATCCTTTAAAAGCTGTTCTGAGTCCGTGTTGTTTTCATCACTAGTGTCACCGAATACTGCTACTGCAAGATAATCGATAATTATGACGTTTCAAAAGTCACAACCGTTCAGCCATTCAGCAGGTAAGTGAGGTATCAAAATAGCATAAATCTTGCACCAAATATTCTTCAAAGATTTTCTATCCAAAACGTTCCACTAAACGTGACACTTTCTGTTATATACACCATGTGCTGAATACCGAATATATCACAAAATTAGTAATGAGATCGGAAAGTCAGAAGAGCAAAGTGGGTATCAACCAACAATTTTGATATAATGAATCGGCACAAAGCCAACATTGATTTAGACTCATATATACCTGCAAATACTTATGTACTATTATACCTGGTGTTAACTTCAGTAATTTTCACCAGCTTGCATTGCCCGTTATGCCAACAACTACTTCTAAGCACCAGTAAAAAGACACAGGATTTATTTGCTCCAAAATGTATCAAATCGAACGAAGTCGTTGAAACTGGAAGATAGTAAACTCGACTGCATGAAATCGTGCCAACTGCATGAATAATCAAACACCATTGCCAAACGTAGGCCGTAGGCCACTGATTTAGCCGCGCGCCAAAACGCTGACGGACCTTCAGTTTACAGGATCGCCCAGATCTGGGCGATTCGTGTAGTCAACCATACCGATTTTGAAAATTTTGGTGCAAGGTAATATAATGGGTTGGAACTATTGCTATTGTCTATTGTCTATTGCTCCGCACTGTCTGCACAATTTTGAGCCGAACCATAGAGACTCAACGACAAACTTAGAATTTTTGTTCGGGCTCAAAACTTAAGAATCTATCGACAATCCTAAGGTCTTTTAATCTTACCTGCATTTTTTTCCCACCATGTGACAGACAACTTTGGAATACGTGTTCCAGGTTTGTCAGGAAATCGATCTGGTGATGGTCGGTGAGTGATTGTAGGAACAACCTGTATAAGGTATATAAACAACCTGACATACAGTAAAAAGTTCCAACCTGATCTTTATTTTCGGCCTTGATTGACGGTCGTTTTAGAATGCCCTTGATGGGTTCCTGACTCTCAGTTCTGGAATAGGCAGAAATTCATAACCTGTCAATGCGCTGAACACAACTCAAATAAAACGACTAATAAAGTCCATTTTCTTACACGTGCATATCAACAGATTCAACAGAACAACAACACATCACACAATACCCTTTTTTTGGGAATGTGGTGAAAATCCGAATTTCTTCCATTATTTGCGCGACCAACAACAAAATAAAAGTTTCCTTCGTTTGTTTTTGCAATACCATTTTAAATGGTAACACACACTCATACAGAGAGCATACAAACTGCAAATGATGAAAACAGTTGGATGACGCTGGCTGGTGGTTGGCTCCATGTGATAGCGAAAGAAGCAGGAAAGCTCTTATACTGTTCTATGGTAACCAAAAGTTGGGGCAAAGTGATTCGCATAGCTAAACACTGCGAGTCCAATAAGGAATTTCTTATTTGAGTTCTACAATCAAGGGATTACTTTTAGGGATTCTACTGATCAGAAGTGGCACCTATAACTTTTGAAGACATGTCTCCCCCCTCTACGATTGCTTACTACAGTTTCAGAAATATGAATTCAGTTCAATATATTACAAACGGAGGGTGGACACAAGAAAAGTAAATAAAAAGGAAAAATGGAAGTAATCATTTCCATAGAATTCGGGACCACAGCAAAGCGAAGAAATTTCAGCTTGGAACGAGGTGTACTGGTTGAAGGCGATGGATCGGCAAATTGCCATCTATAGGGTACTCATCGCTTTTGACCTCCTAGATAAGCTGAATCTAAAACTGTGCTTTGCAGCTTTTGAAAATATCAATAACTCGCTTTTCTGAAAATGGAAGCTGTTGGTTGGGCGGAAAACGAAAGCCGTCCCCTTTTTAGGAAACGAATAGCTGCCAGAGCCAATAATCCAATTGCCGCCGAGATGGGTACGGTGTCTCCATCAATCCCCACTCCACCAGCCAAATATGTACCCTCTAGAAAGCGGGTTTTCGCCTCCATCTCAGCACTTTTTACGTCCGGAGAAACAAGTTATTGATATCATTTGAAGCTGCAAAGCACAGTTTTGGACTTATCATCCAAGGGACCCGAGAGCAATGAGTATGTATTTCAAAGTCGCCGATCTGCCGAGCCACTGCTTTTGAGCTTTCCATTGCTTAGGATTTGTGCATACGGTTTCACACGTGGAAACTGATCGAGCTCCTGCAGAACTCATACAGAATTTATTGAAAAGACAGATTTCTTTATAACATTTATTCTATATGTACACCCAGTGGCGGACCGAGCCCCCCCCCCTCGAGAAAGATCGCTTTTTTGAAATTTACTTACGTGGATTGTAAAAACGCGCAGGTGACTTGTTTATTCTTGCAATGATTAAAATAATCTTTGAAAATTTCTGAGAATTCAATTTAGCCTTGGCCACGCCCGTTTCTAGATTTTAGGGGTCATGGGCTCGCAAAAATTTTGAGAAGCACCTTGGGTGTGTGGCTAACGCCAATCACCTTCATTCGAGAATTTCTTATGCCACGCTTCCCCCCCCCCCCCCCCCCACCTTCCCCAGGGCGGAAATCCCGACCGTCACTGTGTACACCCGTTTCACAAACAAACGCACTTGCTTCAAAAACAAGTGAGTAATGGCGCACTCCAAGTGAAAGCGCACGAAACTAAAATATAATGCTGTGATGTGATGACAAACAAACGGTTTGCTCACAATGTACAGGCAACATTTGATACCAGGCTTGAACTACATGTAGAAAAGTTGCTTACAAAAATGTTATGTGATTCACGAAAACTTATGGACTTCAAGATACCACTATAACGAGTTCTTCGTCTTATAGCATAAATTTGTTACAATTAATGTGTAAATTTTTTGTGGTAATTTTGCGCCGACAAAACTCAACAGTCCAGCAATATAGAGACTGTAAGCGTTGGACTTCCACTTTGTTTGAGCTTATTGCACCACAACCAGCTTCGATTGATATCGTTCGTAAGTATTCCATGGTCAGTTTTCAGTCACACAGAACATCAGTCGATATGGCACGAAAAATGAGATACATATTCAATAGATGACTTGGCAAAATTTTGTTGAATCAAGAGTCGTTTTTGAAAAGCCAGCTAAAGGATAGTGCCCAAATTTGGGCACTCAGTTGGGGCAGACTGTGAGAAACCATGCGTCCAGTTTGCTTAACCAATGCATTTTTGTTTTGTGTATTGAGGCAGCTTAGTTATATTTCAAGTGATACGGTGCCGGCTATATTCAAAAAAGTTTGCCATTTATTGTCAAAGTGACAAATCACACCGTGAACTTATCGTAAACTCAAAAGACACTACTACTCATATGAAACATGCGAGTAACCCTCTAGAACAAACTACAGCGGAAGACGAAGAACCTGTAATTTTAGCCCTAGATATTGCCAACCGTTATTTACGTAACCCTTATATGTTAATTAAAGCAGAATGATCTCGCAGACAATCCACAACTGCAGCACACAATACACAAGGTGCCATACATATCGGGTTCAACCGGTTCATCCGCCTCACCCATTCGCTACTGGTCAATTCAGTAATTAGCGAAAATAAACCGGTTGAACTGGATTCTGTGCCTGCCATAATCTAGATGATACCAAAAAACTTGGCGCGGCATATTAGGAAAGAAAGAAGAAAAAGGAATGGAAAGCTATGGAATCAGCCGGCAACCTGAAAAACAAGGTGACCAAATTCGGTCAAAAGCGGCATCTAGCGCACAGTCATGCCTTTCAGCTTCTTCTGTAATTTGAACCGTTATATGTAACAAAATATTAACAAAGATCAACTATGTTCACGCACGTATCTTCTTCCCTCCTGCCGACGAAAGCCAAATGCGCGTTGCTACGTTTAGGTGTGCTACTCTTAGTACTTCATTACGTCTTTTCCAAAGGAAGTTTGTAAACAGAAAAAGCGTTTGCGTAATTAATTTGGAGCTCTTCTGCTGTTAGGAGCATGGAAGCTCACCAAAATTATCAGCAACAAAGGCAAATCAAACAACTATGTAGCGCTTCGACGCTTCCACCCCTCCCATAAGTGCAAGTCGACCCATTGTAATAAGAAGATTAGGACCCGCTTGAAAGAACCACTAGATATTCTTACACACAAGAATTGGAGCATCTGCGGTGATATTATATATAATCAATCAATCAAATGTATAGTGCAACAAACGACATACTTTGAAGTTGAGGGTCCGGCTGTAGATTCATCCTGAGTGGGTCGGGGCTCAGATGACATATGAAGTACGACCTAAAAGTTGAATATCACATGCACTCTTTGTAACCAAGCAGCAAACGAAAGGTTTACTATTTGAGATCAACCAGTCCTCGTTCAGCGTCGATGCGCTTCAGCAGATCATATAAATCTTGAAAAAATCAGATATAATGCATGTGTATTTTCCACTAAAGTAAATGGCTCAAAAGTGCGTGAAAAAGAACGAAAAAGAAACAAGAGAAGGAGTTCTCATTGGAGTAAATTCTTCCTAGCTGTTGCTCAGAAAGATAGAAAAAGCGACTAAATACCATACTTATATCCAAGAAGAAGGAATACGCAAACAAATCAAAACCATACATATAATTGACGTACTCTTTTGTTCAGTGGAAATTCCTGAAGTTGCTGACTATCGATTTTTTTAGAGTACAAAAACAACAGTAGTAAAAGGATCCATCCTCCGTGCAAATGTTTTCAACTAGACACAAGGTGAAGACGTGGTCACTTATTCTTATACTAGAGCAAGAAGTTTTGGTCACACACAGCCAAAGAACAACCATGAATTGAAGTGTTTATTTTGTGCAATAAAATATCTGAAAAATCTGGCGTTGCTGAGCATTAATTTTTTCCCAGAGTACGCAAACAAGATTAGAAGAACAGAATCAATTTTCAAGAGCATTCGAACAAAAACCAAGAGGAAATTCTGCTCGTAGACATTCTTCACTGGTGCAGCTAAAAAAGTGTACTTAGTGATATATGAACGCAATCAAGTGAGAGGGTGACAGATAGTTGCCTGCAATGATGCGAAAATATTGCTTTATCAAACAAATGAGAGCAAAAAAAAAGGAAATTTGAGATAGATTCATGCTGAAAACACTGAGTCTCTATATAGTAACCTTCAGACTCCGATTATAAAATTCCCTTGCCAAAAGGCCAAGCTAAGTTAGGTAGCTTCCCTTGTCATATCTACAGATGGTGCGTATCACCAATTTATTTTACTGTAGATTACGATAGAAACTTCATAAAGGGTTTCATGCCGTTGAGGGCCATATTTTGCCTCAGAAAGAGAACCAAACAAGCTAGAAAATTACTACACTGAGCCAATCTGTACTGCTGAACCTAAATATGAAACTTGCACTTTATCGCAATGCTTCGTTTATTATGCCTTTTACACCGTGACGGCTGTTTTCTAATGTTCCTCAGAGTCGACTACCATTCGACTGGAAAACCTGTAAAAAGTTAACTAGGCGAAATCAGCGTGGGCAAAAACTCTGTCTCACAACTTTTCAGATTTTTAGGAAATTTTTGGGAGGCCAAAATCAATGGCGCTCTAAGCTCGAGGTTCCTACTACACCTACAGTACTAAAGTTCGTGACTCGCATCATACTATAATTGGGTTGAAGCCAGTTTCAGGGAGTCATAACTGAATGTCGGTAGAACACTCGGTGGGAAGAGATATTTGACAATCAAAACTGTGTACATACTTTTGAACCCCTGTATTCTCAGTGATAATGCAAAGAGATAACACCACGGCAAATGGCAAATGCTATATACGTTCGAAAAGAACATTTTAGAGCAATACATACGTTTTCATCTTGTTCTGAGGCAATGATTCTTCACTATGCACGGGGATTATGTAGCTTGATATTTATGGAGTGATATGGTAAGAGCTTTTTAGCGCAAATTTCAGTTTGCTGCAGAAGAAATTTTTTCACTTCATATCTCGCCACAGCACAAGATACGCCCAGCCCAATATGGCAAGGAATGAGAACAACCATGAAAACTGAATCGTTTTTATGAAAAAGTCCAACTGCTGCAGTATTGGTGGATAAAGGTGTTGTTCGCATGAAGTTGTTAGACTAGAGCTACTTGTAATACGACAATCTGTGGGAGAAATTGAAAACGAGGTAAGGTCAATAAAAAGCCAAAAACACACAAAAAAGGTCCGACTTATTTTCTTGACCGTCATGGCAAAAAAAAAGAGAAGTGTAAAGCTAGAGAAAAGAGATTTTGCGACCACGTATTCATGAGAAAACTGAAGAGCGAGGGAGATCGCTAGACGCATAAGGCAACTTCAAGAAAGCTATGCGCCCTAACCATTGCATTTGTAAGCAAATACGATACAAAGGACCAGAATGAAGACCATTTCGACGTGATTTGCTACGGTTGCTCTATGAATACTACTCCTAGTGTCAAAGATTATCATAAGGATAATTCCAGATATTCAACCCGTTTTCTACCTCCTCCTAATCGCCAATTCCGGTATTCATGGTTTAGCATGGAGGCGCGATGTGAAGTACTGGATGCGTTGCTGACTCTTCGCATCAAACTTTAAAATCCCAGCACCTAACAAAAAAGGCCGCAAAAAACTTACAATAATTCCAATTATGGGGCGTGTATGAAAAGAAAAACGAAATGCTCAGACTCAATTTCTGGATGCTTTCGGGTAAACGACATCCTGGTTAAAACAGTTTCAGCAGCTTTGATAAAACAAAAATCAAGTAGTAGGGTGAAACTGTGACATGCTTGGGGAGACGGTCAAAAGAGCGATTTCTCTGGCTGTCACCAACAAAACTTCAATTTGATACTATGCAAATCTTCAAAAAGTGCCAGAACAAAGTGCATTGGCTTACTAGCGTTTGAAGCTACCACCTGCTGAGTTAGGCGTTTTGTACTGGAAAACTAACCGAAATATTTACAAAATTGCTACCAATTGCATTTTCATGGATTTTTGACCTTCAACTGTTTGCTTTGAATTGGTTCAAAAGTAAGAAGACTAAACAACTCAAGCAACTATCTAATGTATCTCACTCAAATTCCCAAATACTTCTACAACGTTAGACAACAAATATGCGGTATTTGGTGCCCATCTGGCAATCAAAATCGCGCCTCTTGACATACACTAGTAAGCCCCGGGCATTTCCATTTATCTATCTATTTATCTCACGGATGTTGATAATATATCGCGTCTATCTTGATAGATTGCACTAATAGAACTTCGTTTCGACAAAAACAACGTTATCTATGGAGTGGTGAGATCATCACCAATGTCCACCATCAGAAAATCTGATTTGTAACCTCTTTTGGCGAGACACAGCTACCGCATTTACAGATGAAGCAGCTAGAAACAAAAATATCCTTACTTTAAAGCCCCCCCTCTTCCCTCCTCTCCCCTCTTCTACTGCTGATGCATAGAGAATGAAGAGAAGTTTGGCAAAATGACTGTAGCGAAGCATTATACACTACAGCGTTGTACTAACAATAAGTATGAGATGGGGAAGAAACATTACCAAGTGACAAATGGACGAGAAAAGATGAGAGATGAAACTCCAAAGATGGAGTTGCAGAGAATTAATATATGCTGCCTACAATACTGAAATCACCAGCATGAGAGAAGGAGGTACATTCTTTGAAATTGTGACATATCCGCGAAAAGCTCAAACTGATCCATGGAACAAGCTGTAATCCACAAACCTTTCGAGGACGTAGAAGCGAGCTGCGAGTTCAGCGATGACACCAAACAAACTCTCTCTTGCGAATATTTAAACAAAATTGTAGGATAGTCGTAATCTTTTAATGGAATCGTTACAAAAGGACGGGTGAGAAGAAAAAGTATGAAAAGTGGCAGCAGGCGAGAAGCCTGGGGAGCGAGTTTAAAACGTGCAGAACGGATAACGAGCCAATGCGGCAAGTTGCACATCGTGGATCGCGCTTAGGCCTTGGATACGAAAAATCTGTCGCTTGAACAGAACTCTAAAGTCATTTCTTCGATGAGCATGTGCAGAAAACATTTTCCAGAAAAGTGACCATAAAGATTTACTACTCTTAGCTTGAAAACGACTTGATCAGGGAATCGGACATTGTTCCTCAACGTAAGCAAAAGCTGAGCAAAGCGCAAGGCATACAAAAACGATGCTGAACAAATTAGACAAGCCACGTGACGGCCACGCAGTGTTAGAACGAAAGCGTAAAGTCATTTCGAGGAAACAATATTTAACAGAAAATAAGCTGACAAGCACGACGCACACCTGCATCGTCTTCGAAATGTGCAAGCGAGCGTTGAGACAGCTGTCAGCTACTGCTGGCTGATATGAATAGAGGCTTCGAGCCGGAATAGATCACAAGTCAGCTCAATGCATAAGACCGGTCAAAAAACTCAAAGAAGAACATTGTAAGAAGTGGGACTTACGAAAAAAGGGCCAGAGTAAAAAAATTAGCGCACCACTGGAGAGATTTCATGGGCTGGTCCGTCCAAATGTCAGCACTTCGCAGACACTTAAGGAATACTGACGGGTAACAGGGGAACGGACGAAAAGAGTTATTGAATGCCTCGGACAAAAACACATGAGCAAGCGCAAACACGAGGGCTATGCATCTCATCAAACAACTACGAATATCTTGTCCACCATTCCCCAGATGGTAATGAGGGATTTCTGGAAGTCAATTATCAAAGATATTTCTTCTTCACATCTCATGCATTCCGTAGTAGCTGCAGTTTTCATCGACAAACGCTGCTGCTGTAAATATGAGCGCGCACATGGCAACGAGCCAAATGGCTGGTCCTAAGCGGACATACAGTAGGGCGTCCTCATGGAGGCAGGAGAGGGTAGCTGCGTAGCAACTGCTTGTACTTACGATTATTTTTAGATAAAGATAAAGCTTTTGAAGAAGTTCCTTAATAAATCCGATTGCAATCGTATTTTTTAATGGATATAATTCAGTCATTTGCGAATCGCTCAGCACATAAGAGCAAAACAGAGGAAATCTCGAGTCGCCCTCGTCTCTAGCAGCGCTGAATCATTGTGATATTCCAAAGCTTATGAGGACTTACTAATAAACAAATGGTGGAGTTAATCTGTTGCAATTCACCCATGACTCTGCTATAACCGTGAGAAACCACTTCTTGACCGGTCGGCTTCTGCTATAGGAGACGAAGTCCCAAGATCCCAGACCTCCGTCGGTATATATGTAGATGCAGCCGGTTACCGCGCAGTGGTCATTGCAGTACTACCATTTTCTGTCTCGTCACCCCCAAAAAGAAGATTGTAATCATACCGCTGACAATTTCTTTTGAAATAAAACGTATCCTATCAAATGCATCTTGAAGCGCTGATTTCAAATTTGCTTTCGCTATTTGCTGTGCGCTGTTCCGAAGGGAGTTATGAATATTTCCTGACATCAAAATTTGCACTGTTTTGATTACAGATCACCGATACCGTTGAATGTTCACTTATGCACAAGAAAAAAAAACATCCACATAAAATAAAGCTTTAGTTAAGCTCAGGAAAACTGTGCGATGTATCAGAGTCTAGAAACCTGCATAATGACGATTATGACTGCGTAGATTTGGTGAACTTAATAGGAAGAAAGTCCATAACTTTGTTCAGGAATCGCACAGCGGATAACGAATTGGATTTGAAACCAGCGTATCAAGGCGCATCTACCAGCATGCATCATGAGGGGGGGGGATGCATGCCAGGTAATGTTCGAGTGCCTTGCAGACTATAGTTGAAACCGAATATTCGTATTCAAATAATTTATTTGAAATATTCGACTATTTGAGTATACAAATATTTATGTATTCAAGAAAGTGAATTTATTCGATTATTCGAATAGTCGAATAAGCGTACGCAGCCTTTACGAAACAGCTGCTTCCCGACAAGCCCTCTTCCTCCTTTCCCTTTCCCCTTCCGTATACAGTTTGTATAATAATATTAGGAATATGTAAACCCGCTACACATCAGGTGAAGGCGTCATGAACCTTTATCCTGACATAAGTGAAAAAGCCTTGTAAATATTCAATTATTCGCGCATTTGAAAAAATGACTTAATCGAATATTCGAATATTCGAGAGATTTTTCATTTCATTCATTCGCTCGAAGCGTTCCAAAACAAAAACGTCGAAGTGTTAGTCATACATGGAACACAACAGTAACAAAAAATCACCACGTCATTCCAAGCCCAGTCCAGATGACTATATAAAGAAATGGTATAGCAATAATGTAAAAAGCTTGCATAACATGTTTTGGGATTGCACGTAATCTTGCGCTTGCATGGATTCTATGGGGAAGTACCCGTGTCCCCGCTTTGCTAGCAAGTAGCGATCTTTATATTTTACATAAAAGCAAACCGGATGTTCGGCTGGCGGGTATACTGGCAAGCCTCGCCCAACACGGCTTACTGGGGAGTGTCCTGAGCTCCGAGGATGATTAGAAAGTTTGCAAATTAAGCAAGCGTCAAAGTTGGCAAGCTCTATCGAACTAGACTTAAGTTGTCTGCTAGGCTGGGCTCAAAACTACATGATGTTCAAGTTAGTGGAATAACGAGTTTAGCAAAGCAGAGAAAAAAGTGGAATGAAAAAGTAGAATTTGTTGGACACATGCGCTGACTGAGAGTCAAAAGTGCACAGTGCTGGCTAGAAAGAGCATGAACGAACATGAAGAGGAACTGGGAAGCGAATTCTATCTGCACAGAAAGTAGTCATTCAAGTTCCTTTTCTTGATTTCACGTTTGAATGACGCACTACTTTCGCAGGCTAAGAGGTCCTTAGGTAGTTTTTCCAACGTTCTCGGTGCGCGTACAAAAAACTCATTTTCTCGCCCACCGCTTATTGGTAAATAAGTAGCAAATCCACTGATCCTTCCATAATTAGGCCTGAACACCAGTACCCTTAGAAGGTCACAGCTTAGTTTCGCTCTGTTTCCGAATGCAAGTACAAGACGGTGAATAGCTCTTCGATATGAGAGGTATTCAAGGCCAAGTGTTTTAAGCGATCTCCATAATGTGGGAGCAAACGTGGATATGCTGGGTTAGGAAAACAACGGCAAAAGAGGAGTAAAAACTCCGAACGTTCTCCAGGCTTGTAATGAAAATGGTTTTTGAAAACAGTTGCTCGATTTTCGAATATTCGAGCAATAGAAGAGTACGTAGTCGGATATTTGTGTGTTAAGATGTTTATTAGTTTTTATGTGCTAGCTTTCTTGCATCGAATATTGCATTCGATTTTTCGAGTATTCGAATATTCGATTCACTTATTCAAATAATCGTTCATCGAATTAATGTGCTCATATTAGAATATATGAATTCGAATAATATGAAAATTGGAACTCGAATAAATTCGTTCATTCGAAAACTTTTCGAGAATCAGTTATTCGATATTCACTGGTCCGAGAGATTTTCGAAAACCAACTACCCTAAAATCCGTACAATAAGTCCGCCTATCAGATAAGTCCGCAAAGGAACTAACGTTAAGTCCGCTTTCTTGACAACGAAAGTCGCCCTCGCGCCGCCAAGAGTCCTGCAGATAAGTCCGATTTCTCATGCTCAGGATAGGCGAGCTTATCTGCTGCGGACTTATCTAATAGTGGATTTAGGAGGACTTATCTGGTAGACTTTTGGCGGCGCAGAGGGCGTTTTTTCATCGATTTTTCGCGTCGAAACTGCAGATAAGTCCGGACTTATTGTACGGATTTTACGGTACTCGAATTTCGTTCATTCAATGAAAATTTCCGTTTATTACAACTATATTGCAGACAGGTTCGGTTGAGAAAAAGTACGGAGCCAAATTGAGAAGCTTGGTATAATACTATGGCACTCGTAAACTCTCAATTTTAGCCATTGACCGTTCTATTCAGAGTTTATCAAGTGATTATGCAAGACGATATCATGAAACTTCTCAACGTAACCGTCTTTAGGTTATATTACAGCTCTGGAATAAAGAAGACCCTGTTCAGTTACACAGTTTGTTGAGTCTTGCTGGTTACGTCACTTTAATTCGCACATTTTGTGTATATTGTGTTCCGCAGCCACCTTCTCCTGATTCAATGACGCGACACCGCGGAGAGCAACGCCGCCAAAAGCACCGTTCACTTCAAACAGAGGATAGGGAAGGGGAGGTTGAGATTTTGATGTGATAGCGGGGCCTCTAATCAAGTGATTTAATAAGTCCCGCTGCGAAAGATAAGTTCCGAAGCGAAACCGCGCCAAAAAGTAAAAGGAGTGTTGGCGACTCCGCCCTTCAACATGGATGGCCTGGAGACAAGATCAGTAGTGGGCTTTAGTGTATCTAGAATTGTTTTGAATCCGCCATTCACTATGATTGTCAAATTTCCGACATTTCGAATCACCCTGAAGCTTATGCTCAGGGTCAAGCGTGGGGTGTGGTACGCCACAATTGGGGGGTCGTAGAGGGGTCAGGAAGAGGGAGGGGGTCTTTATCGAGGTGATAGTGATGTTAGGGACATTATGTCATTCAACAATGTCTGACAGGCCCAATGTACAAAATACCAGCACTGATGTTTTGGCCTACCGTCGTACACGCACAGTAAGCATATCAATAGAATCCTTAAAGCATAAGAGCACCATATTCGTAATTAGCATGTCAAATAACCCTGAGAGGCAAGTTTCAGCGTGTTTCCAAATACTGGGACACTCAAGTGAGGTGTTCATTTTCGACATGCTAACTTCGTTTCAAAGGTGAGTAAATACTTCTTTTTGCACTCATTACAAGGTACCACTACTTCTTTGCTCGTATTAGGAATCCCGCTTCAAATAACCTCCTAACTCTGGAATTAAAAACGAGCCAAAATCTCGTTTGTGCCATTTTTCGCTTTCAATTTCTCCGACTAGAGAAGAGAAATCAAGCTCAAATCACTTTTGTGAAAGTTACGAGGATCAGGCTATCGAATATACTTGTCCTTGCCGCCTTCCCTCGCGATTATTATCATAATCCAATATTTTCGCAGTGTTTTCCATTTGCTTAGCTAAGAAAAAACTATTATATCTTTCCGCGAAAATGGGATAAACGAGATTTTGGCCTGCTCCTAATTCTTCTAATTTTTGGTGGTTATTTGAAGCACGATTTATGATATGGGAAAATAGGGAGTAGTGCTTTGTATTGAGTACAAAAAGAGTTAGCTAATTACTTCTGGAATTTAGTTACTCATCTTCGGAAATGTTCACTTCACTTGGGTGGTCCAATATTGGGAATCCTCAGGATTTGCTATAACTTGGCTCATGGTGAAAATTTGACATGATAATTACGAATATGTGCCTAATTATGCATGGTAGAGCCTTTATGCCTACGAAAAGAAGATCGGGGAGGGGGGGGGGGGCATTGAGACAGAAGATAGGTTGGGGGGGGGGGGGTCGTAACCGGTGCTTGTGTGCCACACCCCTTGCTCGACCCTGCTTATGCCTCACCCGGCTCCGCCCCCTATCAATACACGATAGAAATCACCATGTCCTATTTCCGTGCAACATTTCCTTATCCCAGTCCCACCTCTATGCCAGTACCCTGCCTCCATGTTTTCGTAAACAGCATTCTTACGGATCCCCCCTGTGCCAAGTACCAACCCTGCAGATCAAACTTTGCAAAAAATCGACTATAATCGATGAAATCGATGTGTTGTATGTTCGCAAAGTTTCTTCTGGATCGGTTCAGAATGATATTCTATATATCCGGAAAACACAATCGATGTCAACGAAGCACGCGTCTGCACCGCAAGGGCCTGGCACGGCGATCATGATTGATGAGCCGTGTTTTGAATGCGCAAGCTATACGCGCGCGAACGCGCGCTAGGCTCTGGTGTTGCTATTTGGCTGGTGGAAACAGTAGCACAAGGTTGACACGGACTGTACGTACAGTCAAATCATTTTGTATGATCATGTTTGACATTGCACACACCGTCCATCTTTGGCGTTCCTGTCCTGGATTCCTGGAGAAGGCAACCCTTCATGCAGGTGTTTCTAAAGTGTTTTCAACGTTTCCTTTCCTTTTTAGGTGCTATTCATCTCAGATGTGATGTAAGCGATAGCAATCGGTCAGTTTTGCGTTTTGCGATTGCAAATCCAGGATGGGGACGCCAAAGATGGACGGTGTGTGCGGGTGCACACATGATCGTATGAAATGATTCGACTGTACCCCTTGATTCAACTGACTTGGCGGCTGGAAGGAGGAGCTTCGTGACATACTTAAGGCTAGATAATGATCAGAGAGCACACGTGCGACAGAGACGCAGACTGCGTAGCGGGCGCGAGTGGGCTTAAAGGCAGCGTCCAGGCAGATCTGGACCTATGGGGCTTTTACGTGGAATGTACTTTTGGGGCCCTAACTAAGGCAATGCCCAAGCGGCAGCTCAGGTAGTGCTGTAATGGCTGAGATATTCCCCTCGAAACTGGACCCCGCGACCGTGTTTCGCATGGATTCATGGCGCAAAGCGTGGATCCTGGCGCGAAACTGCCATGAATCCCTGCGAATACGTTCGCGGGGGCCAGTTTCGAGGGGAATATCTCAGCCATTACAGCACTACCTGAGCTGCCGCTTGGGCAGTGCCTTAGTTAGGGCCCCAAAAGTACTTTCCACGTAAAAGCCCCATAGGTCCAGATCTGCCTGGACGCTGCCTTTAATTAGGTCACAAAGCCCGCCTTTCAGTCGCCAAGCCAGTTGGACCAAAGGTTACACACGTATATACCGGCAGACAAACAATTCAGCTTCATATATAAGATTACCTCCAGACCATCCGCGTTGATAGGCGGAGCCACCAGTGCCTTCTACATTTTATATGGAATTTCTTGCCTCTTGCAGCTGGACGTGAGCAAACAACGGTGGGCATCCCGCTATAAAAATCACCACCGTCAATTTTGGGTAGATGGTGCCTTGAAAACATTGTTCGGGTTGTCTACTGTTCACTACAACACACCCCCACCGATGTAACGATTTCTAACCCATCCAACAAATCCCACTTAGAGCGTTTCGACGTGGCAAACACAATCGATACGCATGCTGTGTATCTGGGTTCTTGCTGGCATCTGACAAGATCTGAACCGGCATTCGTTTCCACGCTTCCAAGCCTGAGAGAAGGGATTTTTACGGTTAAAGCCAATGTTCGGGCAAAAACCCTATTTTTAGAGAATTCGCTTAACTGGGGCGGTATGTATCAATCTCCCGCTTAAAGGCAGTAGGTCGGCAGAATGAGACCCGTGGCAAAACAAGGTCACAGGGTAGGAGCCCCATAATGGAACCTATGGGCCAAAGTTCGATCTTTCTCTGCCACTTCTAACACCCGAAATTTCAAAGCGAAAGCAGCACTCACCTCCTGTCCTCTCTGAAACCGCCCACCCCATGGACGAGTGAACACGAAGTCCGTCATGGCGAAGACGCAGAGTCGTTGCGGGACCTCATGCTCATAGCATTGCGGCTGGCGCTCTGACCGCGGAAATCACTCGTCCATGGGGTGGGCGGGTTCGGAGAGGACAGGAGATGAGCGCTGCTTTCGCTTTGAAATTTCGGGGATTAGAAGTGTCAGAGAAAGATCGAACTTTGGCCCATAGTTTCCATTATGGGGCTCCTACCCTGTGACCTTGTTTTGCCACGGGTCTCATTCTGCCGACCCACTGCCTTTAAGTAGGTGTTCCCGAACAGGTCGAAATCCAGTTAGGCGTGGGCGTTCTGCTCGCTGGAACTGGAGCGCCTGACCGTGCAAGAGTCCGGTGAGGAAGGATCGGATAGGTCTGCAACGCCTGCTGACCTACCCAACTTCGCTTGACTATAATTTATGTGAGTTAACGCATTCTTTGATTAGGTGCTCGGAAATCTTGGTATATGGAAAAATTCTTTCACTAGTCAAAGAGTAAGATTTGACGCTTGTTTTGTCACAAGAGATTTTTGCGATGTGATTTGATTTGTTTTGATTTTAACATTTGCAAGAGACTCAGAGCCACTGGAGAGGTCTGGCGCCCAAGTTCCAGCTACGCGTGCAGAACTATAGTTCCAGCAGTTCCAGTCAGACTCGGGCACCTTATATAGGGCGCCCGCGTCTGTCTGGATTACGACTGTTTGGAACACTTACCCGAAGGGAGATTGATGCATACCGCGCATAAGGTTATTCGCAACACTAAATCAAAAACACGTTTAAGAGCGCGGGAACGGCGAAAACAAGCGTTTTCTAGAGCCCTTCGATTCGAATTTGGGCGAGTGGAGCCTTTCGCGCAAAGGCTGAAGCGCAGAATCGCTGCCCCACGAGCCTCACTGAGCGGCTTGACTCTGCTGCAGAGCAGGGACCCACACGTGGGCGAGGCAGATTGGTCCAAAAGTTTTGTCAGTTTTTAAATGTCACCCTAATTTGTAGGAGTCATGCACACTCTACATTCACATTAAATTTCCATATGACTTCATGCTTTGCTCTTCAGCTCCGCTACGCGGATGTAAACCAAATTAGGTGCTTATGCCGCCTGTCCGCTGCAAACAAAGTGTTTATGTAGTCGATCAATCACATATTTTTTACCTGTGTTCTCGCAAATCCCTGTCCCTCTTTCAATTATATCTGACATTTTTACCGGGACTCTGCCCATCCCTTAGAAAGCTGCCTAATAAAATTGCGACTGCGAGTTCTTCATCCCTCCTTGGTCTTCTGGATGCGCTGAGCCCAGTAGTGTGCTTGAAATCCCTCATCAAAAAAGCGCGCTTTACGGCGTTTTTCGGCTTTGGACAGTGCTGAAGGGGCTGGACGAGCTATTGCCGCCAAGTGAAGCGCGATTGGCTATCTGAGCCAACCAGCCAATTGCCACCAAAATTTGTGGGGTCTCCATCCATACACATACAGTATCCTGCAACTAGTCGCAGTTTTTGGTAATCTCTCCTCCAGCCGCTTCCGTGATCTTCATGGCCGGAAAACGTCATGAAAATCACTCTATAAACAACTTCGAGGGATTTCAAACACAGCCCTAGACCCAGTGCATCCAGAAGGTCAAGGAGAGACGAAAAATTCGCAAGCGGCCACTACCTCTAACAACTTTCTCTTTGCTTTTTTCTTCGCATACAGTTTCGAATTTGATATATGCCGCCACTGTGCTTGTCAGCAATGACTTATAAAATGATGTAAGCATTTTTACGAGCATTACGATTCATTGAGCATTTGTGCACGAACATCTCACAGGTTTACTTCAGTGATTCCCCAGAAGTTAAATTTAACTTTGCTCACTTGTTCTTAAGAAACCTCCAAAGAAAACGAAGTTAGCTGCTCACATAATCGAGCAATCACGCTTAGTGTATTCCTAATACGAGTCTCTGCTGCGGTAGTTATGCCGTAGGATGCGTCAATTAGTCTACAGTCGGGTCATTTATATGATCATGTGTGTCACTGCACATACAGTCCACCCTTGACGTCCTCATCCTGGATTTGCAATCGCAAAAACCCAAGATACTTACCGATTGTTATCAATTACATCAATTTGAGGTGATTGGTACCTAAAAAGGAAAGAAAATGTCAAGAACACATTGAAAACACTTACCTGGAGGGTTTTTTCCCACGAGACCAGGATGGGAACGCCAAAGGTGGACTGTGTGTGCAATGACACACATGATCATATGAAATGATTCGACCGTATATCATAGTATAGTCTGGATTTATTTATTTGTTCGAACACACACAAGTGCGCCATAAAACAGTCGACGTGGGAAAATACACGGGTTTATAGCCACAAGCTCCCTAGCGATGTCATCTGTGGATCAAAAGTCGTTCTCCTTTTGATTATGAGGAATTCTCCTTCCCTTAAGTGACGGTGAGGGCAGAAACTATTAGAACTTGGCCGAACGTGAGGGACGGATCCGCTCAGGAACTGAGGGAAGTAAAAGGAAGAAACTTCAGTGGCTATAGTCATCAACAAATCCAAGGACTCCATAACCCAGTGGGTTCATCTCACCCACCACTTACCTTTATACAAACGAACCCAGAGGATTCGTCAACGAAAAAGTCGAACCCATTGGGTTTTGCACTTGTTGATGAACACGATAGGAAGTGGGCTCGCCAAGTTCTGACCACTTCAAACTGTTTTTCCAAGCGGAGAAACAGCGATTTGTGAGAAAAAGATCATTGAAATTCAATTCAAAGGCAGTTGGTGGCCTACCATTGAAGTTTGGAATCTTTTGCGGAAACTGTTGTGCAAAAAAGGAATTGACTCGAGATACTTGTGGCGATTCAATCAGGCTATTTGCCTACAATCGCAGAAGCTTACGGCTTATGAAGCCGTTCATTGACATGTTGTTTGAATTAGGTCAGTCAGGGCCGTAAGTACCATACCGTCTTAGAAAACTTAAACGTTTAGACACTGAGTTTGGGAAAATCGCAATAATCCCATGCACCAAGGAGATTCAAACCCCGATCGGACTTATGAATGCGTTAGTTTTGAGTGCTGAGCAAAAGCTGATGCGTAAACTAGATGCGAATTATACGCATTCCTGAAGTTCCTTCGAATCTCAAGTTTTGATAACTTTCTCTCTATGTGACCCATGAATGAAGCCAGCAAAAGAAGTCATAATGAGTACCCGCAGCTTAGATGCAGTGTAAGTGTATTAGTTTTAGATAAACCGCCACTTCTTACATTCAGTGAAGGTTATATACTAAAGAAGACCAAATATGTTGAGTATTTGCAAGTTACTTTTTGAGTTCCAAGCTAATAAGTGTTTTCAGTGCAAATAAACGTAAGGATTTCTGCGTGCTATACAGTAGTAGGGAGGAGAAACGATGAAGAGTTTCTTCATAGATATCTCGTAGAAACTTCTATAGAATTTATGGACCAGAATTTCGAAGAATTCTTTAAAAATTAGAAGCCAGTGGAGTGGCTTCTAGTTTTTGAAGGTCTTCCACTCTGAACTTCCATTTTATCATTTGTATTTCAGGTTGACCTCCGTTTCTATTCTAGCGAACATGTGCTGGGTTAATTCAGCAACTTTCTGGATTACTCATAGCAAATGTTCTCCAAGCTTGAACAGCTCTTTTTATCACCTCATGTCTTCTCTCCAACGTCGCCTCTCGGCGAAAGCGTTTGGACGAGATAACAAATAAAGTTATCAAAAAATCAGCATCGCAAGACTTGCGTTATCGCTTAGTTCCGCATAATCTCCGCTTTTCCCACTTACCCGCTTACCGTTTTTGTCAGTCGTTCGTCGTTTCCCCTCACTCCTTGTTTCTCATTTCAAGTAAAACCCATGAACTCTTACCTGATTTTCCACAACTCTGGCTGTTATATTGCGCGCTTACTTCCGACCGCATAATTTTGTATGAAGGAGAACGATGCTTGAGCAAAGCGGCAACATGGAAAAACGTAATTTGATCGCTTTCTTGATTACCAAACTTTATTACCAACTAGTACGCATTATGCGCGTGGAGAAAGCACGACCTGATAAAACATGCTTGAAAATGACTTGCATAAGACATAATATGCTTACGGGGTAATCGGTATGTATCTGAACTTTATTCAGATGAACATCATAATACAGCAAACTAATGAGCATGCATGCTTACATCGAGTGTCCAAAATGTTCCCACTTTCTTGCTTTAATGTTTGTCACCGCGTTTAGCTACAATTCTGTACTGGCTTCAATCTAGAATGGAACAAGTCATCAGTGGCTCTTTGTTACTGTAGGAAGGTGGAAGTTCCAGCATAATGATCCTTGCAAATTTAGGCTGCGTTCATACTGATTCCCTTGTTCTGGAACTGTTCCCGCACAGTTCTCGCACTGTGCGGGAACTGTGCGGGAACTGTGCGGGAACTGTGCGGGAACAGTTCCAGCACTGTGCTGCATGCGCTGCAGCCGCCCCGCACCGTTTTGAACGGCGGGAGTTGGAGAATTTTGACCGTTTCCAACGGTTTTTCTTCCAGATTTCGCTCATTTTGGCCTTAATCCTCCACCCCACTTCCCTTTTTGATCAGCAGCACTGCGAACTCGAAGCGGGGTTGAAGAATGAGCGCTTTTCTGCGCCTTGTATTCGGAAAGATGGGCTATCGTGCGATTGTTCATTCTGTCTTCTTGTTTTTTGCTCAAAACTACTTCATTTGTTCCAGGAAGCGGCTGCCCAGTCTCCATAGCCATCTGCCACGAATTAGGGAGTAGGAGAAATCCTGAAATTGCATGAGTTGGGACTTGTCTCTTGGTTTTCATGATTTTGGGCGTTCTTAGCCTTGTTCGTTTTTCCATGTCGTTGCTTCTCCGTTCTTTCTTCTACACCGCTTCTCCTAGTGATGAGAAAAGCTGTGAATTTGAAGCGGTGTTGAGGATTGAACGCTGTTCTGCTCCATGTATCCGGGAATATGGGCCTTCGTGCGCTCGTCCATTCTCTCATCGCTATTTTTGTTCAAACCTACTTCATATGTAGTACTCTGCGTTGATACCACTGCTT